>OY848930.1:867614-2230336 GCA_963693285.1 Xestospongia muta
TCTCAATTACAGGTACTCCCTCTCTCTCCCTGAGTGATCTCATAGCCATTTTTACTGATATTACATTCTAGGCATTAGGTGTGATCAGTATAGGGGAAAGTCTAGAGAAGAAGAAAGAGTTTGAGAATGTTTTTAAAAATGGTACAAGTTTTCACTTGCACATTGCAACAGTAGTTGTTACAAATGAAATGAACAGTTATAATGTATGTCTTTTCTCTTCTTGTATAGTTTGGGCTGACAATGCTGACTCTTGTGCTAAACAGTATGCTGGGACTGGTGCATTGAAAACTGACTTCACCAGGTACTAAAAATAGTAGCTATATTTGTTTCAAGATGATGTAATAATACTTTTTGCTATTTTTAGAACTGGCAAGAGGACACCAATTGGTGCATTAAAAGATGGAGTGAACTCGGCTATTAGATATTATTATAATAATTTTGCTGATGGATTTAGACAGGTGAGAGAGAGAGAGAGGGGGAGGGAGGGAGGGAGAGAGATTGTTATTATATAATGTCATATAGGATGCTATCGATTTATTCCTTGGCAATTATCTCATTAATCCGTGGGAGGGAACAGGTGCCTCCACGTCTCCTCTTCAACGTCAAGATGGCTGGACAATTAGAGTGGTATGCTCTTCGTTTGATCCACTATTCTATTCTCTTTCTTTAACTATTATCATTATTAATATTGTTATTCTCTTATAGCTACCACTTATTATATTAGTAGGAATGTCAATGTTATTAATGAGTCTAATTATACCTAGCAGTAAGTACATGTGCATCCATTTATATACCATTATCAATATGTACATCCATTTATATACCAGTATCAATATACCATGTATTCATCCACACATCCATAGATCCATCCTCTTTTTCATTAATTTATATTTACTCATATAGTTATTGTCTTAACTCTCTTTCTCTCTTTTCTTTCTATTTTTAGCTGATCCAGTTTCTCAGATTATTTACATTATATTTTGGGGTCTTATCATTATTGCTTGTATTATTTATGTATATAGAAATGGACCTGATTTTGTGGACTCTCCTAAGTTAGTTCAAGTTGAAGGAAAGAAGAAAGTTTGAGGCAGTTTAATGGACAAATTGAATTTACATTCTATGAACCTACACATAACAATTATTTTCTAACAGAATACTAAATCAAAACTTAGTTTATAGGTAGGCCAAGTATACATGGTTTGCTGAAGTTTAACATAACTCCTCCCTTAGTGGGAGTGGTTAGTTACCTACTACGCATTCCTATATATAGCTGTCATCTCTCTTGATAGAGAAGTGGCCAGGACGAAGGCCAGACTTGGCCTTAGTCTTTGGGACAACACCTCTGTATCAACATGGCAGGTTGTCCCAGAGAATACACGATAAAAGAAGTTCGTAAAGTATTGAAGGATGTACTAACGAAGTATCCTTTGAACGACCAGCTAAGCAGATGTTTATCAGAAGTTGCTGATGAAATGTATCGCCATAAATTGATCAGTAAATCAGTCAGAAATAAACCAACTGTTCACAATGTGATTGACGAGTTTGAAAGTGGAATGATGCTAATTGACGATATTTCAAAGTTATGGGAACACTGTCAACTCTTCTTGCAGTGCCTCTCAAGTCAGGGTGGTCCAATTGAGGTTGCTGCTCAGAAATTAGGTAAAACCTGGGTCGAAGAAGTCAAAAAGAAGTGGGACATCTCATTAGACCATTTAGTGAGAACAGAACAAGGTTAGTATTGTAAATAATTATGATGATATAATGATATAATTTGGGAAATTACATCTTCAATAGTTGTGTATATGGATTAGAATATATGGAGTATATGGAGTTGCTACACAACCGTTTTGTATAGGATGCAAATAGGAACATACCTAAGTTAAATTTTTTGAATTATAATTACTGGATAGTGTCACTTATCAATAATTATATTGTAAGCCTTTACTACATGACACAGACCTTATGTATCCACCTATGTATTCCATATACCCAATTACACAAATGGAAATAATATTCATTGATTATTCATCATTTGCTGTTAGTATTGATAGTAACCACAAACAAAATTAATTGAATTCATCAGTCACATATTTGGAAAATGTTTAACGGGTGCCATTTTTTATTTAATTGGCAATGGATATTAAGCCACATTCATAGATTGAATGTACTCCAGGTTGGTAATTCTGTTACCATTAGCTACACATGTCATGTTTCTGTTTGCTTAATATTATGTTTCAAAACAATTAAGTAAGCATAACCATATAATTATATAATACATTGTCCAAAAACTGGCTGACATGCAATGTAGGCCATGTAGGTTATAAAATAAAGTTTATTTCTTTGCTTTGTCTTGCTTAGCCAGGCTAGGATTACAATAATGTTGTGCCAAGTAGAATTAATGAAATTAACAGAGAGTATTCATGTAACTATTGTATAATATATATTTATGTAGGAAACAATGATGCCGTTATTCAAGGGGATAATGCAATAATTTGTAAAGTAAATGAAGTGCCTACACCTTTGGTATCAAGTTCTAATCAAGGTACTGTAATATTTTCTGATTTCATTGTAATGATGGTATAAATATTGTGTAGTTGCTGGTACTTCTCAAGAAGTGGTAGTTCTAGGAAGTGAAGAAAAGGAAGAAGAGCTCCAAATGACCTTAGAGAGTCTACACAGAAATTTTAGTAAATTAATGGTAGCTGTTCGATCATCTCTTGATCAAAAACTACAACATCAACAACTAGTACTAGTGGACTTTATTAGATGGATTGAACATCGAATGAACTGGGTTGGACAACTGAGTAGCATCACCGACTTGAATGAGCTTTTCAAGAAGTTGCATCCGTATTTAGACTTTTTAGACTGTGGATTGATTGTGGATATGAGTGAAGAGTTTATCAATGATGAATGCTATGGGAAAGACAAGAGCCTTGTCAGTGAACTTAAGTATCACATGGGTAATGCTAAGAGTCTTCGTTGCTCATCTACAGTCAAACAACTTAAAAATGACCTCAAAAAGATATACTTTCCCTATCAGACAAATCTAGCAAACATGCCACATATTCAAATTGAGTTACACAATCCATGGTATGAAGCTAATATTGAAGCACTTTATCTACTAATAGGACATTTACTACCTCACAAGTCAAAGCATTCAATTTTAAAGTATATTGAAATAGAGACAGGCTCAGTTCGTATTAAATATTTTGTCCATGAATCAAAAACTGATTGTCTCATAGCTTATGCTCAAGACAAGCTACAGTTTATGCGTCTCATTGGTATGTTTGGTTTAACAATTAATGGTAAACCTATCTTGGAAGAAGATGAGAATATGAACTTTAGTTTTGAATCAGCTCTTCTTGAAGCAGCAAATATTGGTCATAATGAAGCTGTGCAATTTCTCATCAAATTAGGAGGTGATGTAGACCATTGTGATGAAGAAGGCAGTACAGCACTTATGCTAGCTAGTGAAGGTGGACATGAACAAGTTGTACAGGCACTAATATCAGCTGCAGCTAATCCTAATATTCAAGATAACAATGGCTACACTGCATTGATGATAGCATGTGATACAAACTCATATACTATAGTCAATTATCTCCTCCAGGCTGGGGCTAATCCTGATATACAAAGAAATGATGGGGATACAGCTATCATAATAGCCACTCAAAATGCTTGCACTGACATTGTCAAATTGCTACTTCAATTCAATGCTGATGAACTGGTTAATTCAAGAAATGGCAAGATGATGCTAGACCTTCCTATATCAAATTTACTAGTAACAACCTTTATTGCAGCATGTCGATATGGGCATTCTCAGCTCATTATTACGTTATTGATGAGGTTACTTCAACTGCTTACACAAGAAGAATTCCAACTTTTCTTCTTATGTGCTAAAGGAGATCACATCTCTCTCGAAAACTACCTTTTTGACTCTAATGTCAATATCAATTGTACACTAGCCAACGGTATCACTCCTCTTATGATAGCCTCATCTTGTGGACATACAGAGACAGTACAAGTCCTCCTACAAGCAAGAGCTAATATCAACAGTACAGACAATGATGGGTACAGTCCACTAGTATATGCTATAACAGGACACAAGTCACTTCAAGTTATAGAACAACTACTTAAAGCTGGTGCTGTATGTGATGTCTTTATCAATGAGCAGAGTACTATAGATAAAGTAAGAGAAGGAAAAAGAGTAAACATCCGTGAATTACTTCAGCTGCAGCTATTTTGTGACTTAATAACACAAAAGTTAATAAAAGATCAACAAATTCAAAAGAGTCTTGAAGAGTTACTGCTGCTTTGTAGATATAATCTTGTTTTGCCTCCTTTCATCTCAATTTATGAAGCGGCAAAAATTGGTAATACCCAACGTGTTAAAAAAATGATTGAAGAGGATGTAGATATCAATGTTCGGACTAAAGATGGATGGACTGCTCTAATGCTAGCAAGTCTGAATGGTCATACCCAAGTTGTAGAACTGCTACTCAAAGAACATGCTGACATTAATACTCAGACAGAAAATGGAGTGTCTGCCCTAATGCTAGCTAGTGAAAATGGTCATCACCAGGTCATCGAACTACTACTCAAAGAAAATGCTGACATTAATCTCCAGGGAAAAGATGGAGTGACTGCCCTAATGCTAGCTAGTCTAAATGGTCATCACAAGGTCATTGAACTACTACTTAAAGAACATGCTGATATTAATACTCAGAAAGAAAATGGAGCAACTGCCTTAATGCTTGCTAGTTTGAAAGGTCAAACACAAATTGTTAAACTATTACTCCAAGGTAATGCAGATTTAAACTATCGAACTAATAATGGATTGACTGCCCTGATGATAGCTAGTCTTTTTAATCACTATCAGGTTGTTGAACTTCTACTCAAAAAGTATGCAGACATTAATATACAGGACAATAGTGGAATGACTGCCCTAATGCTAGCTAGTCGTGATAGTAATATCCAGGTTGTTGAGCTTCTACTCATAGAGCATGCAGACATTAATATACAGAATGAAAGTGGAATGACTGCCCTAATGTTAGCTAGTCGAAATGGTCATCACCAGGTTGTTGAACTACTACTCAAAGAACATGCCGACATTAATACTCAGAAAGAAGATGGAGTGTCTGCCCTAATGCTAGCTAGTTTAAATGGTCATCACCATGTTGTTGAACTACTACTCAAAGAGCATGCTGACATTAATCTCCAGGGAAAAGATGGAGTGACTGCCCTAATGCTAGCTAGTGTAAATGGTCATCACCAGGTCATTGAACTACTACTCAAAGAGCATGCCAACATTAATACTCAGAAAGAAGATGGAGTGTCTGCCCTAATGCTAGCTAGTGTAAATGGTCATCACCATGTTGTTGAACTACTACTCAAAGAGCATGCCAACATTAATCTTCAGGGAAAAGATGGAGTGACTGCCCTAATGCTAGCTAGTCTAAATGGTCATCACAAGGTCATTGAACTACTACTTAAAGAACATGCTGATATTAATACTCAGAAAGAAAATGGAGCAACTGCCTTAATGCTTGCTAGTTTGAAAGGTCAAACACAAATTGTTAAACTATTACTCCAAGGTAATGCAGATTTAAACTATCAAACTAATGATGGATTGACTGCCCTGATGATAGCTAGTTTTTTTAATCGTTATCAGGTTGTTGAACTTCTACTCATGAAGTATGCAGACATTAATATACAGGACAATAGTGGAATGACTGCCCTAATGCTAGCTAGTCAAAGTGGCCATCACCAGGTTGTGGAACTACTACTCAAAGAACATGTCGACATTAATATTCAAGCAATAAATGGAGACAGTGCCCTAATATTGGCTAGTATGACTGGATGTACTGAAGTTGTTAAACTACTGCTCAAAGAGGATGCAAATGTTAACATTCAAGGTAATGATGGAGCTACTGCCCTAATGCTAGCTAGTGAGAATGGTCATACTCAGGTTGTTGAACTTCTGCTCAAAGTGCATGCATATGTTAACAACATTCAACCTAAAATTGGAGCAACTGCCATAATGGTAGCTAGTTTGAAGGGTCATTCTGAGATTGTCCAGCTACTTGTTAATGAGCATGCAGACATTAACATTCAGAATGAAATTGGAGCAACGGCCCTAATGGTAGCTAGTTTTAATGGTCATACTGAGGTTGTTGAAATACTGCTCAGAGAGGATCCCAATGTTAATGTTCAGAAAGATGATGGATGGACTGCCCTAATGCTAGCTAGTCAAAGTGGCCATCACCAGGTTGTGGAACTATTACTCAAAGAACATGCAGAGGTTCATATTATGGACATCAATAAAATGACTGCCCTAATGATAGCTAGTTTAAACGGTCATACCCATGTTGTAAACCTATTACTTGAAAGGCATGCAGATGTTAATGCTCAAAAAAATAACAAAATGACAGGCTTAATGTTTGCTAGTTTTAATGGTCATACTGAGGTTGTTGAAATACTGCTCAGAAAGGATGCAGATGTTAATGTTCAGGATAATAATGGAAGTACTGCCCTAATGTTAGCTAGTCAAAGTGGCCATCATCAGATTGTTAAGCTACTACTTGAAGAGCAAGCAAACGTTAATACTCTAACCAAAGATGGAATTAGTGCCCTGAGTATAGCCAGTTATAGTGGTCATATTCAGGTTGTTGAGTTACTTCTTAAAGAGTGTGCAGATATTGACATTCAGGACACAGATTTAATGACGCCCCTAATGCTTGCCAGTTTTAATGGTCATACTTTGATTGTTGAAATTCTTCTTAGAGAGCATGCAGATGTTAATATTCAGAATGTTGTTGGAATGACTGCTTTAATGTTAGCTAGTCAAAATGGTCATATCCAAGTTGCTGAACTCCTACTCAAAAAAAGTGCAGATATAAAGTTAAAAAATGTGAGTGGATGGACTGCCCTAATGCAAGCCAGTTTTAATGGTCACACCGAGGTTGTTAAAATTCTACTTGAAATGTATGCAAACGTTAATATTCAAGCTAATAATGGAGTAACTTCTCTAATGCTAGCTTGTTTTAATAGTCATACCCAGGTCATTGAATTACTACTTGAAGTGCATGCTGATGTTAACATTCAGGATACCAATGGAACGTCTCCTTTAATGATAGCTAGTATTAATGGACATACCCAGCTTGTAAACTTATTACTTAGAAGGCATGCAGATGTTAATGTTCAAAACAGCGACAAAGGAACAGCCTTAATGTTTGCCAGTTTTAATGGTCATACTGAGATTGTTGAAATACTCCTCAGAGAGCACGCAGATGTTAATGTTCAAGATAATGATGGATGGACTGCCCTTTTGCTAGCTAGTCAAAAGGGTCATATCCAAGTTGCTGAACTCTTACTCAAAAAAAGTGCAGATATAAAGTTAAAAAATGTGAGTGGATGGACTGCCCTAATGCAAGCTAGTTTTAATGGTCATACCGAGGTTGTTAAAATGCTACTTGAAATGCATGCAAACGTTAATATTCAAGCTAATAATGGAGTAACTTCTCTAATACTAGCTTGTCTTAATAGTCATACGCAGGTCATTGAATTACTACTTGAAGTACATGCAGATGTTAACATTCAGGATACCAATGGAATGTCTCCTTTAATGATAGCTAGTATTAATGGTCATACCCAGCTTGTAAACTTATTACTTAGAAGGCATGCAGATGTTAATGTTCAAAACAGCGACAAAGGAACAGCCTTAATGTGTGCCAGTTTTAATGGTCATACTGAGATTGTTGAAATACTCCTCAGAGAGCACGCAGATGTTAATGTTCAAGATAATGATGGATGGACTGCCCTTTTGCTAGCTAGTCAAAAGGGTCATATCCAAGTTGCTGAACTCTTACTCAAAAAAAGTGCAGATATAAAGTTAAAAAATGTGAGTGGATGGACTGCCCTAATGCAAGCTAGTTTTAATGGTCACACTGAGGTTGTTAAAATGCTACTTGAAATGCATGCAAACGTTAATATTCAAGCTAATAATGGAGTAACTTCTCTAATGCTAGCTAGTTTTAATAGTCATACTGAGGTCGTTGAACTACTACTTGAAAGGCATGCAGATATTAATATTCAAAATGGGGATGGATGGACTGCCCTATCACTAGCTAGTCAAAATGGTCATGCCCAAATTGTGAAACTTTTACTTAACAAGCATGCAGATCTTAATATTCAGAATGGTAATGGAGTGACTGCCCTAATGATAGCTAGTCTGAATGGTCGTACTCAGGTTGTTGAACTACTACTTAAAGAGCACGCAGACATTAATTCTCAGAATAAAAATGGAGTGTCTTCCCTGATGTTAGCTTGTCTGAATGGTCATAATCAGGTTGTTGAGCTGCTGCTAAAATATGAAATAGATGTCAATATTCAAGCTGAAAATGGAATGACTGCTCTAATGATAGCTAGTCTGCATGGACATTACCAAATAGCAAAACGCTTGTTGCAATTATCAGCAGATCCCTATTTGTCACTGAACATTGGAGTAAGTGCATTTTCATTAGCAGCATTCAGTGGTAATAAAGACCTTGTTAATATGTTCTTAGACAAAGTTGATCTTAGTTTTAATGAGATTAGTAAAGCAGTAGTAGCATCATGTTTAGGTGGTCACCCTACTCTCATTACCTTCCTCTCAAACAAACTTACACACCTCACTAATGACCAAAGAGAACTACTAGACTCATGTGTTAAAGGAGATTTAGGTGCAGTCATAATGAAGATATTAGATAATCCAGATACTCCACTGGTGTGTGGTCTTACTCCACTCATGGTAGCTTCATCATGTGGACATGTTGATATAGTGGATGCTCTCATACAAACTGGAGCTGATGTTAATAAATGTGAAAATCATTTCCAGTTAACTCCTTTATTCTTTGCAGTATCAGGAGGTAAATCCTCTTCAATAACAGAGGCACTCTTAAACAATGGTGCTTGTCCTAATTCCATTTGCAGGAACATAACACCATTGGATGTTGCCAACGAGAATAAACATGAAAGTATTATTGAACTACTAACCAAATATGAAGGTCAAACAGCATAAAAATTACAGGAAACAAAAAAAAATGAATCTTCAGAACTGGCATTGTTATCTAAAACACCTCAAGAAGCAACAATCACATTATCTTGTGAGCCCATAACTTCATCTTTAATCAACAATCTACTACTAACCACAGCTTCACACTTACCTTCTACTATAACCATGGTTTCATCTTTACCTACTACAATCCAACTATCAGGTTCAGCTTTACCTTATATTAGCCAAATACTAACCCCATCATTTCAAAATATACCTACTAAATCATGCGTAGATTTAAGTTGTACTATCATTGGAGGTCGTTCTAACAACTTTTCAGTTCCAAACTTAGTTTGTACATGTTGAGCCCAAGACAATTAAAGGATGCTAAAGAAACATATACTACTCATAATTAAAAAATTTAAAATTTACTTAATTGCAATTTTGTATTGAATTGTTTGATTATTTTAAAAGTGATTAAGTCTGTTTATTTAACAGACGGAAGTGATTATAGGGATCGATTCCTTTGAGAGACATAACTTGAGGGTTGTCAAAAAGAATACAAAAAGTCCCAATGACTTTTTGTATTCCATATATGCCTTAACTTTAGTAATAGATTCAAATCTTAATATAATTTTATGATGTTATGTACTTTATAAATATGTGATTGGCATGCATGGACCTGGATGAATTGATGAATGGATGCATACATGAATGAATGTAATTTGACAATTGATGGTGTTATTTGAATCTGGTTGAGATCTTTGTTAATTTGAAAGTTAGATAAGTTTGAAAAGATTTGTCAAATTGTTTTTTCAAAGAAAAAATACCCTACTGAATAGTCATAAATATCAGCCATAGCTGGCAGTCATGACCATAGGGATAGGAAAGGGGGGGGGACAAGTGGCTGAAGCCTCCCTGGTTTGCACTCAAGACTATGTACACAATAACCTCTTGACTGAAGTGGTTATTGTGTTAATTTGTGTATATTAACAATCAACCACAACATTATTTTCAACCTTACCCCAACTGAAAAATTACCTACAAAGTACTATGACACAATAACGCACAATAACGATTAAACCATGTCATGCTGTTGCATACACATAAGTACCATACTGATAACATAAACTTTTTTTTATTATTTCAAGGACCATACTGATAACATAAAGTTATTATTTTTTGGTTATTTTTGATCTTTAATAATATAATGCAACTAAATATAAGGTCAGGTTATAATCGTCATGTTAGACTTTCCACAGAAAGCATTCTTATATATATATTATATTGTGATAAAAGATTAATATTAGTCACTAATTAAATGAAGTCATTGCAGGAAGGTAGCTTGGAACTTGGATATGTTCTATTATACATGAGTTCTGGACAACAAGAACATCCTCCAGAATACAATATAAAATTGATGTAATGTTACTTGAATTAAGAATTAAATATATCACCATTTTTAGCAGAGACTTCCAGATGATCCTTCAATAGTAAAAGCTATACAACAAATGAACATCAAGTGATTGATCATGATATGTACAAGGCACTTCACAGACAATTTTTTTGGTTTAAACATCATACATTACTATGTCTTACATAAACCTGTACATTAATAACAACTACATTTTCTTAAGATGCGACACTGAGTTGGGTAGAAATGACTTTTATAAATTTTAAAATCATATTGACACAGATATTGTAAATGCTTATATAGTCTAAATAAATACAATCTTTCTAAGAATACAGCAATAAAAGAATCTGATATGTACATACACACTAATTTACAGGTGGAACAGATGCATGCTACACTTAGTGAAAGATATGTAGCAAGTAATTATAACATTAGTGCAATGTAAAGTGAAAAGAACTCAGTTCATGAATATATATTATTTTCCTTGACATAACTGAAATTTAATATAAAATAACAGTTGAACTAATGATAATTTATTTTTAGACTTACTGTTGTAGTAGATTAAATTTCTTTTGCTCACATGACTCAATTATTAGATATACCATATATGGTCATAAGTAGTACATGTGTTTGTAGACTAGTCCAATTTCTATTTTGACACATAATATAGTGTTACTGATTGTCTACTAGTATCCTGTGGAGTAAAGTGTCACACTGTATGTGGTGTACTGATAGGAACAAAAGGTAACTAAATATGTAGAACAAGTTGTCTTTTGATATAAAGATTGTTTGTAGGTCAATATGATTGATATCTCTCAATGGAGAGCTACTATTGGGTTATGGTATTGTCATCAGATACCATATACTACTAAAAAGACTCCTTCTACCACTGATACCCCTGGATGGATAAAGTCACTATTGATGTCAGGAGATGAGGGTGGTGGTACTTTGATATTCTTTCTAGTTTTGTTTCACTTACTTTTCCTCATTTTATCAGGTGATATTGAACTCAACCCTGGACCTAAAACAGGTCAGTAAATATTAAAACATATAACTGATGGAATGATGTTTTAATTTACTTTAATAGAGTTAACATCAAATAATGCTCTACGACTTCTTGTTAAGAGTGGTTTTGTTATCAAAGATAAATGGAGTGAACTCACTAGTCTTCTAGGTGTGTCACTGGAGGAGAGGAGAAGGCTCAAGAAAATGGCCAGCAGTGATCAAGACTTCCACTTTGCATTAGAAGAAGGTTTACAATGGTGGATTACAAATGGTACTGCCCCCTATTGGGAAGAACTTATTTCAGCTGTTGAGAGTTGTGGTGATGTTGATGTAGCTACTAAACTGAGAAGACAACTAGATATTAAAGATGAAGGTATCTACTATGTATAGTTCATTATATACTAGTACTTTAAAATAATTATCAATGTAGTATAATAGTTTAGTAAAGTACATAACAAGGTATCTTCTATTGATTTCATGTATTGAAGAACACAGTTAGTGTTTTGGTACAGTTCTGGTATGAATTACTCCATTACAAGGAGTAGAACTAGATTGACAATTTGTTTATCTAAACTCAATCATTACATCTTTTCCATACCAAGGGCAAACAGAAGGACAGAAGGACGGAATAAGTGGTCAGGTTGGAAACCAGACTTTTTCTTCCTGTGATAAAATAGTATATGGTGACATTAAAGGTACTAGTGCTACAGAAAGTGATGAAGTTAATAAAGTGTTGAAAAGTGTTCTGACAAGCCATTTTTCTGACTTAAGTAGCCAGCTAAGTAGATGTTTACCACGAGTTTCTGCAGCAATGTATTCTAAAAGACTGATAAGTGAATCAGTAAGAGATTCTCCAACTGTTTACAATGTAATTGGTGAATTTGAAAGTGGAATGAGATTAGTAAACAATATTTCAAAGTTACAAGAACATTGTCAGCATTTCTTACAATGTCTCTTCAGTGAAGGTGGTCCTACTAAATTAGCTGCTCAAAAATTATGTCAAGACTGGACGGAAGAAGTCAAAAAGCAATGTGATATCTCACTAGATCTTACATGTGATGAACAGGATATTAAACAACAAGGTCAGTAATACAAAATGATAGTAGTCCTTATTTTTGAAATAACTGTCACAAAAAATGTATTGTTATCATTATTAAAATTGTTTTAATCAACATTAGTATAGTATCGTTCCATTAGATTTATTGTCACAGCTGTTATGTGTGAACTTATGATAGTGAACAAAGCAAGCTGTGACAAGTGTGTACTCCACTATTGACACCTTTGATACAACATTTTATAAATGTATTATATTATTATATTATAAAGTTCAATATAATTTATTACTATATTATGTATATAAACATACATACCACATATTACATGTAAACATCATATACTCTAATCTATGAGGGAGTTTACTCTTATACTATAATTTTCATAGTGCATGTGATACTTATCAGGCATGGTTAGTAGCAAAAATTCACAATAATATTATCAATTTTTCTACACCTTGTATTTCTATTTCTTTTGATTAATTTCATGGATCATAAAGGGTCTTAAGAAATATGACTGACAACTGAGGAATGTTATTCTCTGGCCATCCCTTAGCCATTATTTATGAACTTCAGTTTAAAATATTATTAATATACAAGGGTCTATATCATTATTAAAATTGATTTTGTTTTCTTTAAAACAGTCAATCTCATAGTACATTAGTAATCAAAACAGTATATGATGTTTGTTTTTAATTGATTTTGCATCAAATATTTTCCTACATACATACAACCTATATAACTATATATTGGTTAAATCAACCAACAAATTTTTTGCAGTTTTATATTTTACTGAAAATAATAGGAACATAAAAGCAATTATATTTTAGCTACAATAAATGTACTATCATATAATTTTTAATTAACATTTCACATTACTCCAGTGTCATCAAATCTATTGTCATAATTGATATTTCATAATAGTCAAGAGTAGATGTGATAATAATAGTACTTCTCCTTATGTTAATGTGATCATACTATATACCAGTATTGGTAACTTATGTACATATAGCATATAATATTTATATTTACTCTAGCCTAAGTCAGTATGTCATAAACATGTCGTGAAAGTGTTGCCACGAAAATATTCTGCTAAATATTTACTTGTATAGATTTGGTTAATTTAAAAAAAATAAAGTTTTGATAGTAGCTACAGCATAGACTGTATAGTTTTATGAAGATAATTCTTGTTTTATGGAGGGAACAGCTAAATTTTCCTGATATTGTTAAGAAGCACTTGATTTAAATTGATTAAAATTAATTTATTTTTAATAAAATCATGTAGTTGTCGAGGTACAAGCCCTGGTTGTTAAACTACTACTTAAAGAACATGCTGACATTAATAATCAGAAAGAAGATGGATGGACTGCTTTAATGGTAGCTAGTCATAATGGTCATCATCTGGTTGTTGAACTACTACTTAAAGAACATGCTGACGTTAATACTCAGAAAAAAGATGGATGGACTGCCTTAGTGCTAGCTAGTCTTAATGGTTATCACCAGGTTGTTGAACTACTACTTAAAGAACATGCCAACATTAATACTAATGAAGAAAATGGATGGACTGCTGTAATGGTAGCTAGTCAAAATGGTCATCACCAGGTGGTTGAACTACTACTCAAAGAGCATGCCGACATTAATCACCAGGCAAAAGATGGAGTAACTGCTCTAATGCTAGCTAGTCAAAATGGTCATGTTCAAATTGTTGAACAATTATCAAATAGGCATGCAGATGTTAATCACCAGAGAAAGGATGGAATCACTGCTCTTATGTTTGCCAGTAAAAATGGTCAACACCAAGTCATTTGAGTTCTTACTCAATAAGTGCTCAAAAATTACTACTCAGAGTGAAGATGGATGGACTGCCCTAATGGTAGCTTGTCGTTATAAACATTTTGAAATAGCTAAAACTTTACTACATTCACAAGCTGATCCTCATTTGTCATTGCACGATGGACCAACAGCATTTTCATTAGCTGCTTTTGGTGGTAACAGAGACCTTGTTAATATGCTTTTAGACAAAGTTCAACCCACTACTGATGAGATTGAAAAAGCAGTTGTAGAGTCATGTTTAGGTGGTCACCCTACTCTTATTACCTTCCTCTCAAACAAACTTTCATCCCTCACGAATGACCAGAGAGAATTACTAGACTCATGTGTTAAAGGAGACTTAGATACAGTTGTAACGAAGACATTAGATAGTCCAGATACTCCACTGGTACTTGGTCTTACTCCACTAATGGTAGCTTCATCATGTGAACACATTGATATAGTAAATGCTCTCATACAAGCTGGAGCTGATGTCAATAAAGATGGCTATCGAGGGTTGACTGCATTGTTCTTTGCAGTAGTAGGAGGTAAATCCTCTTTAATAGCAGAAACACTCTTAAAGAATGGTGCTAATCCTAACATTATTGTAAACAAGAAAACAGCATTAGATGATGCTAATGAATTTGAATTGGAAACCATTAGCCATCTATTAACTGAATATGGACGCCAAACAGCATCACAATTAATGAAGATAGAATTGAAGTCATCATTGCTAATGTCTGACAAGCTAAAAGCAAAAGCTATGCCTTCTCAAATAATTGCTGAACTAAAACATTCAACAATTGATAAAGATTTAAACACTCTCAACAAGAAGACAAAGGAAAAGAGATCACAATTGTCCAACATCTCATCCATATTTAGTTCACTCACTCCATATATTTTAAACCCTACTCATACATTTAAAGATAAAAGTGTAAAACAATACAACAAGAATAAACCAAAACAAGACAACAAGAAAGAAGCTAAAGAAATAAATGTTGTCATTAGTGACTGATTGTATTAGACAATAGACACTGTAACTGATACACTAGTTCAATGTACATGTAGATATACTTTTTACTGAATTTATTGTAAATGTTGATCAATGAACTATACCAATATTAATTTTATTTAATGTTATGGGATGAACAGAGTATTAATTAACACAATAATTCATTACTAATAAAGAAAGTAGATATATGTCAATATATGAAGTATAGTACTATAATATCACAGATACTACATACATAATATCATGAGAGATATCAATACAAACATCCAATCAATGTCATGTAACTGTGTATGATAAGTGGTAGTATAGAAATATTTGAGCTGTTATGTTTTGTTTACTTCATATTATGTATAAAATAGTTTTGTTAACAGTCATTACTTAATGACTATAATATATACTGAGATAAACAATTATTGTAGTTTTACTTTTCTTCATTGTTTAAGAGTACAAAGAGCTATAGACATTTTTAGTGATATAGACCAACATTCATATACATATACATAATACTATATAGACTATGGATACAGAATAGTCTTTAAAGTTGTACAATTGTAAGGATATTGAAATGATAATAGTATATATGGACTACATGTAGTGATATACAGTAACAGATTTTGTTGACTTGTAGTTGGTAATTAAATTGATAACTAACTAGTAATATTACTTCAGTCTATATATTAAATGTTCTAATATATAATTTATGGAATGGTGCCTTAGAAAATATATGGATACAGGATAGGTTACAGCTTTTTGTTAAATGACCCCTCCCTCAAAAGGTGGAGCTTAACGTTCGTAAGAGAAGTATAAGCTGCTTTCTGTCTTGAGCCGTTTTGATTGTGTTATTCTTATTTGAGCTACTCCATTGTCTATATTAATCTCCGTGGAATAAATAGCAGTGTTGATATCACACTGTGGTGTACAGACAGAAACAAAAGGTTACTAAAAATATAGAACAAGTTATCTTTTGATATAGAGATTGTTTGTAGGTCAATATGATTGATATCTCTCAATGGAGAGCTACTATTGGGTTATGGTATTGTCATCAGATACCATATACTACTAAAAAGACTCCTTCTACCACTGATACCCCTGGATGGATAAAGTCACTATTGATATCAGGAGATGAGGGTGGTGGTACTCTGATATTCTCTCTAGTTTTGTTTCTCTTACTTCTCCTCATTTTATCAGGTGATATTGAACTCAACCCTGGACCTAAAACAGGTCAGTAAACATTAAAACATATAACTGATGGAATGATGTTTCAATTTACTTTAATAGAGTTGACATCAAACAATGCTCTACGACTTCTTGTTAAGAGTGGTTTTGTTATTAAAGATAAATGGACTGAACTCACTAGTCTTCTAGGTGTGTCACTGGATGAAAGGAGAAGACTCAAGACAATGGTCAGCAGTGATCAAGACTACCACTTTGCTTTAGAGGAAGGTTTACAATGGTGGATTACAAATGGTACTACCCCTTCTTGGGAAGAACTTATCTCAGCTGTTGAGAGTTGTGGTGATGTTGATGTAGCTACTACACTGAGAAGACAACTAGATATTAAAGATAAAGGTATAGAGTATGGCCTCAATCCTCATACAGCATTCATCTTCACATTGTGCACTTGGAATGATACCTTAGTTGATACGTATTATATATATTGAAGTGCATAGTGAACAACTTTTATGAGAAACCAAAGCCACTCTGTCATTGATTAGCCCACAAGGTTCTGCCCATTCATCAATAGAATTCTGTTTAAAAACAATCTAACAGTAAACAGGTTACTTGTTCTAAATATCATATCCTAATGTCTTTAACTTGTACAAGAATTGTATCAAAAGACAATGTTTTGCCTTTTCGATATTCATTTTGGACCATGTGTTATGCATATATATGTACGGGTTATGTTTTTTTTCATCATTTTAATATATTGGTATATGTGACTTTTAAGAGCAAGAAATAAAATGAAATTGCATCTTAATAACTGCTATGCCTATGGCAACTTATGAATTTTATTAATCCTAATTGCAAGCGATATTACAATATCTAACGATACTCAAAGCTTCTAGCTAGCTTGCTCTTCTAGCACTCTATAGCTATAAGTCTTCCACTGCAATTGCTGCTAATTATGTAGTCTTTGTAGCTAATCAGTGTTTCTCTTTGAAATCAATATCTTCTAAACAATTATAGGATGACTTTTCCAATTATAGTCTTGTTCATTCTTTCTCTTTATTTAAAATTTCAAATTTAGCGTATTGTTCAGTCTGTACTTTAATATGGAATGAGCATTGATATCAGTTACTGGTTCATTAAATCTTTGGAGAATAGGTTGACCTCTGAGGCTTTGAGCTTGCTCCTTTTGAATTTATTTAAAGTAATCTAATATTTTTGATGTTCATAATAAAAAGGCTAACAGCTAAGTTGATGAACATTGAATTTATATTCCACTATGATTATCCCTTCCTTTTTTATTAAGGGCAATTAGATGAACAGAATGAAGAAGCATGTACTTGGCCTTCCTGTGGTAAGTCTGTATATTTCCACGGTAACATGGCAGCTGCCAGTGCTACAGAAAGTGATGAAGTTAATAAAGTGTTGAAGAGTGTACTAACAAGCCATTTTGCTGACTTAAGTAACCAGTTAAGTAGATGTTTACCACGAGTTTCTGCAGCAATGTATTCTAAAAGTCTGATAAGTGAATCAGTTAGAAAGTCTCCAACTATTGACAGTGTGATTGATGAATTTGAAAGTGGAATGAGATTAGCAAACAATATTTCAAAGTTACAGGAACATTGTCAACATTTCTTACAATGTCTATCCAGTGAAGGTGGTCCTACTAAATTAGCTGCTCAAAAGTTATGTCACAACTGGATAGAAGAAGTCAAAAAGCAATGTGATATCTCACTAGATCTTACATGTGGTGAACAGGATATTAAACAACAAGGTCAGTAATGTAAAATGATGATGGTTCATATTTTTGAAATGAAGTGTCACAAATATGTACTGTTCTCTTTGTTAAAAATGTTATAACCAATAAAATAGCTATATTATGATTGCAAGCAAAGCAAAGCTATGATAAGTATATCTCTCCCTTATATAACATTGTATAAAATGTATGATGTTATTCTAAAATATATTATTAATCTGTATATATAAATACACATACCACCAATTTAACCATGTTTACACTAAACTCTCTTGCAGCAATTTGCTTGGTTTCTTTCTTTTATACAATCAACACCTTTAAATTTCAAAGAGGTTTATTTAAACATTTTGAGGCATAAGCACCTGTGGTGATACTAGTTCACATGCTTAAAAGTAGAAGGGTATGGTGAATAGACCTCAATTACTTACCCAGCCTTAATTATCGGTTCACCTGGCATGTAAAGTGTAGGCAGTAATAAAGAAATTACCAGTGATTGTTTCTAATATTGATATATAATGTTCTTATGTAGTAAACAATGATGATGTTATTCAAGTGGATCATGCAATAACTTCAGTACAATCTGCCACTTCCCAAGGTATTAAAATTTCCTTATAAATCTAATTATTTTATACCTCAATATAGTCTCTAGTATTCATCAACAAAAAATAGAAGTAGTAAGTAGAGAGAAGGAAACAGAGCTTCGAATTTCTTTACAGAATTTACATCAAAACTTCCGTACATTAATAGTTGCTGTTCGATCAGCTTTTAATGATAAACTACAACATCAAGAATTACAATTAGAAGATGTCACAATATTCATTAAATATGAATTATACTGGGTTGAAGAGCTGAGTGACATTAACAAATGTAATGATTTAGATGAGCTCTTCAAGAAACTACATCCGTATTTTGACTTTTTAGACTGTGAATTAATGGTTCATGTAAGTGAAAGGTTTCTTAATAATGAATATTTTGGGGAAGACAAGAAGAATCTAGTCAGTGAACTTAAAGAACATATGAATAAAGCTGAGACATTACGTTGCTCAATTACAGTGAAACAACTCAAAGATCAACTAAAAAGCATATACACCCCACATCTAGGAGATCTATCAAACATGCCTCAAATTTACATTGAATTACACAATCCATGGAATGATGCCAATATTCAAGGACTATATTTACTAGTTAGACATTTACTGCCACATCAATTAAAACAATCTCTTTTGGAGTATATCACAATTGATACAGGCTCAGTTCGTATTAAATACATTGTTCATGATTCTACAGCTGATTGTCTCATAGCTTATGCTCAAGGCAAGCTACAGTTCATGCGTCTCATTGGTATCTTTGGTCTAACAATTAATGGTGAACCCATCATGGAAGAAGATGAGAATATGAACTTTACATTTGAATCAGGTCTTCTTGAAGCTGCAGTTATTGGTCATGATGAAGCTGTGCAATTTCTCCTGAAATTAGGAGGTGATATAGACCACTGCAACAAAGAAGGCAGAACTGCACTTATACTAGCTAGTGAAGGTGGACATGAACAAGTTGTACGAACACTAGTATTAGCTGGAGCTAATGTTAACGTTCAAGATGACAATGGCTACACTGCATTGATGATAGCATGTGATACAAACTCATATACTATAGTCAGCTATCTCCTCCAAACTGGGGCTAATCCTGACATGCAAGGGAATAATGGAGATACAGCTATCATAATTGCCACTAAAAATGCTTGCTCTGACATTGTTCAATTGCTCATTCAATTCAATGCTGATGGACTGGTTAATTCAGGAAATGGAAAGACTACGCTAGACCTTCCTATATCAAGTTTAGTAGTAACAACCTTTATTGCAGCATGTCGATATGGACATTCTCAGCTCATTATTACCTTATTGATGAGGTTACTTCAACTGCTTACACCAGAAGAATTTCAGCTTTTCTTCTTATGTGCTAAAGGAGATCACATCTCTCTGGAAAACCACCTTTCTGACACAAATGTCAATATTAATTGTACACTAGCCAATGGTATTACTCCTCTTATGATAGCCTCATCTTGTGGACATACAGAGATAGTACAAGTCCTCCTACAAGCAGGAGCTAATGTCAATAGTACAGACAGTGATAGGTACAGTCCACTAGTATATGCTATGACTGGACACAAATCACGTCAAGTTATGGAACAACTACTTATAGCTGGTGCACAACCTAACTTTTACTTAACCATTGTTTCTGACAAAGAAAAAGAAAAAGGAATGGAAGATCTGTGTAGATTATTACAACTGATTCTAGGCTTTAAGACACCATCAATTCTGAATTATGAGAAAAAAACTGAGCAACTCTTTCAACTCTTTATGTTTAATCTCTCATTGCCTCCTTTTGTCTCTATTTTTGAAGCTGCAAGAATTGGTAACACACAAGCTGTTAAACGAGAACTATGCAATGAAGATGTAGATATTGATAGATCTAACAATGAATGGACTGCCCTAATGCTAGCTACTCTAAATGGTCATACTCAGGTGGTTGAACTGCTATTAAAAAAGAATGCAAACGTTAATTTTCAGAATAAAAATGGATCAACTGCCCTAATGTTAGCTAGTCTGAATGGTCATACCCAAGTCATTGAATTACTACTCCAAGCGAATGCAAATGTTAACTTTCAGGATAAAAATGGATTGACTGCCCTAATGTTTGCTACTCTAAATGGTCACACACAAATTGTCGAATTGCTACTCCAAAAGAATGCAAACGTTAACTTTCAGGATGAAAATGGATTGACTGCCCTAATGTTTGCTAGTCTAAATGGTCACACACAAATTGTCGAATTGCTACTCCAAAAAAATGCAAACGTTAACTTTCAGGATAAAAATGGATCGACTGCCCTAATGTTTGCTAGTCTAAATGGTCACACACAAATTGTCGAATTGCTACTCCAAAAGAATGCAAACGTTAACTTTCAGAATAAAAATGGATTGACTGCCCTAATGTTTGCTAGTCTAAATGGTCACACACAAATTGTCGAATTGCTACTTCAAAAGAATGCAAACGTTAACTTTCAGAATAAAAATGGATTGACTGCCCTAATGTTTGCTAGTCTAAATGGTCATTACCCAGTTGTCGAATTACTACTCAAAGAGAATGCAGATGTTAACATTCAGAATAATTATGGATTTACTGCCTTAATGGAAAGTAGTATAAGAGGTCATACTCAGGTTATTGAGCTACTGCTTAAAGGACATGCAGATGTTAACATTCAGGCTAATGATGGTTCTACTGCCCTTATGTTAGCTTGTCAGAGTGGTCATGCACAGATTGTTGAATTACTCCTCAAAATGCATGCTGATGTTAATCTTCAGGCTAAGAATGGAAGGACAGCTCTAATACTAGCTATTCAAGATTGTCATACACAGGTGATTCAACTACTACTCAAAGAGCATGCAGATATAAATATTCAGGATGAAAAAGGATGGACTGCACTAATGCTTGCAAGCGACATCGGTTATACATGGGTTGTAGAACTACTATTAAAAGAAGATGCAGATGTTAATATTAAGAACGCAGATGGGTGGACTGCTCTAATGTTAGCTAGTTGGAATGGTAACGTACAGGTTGTCAAGCTGCTACTTTATCAATATGCAGATGTTAATGTTCAGAATGTTAATGGAGCAACTGCTCTAATAGTAGCCAGTTTCATGGGTCATATCCAGGTTATTGAACTTCTGCTTACAAAACATGCTGATGTTGAACTTCAGATTAATAATGGAATAACTGCACTAATGCTAGGTAGTGAAAATGGTCATCACCAGGTTGTTGAACTTTTACTAAAAGAGCATGCAGATGCTAATATTCAGGACAACAGTGAGAGGACTGCACTAATGTTAGCTAGTGAAAATGGTCATCACCAGGTTGTTGAACTTTTACTAAAAGAGCATGCAGATGCTAATATTCAGGACAACAGTGAGATGACTGCACTAATGTTAGCTAGTGAAAATGGTCATCACCAGGTTGTTGAACTTTTACTCAAAGTGCATGCAGATCCTAATATTCAGGACAACAGTGAGAGGACTGCACTAATGTTAGCTAGTGAAAATGGTCATCACCAGGTTGTTGAACGTTTGCTCAAAGAGCATGCAGATGCTAATATTCAGGACAACAATGAGAGGACTGCACTAATGCTAGCTAGTTTAAATGGTCATCACCAGGTTGTTGAACTTTTACTAAAAGAGCATGCAGATGCTAATATTCAGGACAACAGTGAGATGACTGCACTAATGTTAGCTAGTGAAAATGGTCATCACCAGGTTGTTGAACTTTTACTCAAAGTGCATGCAGATCCTAATATTCAGGACAACAGTGAGAGGACTGCACTAATGTTAGCTAGTGAAAATGGTCATCACCAGATTGTTGAACTTTTACTCAAAGAGCATGCAGATACTAATATTCAGGACAACAGTGGGTACACAGCACTAATGTTAGTTAGTCAGAATGGTCACATTGAAGTTGTCATATTATTACTCAGTCAAAAAGCAGATGTTAATATTCAGAGTAATAATGGATTAACTGCCCTAATGCTAGCCAGTTTAAATGGTCATGTCCACATTACTGAACTGCTACTTGGAGAACATGCAGACATTAATGTTCATGATAAAAATGGAATGACTGCCATAATGATAGCTAGTCGGAATGGTCATACCGAGGTTGTGGAACTACTCCTTAAGGAGCACGCAGATATTAATATTTACAACAAGAATGGATTAACTGCCCTAATGCTAGCTTGTTACAAAGGCCATGTGCAGGTTGTCAAATTACTTCTTAGTCATAATGCACATGTTAACATTCAGAGCGATAGTGGAGATACTGCACTAATCATAGCTAGTTTTAACGGTCATACCCAGGTCATTGAACAATTACTAAAAGAACATGCAGACGTTAATATTCAGAACAAAAAAGGAATAACTCCTCTAATGATAGCTAGTGAGAAAGGTCTTACCGATGTTATTGGACAACTACTCAAAGAGCATGCTGACATTAATATTTCACATAACAATGACTGGAATGCTCTAATGTTAGCTAGTCAAAATGGTCATACCCAGGTTGTTGAACGACTACTCAAAGATCATGCAGAAGTTAATGTTCAAAACAAAAATGGATGGACCACCCTAATGATAGCTAGTCAGAATGGTCATAGTCAGGTTGTAGAACTGCTACTCAAAAAGAATGCAGATGTTAATATTCAGACCAATGATGGAGTGACTGGCCTAATGCTAGCTAGTCAGAATGGTCATACTCAGGTTGTAGAACTGCTACTCAAAACGAATGCAGATGTTAATATTCAGACCAATAATGGAGTGACTGCCCTAATGTTAGCTAGTCAGAATGGTCATACTCAGGTTGTAGAACTGCTACTCAAAACGAATGCAGATATTAATATTCAGACCAATGATGGAATGACTGTCCTAATGTTAGCTAGTCAGAATGGTCATACTCAGGTTGTAGAACTGCTACTCAAAAAGAATGCAGATGTTAATATTCAGACCAATGATGGAGTGACTGCCCTAATGAAAGCTAGTGAAAATGGTCATACCCAGGCTGTTGAACTACTACTCAAAGAGCATGTATACATAAATATTCAGACCAATGATGGATGGACTGCCCTAATGCTAGCTAGTCAAAATGGTTATACCCAGGCTGTTGAACTATTGCTGAAAGAGCATGGACACATTAATATTCAAACCAATGATGGATATACTGCCCTAATGGTAGCTAGTCAAAATGGTCATACTCAAGTTGTAGAACTGCTACTCAAAAAGAATACTGATTGTAACATTAAAGATAAAGAAAGCTACACTGCCCTAATGCTCGCTTGTAAAAATGGACATCTTGAAGTAGCTGAGTGTTTACTTACACAATCACAAGCAGATCCTCAGTTGGTTGCATCTGATGGATTAACAGCATTTTCATTAGCAGCTTATAGTGGTAACAGAGACCTTGTTAATATGTTCTTAGACAAAGTTAAACCCACTACTGATGAGATTGAAAAAGCAGTAGTAGCATCATGTTATGGTGGTCACCCTACTCTCATTACCTTCCTCTCAAACAAACTTCCACAACTAACTAATGACCAGAGAGAACTACTAGACTCATGTGTTAAAGGAGACTTAGACAAAGTTGTAATGGAAACATTAGATAATCCGGATACTCCACTGGTACGTGGTCTTACTCCACTCATGGTAGCTTCATCATGTGGACATGTTGATATAGTGGATGCTCTAATACAAGCTGGAGCTGATATTAATAAGCAATTGCCAGAAAGTAATTGGAAACTCACTCCAATATACTTTGCATTATCAGGAGGCAAATCTCCTTCAATTGTAAAGACACTTTTAGAAAATGATGCCAGTCCTAATGTGATTGTCGACAATAAAACAGCTTTAGATTATGCTTATGAGAGTAAACAAGAAATTATTAGCGAACTACTAACCAAATATGGAGGTCAAACAGCATCACAATTACAAGAAACAAAAGAATATGAAACATCAAAACTAAAGTCATCTTTATTGACATGTACAACTCTAGCAACACCATTACTAGCACCTGTGGAGTTATCAAGTGAAGTAGCAACCACAGCTAATGTAACACCTTTATTTATGCCTACGGATTCAAATGATACTATCAAGAGGCAGCCAGAGCAAAAACAACCAGGTTTATTGAATTTTATGTCCAAAGTTTTTGACTCATTCACTTCATACATCTTAAACCCTACTCGTACATTTAAAGATACCAGTGTAAAACAAGACAACAAGAAAGAAGTCAAAGAATTGTATTCTTTCAATAAAATGCTCTTTAATATAATCCATACTTTTTCACAATAAATTGTTTGATTAACTATTTTTAATTAACTAGAAAATATACAAATTTTTTAACTCAGTATGTTTGAAATATACAAGATTTCCAACATAAACAAGTTTCTTTTAACAACAAGAACTTATACCACTGTGTATAGTTATGGCTCATGGTTAATTGTATTTGAATAGAATTATACTGATGCATGGCATGGGCTATGTTTTGTGGACTAATGAACAACTTAAGAACTCAATTAAAGAGCTTGTTCAGCTACTCTGATCACATGGAAATATATCACCATTTATGGCAGAGACCTCCTTCAATTTGCCATTTCATTAAAAACTTTACAACAAGTGAATATCAAGCAATTGATCATGATATGTACAAAGCACTTTATAGACAATATTTTTAGTTTGGTCATCATATATTACTATGTCTTATATATATACTTGAAAATCTTTTGTGTTAATTGATATTAACAATATCAATACACTTTCTTAAGATACTATATATACTGAGTTGAGTAGAAATAAGCTTTAAAAATATTAAATCATATTGACATAGAAATTGTAAAATGTTTATATATTCTAAATAAAGACAATCTTTCTAAGAATACAGCAATAAAGGAATGTGACATGTACATGCACATACCATGTACATGTGGAACAAATGGATGACATACAGTGAAAGATATGTAGCAGGTAATTATAACATTAGTGCAGTGTAAAGTGAAAAGAACTCAGTTCATGAACATATATTATTTCCCTTGACATAACTGAAATTTAATATAAAATAACAGTTGAACTAATGATAATTTATTTTTAGACTTACTGTTGTAGTAGATTAAAAATTCCTTTGCTCACATGACTCAATTATTAGATATACTATATATGGTCATAAGTAGTACATGTATTTGTAGACTAGTCAAATTTATAGTTTGACACATATAGTGTTGCTGATTGTCTACTAGTATCCTGTGGAGTAGAGTGTTACACCGTATGTGGTGTATAGACAGGAACAAAAGGTAACTAAATATGTAGAACAAGTTGTCTTTTGATATAGAGATAGTTTGTAGGTCAATATGATTGATATCTCTCAATGGAGAGCTTGTATTGGGTTATGGTATTGTCATCAGATACCATATACTACTAAAAAGACTGCTTCTACTACTGATACCGGTACCCATGGATGGATAAAGTCACCAGGAGATGAGGGTGGTGGTACTTTGATATTCTCTTTAATCTTGTTTCTCTTACTTCTCATTTTATCAGGTGATATTGAACTCAACCCTGGACCTAAAACAGGTCAGTAAACATTAAAAGATATAACTGATGGAATGATGTTTAAATTTACTTCAATAGAGTTAACATCAAACAATGCTCTACGACTTCTTGTTAATAGTGGTTTTGTTGTTAGAGATAAATGGAGTGAACTCACTAGTCTTCTGGGTGTGTCATTGGAGGAGAGGAGAAGACTCAAGACAATGGCCAACAGTGATCAAGACTTCAACTTTGCTTTAGAGGAAGGTTTACAATGGTGGATTACAAATGGTACTGCTCCTTCTTGGAAAGAACTCATTTCAGCTGTTGAGGGTTGTGGTGATGTTGATGTAGCTACTACACTGAGAAGACAGCTAGATATTAAAGATGAAGGTATGTATAGTTCATTATACAATAATACTTTTAAAATAATTATCAATGTAGTATAATAGTTTAGTAAAGTACATAACAAGGTATATTCTATTGATTTCAGCTACAGAAAGTGATGAAGTTCATAAAGTTTTGAAGAGTATTCTGACAAGCCATTTTGCTGACTTAAGTAACCAGTTAAGTAGATGTTTACCACGAGTTTCTGCAGCAATGTATTCTAAAAGTCTGATAAATGAATCAGTTAGAAAGTCTCCAACTGTTGACAGTGTGATTGATGAATTTGAAAGTGGAATGAGATTAGCAAACAATATTTCAAAGTTACAAGAACATTGTCAACTTTTCTTACAATGTCTTTCCAGTGAAGGTGGTCCTACTAAATTAGCTGCTCAAAAGTTATGTCAAGACTGGATGGAAGAAGTCAAAAAGCAATGTAATATCTCACTAGATCTTACATGTGATGAACAGGATATTAAACAACAAGGTCAGTAATACAAAATGATGGTAGTCCATATTTTTGAGATGAAGTGTCACAAATACGTATTATTGTGATTGTTAAAATTGTTTTAACCAATAAAATAACAATAGTATAGTATCATTCCAATAGATTTCTTGTCACAACTGTTATGTGTGAAACTATGATAGTGAACAAAGCAAGCTGTGACAAGTGTGTACTCCACTATTGATACAACAGTCTATTAATGTATTATATTATTATATCATAAAGTTCAATATATAACTATATTATGTATATAAACATACATACCACATATTACATGTAAACATCATATACTCTTATCTATGAGGGAATTTACTCTTATACTATAATGTTCATAGTGTGATGATTATCAGAGAGCCTATAGCAACTAGTGGTTAGTAGGAAAGTCCACAATAATATTATCAATTTTTAATACTTTCTGTTTCTGTTCACTTTGATTAATTCTGTGGATCACAATTAAATTAAGAATATATACAACTGGAAACTGAGGAATGTTACTCTCTGATCGTACACTAGCCATTTTAAAATGTTGTTAAGATATGAGGATCTATATCAGTATAAATTGATTTTTTTTAAATAGTTGATCTCATAGTACATTAGTAATCAAAACAATGTATGATGTTTTTTTAATTAAGTTTGCATCAAATATTTTCCTACAAACATACAACCTATATTGATTAAATCAATTAATACATTTTTTCAGTTTTATATATTTCTGAAAATAATATCAACATAAAAACAATCATGTCCCAGGTAGAACAATTATAGTGCCATATAATTCTTAATTAACATTTCACATTACTCTAGTGTTATCAATACTATTGTCCAGATGTTTATACTAATTCAAGATTAGCTGTTATAATTCTAGTACTTTCCATGTGTAATGTGATTATATTGTGTATCGGTATCGGTAGCTTACATACATGTAAATTCCAGACATATGTCATCATTGACCACCTGTTGTTTTTACTATTGTATGCAATAAAATTTTAAGTTATGATAGTTTTGTGGTAGCATTAGTTTTTGTGCACAGTGTGTGCCAGGAGGTCCTAAGATTGTTTTGAACTGCATTTTAACTATAAATTATATAATAATTATAGTTATGTTTGTTTTCATTGTTTTATTTTATTGTTGTATATGACTTTCTAGAACAAACAACGAAACAGACAGTAACAACAGACACGCATAGCAACCAATGATAAGAACACTTTGACCGCAAAACTTGATTAAAGTTTCTGAGTACTTTTAATGTCTTTGAGCAGTTCCATAGATTTTACCAACTCATTACAGTCTTCAAAGTTAGCACTAATTCAGTCTCTCAACTTAGGATGATTTGTATAATTGTATATTTGTTCACTATTTCCCTAGCAATAAACACATCATGAAACAACTCATATTGTATGTCTATATAAACACTGACCTAAATACATAACAACTGCTATAAACAATAATAAAATAACATGTTTCCTGAACTCAAACATTACATCACTCAAAATACAATAAAATATTTTCATTCACAAAAAATCTTGTACCTACATTAGCTTATACAAATTATGTACTTAAATTTAAAGAAAACACTATACATAATGATCTCCTCATAAAAATTTCATACAAAAACAACTATTGTTTATAAAAGAAATCATTAAAAACTTTTTTTTTAAAAAGTGGACATATGGATTGACAATGTCAAAAAGGACCAGTAGATGTAGGGATCAATAACGACAATACTGAATTAAATAAATAACCTACTGTATATCTTCACACTTTATTGTTACCAGAGTACTTATATATAGAGATTTTGTATGAATGTGTGTGTACAATGTGTTATGTCTATCTTGTTTCAATTTTTGGGATTGTCATCACTTCATTTTTTAAAATGTTTTTATTACTTGTATATTATCATTCCATATAGGTACTGGCAATAGTACAGAAAAAGTAATGTTAGAAGATGAAGAAAAGGAAGAAGAACTCCAAACGGAATTAGAGAGTCAACATGATCATTTCAGTAACTTAATGGTAGCTGTTAGATCATCTCTTGATCATAAACTACAACATCAACAACTAGTACTAGTGGACTTTATTAGATGGATTGAACATCGAATGAACTGGGTTGGGGAGCTGGGCAACATTGATGATTTGAATGAGCTTTTCAAGAAACTACATCCACATTTTGACTTTTTAGACTGTAAGTTAATTGTGGATATGAGTGAAATGTTTTTGAATAATGAATCCTTTGGGGGAGATAAAAGCCTTGTCAGTGAACTCAAGGAACATATGGCTAGTGCTAAGAAACTTCGTTCATTGTCTACAGTCAAACAACTTAAAAATGATCTTAAAAAGATATACTTTCCCTATCAAACAAATCTAGTGAACATGCCACATATTCAAATTGAGTTACACAATCCATGGTATGAAGCTAATATTGAAGCACTTTATCTACTAATAGGACATTTACTACCTCACAAGTCAAAACATTCAATTTTAAAGTATATTGAAATAGAGACAGGCTCAGTTCGTATTAAATATTTTGTCCATGAATCAAAAGTTGATTGTCTCATAGCTTATGCTCAAGACAAGCTACAGTTTATGCGTCTCATTGGTATCTTTGGTTTAACTATTAATGGTGAACCTATCCTGGAAGAAGATGAGAATATGAACTTCACTTTTGAGTTAGCTCTTCTTGAAGCTACAAAAGTTGGTCATGATGAAGCTATGCAATTTCTGCTTGAGTTAGGATGTAATGTAGACCATTGCAATGAAGAAGGTAGGACAGCACTTATGCTAGCTAGTGAAGCAAGATATGAACAAGTTGTACAAACACTAATATTAGCTGGAGGTAACGTTAATATTCAAGATAACACTGGCTACACTGCATTGATGTTAGCATGTGATACAAACTCCTACACTATAGTCAATTGCTTACTCCAGACTGGGGCTAATCCTGATATACAAAGAGATGATGGTGACACAGCTATCATAACAGCATGTCAAAATAATCACTCTGATATTGTCAAGTTATTACTTCAATTTAACGCTGATCAACTTATTACTAACAAAAATGATGATACAGCACTCACTGTAGCTACACGTCAAAATTCTATTGAGATAGTGGAAATGTTACTTGAACATCTAGCAGAGAGCCAGAAAACAAGTGCAGTAACATCAGCCCTTTCTACAGCATGTCAATATGGACACTATCAAATTATTATCAGTTTATTAGCAAAGCTACTTGATATCAATACACCAGATGAATTCCAACTTTTTGTTTCATGTGCCGAAGGAGATCGTGATACCACTAAAAGCCATATTTATGACTCCAATGTCAATATCAATTGTACATTAGCCAATGGTATTACTCCTCTTATGATAGCCTCATCTTGTGGACAAACAGAGACAGTACAAGTCCTCCTACAAGCAGGAGCTAATGTCAACAGTACAGACAATGATGGGTACAGTCCACTAGTATATGCTATAACAGGACACAAGTCACTTCAAGTTATAGAACAATTACTTAAAGCTGGTGCTCAACCTGATGTCTTCATCAATGACCAGAGTATTGCTGATAAAGTAAGAGAAGAAGGAAGAGAAGATATCTGTAAATTGTTAGAACATTTTCATGTTGTGAAGATCAAGAAAAGTGAGGAAGAGGTACTTGAACAACTCTTGAAAATCTGTGATAGTTTTACAATTCTTAATACAGCAATTCTATCAAGTCTTCAGAAACTAATAACAGAAGGAACTGTTCTTATTGTTGATGTTGTAGAATTTCTTCGTCATTATCTTGGGGACACTGAATTAAAGGTGGACAATATAGATCAACTCTTCAATATTCTTCAACCTCATTACTATTTCTTAAATGTAGACCTACTTAAGAAAATAGTGGATAAGTTTATTGAAGGTAAATTTCAAAATCGTTTACAAGATTACATTAGCATAGTTAAGGATTTTGAAGAAAGTACTCAACTCCAGTTGTTTGGACAGGCTATGAAACACATACCATTACTTCAACCACCAGTTACTACAACAAGGACATGTACAATGGTCATCAAGTTTCACGAACAATGGCAGCAGAAAAATGTAGCCCATGTACACAAATTCCTCAATTACTTATTTTCTAAGGAGACATATTTTCTGAATCACATTGTAATTGAGGAGGAAGGATCATCATGTGTTTGTAATTTTGTAGTTCCCAAGTCTCAGTTAGACAGTCTTGCAGTCATTGCAATAGATCAAAGGGAGTTCATGTATCAGGTTGGTGTTTATGAAGTTTATATTGGTGATCAACCTATTTTAATAGAAGTTTATAACCATAGTTTTAGCTTTGGGCATGTTCTTCAAAATTCAATAGAAGCTGAAGATAACACGTTAGAATCCTTCTTAATAGAGATAGATGTCATCCTTCATCCCAATAACAGTCTTCATGAAGCTGCAAGAGATGGCAATATTGATGGTGTTGAGCTCCTACTTAAAAAACATGTAGATATCAATATTCAGAATAAAAATGGAGAGACAGCCCTAATGACAGCTAGTCAAAAAGGACATTATCAGGTTGTTGAACTACTACTCAAAAAACATGCTGACATTAATACTCAGAAAGAAAATGAGTCAACTGCCCTAATGCTAGCTAGTCAAAATGGTTATCACCAGATTGTTGAGCTATTACTCAAAGATCATGCCAACATTAATCTCCAGAATAAAGATGGAATAACTGCTCTAATGGCAGCTAGTTTTAATGGTCATACTCAGGTTGTTGACCTATTACTCAAAGAACATGCTGACATTAATATTCAGAATAAAGATGGATGGACTGCTCTAATAGTAGCTAGTAGAAATGGTCATACTCAGGTTGTTGACCTATTACTCAAAGAACATGCTGACATTAATATTCAGAATAAAGATGGATGGACTGCTCTAATAGAAGCTAGTAGAAATGGTCATACTCAGGTTGTTGAACTATTGCTCAAAGAACTTGCCAACATTAATCTCCAGGATAAAGATGGAATAACTGCTCTAATGGCAGCTAGTTTTAATGGTCATACTCAGGTTGTTAACCTATTACTCAAAGAACATGCTGACATTAATACTCAGAATAAAAGTGGATGGACTGCTCTAATAGTAGCTAGTAGAAATGGTCATACTCAGGTTGTTGAACTATTGCTCAAAGAATTTGCCAATATTAATCTCCAGGATAAAGTTGGAATCCATGCTCTAATTCTAGCTAGTTTACATGGTCATCACCAGGTTGTTGAACTATTGCTCAAAGAACATGCCGACATTAATCTCCAGACTAATATTGGAGTGACTGCCCTAATGATGGCTAGTTCACGTGGTCATACCCAGGTTGTCGAACTATTGCTCAAAGAACATGCCAACAGTAATCTCCAGGATGAAAATGGAGTGACTGCTCTAATGTTAGCTAGTGGAAATGGTCATACCCAGGTTATTGCACTATTACTCAAAGAACATGCCAACATTAATCTCCAGAATAAAGATGGAATAACTGCTCTAATGGCAGCTAGTCTTGATGGTCAGACCCATGCTGTTGAACTTTTACTCAAAGAACAGGCCAACATTAATTACCAAGGTAAAAATGGATTTACTGCTCTAATGTTAGCTAGTGGAAATGGTCATCACCAGGTTGTAGAACTACTACTCAAAGAACATGCTGACATTAATACTCAGAATGAAGATGGATGGACTGCTTTAATGTTAGCTAGTTCAAGAGGATATCACCAGGTTGTTGAACTATTGCTCAAAGAACATGCCAACATTAATCACCAGGATAGAACTGGAATGACTGCTCTAACACTAGCTAGTTTTAATGGTCATGATCAGGTTGTTGAACTATTGCTCAAAGAAAAGGCCAACATTAATTACCAAGATAAAAAAGGATTTACTGCTCTAATGTTTGCTAGTGGAAATGGTCATCACCAGGTTGTTGAACTACTACTCAAAGAACATGCCAACATTAATACTCAGGAAAAAAAAGGAATGACTGCTTTAATGTCAGCTAGTCTAGAGGGTTATCACCAGATTGTAGAGCTATTGCTCAAAGAACATGCTGACATTAATCTCCAGGCAAATGATGGATTCACTGCTTTAATGCAAGCTAGTCAAAATGGTAATCTCCAAGTCATTGAACTCTTATTAGAAAAACAGGCAAAGGTTAATACTCAGAGTGAAAATGGAGTGACTGCTCTAATGCTAGCTAGTGGTTATGGTCATCACCAGGTTGTAGAACTACTACTCAAAGAACATGCTGATATTAATCTCCAAACAAATGGTGGATTCACTGCTTTAATGATAGCTAGTCAAAATGGTAATCTCCAAGTCATTGAACTCTTATTAGAAAAACAGGCAAAGGTTAATACTCAGTGTGAAAATGGAGTGACTGCTCTAATGCTAGCTAGTGGTTATGGTCATCACCAGGTTGTAGAACTACTACTCAAAGAACATGCTGATATTAATCTCCAAACAAATGGTGGATTCACTGCTTTAATGATAGCTAGTCAAAATGGTCATCTCCGAGTCATTGAACTCTTATTAAAAAAGCAGGCAAAGGTTGATACTCAGTGTGAAAATGGACTTACTGCTCTAATGCTAGCCAGTTTAAATGTCCACCATCAGGTTGTAGAACTATTGCTCAAAGAACATGCCAACATTAATCTCCAGGATAAAAATGGAGTGTCTGCTCTAATGATAGCTAGTAATAATGGTCATTACAAATTTGTAGAATTATTACTCAAAGAGCATGCCGACATTAATCTCCAGGCAAAGAATGGAGTCACTGCTCTAATGCTAGCTAGTTTAAATGGTCATCACCAGGTTATAGAACTATTGCTCAAAGAACATGCCAATCTTAATCTCCAGGATGAAAATGGAATGACGGCTCTAATGCTAGCTGTTGTTAATGGTCATTACAAAGCTGTTGAACTACTTCTCAAAGAATGTGCTGATGTTAATGTTCAGAAAGAAGATGGATGGACTGCCCTAATGCTAGCTAGTTTAAATTGTCATACTCAGGTTGTTGAACAACTACTCAAACAATATACTGATATTAATATTCAGAATGAACTTGGAGCGACTGCCTTAATGATAGCTAGTTTTAAAGGTCATAGTCAGGTTGTTAAACTACTTCTCCAATGGGATGCAGATGTTAGTAGTCTAACTAAAGATGGTTACAATGCCTTAATGATAGCTAGTCAGGAGGGCCATCTTAAAGTTGTGGAATGTTTATTACAATCAAAAGCAGATCCTTCTTTATTATCATCTAATGGATCAACAGCATTTTCATTGGCAGCTTATAGTGGTAACAGAGACCTTGTTATGCTGTTAGATAAAGTTCAACCCACTACTGGTGAGATTGAAAAAGCAGTAGTAATGTCATGTTATGGTGGTCACCCTACTCTCATTACCTTCCTCTCAAACAAACTTATACATCTTAATAATGACCAAAGAGAACTACTAGACTCATGTGTTAAAGGAGATTTAGGTGCAGTTGTAATGAAGATACTAGATAGTCCAGATACTCCACTGGTACTTGATCTTACTCCACTCATGGTAGCTTCATCATGTGGACATGTTGATATAGTGGATGCTCTCATACAAACTGGAGCTGATGTTAATAAACAAGAAAGTCTTTGGGGATTCACCCCTTTGTTCTTTGCAGTAAGAGGAGGTAAATCCTTCACAATAGTAGAGATACTCTTAGAAAGAAATGCCAATCCCAATGTTATTGTTGACAAGAGGACACCATTAGATGAAGCTAATGATATCAAACAAAAAAGTATTAGTGAACTACTAACCAAATATGGAGGTCAAACAAGAGAAAAATTAGAAGGAACAAAAGAGAAAGGAACAAAGCCATCATTACCAGCATTAGGTGAACTAAATACATTACAATCAACTTATGATCTAACAAAGACATTAACTTATGGAGATAGTTACACTATCCAGAGAGAGACAAAACTAGTGAGATTCCAAATACCAAGTCCCATGTCCATACTTCATTCACTCACTCCATACATCTTAAACCCTACTCATACATTTAGAAATACCAGTGTGAAACATGACAACAAGAAAGAAGTCAAAGAAGTATACACTGTTAATGTTAATTAATATTACTATTATAAGTGTGATTATTAGTTAATTTTAGAGTATAATTTTGTTTCTCATTATCAACAAAAGTTGGTTACTTTAACATATATAATTTAGGTCATAATTTTTGTATTCCAATAAAATGAATATTAATAAACAGTTTGAACACACAACCAGATAGATATATAGTTCTAGTCTTTAATGTTAGTAATAATCCAGCAGTCCCTTACAACAACAGTAGCATCATCAAAATAATCTCAGAACAAGTTTTAAAATAACATTATTGTATTCTTGGTTCAGATTATTATTATTACTATTAAATGTACAGACATTGTTTGACTAGAGTTATGTAGTGAGTGAATACTCAATAGTTCATTGCAAGATATATCAAACTTCTACTAACAGTAACAACACAAAATAACTTTTTCTTAACAATAATATTATTACAATATATAATGTATAGTTCATTATACAATACTACCTTATAAATGATAGTCAATGTAGTATATTTTAGTAAATGCATAACAAGGTACTTCATGTGATATCATGTAATTTCATTGAAGGACATAGTTAGTCTTTTGGTACAGTTCTAGTACGAGTTAAAGACATCAAAACTGGAGATTTAGGACAAGTAATCTGTTTATTACTAGGTTGTATTTGAATAGAACTGTACTGATGAATGGGCTGAGCTTTGTGGACTAATGAACGACGTAGGAGCTTGATATCATGAGCTTCTTCAGCTTCTCTTAAAGCTTGTCAGATTTTGTTGACTTGTAGTTGGTAATTAAATTGATAACTAACTAATAATATTACTTCAGTCTATAATGTTCTAATATATAATTTATGGAATGGTCCCTTAGAAAATATATGGATACAGGATAGGTAACAACTTTCCTGTTAAATGACCCCTCCCTCAAAAGGTGGAGCTAGCTTGAATTCCTAACGTATGTAAGAAAAATAAAAACTTCCTGTTTCTTAACTTTCTATCTTGACAGCCGTTTTGATTGTGTTATTGAGCTACTCAATTGTCTACTAGTCTATAGTCTTTCTGTTGAGTATATAGTAAAGTGTTGATCTTAAACTGTGGTGTACATACACGAACAAAAGGTAACTAAATATGTAGAACAAGTTGTCTTTTGATATAAGGATTGTTTGTAGGTCAATATGATTGATGTCTCTCAATGGAGAGCTACTATTGGGTTATGGTATTGTCATCAGATACCATATACTACTAAAAAGACTCCTTCTACCACTGATACCCCTGGATGGATAAAGTCACTATTGATGTCTGGAGATGAGGGTGGTGGTACTTTGATATTCTCTCTAGTTTTGTTTCTCATTCTTCTCCTCATTTTATCAGGTGATATTGAACTCAACCCTGGACCTAAAACAGGTCAGTAAACATTAAAACATATAGCTTGTAGGATTACGTTTCAATTTACTTCAATAGAGTTAACATCAAACAATGCTCTACGACTTCTTGTTAAGAGTGGTTTTGTTGTTGAAGATAAATGGAGTAAACTCACTAGTCTTCTAGGTGTGTCACTGGAGGAGAGGAGAAGGCTCAAGAAAATGGCCAGTAGTGATCAAGACTACCACTTTGCTTTAGAAGAAGGTTTACAATGGTGGATTACAAATGTTGCTACCCCTTCTTGGGAAGAACTCATTTTAGCTGTAGAAAGTTGTGGTGATAAGGGTATAGCTACTACACTGAGAAGACAACTAGATATTAAAGATGAAGGTATCTACTATGTATAGTTCATTATACACTAGTAGTTTAAAATAATTATCAATGTAGTATAATAGTTTAGTAAAGTACCTAACAAGGTATACTCTATTGATTTCATATAATGTATTGAGGGATACAGTTAACCGTTGGTACAATTTTGGTATGGCTTAATTTATTAAATTGAGTAAAACTGGATTGATAGTTCATGCATTAATCTCAATCCTTATCACTGTAAAAATTAACATGTTATTTTAACAACTAATTTGTACTTTACTATACTATGGATTACTATGGAATTTATGTGAATTACTCACTGTATAATTTGTTGGTATGTAAAGGCACATCATACCAACAAATCATATTAATATAATAATTCACAATGTCAGTAATGTAAAATGATGATAGTCCATATTTTTGAGATGAAATGCCAAAATGTGTATTGTTCTCATTGTTAATTTTTGTTTATAAATTAAAATAATTATAGTAGATAGTAACATTCCAATAGAAGTCTTGTGATAGCTATTATGTGTGAAATTATGATAGTGAACAAAGCAAGCTATGACAAGTACGCGCTTCTCCATTGACTCAATAATCTTGTTATAAACAACTATTACAATAACTATATATTATGATTGCAAGCAAAGCAAAGCTATGATAAGTATACATTCCCCCATGACATCATTTCTAAAGTTTATCACTGTAAAACTGATTGGTTAATTCAAACAAAATTTATATAGTTATACAGATTGCATGATGCAAACTGTTTACAAAATGTTAAAACTAATAATGTTTTTTTAAAGAAATAAAAAGCTTGTCATTTCATAAACAATCAATTCCATAGGAATTTCAGTTTACATCATGTAACCTGTATAACCAAATATTGGTTAAATCAACAAATCAGTTTTTACAATGTATTAGACTGTGCAAATGTAACTGATCTTATCATGTTCACACTAAACTCTCTTATAGCAATTTGCTTGGTTCTTTCTTTTATACAATCAACACCTTTAAATTTGAAAGGAATTTATTTAAACATTTTGGGACATATATACTTGTAGCTACATTATGGTTAGTAGTAGAAGGCTGTGTGGTGAGTAGGCCTCAATTCAAGACCCATGCAGCCTCAAATATCAGACCACCTGACATGTAAAATGTAGGCAGTAAAAAAGGATTACCTTTGATTGTTTCTATAGCTAATATTGATATATAATATTCTTATGTAGTAAACAATGATGATGTTATTCAAGTGGATCGTGCAATAACTTCAATGCAAACTGCCACTTCCCAAGGTATTGTAAAATTTCCTTAAAAATCTAATTATGTTATACCTCAATAGTCTCTAGTATTCATCAACAAAAAGTAGAAGTAGTAAGTAGAGAGAAGGAAACAGAGCTTCGAACCTCTTTACAGAGTTTACATCAAAACTTCAGTACATTAATAGTTGCTGTTCGATCAGCTCTTATTCACAAACTACAGCATCAACAACTACAATTAGAAGATGTCACAGTATTTATTAAGTATGAACTATACTGGGTTGAAGAACTGAGTGACATCAACAAATGTAATGATTTAGATGAACTCTTCAAGAAACTACATCCATATTTTGACTTTTTAGACTGTGAATTAATTGTTCATGTAAGTAAACGGTTTCTCAAAAATGAATATTTTGGGGAAGACAAGAAGAACCTAGTTAGTGAACTTAAAGAACATATGAATAATGCTGAGACATTACGTTGCTCAATTACAGTGAAACAACTCAAAGATCAACTAAAAAGCATATACACCCCACATCTAGGAGATCTATCAAACATGCCTCAAATTTATATTGAATTACACAATCCATGGAATGATGCCAATATTCAAGGACTATATTTACTAGTCAGACATTTACTGCCACACCAATTAAAACAATCTCTTTTGGAATATATTACAATTGATACAGGTTCAGTTCGTATTAAATACATTGTTCATGACTCAACAGCTGATTGCCTCATAGCTTATGCTCAAGGCAAGCTACAGTTTATGCGTCTCATTGGTATCTTTGGTCTAACAATTAATGGTGAACCTATCTTGAAAGATGATGAGAATATGAATTTCACTTTTGAGTCGGCTCTTCAAGAAGCTGCAAAAGCTGGTCACAATGAAGCTGTGGAATTTCTTCTGAAATTAGGAGGTGACATAGACCATATCAATGAAGAAGGCAGAACAGCACTTTTACTAGCTAGTGAAAATGGTCATCACCATGTCATTGAAGTATTACTCAAAGAGCATGTTAACATTGATCTCCAGGCAAAGGATGGACTGACTGCTTTAATGCTAGCTAGTCAAAATGGTCATACCCAGATCATTGAACGTTTGCTCGAAGAGCATGCTGATATTAATACTCAGGAAGAAGATGGATGGACTGCCCTAATGCTAGCTAGTTTAAATGGTCATCACCAGGTTGTTGAACTATTACTCCAAAAACATGCCAACATTAATCACCAAGGAAAAGAAGGATGGACTGCTCTAATGTTAGCTAGCCACAATGGTCATCTCAAAGTTGTTGAACTACTGCTCAAAGAAAATGCCAAACTTAATATGCAGAAAATAGACGGATGGACTGCCCTAATGCTAGCTAGTCAAAATGGTTATCACAAGGTTGTTGAACTACTACTCAAAGAGCATGCCAACACTAATCACCAGGGAAAAGATGGAGTGACTGCTCTAATGGTATCTAGTCACAATGGTCATCACCAGGTCGTTGAACTACTACTCAAAGAGCATGCCGACATCAATACTCAGAAAGAAGATGGAGTGACTGCCCTGATGTTAGCTAGTATTAATGGTCATACCCAGGTCGTTGAACATTTGCTCAAAGAACATGCCGACATTAATCTCCAGGCAAAAGATGAACTAAATGCCTTAATGCTAGCTAGCTTTAATGGTCATACCCATGTTGTTGAGGCATTGCTCAAAGAGCATCCAGACATTAATCTCAAGACAAAAGGTGAACTGAATGCCCTAATGCTAGCTAGTTCTAATGGTCATATCTGTGTTGTTGAGCTATTACTCAAAGAACAAGTAGACGTTAATGCTCAGAAAAAGGATGGATGGACTGCCCTAATGCTAGCTAGTCAAAATGGTCATCACCAGGTTGTAGGACTATTGCTCAAAGAGCATGCCAACATTAATCACCAGGGAAAAGATGGATGGACTGCTCTAATGGTAGCTAGTCGAAATGGTCATTACCAGGTCGTTGAACTACTACTCAAGGAACATGCTGACATTAATACTCAAGAAGAGGATGGATGGACTGCCCTAATGCTAGCTAGTCAAAATGGTCATACCCAAGTCATTGAACTACTACTCAAAGAACATGCTGATATTAATCACCAGGGAAAAGATGGTGAGACTGCTTTAATAACAGCAAGTTTTAATGGTCATCACCAGGTTGTTGAATTACTACTTAAAGAGTATGTCGACATTAATTACCAGGGAAAAGATGGATGGACTGCTCTAATGCTAGCTAGTTATAATGGTCATCATCAGGTTGTTGAACTACTACTCAAAGAACGTGCTAACATTAATGCTCAGAAAGAAGATGGATGGACTGCTCTAATGCTAGCTAGTCAAAATGGCCATTACCATGTCATTGAACTACTACTCAGAAAGGATGCTGACTGTAATCACCAGCGAAAAGATGGCGGGACTGCCCTAATGATAGCTAGTCAAAATGGTCATCACCAGGTTGTTGAACTACTACTCCAAGGTCATGCTGATATTAATGCTCAGAAAGAAGAAGGATGGACTGCTCTAATGATAGCTAGTCAAAATGGTCATCACCAGGTTGTTGAACTACTACTCCAAAGTCATGCTGATATTAACGCTCAGAAAGAAGAAGGATGGACTGCTCTAATGCTAGCTTGTCAAAATGGGCATTACCACATCGTTGAGCTACTACTCAAAGAACATGCCGACATTAATATTGATAATGAAGATGGATGGACTGCCCTAATGCTAGCTAGTTATAATGGTCATCACCAGGTCGTTGAACTACTACTCAAAGAACATTGTGACATTAATCACCAGGGAAAAGATGGAGTGACTGCTCTAATGCTAGCAAGTTGTAATGGTCATCTCCTTGTCATTAAACTGCTCAAAGAATGTGCTGACATTAATACTCAGAATAAACGTGGATGGACTGCCCTAATGGCGAGTTGCCGTTATAAACATTTTGAAATAGCTAAAACTTTACTACATTCACAAGCTGATCCTCATTTGTCAATGTACAATGGATCAACAGCATTTTCATTAGCTGCTTTTGGTGGTAACAGAGACCTCGTTAATATGCTTTTAGACAAAGTTAAACCCACTACTGCAGAGATTGAAAAAGCACTAGTAATGTCATGTTATGGTGGTCACCCTACTCTCATTACCTTCCTCTCAAACAAACTTACACACTTCACTAGTGACCAAAGAGAACTACTAGACTCATGTGTTAAAGGAGATTTAGGTGCAGTTATAATGAAGACATTAGATAGTCCAGATACTCCACTGGTACTTGGTCTTACTCCACTCATGGTAGCTTCATCATGTGGACACATTGATATAGTGAATGCTCTCATACAAGCTGGAGCTGATGTCAATAAAGATGGTTATCGAGGATTGACTCCATTGTTTTTTGCAGTAGTAGGAGGTAAATCCTCTTCAATAGTAGAAACACTCCTAAAGAATGGTGCTAATCCTAACACTATTGTCAACATGAGGACACCATTAGATGATGCTAATGAATTTGAATTGGAAGCCATTAACCAGCTATTAATTGAATATAGAGGTCAAACAGCATCACAATTACAGGAGATAGAATTAAAGTCGTCATTGCTAACGTCTGAAAAGCTAAAAGAAAAAGCCACAGTTATGCCTTCTCAAATAACTGGTGAACTAAAACACTCGACAATATATAAAGATTTAAACACTCTCAATAAGAAGACAAAGGAAAAGAGATCACAATTGTCCAACATCTCATCCATATTTAGTTCACTCACTCCATATATTTTAAACCCTACTCATACGTTTAAAGATAAAAGTGTAAAACAATACAACAAGAATAAACCAAAACAAGACAACAAGAAAGAAGCCAAAGAAGCTAAAGAAATATATGCCATCATTAGTAACTGATTGTATTAGACACTGTAACTGACACACTAGTTCTATGTAGATATACTTTTTGTTGAATTTATTGTAAATGCTGATCAATGTGTAACTATACCAATATTAATTATATTTAATATTATGAGATGAACTGAGTATTAATTAACACAATATTCATTACTAATAAAGAAAGTAGATATACCTCAATATATGAAGTATAGTGCTATGATATCACAGATACTACATACATAATATCATGAGAACTATTAATACAAACATCCAATCAATGTCATGTAACTGTGTATGATAAGTGGTAGTATAGAAATAGTTGAGTTGTTATGTTTTGTTTACTTCATATTATGTATAAAATAGTTTTGTTAACAGTCATTACTTAATTACTATAATATATACTGAGATAAACAATTGCTGTAGTTTTACTTTTCTTCATGGTTTAAGAGTACAAAGAGCTATAGACATTATTAGTGATATAAACCAACATTCATATACATATACATAATAATATATAGACTATGGATACAGAATAGTCTTTAAAGTTGTACAATTGTAAGGATATTGAAGTGATAATAGTATATATGAACTACATGTAGTGATATACAGTAACAGATTTTGTTGACTTATAGTTGGTAATTAAATTGATAACTAACTAGTAATATTACTTCAGTCTATATATTAAATGTTATAATATATAATTTATGGAATGGTCCCTTAGAAAATATATGGATACAGGATATGTTACAACTTTGCTGTTAAATGAGCCCTTCCCTCAAAAGGTGGAGCTAGCACGAATCCCTAACGTATTTAAGAGAAATAATAACTTCCTGTTTCTTAGCTTTTTATCTTGACAGCCGTTTTGATTGTGTTATTGAGCTACTCAGTTGTCTACTAGTCTATAATTTCCTGTTGAGTATATAGTAAAGTGTTGATCTTAAACTGTGGTGTACAGATAAGAACAAAAGGTAACTAAATATGTAGAACAAGTTGTCTTTTAATATAGAGATTGTTTGTAGCTCAATATGATTGATATCTCTCAATGGAGAGCTACTATTGGGTTATGGTATTGTCATCAGATACCATATACTACTAAAAAGACTCCTTCTACCACTGATACCCCTGGATGGATAAAGTCACTATTGATATCAGGAGATGAGGGTGGTGGTACTTTGATATTCTCTCTAGTTTTGTTTCTCTTACTTCTCCTCATTTTATCAGGTGATATTGAACTCAACCCTGGACCTAAAACAGGTCAGTAAACATCAAAACATATAACTGATGGAATGATGTTTTAATTTATTTCAATAGAGTTGACATCTAATAATGCTCTACGACTTCTTATTAAGAGTGGTTTTGTTGTTAAAGATAAATGGAGTGAACTAAATATTCTTTTAGGTGTGTCACTGGAGGAGAGGAGAAGACTCAAGACAGTGGCCAGTAGTGATCATGACTTCCACTCTGCTTTAGAGGAAGGTTTACAATGGTGGATTACAAATGGTACTGCCCCTTGTTGGGAAGAACTCATTTCAGCTGTTGAAAGTTGTGGTGATAAGGATATAGCAACTACACTGAGAAGACAACTAGATATTAAAGATAAAGGTATCTACTATGTATAGTTCATTATATACTAGTACTTTAAAATAATTATCAATGTAGTATAATAGTTTAGTAAGTACATAACAAGGTATCTTCTATTGATTTCATGTAATGTATTGAAGGACACAATTAGTGTTTTGATACAATTCTGGTATGACTTACTCCATTAAAAGGAGTGGAACTAGTTGACAGTTCGTTTATCTAAACTCAATCCTTACATCTTCTTTTCTATACCAAGGGCAAACAGAAGGACAGAAGCAAGGAATTAGTGACAAGATCAGAAGCGAGACTTTTTCTTCTTGTGATAAAACTGTATATGGTGACATTGAAGGTACCAGTACTACAGAAAGTGATGAAGTTAATAAAGTTTTGAAGAATGTACTGACGAGCCATTTTGCTGACTTAAGTAACCAGTTAAGTAGATGTTTACCACGAGTTTCTGCAGCAATGTATTCTAAAAGACTGATAAGTGAATCAGTTAGAGATTCTCCAACTGTTTACAATGTAATTGGTGAATTTGAAAGTGGAATGAGATTAGCAAACAATATTTCAAAGTTACAAGAACATTGTCAACATTTCTTACAATGTCTCTCCAGTGAAGGTGGTCCTACTAAATTAGCTGCTCAAAAGTTGTGTCAAGACTGGATTGAAGAAGTCAAAAAGCAATGTGATATCTCACTAGATCTTACATGTGATGAACAGGACATTAAACAACAAGGTCAGTAATACAAAATGATGGTAGTCCATATTTTTAAGATGAAGTGTCACAAATATGTATTATTGTGATTGTTAAAATTGTTTTAACCAATATAATAAATATAATATAGTAACATTCCAATATAATTCTTGTCATAGTTATTATGTGTGAAATTATGATAGTGACCAAAGCAAGCTATGACAAGTGTGCACTCCTCCATTGATACAACATTCTTTAAATATATTATATTATTATGTCATAAAGTTCAATATATTACTATATTATGTCTATAAACATACAGACCACATATTACATGTAAACATCATATACTCTTATCTATGAGGGAATTTACTCTTATACTATAATGTTCATAGTGTGATAATTATCAGAGAGCCTATAGCAACTAGTGGTTAGTAGGAAAAGTTCACAATAATATTATCAATTTTTCTATACCTTCTATTACTGTTCACTTTAATTAAATTTGTGGATCTCAATTGAATTAGGAATTTGCAACTGGTAGCTGAGGAATATTACTCTCTAGCTGTACCCTAGCCATCATTTATGAACTTCATTTTAAAATATTGTTATGATACAAGGGTCTATATCACTATAAAAATTGATTTTGTTTTTTTTAAACATGCAGTCAATATCATAGTATATTAGTAATCATAACAGTATATGATGTTTGCTTTTAATTGAATTTGCATCAAATATTTTCCTACATACATACAACCTATATAACCCATATATTGGTGAAATCAACCAACAAATTTTTTACAGTTTTATATTTTACTGAAAATAATAGTAACTTAATAACAACCATGTCCCAGCTACAACAAATGTAGTCCCATACACTTGTGTACCATTAATGACATAATGTATTGCCTGTTTAATAGTGATTACAGAATGGACAGTATGAGGGAGAAGTACAATACTAACTAATTAATTATTTGCAAGTAATAAGTAGTTGACTACTTAATAGGCTACTTTACATAAATGAAGTATTAAATTATATGGGACTAGCTGTTTGGGGTGTAGCTCTACAGGGCTTCTACTCTTCTGAGATTTGAGTAGCTCTTTAACTGATGGACTATCTGAGAGATTCTAGCAAACTATTTCAATGTACTTTCTTAATAGAACATACATTCCTATGAAAATTAACTCAAGTCATTTTTGCTGAACGGGTATAGATTTGGGGCTACAATATATGTCGCTATATGCAATTTGTTTTGTTTTGATACTTTTGTTCAGTATCCCTTTTAAGCTGCCAAGCCAGGCTCAAGAAGGACTCTGGTTTATTATTGCTTTTCATTATATAGGATCTCATCATACAAAGATGGCTAATACTTTTGCTGGTAAGTTAATGTCAATTTCATTGCTATTCTCTACAATTTTCTTTTTGAACAAGGTGATAAAAATGAGCAGACAGAAAAACAAATTGATAAGTCTTCACGTTTTGATTTCTTCTTAGTTGATGGACAGTCCCCCCAAAAAACAGTCACTCCAGATGATCCTGTAGCTGAAAACTTGAAGAGTTTGTACAGTAAATTTGTAAAATTAGTTGAAAATACCAAATGCGCTCTCAACATGTTAATCGAAAACAAAACACTTACATTTAATGGAATTGCAAGTTATCTTGGAGAATATTTCCGAATAAAAGGGCTGACCAATGCTACAGATATGAACAACTTGTTTGAAGCCCTTTGGCCTCATTATAGCTACCTTGATGTTGAAGTATTAGAAGTTATCATTGAAAATGAAGACTTTCTCATTGAAGAAAAGTTGCTTAGGGATATGCAGACTTACAGACAACATCTTGAAGAATTTAAACGATCAACAACACTTAACAAATTTAAGAATGCAGTTGAAGAAGCACTGATACCAAATCCAGAAGTCACATCGATTACTTGTGATGTGGTTATCAAACTTAATCGTCAATGGGGAAAGAAAACATTGGAGAACTTTAAAACACTTGTTAATCACATGTTTCATCAGAGAATGACTCATATACGAGTGGAGGAAGGGTCATTATGTGTTACTCTACTTGCACCTCGATCAAAGTTAGACTACATCTTGGAAATTGCTAGTCTAAAGAAAACATTTGCATCACTCATTGGTATCTTTGAACTGACTATTGATGGTCAAACTATCTTGAAAGAGAAAGAAGAAACTCAAGTTTCTTTTGATCAAGCATTGCAAAAGGCTTCAAAACTTGGTGATGATGAAGCTGTTCACTTCTTACTTGACTTAATTGATAATATCAATTATCAAAATAAAGAGGGAAGTACAGCACTTATGCTAGCTAGTAAAAGAGGACATGAAGAAGTTGTACAAACACTAGTATCAGCTGGAGGTAATGTTAACATTAAAGATAACAATGGCTACACTGCATTGATACTAGCATGTGATACAAATTCCTACACTATAGTCAATTACTTACTCCAGACTGGGCTAATCCTGATATACAAAGAGATGATGGTGACACAGCTATCATAATATCATGTCAAAATAATCACTATGATATTGTCAAGTTATTACTTCAATTTAATGCTTATCCACTTATCACTAACAGAAATAATGATACAGCACTCACTGTAGCTACATGTCAAAATTCTATTGAGATAGTGGAAATGTTACTTGAACATCTAGCAGAGAGCCAGAAAACAAGTGCAGTAACATCAGCCCTTACTACATCATGTCAATATGGACATTCTCAAATTATTATCAGTTTATTAGTGAAGCTACTTGATATCATCATTACACCAGATGAATTACAACTTTTTGTTTCATGTGCTGAAGGACATCATGATACCACTAAAAGCCATATTTATGACACCAATGTCAATATTAATTGTACACTAGTCAATGGTATTACTCCTCTTATGATAGCCTCATCTTGTGGACATACAGAGACAGTACAAGTCCTCTTACAAGCAGGAGCTATTGTCAACAGTACAGACAATGATGGGTACAGTCCACTAGTATATGCTATAACAGGACACAAGTCACTTCAAGTTATAGAACAACTACTTAAAGCTGGTGCTCAACCTAATATCTTCATCAATGAGCAGAGTATTGCTGATAAAGTAAGAGAAGAAGGAAGAGAAGATATCTGTAAATTGTTAGAACAGTTTCATGTTGTGAAGATCAAGAAAAGTGAGGAAGAGGCACTTGAACAACTCTTAAAAGTCTGTGATAGTTTTACAATTCTCAATACAGCAATTCTATCAAGTCTACAGAAAGTAATAACAGAAGGAACTGTTCTCATTGTTGATGTTGTAGAATTTCTTTATCATTATCTTGGGGACACTGAATTAAAGGTGGACAATATAGACCAACTCTTCAATGTTCTTCAACCTCATTACTATTTTTTAAATGTAGACCTACTAAAGAAAATAGTGGATAAGTTTATTGTAGATAAACTTCAAAATCGTTTACAAGATTACATTAGCATGGTTAAGGGTTTTGAAGAAAGTACTCAAGTACAGTTGTTTGGACAGGCTATGAAACACATACCATTACTTCAACTACCAGTTACTACAACAAGGACATGTACAATGGTCATTAAATTTAATGAACAATGGCAGCAGAAAAATATAGCCCATGTACACAAAATTCTCAATTACTCATTTTCTAAGGAGAGTCATTATCTGAATCACATTGTAATTGAGGAGGAAGGATCATCATGTGTTTGTAAGTTTGTAGTTCCCAAGTCTCAGTTAGAGAGTCTTGTAGTCCTTATAGTAGATCAAAGGGAGTTCATGTATCAGGTTGGTGTTTATGAAGTTTATATTGGTGATCAACCTATTTTAATAGAAGATTATAACCATAGTTTTAGCTTCAGTCATGTTCTTCAAAATTCTATTGAGGCTGATGATTACATGTTAGTATCCTTCTTAATAGAGATTGATGTCAGCCTTCATGCCAATGACAGTCTTTATGAAGCTGCCAGAGATGACAATATTGATGTTGTTGAGTTCCTACTTAAAAAACATGTAAATATCAATATTCAGAATAAAAATGGAGAGACAGCCCTAATGGTAGCTAGTCGTAATGGTCATACTCGAGTTGTTAAGCTATTGGTCAAAACACATGCTGACATTAATACTCAAAAAGAAAATGGATCAACTGCCCTAATGCTAGCTAGTCAAAACGGTCATTTCCAAATCGTTGAACTATTACTCAAAGAAAATGCTGAAATTAATCAACAAAAGGAAAATGGATTGACTGCCCTAATGATAGCTAGTCAAAATGGTCATTTCCAAATCATTGAACTATTACTCAAAGAACATGCTGACATTAATCATCAAGAGGAAAAAGGATGGACTGCCCTAATGCTAGCTAGTCGAAATGGTCATTTCCAAATCGTTGAACTATTACTCAAAGAACATGCTGACATTAATCAACAAGAGGGAAATGGATTGACTGCCCTAATGATAGCTAGTGAAAATGGTCATTTCCAAGTTGTTGAACTATTACTCAAAAAACATGCTGACATTAATCAACAAAAGGAAAATGGATGGACTGCCCTAATGCTAGCTAGTGGAAATGGTCATTTCCAAGTTGTTGAACTATTACTCAAAGAACATGCTGACATTAATCAACAAGAGGAAAATGGATGGACTGCCCTAATGATAGCTAGTCGAAATTGTCATACTGAGGTTGTTAAGTTACTTCTCCAATGGAATGCAGATGTTAACATTCAGACTAAAGATTATCAAGGTTATAATGCTTTAATGGTAGCTAGTGTATATGGACATCTTGAAGTAGTTGAATGTTTATTCCAATCACAAGTAGATCCTAATTTTTTAGCATATAATAGAACAACAGCATTTTCATTAGCAGCTTATAGTGGTAACAGAGACCTTGTTAATATGCTTTTAGACAAAGTTAAACCCACTACTGATGAGATTGAAAAAGCAGTAGTAATGTCATGTTATGGTGGTCATCCTACTCTCATTACCTTCCTCTCAAACAAACTTCCACACCTCACTAATGACCAGAGAGAACTACTAGACTCATGTGTTAAAGGAGATTTAGGTACAGTTTTAATGAAGACATTGGATAGTCCAGATACTCCACTGGTACTTGGTCTTACTCCACTCGTGGAAGCTTCATCATGTGGACATGTTGATATAGTGGATGCTCTCACACAAGCTGGAGCTGATGTTAATAAACAAGAGAGTTATTGGGGGTTCACTCCTTTGCTCTTTGCAGTTAGAGGAAGTAAATCCTTTACAATAGTAGAAACTCTTTTGAAGAATGGTGCTGATCCTGATGTTATTGTTGACGAGAGTACACCATTAGATGAAGCTAATGATATTGAACAGGAAAGTATTAGTGACCTACTAATCAAATATGGAGGTCAGACAAGAGCACAATTAGAAGGAACAAAAGAGAAAGAACTCAATTCAACATCACATGAACAAAATACCATACCTACATCATTACAAACAACAGATGAACTAACAGATATAAAAACTTATGATAATTCAAAATATGCTATCAAGAGGGAGGCAAAACGAATGAGATTACATTTACCAAGTCCCATGTCCATACTTGGTTCACTCACTCCATACATCTTAAACTCACTCAATATATCTTAAAACCTACTCATACATTTAGAAATACCAGTGTGAAACAAGACAACAAGAAAGAAGTCAAAGAAGTATACACTGTTAGTATTAATTAATATTACTATTATAAGTGTGATTATTAGTTAATTTAAAGTATAATCTTGTACTGTTTTTCTTTAGTAATACAAGTTGATTTGTTTGTAATATACAATTATAATTTACATCATTTTGTATTTCTAATAAAATGAATATTAATGAACAGTTTGAACACACAACTATTAGCAGACAAATATGTACAAGAACTATCAATAATAATTATTGATCCTTGAATAATGAGCTGGATATATAATTATAATTATATAGAGAAATTTATTTGGATTGTATTAAATAATAATCATGTTAATTAGTAACATATTACAATTTATTTATAACTTTATTAGTTTACATTTATAGTGATCATTTAGTGTCTCTGTCGTTGTTATATGTCATACAAACAATAGACAGACAAAATGAGATACCATATAATGACCCCATTACTATATATCAACCTGGAGTATCATACTTAAGCTTCTAATTTAAGTTCATATTAACATTCCAATGAATCATCCACTTACACACTATATTGACATGTACAGACATTGTTTGACTAGAGTAATGTAGTGAGGGAATATTCAATAGTTCATTGTAAGAGATATAAAACTTCTATTAACAGGAACAACACAAAATAACTTTCTTAACAACAACATAAATAATAATTATTATTACAATGTATAATGTATAGTTCATTATACAATACTACCTTATAAATAATAGTCAATGTAGTATATTTTAGTAAATGCATAACAAGGTACTTCATGTGATATCATGTAATTTCATTGAAGGACACAGTTAGTCTTTTGGTACAGTTCTAGTACGAGTTAAAGACATTAGAACAGGAGATTTAGGACAAGTAATCTGTTTATTACTAGGTTGTATTTGAATAGAACTGTACTGATGAATGGGCTGAGCTTTGTGGACTAATGAACGACGTAGGAGCTTGATATCACGAGCTTCTTTAGCTTCTCTTAAAGCTTGTCGTTTTGCCTCTTCAATATTTCATTCTTCTTCCTTTTAATTTAATAGAGCTTTAAATTTACAATGTTGTTCAGTTGTTATTGTACACTCTCAACAAGAAAACAAAGGAAAAGAGATTACAATTGTCCAACATCTCATCCATATTTAGTTCACTCACTCCATATATTTTAAACCCTACTCATACATTTAAAGATAAAAGTGTAAAACAATGCAACAAGAATAAACCAAAACAAGACAACAAGAAAGAAGCCAAAGAAGCTAAAGAAATATATGTCGTCATTAGTAACTGATTGTATTGACACTGTAACTGATACACTAGTTCTATGTAGATATACTTTTTACTAAATTAATTGTAAATGCTGATCAATGTGTAACTATACCAATATTAATTTATTTAATATTATGAGATGAACTGAGTATTAATGAACACAAGAATTCATTACTAATAAAGAAAGTAGATATACCTCAATATATGAAGTATAGTGCTATGATATCACAGATACTACATACATAATATCACGAGAACTATCCATCCAATCAATGTCATGTAACTGTGTATGATAAGTGGTAGTATAGAAATAGTTGAGCTGCTATGTTTTGTTTACTTCATATTATGTATAAATTAGTTTTGTTAACAGCCATTACTTAATGACTATAATATATACTGAGATAAACAATTGTTGTAGTTTTACTTTTCTTCATTGTTAAAGAGTACAAAGAGCTATAGACATTATTAGTGATATAGACCAACATTCATATACATATACATAATACTATATAGACTATGGATACAGAATAGTCTTTAAAGTTGTATAATTGTAAGGATATTGAAATGATAATAGTATATATGAACTACATGTAGTGATATACAGTAATAGATTTTGTTGACTTGTAGTTGGTAATTAAGTTTATAACTAACTAGTAATATTACTTCAGTCTATATATTAAATGTTCTAATATATAATTTATGGAATGGTCCCTTAGATAATATACAGATACAGGATAGATTACAGCTTTGTTGTTAAATGAACCCCTCCCTCAAAAGGTGGAGCTAGCTTGAATTCCTAACGTATTTAAGAGTAAAACTTCCTGTTTCTTAACTTTCTACCTTAACAGCCGTTTTGATTGTGTTATTGAGCTACTCAATTGTCTACTAGTCTATAGTCTTTCTGTTGAGTATATAGTAAAGTGTTGATATCACACTGTATGTGGTGTACTGATAGGAACAAAAGGTAACTAAATATGTAGAACAAGTTGTCTTTTGATATAGAAATTGTTTGTAGATCAATATGATTGATATCTCTCAATGGAGAGCTACTATTGGGTTATGGTATTGTCATCAGATACCATATACTACTAAAAAGACTCCTTCTACCACTGATACCCCTGGATGGGTAAAGTCACTATTGATGTCTGGAGATGAGGGTGGTGGTACTTTGATATTCTCTCTAGTTTTGTTTCTCATACTTCTCCTCATTTTATCAGGTGATGTTGAACTCAACCCTGGACCTAAAACAGGTCAGTAAACATTAAAACATATAACTGATGGGATGATGTTTCAATTTACTTCAATAGAGTTAAGATCAAGTAATGCTCTACAACTTCTTATTAAAAGTGGTTTTGTTGTTGAAGATAAATGGAGTAAACTCACTAGTTTTCTAGGTGTGTCACTGGAGGAGAAAAGAAGGCTCAAGACAATGGCCAGTAGTGACCAAGACTATCACTTTGCGTTAGAAGAAGGTTTACAATGGTGGATTACAAATGGTACTGCCCCTTGTTGGGAAGAACTCATTTCAGCAGTTGAGTATTGTGGTGATGTTGATATAGCTATTACACTGAGAAGACAACTAGATATTAAAGATGAAGGTATCTACTATGTATAGTTCATTATATACTAGTACTTTAAAATAATTATCAATGTAGTATAATAGTTTAGTAAAGTACATAACAAGGTATATTCTATTCATTTTATATGTTGAAGGGCACAGTTAGTGTTTGTTCATTATACACTAGTACTATAAAATAATTATCATTTTACACTGTGACAATTAATATGTTATTTTAACAAACTAATTTGTACATGGATTGATTACTATGGAAGCTAGAGTTCCAGTAATGTATAATTTATTACTCACTGTATAATTTATTTACATGTATAAATAGAATATACCAATAAATTATATAGTGAGTAATTCACAAGAATTCTAAATTCCATAGTAATCCATTTATGTCAAGTACAAATTAGTTGTTAAAATGACAAATTAATTTTTACAATAGTATAATAGTTTAATAAAGTACATTACAAGATATCTTCTATTGATTTCATGTAATGTATTGAAGGACACAGTTAGTCTTTTTGTACAGTTCTGTTATGACTTACTCCATTAAAAGAAATGGAACTAGATTGAAAATTCACTCATTTAAACTCATTTCTTACAGCTTCGTTTCTATACCAAGGGCAAACAGAAGGACAAAAAGAAGGAATAAGTGACCAGGTCAGAAGTAAGACTTTTTCTTCCTGTGATAAATCTGTATATGGCGACATTGAAGGTGCCAGTACTACAAAAGTTAATAAAGTGTTGAAGAGTGTTCTGACAAGCCATTTTGCTGACTTAAGTAGCCAGCTAAGTAGATGTTTGCCACAAGTTTCTGCAGCAATGTATTCCAAAAGACTGATAAGTGAATCAGTCAGAAAGTCTCCAACTATTGACAGTGTGATTGGTGAATTTGAAAGTGGAATGAGATTAGCAAACAATATTTCAAAGTTACAAGAAGATTGTCAACTTTTCTTACAATGTCTCTCCAGTGAAGGTGGTCCTACTAAATTAGCTGCTCAAAAGTTATGTCAAGACTGGATGGAAGAAGTTAAAAAGCAATGTGATATCTCACTAGATCTTACATGTGGTGAACAGGATATTAAACAACAAGGTCAGTAATACAAATGATGGTAGTTCATATTTTTAAGATGAAGTGTCACAAATATGTATTATTATGATTGTTAAAATTGTTCTAACCAATAAAATAATTATAATATAGTAACATTCCAATATAATTCTTGTCTTACCTATTATGTGTGAAATTATGATAGTAAGCAAAGCAAGCTATGACACATGTGCACTCCTCCATTGATACAACATTCTTTAAATGTATTATATTATTATATCATAAAGTTCAATATATTACTATATTATGTCTATAAACATACACATCACATATTACATGTAAACATCATATACTCTAATCTATGAGGGAGTTTACTCTTATACTATAATGTTCATAGTATGATGATTATTAGAGAGCCTATAGCAACTAGTGGTTAGTAGGAAAAGTTCACAATAATATTATTAATTTTTCTATACCTTCTATTACTGTTCACTTTAATTAAATTTGTGGATCTCAATTGAATTAAGAATTTGCAACTGGCAGTTGAGGAATATTACTCTCTAGCTGTATCCTAGCCATCATGAACTTCATTTTAAAATATTATTATGATACAAGGATCTTTATCACTATAAAAATTGATTTTATTTTTTAAAAACAGTCAATCTCATAGTACATTAGTAATCAAAACAGTATATGATGTTTGCTTTTAATTCAGTTTGCATTAAATATTTTCCTACATACATACAACCTATATAACCATATATTGGTTAAATCAACCAATACATTTTTTACAGTTTTATATTTTACTGAAAATAATAGTAACTTAATAACAATCACGTCCCAGCTACAACAAATGTAGTGCTATACAATTGTGCACTATTAATAACATAATGTATGACTTGTTTAGTAGTGATTACAGAATGGACAGTATGAGGGAGAAGTACAATGTTAGCTAATTAATTATTCATAAGTAGTAAATAGACTGCTTTACATACAAATGAAGTATTAAATTAAATGGGGCTAGCTGTTTGGAGTGTGGCCCCACTGGGCTGCTACTCTTCTGAGATTTGAGTAGCTCTTTAACTGATGGACTATCTGAGAGATTCTAGCAAACTATTTCAATGTACTTTCTTAATAGAACATACATTCCTATGAAAATTAACTTAAGTCACTCTTGCTGAAGGGGTATAGGTTTGGGGCTACAATATATGTCGCTATATGCAATTTGTTTTGTTTTGATACTTTTGTTCAGTATCCCTTTTAAGCTGCCAAGCCAGGCTCGAGAAGGACTCTGGTTTATTATTGCTTTTCATTATATAGGATCTCATCATACAAAGATGGCTAATACTTTTGCTGGTAAGTTAATGTCAATTTCATTGCTATTCTCTACAATTTTCTTTTTGAACAAGGTGATAAAAATGAGCAGACAGAAAAAGAAATTGATAAGTCTTCACATTTTGATTTCTTCTCAGTTGATGGACAGTCCCCCCAAAAAACAGTCACTCCAGAATATCCTGTAGCTGAAAACTTGAAGAGTTTGTACAATACGTTTGTAGAATTAGTTGAAAATACCAAGCAGGCTCTCAACACTTTAATCGAAAAGAAAACACTTACATTTGATGGAATTGCAAGTTATCTTGGAGAATATTTCCGAATAAAAGGGCTGACCAATGCTACAGATATGAACAACTTGTTTGAGGCCCTTTGGCCTCATTATAGTTACCTTGATATTGAAGTGTTAGAAGTTATCATTGAAAATAAAATTCACATTGAAGAAAAGTTGCTAAAGGATATGCAGACTTACAGACAGAATCTTGAAGAATTTAAACGATCAACAACACTTAACAAATTTAAGAATGCAGTTGAAGAAGCACTGATACCAAATCCAGAAGTCACATCGATTACTTGTGATGTGGTTATCAAACTTAATCGTCAATGGGGAAAGAAAACATTGGAGAACTTTAAAACACTTGTTAATCACATGTTTCATCAGAGAATGACTCATATACGAGTGGAGGAAGGGTCATTATGTGTTACTCTACTTGCACCTCGATCAAAGTTAGACTACATCTTGGAAATTGCTAGTCTAAAGAAAACATTTGCATCACTCATTGGTATCTTTGAACTGACTATTGATGGTCAAACTATCTTGAAAGAGAAAGAAGAAACTCAAGTTTCTTTTGATCAAGCATTGCAAAAGGCTTCAAAACTTGGTGATGATGAAGCTGTTCAGTTCTTACTTGACTTAATTGATAATCTCAATTATCAAAATGAAGAGGGCAGTACAGCACTTATGCTAGCTAGTGAAGGAGGATATGAACAAGTTATACAAACACTAGTATCAGCTGGAGCTAATGTTAACATTAAAGATAACAATGGCTACACAGCATTAATGCTAGCATGTGATACAAACTCTTACACTATAGTCAATTACCTACTCCAGTCTGGGGCTAATCCTGATATACAAAACAATGCATGTGACACAGCTATTGTAATATCATGTCAAAATGATCACTCTGATATTGTCAAGTTATTGCTTCAATTTAATGCTGATCCACTTATCACTAACAGAAATGATGATACATCACTCACTGTAGCTATACATCAAAATTCTATTGAGATAATGGAACTGTTACTTGAACATCTAGCAGAGAGCCAGAAAACAAATACAGTAACATCAGCCCTTACTACATCATGTCAATATGGACACTCTCAAATTATTATCACTTTATTAGTAAAGCTTCTTGATATCTTTACACCAGATAAATTCCAACTTTTTTATTCATGTGCTAAAGGAGATCATGATACCACAAAAAGTCATATTTATGACACCAATGTCAATATCAATTGTACACTAGTCAATGGTATTACTCCTCTTATGATAGCCTCATCTTGTGGACATACAGAGACAGTACAAGTCCTCCTACAAGCAGGAGCTAATGTCAATAGTACAGACAATGATGGGTACAGTCCACTAGTATATGCTATAACAGGACACAAGTCACTTCAAGTTATAGAACAACTACTTAAAGCTGGTGCTCAACCTAATGTCTTCATCAATGACCAGAGTATTGCTGATAAAGTAAGAGAAGAAGGAAGAGAAGATATCTGTAAATTGTTAGAACATTTTCATGTTGTGAAGATCAAGAAAAGTGAGGAAGAGGTAGTCAAACAACTCTTGAAAATCTGTAATAGCTTTACAATTCTTAATACAGCAATTCTATCAAGTCTTCAGAAACTAATAACAGAAGGAACTGTTCTCATTGTTGATGTTATAGAATTTCTTCATCATTATCTTGGGGACACTGAATTAAAGGTGGACAATATAGATCAACTCTTCAATGTTCTTCAACCTCATTACTATTTCTTAAATGTAGACCTACTTAAGAAAATAGTGGATAAGTTTATTGAAGGTAAATTTCAAAATCGTTTACAAGATTACATTAGCATGGTTAAGGCTTTTGAGGAAAGTGCTCAATTACAGTTGTTTGGACAGGCTATGAAACACATACCATTACTTCAACCACCAGTTACTACAACAAGGACATGTACAATGGTCATCAAGTTTCACGAACAATGGCAGGAGGAAAATGTAGCCCATTTACAAGAATTTCTTAATCAGTTATTTTCTAAAGAGATTTATTTTCTGAATCACATTGTTATTGAGGAGGAAGGATCAGCATGTGTTTGTAAGTTTATAATTCCCAAGTCTCATTTAGACAGTCTTGCAGTCATTGCAATAGATCAAAGAGAGTTCTTGTATCAGGTTGGTGTTTATGAAGTATATATTAGTGATCAACCTATTTTAATAGAAGATTACAACCATAGTTTTAGCTTTGGGCATGTTCTTGTGGCTGAAGATGATAATTTAGAATCCGTCATTCAATATGCCAATAGTATTCACATGTACGAAGCTGCCAGAGATGGCAATATTGATGCTGTTGAGCTCCTACTTAAAAAATATGTAGATATCAATATTCAGAATAAAAATGGAGAGACAGCCCTAATGATAGCTAGTCAAAAAGGACATTACCAGATCGTTGAACTACTACTCAAAAAACATGCTGACATTAATCACCAGGGAAAAGATGGAGTAACTGCTCTAATGCTAGCTAGTCAAAATGGTCATCACCAGGTTGTTGAACAACTACTCAAAGAACATGCTGACATTAATCATAAGAGAAATGATGGAGTGACTGCTCTAATGCTAGCTAGTAAAAGTGGTCATCACCAGGTTGTTGAACTACTACTCAAAGAGCATGCTGAGATTAATCACCAGGGAAAAGATGGAGTAACTGCTCTAATGATAGCTAGTCAAAATGGTCATCACCAGGTTGTTGAACTACTACTCAAAGAAAAAGTTGATGTTAACACTCAGACAAAAAATGGATGGACTGCTCTTATGATAGCTAGCAAAAGTGGTCATTTCCAGGTTGTTGAACTACTACTTAAAGGACATGCTGATGTTAATACTGAGAACAAAAATGGATACACTGCCCTAATGATAGCCAGTTTTAATGGTCATCACCAGGTCGTTGAACTACTACTCAAAGAATATGTCGACATTAATCATCAGGATAAAGGTGGATGGAATGCCCTAATGATAGCTAGTCAAAATGGTCATTTTCAGGTTGTTGAATTACTACTCAAAGAACATGTCGACATTAATCATCAGGATGAAGGTGGATGGAATGCCTTAATGATAGCTAGTCAAAATGGTCATTTTCAGGTTGTTGAATTACTACTCAAAGAACATGTCGACATTAATCATCAGGATGAAGGTGGATGGAATGCCTTAATGATAGCTAGTCAAAATGGTCATTTTCAGGTTGTTGAATTACTACTCAAAGAACATGTCGACATTAATCATCAGGATGAAGGTGGATGGAATGCCTTAATGATAGCTAGTCAAAATGGTCATTTTCAGGTTGTTGAATTACTACTCAAAGAACATGTCGACATTAATCATCAGGATGAAGGTGGATGGAATGCCTTAATGATAGCTAGTCAAAATGGTCATTTTCAGGTTGTTGAATTACTACTTAAAGAACATGCTGATGTTAATACTGAGAACAAAAATGGATACACTGTCCTAATGATAGCCAGTTTTAATGGTCATCACCAGGTCGTTGAACTACTACTCAAAGAACATGCTGACATTAATCACAAGGGAAAAGATGGAGTGACTGCTCTAATGCTAGCTAGTGGAAATGGTCATCACCAGGTCGTTGAACTACTACTCAAAGAACATGCTGACATTAATCACAAGGGAAAAGATGGAGTGACTGCTCTAATGCTAGCTAGTGAAAGTGGTCATCACCAGGTTGTTGAACTACTACTCAAAGAACATGTCGACATTAATTATCAGGATGAAGGTGGATGGAATGCCCTAATGATAGCTAGTCAAAATGGTCATTTTCAGGTTGTTGAATTACTACTTAAAGAACATGTCGACATTAATCATCAGGATGAAGGTGGATGGAATGCTCTAATGATAGCTAGTGAAAGTGGTCATTTTCAGGTTGTTGAATTACTACTTAAAGAACATGCTGATGTTAATACTCAGGACAAAAATGGATACACTGCCCTATTGATAGCCAGTTTTTATGGTCATCAACAGGTCATTGAACTACTACTCAAAGAATATGTCAACATTAATCATCAGAATGAAGGTGGATGGAATGCTCTAATGCTAGCTAGTCTAAAAGGTCATACTCATGCTGTTAAACTTGAGATTGAAAAAGCAGTAGTAATGTCATGTTTAGGTGGTCACCCTACTCTCATTACCTTCCTCTCAGGCAAACTTACACATCTTAATAATGACCAGAGAGAACTACTAGACTCATGTGTTAAAGGTGATTTAGGTACAGTTGTAATGAAGAAATTAGATAGTCCGGATACTCCACTGGTACTTGGTCTTACTCCACTAATGGTAGCTTCGTCGTGTGGACATGTTGATATAGTGGATGCTCTCATACAAGCTGGAGCTGATGTCAATAAAGAAGAAAGTAATTGGGGATTCACCCCTTTGTTCTTTGCAATAAGAGGAAGTAAATCCTTCACAATAGTATGGACACTCTTAAAGCGAAATGCTAATCCTAATGTTATTGCTGACAAGAGGACACCATTAGATGAAGCTAATGAAATTAAACAGGAAAGTATTAGTGAACTGTTAACAAATTATGGAGGTCAAACAAGAGAAAAATTAATAGGAACAAAAGAGAAAGAAACAAGGTCATCATTACTAGAATTAAGTGATCAGAACACATCAGTTAAATCATTACAACCAACTCATGAACTAACAAAGATATTAACTTATGGAGATAGTTACACTATCAAGAGGAAGACAAAACAAAAGAGATTTCAAATACCAAGTCCCATGTCCATATTTCATTCACTCACTCCATACATCTTAAACCCTACTCATACATTTAGAAATACCAGTGTGAAACATGACAACAAGAAAGAAGTCAAAGAAGTATACGCTGTTAGTATTAATTAATATTACTATTACAAGTGTGATTATGTGTTAATGTATAATTTTGTTTCTCATTATCAATAAAAGTGTGTTTACTTGTAATATATATAATTTAGGTCATAATTATTGTATTTCCAATAGATGAACATAAACAATTTGAACACACAACTATATGTATAGTTACAATCTTCAAAGTTAGCAACAATCCAATCCCTTACAGCAACAGTAGTATCAAGTTAATCTTAGGACAAGTTTACAATAACATAATATTCTTGATTCAGATTGTCCATCTATTAAAAATAGAGACATTGCTTATCAAAAGTGATATAGTTCAGGAAGACTGAACAACTCATTGTAAGAGACATCAAACTTCTATTAACAGCGACAACACAAAATAACTTTCTTAACAACAAAAAAAATAATTATTATTACAATGTATAATGTATAGTTCATTATACAATACTACCTTATAAATAATAGTCAATGTAGTATATTTTAGTAAATGCATAACAAGGTACTTCATGTGATATCATGTAATTTCATTGAAAGACACAGTTAGTCTTTTGGTACAGTTCTAGTACGAGTTAAAGACATTAGAACTGGAGATTTAGGACAAGTAATCTGTTTATTACTAGGTTGTATTTGAATAGAACTGTACTGATGAATGGGCTGAGCTTTGTGGACTAATGAACGACGTAGGAGCTTGATATCATGAGCTTCTTCAGCTTCTCTTAAAGCTCGTCGTTTTGCCTCTTCAATATTTCGTTCTTCTTCCTTTTCTTTTAACAGAGCCTCAAATTTAGAACGTTGTTCTGTTCGTACTTCAGTATGGAGTTTAACTGAGTTAGCTTCAGTCAGAGGTTTAATTGATTTTTGAGGAAGAAAAGGTTTGACATATAAGGACTTATTCTCAGAAGCTTTAAACTCTTTAGCTCGACTATGTTCTTCATTCTCTGCAGTTACCTAAAGAAAAATAACATAGTTCCATGATATCTTTTAAGGGTAGCTAAGATTATTGAGGCTTTCAGGGTATCATTACAAATTCTGTCTCTCAATATAGCATTAACTCCACTCAGTGCTGTACATTAGGTTTACCTTTTCATTGAATTTGGATACATAGTCTTGTCCTCTCTTTTCAGTTTCCAAGTCAAAAGGTTCTGCTATTGTGGGTATGATACGAGGACGAGGGGGAAGAACTGGAGTAGCTGGCTCTGGCATTGGGTTAGCATGAAACTGACGTCTCTAATAACAATATAAAATATTAAGAATAGAAGCTCATCAATTATTAGCTGATGTTCCTAGGTTTCCTCTATAAAATTAGATACATTGATACATTGGGAGTAGAGCCAGCTGCTTAATCAGCAATTTCACATCATAATACTCTTAAAAGACTTAATCAAAGTTGCTTTATGGACCAGTGACCACTGGGTACCACAGACTCCACCCACCCCAGTATGGATAGCTAAGAGAAAAATTTTCTCACTTCAATTTCTTCTTCTATTTTCTTTGTTACCAGTTGGTTTACAATATCATCTTTACTTGGATACTTGTTATCAAAAGAGAATGGCTCTACCACTGTAGATGTCTTAGGTAATGTTGGCTGAAATATGTTAGTAAAAGCAGGCATTGGTAGTGGCTTTATAGAATAAGTATCTACTGGTTTCTAGAAGAGAAGATAAGGAGATATATATAATACATGTACATGTATTTGGAGTCTCTCTCTCTCTCACTTCATTAACTTCATCACTCTCATGGCGTTTCCTCTTAGTAATGTTAGGAGATTGTGGATCGGTAAGTTCTCTTTTCCTATTTGTAGGAACACCAGTTATTTTACTAAAGAGATTCTTAGGTATTGTTTGAGCCTTTAAAACAAAATAGCATAGTAATAGATGGACTTAATTCATTCTTATAAGTACCTTAAATTCCTTATCTTCTTCATGTTCTACAGTCTCTACTTCAGACTGAGCTCCTTTGACTCCTAATCTCTCTTTTGTAGCAAGTTGTGGTGACATTGGAGTTGTTGTAGGTCGATGGTTGAGACTATTAGGATGACGAAGACCAAGTTCTCCAGAACTTTTGAAAATTTCTGGATTGAATGGTTGAGCTTTAAACTTGTGTCTAAAAGAATTAATTTAATGATAAAAGGTAAAGTTGAGAGAGACGAGAGAGAGAGATTTACTTTCTAATTTCTTCAAGTTCCATCTCTTCTTTCTCTACAAATCCCATTACATTAATCCCACGACTACGATGTCTAGATTGAAGATTAGGAGTTTTAGCAAGAGTGACTCTAGTACTATATTCTTTGCTATCATTGGTGTCTTGTTTCTGAGCCTTAGTACGGAATCTGGGTGGAGTTTTCTTCTCAAATTTTTCCGTAAATTCAGCTCTTGAAACATATTTCTCCTGTGAGATATCCCTCTTTGATCGTAATCTTTCATCAGTACGAAACTGAAACGGTTGGACTTTAGTTGGTTCTTTGGGGGTAGGAGTTTTACGCTAAAATGAAAGTGGACAACTCAATGAACGACACTGTATACATCATTACTTACTTCTGATGGATCACCAGGAATATAATCAGGTCGATTGGAAGAACGGAGGTTCATTGGAAATTGTAACTCAGTGCTACTACTAGTAGTGGGTGTGTCTTTAGTTTTAATCCTCTCGTCTGTTTTGAAGTGAAATTCCACAGGTTCTGTGGGAGGTTTGATAGCTTTTACTGGACCTGTTGCAGGTTTATGAGCAAATGTTTTCTTAAATGATTTCTTCGAAAGAGCTTTATTTTTTTTAGCTTCGTGTTTGAGCTTTTCAATCTTTTCTAATTCTAATTGTTCAGTTGACTTGATTGATCTGTAAGAAAAACAATTACAAATGCTATTAAAAAAATTAATTTATTTAAAAGCAAGAACAATTGTCAATACATCTACTATATTATTTACAATGTACTTTATTTAGCAGCAAATATCATAACCTCAGGAGTATTGCCAATAGAATATACAACAAAGTATTAAACTTTTATGGCATACATATTAGTGTATTAGAAAGGGTGTGGCTTAGTGGTTAGTGGGTTTATTAAACACATATAAAGTTATACTACAAGTATTTACTTTAGTTTCAATGCAGTTGATCCACCTGCCATGTTAGCAACTAGTTTAGTAGTTGACATTGCCCGCCCACTATTATAATTAGGTTTCATCATGGTATGAATTGATTCTGTTGCTTTTAATGCAGCATTACGACCAGAAGGTCTATAGAAATAAAAAGATATGATGAATAACATAAATATTAACCCTTTATATACTAAGTTAAATAAATCAAAGGAACCTCTTATGAAGGATACCGAACTAAGACATTTATAAAGTATAAATTCAAGCTTTTATTTCTCTGTATTGAAAAACAACTGTATAATAGACTATTGACGTTAATAATAACTATTAAATGACATTATAGATTATAGAGGTGATAGGAATGGTACTAAGTATAAGATTGCTATATGTTATAATATCTTATTATTTAAGATGTCAGTACATTGTATAAAACCACACCCATCATTATAACACATTACTTACTGTCTCTTTGTTTTCATTGCATCAGAACGCCAAATTTCCTCAAGTCTTGTTCTCATTGAACTTATATTTGATAGTTTCTCATCTGTTACCGTAGCAACATCCGTGGGCAATTTATCAATTACCTGTTCTTCTCTATTTAACACGGCAGCTCTCCCTTGTCCAGGTGACGCCTCATTATTAAAGTCAACTTTGTTATCTGAAATAACAAATAGTTATAAGAAACTTAAATAAAAAAAATATTTAAAAGCTAGTAGCCATTTTCATGCTTATTTAGCGAGTAATAAGTCTAGTGTTTTTCGCTTACCAAACCATTCGTCACCCTCTGTAGGATCCATGCCTTGTTTGACCAAGTTAAAGTCTACGAATAACGGAGCCTCTAAATTTTCTAAATCCATTTCTCAAAACGAATATAACAGAGTCCAAGGGAATGTATTATTGATGAAAATATCCTCCTCTGAGGTAAGTTTCCTGATTTATCCTGTGAAAAAAACTGTACAACAAGACCTCGTCACTTTAAACTAGAAATTCCAAATTGTCCAACCGCGTTGAATTGAATTATCAATTGTAATAACTCTACTGCGCATGCGCAAAACATATCTCAACACTACTAGATATACTGCAAATAGTACATCCTTCAACCACCTTATATAAAAATTATACTTCGCTCTTCAAAGATTAATATTAGTAATTATTAAAAATCAATCCAAAATTCTAAACAACATGTTTCTACTAGTCAACAGCTTCTTTTCTTTTTGGCATAAGAAATCCAGTTCGTTGTCTAGTATAAACAGCGACAATAACAATCATTAGTCCAATAAATAAACTAAGAACAGTATTATGCCAAAATCCGGAACGATGAGAAGAAGAGAACCCAATAATCCTAAAGAAATCAAAAATATATAATTATGATAAAAATAAAAAAATTAAACCAGGCATGTTTAGGTGTAAATCAAATTTTTGGTCAGATTTACAAGTCAATTTTTCACTGAAGGATTATTAAATTTGACATCCAATGGACCATTCACTAGACTACTAACATCCTATACAAACAGTCACAAAATAACTCTACAATTACCAATAATAGTGCATTCTACTAGAGATAGAGACATTTTACCTTACCTATTATTACAAACTAGTAACATATCATTGACACCATCATCAGTGAAGTCTTCCACTACAACCTTCATTACAGGAGGACATGATATTGGGAACTGTGTTGTAGTACTACCATCTCTTGCATCTAATACTGTAACCATATACCATCCAACTATTAGTATGTGAGTCTATAGAATGGACAGATAGATGAACAAATGGATACATGATTATAATGGGAGATGGATCAATAATATATGCATGACCGGAACAAGTATGGACGAATAGGTGGATAAAATGGACGCATACATAATGAAATGGACAAATGGGATAGTACCTTTTTTCCGTATGGTTTTAAAGAGTAGGTGGTGACAGTTGGTGTAAAAGACTCAGTAGAGAATATATAATGCTCTGATTGTGATGTACCGGTCTCTTTATTATAGAGAATATCAGTAGCTGTATCCCAGTCTGATTGGGTGTCTACCTGCCAATTGAATTGACCTGTTGGACCAATACTAGTGACACGCCCACTACTTAATAAGAATATGCTATCGTAGACTACACCCAATGGAAGTCCAAAGGTTGAATTACGACCAAGTGAGGACAGTTTTAATGGATGTTGATGTGAAGGGCTAAAGAAAGATAGTGTCAATTGTAAGTTTATTCGTCCATCCACCTAATGACTTCATTTATCTGTCCATCAATCACCTGTCTGCCTGTCCATTTGTCTATCCATCCATCCATCCACCTAATGACTTCATTCATCTATCCATCAATCACCTATCTGTCTGTCCATTTGTCTATCCATCCATCCATCCACCTAATGACTTCATTCATCTGTCCATCAATCACCTATCTGCCTGTCCATTTGTCTATCCATCCATCCATACCTTTCAATCAGTATAGGAGTAAATGGTTCAGTTGTCCCATGATTGACATTCTTACGACCAGCTTTATTGATTTTAGGTAGCCATTCTAACAAAACCAAAATCTTCACATGACAGTCACATGATAACAACACAAGAGTCATGTGACATACAAACACACACACATCAACTCACTTTCAGTTGCAATAAATGACTCGGTCCAGTGAGTAGCTTTACATATAGAATGACGAAAAATAGGCTAAAAAGATCAAAAGTTGTCAAAATGTAAAAATGTGAATAGATTAGAAATGAGTATACTTTTGATCCAGAGTTAAGTGGAGATGCTTGCCCAAAACATTCTATATCTTCATGCTTAGTAATAACATCACCAGGTTTGTATTCTATATAGGAGCAATAGTATAAAGTAGCCTTCCTTCTTCCCTCTCACCTTCTCCTGGATTAACTACAGCAAGGACATGTTCTACTATACCATCAGCATTGATATCACCATGGATGGCATGAGTTGGTGAGAGAGGGAGAGTGAACATTGGTCTACCAGTGTGTAAGTGAAGGACTTCAACACCCTGATAAAAGAGAGATGTACATTTGGAGGAACAGACATTACACTACCTTCATTGTGTGAATTATAAGGACATTAGGATCATGTATATGTTCACTTGGTGAATGTGGGCGGAGACCTCCGAATGCATAGCCAGCAAGATGACCAACTGCTAAATCTCCAACTAGAGAGAGAGAGAGAGAGAGAGAGAGAGAGAGAGAGAGAGAGAGAGAGAGAGAGAGAGAGAGAGAGAGAGAGAGAGAGAGAGAGAGAGAGAGAGAGAGAGAGAGAGAGAGAGAGAGAGAGAGAGAGAGAGAGAGAGAGAGAGAGAGAGAGAGAGAGAGAGAGAGAGAGAGAGAGAGAGAGAGAGAGAGAGAGAGAGAGAGAGAGAGAGAGAGAGAGAGTCATGTCACACAATACTCAACCAATACTTACCTTTAGACAGATGTTCAGAAACAGGACGTTCATCGGTTTTCTTACGATCTTTTTTAAAGTGAGATATTCTAAGTTTACTATCAGAGTCTTCATACCAAGAATGAGGCTAAGAAAAGAGTCACACATACAACATTACCTGATACACCATTTGTTAGTACTACTTACCATAATATTCCTAATAGCTCCACTATACTGATGCCATGAGACCTCTCCTTGATGGTTCATGTACTTATGAAGGGTGAGCTTTAAATGCTAAAGACAGATAAACAGATTAGATTGGTGGACATATTTTAAAGTTGGATTCATGTACCAAAAAAGAGGAGATACCCTCGTCATAAGCAGGATGTACTTCAAAGTCTCCTGGTTCATGTTTCCACGTGATATCACCTGATTTTCCATTCAAAGCATATGTAGAATAATGACCAAGTGATTGTAACTACAACAAGAGGAACTTCAATCTGATAATAACTCAATAACTCACTGCACGCTCCTCAATTGACTCCTTATCTCCTCTTCTTAACCTTAAGAGAAGAAACCAAAAGTTCATTTTAATATTAAATTCATGCTTTTTATAAATTGATGTCCTGAAATTTTGTAAACAATCCAAAAATTTTTGCATGCATTCTCTTTCATTTTTAGTAGGCTAAGCTTATGTTACCTCCTCTGGTAGCTATCTTCAAATTGCTGATATTTTGGTGCAATCCTACCACCTACAATAATGGTCCCTGTATTAACATCTGATTTCTTTATCTTAACTGGTGAGACCAGAGCAGTCGCTTCTCTAAGAAACACACAAAATATTATTACTAGAATACTGGGCACAGTCTCATTCCCATACCAAGTAGTATGAGTGTTTGAGTATGAGACTCCATTATTACTAACCCTATAATTATATAGTCTTTATCTGTAATGACTTTACTCCAAAGTCGTTTCAAGTTATGATTGTAACAGGACACAGTCCAGTCAGCATATAATATTACTATTACCTACAAAGAATGGTTAAATACAAATGGACACATGACATTCATGAATGGATGCATGGTATATTTAAATGGATGCATGATATGTAGAAATGGATGTACAATATGTATGAATGGATTAATAATTGACGTATAGGAATTTAAGAGCTCACTTGTTTTCTAACTTGGATCATGGACTGATAAGGTTCCAAAAAACCAGTAGTTAATGCTACTACCTTATCTGTTGAGTCTGTTAAAGAAATCTGTAGAACAACAGAAAAGAACAAGTAATTGTTTTTCTATCTTTTCTCTCTCCCTCTTTTTTTAGCTCACATTTCTGGTTGTGTGTCTAAATCCATGATGTCCCAGATAAGCAGGAGAGGGTGCTGTAGAGAAGACCTTTAAGAATCGATCAGGAGTGACTAATATTATATCTACAAAAAAGAGACAAAAATATTATCTTTGTAGCAGATATTTTAGTCATCTTGACAGCCAGAACCTCACACTGTAAGAGAACGAGGCAGTTAGTTAATAGTAACCAACTGGTTCTTTCTTGCAAGTGGGAGGGGCTGGTTAGTCGAGAGTTGGATTATGTTAACAAAGTTTACCTGAATGGCCATCGCTTTCTAAGTCAGTCACTATCGGCAATGGTCTATAGGAAATAATAGCATATTCTAATTAAACGAAAGTCCTTCAGTAACTCACATTTTTTCTCCTTTTACTGGAAATTTTTGATTCTTATATTGTTCAGTACTGAGGGTATTATTCCATATTGGCTGAAATTCTAAGATATCCTGAGTCCGTAACAACACAGCCACTATACTACAAGCTAAAAACACAAATAATAGCTCCTTTAGGGAGACCCATTTGAAAAGCGACCTCTCCTCTCCTCTAAGCATGTTTCCCTACTTCAACTTTTCCACATGGATTTGCATAATTAAAACAATACGGTATTAAATAAAAATCATTACTTAAAATCATTACCATGAAAGGCATTTATACATTTAGCATTTTATGTACATTTTCAATACACAATTAATACAACACACACGCATATATATTATATATATATATATAATATCATTATATTTTCACAGTCGGGGCCAATAAAATGTAATTTTTCCTTTGATACACCCACTGACTAGGCACATGTCCCAACTATTCAATCTACTAGTTAAAACAGGACCAGTATGTCCAGTACACACACAAACACTCTCCATATCCAGTGACTTAAGTCTCTTTTCTCGGCTCTGATATCTCTCATCATAATATTCTCCCATTGGTGTATAGTGACTGTCCACGGCTAACAATCTCACAGAATTTCCATAAGGAGATAACAAAAACCTACCATCACTGCTAAAAGTAATTTCTTTAATAAAATCCAGTGCAGTCTCAGGAGAACACTCATCAATATATTTTAAAAATCGACTGCTAACTTCATTTACAGTATAGAATGGTTTTTCAGTGTCTGTAGAATTATCTAAGTTATAAAGAACTGATATTTCTTGAACGAGTCTATTTTTTTTAACATCTATCATTCTCATAGCCATAAACTGACTGCATGGATGAAAACAAAATGAAAGAGGTGTCCTATAATTAGCACCAGCAAATGGACTAATTGCATGAACAGATGGTATGTTTGTTTTCGTTTCTGACATTTGTGTAGCCATTTTAACTTCATCTTCCTTTGATAGAGGAAGCTGTTTTGGAAATCCATTCCAAATTTTACCAACGGTGGCACCATCGAAATTGGATACAAGAAATAGATGATCTCTTCTTAAACTGATTACCATTTTACAGTTGTCAGGTGCTAATTTCATTCTGACACCACCTTTTAGTTCAAATAAGAGATTGTCTGCAGTCTCTGCAGATTTATAAGCATCCAAGTTGTCGAGCTTCCATTTGCGGACACCATCATTGAAAGCTATACTGAATAACAAACCACTTTTTTTGTCAAGTTCAACGTTTTTAACCCATCCTTCATGTCCTCTGAGAATGCCAATTGGTTTTCTTGTAAGATGTCTTAAATCCCAGAGTCGAATTGTGCCATCGTCAGAACCTGTAACAAAATTTAAATCGTTTAAAAATGAAACAATATTGACACAATCGTCGTGTGCATTCGGTACAACATTGATACACTTTTCCAGTCTTGTATCGTGAATGGTAAATGCTTTATTTGCATGAGCCACTACAACAGCATTACCAGCTGGAGTAAATTCTACATTGAACACTGATCCATATGGGTAATCCGAGGGACATTCAGTCATAACTGGTACAGCTCGTGATTTCTCACTAGTTTTAAAGGTAAAAAGATTTTTACTAAGACAGTGTTGGAGTTTGTAGTGATTAGATGATGGCAGGGTCTTTCTCTCTTGAAGGAGATGGTAAAATGACTTCTCTGATCCACATCCACATGCAGTAGCCATCACAGTTTATACACTAAGCACATTACGTAATAATGAAAGGCAACAACCATAAAAGTCAAAGGTCAATAATAGGATTAATTGACAATTTACTCAGGGTGGAGCTGTGTTCTAAAAATACTCCAATGATAGATGATGTAATAATACAATTACTATTAATAGATATGATGCAATCTTCTATTAATAGATATCTCAAGTGTATTCATAGTAAATGTCATGTGATTTGTGAGACGCATAATAACCTAAATACTCCCAAAAATAAGATAAGACTATTCAAAGCTTTTAAACCCTCTGAAAGTGTCCAGTTCATCACTAAAGTAGAAAGCTTTGCCTCAAAATGAAGTGGGAGTTCAAGGAAAATCATCCTTTTGGTAAGATAACGGAAATAAACGGATATCTTCTTTATAACTGACTACTGGCTAGTCCTTTCTATGATCACTTGAACAAGTGATGTAATTGTGATATTTATAGTGTTCTTGATATTACTAGTACTTGTATTTTGTTTTTTTAGAGGTTCGATGTGCTGAATCAGCAAAGATAAGAGCAAAATATCAAGACAGAATTCCTGTAAGTTTGAGTATTTTTAAAATGTCCATTTATTTGTTTATTATGAGGCTTCAATCAATGACAATAACAAACATCTTATTAACAAACAGTTGATACGTTAGCTGTGTAGTATATATTGTTAAGAAAACCTTTTTTGAGTAAAAAGTAAACACCTGTTTAGTTAGTTGTTAATTACATTATAAGAAACATTTATTACTTCATTATAGTACATATGTTAATATTGATTCTTAACTTATTGTTGTAATAGGTAATAGTGGAAAAGGTACCCAAATCTTCTATACCAGACATCGACAAGAAGAAATTTCTTGTTCCTGCTGACTTAAGTGGTAAACAAAACATGACATGATAACACTTCATATAATATAGCTTGTGTGATTACATGTGATTAACTAATCCTATTACTATATATGGTATATGATGTCACACCATAATATAACTTTAATATGAATTATAACTGACCATCAGTGACCAGTAATAGTTAATAGTGACTGAGTCCTGTATTATAAATATTGTACTTTGTTAGTTTGTTTATCAACTTTCTTACTCATGGTATTGACAAATGGATAATTTGATATCTCTTTCCTTTTTCCTTTTCCTCAATAGTTGCACAGTTCATGTATATCGTACGCAGAAGAATCAGTCTCCCAAGTGAAAAGGCAATGTTCTTGTTTGTGAATAAAGTTTTACCAACAACTAGGTCAGGAAATTGTCATGTGTCTTTGTTGTCGATGATTTCACTATCCCAGGGTCACTATATTAGCATGAGTCATCATTATCTGTATTATTATATATTATTAGTATTAATGTCTACTAATCTAGAGTTTACTAATGATAACTATCCTAGATCACTGTAGTAAATACAGACGTTCACTAGCCTAGAGTATATACTAATAGTAGCTATCCTATGTCACTGTGGCAAGTACTAATGTAGCTATCCTATGTCACTGTGACAAGTACTAATGTAGCTATCCTAGGTCAATGCAGTAAGTACAGATGTTCACTAGTCTAGAGCTTACAAATGGTAAGTTAGTAACCATCCAAGGTCACTATAGTAAGTACTGACAGTTAACAGTGTATAATTTCTAATATAATATTGTTTACCCAGTGAAAGTTCCAGTGACACTAAACAATAAACTGCTACTAACATAAACGGTTATATGGTACAATATATTCTATAGTGCCTCAATGGGAAGCATTTATGCAGAACACAAAGACGAAGACGGGTTTCTATATGTGGCATACAGTGGAGAGAATACATTCGGAGGACAATGACCCATTACATACTACTGCTAATGCGTGTATACATATATCTATTATACCATTGTGTTGTTTTGTACTAGAAATATGTTGCTGTTGTTATTGTTGTGTAGATATCATTGTATTTATAAACGTATCTTCTCATAACAATTAAAAAACATTGCAAAGTATCTTCCATTTTTTTCCCGTTTTACTTTCTTTTTTTGTTCCTTTATGCTATTAGTAGACTCAACCATGTTTGTTTCTGATTTATAGTAGCAAATTGTGTTAGTTCTTTACTGGGAAATTCTTTATTTACAACATTTGCCAACAGACTACCAGAAAAGCCAAACATTTTCAAATACCAGTGAAGTAATTTTGTTATGATAAGCAATGATGGTCAATGTACAGACATAGTACTATATTATACCACAAGGAAAAAGAAAGAAAAACTGAGACATGTAATTATCTGCCACGACCACGAAAACCTCGACCTAAATCCATTAGAGATATGACATAATATTTATAGTTGTCTCACCTCCTCCTCTACCTCCACGAAATCCACCCCGTCCACCTCGGAAACCACCTCCTCCCCCACGGCCACCAAAACCACCACGCCCTGCATTAATTGTGAAACTCCATATATCTTTATTTACAAACCATGTTAATTATAACAACAAATTATATAGTCAGCATTAACACATTTCCTTGGGACTGTGTGTTATTTTGGGAGAAAACAAAGGAATTTTGTCCAATGTGCATAATATAGAGCCACACCCACAGACCATACTAAAACCATAAATATTTCATCTACACTTAGGGATTAAATATCTATGCTACAACACTGTAATCACTACCTTCCTTTTCATACACTCCACACAAACGTATCTTTATTAATCTAATTTACTTACCTCTAGGGCCTCCTCCTCTACCTCTAACACCACGTCCTCTTTTCTGAACAGAGCCTATATCATAACTTAATAAGCTATATAGTAAATACATCCTGACCTGGTGCTCCTTTAGGTTTGGGTAAGAACCTCGCCAGTGGGAGTAATTTCATAGGATCAATAAAGAACTAGTTATTATACGATATAGACATTACTAGGTATAATTAATAGAACCTTCTGGTTTGTTTTGAATGATGTTGCTTGCATATCAGGACCTAACTTGACTGAGAAATACTATAGTTTGTTAAGGAGATAGTACAATTATTAAATCTGTTGGTTTGTTTATATATCCTTCTTTTATATATTGTTCTATCCTTTTATTGATTTAAGATACAAACTCATTCATTGGACCAAATATTTCATCGACTTTCCCAATCTGTGACTTGTTCTCCAGATAAATAGGTGCATTGAAATATGGCACTTTCTCATTAGTAGCTTTACAAACCAAATCATTTTGACAAGTATGCATTAACATTCCTAACTCTAAAGAGAACAGTTTTTCATAATACCATTACAATAGCAAATACTATTGATATACCTAATACATGTTCTGGCGGTCCATAGTCTTGCTGGGTGAATCCACCTCTCCCTCCACGTCCTCTACCACCTCTAAAGCCACCTCCACCTCTCCCTCTCCCCCTAAAGGACATTTTGTTGCACCACGTTTATAGATATCCGGTAAATATACGATGGAATATACGGTGACAAATAGCTCTGGGGTGACAAAGGTTTTCGGATATTAATCATCACGTGGTGAATGACTCATCACTGATGTATGTCATGAGGTGGAAGTCAATATTCATTTAAGAAGTTAAAATCTATTTCCTGCTAGTTCAAGTGAGGATAGGGGAATAAGTAAGTTAATTGTAAGTGACTTGATTTGTCTGCATTATGTCCAAAATGAAGTGGGTATACAAAGAAGAGAAACCTTTTGGTAAGAAAATAGATATTTCATGACCATTAACCTTCCCTCTGTGTGTGTAGATGTAAGGCAAGCAGAAGCTACAAAAATAAGAGAAAAGCATCCTGATAGAGTACCAGTAAGTAAAGTTTTATACAACGACTAGTGTCCACTTGACTATAGTATTATGTAACACTGATAAGGAGTGTTAGCTGTATGGTTCAACCTCCTATTGTTTTCCTTAGGTGATTGTGGAAAAAGTGGCTGGAGCTCGAATTGCTGATCTTGATAGAAAGAAGTATCTTGTACCAGGAGACTTGACTGGTATGTTAGGCATATTATATTATTGGGATAAATGGTCTTTTGACTAAGGTTGGCCATATACCTTGAAGTAATGTTGTCACAATATAGCTATTAACATTATTATGACATGTTTTGTAATAGTTTGTAAACCTATTTGTAAAATTTATAAGGTGTTTATTACCTGTGTAATACTTTCTGTATACTTATATATAAAATAACATATTTTGCTGTGGTAGTATAATAGATGTGTTATGTCAACAGTGATGGAAATAAATTTTCCCACTGGGTACTGCATCAAACACATCCTATTATATTGACTATAACACCTCTCTCTCTTTCTCTCTTTCAGTTGCTCAATTTATGCACGTACTAAGGCAAAGAATTCAACTAGGAGCAACAGAGTCAATTTACCTAATGGTTGATGGGATAACGCCCACTACAAGGTAGTCTCATTAATATCTAATACACCTTTGTCCTCTCCTACATAAAATGGTAGCCAGAACAGATGTTACAGTAGTAACACTTATATCATACCAATCTTGTCAATATTCTGTAAGATAGAGAGGTCATTCTTGCCTGTGTAAACTGTGATGATAGTAATTGTATTCCATGATGATGAGAACAATGAGTTTATATAGTAGAATTTAGAATGCGGAATAAAATATTGAGTATATTAGAAGTTGCCTTCCTCTGTTAGAAGTTCTCCTCTCTCTATGTATCTTATCTATCATGTGAAAGTCAGTGTCTTCAACGTGAGAGTTCTTGTCTTTGTGATAAAATATTAGCAATATAGTTATTGTAATTCTATCTGTACTTGTACATAATGAACTCGCTAGGTTAGTAAAGTACTGATGATTTATTGCTGTCTTCTTCTCTAGTTCTACAATGGCTACTGTCTATGATCAACACAAAGATGAAGATGGGTTTATATACATGGCATACAGTGGAGAGAACAGTATGGGCTAAGCCCAGCTGTCATATCAGAACAATGACATAAAAAAATATAAAAGTAATAACGTCAAACTATCAATGTAAAATACATTAAGAGTTGTTATTTTTTATCATTTGATTTACACTTTTATTTGTGTTGCTGTCATTTAGTTTTTCTCTTTCTATCAGTGAACTCTCCCTTTGACCCATCATCTCACTGATCATAATTTGTATTATTGATTTGCGTTTTATGCATTATATTTTGAGTTTATAATAACTCTCATTACATATTACACCATAATTTGTTTTCTTATACATTAAATTTGTCTTTCACTAATAACAATTAACATATAGCTAGACACAGACACTGCTAATTCAAAGGACATGTTGCATCATCATAATGTTCCCAAACAAGTCACCTTGATTGAGTACACAGTTAATTTTATTACTGATAATCTGACTTAATTTAGAACAAAGCTCTCTAATTTTGATGTATTAGTCAACCATGTAGGACAACAGCTTAGGAAATGTGATTTAGCAATTTGATAAAGTTTCGAGGCTTTTTTATATTGATAGTAAGTAGTGAGAGTTGTGGAGTGATCTTGTAAGTTAAGAGGAAGTCTATCTGATGGAAGTTCCTGTACTAGATCAATAAATTGTTTAAAGATGAACCTCTTGGAAATGGAGACACTATAAACGAAGTACTCTATATAAATCCAGGCCCATTACTTAAAAGTTTAAATTTTACCTTGTTTTTATGTTAGGTTCACATTTAGTGTTGGCACCTTGTCGATAGCCTTGAATTAATACTTCGTGCGTATGTGGGCATAGACACCAAGATATAGCTATGAAAGAAAATGACAATTATATTTTGTGTGAGTACAACAAGCTTCTGAATAAGTGTGTACCTCCAGGAGCTAATCTCTTTCCATCTTGATCACTCAATTCCTCTTTAAAAACTGCATCAAGTAACATAGTATTTACATGACCCATCACAGGTTGATGTAAAACATAGCCATTCTCTCTAACTTCATCACTAAGTTTACAATGATTTAGTCTGGTAATAAGTGCACGATTTATCGCTATATCATCATATAGCATCCCTCCAATAGTAACTGATGTAAAATAAACTGGTTTGTCCAGTAAATGAGCTACCAAAGCACCTTGACAACCTAGTACATTCCATCTCATCATTTTATCACTACATGACATACTGACAGTGGGATCACCACGACCTGGTTTAATACGTAATGCACCTGTCACATGATAGTTAATACCGGGTTGTCTTAAATCTTGATGACCTCCTTGTACACATTTGGCACCTGTTCTATGTGTATCCATTATGTGGTCACATGATTGAGGTGTCTGGTGAAATTGACTGACTTCTACTTTATCTGTTGTTGCTATAGCATCAGACATTGTGTCAGGTTTATTGTGTAAAGATGATTGTTCTCTTATTTCTGTCCTTATTTTTTTTGATTGTCTTTCGTATTCATTGTTGATATAAGATCTCTTCAAATCTAATCTTCTCATCTCTTTTTCTCGTATATTTACTAACATTTCCTTTTTGTCAACAATGTCTTTGATATCTGATAATAATTTAGCATTTGATAACTGAGGAAAGATACTAGCATCACCGCCTATTGAAATAAAAGATTGGTGTATGAAAGCATAATATAAACCTAAGTTGTAATAGCTATATCGATTGTTTCCATAATGTAATTTATCTTCAATGTACACGTTGTTAGACTAACATGGAGATTGAGTGCTGAAGAAATGAAATTGAATGTCATCTCTCACGTGATACAACCCATGACTGTCACATGACTTGTTAAATATAGACTCCTCCTTGTGTATTGCTAATTTTAGCTGATTCAACAGATATCTATAAATTATGTTAACATAATAATGTATTTTTTGTTATAGTAACCTCACAAATGATCTCCTTGCAATGATTTCTGCATGACTATCATTTACTAACCATCCTATTTAAGAAATATAGAATAGTAAATATATTCTACACAGAAATTGAACGCATCATCTTAATGGGTCGGCCAGAACTATTGCTTTTAAACCAATATTGTGTTTTATTTCATTGTATACATATACACAGTGATTATGTAATGGATAGGGCCTTTGGTATACCTTTTGCTGACATTTTATGTTCACCAATACATTTAGAACCTGTTCCAAGAGACACTACCTTTAAATCTAATGTACACACAAACATATTATAAATTATCACTATTACATGATGTGTCTATGTCTTACCTTTTCCTTCTGATTGAAGGATAGCAGCCATAGGTGTCCATTCTCCATGTAATGGTTTGCCTTTCTTTGCTAACATTTTATACTGTGTGATACTAGTAATGGCTACTCGTTTGTGCCATTCTGAACCACACTGTGGATCCATTGTAGATCGATCCATTGTAGAATAACGTTCTAAATAAAGCACACCCACTAAGGCATGATGGCTGGAATTATAAGCACAAATCTCCTGAAGACAACGACAGCAACTGTAACTACATCTAATGTCCTAGCTATCTTATTCAGACGGCCTATCACGAGTTGTTGCTACTCTAAGAAGAGGATAAGCAAGATATTATCTCCAAGGGAATGTACCCAATCACTGCACACCTCCATCATATTACCATTATCAACTATATCTACCATTCCAGTTCATAACACAGCACTGAGATTGTATTGCACTTGTTGGTTGCTACCGGTAACCCGTACATTGCAAATGGACAGTTGTTTTAATAATAAGCGGAGCTATTCCAAGGAGGTTAAAACAACGAAGGATCAACATGAACATGGTTCAGTAATTACTCAAGTGTTTAGTAAAGAACAGCCCAAAGCAGTAACAGTGGGAGCGAAAGGTATGTAGTGAGTTAAGTTAAATCATGTGTTAATCTCTCTCTCTCTCTCTCTCTCTCTCTCTCTCTCTCTCTCTCTCTCTCCCTCTCTCTCTCTCTTTCCCTCTCTCTCTCTTTCTCTCTCTCCCTCTCCAGTTGTTCAAGCAGGACAAGACTTCACTTACCTGTTAGCTATATTAGCTGGATTTGGTCTAATGGGTTTCTTATTTTATTCTGTTGGTAGTGAGTTCTTCTCTTCTACAAGTCCTTCCTCCATTTTTACAAAAGCTTTAAAGAGAGTCCGAGCAGATGACAGAGTAAGACATCTAGTACCCCTATATAACGATATTCATTATGTGCTTGGTTTAGGTTAAAGAGGTACTTGGAGAACCTATTACTGGTCACGGTGAAGAATCTGGTCGAGGACGTAGAAGACACTTGAAGTAAGAGCTTATAAACACGACAAGTTGTAAAACTCTTGTTTATTGGAGAGTTAAATAGCTATGGAAATTGAATTGGATAGCATGTTTTTTTGATACGGAGGAACATTTCATTGGTATACACTATACATTAATATCTTATTATGTACGATAGTTATTTTGCAGTCATACAATAATAAAGGTGGCAACGGAAAAGCCGCTACTTTTTGTACATGATATATCTTCTAATGCTAAATACAGTTATATTCTCTCTCAGTTATTTAGAATATGAAGTTGAGGGTGTTACATATATGAGAATGAAGTTCTATGTGTCTGGTAGTAAGAGAAAAGGGGAGGCAGTTCTTGATTTAAAAAAAGTAAGAAGACCATATTACGTTATATCCTAATACTGATTACTCATAATGTCCAGCCTTCATCTATTAATCTATTTATCTTAGAATGAAGCTGGCAAGTTTGAGTTAAGATTTTTATTTGTTGAACTGATAGGATATCCACCAATGACTATTATATTGGAAGACAATCGATAGAGAGACATCACTAAATATAATAATATTTAAATGTAAAGATAAATATACTGGATAAATGGAAAGTATTTTGTCCCTAGAAAACCCGCATCACTAGATCAAATTAATATTTAATACAAATTTTGTGTTGATGGAAGTGATATTTTGCAATGTTTTTTTGTAAAAACTGGTTTCACAAACAGGTTTTTAATACATATAATATTTCTAAACCATCCTGTTCTACATTAGTGTTGATGTGGTCTCCTATCTGTCCTATGTTGTACAGTCAGTATAATCTGATTTTGAAATACAAATGACTGTACCCAACTTAACACAATATAGAACACAACCAATATTGCTAAATATTGTATCCACGCAAATTTAACCACTTGCCAAAAATTTGGAGTAAACAAGAGCGTCTGAATTGGATAGGTGAGCTCTACTTGAAAAGTAAAGTCACCATTAGTACCAGCCTCCCATTGGGCATAAGAGTTACCCAATGTTACAGTTACTGTAAGCAAAGAAAAGGACATTGACTGTGTAGCAGTAATGGAGATGTAGATAGATTGCTTTGAAGTACAAAATGTATAAATAGTGCATTATAAAATATATAGATAGAAACTATGCCCCTTGGGTAGCCTGCGTCAGGTAATATTATCGTTGATTTACTTATGATTACATGTTTATAACCTTCTGGACTACATATATGATTCTTTTAAACCAGTACATTGATCATGCTATTGAACTACATATACATATATGCATAGGGTATTACAGACATACATTATTATATTGTACTGTTTACTGACTTACTGTTTCTCTGATGGTAGTCTCTCAGTATAGCTATCAATTCATAGTCTTTAGCTTGTACACTAGTATCATTGAAGAAAGTGATGTTGTAGTTTGTGAAACGTCCTGATGATGGGAGTGGATCACGTTGATTGATAAGGACATCACCAGTTACCCAATGACGTGATGATGGCAGTGACCAACTGTTACTGATATGAATAAGACCTGTCATTGTCACTGATGAATAAGACTACGAGAGATAAGAATAAAATTCACTTTAATGTATCTGTCATTTTTCTACCAATCCATACATCCATTACTCACACTAAGTTGTATTTCAAAGAAAAGTAGAGCTTGTATTGCAGTAATATTGTACTCCAATTGTGAGTAGACTGCAGTTAATGTCAATCGATCATTAACTCTATCATAATTGTAATCCTCTTCACGAAACTACATAATTTACAATAAAAAATACGTTTATAGAACATTTTAAACAACAATACAGTGTCAAAGTATTAGTACTATTAGCATCACTAGAGACTTGGTATTGAGAACATTACAATAGTACAGTTATATGTGTGTGCATTTCATGAATATAATATTATGTCCTAATATACTGTCTATGATATAGACACTATAACACTCGACATCATATGATAATGAAAGATCATGTGTGTATATCCTGTGTAGTGATCTCATTAAAAATTTATATAGTGAAATATAATGGATTATCTTCCTTAAATATAAAATAGAGGAAGTGTTGTAGTACATGATAAAAACAAACATCGATAAAAGGAAGTGACAGTTGTAAATAGTAAATTATTTCCGGTAATTGCAAAATACCCTAATATTTACAGAACTAAGTTTAATACTATAGTCATATAAGGGAGTTTTAGGTTACATACATGTACTCTTATTATATAAAATTATGTAATAGATTAATACTGTATTTAGTATTGCATAATAATAATAATAATAGATAATTATATACATTGCAGTTAAGTGTATTTTATTATAATATTCATTACAGGATGTAAACATACAAAACGTGTTGTCCCACAATAACATAAAAACAAAATCAGCAGTAAATATAAAAGAAAACATTAAAAAGCTATAGTGGTGGTCCAGAAAGTAGGAGTTTGGAGGTAGGATATCCACACTATCTGTGTGGTATATAATTTACAACACGCCATCAAGTACAAAACAAAAATATAAAAGTCCTACTTCCAACTCGTACTTCAAATATGACCCCTTTTTTAATATTTTCAATAAAGTAAGACCTCATAGTGGTGGTTCAGAGTTATGGTATGTTTTAAAAATCCAACCTTGTAAAAAATTAGAAAGATGTTCTATTTCCAACCTCATCATGTACAATCACATTTTTACTGGCTAAAGTGTAGTCCCATCATATTTTGTGCCACATGGACATGTATGTCCAGAAAAAAAGTAATTAATGATCTCACTTTAAGCTTAACAAGAGTTGTTGCTCTTTTACCTCAATTTTGTTCATTTTTTCACTGCTGGTACATATAAAGCATGCATAGAGTACATATAAAATGTATTATATTTGTTCTTTTACACAGGTTAGAATGTTACTAAAGTCTGTAAAAAAACTAAGAGGTTCATAAATTTAATATGTACTAATAAAACAAGGGGCATTATTATAATATTTGAAAATTATTACATCATTTAAAAGCAGCAAAAAAGGCCCATATGATAGGTAACGAAATCACATGAAATTTTTTGTGAAGTTAACTATATAGGTCCTTGTTAAGTAAAGAAATTGTTTGTGATCAGAAATATCGTTAAAGTAAAAAAAACTAAAAAGATTTGTTAATTTACATGTACATTACCAGGAAAAAAGCATATCTTCTCTCATTCTTTAGTTTACATGTACATGTACAAACAACAGAGCACATCTTCTTTCTCATCATCTAAATCTTAAACATTTTCCTGCCTATTTTTACTTCAAGAAAACTCAGGCAAAATATATAGTACTATTAATAGATATGATTATGATATGTAACTATTAATAGAAATGATGTGATATGTTACTATTAGTAGTTATGATTTATAATATGCTATTAATAATGGTTTGATTATGATAAGTTACTATTAATAGATATAGACTAGATGTGTATACTACAATTGTTACTATCATGTGATTACAATGTAGTCATAGTAACATAATAACACATATACTGAAACATAATACCTATATCTATATCACGTACACCTAGTAATTACATTCACTACTATCATCACCACCTACTCACTATATCCACTACAATTGTTACTATCATGTGATTACAATATAGTCATAGTAACTTGTATACTGAAACATGATACATTAAAAACATTATACATGTACATGTACATCAATTAATAGTATCCTCTATGCATGTACATATATAGGAATGTTATTATATAATTGGAATATATTATTGTACTATAATACAGTGTGATTTTAGCATTAGAATAGACAAACAGTGACACAGTGATACTGAAAGTGATTCCAACTCTACCTTTACAAGTTATTTTTCCCTAAGTTCAATCACGAGTGAACTATGATATCATCAGATGACATTATAAAATATACAGGACATTTGATAATGGGATTAGCCTTTAAAGGTATGCTTCATTAAAATTATGTATACATGATGACGTATTTTATAATGGTTGATTAGCAATATACTATTAAATTATAGTATGATTCTATGGGTACATGTATATGTCCATGAATTACATATTGTGTTGATGGCACTCACTTTAACTACAGGTATAGCTATTTCGCTGTTCAGTGGTGTCACAGTGTCCTCTTGTAACATTGCATTGAATCCTTGGAATGTACTCCATGTTTTAGCTACAGGACTTATGTCACTATTAACTTGAAGTATCCATTGATTGAGAAAATGAATTTGAGGTTGTTCTCTATATGTGCTAGTATACTGCCAAAACTCTAAAAAAGGAGGGCATTAATTAGAATATTCTGGTGTTCCTCTTACTATTTGTTGAATGAGCAATAAAGAAAGGAGCTATGATAATTGTGACATAAATAATTATTTGGAAGACAGTAGCTTTCGAAAAGATGGTTGAATAGTACTTGATTAGGTGAGGTTCACTGAAGACTCGATAGAGAACCATCCTCCCTCGTTGTTCAATGTATTGCCGTTGCTATGACGACTGAGCTTTCCCGCGGATTTGGCGTACTATAAGAACACGCAAACGTGCGTCGTTGCGTTACTAATACGTGTGGTGTCAGATACTACAGTCATCATGGCTCTCCAGTAAGTTAACATAATTGTAACAATTTGTGATAGTTTATATTCAATATAGAATAAAAACAATATAACTATTTAGTTTTAGATATCTCTATATATTATATTTAAAGCTATTTTCAGTAAATGAAAAAGGCTATTTATACAAATGTTCGTGATCTTTGCCTTCCCTGTGATAAAATAAAAAAATGATAATTCTAAGAACCCAATTGTTTATTTGTTATCACATCACTCAATTATAACATTATTTTAGTTTCTCTGGAATATTGACATTGAGACACAAGAAAAAAAAGAAAAGTGGACAACAAAAATGTGAAAAAAGTAAGAGAGAAATAATGCTATCTACTCAATAAAAGAATGCCTATCATGGCTACCATAATTCATGAATTAGAGATGTGTTAATGAAGTGCTTACCTCATAGTTATTATTCAGGATGTTATTGTAGTGGTTGTCAAGTCCCCTTTCTAAAGATCTCTTTAGAAAATGAAATAGAAAATCAGAAAAATGTTTTTCTACATTAACGTTTGTAGTATTAGTATGCTATATATAGCATTAACATAACCAGAATAATTTTAAAAGAAAACAAAACTATTTTCAGTAATACCATTGACAGTCTCATTTGCCACCGTGGCCCACCACAGAGTATTTACTACAAACACATTTGTTATAGAGAGTACATAGTATACACTAATGGTCTTATCTTAATTTGTAAGGGAATATTGCTTTAGAAGCTTTGCTTCATTAACTATGTCAACCATTTGATAGTCTACCTCCACAACCACAAGTCCACAACCTAATTAACATGCGTGGGTGGGTGTGGAGGTAGGTGATACTATAACTTACAAAGTTCCTCTGTTTTGCAATTTCAACGTCATATGGGTGTCTGTGAGATATTAATAAAGGAGAGTCAGTGCTGGCTACTCCTCTGTTCCTCCTCTACAATAATTTCCATTCCAAAAGATAATGACATTCATAACCTTATCCTCCTACCTCTTGCGGTGTGTTGTGGTAATTGTTAAGACGAGGAGATGGAAGTGATTTAGGTGTTAAACTCCGTGGGCTTTCAGGTTCACGTCGATTAAGACTGGGAGTTGCCAGAGATGCAGATTCAGCTAGTTTCATCATCTGGTCCACTTCTTTGTCAAGCTCTTGAGCACTTCGATGCTAACAATTTTGTAAAAGCATCTTATTTAAAGTAAACATGTAACTCACAAAATTTTCCCTCCTCTTGGCAGCCATTCTTTCCTCCTAAGAGTACATATTAATTATATATACTGCTTTGAAATAAAGATTATGAATTTTCTTACTTCTTTTTTCTGTTTTTCTTGTTTGAATGTAACTTCAAATGCCTCGCCCATAGTTTCTACTAACTTCTGTGCCTAAATCAATGTACCAGTAAGTATTGTGTAATGTTAGGATATGAACATACATCACCCTCATGGCATTGGAAGACGTGACAGAATTTGCGTTTCTTTTTCATATTAATGAAAGCAAACAGTTTCTTATTTTTGAAATCCAATGAACAAAATGAAATTGTAGACATTTTAACAGTAGCAAAATGACGCTGTGTACAAGTGAAAAAAAACAAAGTCGTTTGTATGTTTGGCTAGGGGCTTACCATAGTATGATGATCATAAAGGACAACAGCCTTTACCGATATAAACAGCTTGAATCTTCTCTGTCCTTTACCGCCATACAAATTCTTTAATTGATCAGCTGCTTTATGCATTGTCTCTTGTCCATATAACTGTTGTACTTCACAGAATCCATAGCCTTTAACATCATAGAATTTAAGAGCTAAAGAATGCAAATAGTTCACATAACATTTAATACTAGTGTGGTCATATCAAAATTATATGTGTGTGTGTTCTTAATATATCATTAACTGGTGTTAATATATCACTGATTGGTGTTAATATACAATTGAATGGTGTATTGACCTGATAGAGTTCCTTTATTTCTAATATAGCCTGGTTCTTTTTTGCGTTTTTGCTAAAGAAAAGACCAGACTGAGTGAATTAAGCATTATAATACAGGCTGTCAATACTAGATGTCATTAGTTTGATAGCAGCTGTTAATGTGATGTTTCTAATTATAATCGGTTCCTTACATCTCTTTCATGTTTTTCTTTCTTGTATTGAGGTATCTTTTTTCTGTCCTGCTTACCCCTCCAACATTTCTGTTATAAATAGTGTTATATTAATATCTTAATAATAATTATATTGCCTACCTGAAATATTAATGCAATTTCCCTTAGCTCAAGAAACCTTACTCTAGCTCTGTGTAAGAGAATAGACCAATCAATATGTGAAAAATGTTGTGTATTTGTCTACAGCCACCCATAATTTAAGGGCGTGGCTCAAAATGACTTACCTGATCATTCTCCACCAACATTGAATTGTGAGAGCCGCATCTCTCTTTCTTGCTCCTTGTACATCAAATAAAGGGTTGTCCCAATCTGTAATATCAAAATTCTCAATACCATCTTGATCCATGTGTAATGGGTCACTGAATCGATTTGCAAATGGGTCAGAAAAATTTCTCTGTCCTCCTTTCAAAGCATTCATCCTTTGTCTTGGCTGCTTGCCTTGATAGATGGATACCAATTTCCTTTCTTCTTCCATTTGTTGTCTTTGACTTCGAGTTCTTTTTTGTTTAGTTTTGAAACAAAGTAGCTCTCTTTTCCTCAAACATAAGAACACAGCTAAAAGCATTAAAGCTATCAGTAGGAGTGCTACTACTCCAAGAAATGTGATAGCTATTATCTGCCAGGACTCTAGAGTGGCCATAATTTTTAATTTAGAAAGAGAAAGCCTTGAAGGAAAATGGGTGGGGCACGCGTTGCAAGCTATGATGAGCCACACCCTTGTTGCGTCAACAAGTGAAAAAGGTAGGTGAGAATGACAACAATAGCAGGTCATCTCAAATAGCATTTTCAGGACAGTTTATAAAGCTTTGTTATAACTGCTCTAGCCAGTAAACGGTGCTGTGTAAGTCAGATACTTTGGGTATTTTTAAACCTTTTAAAACAGCAATAATATTGCAGTTTACATATCAGGAAGCCAGTGGACTTTGTCTCTGTACAAACTGCACCTCGAGCCATTACCACCACACGCAAGATGGACGAGAAGGAAGTGAACAAGCCAGGTTAGCTTATGTGTAATGGAGGGTGACTATATTCTCATAACAAACTGTCTACATTTGGTTTTACTCTTCCATGTGGGTCAGTGTAGTACGATGATGATAACCTACATGTCGCTTGGTGCCACTTCACAAACTGTCTTTATTGTTGGCATTATATCACATATATGGAGTATTAGAGAATAATTCTCAGTCAATATCTCAGTCTTAGACAAATGTCTGAAATAGTTGTTTTCTGTTAGCGAGTTTGTCAGTACCATGTAGCTTTTCTGCTTAACAAATACCTTACAATCTTGAATATTCTGTATTCTACAGTTTAACATATATATTTGTACTATTACTAGAGTTGTCAATGCTATATTCTCTGAGTATAGTTCAATCAATATAGACCTCCTATGGTTGTATTGAGTTTATGTTTTCCCATAAGACTCATGCCTCGAGTTCACTCGATATTTATTATAATAATATTCAATGCTCCATTGATATATAATATATATACCGTGAGCCTCTCAGCTAATTCAGTTCAGTTATTGTTAGATTTAGTCTGAGGCTAGCCTAAAGGCTTCTATCATAAGTATAGCATTGTCTCTGTGTATATAGAACATCTGTTTGATTGTTTCTATACTCCAAGGTATGTGAATACTGTTATTATAATAGATTATATTATTAAATTAGCTATATATATATATATTACTTTACTAGAAATTACTTTACTAGAAATTACCCTATTGTTATAATTGTTTTATCATCACTGAGGTTGTACTTGTAATCTTCAGCATATCCTGGTAATTTGAATGTATTTTACTAGTAATGGTATTTATAACTTCCCCTTGATATTCCCATAGTGCCACTAAATAACATAACAGTTATCTACTATTGATCCCTTTGTTCCAGTTCTATATCCAAATCATTTCATTTTGTCCCAGGGTTTTCCAAACTTTCGAATCAAAAGTGTATATATAAATTGAAAAGGTGTTTAACTTAAGACAGTTTACTTTTAAGACTATTTTAAAATAATATCCTGACTATCAACTGAAACAATAATTTGTTGTAAGTTGTGCCATAACTATCTAACAGATTCATATATGTAACAGTTCTCAAACTTTATGGAAAGAACTAAAGTTGTTAATATCTTTCTTTATCCTCTCTCAGAACCTACGGTGTGTCTAAAGTGTGGCAGTCAGATCTTTCATATACCATATCGCTATAACGGACAGGTTTTTCATGCTAGATGTCTTCTCTGCAATTGTTGTGGTAGGTTTACTAAGTGTAATATCATATACCGGTACTACTAGTAGTAAACAATAGAAGTTTGTGTACCCTTCTATGACACCAATGGTAATAGAAGATGACAGGATATTCCATTTAGTAAAACTACACATTCTACAGCCAACTATGGCTAAAATGGTATTGACACATATTAACACATCCAGGCATTAGTATACTTAATATGGAGTCAGAATCCCTTTGAGTAAAGAGTGCCAACAAACATTAAAGACTTGGCCAGACCTCAAGATACTTATGGTCTAATTTCCGTTAATTAATACTTTTTTGAGATTATGATAAGGAAAGAACAGAGTGCTGCAGTGTATATGTGTTTGTGTTAATGATAGCATTGTTGCTATTAAACTGTCTACTACATTACACTGTAAACAAGACATATATAGAGCATGTAGAGAGCCTGTGTTAACACAAACTTCAACAACACTTCAAACCCTATGTGTTCGTGTCTATTCGTTCATTCACAAAATTATATACCTCATTTCTATCCTTGAATCATAAATACAACTTAATTAAAGCAATGAGATTTAGACAATAAGTCTTGCCTTGTCAATAAAATGTTCTTAAAAATATTTAGCATGGATTGTGAATAATGACAGTTATTTGTCAATATCATGTACAACAAAAAACATGTACATTGTGTAAATAAGTGAACATACATAAACATCTGTATAGATTTCTGCTGACATGTTTACTTGGATCAAAGTGTAATGTAATTAATAGTATAGTTAATAACAATATTCATAGATAGTGTATTAATTGGACCACCAGTGTATTTAATAGTATTTATGACAACATGCCTTGCACTGAGATCCTCCTACTAATTATTATTAGGTCGTGAATATTATCATTACTATTGTTGAAACACACAATCATGTACATATACATGTACAAGTACATGTACATGTGTGTATATGTACAAGTACATGTACATGTGTGTATATGTACAAGTACATGTACATGCGTGTATATATGTACAAGTACATGTACATGCGTGTATATGTACAAGTACATGTACATGCGTGTATATATACAAGTTCATGTACATGTGTATATGTACAAGTACATATACATGTGTGTATACATACAGATACATATTATTATGTATAATATACTTTTAAAATGTATATTATATGTACGTAGGAGGATAAGAGGTCACTAAGGGTTATGTCCAACAAAATCTAGGCTAATTTCTATAAGAACAACCTGTTTTGTAAAAATTTGATATCATTTTAAATTCAAACATAATTGTAACATGATCTTCTAGTTTGTTTTGATTAAACATCAATACTTCATGAATATATTAAATCTATTAAATGTAACATGTACACTAGTGAGGCGTGTACTTTCACATGGTAACTCATGTCTCAAATATCATTTTATAATAAGAGGGGGTGTGACAATGCTTTGTTTTAAAATCTTCTCTTGTCCTTTCATTAGGGAGAAGACTTATTGGTAAGCCATTTATCACAGAGAACAGACAAATCTTCTGTGGAGAACAGGTCAGAATTTTTAGTGTATTATATAACCAAATAATATAATATAGCATTGCTATGTATTATAGGTAATACTATCTAGTATGAAATGTGTGTCATTAACATTCAGTCACATTTTCAATTCAAATATATGTGTGTATTGTCCATTCATCATTCATTTAACCTAACATCACCCCTAATGCTATATCTCTTTGTATGCATTACCAATTGCATTATGGTACAATCTTGCTATGTAACTTCAATCTAATACAACTGTTCTGTTTTCACTTCAGTGCCAAGATTCTTTTGCACGTGGGAAAACAAAATCTCCAGCACACTTAGCACCACCTGAGGTAAAGACAAAATTATTCTGACCACTACCTATCTATTATCAGCTGCATTCTCTCTTTATAGCCTCTTCCAGTTGAAGACAATCAATTTGTTCCTTCAGTAACATTGGAAGAAGTGCTTAAAGGAATGCACAGTGGATCACCATCACATATGTCTCAGTTGACTCATGCTGTTCCTGGTCCCCTTCATCACCAAACTCATGTAACTCGTCTCACCGATTACCCGGTGGGATTCTCCTCTGCATCAAGCTGTACCACTTCATTCCGTTCTGAAACAGATTCTTTATCGACTGTTAGCGAGAGTAGCTTCACTTCAGATAGCTCATTTGCTTATGATGCAAGCAGGAAACCAAAGAAAAAGATTTTAAAGAACTCAAATGCTCCACGCCGACCTCATAAACACCGTGTTCGCTGGAACTTTGAAAACCTTGAAAGTGTCAGTGATGCCGATACTGTTTCCCTTGATTCTACCAGCTCAGTTGGTAGCTATACTGTAAACAAAGTTTATAACCAATCTCGTACAAATATGCCACGTACTCTTCAAAATTGGCACGAGTTTGAACGCCCTTTACCACAAGGCAGCACAGGACTGACACCTAATCACGTTCGAGGTCTTTCACAGAGCCATCAAACTCTTTATTCTACTACATCACCTGATTCTTCCGCTTCCCAAACGCCTTCTCCAAGATATCCTAATGGATTTCATGGTCGACAAATATATCGCACTTATTCAGATGATATCCGTTCCCCATCTCAGGGAATGACAGCTAACCAACGTCAGAATTTACGACACGTTGTTTCTGTTGATCCTAATCACTTCAGACAACACCATCCTCAACCTATGAGCTCTACCCCTCTTCCATCACAACAAGGGCCTCACACTCAAGTGTATCCAGCACAGTACAATACTCAAGTCCGAGTTCCTATCTTTTATCTAGATGAACAGAGTATCCCTGAGTTAGAGAGGAGCACTTTGGAAGAGAGAGTTCAACGTCATCTCTACAAGTTCCCACAGAATCAAACACATAATTTGCGAGCTTTAGATACTGTTTTGGAAGATGACCAATGTGATTATGACCACCTCTCACCAGAAGCAACAGAGAAACAACCACTTACTGCATTAGACAGACTAGCACCATCAAAACCAGATGATCGATGGTATAGCAATGAAGATATTGAGGAGGCTTTAAAGCAGTTAGAATTAGAGGGGGAAGACGTAGATGGAGAGAGCTCTTCAGACATGGAAGAGAAATCAAAGACAACAGTAACACCTCCACCTCCAATCCCACCAAAACAAAGAAAGAAATTGTCACCTCCAACTCCTCCCAAACGAGTATCAAGTCTCACAAATGTACGCTCCGCTACCCCTCTCCCTTCTCCTCTATTGACAACAACTTCCCAAGACCCACTAGAAGATGATGTTAGAGCTCATTCTGAAAGCATCATTCTACCTCCTCCACCAGAGTTTGCTGATGACACTCCTTCTCAAAATTCACAAGAATTCCCATCAAATAGTGATCCTGTTTCCGAAAACATATTTCATAGCCCATCCTGTGAAACCTTGAAAAGTTATGATGTGCCATCATCACCAGAGGGTGGCCTGACACCAATGGAGTCTGAGATATACCCAGAAACAAAACCTGAAGTAGATCCAGGGCTTTCATGGGGTCCTCTTAATGACAGGATAGTTGAGGGTGCTGAAGACCCTCATAGACGTCCAAGCCCACCTCATGTTCGTCCAATGGTATCACAAGGTTTCCAAGTCCCTAAATCTTCTAGTACATTATCAAACGGTCTAGGGCACTTGATCAGCAACACTGAATGGAATCTTAAGCAGAAAATGGCGTCAATAGGTGACATCCCACGTTCCTCTTCTTTATCAAGCCCACCTCACACCTCAAACATGACACGACACAATAGTCTATCTCCAAAAAATTCAAGAGAGAATCTTGACCAAAAGCATGTCAGAGGAACAACAGCATTACCTCATAACACAAACGTAGGACTCACTCGAGAAGAACAAGCTGTTATGCAGAGGTATAAACAACCCCAGACAATGAAACCAATCATTGTAGACACTGATAAGGAAATAGAACAAATGATACTCGAGTTAGAGATTGAAAATCAACCAAAACAACAAAAAGACACTTCTCAATCAAATCATACATCATTACCAGTTCAACACCAGAAATACTTTGGTAAGTTGACACGTACTATTAATTGTTTTATATTATTTTGGTGTCTTATAAAGGTACTTGTTGTGTGTGTCGTAAAGCTATAGAGACTTCGATAAGTCTGTTCAGTTTTGCCAGTCGCCTTTATCATACTAAATGCTTCTGTTGTGCACAATGTGGTAAGTTATATGTACAGTACACAAGTGAATATTGGTATTTGAAGTACTGAGTATCTTCACTAGTCTAGATCTTACTAATGGTATCTATCTATATCATCTTAAGCTCTAGACTAGATAACTAAAGATGTTGCCACGAGTTCATTTATAAGTATATCTCTTTTCTTTGCAGGTTGTCCGTTACGAGGTAGACAGATTTATACATTACATGGAACGTTAGTTTGTTCTGAAGATTATAACAAAATGACAAAGAATTCGACACAACAAGTACATACCTCATTATTACCTAGAGGTTGTGGAAGTAGTGCAAGAAAATCAGAAAACAAATCTAGAAAACCTGCTCAACAAGTTTTTCATAGTGGTTTTCATCAAAAGCAATCTAGTTCGGCCACAATGGTATAGTATCATAGTCCATTATTTTGACAAGGTTACCTTGTTGTATTTTTAACTCATTCTCAAAAATACTAAAGGTATTCTTTATTTTTATCTCTGCCATTGTTTCTATTATATTATATGTGATTAGTGATCAAAATTCTCATTTTATTATACAAAAATAAATGCTAAAGACAATTTGTACTCCATTATAATTAAGTGTATATAAAATATCTAACTGTTTTATTTCAATAATTTATCTCGTGTACATACAAATTTATTGTAATTATGAACACTTAATAGATTCACTAATTAAGTGCAATTGTTGAAATGTAATAAGCAATTTTAAACAAAATAGAGAAAAATAATTTGATAGCAATAAATGTTTCCATGGAAACACAGCAAAGCTACAACATACATTTGTATTATCAAAAGTTCAATCAACAAGTTTATAATTATTATTTTTTATTAGTGATTTGTTTGAGGACAAAATTAATGTTACATTAATTTTGTTTTAGTCAGTTTCTATTCATACTGGATTAGGATTGTCTCGTTGTATTGGAAGTTGTTCCTTTACGTGCTACAAATAGAAAATATGACCCAATTAATTTGAGACTACAAAAAACATCGTAATTATAATTACCAACCACATTAGTGAATAAGCATCTGGCAATAATTAAAAGAATTAATTAATAGGGGCTCACCTCAATCAGCCTCTTTTTGTAATCATCATCGCTTTCTTGATTTTCTTCATCTTTCTCAGGTATCTCTAACTCCTGCCTTCGTAGAATTTGTTGAATTTTTATAGTCTCGTATAGTTCAATTGGGTCTAGATTATGCTTGTTGATTTTACTAACTAAATATTCCTTGTAATGAACCCTAGGAGAGGAAATGTTATGTTCATACTCCCTCCATCTGGATTTTTCCAACCAACTTACTTGCATAGTCCAGCCATTCCTTGAGGAGCAGCAGCCAAGCATTCCTCATCCCTTAATCCATCGGGAGTCTCCTTCTGCAGCATCACTTGACAAACTAAGTGAATTTCTTCTCCATCAATAACATGAACTATTTTCTCTTTCTCTTCTTCTCCAATACCAGGTTGTTCTTGTTCCACAACAATGTTTTCTTCTACAACAGGCTCCTCATTAGCTTGTTCTCCTTCATTTTCAGCTGCTTCTTTTTCTTGTTGCTGTTTCTCACGAGCAGCATTAATCTGAGCCTCAGGTGGATCTAAAATAGATTAAGGGGCTTTGATCTTTTGTATATCTAAATATTATTGCATTAGTTATTAAGTATAGTCATAAGAAATTTAACTTTGTGTAGTACAGACAGGATTACCTGTGTCATATTCTACTTCATTGTCTTCAAGAATCTTCTGAAGTTCTTGATGGGAGAAATCTCGAAGATAAAAAAGGCAGTCTCTAGGATGATGAGCATGTAGACCTATATTTTTACAATTAGCAAATCTACCACAAGCCTGGAGAGAAAAAAAATGTTTAACTGTGAAAGTAAGACAACTTCACTGGGTGGTTCTTGGTGTAACTTGACTATGATGACATCATAATGAAATGACACATAGTGATGTCATCATATTGATGACATCACCTAAACACTAAACCAAACCTAACATTATTAACTCTATGACACATAGTGATGTCATCATAGGACAAGTGTTACATCATTAGTCAAGTTACACCAAGAAGCACCCACTTCACTACATCAATTAACTAAATATATCACTACAGCCTTAGCTTCATATACATGTAAGGATGAAGTGAGTTCTATCCACGTTGGTCAGAGTCATTTACCACTTGACCATTTTGAATAGCTCTCAGACATCTTGACCTCCTTTTGAGCTATTATTTATAATAACAACAATTGTATGTCATTAATGTAAGTGGACTCAATCATCATTAACCACTACTGTATCCTGGGTAGAACCCTAAGTGGTTCCAAGTGAAGTCATTACACGTGCACATATTTTCCTACAGGCATATTTCAGCTTGTTACATCATCATAAACTTAAGGAGCACATATAAACAACAGCATTGAGATAATGAAGCCATGCAATATATTTTAAAATAACCAAATCATTAATAAATTGAATAGTGGTAACCAGAGGGACAAAACCTTAATCTTCTCAGGCCAAGTAATGTTTACATGCATTTATGAGGTTTGTAACATCAAAGTTCAAGGGCCAAAGTGAGAGAAAGGAAATATCTACTTGTCCTTGAGAAATGGCATAGGAAAGTACCACCTTATGACACAACCAACCTTCTTATATCCTTTCTATGACAACCACTATAATATGTAATGCAATTCGTTTCCTCAATACTGACAGTCAACAGTGAAGGAAATTATAAACGAGGTAAGTATTTATCTCAAAACATTAAGTAATGATGTTAAAGTAACAGATATAAGGTTTCCATTTAATTTGTCCATCCATTCATCCATCCTACCTCTCCATTCTTAAAAGCACTCGAACAACCACTACAGAATTCATGTGGACATTGTGTGCAGTGAAAATGCATACAACCACCGCGAGCTAAATCATAACGAAACTTGCAGGCAGGACATTCTGCATGAGATGAAACACAGTAGATTGTATTGTGAATTAATCAAACAACTAATGAATGTGTTTAAGTATTGGAGTGACTTACGTATTCCATTTTCATTTAAATGAGCTGCTAGACCAGCCTTTTGAGCTTCAGGGTCGTTGTCTGTTTTCCACTTAGCAAAGTCTTCACAACTAATACCTTTATGTTGATCTTCCCACTAAGAGAAAATAAGTAATATTCTGTTATTATAAATAACCAACCATACAATATATATTAACTTCCACAGGTTATAAAATTTTATGAAAAATTCATAGTATAGATTTTAACTTTTTGGAAAAGATCAATTTTTGTGAAGGTGATGACTCCATGAAATTGAAAACAATTAATGACACTTAAAATCAAACAATGGTGATATTAACTTGATCTATGATATACTGAAATTGTCATTACCTTTTTCTTACACGAGGAACACATTGACTCTTTGCATCCGGGACATTGAATCTGGTTTTGATGTCTTTCGTTGATGAAACCACACCCACAATTCTTTGAGAAGAGAGAGAGAGAGAATATAATTTATATATATTAATTCTAAAATACATTTTACACTCAACACACATACACACAGACTAAGTTCTCAAATCATATCTCCTTCCTACATGCATATCATGATTGTGCAAGTATACAAAGATATTTAGTATAGACATACGTCATGAGGACACCACAAAAAATTTGGATCCTTGGAGAGATTAAAATCTGTCAATTTTTTCTGACACATGTCATATACATCTTTCTCTAGATGGACTTTAACCTGTAATGGAAATAAGAGATACATTATCTTTTTCATATTCTACTCAATCTCTCACTTACCATTGCTACAAAAAGTTCTAAGTTCATACCTTGTGTCTGGTCAGGGTTTGAGAGATCTGGCTTACCACACATGGGACAATTGAAATGTTTAACACTTTGTTCTGTAATGACAATTTTGAAATGATCCTTAAAACAATTTTTACATAGAGACTCATCACAAGCAGGCATGACAACCATCTGCAACAATAAAATATCCAGTCATTTGTTTGTTCATTAATTCATCTATCCACTATCAATGTAATATTTTATCCATCTGCCTACCTGTCATCTCTCTGTCCATCACAAGACTTACCTCATCCATAGGATAGTCATCCATACATATAGGACATGGCTGATTTAAATACTTCTGAGCTTCTTCAAAAGTGTTATAGTTTTTGGCAGCATCAATATAATATGTTAGCGGATACTCGTCCTTATCTTTGAGTAAATCTATTAACATCTTTGCCTTTTCTGTGGTACGAAATCGACACTCTGCCATGATCATACGCAGACAAGACTAAAGGGAGAAAGACAAAGAAGTTATAAATTTGAGTAAGGAAAAATGTAATGCACTAATGGATGCAATGAAAATGGATGGATAGCAATGAATGTGAGAAATAAAATGGATGCACAGCAATGGTCCAATGAATGGATGTATAAAGTAAAATGAATTCATAGCTATGGCCAATGGATGTATAAAGTAATAAGAATGAAAATGTAGACAATACATAGCCAGTTAATAGATACATAAAAGGTAAAATGGACACATAGAAAGTAAAATAGATGCACAAATAGTGAAATGGATGCACGGTATCAATGGATCCATAGAAAATGGACAGATACACGTAAATAGACACACAAACAGACAAAATGACAAACAGAGTCACAATGGATTACTAAATCAAGTGAAGTAGAGAAGCCAAACAAATGACTCCAATATCACACTGCATAATTAATTAGCCATGTACATGTACATATACATGTACATGTGTACACTTGAAGCTACAACTTGGGACATACACACACACATAGGGAACACAGTTCATATACACACAAAACTGACCACATGGAAAACCAAAATACCCGAGATTCAATAAGCCTCAAACCTCAAATGTATTAACATATACCCCCAAAACTTGACTTGCTGTATTCATTAGATGCATTTAGTAAAGTCTAAAGAGAGGGAGGTAAAAACAGTCCTCTCCAAAAAGTAAAAAGCGGAGAAATGTCGAAACAGAAAACCCAAAAATACTCCAATGTCCAATGTACCATAAATGACAATACATACATGTACATGTACACACATGTACATGTACCACATGTACATGTATTACATGTATCATATCATTAGCTATAGATACTTGTATGTCTATAACATACAATGAACAGCTATATTAGCAAGCTCTAGACTAATACATATTACAGTGCACTAGGATATCTAGTTAAAGTAATTAAAGCAGCAGTCCTCCTAAATTAGCAATGGGATCACTTACATTAAACAATGCCTCGTCATCTTCTTTAGCCATTCTCTCCATTACAACCTTCTTTAAATAATCATTCTCAGTTTTCAATTCACCTTCCGTCTTTTCTCCTCCTTGTATTATATGACTATAGTCAGTAGTCATATAGTCATAGAGACCCTTCAAACTTTTACATTGTACATCATAAAATGCTGCATCAACATCTAAGTCGCAGGCACTAAGTGACTCTAAAGCGTCATTCCATTTGACTTCAAGTTTACCCTCTAGTTTCTTAAAAAGCTGATCCATCTTGATTAGAAAAATAGATAAATTAACAGATAATTGTACATTTTATTACTTTTTCTTTTCTGTTAGCAACACACTTTTTACCAGCTGCTAAATGGTCTCCATTTGTTTCTATTAACAATAGACGTATTTCGTTACTGGGAGGTATGCCTAACGATTGATCAATTTGATGAAATTGAACATGAGTCTGCACATGTCTGGAGAGAGAAAGAAAGAGGTTATACATATATATCCAGTAGTTTATTAACATGTACTTTATCAGCTTGAACCATTGTGTTTTCAAATAATTCAAAGGGTTCTCATAATCACGTTGAAGAGCAATTTCCACTTCTTCAGGAGCAAAACCATATGGAGTACATTCCTAAATAGATATAAATAAATATAATAACAATATCTATATAGTATTATATAGTACTGTATATTAGTGTATAGTGCTGTATAGTACTATATAGTATTATACAGTACTTTATAGTAATATACAGTACTATACAGTACTGTATGCTAGTGTATATTAGTGTATAGTACCATATAGTACTATATAGAACTATATAGTACTGTATGCTAGTGTATATTAGTGTATAGCATTGTATAGTACCATATAGTACTGTATAGTGCTGTATTGTAATATATAATACTTAAGTGTACCTTAAGCCAATATATAAAGTATTGGCCGTCAACTTTTAATTTCTGTTGTCGCTGATGTTTCTGTTCAAGTTCAGACAGTCCTTGAAAAACATGTTGTTTTTTAATCAAAATTGAGAGATGATCAACATTCTCTCCTTTTTGTCGCCTCCGATCAAGTTCCTCTCGTTGCTGTTCGGGCGTCAGTGAGGAGAACCATTCCATATCTTTAGAACTTTCTCTTGTATGTAGGTCTCTACCATTATAATATGGTGTTAAATGTGTTATTGGATCATTACAGCGCCGTTTATCATCCAAGTATTCTCTCTGTCCTTCCACAGATAACCTTCTAAAATGTTCAATTTCCTTTGAATATTTAAAATGCATTTTCTGATACGCATCTTGAGTTTGGTCTTTTTCTTTCTTGTCTTCAACAACTTTTTCGCCTGAGCTACCATGAGAGCTATCTTGAGAGTAATAACTCTGGCCAGTATTACTAGGCTCTTTGTGGCTGGCAACACTGGTATTTGAAGGAGAAATAGTTGGTCTTGATGGAGTGATATTGTTGCCAACATCTGGTATATCTGGTGAGCCAAGATAGGACAAATCAGTTGATTCAGTAAGGGAGGGCTCGTTAGGTTGTGCTACAACAGGAGAATTTGTCTCATTAGAATTAACTTTGAATATCTTGGTGCGTTTACGAGGTTTGGGAATAGGTCTGGGACTAGGACCAGGTGGATCAGACAATGGGTGAGTGGTTTCAGAATGAGGAGTGCAGTATGGGCATTGGCCTGCATCATTAAGATGACATTTACATTTAGGACATCTAATTGGTGACATGGGTGCTGTGGAGTCTTGATTAATATAAGTAGTCTCCTCGGCAATAGGTTCAAAATAAGGTTTTTGTGGTATACAAGCACCAGGTATGTTAGTAGAATGTTCCATTGGTGTGTTCTGAAAAAATCGTGGGGAAGGAGTGGCAAGATTTCCAGATGTACTGGCTTTATAACGTTGTTGTCTTGGTTTAGGGACTGGAGGTGCTTTAGTAACACTCTCGTTCATGACTGTGGGTTCCTCTTTGAGGGGAAGATTTGATATACTTTCAGAAACTTTGGTTAGAACAGGAGTTGTTTGTATTCCAATTGGGGCAGGACCAGCAGACGGATCATGTTCATCAGCACGAAGTTTTTTAAGTTTGGCTAAAAGTGCTTGTTGTCGATTTAGCAATTTTGTTCGACGAACATCTCCACCTTCTCCTTGTGAAGATGATAACGGTTCATCAGGAGCTGGTATAGGAGAATGAGTTTCAGGCCCAGAGAATCTCTGGGAACTGTGTGGACTGGAATTTTGAGATCCTGAGCTATGAGAACTGGAGAATTGGTGTGAGTCAGGAGGACTGGCTTGTTGAGAACCTGAGGTATAAGGACTGCAGAAACGAAAAAGGAAATTTAAAACTGAATATTAGGCAAATATGTATATTATTATTTAACATGCTGTTGAATGCCTTACAAACATGCATATAAATGTCAGTGTATGGATTGGGATATTCCCCAAAACAGCTGTTAGACACACTATGACATCAACATTGAAAGTCTATGTCTTGATGTGGTCAACGACCACGCCCATATTTATACCATTACCTTCCTCCTCCTCCTCCTGTATCCTGTAATTCTCTTGAGTACCTTTCTTGGGAGAGCTGAGGAGACTGAGTCCCAGAATCTAATCTTTTTGGTTCAGAATCATATTGGTTATACAGGCTGGGCCTGATAGATGAGCTATACTGGTCTGGTCCAGTTGGTGGGTAATAATGATATGGTTTAGTGGGTTGGTCATAGTAACTTGGCTGCTCCATATATTGCTGATGCTGTCTGTCAGAATAATAAGGTTTGTTAAATCGGTCTTGTGCTAACGCTGGAGGTTGATGATCACTATCAGGAGTATGGGTATGAAATCCAAACGAACTCCCTTCCGTTGAACCAGGCCTAAGATAATTGTCTTGAGAGGAAAATGGAGCATGTAAATATTGAGGTGCTGCATCAGAAGGATAGTAACCTCCTGACGTTTGAAATGATGGCGAATCATGGTGACGTTGTGGCATACCAGTATGAGGAGATGCAGGTTGATAAGTAGGTTGAATGGAAGGGTGGGGCTGAGTACTCCTAGCTTCAGGTTTGGGATATTTTTTCTCTACAATGCCTTCACATTCAACTCGAGCTAAAAGCAACTCTGTTGCTAGCATGGCCAAGTTTTCACGATCAGGTTGATGACGCTTGTCTTCAGGGAAAGTACGAAAATCTCCAGACCGCTTAGTATAACCAGCAATATCGAGAATATCTTCAGAACCTTTGACACGAGCCAATCGAAATGCATATGTTGTGCTTTTTGTGGAAATGGAGTACCAGTTTGGTGGCAAAACAGGCGCCAAGAGATTAGTGACATATTGTAGTAGAAGATTGTAGGCAATGATCACTGAAGGATATTGATACTGTAATAGCATGTGGATAAGAAAGAAAACACATCAATTAATATACATGTACATGTACTTAGAATAAACTAGTATAATTCGTCTATCGATAAGTCATGTGATACTCTCATATAAACTGTTCTATATTAGTAGACCACTTGCAATGGGTGTGGTTTAATGTGACGGCAGCCATATTGTTAAATCAAACATTTAAAAAGAATAGAACTAGCATTAAATCTAAAGATAGTTTTGTCACTTCTGTAGCATCATAGGTGAATTCTATTTATATCATACCACAATAAACTATCATATTATAGCTATAAGTCTTATGTTCGATCAGTATCCAACCTTTATATTAACCATGCCCAGTGCTATTACCTTCTAAGTTCATTTAATGCAATATTTAACTCTATGATAAAGATTTTGCATATGTACTACATGTGGTTAATAAACAGTCATTTGCATTTTATCCATTTATCTAGTCATTTCCTCCTTTTCAATCTCTCATCCTCTTACGTTGTTCTTCTCCAGCAAGTCCATAAATGGTACCATCTGGTATCGTTGGGTCACATCTATGTCACTTGAATGGACAACTTGCTCAATACAACGTCTGGCAAGGTTGACCTGTTGGTCAGTGAAACCACGATCTTTTGCAGACAGGAAGGAGCTCCGTAAATCATCTCTTAATTTCCAGAAATCCATGTCCACATAAATCTAACATAAAGGGAGGGCAGTTGAAGAGAATGTTGAGTCCAAAGATGAGGAGGACATATGCTGTAGCCCCTTACCTAGGGCTTCAAAGATGGAAGCATTACTCAGCTAACATTACGGAAATAATCGGGGGAATTACGAAACAGACATTCCTGAACCCCCCGCCCTCAAAATTTCAATATTGGAGCGCTCTCCTCGTAATAATAACATTCGACCGCAGTTATTTTAGTATAAAAAGGCATTTGATTGCTTGCTAGATGCAATTGCAGAGCAAAAGACATTAACGTCTACCATACACATACGTAAGTGGTCCTCTGCATCTTCAGCAAATTGGAACAGCAAGCCCATCGTTTATATGAATTTGCCCATCCAGTAGTGAATATACTAAGTGGAGTCACTAGCTTGGGTGGATCATTTGCAGACACTTATTGGATAGAAAGCACTTGTATGCTCTACCCAGTTTGAAGTGTTGTCATAATAACCTCTTCCTTGCAACCACCACAACCCTCTCTCTTCAAGACTCTCCCCTCTATCCCTTTCGAATACACGAATGTTGGCTGTGGCTGACCAGTGTGTCGATTATCAATCAGATATGGATCAAAGACGACATCAGTCATATGCTAACCTACCTGCTTACCAGTATGCTGCAAAGTCAGGAATGATGGTGCAACCAGTCAATCGTCCGATGTACGCTCAACTTTATAACCATTCAGCGCAAACTAACTACTTGTCACCAGACAATACAAAATTCCAAGAATATTGTTACTCTTATCCTTATCAACGCATAGGACTATCGGCAGTTCCACGTATGTGTGGCAACAGTTACACAACAAAATGGTGTGGAACTAGTCCCAATTCAGATAGTAGTTCAGCAGGAACCTATGTGCAACCTGGAGCAGCCACTCTGTCTATGCAAAGTGGAGGATCACGCGCTTACCAGAAGCCTTCTTATTCCTATATTGCCCTCATTGCCATGGCAATTGAGTGCTCTCCCGGGAAACGTGCAACTCTTAGTGAAATCTGTCAGTTCATTCGAGATAGATTTCCATACTACCAGCAGAATTGTAAGCAAGGATGGGAAAATTCGATCCGCCATAATCTTTCACTAAACGAGTGTTTCATAAAGCAAGCTCGAGAGCAAGGAAGACCTGGAAAAGGACACTATTGGACCTTGGACAAAAACTCTTTGAAGATGTTTGAAAATGGCTCCTTTCGAAGACGTAAGAGACGATTCAAGAGAGGAGACATGCCAGGAGAAGAAAATGGAGACAACCATTGCAGCACAATGGATGCACTAAGAACACAGGGATACATTGCTGGTCTTGCTGCTACAGGCAACTATCCAGTGCCTGCACATGGCCAAATTCTACATGGTGGTTTGACTGCTCCTTCAGGCAGTCTCATATCACCATGCACTCCTCACGGCTACCCTGCAGCTATCCATCCATCAGAGTCGGCTCAAACCGGACAGCACTTTGTCTTTCCCGGAACTCCTTCTATTCCCTCGTACTCTCAACACCTCATGAGTCCTATGACCATGACTGGAACAGCTTCACCACTTGTTGGTGCCGCTGGTTTCAGTCCCCAGCCATGGATGTCTGGACTGCAAATGTATCCCGAACCATCAGTCACCACAACTCTCTCAACTGAGACGAAAGCAGGTGGCCACACAGATAATCATATTAATTGTTCTCCCTATGATGTCTCTCAGAGTCAAAGCTCTCCAGTTCATTTATCTGCTATTCCAAGCCCATTAAGCAAACCTATGATTAATCAGCAACAATGGGCTAACCCCTCTCCTATACCAGCTATACCGGACATCCCAAGTATTCCTGCAAGCTGTGCTGCAAGCTCGACAGATAATCCACTAAGCGTAGGGCCCACTGGAGACGTTTCAAGTGAAGCTGGTGATCATGGCCATGGAATGCATGGTGGCCTGGAGATTCAGAATCCAACTACTTCTATTTCGATTAGAGAACTCTCGATTGATCAATTAGATTCTGAAAATGTAGAAGAACTAATTCCTCCGCTGAAACCAGAGTAGCAGTAATAACTCTTGTCACATATTAGCAAGATACTTCATTAACTGGTCATTATTATTATTTCATTGTTCATATCTCCATCCATACATGTATAGTTGTTACATAGTATTACTATTGTCCGAATGTTTATTAAATCAGTCTGCATTTTGATTTTTTTGTCATCTTTTATCATTGTATCATATTTTCCAGTATACTCCAGTAATTTCTGTAATGTAATAAATATGTTTTTGTAATTTTGTTTCAACAACAATAAAATATAAAAGTTTCATTGATTAGTTTTGTTTAAAAGAATGAGGTTTGAAGAGAAAAACTTTGCGGTATTGTGGTTAAAAAGTGTAACGGAGTTATTCCGTATTATATAATCCGTATACTACTCTGACAACATGGCTGAGGGTAGTCCAGCTCTAAAGACCAAAACCGAGAACGGCTCTTCCAGTCCTATACGAGATAAAGTTGCCTTTATAACAGGAATAACTGGACAGGTGCGTATGCATCAATCTTTGCCCGCCATTAATATCACAACAAGCATACAAATACTTTTCACAGCCACCTATAGTCTGAGTACATGACAAGTTTGTGTAGTTATCCTAGCTTTTGTACACTAGCAAATTAACCCATTTTCGGTAATACATGTCGTTTTATGTTGTGCTATAAGACCTGGTAAATGGTGTATAAAAGTTCCAATGATATTGTATTTCATATTGGGCGTGGCAGGCATAGTGGACATCGGTTTATCAACTTACCATACTTGTCAAAGTCACTTTCTCTCTGATGTATACTTAGTTTAAAGAACAGTCATTGTATTGTGGTTAATTGCTTTTATCTTAAATACATTACATATACCAATCAACAACTCACATATTACTGTAAGCTCTGTTTTCCATAAATAAATAGTGCTTGCAAAACTTTAATTTTACACAGCTTCTAATCTGGACTATAAAACCTAGACCCTAGCCCTTAACCTTTAAACCTTATGACCTCTTTACAGAGGGTTTCAAAACATAGTTTGACTTGACTTGATTTTCACTGAATATCAGTAGCTATTACAATAAGTGGATTCCCTCTTATTTAACCAGCTAACGTGATCTTCTGTAGACATATGTCTATCTATTTTCAATTTATAACCTTGTTTCAGTTTTTAACAACATCAAAGACTTTATCTGGTTTTCACTTGGAAGATTCACTATGGTATGATACCCTTGTTGCAAAAATGTTATTAACATAGCGATTTTGTTGCTATAGCAACGTCAAGTTTCTGTTCAAGTTTTATTGGTTGTTATATGTTGAATTGTCTGGTGAAATAACTTGTCTACAAATGAAATAAACAGCTAACCTTGTTTGTCATATTTTATTTTGAGTATTAAAGAAGACTTGGCATATAAAAGTAGAGATAAAAATTATAAAAATGAAAATTGGCAACCGGTTTGAATTGATTGATATGTGGTTTTTATTTGACTTTTTCATCCCTCCCTCTCTTTCTCTCTCTCTTTCAGGATGGGTCCTACTTAGCTGAATTATTATTGAATAAAGGCTACCAAGTAAGTGATTATAACTGTAAATTAATGACGTAGTGACCCTACATCAAAATGACAATGAGTTTTGGGGGAGCTACAATGCAGGACAATGATACTACTTTATGGTAATTAAATGTAATGGATGACAAATGAATTTTTTATTGCTCAGTTGAAATGCAACTGGTAAATGTGATTGACAGTTGAAAGAGAAGTCTTTGTTATCTTTTAGTGCTTTGTTAATTAAAGGTTGCACTGTAACTATCCAATTAATTAACCTTTAATTAATTAAAATCATAACAAATAGATCATCAATTGGAACGAGGTTGTCTATTAGTCCTACGATCCTAGCCTTTGGGACTAGTTCTTGTTAATTGGGAACATAACATTTTCACTTCACTCGTGTCCATAGTTTTATTGTCCTCTTTTTATGTATTGTTACATAAACTATGTTTGTCTTTGATATCATTAAGACATATTGATTGACTGTTGGCGACTAATTCATAACTTGGCGCTTTATATGTAGCTATGTTAGGTTCTTAGCCAAAGATTTGTTTTTTTAAAATTACCTCAAGAAATAACAATCTACATTTGATGACTTGTAACTTTGCCAATCCATCTTCTGTCTGCCTGTCTGTCTCTCTGTCTGTCTCCTCTCTCTCTCTCTCTCTCTCTCTCTCTCTCTCTCTCTCTCTCTCTCTCTCTCTCTCTCTCTCTCTCTGTACATGCACATGTGATATTATAGTATATTATTTAAAGGACTCATATATAGAACAATTCTAATAACAAGTGTTAAATATGTTTTACTAATAACTGACATTCTTGTATGTTCTACACCACTACACCACATCCTGTATCTTTCCCAAAGAAGGCACCATACTGAAATAAACAATTTAGAACAATTTCCAGTTGTTTGGTATTTTAAGACTCAGTTTCTGGCCATGACAGCATGACCTTTATTAAACTCACTGCTCTAAGATGTGTACTTCTGTGTTAGTTTTTGATAGTGTTAAAGAAATACTACATAAATCAATGCAACCCCTTTCAATGTGTCATATACATGTATCCTAATACAACTTTACATGTAGTTATTACTGCTGCATTATTTATGTAACAGTCCAAAATTCACATTTAACAAAACCATTTAATGATAAGTGTAGTAAAAGTTAAACCAAAACAATTAATACGTGTATTTGTACAAAAGTATACACATGTATAAAGCAGAGAGAGAGAGAGAAAGAGAGAGAGAGAGAGAGAGAGAGAGAGAGAGAGAGACAGAGTACTATATGTAAAAGATATTCATGTAGTAGATATCATTTATAAAGTTCATGTAATCATAGGTATAAATAAAATTTATTGATTGGTTTCTTAATCATTGCTAGGTACATGGTGTTATTAGAAGGTCTAGCTCCTTTAATACTGGTAGAATCAGTCATCTATATGATGATCCTGCACTTCGTATTGGAGGAGGTATAGTCATGGAGAAAGAAAGGAATAGATTCATGAATGTTTGTATGGATAATGTTTGGATGGATAAACACAATGATGGCTGGATGAATGGATAAACAGTCTAGTTTAACTGTTACAAACATCAATAACTTTAACGTACACAAACACTTTTAAAAAATGTCTATTTTAAAGTGGAGTGCTATTGTTTGATATACTAACTAACAAACACTGCTGCAACTTAGTAATGTCATCACACAGAGTGTGTTTAAAGTTTAAACTTCTCATTCACTTCACTAACAAACAAATATTCTGTTGACTAACTAATATAATCATTGAGTGTGTATAAGCGTCTCTTTTTATTGACTTTACTCAAGTTAAAACTACCAAGAAATCTCACAAAGATATGACACAAAAAAACACACTTCATGTTGACACTACAACACTATATTCATTTATTCTAGGCTGTTAAAATGACCTACCTATTTGTTCTAAAATTTTTGACACTCATGCGCGCATGCGTGTGTTATATATGTAGATGTAATACATTATATAATGCTAAACAAAGATACATTAGCACAATTACTCCAATCAAAGTGACATTATGTGGATGTCAAAAAACCAGGCCTTTTGCAATGAACGTTGCTTGGAAAATCGCACTTTTCAATTTCATACAACTCAATATAATTTTATACATATTGCAATAATGACTCACATGTATAACTACATGTAATGACTAATGGTACCCCTTGCGCCATCAACACACTTTCCCCCAAAAGCTATAACAGCCGCCAAATAAACATGACATGTGTGCCTCAAATTACCTATGCAGCTGACTAGTAATGTGCCTTTGTGATCTTTTCTCTAGCTTAGTTTACTTTTCCCCCATCCATCCATCTCTGACATATCTCAGCAGTTAGGCATTTTTAGTAAAATCAACACACTCTTACCTTAAATACACTGAAGCCCAGATGTGTGCATAATTGCTTAAATCACCTACATGTACATGTATATGTACAAATACATATGTGCATGTATTTGTACATGTATTACATGTAGGATTGCCTTAGATGGAATTGGAGTGTCCATGTTGTTAACTGGCCAATCAAATTTTAGTTTAGTGATCAAGTGACTTTTGAGTTATTTTGTGAAAATTGAATTGAATATTTAGTAATTATGGATTAAAAGTAAATTTTGTTAAATTTTCCATTTAAATCTTAATTATGGAACTCCTTATAAAAGGTACTCTGAATTAAGGATACCCTCTATATTGAGGACACTTGTTCTAGTCCCACACTAATACTTTAGTGTATTATACAACCTCTATATTGAGGACACTTGTTCTAGTCCCACACTAATACTTTAGTGTATTATACAACCTCTATATTGAGGACACTTGTTCTAGTCCCATACTAATACTTTAGTGTATTATACAACCTCTATATTGAGGACACTTGTTCTAGTCCCATACTAATACTTTAGTGTATTATACAACCTCTATATTGAGGACACTTGTTCTAGTACCATACTAATACTTTAGTGTATTATACAACCTCTATATTGAGGAAACTTTTTTTAGTTCCATCCTAATACTTTAGTATATTATACAGCCTCTACATTGAGGACACTTGTTTAGTATGGCAATCTCCTTAATACTGAAATATACTCAAGTTTTAGTATAGGACTAGAACTGATGATATTGAAACTATGTTTAATTGGTGGTTATGTTATAAATTAAGAGTTTAAATTTTGATAGTTAGTATAGGGATATCTGCAATAGAGAGGTTCCATATTAACACTAAAGTATTAGTATGGGACTAGAACAAGTGTTTTGAAATATAGAGGTATATAATACACTAAAGTATTAGTATGGGACTAGAACAAGTGTTTTGAAATATAGAGGTATATAATACACTAAAGTATTAGTATGGGACTAGAACAAGTGTCCTCAATATAGAGGTTGTATAATACACTAAAGTATTAGTATGGGACTAGAACAAGTGTCCTCAATATAGAGGTTGTATAATACACTAAAGTATTAGTATGGGACTAGAACAAGTGTCCTCAATATAGAGGTTATGTAATACACTAAAGTATTTGTTTGGGACTAGAACAAGTGTCCTCAATATAGAGGTTGTATAATACACTAAAGTATTAGTATGGGACTAGAACAAGTGTCCTCAATATAGAGGTTGTATAACACACTAAAGTATTAGTGTGGGACTAGAACAAGTGTCCTCAATATAGAGGTTGTATAATACACTAAAGTATTTGTATGGGACTAGAACAAGTGTCCTCAATATAGAGGGTGTATAATACACTAAAGTATTAGTATGGGACTAGAACAAGTGTCCTTAATATGGAAGTTATGTGATGTTCTAACTAATGTCCTCAATGTAGAAGTTGAATAAAAATCCAAGTATCAATTGAAGAAGTTAATTTTATTATTGCCAATAAATTAAGAGTTTCCTTTTAAAGTAAATGTGGTTTCCTTTGTAGTTCTAAGGATTTAGGAATGTGTTAATGATAACTAAACTGTTGGTGTACTAATTGTAGATATTATTTGCTATCATAACCATCATGATTAGAGATACACTTATAAACTGAAACATATACAATCCCTACCCACTTCCCCACACACACACTTAACTTTCTAGAACCACACAAATACATAAAAAGATAGACAGATATAGATGAATGGATAGGAGATAGATAGACAGATAGATAGATAAACAGATAGATAGATAGACAGATAGATAGATAGATAGATAGATAGATAGATAGATAGATAGATAGATAAACAGATAGATAGATAGACAGATAGATAGATAGATAGATAGATAGATAGATAAACAGATAGATAGATAGACAGATAGATAGATAGACAGATAGATAGATAGACAGACAGATAGATAGATAGATAGATAGACAGATAGATAGACAGATAGATAGATAGATAGATAGATAGATAGATAGACAGATAGATAGATAGATAGATAGATAGATAGACAGATAGATAGATAGACAGACAGATAGATAGATAGATAGATAGATAGATAGATAGATAGATAGATAGATAGATAGATAGATAGATAGATAGATAGATAGATAGATAGATAGATAGATAGACAGATAGATAGATAAACAGATAGATAGATTAACATGTGTAATGACAATAGATGTCGTGATTGGACCTTATGCTTTAAAAGTCTTTCACTTTGCATATTAAGAACTCACAAAGTTTAGCTTAGACCACATTCAGTTAATCACAAAGTGATGTTTTACGTTTGACAAAATCTTTATAATGTATATGAGTGATTTCTTGGTACATAAAACTATTAGTAGATAAATTAATAATATAAGTTAATGAAACAATAGTCAATGCAAAACTATCAAATGATATGAAGCTATGTCGTGATGTCACACTTCAAGAATGCAATTAGCAATGAAGCAATTCTCGTGATATGCAATGTGAACTCATTCAAGTCGATATTAGAGAACTCGAAAAAAAAAGCAAGAATTAACTTAAAAAGTGAGCAATTTGAATAGTTAGTGTATGCTTTCATAGAGAACATAGTACAGAGAGTGAAAACTGAAAGCAAGATGAGGTTAGCTTCATAGATTCATTATCTACTGTTGCTTGCTTGGATGACAATCCTAAATAAGACAACACAGTCATTTCTCTCTTGATGTTCCTGGTTATATTCAATCAGTTAGGTAGCCTTACTCCTGATTATGATGAAATCATAACTTGTACATTTTTTTATTTAAGAAACTGACAGCTGCATAATGTCATTTCTGTTAATTGATTTACATAATAATATAATTATACACTCCACTATATAATCCTCTAAATGTTTTAATGTCTTACTAAAACCAAATGTTTTTAGTCCATTTGGTCATGTTTGTTTAGAGTAGGTGTTTATAGACATATTAAAATGGTCTTTTGGTATCTTTGTCACATAATGTATACATCTTGATGACTTACAATGTCTTATCATAATCTTTGCTTAATGATAAATATTGGTAATGGTTTTAATGGATTTTCTTCATTGAAATTAATACGTCATTATTATATAACAATAGTATGATCTAGTAAAGTAATAAGTAGTTCCTTGAGCTAATATTTTAATTCAGGTGAGAAATTATGTAGCTCTTTTTATAGCTCTGTATCTTTATATTGCTCTTGGCCTGTCTTTATCTTTTCTTCCATTTTTTCAGAAGAGAATTGAACCAAATTAATTTATGTTAAAACTCAAAGGAGAACTTGCTAAATTCACTTTTTACTTACTAGATCACATAAACAACAGATAGCCCAATGTTTGTAAATAACATGTGATGTGTATTATTATGTATAGACCAAATGTATACCCAAAGACACACACATACACATACATGCACATACGCCTACACTCACACAAGTGGCATAAATATCACAACTACAGTGACTATCTTTTAGTTTCTTTTTACAACCAAAGGAATGTATACTAATTAAAACAAGTCATATATAAATAAACTATTACATTGAAACCAAAGTGTGTTAGTTGGTATGTCGCAAACACACACACTTACACAAACTGCTAACTGCACTTAAATTCCTGTGGTCATTTTGATGACCTTAGTGTTAAAATTTTAAAATATCTAATTAAATTTGAAGTGATTATCTTGCTTTAATTTTCATTTATTTTTTATGTTGCGAGTATAAAATATTGCATTATCAAGCTATATCTATTGTATACTCTGACGTCCTTGACATTTTTCTCCTTTTATCTATCAACTTAATAGGTCTTCATCTACATTATGGTGACTTAACTGATAGTTCTTCACTTGTAAAGCTAATATCAGAGGTACTGCATTGACTACATAAATTTGCATGGACCTCTAAATTGTCAATACAAAGGGTTAAAATTAGCACTAGCATTTCACTTGTTCTATGTATCTAAATTTTTAATGCAAAGGGTTAAAAATAGCATAGAAAATTTTAGTGTGTCTGTAATACATCCCATCAAATTATTTGATTAATTGACTACAATAAGATCTTAAGTTTGAGGTTCTGGGTTTGAGGTTTTGAATGTATGAGAATGGGAGTAGCAATTAGACATACAGTAACAGAACTCCTCTAACTAAACTAACCATGCATAGACTCAACATTAAACATATTATGTTTTTGTATCATATAAAACAACTCAAGAGCTCTTCTGTATAAACTCTAAACATGATCAATTTATAATGTACACATTAATATTATTGCTATGGCAACACTGACTGGTTTTACAAATAAACAAGAGCTGCATAACAACACAAAAATAAATACAACAAAGTTATACAAAACACTAGTTAGTGTGTGTTACCTCAATAAGACAAACAGGTTGAATATAGGACAAAGTAAAGTCACAATGTTGTTTGTAGCAGTCATTATTAAAGATCGTTTGTCGTAAGTTGTTAGACTGAAAACTTATATAGATTGAAAGAAGCTTCAAGTTTGTCAAGTTTTTCTTCTTTTTGTAACACTTTTATTGATGTGTAATTTCAATTCTCACATAGTAATACAGATGTAATGGCCACTGCTATTTGCTCAGTTTTACATATTAAAATTTTAGTCTTTGAATTATTCGGAACAGTTGGCTATAACTTAGTGTTTTAAGCCATTTTTATATTGTCCTTATATAACACTTTCTGGGTGGGCTCATACCCATACTGTGATATAGACTGATACTCAGACACAGGATTATGTGTAATTTTGTTCTCTTTTTTTATATATAGATTCGACCCCTTGAAGTCTATAACTTGGCTGCTCAGAGTCATGTTAAGGTAGTATAAGTTAGTAATGAAGACATTAGTACTTACCATAGTCATTTACCTAAGATAGCTACTATTAGTAAGCTCTAAACTAGTGAACATCAGTACTTACTATGCTTACTACAATGACCTAGGATAGCTGCCATTTTACTAGTAAGCTCTAGACTAGTGAACATTGGTACTTACCACAGTGACCTTTAATAAGCTCTAGACTAATGTACATTAATATATATAAATATAGTTACTTAATGAAGTTCACTATGATCCAAGTGTTATCTAAAGACATGTTGGCTGTCATCTCCAATACACTGGCATTCGTTGAATGTGAACGTATTTCCTTCTGTTTTCTGGTAGAGTTTATCTTTCACATTCTGATGTTGCTATTTTAGTGAGATCTGTGATGGTTTGCTCTTCTTGTCTAAACCTTGAAGAAGGAAAAAATGTATTGTTTGTCATAATAGTATCATAGAAACTGATCTGATGATCTAGCCAATTAAGGGGGCTATTTTCTCTCTCTCCATCAAATTCTATTGTAAATATATACAGAGTAAAGTGTCATTAGAATTGTTGACAGGCTCGGGTGAATTATACTTCTTAGAACAAACTGTTCAAGTAGTTTCTAATGACATGTCTGAAATATTCGACATTATTATTTTTGTTATAGTATGCTTCACTGGTTTCTGTTATGTTACGACTTTTTATTATTATGTTCCATGGCAAGCCCTCACAGAAATAAAAAAGGAATAATAATTAAACTTCATTTTTTGAATTTTAATGTGTCCAGTCTCTTAGCAACATCTTACCAATCCTTATCCTAAATATAATGTTTCATCTACTGTTGCCTAGCAACCTTAACTGCTTCTCCCCCCCCCCATTGTGGTTTCATCAGTGTAGAATAGAATACAAGGAGATAAGTGGTCACTTGTTTGAATAAGGGATATAACTCTCCTCTTTTTAGTTTGGTTTAGCTCTTTGTTTATACTGTTGTGAACTGGAAGTTAAGCAGCTGGACTTACAAGCTGTTTGATACCTTTCTGTTACAAAAATAACAGTGCACAGTGTGGGAATGATGACTTTCATCATTGATTCAATTTCATTAGGAGAGAGAGAGAGAGCCAAATATTCAGTCTATAACAACCACTCATATGTCTGTAAAGAATACAAGTTATTAATTTAAACTTAGACAATAACTAAGTCTGCATGAGATTTGAACTTTGAACTTTGCCCATAAGCTATCATGAAGCAATCATGTACTTTAATTGTGATGTAAAATTGATTTAAGCTACATATTTATTTTTTTACTCAGTAAAACTTTTCAATCACTAGTTACATGTCTGCTGTGTAGTTAGTTTGCAGATATTAAATTTGTGGTTATTATTTTACAGCCTTAACAATTTAATTATGTGTGTTTTTATTGTCTGGTACACTTCATGTGCCAGGCAATCCAATGATCTTTTGGGCTGCTTTTTTTAGGTTGGGTGATGTCCACTTCGAAATTGTTGTATGTCATTGTTAGAGGACCGTATGTTATTTCCAGGCACACACTGCAATTAATCAATTTAACTTACTCTACAACAAGATCTTAACGATGGGCTTTGAGCTCTGTATTTTCCACAAACTATCTAATCGTTAATTGTACGAAGTGTTTTCTAATTAGCAGCTTCTAAAAAAATTTAATCCGATTATAATCTTATTATTAATTGTGTATTCAAATTTGCAGTACATAATCGTCCATAAATTTTAAAAAAACAACAATGCAGTAATTTAATGTGAAGCACAAAATTGTGTTTGTAAATTTTAAAAGTAATCAAATTTGTAGTACATAATCATCATCAAAACTAAGCGGAAAAAAACAGCAACACAGTAATTGAATATAATGTAGCATAACTTCATCACACTTGAAGCACAAAACCACGTTTGTAAATTTTAAAAAGTGGTCCATTGTAATATTTCCCAAATATTATCAGCTGGAAAATTTCTATATATACAACCACAACAATGCATTATTAAATCTGCATTGTCAATAAATATTTAAATGAGCACTGTCACCTGTTTGAATTCAAGTATTTTGATTGGTTATAAGCTATGTGACTATGACTAATTAATAAGTGGTTCAGTTTTGTCTCCCAAATGTCATCAAAGGATAACTTTCCAAAGATCTTTTTAGTGACCACAAGAAAGTTATTATCTCCCATAGTGGTCAGTAAAATAAACATGTACACATAGCACATATTTGTAACCATAGTAACGTAGCTATGGTGTGTGTGTGTGTGTGTGTTGTGTATTTATAATGTGTGACCTTAAATATGAAAATGGTATTTAATGTGCAAACAAATTTTGAATGAATACTTGCGTATAATTGGTTGTTATGCAACTATCTTGAACAGAAAGTAATTAAAATTTGGTACATGAGAAGAGTAATCGTTGGCCTTTACGATCACCAAATTCCATATGCTAGACTTCCTGCTCAAGATGAACACACGTCAAGTGTTTTTACACAACAATTGTTTGAAATTTGTTTGCCACTAGGTACCATTTTTATATTTATTGTCACACACACACACATGGATATATATATATATATATATATACATATATATTTGTATAATTACATTGATTGTGAATGAGAAAGTATTGAAAACACTTGTTGGTCCTAATTTTTGCTTAATCTCTCAACTATCCATTGACATATATGGTTAGGGTTGTACTGCTATACATCAGGCTGATTTTACTGTCGTTTGTTTTTCACAAAGCTTCAAATTTGTGAAACTAACGTTCACAGACATTTAATTTGTGCATTTTAAATATGAGAGACTTGTTGCTTTCGCAAACATTAATCTCTGCATAAATTTAAAACCTGATAATTTTTGTGTACAAAATAAACCCTAATCTATAGTATAACATATGTATCTATTACTAGCTTAGAACATGGTTATGGAGGCTTCACATTCTGTTTAAATGTTGAAGTTTAATATAATGATGCCATCACTAATCTATTTTTAATATCAATAAATGCGATAATTTAATACACAGTGAAGTTTTAAGGTCTAAAGTATAGGTTTCAAGGTCTGAAGTATAGGTTCCAAGATCTGAGGTGTAGGTTTGGCATTAATGTATATGATTTCATTGCCGGTTGAATTGCCATAGTAATCGTATAAATAGAAGTCATAATAATACTCGTGTAATTTTCAAATTAAAGGTGTATCAATAGAAATTATGTTATTTCAGCTGTTAATACCACAATTAATTATAATTGGCCTCAAGTCTATAGGTAGTAGGAAGGAGCTAGGTTTTGTGGGGCATTATAGCCAGCCTTTTGGCTACAATCAGAAAAAGGTGGGACACTTGGTCACCTCCTTTCTGGCTCCTCGTTTGTTATTCATATAACAGTGGTCGAGACGAAGAAGAATAGGAGTGTGTGTCTTTACATTGTGTACTGTTTGTGTTTAGAGAAGAAGTGGGTTTGTTAGAGAGACTATAGACCTCCTGTCTCACACCCAATACATACAGTATGATTTTTGTTTAATAGAACCAGTAATGTCCAGTGGTTATGTCTCTCTGCATTGAAGTGGTATATTGTGTTTATCCACCTGGTTAACTTACTAATGTAGCTATCCTAGATCATTGTAGTAAGTACTGATGTTTAGTAATAATAGCTATCCTAGGACCTAGGTCACTGTGGTAAATACTGGTGTTCACTACTCTAGAACGTACTAATGGTAGCTATCCTAGGTCACTGCAGTAAGTACTGATGTTTACTAGTGTAGAACTTACTAATGGTAGCTATCCTAGGTCAATGTGGTAAATACTAATGTTCACTACTCTAGAACTTACTAATGGTAGCCATCCTAAGTACTGCAGTAAGTACTGATGTTTACTAGTGTAGAACTTACTAATGGTAGCTATCCTAGGTCAATGTGGTAAGTACTAATGTTACTACTCTAGAACTTACTAATGGTAGCTATCCTAGGTCACTGTGGTGTGTTCACTGGTTTACAGTTGTATGTTACATTGGTAGAGTAACTATCAGATTACATAAAGTTGGTATGATATAATGTTCTTGTATTCAGTATATTATTTTGTTATAATCATTTTCTAGTTGTCCTTTCATTTGAGTGAATATACTGCTGATGTAGATGGCGTTGGTACTCTACGTCTTCTAGATGCTATAAGAACATGTGGTCTCGAAAAGGATGTCAAATTTTACCAGGTTAGCCATACAAAATTTTAGTCTGTTTGTAAAACCAGTTAGATAGACACAGAGATTGAAGGAAGGATGTAAAGATTGGCAGATGAATGCACGAATCTCAGTATTAATTTGTGTCTATGTACCACATCATTAGTGTTAAAGATGACCTTTAAGTTTTAACTCTTCTTATCAGCTAAATCTTGTGGGGCAACCACAAGTAATAAAAATCCCTAAAATATTTAGATCTCAAAAGAAAGTTCTTTTTCTGTAGGTCTTTTGATGTTAGATAATCACATACAAGATCTAAAAACCAACAAGATCCACACACATCCACTCATTTTAGCCTAAACAAAGGATTAAAGATAAGTCTTACAACTGGCTAAGCAAACTTCCTGAAAATTAAACACACTCTACTGGCTGTTTGTGGTTTTTTTCCAGCCATATTAAAAAACTGAGGACTTCCCTAGAAGTCAAAACATACCGCCCTTCAAATGTGAAGTGGCTAATAATACTGGAGGCAGGAATGGTATACATCTCCCTAAGTTAACCGCATTTAACATGCTCTAACAGGGGATCATTGAAATTGGGGGCAGCTATGAAATCCCCTCTTGTCTGAACTGTACAGACATAATGATAAGACAAAAGGAAATAGAATTCAACAATAGGATGTCAAATTTTTATCAGTTTTGTCTTCTATTTTTGTGGGATATGTGTGAGAAAAACAGAGACTGGTATTATTTTTGTTTTCTAAGCTCTATTAATTGAAGACACTTTGTGTGTGTTTAGTGATCATTAATTGATTAAATTTATAATTGTTATCTTAAATAAGTACTGATGTTTACTTGTTTAGACTTACTAATGGTAGCTATCCTAGGTCATTGTGGTAAGTACTGATGTTTACTAGTCTAGACCTTACTAATGGTAGCTTTCCTAGGTCAATGTGGTAAGTACTGATGTTCATTAATCATAATTATTTTTCTATTTTATACTACCTTAACATTTAGTAAGCTTTAGACTAGTAAACATCAGTATTTACCACAGTGACCTAGGATAGCTACCATTAGTACTAGGCCTAGGATAGCATCATTAGTAAGGTCTAAACTAATGAATGTCAGTGCTTTCTTACCACTTGTGACTTATTTATTAAATTAAATATTAGCACTGAACATTATTAATTTCTAAAACTACATTACTCAGTAGTGAATCTAAGGGATTTGTTACTAAAAGCAAGCTTCTCAATATACACCAGATGGTATGTCTACAACAACAACCACAGCAATGCTGTGAATATAAACAATTATCACAAACAGAAAATGTCAGGTGTAAGGGTTTGACCCCTTTTCTATATTCTACTTTGAAGAGTTTAATTGCTTTGTTAATTGGTTCATCATCTTTGAGTATGCAGCTGCTTAAGTCAAACTTTAAGGTTTTCATTTTTGCTATTTTCACTAATATTCCAGCTGTTACGTTTCCCACCAAAAGAACTAATGAAAGTGTTTGTAAAAGTTACTTTGTGCAAGGATTAATTTGTCTGATGGCAAAGTACAAGTAATGTTTCCCGCATGCACACTTTCATAACACAGTTTGGAAGTTTGTAATTTTGATTGACTTTTGATGTGGTACAAGTAGGTGAGTCACATGTACACTAGAGGGGATTACAGAATGGATAATTTCAGATGTGAATGTATTCTATTTATGTTTCAGTTATCTTTGTAAAATCTTATGTCACACACACACACACACACACTCTCTCTCTCTCTCTCTCTCTCTCTCTCTCTCTCTCTTCTCTCTCTCTCTCTCTCTCTCTCTCTCTCTCTCTCTCTCTCTCTCTCTCTCTCTCTCTCACTCACTCACTCACTCTCCCGCCCTACCTGTTAGGCCTCTACTAGTGAACTGTTTGGTAAAGTACAAGAAATACCTCAGAAAGAGACAACACCATTTTATCCTCGTTCTCCTTATGGTACAGTCCATTTTGTTTACTTAGTCATTGTTCATTGATCTATTTATCCATCTATCTATTTTATTTAAGCTGATCTGTTTATCTCTGTAGCTGCAGCAAAGTTGTATGCATACTGGGTTGTTGTCAACTATCGGGAAGCTTATGGTATGTTTGCTTGTAATGGTATCCTTTTCAATCATGAGAGCCCTAGAAGAGGTAAGTTTCAGTATTTGACCAAAGATAAGTAGTTACCACAATGATCTATGCACTAGACTAGTCAACACAAGTACTTACCATGGTGATCTAGGATATCTAGATTAGCTGCCTTTAGTAAGGTCTAAAGTAGTGAAGATCAGTACTTACCACAGTGTCTTAGGATAGCTATCATTAGTAAGCTCTAGACTAGTGAACATCAGTACTTACCACAGTGACCTAGGATAGCTACATTAGTAAGCTCTGGACTAGTAAACATCAGTACTTACTACTTACCACAATGACCTACCCTAGATCACTGTGGTAAGTACTGATGTTCACTAGTCTAGAGCTTACTAATGATAGATATCCTAGGTCATTGTGGTAAGTACTGATGTTCACTAGTCTAGAAGTTACTAATGATAGCTATCCAAGGTCACTGTGGTAAGTACTGATGTTCACTAGTCTAGAACGTACTAATGTAGCTATCCTAGGTCACTGTGGTAAGTACTGATGTTCACTAGTCTAGAGCTTACTAATGATAGCTGTCCTAGGTCACTGTGGTAAGTACTGATGTTCACTAGTCTAGAGCTTACTAATGATAGCTGTCCTAGGTCACTGTGGTAAGTACTGATGTTCACTAGTCTAGAGCTTACTAATGATAGCTGTCCTAGGTCACTGTGGTAAGTACTGATGTTCACTAGTCTAGAGCTTACTAATGATAGCTGTCCTAGGTCACTGTGGTAAGTACTGATGTTCACTAGTCTAGAGCTTACTAATGATAGCTGTCCTAGGTCACTGTGGTAAGTACTGATGTTCACTAGTCTAGAGCTTACTAATGATAGCTGTCCTAGGTCACTGTGGTAAGTACTGATGTTCACTAGTCTAGAGCTTACTAATGATAGCTGTCCTAGGTCACTGTGGTAAGTACTGATGTTCACTAGTCTAGAGCTTACTAATGATAGCTGTCCTAGGTCACTGTGGTAAGTACTGATATTCACTAGTTTAGAGCTTACTAATGATAGCTGTCCAAGACTAATATCTAGTGAACATTAATATTTTGAGTAAACAATTATCTTTTTTGCAGGAGAGAACTTCGTTACTCGTAAAGTGACTCGAAGTGTAGCTCAAATTTATCTTGGCCACAGACAATCAGTAAGACACTCAACAATGTGTCCACTTAGCGATATTCTGTAATTACAGTTTTCTTTGGGAAATTTAGACGCCAAACGGGACTGGGGGCATGCACGAGATTACGTCGAAGTAAGCAAAATATCATAACCTGTACAATGAACCTCTCATGAAGAATGCTCTGAAGTACTTAATGACTCTCCATTGTACACCCTCTATATTGAGGACACTTGTTCTAGTCCCACACTAATACTTTAGTGTATTATACAACCTCTATATTGAGGACACTTGTTCTAGTCCCATACTAATACTTTAGTGTATTATACCACCTCTATATTGAGGACACTTCTTCTAGTCCCATACTAATACTTTAGTGTATTATACAACCTCTACATTGAGGACACTTGTTCTAGTCCCATACTAATACTTTAGTGTATTATACCACCTCTATATTGAGGACACTTGTTCTAGTCCCATACTAATACTTTAGTGTATTATACCACCTCTATATTGAGGACACTTGTTCTAGTCCCATACTAATACTTTAGTGTATTATACAACTTCTACATTGAGGACACTTGTTCTAGTCCCATACTAATACTTTAGTGTATTATACAACCTCTACATTGAGGACACTTGTTCTAGTCCCATACTAATACTTTAGTGTATTATATAACCTCTATATTGAGGACACTTGTTCTATTTCCACACTAATACTTTAGTGTATTATTTAACCTCTATATTGAGGACACCTTTATACCAAGGATAGTTTCCAAACTCTCATATTGTTTATTATAAAGAGGTTTAATATGCAAATAGTCACTAATGTACATTTATCTGTTATACTGCAAACTACAGCACCCCCAAATGGGTTAAACTCCTCAAACTGTTAGTTAAGGAATTACATCCTATAATAGTAGAAATGACCAGCTGCTCTATCTCACACTGTTGATTTTGTTAGACTGGCATTGTTATGTTTGCTTGTGATTTGTGATAAGTGTACACTATTTCCTGGTTCCCTCTAAGTTCCTTTTAGTAAATTTTTTTTAGAAAATGTACTTTGGTATTGTTCTTTCTGGTTATAGTTTTGAGAGGAAATTTTTAGAAAGTTCATTTCCTTAAAAAGTGGTTCTTCCTCTTTATATCCCATATTTTTAGAAAGTTCATATCCCATATAATAAATGAATCTGATGTTTACATTGTAGTCAACCATATCACAGTTACTTAACACTTTCGATGTCGTCATTGTGTTACATCAAATATGACTTCAATGCTTGTTTGAACTCGTATCTTTCTTTAAGCAAATTTATAAAATGATACCATTTATATAAGCTGCTTTAGTAGTGATATTTGAATTTGAAACTCAAAAATTAAAATGGTTTGACTTTTAAGTGGTTGAGGTTTGAATTTTATGTCTTCTTAATGAATGCTACAAGCTGTTTTAAAGGAAATAGTCTTGACCAATTGACCACTGATTAATTATAAGTCAATTTGTCTAAAGTAAAAACACTTTTTAGTATTATTTAATTGAATTTTCTTTTATTTAAATTGTAATTGAAAATATATGTTTAATTTATTACAGTTATAATAATGTGTCATTGTTGGTTTTTTTGTTATTAAAATGAAATCCGCTTGTTTAAACAGTTTTTGTGCTATTGAAATAAAATATAGAGGTATAGCTAATGAGGTACCCAAAGTGCTCCAGAAATTCACTGTCCTAACTAAATAACTATTAACATAAGTCTGGTAAATTAAATTTATCATATAATAATTAACTATTAGTGAAGAGACTATATTATATAGTTTTATTTTTTTTATACTTAATTGTATTTTTTCAGGCTATGTGGTTGATGTTACAACAAGATGAACCAGATGACTTTGTTATTGCTACTAATAGAACACATAGTGTGCGACATATGGTCGAATTATCCTTCAAAGAAATTAATATGGAAATCATGTGAATAAGATAGCTACTCTCATTGTAGTGGTTTCTTCTTCTCCCTCCCTCTCCTTTTATGTCTTTTCCTTCTCTTTTCACAATCTCCCCTTTCATATCTCCACCACTCCTTCTTTCATCTTTTTCATTTTCTTTTTCTCTCTTTTCACTATTTCTATTATTTCCATTTTCTCTCCTCTTATTTGCTTCTCTTTTCACAATTTCTTCTCCCTTTCATCTCCACCCCACTTTTCTTTCATCTTTTCCATTTGTCTCCTTTCTTCTCTATCCCTCCTCTCCTTTTGTCTCTTCACCCTCTCTTTTTTACCTCTACTCTCATTTCATTCTCCCCTCATCTAATCCTTTCCCCTTCATCTCTTAGTTGGCAAGGTAAAGGTACAGAGGAACAAGGAATAGAGAAAGCAACAGGAAAAGTACGAGTCACAATTGACCCCAAATATTACCGTCCGACTGAAGTGGTAAGTGCGAGAACCCTAAACTGAAAAAGAAGTGAATAAAGACTCTTGGGTTCGAACCCACAACTATAAGCATTGTATGCCCATTGCTCTACCAACTGAGCTAAGTGGCCAACCTTGAATAGACATTCTAATATGTACCTTATTGTATCATTGAATTCCACTACTGAAGACTGTCTCTATAGAAAAATTATACTGTATTCTACAATTATTTGATTTTAGTACTTTATTTTCACTGTCTGATTGCTTATTGTATGTTTGTTAGGACTTGTTATTGGGAGATGCCTCTAAAGCTAAAGAGAAATTTGGTTGGGAACCCAAGATAAAATTTGAGGTACATAACTTTAAAATGTATAGTTATCACTCTTAATTTTAAAAGACAATAGTTCTGATTTGAAAACTATATTTGCCAACAAATCCAATTAGTATAGCCTACACTACTCTATGTGTAGCCTACACCTACTATATTATTACGTAATAATAGAGTAGGTGTAGGCTATGCGTACTCATAGAATCTAATAGATATAATGAATTACTTAGAAATAAATTTGTAGTTTTGTCTGATTTTAATCTCTCATTATTTTTTACTACTTATTTTCAGGATCTTGTTAAAGAAATGGTCAAGGCTGATATCGAACTGCTTGGTAAAGACCCAACAGCTTAAACCAGAAAAGTACCCTGTACCGTTTCCATTAGGTTTTCTAATAACATGTTGTCTAGTTTTTAATTTTTTGGGAGTTAATCTCTCAAGTGTTAGCATGATTTAATTTTAATTTGTTGTTGTAAATTTAGTAGCAACAACTCGAGATGATTTCATTATTTAATCTTTTTTCATTAAATAAATATTTGATATTATAACAAGGTGATTTCTTATGTTAAGAGTTTACAGTTTGCAGTTAAATTTAGATACATAAATGTGACATCATCTCTAATGCTATCTTAATTTAAAAGTTTTCTTATAACGAGTACATAAAACTTTATTTTTCTGTCTTAATTTTCGAACGGCTTCTCGTATATGTTTGGGACATAGGGGTCCTTCTTCATTTCGATTATCTCTAGCTTGACAGGCTGCTTCCACTATCTCTCCAACATACACTTTAGCCATACCAGCCATTGCTATGACAACGTTTTGGGACACAGATCCTCCTATAATAGACTGCATGAGTTTCCTGTTAAAAAATTGCTAATGAATTTAAAAAAATTAAGAACAAGTGTTCCAATGTTTCATACATTAGTACCAAACATCACTTAAAATCAGACATGGGGCAAGCAATTGAGTGCTTATGTGCTTACATGTATTTAAGCACACTTTTGGAAGTGCTTTAAGATGCCTTTAAATACTCATTACCTACAAGCACTTGTACTTGGACATAAGCACTTGATAGCATAAGCATTTTTAAGCACAAAGACTGCCAGTTCTTCACACATTCAATTAAAATCATATCATTATGTGTAAATTAGACAAAAAGCATTCTTGTATCTAATTCAGCTGCTTTGCATGTGAGAGTAAGAAATAGCCACAGTGGTGTTTGGAGTCCTTTTCATCTTCTACTTCTGTAGAGAGGCTCTTTAGTGTAACAGGAAAAGTGTTTAGGGCCAAAAGGTACCCAACTTGCAGATACAACATCTTACAAACTATTGTTCGTATAGTGTAACAATAAATATTTAAAAATTGATTTGAGTAGTTTAAGTTTTTGTCAAAAAGTGCTCATGCTTGTGCTTTAAACAGTTTTTAAAAGCTTGAAGTAATGCTTAAGTACTTTTTAAATAGAAGTACACGGGCTTGTGCTTAATTCATTTTTGTGCTTCAAGCACTTCACTAAATGCTTGTCCCATGTCTGCTTAAAATGTATATTTTTAGTACCATGATGCTCCATGTGACTGTCATGTGATCTACTAAATGTCATATTACTATTATGTGATGTACCTGACATTGCTTTTTTGAAATGTGGAACGTCGGAATATTTCATATTGGTCAAGTTGTTGACTATTAAATGCTGACACAAGCAGCTGGAGTTTTTCCGCTTCTGTCTTTTGTTCCTCAGAAGCTAGAACAACAAAGAAATATCTATTAAAAATTATGAACATATTATTTCAATATAATCCTGTGTGCTATTTGTTGCTTAAAACTCTATTTAAAAAATATGTTTCTTTATTGTATAGCAAGAATAGTTGTCAGGAATTTGTAATCTTGTAGATTTTACAAATTTACCAAATTATAAATATAGTACACTATTTCTATAGAAAAAAATAATGAAAACTGTCAAATTTTAACGTGATTGTCAGTTCTTTTTTTCAGCTGGTTCTATATATAATTTGTCCCACAATTACATCATTCAATGGACCTCTACTCTGTAGACCTTAAACATTCCTAAACCCTAAGCAGAGTATTGCAATATCTAAAACTGTAGTCACATGGAACATTGCTGTACGCTATACATTACATGATGATAAAACCCTTTGGAACCTTGGAAAAGTTATTAATATGAGACATTCTCACAGAACCCTCTAAACCAATTCAAAAGGAACAATTACAACATTTGACTCCATATAGTTTTTGTTGTGCTACAAAAACCACACCTCTAAATCTTATGCTATGTGCTAAAATGTACTTTGTACAATTGTGCTGTCTTCATTTGGTAATATCTCTTCTTCTGATTTCCCTTCAGGCACGTGTTCAACCTTGGCTTTCTTAGATGATGGCGGTTTATCATCAGCTGGTTCATCTTTTGTCTCCTCCTTTTTCTTCTTCCCCATTTCAGATAGGCGTAGTCTGGTAGTCAATAATAAACCACACCCCCAACTAATAACTATTAATAATTGTTAATAATTGGTATTATTATCGAAGAGAGTAAATCATACAACATAATATTAATTAGATAGCTTAAAATGACAATAGACGTTAGATATAAGATAGTGAGTGGATTATGTTTAGCTTTTAAAAGAAAGAAAAAAGCTGCAAATGATAACTAAGGATCATTTCAAGTGACTAATTTAAGTTTTAAAGTAATAATACACACAATACCCCACTACAAACACAGCCACACCCACTACAAACCAAGGTAAACTGCTGTCGCGAGTTTCTTGACTGCGTAAGTTAGACTGCATGTCACCGACCTTAGCTTGTAGTCGGGATTGTCTCTCTGCTCTAGCTCGTCGACGTGTCTCAGCAGCCTCCCTACAATATTGAGATGATAGCTTACTAGTAGTAGATATCCTAGGTCATTGTGGTAAGTACTGATGTTTACTAGTCAAAAGGTTACTAATGGTAGTTATCCTAGGTCACTGTGGTAAGTACTGATGTTTACTAGTTCAGAGCTTACCATAATGGTAGTTATCCTAGGGTTACTGTGGTAAGTACTGATGTTTACTAGTCTAGAACTTACTAATAGTAGCTATCCTAGGTCACTGGTACGTACTACTCACTGTCCTAACATTTTATCTGGTGATCTCACCTTATTCTTGGGTCCTCAGAAGGTGCCTCTGGTCGTACAACAGGTAGTCCCTCTGAAGGATGTACTGCTGATGGCTCATCAGTAGGTGCCTCTTTTATCATTTCCTCTGTTCTCTTCTCCTCTGTCCCTATCTGACGATTGGAAACCATTCTCTCCAATTCAGTCAGTTCCTGAATTAAAGCTTGTTCTTCAAGAGTATTACTGTGACTCTCTCTGGGTATTGGATCTCTTGGTGGTCTTACTGGGGGGAGGGGTGGTGGAGAATGACGAGGAAGAGACGTGGTCAATTCTCCTCCTCTTCCTACCCCTAAAAAATGATCATCAGGTTGTCGAGGCTCATCAGGACTTCGACTCCCCTTCAAGTTGGACTCCTTTCTCGGAGGGGGCGGGGGAGGCACTTCGTCTTCACTTTCCACTTCTCGTTGTGTACTTGATTCTCCATTCAAATACCATTTATTATCTTCTTCCTCTTCAGACTCTGATGGGTCTTGCTGTGAGGTTCGTTTATGATAGCGTACCAGTACTTCCTCAACGTCATCTTCGTCAGGTAAAGGGATTTGAGAACCATTAGGATATTTTTCATATTGTGGTGGTCCTGAGTAATAAATATAATAATTAATAACATGCAATTAATATAATTAATACATAAAAATATTTAATAACTAGTGCATACCAGGTGGTGGTAATGAAGGGGGTGGAGGAGGAGGAGGAGAAGGGGAGGGAGAGGGAGTGTAACCTGCTAAGAGATCAGGTGGGCGGGGTGGTAAAGGAGGAGGTCCGTCGCCCTCAAAACGATGGTTATAAATGTCAACACCTTGACTGGGACCATTGGATACTGGCTGTAACATTTCTCCTAGTGTACAAGTGCAATAGAGATACCAGTATTTTACAAAGAGTATATCTTATGTTAGTTAAGTATTGTGTGTACATATCAAACAAGCACAAAAGGTGCATCTACCATTACCACCATTAAATTTTAGGCAAATTTTTCAACACAATAAATATATGTTCAATTTATATTTGGGATGACAACTTAAGAGTAAACCTTTAACAATTTGTACATTTGCTTAAAACATGACACGATTCCATCTTTGAAAAATGGTTACAAGATCAATGCATACACAGCTGTTAAATTGATTTCTCTTTACCTAGTACATTGTTTTTTTACCTTCTTCTTCAATCTCCTCTGATTCACTGTCATCATCTTCAGTGGAGTTCATAGCTCCTTGGAGTATAGCAATATATGAGAAACGTAACTGGTCTGGTGTCTGTATGAGACCCAATCGTTGTTTTCTCATATCTAATAGCATTGACTGAACATCTACTGAATTTACATCACCAGTATCTTCAATCTATAGAGAACAAGGGAATATGCACTAGTATTTATTAGACAGCTATGTTCTATTTAAAAATGTTATGTTAAGCTTTCATTGTCTGTCTGTCACTTCATTCATCTACTCCTCCTTCTATTTTTTGTCTGCTCATCCTTTCCAACACACATCTCTCTTTCCTCTGACGTCCATTAGCCTGTCCATCCAATGTCAAATGACTTATTACATACCTTTTTTAAACAGGCATCTACTAAACAAAATGTCCCCGATCTTCCAATACCAGCACTATATTATAACAACATATTATAGTAGATCTCAATACTCTACTTAGAATCAACGTACCTGCAATGAACGACACATGGTCCTACATCTTCATTGAGAACACCACTACTTCGAACTGACTCCAAAAATTCTAGGAAATCATCTGCTGTCTTTGGGACGCCAAAATCAGGCCATCGAGTGTAATGGAAGTGTAAAATAACGCGTGCTTCTTCCTCGGTCTAAGGAAAAGGATAAAATGTAGCAGTCAGAGAGAGATAGACTCACTCCAGTATTCTCAAGTCGTAGATGAGACAAGCGATAAGAGTGCATATCTTCAGTTGATAGTAACTCTATTCTATATGGTTCAAATTCTACAATTGGTTCGTCCAAACCTCTAGGCCAATATGGGTAGCATTTGTTCTGCAATGATAGAAAGCATATATTAAGACAATGTACATTTATTTAATATCATAATAGTCTTAATTACCAGGAGCTGTCCCTACATTTGTATGGACAGTGGTATAACATTGATATGTGTTATATTAATAGTCTTACCATAGACCTTTCTACACATTTGTTGAGCATAAGAATCCCTTTGGAATTTTGTTCCCAAATCATTTGCCAAAAGTGAGAACTAGTATGCTGAAGAGGACCCTAAATGAATGAATAGAGATAAATAGATGGATGAATGGAAGGATAAATGGTTTGTGATAGAGTGTACAATAAACAGTCTAAAGTTGTCATACTAATAGTTCTTGCTATCTAAACAAATCAACATACTCATTAGAGATATCATTAAATAAATACACACAGAATGTGTGCCAATAGTAAATGTAGAGGGTGTTCTTGTTTAGACTAGTCAGTTTGAAATACAAGCCGTCTTTTATTGTACACAACCACTTATAACATATCATATATCATGGACAGGGACACGTAATTGTATATGATATATCATCCAAGATGAAAACAATGTTCTCCAGACAAAATTCTCATGTGTAATATGTTATAACTGTACACATGTAGGGTGTTAAGGTGTGGTTCCATAAACTATACACATATTTATATAGAAATTACATCTACGTTAATTGAGGAATGTTATCTTTTATGTATTAAATGTATAGAACACTTCTTAACTAAGTTCTCCACAGAGGAAAGAGCTCACTTATCTGATAATAACACAGACATGAAACAATAGAAATACAAGATTGTCTAATGGCATAGTCTAGACTGATACATGTATCTCCCACTCCTCTCCCCCTCCCTCCCTCTCTCTCCCTCTCCCTCTCTCCCTCTCCCTCTCTCTCATGCTATTTAGTCTTTTAACCCTAAGTGATTGTGACTATATTAAAGATTGCTGCTTCATTTCAACTTTCAAAGACTGGAGTTGTTATGAGTCCAAATTATTTAGAATTTGTCTAATATATCATCACTTCTTATTGATATACACTGCCCTTCTTATATCACACTAGTGGTCATCATCTCATACTGATATGATCACTCATACACTCTGTTCATGTTTCACGATATGACATCTTTATGTCCTCTTTAAACTGTCATCTCTATGTCCTCCTTAAATTTTCCTGGTAACTTGATACTATATCTCAACTCTATGTACAATTGTATAGTTTCTATTGTAACTTAACACCACAATAGAACCAAAAGTACAACAGTGAGCAGTGAAGTCAGTCACTTTTTTGAAACTATCTCTAATGACATTATTTGACATCATTATGACATCAATTCACAGTGTACAAACGTTTATTAGATCACGCTACAATGTGAAGCTAAAAATACTGCTCAGACGACTCTTTCAAAATGCAACTGCTATAAACAAACAAACAAAACTTTGCCTTGTTAAAAATATTTTATTAAATATGGACAGAATGTGAACTACAAACATATCTAACATTACATAATACGTGTCACTAGAGGGGGTGTGTACATGCTTTTCTGCATTGGTAAATTCAGTGTGACTAATTGTGTTCTTGTTGTAATGACAACAGTTGATAATAGTGTTGTTATGTGACAGTCAGGATGACTGGTAAGGATATGAATTAAATATAAATGGTGTCTCTCACCTGTGTAAGAATGTAGGATCTTTTAACATCTTCTACCTGGAGAGAGAGAGAGAGAGAGAGAGAGAGAGAGAGAGAGAGAGAGAGAGAGAGAGAGAGAGAGAGAGAGTATTATCAACTATGCTCTTTTGAACATAAACTACAATATCTTTAAAATAACTATTATAAAGTGTTCTTTCCTTTAAACAAGTGGTGTGATTGTTAAAATGTTATGATAGATCTATCGTTAGTAGAAGAAGTGTTAAGATAACTCAAGAAATGTTGTGCTTTAAAATAAATTAATAATTCACAAAGTAAAATTTTAACCAACCATCTATTAGTACATAAAGTTGTTTTAAATCAATATTTTGTAAATTTTCATATCGATTCACAATCACACAAGAATGATTAAAGTGACATCATAATTACATCATATTATCAACAAATATCTCAATTAACAGAGACATGAAATCTTGTACAAGATTTTAGATAATACCCGGACAAACTCATCATTAAATAAACTAGACTTCTCTATTTTTTGTGTGTATCTCATAAACAAAAATATCACTCTGCACACGTACATATGACTACAAATAACACATGTACTTAAAGTATCAACGTATTTAAAACAGAAGCATGATAAACTAAGTAAATAATATCAGCATATCAAACTGCTGTTGCCTAAATATGGTCTTGTCTACTGGATTGTTGCAAGTACCAAAGGTAAGTGTTAACACTAAAGAAACAAGTTATTCTTTATAGAGAGACAATAAGGCATAACAGCCAACCAGTCAATGTGGTACCTGAGAACATAGTGAAACTAACAATAGCTGTATTAAAATTATAGACAGTTTGGGGACAAGTTGTCTGATCATGTTAATGGCTTCAGTACGTGTGCAGTTAGCAAAACTATTTCAAAATAGTAAATGTATCCGTGACAACATCTTACAAATGCAAATTTCGAAGAACTATTTCTATACAATTAATATTAACCTCTAATTTCAATAATTACTACATCACATGTACATGTAATTTGAGCGCCCACCCACTGGATCAAAGAATATACAAGTCTTTTTCCTTATCTTTCATTAGTATTAAAGTCTCTCATTATTTATAAGCTAGAACTTATCTACTTCAATTGATCACATATGACCTTTGACCTTATATGTTCTATGACCTTACAAGTTTGTATATGAAAACAACACGCAAGGAAACTGATTAGGAAAGATAAGGAAATAAGAAAGTCCAATGGCTATACACTGCAGACAGTTAGGCTGTTAACTTGTTAAAGTTCAATACTTTTACACTGCATTTAATTAGAGAGTATAGTATATTAAAGTAATTAATTATATAAACATAACTTATCACTTACGAAGCTTTATTTAATTCACTTGGACTAAGCCTCAATGATTATAACACTAGCTTAAGAAATTACCACAAGTTATCAGTACTTTATATAACACCAGACACTGCAGGGTATCCTGTATGTGTGAAATACACAACAATTTCTTTTAAACCACTAGAACCCTCCAAAAAATTACAATATAATTTTGCAACAGATTGAATAATACTCGCGACTTTATACTTTAATGGCTCAAAATTATAAGGATAATAGCAGTGTTATATGATAAGACTCACTCTGAATGAACTCTTATAAAATAAAGTCTTGGACAGATTCTCAAACTTCAAGACTCAAACTCATTCTGAGGTTTCAAATTTTGCATGTCAAGACAGAGTGATGCCTCAGGTACCACACCTGCCTATCTCTTTGCCACAATAGCTTCTTTGTTTTCTATTCAACATTGATAACTTGAACAAAGAAATTATTAGCCCAAAAACCACAGTGACCAAAGATAGCTATTATTAGTAAGATCTAAACATCTAGTTACAGTGACTTTCGATATAAGATAAAGTTACTGAACTAAATACAGCTGTAATATAATATAATAGTCAAGACTGTATCTATCAATGGCCTAAGAGAGATCAGTAATACCAAACATTAGATCAGGCCTCATTGATCTAAGCTGATAACAAAATATGCAGACATGATTATTATCTTGTCTGGACATAATCACAACAACAATCTAACAATTACCGGGAATAACATATTATATGTTTGGACAGACAATATTTATGTACACCAGATGATGGCACATGTGTACATTATATGAACCATATAATGTACATTGGGCGGACCATTTCATCTGCATGCCTATTTCTACTTAAAGCCATAACATAAGCAGCTGGTATAGCTGACAGTACACGACACAGTAACAATGTTTCTAAGCAGGTGAAATAATGTTGATGAAAACTTTTCAAGGAATTTAAAATTGATCACTTGGTTATTATGAATACAGACAGCTAAACATTGGTATCATAGCAACTATGCTATATACAGTGACAATAGGGTTAAATATTGGATTCTCATTACATAATCAAATTTTATTACCCAACAGATCTACTGGTATTATTTACTGTACAAGAGTTAGGTAATAATATAAGAATAACTCTAGGAACAACCTAACACCAGCAAGACTAACAATACAAGCTTATTCAACTAGCACAGCACATTATATATGAGTTATTCTTTTCTTATGAAAACTATTGAAAGGTAAAACCCACATTTACCAGGTAAAACCACCTATTATCATAATATATTAAGACAACTTTCAGATGCATACATGTCTAAAGAATGGGAGCTACAAAATGGAAAATGTAAAGTTATTCTTTCCAAACAATAACGTCTTTACAATGCAAGAGTAACCAACCAAGTAGTTTATCATATAATAATAATACATTGTATACTGACTGGTCTCTCCCTGTATATTAGAAATGTTATTACTATGTTACAAGTGTGGTTATATGACAATGTTATCAGTTGAGGTGAGCAATGTACCTTGACAAAATTAGCATTAATGTAATCATAATCATCATCAAGTTTCACTCTAGTTTCATCAACTTATAGGTGTGAGAGAGAGAGAGAGAGAGAGAGAGAGAGAGAGAGAGAGAGAGAGAGAGAGAGGGAGAGGGAGAGGGAGAGGGAGAGGGAGAGGGAGAGGGAGAGGGAGAGGGAGAGGGAGAGGGAGAGGGAGAGGGAGAGGGAGAGGGAGAGGGAGAGGGAGAGGGAGAGGGAGAGGGAGAGGGAGAGGGAGAGGGAGAGAGAGAGAGAGGGAGAGAGAGAGAGAGAGAGAGAGAGAGAGAGAGAGAGAGAGAGAGAGAGAGAGAGAGAGAGAGAGAGAGAGAGAGAGAGAGAGAGAGAGAGAGAGAGAGAGAGAGAGAGAGAGAGAGAGTATAATTGTATGATAAACAACAGTGTAATAATATAGGAGGAAATGGTTATGATTTTATTTAATTATTAACTCACTAGGTAGTACATCGCGATATCGATTACGTGGAATATTCATAGGCCGACGAGCCTCACTCTGAGAACCAGCCTGAGATTTTGAAATTTGATGAAGACGCTATTGGAGAGAAAGAGAGTGAGAGTTGCTTTAAAGCACGTCCATTAATCAACACTATCCAAAGTTCAATTTAAAACACCCATACTTCCAAACTCAAGTCAAAGTGACCTTTGTAAGATCTCTTGGGGTCTAAACTTATTTTTGTTCACAAAATGACAAATGGATAATGCAAAACAAATAAATCGTATCAAAAACGAAAACAAGTCGTATTACTAATTCATTCATTACCTCAAAAGTTTTATGCTGACAAGAAAGACATCAGATACAAGACATATTTAAAACTATTTTGAAATTATCTAAAGCACGCTTACTTGAAAGAGCGAGTGCCAGCCTCGCGTTTCTTCTAGCTCGTAATACTCGTCCTCCATTGCTGCAAGAAAAGGGCCTCAAACACTTGAAGCAAATAGCACAGACGATGCTACTAAGAGAGCAGTTTTGGAGTAAAACGGAAAGTGGCTATATACTGACCGCACTTTCCTGTACTTGATTAAGTGTTTTCTAATTATTCCAATAAAAGTAATATTGAAATGTTGCACTTTATTGAACCATAGAGTCAAGCTATGTATAGAAGAGCTGTGAAGTATTATAAATATTGCTACAATTGGCTGGAGACTACTAGAATTAAAAGATACTCAGTTAGTAATCTCTATGAAATAAAGTAAACAACATATTTACAAATTATTGTTGTTTGTTTCCTCTTACAGACAACAGCCCCTGGTCATTACAATGTAATTACTGATGTTATCCATCAAAAATTAGAAAATATAGTGGGTAAAAATAATATATCCGTATCTCTGGCTGTCAGAGAACACCATGGCAAAGATGAGTCGTATCATTCCTGTCTACCTCCTGACGCAGTTGTATTTCCAACAACTGTTGAACATGTCAGTAATATATTAAGACTTTGCAACCAAGAACGCATACCTGTAATTCCATTCGGTACAGGAACGGGTCTAGAAGGAGGAGTGGGTGCTGTTCTGGTAAGAATTTAATTTACTCTCAGTTAAGCTTTAATTTAACACCTTTAATTTACTGCAAGCTAGTACTATCAATTACCGTTACATGAACAAATCTTTGTACATGTGTACGAATTGGATGTGTGCTTCTACATGTCCATATAAGGATATTACATTCTAAAATGAAGTTTATATATATTAATATGGACTAGTGTCACTATAATGTATAATATATAAGGATATTACATTCTAAAATGAAGTTTATATATATTAATATGGACTAGTGTCACTATAATGTATAATATATAAGGATATTACATTCTAAAATGAAGTTTATATATATTAATATGGACTAGTGTCACTATAATATATAATATATAAGGATAATACATTATAAAATGAAGTTTATATATCATATTACAGACTAGTGTCACTATAATGTATAATAAATTATATGCTACACTCCTATATTGAGTAAAAGGTGTTAAACCTACAATGATGATGAGGATGTTCCTATATTAACTTAACTAATTATTAATAATGATAGATAGCATTCCACTCTACCTTAACGACATGATGTGTTGGTTGTAACAAAATACATTAAGAACATATGGTTTTGTTGTTTAACATACTACATTAATTATTAGTAATAAGATTACTGTTCACGTCTTCTCATGTTGCTAACATAGGGTGGTGTTTGTATGGACTTGACTAAAATGGATGCAATTAGTGAAGTCCATCAGGAAGATTTTTATGCATCAGTTCAACCTGGTGTAACTAGACATAATTTGAACAGTTATATAAGAGATACTGGACTTTTTTTTCCAATAGGTAAGTTCTAGAAACATCAGTACTTACCACAGTGACTTAGGATAGCTACATTAGTAAGGTCTAGACTAGTAAACATCAGTACTTACCACAGTGACTTAGGATATCTACCATTAGTAAGCTCTAGACTAGTGAACATCAGTACTTACCACAGTGACTTAGGATATCTACCATTAGTAAGCTCTAGACTAGTGAACATCAGTACTTACCACAGTGACCTAGGATAGCTACCATTAGTAAGCTCTAGACTAGTGAACATCAGTACTTACCACAGTGACTTAAATGATTTTGGTATTATTCACAGATCCTGGGGCAGATGCATCTCTATGTGGAATGGCGGCCACAAGTGCATCAGGCACAAATGCAGTGAGATATGGTACTATGAGAGAGAATGTACTGAATCTTCAAGTGGTTCTACCTTCTGGAGAAGTACTTTATACAGCAGGACTTAAAGGCAGAGCTCGGTAATGACACAGTACTTTAATATTTAGAGCTCTAACATGAGTACTTACCATAAGATGGGTATTGTTAGCTATAATGTTTACTAGTCTAAAGCTTATAGCTGTCCTAGGTCACTGTGGTAAGTACGGACGTTCACTAGTCTAGAGCTTACTAATGGTAGCTATCCTAGGTCACTGTGGTAAGTACTGATGTTCACTAGTCTAGAGCTTACTAATGGTAGCTATCCTAAGTCACTGTGGTAAGTACTAATGTTCACTAGTTTAGAGCTTACTAATGTAGCTATCCTAAGTCACTGTGGTAAGTACTGATGTTATCCTACTGAACATCAGTACTTACCACAGTGACCTAGGATAGTTACATTAGTAAGCTCTAGACTAGTAAACATAAGTACTTACCACAGTGATCTTAGTACTTATTAAAAGATGGTAGCCACTATATAATGTACCATTAGTCTTCTGAGCTTTATCATTAACCACAGAGCATATGTACACACCATCCCTAGTCCATACACACATACACAAACCTAGTCCACACACATTACCCATAGGACATAATTATGCTCCTGTTAATATCCTGCCTTATATTTTGTTAACAAACCTGATAAGTGTTTGGGTGAGACCAGACCACAAATATATTATGAGTCACCTCCCTTCATAGTCTGGCCTCAGTACAGAGGTTATAATGCTATCTGTTTCCTCCATGCTAAGCCTGAGATATTTGGAAGAAATGAGTTAGTTCTCATTAGTAGTATTGTTAACATGATTTGATAAACATTCCTGCTAGTTCTATTTAGGGGAAGCATCTTATCATTGTTTCTATTGGAACTTTATCAAATTAGCTGTGTTGCTATAACTACATAGAATTATACATAATGTTATTAGTGTTGCTGTCTTAACTCTTAATATTACTAATTGTTATGACCACTTTGTTTACAACACAACTAGGGACTAAGTTCTCTAAAAATGGTATAAAACAAACCAACACAACTAGTAACAATACACGAGAGTACACCACTAACCCTACATAATTGTACATATTAACTAAAAAGGATAAACAATGTTGTCATAATTGTAGTGTGCTTGTATATACATACACTGATGCTAATATTTATTTAATTGTAGGAAGACATCTGCTGGCTATAACCTGACTAACCTGTTTATTGGGTCGGAAGGGACACTAGGTGTCATTACGGAGACCACACTTAGACTTTATGGTATCCCTGAATCAGTGAGTAGTACACAATATCTATGACTATAGTCTCTCTCACTCACTCCTCAGACAATATCTGCTGTATGTGGATTTCCTTCAATAGAAAGTGCTGTAAATACGACTGTTGAAGTACTTCAAGCTGGGATCCCAGTCGCTAGGATAGAGTTTTTAGATGAGCTTTCTTTAGAAGCAGCAAACCGCTTTTCTCATCTCGATTATCCAGTAAAACCAACTCTATTTCTAGAGTTTACAGGCTCTCCACAAAGTGTCGAGGAACAAACAGAGATAGTTAGTAAGTATACAATATTTGGATGAGTACTCACAACAGTGACATCATATCACAGCATGCACAGTTGAGGAAGAAGAGTGTGTGGTCATAAGTGACTACCTCAGTTAGTTACTAGATATTGTTCCAGTGGATGAACATCTAGTAACTGGCTGAGGTAGTTGTCTTTTTTATAGTAAGTTCATAGTTCATCTTTGTCTTATGGTGTGCTTTTTGTTTTAAAATTGTTTAGGTATTGATACATGCTACAATATCTTGATACAATATTAACCTGATCAATTCAATATTGAAGCAATTGATTCAGTATATATTGATCCAATATTGATGCAATCAGTTTAATATTGAAACGATTGATTCAGTATATATTGATCCAATATTGATGCAATCAGTTTGATATTGAAATGATTGATTCAGTATATATTGATCCAATATTGATGCAATCAGTTTAACATTGAAGCAATTGATTCAATACAGGATCAATCACTTTTAACATTGAATTGATCAGGTCAATATTGTATGTATTGATTCTGTATTAAACTGATCGGGTCAATATTGTATTGTAATACTGTAGTATATATCAATACATAGGTCTTGACTAAAAGGAATATCTTTATTTTTAAGGTATGCTTGCTAAAGATAATGGCAGTTCAGATTTTATATGGGAAACTGATCATGAAGCTAGAAACAAATTGTGGAAAGCACGTCATGAATGGTGGTATGCTGGACTAGCATTAGAACCCGGCAAAAAAGTAAACCACTGTCCACATAATATAATAATTAATGCACACAATATATTATATTATCATTATATTTGTCAACTGCTAGTAATAGAAGAAATACTTACATTACCACATTAGTGATATGAATTGTCTTTTTTGTTAAGGGTTTTGCTACTGACGTATGTGTACCTATCTCAAAGTTACCGCAAGTTTTAATAGAAACTAAAAATGATTTAGACACATCTACCATCACTGGTAAGTCACATCTATCCATCTACCTATCTGTTCATCCCTCTACTTTCCTTTCATCTTTTTTTCTAGCTCCTATCATAGGTCATGTAGGAGATGGTAACTTTCATTGTATGTTGTTAGTGGATACAGATAATAAAGAAGAACTAAAAACAGCTAAAGAATTAGCAAAAAAGATGGCAGAGTAAGTGGACATAAGAACCATTACCAAAAAACTGATGCTTTCTTTTGTAATAATAACTACAAAAGAAAGCATCAAACAGGTAAACACCATATAAGGATTTATTGAGTGAATTCTCTTATAGGCGGGCTCTTCAAGTTGGTGGTACTTGTACTGGTGAACATGGTATTGGACGTGGGAAAATGGGACTATTGTTAGAGGAATATGGACCAATTGGTATTGAGACAATGATGGCTATTAAGAGAAGTCTTGATCCTCACATGATTATGAACCCAGGAAAAGTTATTGAAAAAACTATTTAAAGTCATTAATATATCTTTTGTTTGTTGTGTTGTTGTAGTTTTGTTCTTTGTTTAAGTCATTATCTTCTGCAATTTTTCCCCTATTGTGTTTTATGGGAATTTTTTCAAGTCGTTATCTTCAGCAATTTTTTTCTTATAGAATCGAATGAAACATTGCATTTTTATTTTCTCTAAATGACATTTTATTGTAACAAAGACACAACAAATTTACTAACTTGTTCTTTATTTTTTTGAGAAACGTATCCAGAAAAAATTGAACCAGTTAGAACTTGAACACAGGACCTTCTGATAACTAGCACTTAACTACTTAATTATCAAAAGTTCCAGGATTCAAATCCTGACTAGTCCAAAATGACTATCTTCATCTACTTGTATCACTAGTAGTACTGACATATGTCCTATTTAATAAATTAAGTAAACACTTTCTTGTCATTTAATATTAATAGTTTGCTAACAAAATGTATATGTACTATATATTGTAATATTATATAGTATTAGTACGTGTATATTTTGTTAGCAAACTGACAATATTAAATGACAACAAAGTATTTACTCAATTCATACTAGTATCTATATATACAACATTACAATATAATATTGATAGTTTGAGACATATAAGTGAAGTATATACAGTATTACCATATACAATGTGTGAACAAAGTTAATAGTGTTTATAGAAAGAGAGATACTTGAATATTAACATTAATACTGTATTCCTGAGTTCATGTATATGTACATGTACCAATACATGTACATGTTACATGTATTACTGAACACATAATAACAATAAAAAAAATGGCTACTGAGAGCAAGTACCTTTGGAACTGTGTTTGAAAATTATTGATAAGTACTTGGAAATTATTTCTTTCGTCTGGATCGTGTGGAAGCAATGGATGGTGTAACCATGGTTACTGTGTCACCATCTTGTCGAATGCGTCCTTTTAATCCTGATAGTGATTCTTCTAAAGCTTTCATTGCTTGTGTTTGAGCTCTCTTGGGTAACTTCGGCTGTGTAATGAAAAACGTATAGTAAAAAGTACACAACAAATTATGACTGATAGATTACATTCACTAAATGATACTACAGAGACTAAACCTTAATATTTTATGATAGACTTACTAATAAACTCTTAAAACAGTCGTCCACTGCTCCAAATATAATTGCCTATAGAAGACAAGTATTATAATAAAAATTATTGATAATGTGACTATTACAGTAGTATTACTATGTATGTACCTCCATTGTGTCTTTTTCATTTAATGGTGAGCCAGTTTCCTTTGATTTTATCATTAATTCAACTCTAAAAAGTTCATGCAATTATAAATGAATCCTACCATTTCACTCAATGTATATCCTTCTTTTCCTCCTTCCTCTATCTATCCATCCATTCATTCATATTTCACTTACTCTTCTAGTTGTTTAGGTATTCTCTTAACAGTAGATGGTGCTACAGTACAGCTATATAAGGTCACATATATCATGTACACACACAGACACACACACACAAACACACACCTTCTAGAAGTCATAGCAGGTGTAACTAAATTTGTCTCGTCCACTTGTTCCTCTTGTAGCAGTCTCTTTTTACGTGTGGAAGCAGCCATTCTAAATACAACAGATAATAATGAATCTATTACTATATATCTAATTAACAAAAGGTGGCAAAATTTAAAGTGAAAATATAAATTAATACAAAATGCAGTTCATCACAAAATTGAACACTCTTCTTTTCAGGATGTTAAGACACAGATGACTACCTAATATAACTTACTAATATTAATATGAAGATTTAGCAATCATACCAAAACCCTAACTAAATTATCTGATATATGGATAAATTATTTACTAGTAGCAAAAAGTGATCACACATGAAGGAAGAGGATCAGGGACCATTTGTTTATATTCCATAATATCACAAATACAAATGACTTATTTTAGAATGCCAGGCCCCTAAGCTCATCAAGATGAGTGACTTCCTTTCTGATAGCTCAACGAAATTAATCTGTTTTGTAAATTTTGTATAAAGGTAGATAAAGTGTTTCACATATCATAGGGAAGCCAAGACCCTCTTCCTTTCAGGACCACCACTATGACTTTTTATAGTGCTCTTTTATATTTACTGCTGATTTTGTAGTAATGCATTTGTGGGGCAACAAATTTACATCCCGTAATGAATATTGTTATGATGTAATTTACAGGATATACTATTTATACTATATTGTACTATGTGCAAGATTTGATAAAACAGCATAAACCATAACAATACTATAATTGTTAATAATCATACAATAATTATTTTGGAAGGTATTGATTTCACAATGAAACTAGCTGGAATTAAAAAATTAAGGAATTACCAACATTGTCTATGAACATAGGAATACTAAAGATAAATCTTTAAAGGTAAAAAAACAGAAACTTTAAGTCTTCACAGGATGATCAGTCATACTCATTATCATAATGCTTAGCAATGGACTGTTCACAGTTATACTTAATAGTTGCTACATACATCTGATATTATTTGTTGCTTCAATTATGACATACAATAATAGCACCAACATGTCTAAGGTAGCCAAAATTTGAAGCAAAATTGTAAAGTAACACAAGATGTATTTTATTATAAAATTAGACACTCATCTTTTCACTATCTAATATTAATATAAAGATTTGGCTAATTATATTGAAGCCCTTACTAAATTTCCTGCTATATGGTAATTTGTATAATAGTAGCAAAAAGGTGGTCAAATACGAAGTCAGAGAGTTCAGACTACGAGTGTTATTTGTATTAAATAAAATCACAATACAAGTGAATTATTTTGGTTTGCCGTAGTCTTTACTAATTCAATTGTCGGACTTCCTGAACCTGCAGTCCTTCAGGAAGTCCGATAATCGTATCAGTGGCTTCCTTTCTAAAATTGTTTCCAAGATTGGAGAGGAAGCCCAGAACTCTCTTTCTCTCAGGACCACCATCAAAGTTTGGCATAGGACTCTTTTATATTTACTGCTGATTTTGTAACAATGTACTTGTGGGGCAAAAACTTAGATCTTGTAATGAATATTGTTATAATGCAGATTAGATGATGCACTTTTTTATCCTCAATTTATTGAATTGCTTGCAAAGTTTGATAACATAACAAGATTATAATTTAATAATTATCAAATAATAATTTAGAGGTATTGATTTCACAGTATAACTGACTGGAATTAGAAAAATTGAAGTCCATAGTGTACTCTAAATTTCAATTTTTCAAATCACAAAATTTATCAAGCACAATAAATAATAGAGTCATATATTGCATATGCCTACCAAGGATTACATTAAGTGAACAATGCCACACCTTAATTGACCAATCAGATTGCTCCATTTCAGGTCAATAAATAACTTATACACCTCACAGAGAGGTGTACAACTTCTTGTACACTCTTTTCTGAGGCTATAAGTTATAGTAATTATGGCCTTATCTCTGTATTTTCTACAAATCAGTAAATATACTATAACAACCATTATTGTGAAAATTTAAAATAGTTAGTAATATCAAAATTTACACAACTCAAGACTGTTTATATAAGACAATGTTCATGAAAGCATGAAACAAGTGAAGACTGATATTTAAAGAATAACCTGATGAATACAGTGTTAACTGATGTGGAATCTCACACTGACTCCTCTCTAGGCAAAGGGGCTTGCCTCATGTGACTACTTCAGTGATTCAATTTTCTCATTGATAAACTCTAATACTAAGTGAAGGCTTATCTGTGAGCAAAGTAGGGGGTGGGGCTAACAAAGGCATAGCAGTATAGCCTTGTATTGTATTGTAAACAAAAGTGTAAATAAGAAATTTCTATTTCTTTTATAGCAAGTAAAATGGGAAGCATTCCTTTGTTAGCTAAAGCTAATTAATAATCACATCTTAAAATACACATACTTTTTTAGATTTGCAATGAATATAGCACATGTAATGGAGAGAGTGAAATGAAGCAATTTGATTGGTCAACATGGTACAAGTCAGTTAATTAATAAGCAGATCTTAAAATACACATATTCAAGGCAATGGATATAGCACATGTAATGCAGACAGTGAAATGAAGCAATCTGATTGGTCAACATGGTACAAGTCAGGTATACATGTTGGTCTTGTTAACTATGAGTTTATATATCTCTGGCCTACAGTCATCAGTAAATAAATCACATATCTACCTCAATCTCAGTATATAATTTATAAATATCTCTATTTACTTACCCTCTTGTTCTTCTAGTTTGAGTTGTTCCAGTTTCTTGTGCTTTTTTAATTGTAGAATTTGCCACACTTCGTCTAAAGTATATAAAATACATGATAAAAATTAAATTATTGCTGAGTGGTAATTTAATGGCTATCCAGTATGTACATAGAATGCATTAAAATGACTTCCTAGCTATATTAACAAAATGTTATGGTTGAACAAATCATTATTTAATGTAATTAAATTCATTAGATCAACTAACGTTGTCATTCTTTTAGCAGGAGTGGCTACTTCAACTTCTCTTGGAGTCAAGTTCTCCTGTGTTTAAGTTCAACAACAGATATCATAATATAATTAACCTATTTGTCCAGCCACTCATTAACAATCCATCTATCTATTTGTTCATCTTACCTTATCATAACAGACGTTAGTCTCTTTGTTACCTGACAACTGACCAGTACTAGTAGATACTTCCCAGTCAGTTGTCTCATTAACAAACTCTTTCATCTTCTCTTCTCTCTAAAAAGACAGATTACTCAAATAACATATATGATATTGTTTGACTCACTAATGACTGCATTACCAAGTCCATAGTACCACCTTTACCTAAATGAGAAAAGTATACTCTCTCTCTCTCTCATACATTCGTACACACACACACACACACACACACACACACACACACACACACACACACACACACACACACACACAGACTTACTTATAAACTCTGTCAATGGCATATTATAGATCTCCTAAATAAAAAAAGATCTCTTAATCTAACCGTCTTCTATTACACTTACAGGTGGTATGGTGCTCTTGTCTGGCAATAAACGAACAGATTTTAGCGCCTCCCTTTCATATTTCTTACAAGTCAAATCAATAATTCTAGGAACTAAACAGTACATAATTAGAATTAACTTTGTGTCTATTTTTTTACAAATTTACTTTGACATAGCATATCACGGATTACAATTTGAAGATACTCTTTTGGTGTGATTTCAGTTACTTCTTTGACCTTGTCTGCTGTTGTCTGGGAACGATTAGCAACTGCTTTTCTTGTTGCTCTTGTCCTAGGCATCTTCTTGTTTTGGACTCACTTTCCCGCCACAGGTGGTTTCTAATTTAAGGAACTTTCAAAATATTTATTTATTTTCGTATAATTAGATCTATTTATGGGTACTAACCTGCAAATGAGGGTTGCTGTCATTGGTACTGGAGTAGCAGGGCTATGTTGCTTAAGGCATCTCACTCGTTATCCAGATTACTTCAAGGTACAAGCTTTTGAACAGAGCAACCAAATAGGCGGTACATGGGTTTACACTGATAAGATAGGTCAAGATGAAGAGACTGGATTGCCGATACACTCCAGCATGTACAAGAATTTGAAGTAAGAAAGAGAACTTATAGCATTCCTCAATAAATAGCTATGATCGACATTTTATGCATTGTCCACACGCAATTTAGTTTAATCTCATACTCACTGGAACCTTACCTTTAAATACCTTAGGGTTGGAGGCAGTAGCCCCAGGCTCACTAATGATGTACTCTACTATATGCATATTGCAATTATAAAACCTAGAACACCCATTATGTGCAACACTTCCTATAACCATCCCACTAACTAAGAGCCACACCCTCCACTCTCAACAATAACTCTTAAGCAACACATTATCTTTTGCAATAACATTGGCCTGTACTAGTGTTCTCACGGTTTGCTCATACCTACTGTAACATCATCTGTGCCTCATTTCAAGCAACTTTATAACTCTATAACTTGTCTTATCATTTCTATTGTAGTCAGCATACAACAAGATGTCCTCCGCTTTTTTGAAGTACTAAAAGCAAAGATCAAAGAGATTCATAGCTAACATGACCACTTCATAATCTCAACAAACCACTTCTGAGTTTGCGTGGTGTTTTTGCTGACAAATGCCAACAGTTATTATAGCCAACAACGGGTTAAATAATCAGCCGCTTTTTGTAACCATTTCCAACTCAAAGGCTTAAAGTTTCATTAGGGAAATGTGATACTTATGTTGACCACAGTAGTATTAAATCAAACATTATAAAACAAACTGGAGACTACTTTGTTAAAGTTTGATTGTGTTAGATTCAAAGGACTAATTTAGCTATACAGTATTAAAATTTGGCATGAACAATTTACAATTGTTTCTCTTTTATTCCAATGTATCTAGAAGTAACCTACCCAAACAAGTAATGAGTTATCCTGATTTTCCATTTGACTCCAGACTACCGTCATTTATTCATCACTCTGATGTCTTACATTACTTAGAACAATATGCTGAACATTATCAACTCTATCAATATATACAGTTTTATACTCAAGTAAAGAGAGTGACTCCTTTGTACTCAGCACCAATGAATGATATTAACCACAGAAATGGCTACCTTAATCCGTTTGGAATAGTAAATGATACATGTTGGGAGGTGGATATTGAGCATATTCATTCCGGCAATAAAGAAAAGAAAGATTTTGATGTTGTGTTCGTTTGCAATGGGTAAGTTAAATTACACAAAATGAGATCTATTGACTAGTTTTTCTTGTGAAATGTCATTATATTCTTTCTTATAGGCATTATTTTATACCTCATTACAATGTTCTTGGTCTGGAACATTTTAAAGGAACTGTTCTACACAGTCATGAATATCGTTTACCAGATACCTTTGAAGGACAATGTGTCCTCGTAGTTGGAGCTGGTCAATCAGGCATTGATATTTGTCTTGAAGTGGCTGCTAAAGCAAAGATAGTTCTAGTTAGTCATCGTAAAGGACACATAATGTCACCACTTCCAGGAAATATCTATGAAGTTAAAGGAATTACTTGTATTTCAGAAACAGGCTCTATACAACTCGATGATGGAGACACAGTCAAAGAGAAAGTTGATAGTATAATATTATGTACTGGATATGAGTATAAATTTCCATTTTTAACTCCAGAGTGTGGGATACAAGTCACTAACAATAGAGTACATCCATTATATAAACATATTGTTAGCATAGTCCATCCATCAATGGCATTCATTGGACTTAACTTTACTGTGGTACCACCTGTTTGTTGTGATGTTCAAGTACAGTACTATCTCTCTGTTCTCCTAGGAAGAGCGAAACTTCCTAGTCAAGAGGAAATGAAAGAAGAAGAAGAGGAAGTGTTTCGTATACAAGTAGAGAAAGGCATTAAAGAGAGACATACCCATTTATTAGGTGATGATCAGTGGAGTTATTATAACGAGTTAGCAGAACTGGGTCAATTTGAACCACTTAAACCAGTTATTCAGTCACTATATGACGAAGTGAAGATATTTAGAAGTCTTGATGTCACTAGATATAAAGATTTGAATTACGATGTTATTGATGACAAACATTGGTGTAAGAAATAACAACATTTTATAATATGTTTTAGCTATTGAGTTGTAGGACGCTTGAGACCAATGTTAACATTATATTTCCTTTATAGTGTGACACCCACACCCTTGGGAAATGGCTGTATATGCATAACTTATGCTGCGTATTTAATATCTTTGTCAGTTTAAATTGTAACATGTAGTTTATAGAAGTGATGTTCCAAGTCTTTGGTGCTCTCTATTTAAGCAATCCTAACTTTGAAATTGAAAATTGTTGGTAAAAGTAGTACGTGAAACCAAAAAATTCCCGGAATCAAATTCCTGGCATTACCACGCCTTATTTCGAGTCCAAGGCAGGCAAACCTTTTCTGAGTCGAAGATGTCCGATCCTGCTATGTCTGTTAGGCCAAAGTATGACCAGCTAATAGAATTATTAGATACTCTAGTCAATTGGCAAAAGTTTGGGACTTTCTTACCTGGAATTAAGAGTGAACATATCCAAGTAATAGATTATGAAAATAGAAGAATCGACCAACAAAAAGCTGCTCTTTTTTCAAAATGGCTCAGTGTTTGTCCTGAGGCTTCATGGCAGGATGTTACATCTGCACTAGAAAAGACACAAGAACATTATTTAGCAACAGAAATATATAAAAAGCTAAACACTCTTCATCAACTGATGTTGCAATCATCAACAACACCAAACACATCTCAAGGTATCTTTTAACTAATTCAGAGCATCTTAATTTTCACTTATTAATTTTTACTCAGTGTTAAAATCAATTGGTAGAATACATGGTTAGTAAAGTAATATACTATAAAGGATAGAAAAAGTTAAGAGTTAAATAACTTAGGTTTAGTAGAGTACGAAAATGTAACAACATATCTCACATGTATCAGAAAGCAATAGAGGAAAAGTAAATTAATTATAATAACTTGTAATTTAGTGTGAAAGCATTAGTTCCTGTCAGCTATTTGAATTTGTACTACCCAAAAAATTATGTTTCTTACAAAAGAGGAACTTACTTTTCATTAAGTTACTCCATGGTAGTCAACACACACACACACACACATACATATAAGAAAATATGAATGCAGATAGTCACTACAATCGTCTGTGTTAATGTTTTGTTTATTGACACATCTCCTCAATATGTTTAATATGAAAATTACATGCAAATAAGATTCTAACAATATTCATACTTTTAAATTTTAATACAAAACCTTAAATTCAGTCTCAATACTTTAGTTTCGTTCGCTTTAAAAAATCTGATTATAAGCATCCTGATCTTAGTGAGATCTAATTTGACCTTGTCACTTCAAGCAAATAATACCAGCAATAAATGATAATTGTTATTATTGTTATTACTCTCCACTAGTTCCACATATTCCTGTAAAATCAATATCATTAGAAAGTAAGGAAGATGAAGAAGAAATACGAACAACTTTAAAGAGCCTACACAGTAATTTCAGTGACTTAATGGTAACTGTTCGTTCAGCCTTTGACCACAAATTACAACATCAACAACTAGTACTAGTGAACTTTACTAGATGGATTGAACACCAAATGAAATGGGTTGGTGAAATGAGCAACGTCACTGATTTGAATGACATTTTTATGAAAATAGCTCCATATTTTGACTTCTTAGACTGTGAATTGATTATAGATATGAGTGAAAAGTTTCTTGATGACTTTGGAGAAGATAAGACCCTCATCAGTGAACTTAAAGAACATAAGGCGAAAGCTGAAGCTCTTGTTTCCTTATCTACAGTGGAACAACTTAAAACTCAATTGAAAAGCATATTTTTTCCTCATCTACCAAATTTAACAAATATGCCTCAAATTTACATTGAATTGTATAGCAAATGGAATGAAGCTACTATTGATGCACTTTATCAGCTGATAGGACAGCTCCTCCCTCACAAATCAAAGCAATCAATTCTAAAGCATATTGAAATTGGTCCAGGCTCAGTTATCATTAAATACATTGTCCTAGAATTTCAAGCTGATTGTCTCATAGCTTATGCTCAAGGAAAGCTACAGTTTATGCGTCTCATTGGTATCTTTGGTCTAACAATTAATGGTGAACCTATCCTAGAAGAAGATGAGAATATGAACTTCACTTTTGAGTTAGCTCTTCTTGAAGCAGCTGAAGTTGGTCATGTTGAAGCAGCTCATTTTCTACTTGACATAGGTGTGGACATTGATGTTGTTCTTAATGATGCAGGAAGAATTGACCATGATGAAGCAGCTCAATTTCTTTCTAAATGGACAAGTACAATACTTCCCAATGTTAAGCTTGGTAAGACTTTTCATAATTATAATTTTATATTAAAAATGTACTAACTGAAATATTTAGATCTGGATGAGATATTACATGTATTGGAAACAAGCAATTTCTCTCCATCAAACTGGTTTCCTCTTGGACATAATCTCAACCTTCCAACACCAACATTAATAGCTATTGAAGCTGAACATAATAATAGTGTGTCTCAATGTTTACAGGAATGTTTATCTCAATGGTTGAGTAAGACTAGTAATGTTGTTGAGAAAGAAGAACCAACATGGACCTCATTAGCTTATGCTCTGAGAAGTATTGGAGAGGTTGCTTCCTCTGACAATATTGGAATCAGTAAGTAGGTTATAACATACGATCATAAATGAATATAATTTTAATCTTTATTTAAACAGAAACAGAGCTCTCTCATCCAGCCTGTCAAATATTACTAAAACACTATGAAAGGCTCTCACAACTGATTCTTCCTGTGGAGACATTATTTACAGAGGGAGTAATCTGTAAAAAGATATTTCATGAACTAAAGAAATCAGGAGGTTTACTAGTAAATGGTCCATTGAAAGCACTATGTACTACAGTGTCTAAAGACTCTAAGCAGTTGAAAATATTTGCCACCATTTTACTTCAATCAAGAGAAACAATACAAGTAGCTCAATTTATACTTATGGAGTATGGTAAGTAGTAAGTGAACTTCTCAGATCAAGTATGTCGTATTTATTCTATACTTAGAGTTTACATTTTCTTCATCCCATCCACCTCAAATATCTTGTTTCAAAAAGGAAAAACAAAAACCTTCAGGTTTGTATTTGAATACTTATATATATATATATATATATATATATAATATATGTGACCTGATTTACAATAAGGGACCACTTCTGTCAAAACATTTGTGATGTGATTATGAAAAAGGACCACTGTTAAAACACTTCAAAACAGTTTTGTATGCATACATGTAGTTATCATGAACAGTTGTGCATATATAGCAGCTGTATATATACGAAACTGTTTTTAAAGATGTTTTAATAGTTGTCCTTTTCATAAATCACCTCACAAATGTTTTGCCAGAATTATCCCTTATTACAAATCAGGTCACACACACACACACACACACATATATCATAACTACATATTTTAAACAGGTGCAGAAAGTACTATTGATCAAATGAGAATGTACTTCATTACACTTTTTAACACTGTTGCTCATCTCATTGAAGATAAAGTCCCATTACTTGAAGACCTTAAAACATACCTCCAGAAACATTTTGATGAACTGAGACTTCAATTAGAATATGCTAAATCACTCAAGCAAATCATGTTCCTTGTCAGAGACAAAGACACGATTATTGATATCGATTGCATACAAGCTATTGTAGATCACTTGGATATTGAAGAAGTCAAAGATCATATTGCAGCATACAAAATAACTATGGAAGAGTTCTGTGAGGAGATAACACTTAATTTTTGTTGTGACGAGAGCTTCAAGACATCTTTCTCTTCGCTTCTTAAATGTGAGACTGTCGAATTAGTTCTGGAGTGGGAGGCTAACAAACACTCACTTAACGACATCAAAGTTTTGTTACAAAAGGCTTTCAAAGATTTGAGTGAAAAACTCCAAGTCAGATACATATTAATCTACAACAATTCTATCATCATTACTTGTCATGCTCCACGAAATATAATAGATATTCTACTAATAGAGGGTGAAAAGAATCTCGATGTGTTGAAAGTGATTGGACTAAATAAATTGATTATTGGTTACTATACCATTTGGGATAAAAATAAGGTATAAAAATATTACCATTAAAAATATTAATATTATGTATGTACTTATGCAATTTATATACTATAAGGTTTGTCACTGTGTATGTTCACAATATTAGGGTATGTGTACATATATGTACCCATTAAAGGTGGGTGTGTAGCCCTAACAGGTGAATATATATTCTACCAGTACTTGAATGCCATACTTTAATGGAAATTAATACTATAACCTAAATCCTTGGAACTTAAATATGTTGATTTATTGAAGTACGGCATCTATTACTGGTCTGTTAGTTATATATTATGAAAGTTGTAATCAACTATATTCATATTATATCGTGGTATCTAGGTGGCAGATCTAGAAAGCATTGTTCAGAAATTAAATGAAAGTAATTGGAAGGAAGTACAAGAAGATAAAGGTATAAGTGACATAAATGTATTTTATTTGATTGTAATACATTATTAGCTGCTCTCGAGAAACAGCTGGAAGCAGCTTATCAAATATTACAAGAGAAAGAAAGTGAAGTGGAGAGATTGAAATCTACTCTCAAGAAAAATCAAGGTGACTGCATATAGATTATAAGTGAAAGAATATAAAAGCAAAACACAAAAAGCCTCTTCTCTTGTATGATTGATTTGTTTTGTTTCTCTAAACTGTATAGAATCTGAAACATTGTTAACAACAAGAGCTAAAATGGACAGAGCAAAGATTTTGCATATAGAACAGTTGGAAGATACTCTCCGAAGAAAAGAAGGTGACTCTTATAAAAATGTTTACAAGTTCTTACAGACACAATTTATTTTTTTCATAGCTATTGAGAAAGAGTTACTATCAGTGTCTTCTAAGAGACAGAAAGAGATAGAGACGCTACAGGAGATAATAACTACATTAACTCAACAACTATCAGACAAAGACAAACAGATTGAGGAGCTAAAGAAAAGCTTAAAAGGTAACTTATATTATATGTCACTTCTTTCTCAATTTGTTACTAGATCTAGCATTCATACCGAAGGTGAGGAAACCATTTACTAACCAAGAATTTGAAGAGGTTCAAACAAAGTCCAGCCAAGAAGAATTAACATCCTCTCCTGGCAAAAGTAACACAAACCAGATACTTTATAGTTTAAAATTTTTGTGCTTACATGTCTAGTCATGCCATCATTGTTGAGGCTCAAAGTTTAGGGGGAGGGGTCTGGTTAATGTGGTTATAGTACATCTAAATATATGTGTAGGAATGACCCCAGATGTCATTGACATGATGGACGTGGTTCAATTGTTATTACTGCATACTAATTATTTTTTTATTATTTTAGAAGAAACTGGCAAACTCATCAAATCAATAATTTATGATGTTACTAGACTTAAAGAGCTCAATTATGACGACACTGCTGGTATACACTGCTGTGTAATAAAAAATTGCAGGAATTATGATTGTGGTTTATTAATTGTTTTTTAATAACTATAAATACTATCACAAAAATTGAAAATATCGAAAGAGTGACTGTTATTTTTAGCAGTTGCACATTTTGAGTTGTGTTATTATTAGTCAATTATATATATATATATGTATGTATATATTGTGTGTATGTTTAGGAACACCTTATTTGGACAACAATAGTACTGCAAGTTGATATAATCTGCATTTAATAGCTATAGATAGGTCTAGTGCTCTATAGTTATTTTAGTAGTAAAGTTAGCACTATATGGCTTAGAGTGTAAGTGTTTATATAGTATAAGATTATTTGCCTGGAAATGCTACTGACCTTTACTGGAGTTACCTTTAACAGAACATATCAAGAAATGCCACCACTTTAGACTTTCTTTATAAAAGCATACTAGATTCGAATAAACTCTTTAAACACTATATTCATGGATTCAACTGTCAAGCCATTAAGGGTTGCTGTCATTGGAACTGGATTCGCGGGACTTTGCTCCTTAAGACATCTTACTCGATATCCACTTCATTTCAAGGTACAAGCTTATGAACAGGGTAGTCAGATTGGAGGTATGTGGGCCTATACTGATAAAACTGGTCATGATGAGGAAACTGGACTACCAATTCATACTAGTATGCACCAAAATTTGAAGTAAGTACTACAGTCTGTCACTGATATTTACACCAATGTTCCTACCTAGAACTAACTTACCCAAGGAAGTAATGGGTTTACCCGATTTTCCATTTGACTCCAGTCTACCTTCATTTGTCCATCACTCTGATGTCTTACATTACTTAGAACAATATGCTGAACACTATCAACTCTATCAATATATACAGTTTTATTCTCAAGTAAAGAGAGTAACTCCTATACCAGGTAGACAAAACATTAATAAAGTGATGTCAATACAGGAATAGTTACAGATCTAAACACATCAACATTTGACAATGTATATTGGGAGATAGATATTAAGCATGTCCTCTCTGGTACTGAGGAGAAAGAACATTTTGACATAGTATTAGTTTGTAATGGGTAAGTTACATCCCTTCTTTCATCCTAAATTCATCACAATGACTGTACTTATTTTGTTCTACAGACATTATTTCAAACCTTACCACAATCTTTTTGGTTTGGTACACTTTAAAGGAACTATAATACACAGTCATGATTACCGTGTACCAGAACCATTCCAAGGACAACACGTCCTTATAGTTGGAGCTGGCTATACAGGAGTAAATATCTGTCTTGAAGTAGCCACTAAAGCCAAGCAAGTTCTACTTAGCCATCATAAACAACCATTTAGACAACCATTCCCTAGAAATATTCATCAAATTGAAGGAGTTGCTGGTGTTCTAGAAACAGGTTCTATACAACTGGATAATGGAGAGATACTTAAAGAAGAAATTAATAGCATTATATTATGCACTGGATTTGACTACGAGTTTCCATTTTTAACTCCAGAGTGTGGGATACAAGTCACTAGCAATAGAGTACATCCATTATATAAACATATTGTTAACATAGTCCATCCATCAATGGCATTCATTGGACTTAACTTTATTGTGGTGCCACCTGTTTGCTGTTTTGTTCAAGCACAGTACTATCTCTCTGTTCTCCTAGGAATAGCGAAACTTCCTAGTCAAGAGGAAATGAAAGAAGAAGAAGAGGAAGTGTTTCGTATACAAGTAGAAAAAGGCATTAAAGAGAGACACACTCATTTATTAGGTGATGATCAGTGGAGTTATTATAATGAGTTAGCAGAACTGGGTCAATTTGAACCACTTAAACCAGTTATTCAATCACTATATGACGAAGTGGTAAAGTTAAGGAGTCATGATGCTGCTATTTATAAAGATATTAACTATGAAATCATTGACGATAAACAATGGCAGAGAAAATAAATATGTCATGATAAATGTATGACACTTACTGATTAGTAGTTCTTATAAATTATTTTTTTCTTATTAATTTTATTAACAAAATTAACGATTGATATTTAATTAGAATACATACCTTTATATTAAATTATGAACAATACTTACTAAACATAGTTGAACAACTTTACACTTGCTACTTACTTAGACCTTAGTAGTAATGACAGAGTATTGTAGCAAGAAGATAAGGAAGGTATGTGTATTTATACCAATCTGTTGTAATACTAACTAAAATAGTGTAACAATTTAAGAGCTATCTGAGGTACTACTTTTACTTAGAATGTACTAACAGACGTTATTATACCAGGGAATGTAAGACTTTGGGATAATTTATTAGACTAATTTACATGTAAGAATAAACAGAGACTGTTCAGTAGTAAAATAGTATCTTAAAAATTATATTCCTTAGAATAGTTTGTTATGAAAAAAATACTTTGCACATCAATATACCTAGTCTATCTAAACATCAATGTACCTACTATACGTATCAATGTACCTACTGTATGTATCAATGTACCTACTGTATGTATCAATGTACCTACTGTATGTATCAATGTACCTACTGTATGTATCAATGTACCTACTATATGTATCAATGTACCTACTATAAAGTACCTACTATATATATTAATATATCTACTATATATACCTATGTACCTACTATATCTCTATATACACACATATAGTACTATACTTAGAACAGTTTATATAAGTAAGAGTTACATCCTTAGAATAGACCATTACAGGAAGTATGGTATAGTTGCTTAGAAGTCATAACAGTAGCCTTGGATGCTAAGAACAGACAGTTCAGTGTATATGTTAAAGAGGACAAGTATACACCTGAGTATAAGAGTGTTCTTAGAACAGATAACATTAGAGGTAACAAGTTTGCATGCATATCTGAGTTTATAAGTGTTCTTAGAGCAGACAAGATTAGAGGTAACATGTTACCTGAGTTTAAGAGTGCTTTTAGAGCAGACACATACAACAAATAGTCATTAACTTACCCAAACAAGTATTGTGATATCCTGATTTTCTATTTGACTCCAGTCTATGTTCATTTGTCCATCACTCTGATGTCTTACATTGCTTAGAACAATAAACTGAACATTATCAACTCTATCAATATATACAGTTTTATTCTCAAGTAAAGAGAGTAACTCCTTTGTACTCAGCATTAACAAGTCATATGAAGCACTGAAGTGGCTACATTAGTAATCTATTGGCTACATGTTAGGAGGTGGATATTAAATATGTTCATTCTAATATTGTGAAGAAAGAATACTTCAATACTCTATACAACTCAATGATGGAGACACAATCAAAGAGAAAGTTGATAGTATTATATTATGTACTGGATATGATTACCAGTTTCAATTTTTAACTCCAGAGTGTGGGATACAAGTCACTAACAATAGAGTACATCCACTATATAAACATATTGTCCATCTATCAATGGCATTCATTGGACTTAACTCATTAGTGGTACCTTGACTATGTTGTGATATACAAGTACAATAATATATCTCTGTTCGTCTAGGAAATACTGAACTTAAAGCTTCAGAGGTAATACTAACAGAAAGTGAAGAAGAGTATCAAATTAAATTAAAGAGAGGATTTAAAGTGAGACATACTCATGTTCTCGGATATTGTCAATGGACATATCACAAAGAGCTTTGCTAAACAAGGCAAATTTGAACAGCTAAACCCAAAGTCCCAGCTGTTGTATGATGAAGTAAATAAAGAGAAATTAAAACGTTACTGTCTATAAAGAGTTAGACTTTATTGTTGTTAATAGTAATTATATTGGTAGGAAAAGTGGATTGTAATACTATTCAATTAGCTATTTTATAGTCCGCATCAGTTGGAATTATGCAAATTATTCTGTCTACTGTGTAATCAATAAGGAATAGGAACAATTACATTGTTAAATTCTATTATATTATATATTAACTATAAAATTGTAAAATAGTCACTTTATTAAAACAATACTGTCACTATATTAATGGTTACATGAGATTAATCCTGTGCAGCTGGTATATTTATTTATTTTGTTCTAATTCATTTATTTAATTTTCAAAATTTGCAGCATCAAATCTATGATTGTCAGTACTACATTCAGTAATTATCAATATACACTATTACACTGACTAACACAGACCACACCTCAGACACCTTTGAATCAACAATGGCAAGCTAAGCGAAAAATACAGGATGTGGTTGCCATCTTAATTTGATCTGCTCTGCAGTCACATGACAGCTCAATTATTAAAATAATTTCATCCTTATAAAAACTATGAATATGTTGACCCACTCATCACATGATCTAATAATATTAACAAAAGTACTATATAAGGTAAGATTAAAAATAAACAAGTACATACATGGCTATTACTATTTATAGTCACTGGTTATCTTAGCAACTCAGCGTCCTCTATAGTTTATTTCTCTTATTCCCAATTCAACGATAATGGCTGAAAATTTTAGTGGATCGGGTAAACCTGTAGATACAACAAGTTCTGAACCCAGAGGTAAGTCTATTATAAGTGTCATGGAGCTTTTTGTAATAACTAAAATCCCTTTATATAGCTATGAGTGCTAATGCAAAGCAAATACAAAAGCTAATGAAGGACATACTTAAGGAACAGCACCATCCTTTACAACAAGCTTTGAAAAACTGTCTTCCACAAGTAGCTTCAGAAATGTTCACGAAAAACTTAATTTCTGAATCTGTCAAAGATGAACCGACTTATGACAAATTAATTGGCGATTTTAAAGCTGGAATGGAATTTAAAGATGCTTCAGAATTACAAAAGCATTGGCAATCATTTATTGAGATTGTTTCTAATCAAGGTGGTTCCGCTGTTGGAGCAGCAAAATATTTAGCAAAAGAGTTAAGAGAGAGATTGAAGAGTCACAATACTTCTCCTAGTACATGTCCTTTAGTCAATGACAAGGATAGCATCAAAATCGTAGACGTAGACAGCGAAGAGGAAGTTATGGAAAAGCTACAAGATCTTCATGAAACATTTGCTAGTCTAATGAGACGAGTTAGAACTGAACTAAATAAGGAGATTGAAAACAAACGAACAACTCTGTCAGATATAGCTCGTTGTGCACAGGATTTTATAAATTGGGAAAATGTTGATTTCAGTAGTGTTCAAAGCATTGTTGAGCTTTTTACAGAACTCCATCGCTATTTGGATTTTCTAGATTGTAGAGTTGTCATTGTAATTTCTAAGGAATACATTACAAATAATGATAGTCTGATAAAGAAATTGGAAGATCATTCTAAGCAATCACACAAATTTTGTAGTATGCAGTCAGTGAAGACACTCAGAGAAAGTTTATTGGAAATATTCAAGCCACACTTAAAAAATCCTGAAAATGCACCAACAGTCCACATCAAGTTGAACAATTCATGGGATGAGGTCTCTATAGAAGGTTTGTACATATTAATCAAACATTTACTTCCAAAACATGAGAAGCAATCTCTTATAAACCACATCATAATTTTATCAGGTTAATAAGTACATCTGTCTCTTGTATATATATCCTACTTATTTAGAACTGTTTTGACTCTAATTTGTGTAACTTATTTATGTTGGTAGTGAAAAGTGATTGATAATGTCTTTTATTAATATACAAGTTGCATTTCTTGTAATCACATAGTTAATAGTTGATGATTACTGGAATCTAATCTAGCCAGACCCTGGTTTTCCTAGAACATTGGATTTAAATGTTGTACTCAGTTGGCTGAGGAACCATGTTTGGCCAGTCAAAATTAAAAATTATTTTAGTAGCCATACTTTTCAAAGAGCATTGGAGTACCTAAATGTTGTACTCTGTTGGCTGGGGAACCAAGTCTGAAAATACATCAACTGCAAGGAATTATTACTAAGATATCAATCAACATGGACCACACCTTGGACACCTCAACACATTTGTAATCAAGGGTGTGGTTTCCATCTTATTTTGGATAAAGATCACATTGGCATGGCTAATCATAGATTGCCCATTTGCCTGTGAAAACTGTGACCCATATACCTCACATGATCTAATAACATTCATAAAAGCACTTATAATGTAAACTTATATGGTAAGTTGCTATTTGCAGTCACTGACTACCTTGGCAAATACTTATCAAAGCAACTAGTTGGTTCTGACAACATCCTTTATAGTTTATTCTCTCATTCTCAGTTCAATGATAATGGTTGAAAATTTTTTGGGGGAAAGTTGTTTCTCCCACTAAAAGTCCTGTTATAAACACCAGTCTACTATAAATGTGAAGCTATTTTAACCACTGAAATCTATTTATACAGCTATTGAGTGCTAGTGCAGGCCAAATGCAAAGGCTAATAAAGGACATATTTCAAGAACAACACTACCCTTTATAAGGAGCTTTGAAAAACTGCCTTCCACAAGTAGCTTCAGAAATGTTCACTAAAGACTTCATTTCTGAATCATAATCATTAATACATGCTACATTCTAGTGGCTACATGCTGGAGGTGAATGTTAAGCATGTTCATTCTAACATTGTGAAGAAAGAATACTTTGACGTTGTGTTTGTTTGTAATGGATAAGTTTTATTATTTTGTGCACTGTAAATTCACACTCTTCTTTTTTATAATTTCCTACAATACAACTGACAATCTACACACACAGGCATTATTCTAAGCCTTATCATAACATTTCAATTCTACAATACTTTCAAGGAACTGTTCTACACAGTCATGAATATTATTTGTCAGATACCTTTGAAGGACAATGTGTTATTGTAATTGGAGCTAGTCAATCAGGTATTGATATTTGTCTTGAAGTGGCCACTAAACCTAAAGAAGTTCTTTTGAGTCATCATACAGGATACATTACATCACTACTTCCTAGAAATATTCATAAAATTAGAGAAGTCACTGGCATATCAGAAATGAGCTCTATACAACTTGATGATGAAGACACAGTCAAAGAGAAAGTTAATAGTATTATCCTATGGAATGGATATGAGTATAAGTTTCCATTTTTAATTCCAGTGTGTGAAATACAAGTCACTAACAATAGAGTACATCCATTATATAAACATATTGTTAACACAGTCCATCCATCTATGGCATTCATTGGACTTAACTCATTAGTGGTACCTTAATTCACTATGTTGTGATGTACAAGTACAATATTATATCTCTGTTCTACTAGGAAAAACTGAACTTAAAACTTCAGAGGAAATGCTAAGAGAAAGTGAAGAAGAGTATCAAATGAAATTAAAGGGAAGATTTAAAGTGAGACATGCTCATGTTCTCGGATATCGTCAACAGACATATTACAAAGAGCTTGCAGAACAAGGCAAATTTGAGTAACTAAACCCAAAGTAGCTGTTGCATGATAAAGTAATAGCAGAGAGAACTCGAAATGTTACTGTCTATAAACAGTTGGACTTTGATGTTATTAATAATAGAAACTATATTGGTAGGAAAATGTGGATGGTAATAACACAAATTGTTTTAATAAAGTCATTATTTTTACAATTTTATACTTAATATATAATATAGTAGAATTTAACAATGAAATTGTTCCTATTCCTTATTGATTACATAGCAGACTGCATAATTTGCACAATTCCAACTGATGAGGGATACAAAATAGCTAACTGAATCACTTATATGACAACAACAAAAAGCATACCTCATCCAATACTTGTTCATTAAGCATACCTACAATAGAACATGACCTTGTACATACGCATGAGTAGGACTGTTACTACAGCACAAAACATACCTCATCAAATGCTTGTTCATTACTAAGTTTTATATTATAATAATATACTCAATTTTTATAAGGGACCGTCCTTATAGTTTATTTGGAAGAGACCTTAGGCCAGATTGATCATGAATAGTATACAGCTAAGCATACCTACAATAGAACATGACCTTGTACATATGCATGAGTAAGACTGATTACATGAGATTAATCCCGTGCAGTAAGTATATTTAATTTGTTCTAATTCATTTATTTAACTTTCAAAATTTGTATAATCAAATCTACATTCAAGAATAATTAATATACGCAGACCAACACAGACCTTTCAATCACTCTATTACTGTAATAGTGACTCCGTGAAAAATACAGGATGTGGTTGTCATCTTAATTTGATCTTCAGTCACATGACAGCCCAGTTATTAACATAATATTCATCATTATGAAACATATGAATAATGTTGACCCACACATCACATGATCTAATAATATTCACAACAGTACTATATAAGGTAAGATTAAGAATAAACAAGTACATATAGTCACTGGTTACCTTGACAACCACTCTGTTCTGACAGCGTCCTCTATAGTTTATTTCTCTTATTCCCAACTCAACGATAATGGCTGAAAATTTTAGTGGATCAGGTGAACCTGTAGATACAACAATTTCTGAACCCAGAGGTAAGTCTATTATAAGTGTCATGGAGCTTTTTTTAATAACTAAAATCCCTTTATATAGCTATGAGTGCTAATGCAAAGCAAACACAAAAGCTAATGAAGGACATACTTCAGGAACAAGACTATTCTTTACAACTAGCTTTGAAAAACTGCCTTCCACAAGTAGCTTCACAAATGTTTGCTAAAAACTTAATTCCTGAATCTGTCAAAGATGAACCGACTTATGACAAATTAGTTGGTGAATTTAAAGCTGGAATGGAATTTAAAGATGCTTCAGAGTTACAAAATCATTGGGAAACATTTATTGAGATCCTTTCTAATCAAGGTGGTTCTGCTATTGGTGCAGCAAAATATTTAGCAAAAGAATTAACAGAGAAATTGAAAAGTCACAATGCTCCAAGAACTGATGTACAATTACAAGGTATTATAGCTTTAATAATTTCATTATTTTATCATGATCATTCTGTAGCCCTTAGTACTCCACAAGAAACAGTGAATTACTTTGTTCTGGAGAATGATGAAATTGAAACTACTCTAGAAAGTCTACACAAAGATTTCACAAATTTAATGGTTGAAGTTCAATCAGCACTTGACGAAAAATTAATTAACAACAAAATAAAAATGGTGGATTTTTCTAGATGGATTTATCATCATCTGTTGAAGAGGGTGAGAGACATCAATGAATGCAAGAATTTAGACAGCATTTTTGAGAAACTAGAACCATCCTTTGACTTTTTACAATGTAAATTGATTGTAGATATGAGTGAACGGTTTCTTAATGATGTATATTTTGGTGATGGTGAAGACAAGAATAGTCTTGTCAGCAAACTTAAAGAACATATGGATAAGGCTGATACTTTTAGTCGCTCAACTACAGTGAAACAACTCAAAGATCAATTGGAAACCATATATCTCCCATATTTATCAAATTTATCGAACATGCCTCAAATTCAAATTCGATTCCATGCACAAAGTCTATGGAATGGAGTTCTGTTTGAGATGCTTCGTCTCCTAATAGGACATTTACTACCTGACGTGTCAAAGCAATCAATTCTACAGCATATTGAAATAATTTCAGGTTCAATTATCATCAAATACAACATTGATGAATCAAATGCTGCTCACCTTGTAGCTTATGTTCAAGGCAAGCTACAGTTTATGCGTCTTATTGGTATCTTTGGTCTAACAATAAATACAGTCATACGTACCCAGAAACTTGTTGGAGAGACATGCTTGCTACGGGAGACAATTACTAATGGTGAATCCATCCTGAAAGATGAGGAAAACACAACCTTTAATTTTGATACTGCCCTTTTTGAAGCAGCCAAAATCGGTCACATTGAAGCAGCTCAATTTTTAATGAAGATAGGTGCTAACATTGATGTTGCCATTAATGAAGCAGGAAAGGTTCATCAAAACGAAATAGCTCAATTTCTTTTTGAATGGGGAGATATATCAACTATGCTTGGTAAATTTTCATACTATACATATACATTGTATAATTAAAATTCTTTGTACAATTAGATATAGGTCAACTAAACAAGATACACCAAGTATTGAAAATGAGTAATTTCTCTATGCAAAACTGGTCTCCTCTTGGACTGAATCTTGGTCTTCCACAATCATCATTAGATGCTATTGAAGCAGATTCCAAAGTTGGATCTCAATGTCTACAGGAATGTTTATCTCAATGGTTGAACAAAGCTAATGAGGTAATCAACAAAGGTGCTCCAAATGGAGAATCATTAGCAAATGCTCTGAGAAGTATTGGAGAAGTTTCTTCTGCAGAAAACATTGAGGCCAGTAAGTAATTTGTAGATTATAATAGTGTTATATGATCATTGTACAAACAGAAACGGAACTCTCTCATCCAGCTTGTCAAATATTACTAAAACACTATGAAAGGCTCTCACAACTGATTCTTCCTGTGGAGACATTATTGACAGAGGGAGTAATCTGCAAAGAGATATTTCATGAAATAAAGAAGTCAGGAGGTTTACTAGCCAATGGTCCATTAAGAGCACTATGTACTACAGTTTCTAAAGAGCACAAACAACTAAGGGTATTTGCCACCATTTTACTTCAATCAAGCGAGACAATACAAGTAGCTCAGTTTATACTTGAGGAGTATGGTAAGTAGAAAGTAAACTTCACTGATAAAACATTTTGTCTTATTTTGTAGAAAGTACATTTACTTCACCAGATCAACCTCAAATATCAGAAACTATAGACATCCTTTCTTTAAATGACCAAAAGATGGAAAAATCACCTCCAGGTTTGTTTATCATTTGTATTCTAGTTTTAATAATTTCATAATTAAACAAACACAGGAACTTCTTTTGATCAAATGAGAATGTACTTCAGTACACTTATTAACACTGTTGCTCGTCTCATTGAAAATAAAGTCTCATCACTTGAAGACCTCAAAACATACCTCCAGAAACATTTTGATGAACTGCGGCTTCAATTAGAATATGCTAAATCACTCAAACAATTCATATTCCTTGTCAAAGACAAAGATACCATTATTGATATCGATTGCATACAAGCTATTGTGGATCACTTGGATATTGAAGAAGTCAAAGATCATATTGCAGCATATAAAATAACAATGGAAGGGTTCTGTGAGGAGACCACACTAGACATTTGTTGTAATGAGAGCTTCAATACAGCTTCATCTTCTCTTCTCAAATGTGAGACCATCGAATTTGTTCTGCAGTGGGAGACTAACAAACACTCACTCAGTGATGTCAGAGCTTTGTTAGAAAAGAGCTTCCAAGATATGGGTAAAAAGGTTCAAGTGAGATACATAAAAGTGGACAGCAACTTTGTCATTGTGACTTGCTATGCTCCAGGAAACATAATGGATATTCTACAGATGGAAACAGGGAAGAATCTTGACCTACTGAGGAAGACTGGCGTAATTGAACTAAAGATCAGCTATCATGTCTTTTTTACAACTACAGATAAAGTACTAACAGACAAGGAAAAAGAGATTGAGATACTACAAAAGAAAATAACTTCACTGTCCATACAACTACTAGAGAGAAAAGAAATGTTGGCAAAAGAAAACAAAAGTAAACAATAATATGTCATTTAAATTTGATGTCATAATTATCATGAGAACACTTAGACTGGCTGGCCAGACTCTCCATTATGACATGTGGAAGAACATGGAGGGACTGACCAGCCAGACTTGAGAACCTATTGCAGTAGTGTACATTATTGTTATGTTCGATTCTATAAGTACTAATATATTATTATTAGTTGAGGAAGTATTGCTTTTAATTAACTGTCTCTTTATACTAGCATTTACTAATAAGTGGTTATGTTCTCATTACAACTACATTATTAGAAAAACAAGAAGAGATAGAGATACTACAAGAAAAAATATCCTCACAGTCCTTACAACTACTAAAGTTAAAAGAAACGAACAGTCAATTAGCAAAAGACAACAAAAGTAAATAATATTACTTTATTTAAAATTCCATTTTATAATTATCAAACATACATACACTTAATGTGGCTAGCCAAATCCTCCATTATGACATGTGGAAGGACATGGAGGATCTGACCAACCAGACTTGATAACATTGGAGTAGTGTACATTATGATATGTTCAATATGTACTAATATATAAATTGTTAACAGAGAAACAAGAAGAAACAGAGCAGTTAACCAGAGAGTTAACTAAACAAAAAGAAAGTGAGCTATATTACACAAGACAAGTGGAGGAGTTAACAAATAAATCAGAAGTTGACGCCAGAATGGGTAAGGCAAAAATACTAGAAATAGAACAGTTAACCAGACAGAAAGAAGGTAAGGTATAGCTAATATCATTACCAGTACATACCATATATATTCTATAGCTGCTGATAAAATATTAGCAGAGAAAGAACAACAAATACAACAATTGACCAGAGAGAAAAAAAGTGAGTTATAGTTCTGTAGTGTACAGTCATTTCAATATGATTATATAGCTACTGATAAAGTATTAGTAGAGAAACAAGAAGAAATACAACAGTTGGTCAGAGAGAAAGAAGGTAAATTATAGTATTGTTAGTAGTATATACCATATGGTGGTATTTATTCAGCTACTGATGAAGTGCTAGCAATGAAAGAAGAAAAAATAAACCAGTTGGCCAGAGAGAAAGAAAGTGAGCTATAATACTATGATATAATAGATATATATTATTAATATGGTTATATAGCTACTGATAAAGTATTAGTAGAGAAACAAGAAGAAATAAACCATTTGGCCAGAGAGAAAGAAAGTGAGCTATAATACTATGATATAATGCATATATATTATTAATATGGTTATATAGCTACTGATAAAGTATTAGTAGAGAAACAAGAAGAAATAAACCAGTTGACCAGAGAGATAAAAAGTAAGCAATATAATTATAGCTCTTTGTATCATATATGTTTATGTTATAGCTTCTGATAAAGTATTTGTAGAGAAAGAACAACAGTTGGCTGGACAGAAAGAAGGTGAATTATAATTCTGTTAGTAGTACATATGGTTATAATTATGTTCTGTAGAGAAACAGGAAAATAACATAACCTCATTGACTGCACAACTAGGAGAAAGAGGAAAAGAAAAGACTAGTCAGTCACATTATAAGAAAGGTAAGCAATTTAATGGACATTATATGGGATTTTAATCTGTGACAATCCAATAATATGAGACAGAACATACATAAAACTTCCTCCCAGTCCTATGGACACCTTGTTCTTATAAAATAATTAATTTATTATAAAAGTTCTTTAAATATCTCGTTATGATATACTTTTGTAAATTGATTGATTGATTTAACTAATATATGGTTATACAAGTTGATGTAATTATTTGATCCAAACTGATAATAAAAATAAGATTGTTTGATTATTATTGTACTGTATTTGATAATCAGTCAATTCCATGTGACAGTAGTAATTAAAACGAGTTTACTTTCAGTTTGCATCAAATAATTACATGTGACCTACATATAACTATATATTAGTTAAATCAACAAATCAGTTTTTACAGTTCTATTTATTATAATAAATACAACATAGTAATAAAGTGGTTACTTATATAATTGAGCTTGCTGAAAAGTCCTCATGAATTTCTTTAAAGCCTATTTTTATTATAACACTACAGGTGCCAGTGTATCAAAAAACAATAAAGTTCATAAAGTATTGAGAAGCGTACTAAAAAACCATTTTGCTCACTTAAGTCACCTGTTACAACCATGTCTCCAACGTGTTGCTACAGAAATGTACTTTCATAACCTAGTAACTAGATCAGTCCAAGAGTCCCCAACCGTTCTCCTTGTGATTAATGAATTTGAAAATACTATGCAATATCTCGAGGAAGATATTTCAAAGTTACAAGAACATTGTCAACATTTCTTACAATGTCTCTCCAGTGAAGGTGGTCCAATGAAATTAGCTGCTCAAAAGTTATGTCAAGACTGGATGAAAGAAGTCAAAAAGCAATGTAATATCTCACTAGATCTTACATGTGATGAACAGGATATTAAACAACAAGGTCAGTAATACAAATGATTGTAGTCCATATTTTTTGTCACAAATACAATTTTGTTCTTGTTGTTAAAATTTCATTCAATAGATTTATTTACATAGCTTTTATGTGTGAAATTATGATAGTGAACAAAGCTAGCTGTGACAATATACATTCCCTCATAGATATAATAATGTATAAATGTATAATAATTATTATTCTAGCATAAAGATCAATGTATTATTATTAAGCGTATTAGTTCAGTGATACTTAGTAGAGAGCCTATACCAACCAGTAGTTAAAAAGTCCACAATAATGATTATTAATTGACTAAACTAAATAACTAACTGATTATTATGTAGGAGGTGTCATATAATGTGAAAGGATATGGGACAATGTTTCAATTTATTTCATTTTGATGATATCAAATGATACTCATCTGATTTCATTTAATGTATTGAAAAGTATTAGTTGCTTTTTGGGAGAAGGTTGGAATATATTTGTTCATACCATATATGGTTATGTTCTATAGCTATTGATAAAGCATTAGTAGAGAAAGAACAGTTTTAATCTTTATTATAACGATATCACTTCCTATAGCTATCACTCTTCATGAACCCACTTTGTCTGTTAGACCACAGTATGACCAGTTAATAGAATTACTAGATACTCTAGTCAATTGGCAAACGTTTGGCACTTTCTTACCTGGAATTAAGAGTGAACATATCCTAGTAATAGAACGTGAAAATACAAGAATCGAGAAACAAAAAGCTGCTCTGTTTTCAAAATGGCTTAACTTTCATCCTGAGGCATCATGGCAGGATGTACTGTTTGCGCTAGAAAAGTCACAAGAATATACTCTATCATCAAAAGTATATCAAAAACTTAACACAACTTTATCAACAGTTTCAACTATTCAAGGTATATTAATTACTCAAGGTAGAGTGAGATTTTACTATTTAATATACTATAAACTTTGAATGTGCTAAGACTATAAGGTCTGACAAGTAGTCCATACTTGTTGTGTACTATTATGCATACTATTTATTTACAACATGTAAACTAACTATATGCAAGAAAATATGGATATTTATTATAGTGTATCTTAATTTTGTTTCATGGTGCATTCAGTGATGTTGATATAATATTGTAATTTTATTTTACCAAGCCTAATACTTAAACTTCAACTGTTAAAGAGTAATCTTAGTATTACACAATACAGAATACAGTATTATGAAATAGAACATGCATAAAACTTCATCCCAGCCCTATGGACACTTTATTCTTATGAAATAATTATAATTGTGAGTCTGTGGTTAACGTAGTCTACATACACCTATAAGGATATACAGGATGTATTCACATATTACCCAGTTTAGACTAGTACTCATATACCTCACATGGGCAACAATGTTATAATTATGATGTTACATGATGTTACAAAATGATATACTTATTATAACACTCAATTGTGCAGGTCTTCAAGAAATTGTAACCGTGACATTTGAAAGTAAAGAGGTCGAAAAACAAATTCAGAGTACTTTAGAGGCCTTATGTAGTAAGTTCAGTTTGTTATTTGTAGCTGTTAAAGCAGCACTTGATTGTAAACTACAACATCAACAACTAGTACTAGTGGACTTTATTAGATGGATTGAACATCGAATGAACTGGGTTGGGGAATTTAGTGGTATTACTGATTTAGATGAGCTTTTCAAGAAACTACATCCATATTTTGACTTTTTAGACTGTATGTTAATTGTGGATATGAGTGAAATTTTTTTGAATGATGAATCCTTTGGGAAAGATAAAAGCCTCCTCGATGAACTCAAAGAACATATGGTTAGTGCTAAGAGACTTCGTTCCTTGTCTGCAGTCAAACAACTTAAAAATGATCTTAAAAAGATATACTTTCCCTATCTTACAAATCTAGTGAACATGCCACATATTCAAATTGAGTTACACAATCCATGGTATGAAGCTAATATTGAAGCACTTTATCTACTAATAGGACATTTACTACCTCACAAGTCTAAACAGTCAATTTTGAAGTATATTGAGATTGAGACAGGTTGATTTTTTTAAAGTGTATATTATGTAATGCAATATTTTTATTGTTGTTTTACTCTAATGCTAAAAATATTTGTCTTCATTCCCTTTTTATGCAGAGATTGTGATTGCACATGCAATTAAAACAAATCATAATCATTAAACGTCCAGCCATGCATATGCATAAATCTGACTCAAATCAAACATGAGGTCTGTCTGGACTCTGTATTGCAAACACTCAGGAATGCATGTTATCAGTATCTAGTCTGTCTCCTCTTTTCCCTTTGAATTTATTGATAGACCTGTTCCTACTTTTGAGAGTTCTTTTTACCAACTTTGATCAGTTTTTATGATGCTATAATAATATTAAATAAGACAAGACAGACTGGTTGACATAGAGACAGATTGATGGGCCAAAAAATTAGAGAAGAAAAATACATATAGAATCAGTGTTGTACAAATGCTTGGTAGCTAGTCATAATTCTAACTTGCTTCATTTGTCAGGATGTCATGTAATGTTTTTTCTGACTACATATGCATCTATTGAATAAGTTCTAAAGCAACAATTGAGACCATTAACTCATTGGGATCTCCATATGAAAGAATTTAAGACAGAAATAAAAGAGGAGCTAATGTTGTCACTAAATTACATAAAAGAAGTAAGGCTGAGTGAGTTATTAGAAATCTTTTACCTTTACAAGCTGACAAAGCACTTGCTTCATGATAAGGATAATTTATAAAGAAATATGGCACACACTAGTGGACATTGCATGGAAAGATGGTTAACATATTGTGAGTGTTTGTGTTTGACTTACATGTCAAGCACACAGAGAGCACAAACCCCATGTAAAAAATTAAAGTTAAGGTTTAGTTTAAACAACAATTTGACAAGAAACCATTGATCCTGACATTTGCATGCAGGGAGGATATAGACACACATTAGTACATTTCCTGCTACTTACTGGTTGTATCCTGTAAGTTACTATCTGTTGACTCAAACACTGAAGCATGAGCATTACCACATGATATAGTAATAGCATATATATGATAGAATTTAACAATGTAATTGTTCCTATTCCTTATTGATTACATAGCAGACTGCATAATTTACATAATTCCAACTGGTGAGGGCTACATTGATCCTGTAAGTTTAAATAGTCAACTGAATCTCTTATATGAGTGTTACCTAGCAATTAAACATGACCTTGTACATGAGTTAGGACTGGTTACATGAAATTAATTCTGTGCAGTATATAGGTATATTTATTTATTTTCTTCTAATTCATTTATTTAACTTTCAAATCTGTGTATGTCAATACTACATTCAACAGTTATCAATGTACACTGATCAACACAGACCACACACCTCAAACACTTTGAATCACTCTATTTCTGTAATGGTGGCCTCGGTGAAAAAATACAGGATGTGGTTGTCATCTTAATTTGATATCTGCAGTCACATGGCAGCTCAGTTTATTATATTAATATAATATTCATCATTATGAAAACTATGAACAATGTTGACCAGCATGCCACATGCTCTATAATAACACTGGCTTAGACATAGGGGGGGCAGGGGGGCTTGAGCCCACATAGTTTAAGAATGGGAGGCATAGCCCCCTTTAATTTAAATGATTCAGCAATTTCAAAAAATGTTATCAAAAAATGAATTTACGTGTAACTTTAATTCATTGTAATTTTTTCCTGAATGGTAGTAAAAAATATCAGGTTACATTTGAGCCCCCCCCCCCCCCCCCCCCAAATTTCTATGGTGTCTAAGCCACTGAATAATATTCACAAAAGTACTATACAAGGCAAGATTAAAACTAAACAAGTACATACATGAAAGTTACTATAATACAGAAATAGTTATAGATCTAAATGCATCAACATTTGACAATGTATATTAGGAGATTGATATTAAGCATGTCCTCTCTGGCACTGAGGAGAAAGAACATTTTGACATAGTATTAGTTTGTAATGGGTAAGTTATATCTCCTCCTTTCTCCTAAATTCATCACAATGTCTGTATTTATTTTGTTCTACAGACATTATTTCAAACCTTACCACAATCTTTTTGGTTTGGTGCACTTTAAAGGAACTATATACACAGTCATGATTACTGTGTACCAGAACCATTCCAAGGACAACACGTCCTTATAGTTGGAGCTGGCTACACAGGAATAAATATCTGTCTTGAAGTAGCCACTAAAGCCAAGCAAGTTCTACTTAGCCATCATAAACAACCATTTAGACAACCATTCCCTAGAAATATTCATCAGATTGAAGGAGTTGCTGGTGTTCTAGAAACAGGTTCTATACAACTGGATAATGGAGAGATACTTAAAGAAGAAATTAATAGCATTATATTATGCACTGGGTTTGATTACGAGTTTCCATTTTTAACTCCAGAGTGTGGGATACAAGTCACTAACAATAGAGTACATCCATTATATCAACATATTGTTAACATAGTCCATCCATCAATGGCATTCATTGGACTTAACTTTACTGTAGTACTACCTGTTTGCTGTTTTATTCAAGCACAGTACTATCTCTCTGTTCTCCTAGGAAGAGCGAAACTTCCTAGTCAAAAGGAAATGAAAGAAGAAGAAGAGGAAGTGTTTCGTATACAAGTAGAGAAAGACATTAAAGAGAGACACACTCATTTATTAGGTGATGATCAGTGGAGTTATTATAATGAGTTAGCAGAACTGGGTCAATTTGAACCACTTAAACCAGTTATTCAATCACTATATGACGAAGTAGTAAAGTTAAGGAATCATGATGCTGCTATTTATAAAGATATTAACTATGAAATCATTGACGATAAACAGTGGCAGAGAAAATAAATATGTCATGATAAATGTATGACACTTACTGATTAGTAGTTCTTATAAATTATTTTTTCTTATTAATTTTATTAAGAAAATTAACGATTGATATTTAATTAGAATACATACCTTTATACCAAATCATTAACAATACTTACTAAACACTTGCTACTTAACTTAGAACTTACTAGTAATGACAGAGTATTGTACCAGGAAGATAAGGAAGGTATGTGTATTTATACCAATCTGTTGTAATACTAACTAAAATAGTGTAACAATTTAAGAGCTATCTGAGGTACTACTTTTACTTAGAATGTACTAACAGACGTTATTATACCAGGGAATGTAACACTTTGGGATAAATTATTAGAGTAATTTACATGTAAGAATAAACAGAGACTGTTCAGTAGTAAAATAGTATCTTAAAAATTGTATTTCTTAGAATAGTTTGTTATGAAAAAAATACTTTACACATGAATATACCTAGTCTATCTAAACATCAATGTACCTACTATATGTATCAATGTACCTACTATATGTATCAATGTACCTACTATATGTATCAATGTACTGACCACATTTATCAATGTACCTACTATATGTATCAATGTACTGACCACATTTATCAATATACCTACTATATGTATCAATGGGCTAGTATATGTATCAATGTACCTACTATATGTATCAATGTACCTACTATATGTATCAATGTACCTACCACATTTATCAATGTACCTACTATATGTATCAATGTACATACCTAATATACATGTCAATGTATCTACTATATGTATCAATGTACATACTATATGTATCAATGTACCTACTATATGTATCAATGTACATACTATATGTATTAATATACCTACTATATGTATCAATGTACCTACTATATGTATCGTACCTACTATATGTATCAATGTACCTACTATATATACTAATGTACCTACTATATGTATCAATGTACCTACTATATGTATTAATATATCTACTATATATACTAATGTACCTACTATATATACTAATGTACCTTCTATATCTCTATATACACACATACAGTACTATACTTAGAACAGTTTATATAAGTAAGAGTTACATCCTTAGAATAGACCATTACAGGAAGTATGGTATAGTTGCTTAGAAATCATAACAGTAGCCTTGGATGCTAAGAACAGACAGTTCAGTGTATATATTAAAGAGAAAAAGTCTACACCTGAGTGTAAGAGTGTTCTTAGAACAGACAACGTTAGAGGTAAGATGTTTGTATGCATATCTGAGTTTATAAGTGTTCTTAGAGCAGACACATACAACAAATAGTCATTAACTTACTTAAACAAGTATTATGATATCCTGATTTTCTATTTGACTCCAGTCTACCTTCATTTATCCAACACTCTGATGTCTTACATTGCTTAGAACAATAAACTGAACATTATCAACTCTATCAATATATACAGTTTTATTCTCAAGTAAAGAGAGTCGCTCCTTTGTACTCAGCATTAACAAGTCATATGAAACACTGAAGTGGCTACATTAGTAATCTATTGGCTACATGTTAGGAGGTGGATATTAAATATGTTTCATTCCAATATTGTGGAGAAAGAATACTTTAATATTCTATACAACTTGATGATGGTGACACAGTCAAAGTGAAAGTTGATAATATTATATTATGTACTGGATATGAGTATGGGTTTCCATTTTTAACTCCAGAGTGTGGGATACAAGTCACTAGCAATAGAGTACATCCATTATATAAACATATTGTTAACATAGTCCATCCATCAATGGCATTCATTGGACTTAACTCATTAGTAGTACCTTCACTATGTTGTGATGTACAAGTAAAATATTATATCTCTGCTCTACTAGAAAAATTGAACTTAAACTTCAGAGGAAATGCTAAGAGAAAATGAAGAAGAGTATCAAATTAAATTAAAAGAGGATTTAAAGTGAGGCATACTCATGTTCTGGGATATTGTCAATGGACATATTACAAAGAGCTTTGCTAAACAAGGCAAATTTGAACAGCTAAACCCAAAGTTCCAGCTGCTGTATGATGAAGAGAAATTAAAATGTTACTGTCTATAAACAGTTGGACTTTAATGTTGTTAATAGTAATTATATTGGTAGGGAAAAGTGGATTGTAATACCAATAATATAGTGACAGTATTGTTTTAATAAAAAGACTATTTTACAATTTTATAGTTAATATATAATATAGTAGAATTTAACAATGTAATTGTTCTTATTCACCATTGATTACACAGTAGACAGAATAATTTGCATAATTCCAACAGATGAGGGCTACAAAATAGCTAACTGAATCACTTACATGACAAGAACACAAAGATTACTTCATCAAATGCTTGCTCATTACTAAGTTTTATAATAATATACTAAGTTTTATAAGGGACTATCCTTATAGTTTATTTGGAGTAGACCTTATACGTTAGGTCACATTAATCATAAAGTGTATACAGCTAAGTATGTCTACAATACAACATAACCTTTTACATATGTATGAGTAAGACTGGTTACATGAGGTTAATCCTGTGCAGCTGGTATATTTATTTATTTTGTTCTAATTCATTTATTTAATTTTCAAAATTTGTAGCATCAAATCTATGATTGTCAGTACTACATTCAGTAATTATCAATATACACTGACTAACACAGACCACACCTCAGACACCTTTGAATCAGCAATGGCGAGCTAAGCGAAAAATACAGGATGTGGTTGCCATCTTAATTTGATCTGTTCTGCAGTCACATGACAGCTCAATTATTAAAATAATTTCATCCTTATAAAAACTATGAACTGTTGACCCACACATCACATGATCTAATAATATTAACAAAAGTACTATATAAGGTAAGATTAAAAATAAACAAGTACATACATGGCTGTTACTATTTATAGTCACTAGTCATTTTGGCAACTCAGCATCCTCTATAGTTTATTTCTCTTATTCTCAATTCAACGATAATGGCTGAAAATTGTAGTGGATCAAGTGAACCTGTAGATACAACAATTTATGAACTCAGAGGTAAGTCTGTCATAAGTGTCGTGAAGCTTTTTAATGACTAAAATCCCTTTATATAGCTATAAGTGCTAATGCAGGTCAAATGCAAAAGCTAATGAAAGACATACTTAAGGAACAGCACCATCCTTTACAACTAGCTTTGAAAGACGGTCTTCTACAAGTAGCTTCAGAAATGTTCACTAAAGACTTAATTCATGAATCTGTCAAAGATGAACCGACTTACGATAAATTAATTGGCAATTTTAAAGCTGGAATGGAATTTAAAGATGCTTCAGAATTACAAAAACATTGGCAATCATTTATTGAGATTGTTTCTAATCAAGGTGGTTCTGCAGTTGGTGCAGCAAAATATTTAGCAAAAGAATTAACAGAAAGATTGAAGAGTCACAATGCCCCTCCTAGTACATGTCCTTTAGTCAATGATAAGGATAGCATCAAAATCGTAGACGTAGACAGTGAAGAGGAAGTTATGGAAAAGCTACAAGATCTTCATGAAACATTTGCTAGTCTAATGAGACGAGTTAGAACTGAACTAAATAAGGAGATTGAAAACAAACAAACAACTCTTTCAGATATAGCTCATTATGCACAAGATTTCATAACTTGGGATAATATTGATTTCAGCAGCATTCAAAGCATCGATGAGCTTTTTACAAAACTCCATTGCTATTTTGATTTTCTAGATTGCAGGGTTCTTGTTGTAATTTCTAAGGAATACATTACAAAAAATGATAGTCTGATAAAGAAATTGGAAGGTCATTCTAAGAAATCACACAAATTTCGCAACCTGCAGTCAGTGAAGACACTCAGAGAAAATTTATTGGAAATATACAACCCACACTTAAAAAATCCTGAAAACGCACCAACAGTTCACATCAAGTTGAACAATTCATGGGATGAAGCCAATATAGAAGGACTGTACTTACTAATTAGAAATTTTCTTCCAAAACATGAGAGGCAATCCCTTATAAACCACATCACAATCTCGTCAGGGTCTGTACTTATTAAATACATTGTCCAAGCATCCCAAGTTGATTGTCTCATAGCTTATGCTCAAGGCAAGCTACAGTTTATGCGTCTCATTGGTATCTTTGGTCTAGTAATCAATGACACACCAATATTAGATGAAGATGAGAATATGAACTTTAGTTTCAATAGTGGTCTTTTTGAAGCAGCAAAAGTTGGCCATAATGAAGCAGCTCAGTTTCTTCTGGACTTAGGAAGTAGTCTTGATATGGCTCTTCTTGAGGCAGTAAAAAGCAGTCATATCAGAGCATCTTGCTTTCTTCTAGAATTAGGAGCTAAGATTAGAACTTTGACATCTTTGTGCACTATATTAGGTAAGAATGATTTAAATTATTAATATGTGAATATTATATTTCTTCAGATCTAAGTCAACTGGATGAGATAACAAAAGTGTTGAAAAGAAATAAATTCTCTCCATCAAACTGGTTTCCTCTTGGACTTAATCTTAGCCTTTCAAGACCAACATTAGTAGCTATTGAAGCTGAACATAGTAATAATATGTCTCAATGTCTAGAGGAGTGTTTATCTCAATGGTTGACAAAAGGTGTAGTTGAGAAAGATGGACCAACATGGGAATCATTAGCTGGTGCCTTGAGAGGTATTGGAGAAGTTTCTTCTGCTGAAATGATTGAAATCAGTAGGCAATTTTATAATGTATAGTCAGGTATTGAACACATCTTATCTTATTCAGGAATAGAACTTTCTTATCCAGCATGTCAAATATTACTAAAACATTCCAGAAAGCTTTCACAACTGATTCTTCCTGTGGAGACATTATTGACAGAAGGAATAATCTGCAAAGAAATGTTTCATGAACTAAAGAAATCAGGAGGTTTACTAGTAAATGGTCCATTAAGAGCACTATGTACTACAGTGTCTAAAGACCACAAACAACTAATGGTATTTGCCACCATTTTACTTCAATCAAGAGAGACAATAGAAGTAGCTCAGTTTATACTTGAGGAGTATGGTAAGTAGAAAGTAAACTTCACCGATAAAACATTTTGTCTTATTTTGTAGAAAGTACATTTACTTCACCATATCCATCTCAAATGTCAGAAACTATAGACGTCCTTTCTTTAAATGACCAAAAGACAGAAAATATTCCTCCAGGTTTGTTATCATTTCTATTTTAATTAAAATAATTTTGATAATTAAACAGACACAGAAAGTGCTATTGATCAAATGAGAATGTACTTCATTACTCTTATTAACAATGTTGCTCGTCTCATTGAAGATAAAGTCTCATCACTTGAAGACCTCAAAACATATCTCCAGAAACATTTTGACGAACTGAGACTTCAATTAGAATATGCTAAATCACTCAAGCAAATCATGTTCCTTGTCAGAGACAAAGACACCATTATTGATATCGATTGCATACAAGCTATTGTAGATCACTTGGATGTTGAAGAAGTTAATGATCATATTGCAGCATACAAAATAACAATGGAAGAGTTCTGTGAAGAGATAACACTAGACATTTGTTGTAATGAGAGCTTCAATATAGCTTCATCTTATCTTCTCAAATGTGATACCATTGAATTTGTTCTGGAGTGGGAGGCTAGCAAACACTCACTCAGGGACGTCAAAGCTTTGTTACAAGAGAGCTTCCAAGATATGGCTAAAAAGGTTCAAGTGAGATACATAAAAGTGGACAGCAACTCTGTCATTGTGACTTGCTATGCTCCACGAAACATAATGGATATTCTACAGATGGAAGCACAGAATAATCTTGACCTTCTGAGGAAGACTGGCCTAATTGAACTAAAGATCAGCTACCACATCTTTTTTACAGCTGCAGCTAAAGTACTAGCAGAGAAGGAAGAAGAGATTAAGACACTACAAAAGAAAATAACTTCACTGTCCATACAGCTACTAGAGAGAAAAGAAATGTTGGCAAAAGAAAACAAAAGTAAACAATGATATGTTATTTAAATTTGATGTCATAATTATCATGAGAACACTTAGATTGGCTGGCCAGACTCTCCATTATGACATGCAGAAGGACATGGAGGGACTGACCAGCCAGACTTGAGAACATATTGCAGTAGTGTGTACATTATGGTTATCTTCATATAACTACTAATACATCATTATTAGTTGAAGAAGAATTGCTTTTAGTTAACTTTCTCTTTATACCAGTATTTACTAATAAGTGGTTATGATCTCATTATAGCTATACTACTAGAAAAACAAGAAGAGATAGAGATACTACGAGAGAAAATAACTTCACACTCCTTACAATTACAAAAGTTAAAAGAAATGAACAGTCAGTTGGCAAAAGACAACAAAAGTAAACAAAAATACTTTATTTAAAATTGCATTTTATAATTGTCAAACATACATACACTTACTGTGGCTAGCCAGATCCTCCATTTTGACATGTGGAAGGACATGGAGGACTGACCAGCTAATGTTAGAATATTATAGCAATATGCAAATGGTTATGTTCTACAACTACTCATATATAAATTTGTTAACAGAGAAACAAGAAGAAATAGAACAGTTAACCAGAGATTTAACAAAGAAATTAGAAATTGAGGCCAGAATGGGTAGGGCAAAGACATTAGAAATAGAACAGTTAACCAGGCAGAAAGAAGGTAAGTTATAGCTAATATTATTACCGGTACATACCATGTATATTCTATAGCACCTGATAAAATATTAGCAGAGAAAGAAGAACAAATACAACGATTGACCAGAGAGAAAAAAAGTGAGCCATAGTTTTGTAGTGAACAGTCATTTTAATATGATTACATAGCTACTGATAAAGTATTAATAGAGAAACAAGAAAAAATACAACAGTTGGTCAGAGAGAAAGAAGGTAAATTACAATATTGTTAGAAGTATATACCATATGGTTGTATTTATTCAGATACTGATGAAGTGTTAGCAATGAACAAAAAAAAAATAAACCAGTCGGCCAGAGAAAAAGAAAGTGAGCTATAATACTGTAATATAAATATAATTATTAATATGGTTATATAGCTGCTGATAAAATATTGGTAGAGAAACAAGAAGAAATAAACCAGTTGTCCAGAGGGAACGAAGGTAAGCTACATACAGTTGTTCATACCATATATGGTTGTGTTTTATAGCTTATGATCCTGTTATGTCTGTTAGACCAAAGTATTACCAGTTAATAGAATTACTAGATACTCTAGTCAATTGGCAAAAGTTTGGTGCTTTCTTACCTGGAATTAAGAGTGAACATATCCAAGTAATTGAACGTGACATCAGAGGAACTGACCTACAAAAAGCTGCTCTTTTTTCAAAATGGCTTAGTGTTCATCCTAAGGCATCATGGCAGGATGTACTGTTTGCACTAGAAAAGTCACAAGAACATTCTCTAGCATCAAGAGTATATCAAAAACTTAACACAACTTTATCAACAGCATCAACTATTTCTCAAGGTATATTATTGTAACAATTACAAATAATTTTGATGTCATCGCTTCATGTAGATCCTCGAGTTGTTAAAACAGTTGTGTTAGAAAATGAAGAGAAAAAAGCTTCAACAGCTTCAACTATTTCTCAAGAAAAGAAATTATTAGAAATTCAAACCACATTAGCACTTCTTCACAGAAATTTCAGTTTATTAATGGTAGCTGTTCAATCATCTCTTGATCATAAACTACAACATCAACAACTAGTACTAGTGGACTTTATTAGATGGATTGAATATCGAATGAAGTGGGTTGGGCAACTAAGTAACATTGTTGATTTAAATGAGCTGTTTAAGAAACTACATCCATATTTTGACTTCATAGACTGTGAATTGATTGTTGATATGAGTGAACAGTTTCTTAATAATGAATGCTTTGGGGAAGACAAAAAGAGCCTTGTCAGTGAACTTAAAGAACACATAGCTAAGGCTAATACACTTCGTTGCTCATTGACAGTGAAACAATTAAGAAATCAACTGAAAAGCATATATTTTCCACATATTGGAGATTTATCAAACATCCCCCAAATATGCATTACATTACACATGCACAATAATTGGAATGACACTAATGTCAATGCACTCTATCTACTAATACAACATATACTTCCTCACAAGTCAAAACAGTCAATTTTGAAGTATATCACAATTGATACAGGTTCAGTTCATATTAATTACATTGTGTATGAAACAAATGCCGATTGTCTCATAGCTTATGCTCAAGACAAGCTACAATTTATGCATCTCATTGGTATCTTTGGTCTAACAATTAATGGTGAACCTATCCTGGAAGAAGATGAGAATATGAACTTCACATTTGAATCAGCTCTTCTTGAGGCTGCAAAAGCTGGTCATAATGAAGCTGTACAATTTCTCCTCACGTTAGGAGGTGACATAGACCATTGCAATGAAAAAGGCGGAACAGCACTTATGATAGCTAGTGAAAGTGGACATGAACAAATTGTACAAACTCTAGTATCAGTTGGAGCTAATGTTAACATTCATAATAATGAAGGTTGGACTGCCCTAATGATAGCTAGTCGATATGGTCATCACCAGGTTGTTGAACTACTAATCAAAGAACATGCCAACATTAACACTCAGAAAGAAGATGGATGGACTTCCCTAATGCTAGCTAGTCGATATGGTCATCACCAAGTTGTTGAACTACTACTCAAAGAACATGCCAACATTAACACTCAGGAAGAAGATGGATGGACTTCCCTAATGCTAGCTAGTCAATATGGTTATCACCAAGTTGTTGAACTACTACTCAAAGAACATGCCAACATTAACATTCAGAAAGAAGATGGATGGACTTCCCTAATGCTAGCTAGTCGATATGGTCATCACCAAGTTGTTGAACTACTACTCAAAGAACATGCCAACATTAACACTCAGGAAGAAGATGGATGGACTTCCCTAATGCTAGCTAGTCGATATAGTCATCACCAAGTTGTTGAACTACTACTCAAAGAACATGCCAACATTAACACTCAGGAAGAAGATGGATGGACTTCCCTAATGCTAGCTAGTTATGGTGGTCATATTCAGGCTGTTAAACTACTTCTCCAATGGGATGCAGATGTTAGTATTCTAAATGAGAGTAATTACAATGCCTTAATGCTAGCTAGTCAGTATGGACATATCGAAGTTGTGGAATGTTTACTACAAACACAAGCAGATCCGCATATACTAGCATATGATGGATCAACAACATTTTCATTAGCAGCTGTTAGTGGTAACAGAGACCTTGTTAATATGTTGTTAGACAAAGTTCAACCCACTACTGATGAGATTGAAAAAGCAGTAGTACTATCATGTTATGGTGGTCACCCTACTCTCATTACCTTCCTCTCAAACAAACTTCCACACCTCACTAATGACCAGAGAGAACTACTAGACTCATGTGTTAAAGGAGATTTAGGTGCAGTTATAATGAAGACATTAGGTAGTCCAGATACTCCACTGGTACTTGGTCTTACTCCACTCATGGTAGCTTCATCATGTGGACATGTTGATATAGTGGATGCTCTCATACAAACTGGAGCTGATGTCAATAAAGAAGAAAGTAATTGGGGATTCACTCCTTTGTTCTTTGCAGTAAGAGGAGCTAAATCTTTCACAATAGTAGAGACACTCTTAATGTATGGTGCTCATCCTAATGTCATTGCTGACAAAGGCACACCATTAGATGACGCTAATTATATTAAACAAAAAAGTATTAGTGAACTACTAAGTAAATATGGAGGTCAAACAAGAGAAAAGTTAGAAAGAACAAAAGAGAAAGAATCAATATAACCAACTCATGAACTAACAAAGATATTAACTTATGGAGATAGTTACACTATCAAGAGGAAGACAAAACAAAAGAGATTCCAAATACCAAGTCCCATGTCCATACTTCATTCACTCACTCCATACATCTTAAACCATACTCATACATTTAGAAATACCAGTGTGAAACAAGACAACAAGAATAAACCAACACAAGACAACAAGAAAGAAGTCAAGGAAGTATACATTGTTTATATTAAATATTACTGCTATAACTGTGATTATTAGTTAATTTTAAAATATAATCACTGTGAAAATTGCTAAGAATAGTCTGTTATCTGACACCTATTATAACAGTAATATCAGACTGTTATAAGCTCTCTTATACTAGCAGTCTATAAGGATGGTATAGCGTGGATGCTTACACCTCATTCTGTTATAATCTTGCTTATAACAGACTTATTTTAAGCAATTTGATGTAAGCATATGCTTATTGCCAATTTGCCATAACCATTAATAATAATCATTATTGTGAATAATACATTTAATTAAGTGTACTGTATAATATAAGATTTTACAAAAGACAAAGCCAATATCAAAGAAGTGCACTTTTTAATAAGGGAACACAAACAATCACTTTGTCAATTCTATAATCAAGTTTTACATTAGTCTCAGCAACTGCACAATGTCCCACTATTCTAGCAACAGGAATAAAATTGACACAACTATCTCTCACAAATGTTGTTGAAGAAGGAAATGTTGTTAGAATGTGCCTATCTCAATATGGGTGATCTTCCAACCATTGGGTATGTGCTAATACAATATATACCACAATGCTTATACTTTCAATAATGTAGACATATGAAAGACGTGCAAGATTTTGGGAGTCTGTAACACCAAACATGATGTCCAACGAAGAAAAATATGTTTGCCATCAACCTCATTATCAGTCTGATTGATTTAACTTGTTCATGAAAAAACTATGCAAAGCTGTGGATACTTATAAATGGACTAAATAAAGATAATGGTGATGGTGAATCAGTCATTGCGTCAGTACTAAATCCTAATACAGCAACAGTAGAAAGAGAAGAGGACAGTGATTCTGAATATTTGTTTAATTCTGATTGACATTATTATTATAGTGCATTTGTGTTGCATTTCATTTTTGTGAAAATATCTCCCCCAAATTGGCAATGCTCAAAATAAGCTATGATATAACAATGATATAATACAGTTATAAGTACACCTTATTTCAGAAATACAAGAGAGCTTAGAACAGAGTGCTTATAATGTATCTATAGGGTGTTATAAATCCTTATTATACTACCGATATAAACAAGCTTATCTGTGGCTTATTCCTGAAGTATAAGGTGCTGACAACTATGTAATAAGATAGCATATACTGTAGCATTTACACAGTGGATCTTGTTTCTCATTATTAATAAAAGTTGGTTTACTTATAATATGTATAATTTAGGTCATAATTATTGTATTTCCAATAAGATGAATATTAAAAAACAGTTTGAACACACAACCAGACAGATATATAGTTTTAGTCTTCAAAGTTAGTAATAATCTAGTCCATTACAGCAACAGCAGTATCATCAAAATAATCTTAGGATAAGTTATATCAGATCCCTTTGAAGGACAATGTGTTCTTGTAGTTGAAGCTGGTATACATGTGATGACCATCCACACAAAATGTTATATGTCACTTGGATTAGCAAGGAAAATGAACATGCTTTAATATATACTTCTTCCTAGTTTCTAGTCACATTTGAAATAGTAATACATAAACCATGAAATTGCTTGAATTTAGTAAATATTTAAAACAAAAAAAGAAACGTAATTGTATGTATTAATGTCTTGAAAACTATGTCAATTCCAAATCCTTAAATCAATCATTCAGAAAGAAGGGAAGTCATACCAGATGAATTATTACTGAAATGATAATTAAATATATGCTCTCCCAAAAAGAAGTGTTTTATTTTGTTTTCAATCTCCGAGCTTTTGCAAAAATGGTAGTCATGGTATCACTAATAGTATACTGGAAACATTGACTATAGTGTTACCATTTTTTTGGATTATGAATATGTAATTAAAACTTATATCTGTCATTACATCATCATGTAGTAGTTAAGTAATATATGTATTGGTACTAGTAGTCTCACACATCACACCCATTCTGAGGAGAAAGGTATGGCATGTGAGATTTAACTCAGTAGTATATACATTATTAGTTGATTGTTGATTAAAGTACATACTACTATAATGTGTAAAAGATATCAGTAACACAATACTTTTTTAGTATATTCATGACAAGAGACACTATTGTACATATTTGGTCAAAATGATAACCTTTCTCCATCCACTAATTGAGTGATACTATGAATAATATTGACCACACTTCACATGATATGTTATAAATGGACTGAACTTACTAGTTTTCTAGGTGTGTCACTGGAGGAGAGGGAAAGACTCAAGACAATGGCCAGCAGTGATACTAGTACTTTAAAATAATTATCAATGTAGTATAATAGTTTAGTAAAGTACATAACAAGGCATCTACTATTGATTTCATGTATTGAGGGACACAGTTAGTGTTTTGGTATAGTTCTGGTAGGATTTACAAAACAGATGCTTTCATTTTTAAGATACAGCATATAAATGGAAAGCAATGAAGAAGATAGAAGGTATTAGTGATAAGCTAGATGGTTGTGTAAATTATAATATGCAATATGCTTAGTTGTTGACGTCCATTACCAATAGGTTAGCCACAGTAATACAAAATATAGTCAGAAGTTACTCCCCCCAGCAAAAAATTTTTTTGAAACCTTGCACAGCTTTCCAATCTTAATTTCACCAAAACCTTGGTTATTATAACAATGAATTCTATAATGTAGTGACAAAGAATGTTTTTGCATAACATTACACAAGTCTGCTTATTGTAAATACCCTTGATTATGTAATTATTTTAATTCTTTCCATTGATACCAGTACTAGACACTGAAGATATAAATGCTGATGAATTGGATGTCCAGTTCAATCTTCTTGTTAATGATGTGGCTCTTTCTTTTAGTGCTAGAGAAGTTAACATAAATGACATGAAAGAATATCTTTGTTGTCTTCCAGTTTTTCGAGAACATACACATGCATCAAATAGAGTGCCTGGATTTCTGAAGCTAATTATGGAAGATCTAACATCATGTGATACCATACCTGAGCTCTTCAAATGTTTATCTACTTATTGGTCTTGGTTTAACTACATACTATTTGAAAAGCTTGTTAAGAAATTTAGTAACTGGGGAGACAAAGAATTCTCTGCAGTCAGTAATTATAAAGACAAATTAAATAAGTTTTTGGAGAGGAAGATGTTTGAAATGCCAACACATACGCACTGTAAAAATAAAATAATTGGATTTGCACAGCTTATTGTTAGATGGTCTTATCAAATTCAAAACAAAGAAGCAAACTGTATTCTAATGATACGTGACTGTTTAGCTACATCTCTGGGTATTAAAACATATACTTTGATTTTAACAGATATTAATGATGGTGGTGTTGAGCTTGTTTTTCTTGTTCCTATACAAGATGCACCAAAAGACAATGTACGAGAACTTAGTGAGCCTTCAGATTTTCATCGATATCAACCTGCTATACCAGTATTGTATCAACCTACCATACCAGTGTTGGATCTTGATCGACCTACCATACCAGTGTTGGAACAATCTACTGTACCATTGGATCAACCTACCATACCAGTGTTGGATCTAGATCGACCTACCATACCAGTGTTAGAACAATCTATTGTACCAGTGTTGGTTTATGCACACTAATGAACATGACGCACACATACATTGCAGCTGTTCATATGGCTTTTAATTTTTAAAAATTTTTGGTGCTAACAAGACACACTTTCACTCATGTATTGAACACGTTTACTTATAGAGTCTTCATTTTTTTCTGTTTTATATACATTTAAAAATTAATCAATAAGTAGGTATTTGCAATGGCATTTATTTCATATTCAATCTTTGAAAATTGAAACATGTATTGCATACTAGTATATGGAGACATGGAATGTATTGTGAATGTTTGCCGTGCAGAAGTCCATATAAAAGTTAAAATTAAAAAAAATTATTAAAGTTCATATCTAACCATGATTATTGCATCCTTACGCTTGCCTGCATGTAGGAAGGATATATGATACACCTTAGTACATTTCCTGCTACTTACTGGCTGTATCCTGTAAGTTACTATCTGATGACTCATGTTTACAGCAAGATGTCTGAATCTTTAGAAGACGTAGAGAAGATAGTAGAAACTGACAATGGTAATTCTCCTGAAGCTCAGACTAACAGCAGATCAAGTGGCTATTGTAATGGGTACACAATAGACCACACTTACTTGAGAAGTATTGAAGGTATCTTGAGAGTAATCACACTGGTGAGTGTAAAGAATAAGAGAGAAAGATCTTATAAGCTTTTCTTTGCCTTCTAGCCTCTTGCTCTCATTTTCATTGTGTTGGATGTGGCTGATTACAGAGGTGGTGGAGAATGGTTTAATTTATTTGTAGCAATTGGATGGATTATATATGCTGTTGTCACTATTATCATTGAAGTCTTTGTACCTGGTATCTATGTCTATAGATTAGTGGTAAGAAATTAGATGAATGGCCATTTAATTTATTAACTTAAAAAATCAATCAACTTTTGACATTGTAAATGACATTATAAACTTCCTTGTCAGTTTTTAGAGGATACCACATGTTATAAATTAATTCCATTCAAGGTCTTCTTTATAGCTAGATGAACAGTTTATTTAACCAATGCAACTATATGAATGACCCAACCCCTAAATCTAACATACCCCATATAACATATAATACTAAGACACATCATCTATTGGTAATGAATTTATGTATACAAACATTGTTCAAAGTTAGGTTGGCATGACCACAATGTTCAGTAAACTTTTGTTTGAAGACTTTCCATTACATATACATTATGCACAGTGTGGTTAATATTTGTACTTGTATATACATATATATACAAATTTAACTTCCATGTCATATTCAGCATTAAGCTTGATAATTACTTTGTGACTATTGTAAGTAATACTATTACATTAAAACAAGTGTCATACACATTATAATACAAGTTAATTGTACTGATTTTATCCTATATAGGATGGTATTATGACCATGATATATGCTTTGATGTGGGCTGTAGCTAGTATCATATGCATTGTTGATGCTGCAATTCAAAATAGTGGTGTTCTTGGTGCAGCTGCAGTAAGTTTCAAAATGAAATAATTGATATTGTACCACTATATGACGGAGTTATTTAGTAGTGATTATCACAATATTGTACTAACCACTATATACCAGTATTGTACAAAGTTTTAAGATAGTATTAGTATAGCACACATACATATATATATATGTGTGTGTGTGTGTGTGAAAATAATGTACTTTACTAAAGAAGTACGTTGTTATTATATCTATATTATGTAGAGTACTTGAGATTTATCATAATAGATCAAGAATACAATTGTTTTGTTATGTATAGTGTATTGAATTGATATGAGCTAGTAATAAGGTTCATTAATATAGAATGTCTATTCAACATTGTATTTTTTCTTTAGTTTTTTGGAATTGTAATTACAGTCATGATCATTGCAAATGCAGTCATGGCATTAAGAACATGGCATACATATGAAGGAGGAACTAGAGGTTCTGTGGCCATTTTTGCCATTTGATGTTGATCAATATAAAAGTGCTATAAGCACTTTTAAACATTGAGTTATTTCTGAATTTCTATTAAGTTTTCAGTATACTATATTTTAATTAAATACTGTTCAGTATACATAAAGACTACTTTCTTTCACTCCCATATATAGAAGACTGAAACATTAAATACAAAACTCTACCATGTAGTACTGAGTGGCTACTTAATATGGATTTGCATGGGTGTTCATCCCTGCCTTGTTTCTTTCCTTTTTGTAATTGTCATCCCTACATTATCCTTCATTTTTCTTTATTAAATACTATAAAGCAAGGATAAACACAATGTGCTAAGCGAAGACTATGAGCTCTAACAAGTAGTCCACCTTGAAATAGTCCATTTGATACACCAATAATTATTATTGAAGAACGTATATATGCTTTCTTAACTTTGTGTTTAACAAATAATTATGTAGTTTTTAGTTTCATTTACATTCCACTATTTACAAAGGATGTGATTTGCACATGCTACAATTAATATGAGTATTGTTGAGTTATTAGAAATCCAAATTCTATACCTATACAGGCTGATAAAGCACTTGTTTCATGATAAGAGTAAACCAATAAGGCATATACTTATAGTCACAGCGTTAACATATTGTGAGTGTTTGTGTTGACTTGCATGTCAAGTATAAATCCCATGATAAAAAATATAAAATTAAAGTTCAGATTGAACTAGGATGTGATAAGAAGGCATCTTGACACTTGTATGCTGGAAGGATATACATGACACACCTCAGTATATTGCCTGCTACGTAATGGATGTATATATCCTGTAAGTTACTGATGACACATACCTACAGAAAGATGTTTGAATCTTCAGAAGATGTAGAATATAGTAGAAACTGACAATGGCAGTTGTTCTGAAGCCCAGACCAACAGCAGATCAAGTGGCTATTGCAATGGTTGCAAAATAGATCACACTTACTTAAGAAGTATTGAAGGTATTTTGAGAGTAATCACACTGGTGAGTGTAAAGATTAAGAGAGAAAGGACTAAAAGCTTTCCTTTACTTTCTAGCCTCTTGCTCTTATTTTCATTGTGTCGGATCTAGGTGATTACAGAGGTGGTGGAGAATGGTTCAATTTATCTGTAGCAATTGGATGGATTGTATATTCTAGTGTCACTATTATCATCGAAGTCTTTGTGCCTGGTATTCATGTCCATAGATTAGTGGTAAGAAATTAGATACATTGCCATTTTGCTTTGTTGATTTGAAAATCCATCAACCTTTGAAATTGTAAATAACATTATATGACTTCATCAGTTTTAAAGGATACCACATGACATAAATTAATATTAATAAAGACCCTTTTTTACAGCCAGGTGCATGGTTCATTTCATCAATGCAAATATATGGAGGATGAAATCCCTAAATCTATTATATCCCATAAAACATATAATGTTAAGACACATATCTATTGATAATCAATTTATATATACATATATGTGTGTGTGTGTGTGTGTGTGTGTGTGTGTAATATTCAATTGTAACGCTAGGTCAGTTTGCCCATACTTTTCCAGTAAACTATTGTTTCAGGACTTACATTGCTGTTGCATATAGTGTTCAGTATGTATAGTGTCCTTAATAACAAGTATTTGTATGTATACATTCTTAACTTCCATGTCATATTTAGTATTAAGCTTGACAATTACTTTGTGCCTATTGTCAGTAACACTATTACACAGAGACAAGTATCATACAATTATAGTACAAGTTAATTCTACTGATTTTTTTCTTATAGAGGATGGTATTATGACCATGATATATGCTTTGATGTGGACTGTGGCTAGTATCATATGCATTGTTGATGCTGCAAGACATGATAGTGGTGTTCTTGGTGCAGCTGCAGTAAGTTTCAAGATGAGATTATTGATATTGTACCACTATTAGTGATTATCATAATATTGTAGTAACCACTATATATCAGTATTGTGAAAAGTTTTAAGGTAGTATTAGTATAGCACATGTACATGTATATATCTATACATGTGAAAATAATGTACTTTACTAAAGAAGTATGTTGTTATTACATGTATTTTATGTAGAATACATGAGATTTATCGTATAGATCAAGAATACAATTGTTATGTTTTGTTATGTATAGCGGATTGGATTGATGTGAGCCAGTAATAGGATTTATTTTATCATAGGATGTCCATTTAACATTGTGTTTTTTCTTTAGTTTTTTGCAATATTGATTACAGTCATACTCATTGTAATGCAGTCATGGCATTGAGAACATGGCGTACATATGAAGGAGGAACTAGAGGCTCTTTTGCCCTTTTTCATGTTTGATACTGTTCAACAGAAAGTGCTGTGAACACTTTTAAATATTGAGTTCACTCTGATTTTTATCAAGTTTTTATTGTAAAAACAAAAAATTCATTTTGATCCATATTTGCTTGTCTGAATAAAATTGTAATACAATAATGTATCATTGCAAATAGAAATTTTATACCGTAATGTAATTAATAGCATTAGTATTTAATAATGTGCATTCAGTTATATGAGTACATGTAACTAAAACAATCCTTGTTTTCTGAAAAGAGGAATAATTAATTCCACACTAGTTCTTACACTGTGCGCATAATTAGAGACACAACCACGTGGAGAAAACATGCAGTCTGAGAAAGTTCGGACTTTAGTAGCTGATTCTGGTGCCTTTATCAAGGGTGCCCCTTTACAACAGTGGTCTAGTAATGTAGTAACGATCAAGGATGTAGTAAATGAGATCAGAGACGCTAATACTCGGCAAAGGTTACAAGTGTTGCCTTATGAGCTGACCTTTCGTGAACCGTCACAAGCAGCCATTAGTCATGGTAAGGTAATACGGTATCAAAGACCAATATAGTACACACAACCTATTACTATTATCAGTAATCATTTGTTTGGACACATCTACCTATTTTACTGATCATTCTACTGTGTATAGTCTTGTTTGGCATTCTTCTTTGTATAGATAGCCATGGTGCTGGCCTCGTAAGAACAGTGTTTTTGTGAAGAGGATGCCCTCACAAGACTACAAATGTTACTAGTTTAGTAGTTTATAATAACCATATTGCTAGTGTCTAGATATATACCAGAAGACCACAGTGTGTCACATGATATGTTGACCTAATCAATTAATATAGTCACAATACTATTTACACTAGCTATATCTTTAACTCACCTTAGTATTATCATAACTAGTTTCTCTCTTATGACATTGTTATAGTAACTGACTTTGCTAAGAAGACAGGGGATTATCACAGTCTCTCTGCAACTGATCTGCGTCTTATTGCCCTCACCTACCAACTAGAGTGCGAGGAGGGGCCTAACAAAGGGGAACAACTGAGAACAGAACCTCTCAAAACATCAACTCAAGTAAACTGAACTAACAGTCTACTATCTTAGCCTTTATTGTTATTTGCAGTACAATAGTGCATTGTATTTGGTGTGTATTGATTATTATTCAGGGCTATCATGACTGGATGTGTTAAGATTATGTTTTGATCATAACATGAATTTGTTTATTATTGAGACTTACAGTAAACATGTTATGATTCATGTTAAGTGTGTGTTAATACAATGTTAAAGTTTGTTTTAAACATAAAACTGTAACAACTTTCATTTATTGATCCTACCCAATTTAACACTTTCAAAATTGTTTATTATTATTGTGTACACAGAACCCAATACAACGAGGGGGACAAGGTGTTTTTACAGCTGGATTTTATAAAGGACATCAAGTGAGTCACATGATATATACTATTCTGTTATGTCTTGTTTTATGATCTATTGTTATAATAATTAGTTTTAGTATTAAGTAGTCTTGATATGATATATAATTAAAACAAGACAGTTATTGAGCAAGAGTAAGCACAATGCACAAGCTGTGTAGAAATAGCTGTTTATTTACCTAGCCTCTTATAAAACCAGCTGTTATATGAGGAGGGTTTTTATAAATAATAAGAATAGGATATAAACATTACAACAGCTGGTTGATGTCCAAATATTTCAAACCACAGACAAGGATAAAAAGCAACTCTATATCATCAACAGCAAATTACTCCATCAACAATGACATAACATCACTTCCTGTAACCAGTGGTACACATAATACTACCAGTAATGATTTACCATCAACCTCAATAGAACTATCAGATGAATCTACAACAGTGACCAACTCTTTTGATCTTCCACCTCAAGGAAGTTATGCATTACCCTGTGATAAAGAGAATGTCAATAGTCCAGACACTAGTACTGTACAGTCGTCATCAGTCACAGTGAGTAATGAAATTGTAGCTGGACTAGAAACATTGTGTGTTGAAGACAGTAAGAATATAGAGTTAGGTGTACTCATAAATAAAGCAGATAACAAGGATAATTCTGCTAGTGATGTTATGAAAGAAGAAGAGAAAAAAGAAATTACAAAGAATAGTGAAGAAAATGGAGATGAGGAGATTGTTGAAGAAGACGATGACAAAGAACTTAGTGACAGTGATGAAGAAGGATGGATCACTCCAGAGAATATACATGAAATGTGTGAAAAGATGGGCGGAGTTATGGAGGAACAACCTGAAAACATTACAGTGGGTTGTATCACTACTGACTACTCTATGCAAGTAATAACCACAACCTAATAACTAGCATATGTTCATGACATGGGCACCACATGGTTGCCACATGGTCACCATACATCATCTGATGTCACTAGTTATCAATGATCTGTACTTGTCATTGTTTCATTTACAGAATGTATTACTTCAAATGGGATTACAGGTGGTATCTGTGGATGGTATGTTGATCAAAAGATTACAGACATATGCTCAACAATGCAAAGCATGTTTCAAGTAAGAATAACTCATAATAGGTCTACTTTTATTCTGTTTCAGTATTTTTAAAATCATGTAATAACATTGGCACACTATAGGCCAAAAAAATGCAACATTTCTAGTAAATATTTGCTTTCATGTATTGTTATATATTAGTTTCTTGAAACTCATCAATGATCTACTATTGAATCACGGTTATAACAAGTCTCAATTGAATACCAGTCTTTGGGAACACTTACTAGTCACTATATTAGCAGAGATTGTTGATTTTGTCAATTTAGTGACTTAGAAAATCTACTAAAGTATTGTATTGTGTCATATTTGTATCATAATTATGACACTGTCTGTTAAAGCATCATTTATTTTAAATATTCCCTTTACTATAAAGTAACTACATTATATAGTATAATTAGCATTATATTTTCCTATATAACAAACATTCTTGATAGTTTTTATATCCATCTTTTTAGGACATCATTTAAAATGGGGGCCTATTTTTGTCCCCACTGTGGCAACAAAACTATGATCAAAGTGTTGGCACAAACAGCAGCTGATGGTACTATACAATACCGTCCACTAAGCAATAAACAGTTCAGTCACAAAGGATTAAGGGTAAGTGTCTTGTTAATGATTGTAGTGATCTTTGTGTATTGTAATGAAGAAAGTTGTTATCAATGTTTGATGTTAGACTAATGACCAACCTTTACTAGACAGTATTAAAAGAATTTTACTACAGTATAAAGGACAAAATTAATAACACCAGATAATTACTGGTCTAGTCCTTTTTCTGTGTAAAGATGCTATTAGAATATGACATTAAATGGTATACATTACCAGTACTACTATTTTTGTCATTTATACCCTAGAAACTCTGGTACAATCCTTTAAACAAGTGAAGTCAAATTTTAACCCCCCTAACCACCTGTGTACTTTTAATTAGGTATAAATTGATTCATAGATTGTCACCTCAGCTAATCATAGTTTAACAATGTGTAAATTATTCATCTATTCCCCAAATGGTTAGATAAACTAATAAAACCTTAATAAGGTATAACACACATTGTGAATATAATTAATAGAAATACTTCAGCTACTTATAGTACAATGGAATTAAAATTTGTCACTTAATCAAAACTGATTTAATATTATTCATTACTTCAGTATTCGATACCTCTACCAAAAGGTGGTAGGCAACCTGACAAGCCTATACTTGCCCCTGATCAAAAGATAACTTTTCGACTACCCAGATCTAGAGAGAGACTCAACCCACTTGATCCAGACTACATTGTACGCGATTCACCATTCCGATTCAATGACGTTACAAGTCGTGGTGCACAAATAGCATTTCGACACGGAAGGAAGATGCAAGGAGGAGGTTGGCATAGAAACCCTAATCAAGTTAGAAAGAAGAAGTGAGTGTCAGTCAATCCTGATCGACTGAACTTGTAGCTATTAACAATGATGAAATTGCAAAGACAATTTTAAGAACTTCATACAATTATGAAATAAATCTGTATTTCCTAAATCTTTAATAATAGCTGGAATATAGTAAATTATTACAGTGAGATAAAAACTGAAATAAAGAAAACAAAACAAAACAAAACACAAAATAAACACAAACAATCAACACAGAAATAATACAGTACAATGCCAAACTAAACGAATATATTACATTTTTTCTGTGGGAGATAGATTGAGTATGCTCTGTGCACAGCCTAATCCACTACCAAAAAGAAACCTCACAAAATTATCACCTGCAAGAGGACCAAGCGCGTATAGATTAGGACAACTCTCACTTTGAAATGAGTACAAGTCTACATTGAGAGGATTGTGTTTTGAGTCTATTGGTTGAGTCGGATCTATTGCTAATGTCTGCTTCACATCATCAGGAAGAAAGTCTAAATTTGCAATGCTACCCACCATAACAATGGCTACACTGATTTCGATAGTTTTTAAACTGCCATCTTTGCAGCTGTTAAGTACACAATATCCACCTTCAAGGAACTGGACCACCTTATGTTGGTCAAGTGGTGTGTAGTAAGGTGACTTCTCTTTGCCTTGCATTAAATTCCAAATGGAATGGTACTCACGATACATACCACGTGGTAACTTTGTAAATATCAAACTGTTATCATCGGAGCCTTGATAAAAAGCATGATAGAGAGGAATCTGATGTTCCATGCTAAATAAAACAGCATCGGCTGCAGACATACCGGCACCTATGACAACTATTGGTTTTCCTGTTGATTTAATGTGCTCAACATGGCTCCTAAACTGTGACATGTCGTGCATGACAAAACATGCGTCCTCCATTGGCACATGTAGTCGTCGTGGTCTTGTGAGACCACAAGCTAACACTAACTTTTTAGCTCTTACAACTTGTTCTCTTTTCTTTGTCAATTTACAGCAAGACTTTGCTGTTATTTGCCAACATGTATCAGTTTGTTCGATTAATGGACAACACACACCACGATCACAAGATGGTGTTGGATCTTCACACATTCTCCTGGTACATGACAAACTTTTGAAATCCATGTCTTCTTCAAAAGATGTTTGGCAAAGAGAATGTGTAGATAGTCTTTCTACTTTATTAACGACTACTCCATTAAGAAAATTGTCGGCCAAATTCATTTTCTTTACATATTTCGAATAGTATTTTGCAATGTCTCCAGCAGTCACTCGTCTTTCCTCCAATTGACTGGGTTTACAGTGAGCGTCAGACGTCCTTTCCTTATCTTTCATATCCTCTTTCTTCCAATCAAGAAAGGAATAGACAGGTAAGTTCAACCACTCACATAGACTTAGTGTGAGTAGTGATTGCTCCATATAATGCCACACCCCTCCTGGTTTCCCCCAACCTAACACAACATGAGAACAACGTTGGTTATCATCTTGAACCCATTTGAGTGAGGAACGACGGTGTTCACCCACGTCTGCATTAGGATGAAAGAGGGTATCGAAAAGAAGGGAGACTGGATTGTTGGAACGTCCTTCTAGACCTTCGGATAAGTATTGTAAATCCTATAGCATAAAGTCCACATGTAAGAAAGGTTTTTGATACTATATACATCACAACAAGAAATTGAAAGCAATACTAATACTTAGAGACATTACAACATTAGCAGCAATGCTTTCAAATCTGAGCACAAAATGTGTTAATTAATGTTGACTTTATACACTCAGCACTTTTTCTGATAACTTAGTTAATTAACTTAATAAAAACATCAATAAACATTAACATTTTATGCTAACTTTTATTTACGAATGCTGATATTAATTGCATCATTGACAAGTAGATAGAAGTAGGCCATTTACAATAATATTTTAAGACGTTTATTCTCTCACTTAAATGTTTAGACTTGAAAGATAATTGAGTATTTATTCAAAAATCTACAAATACTTAAGCTAATATAAGCATTGTGAAAGAAATTTGGATAGAATTTTGAAAAGGTGACGATTTTGTAGTATTGGGTACTACAAACTGAGTCTTGTTTACCTGTTCTAACAGTGACACCTTGAGGTTTTTATCTAGTTTTGACTTTAATATTCTGTTAGGATGTTTCCCAGTGAAGTAAGGCTTGTAGCCAGAAAGTAGCAATGATAAGAAGATTGCAGAAGGACCATTGCCTATATAAGGAATAATGTGTTATTAAGGAAACAGTACAGCTCAATTAGTATAGACAGCCTGGGGAAAAATGTCCGACAGGGGCAAGGTTTCTTGCCATATAGTTTAGCGATAAGGACTATACTTACCAACAACGGCTACATCCACTTCAATTTCTCTTGGGACGGTAGGTTGAGAAGTGCTCTGCAAAGTATGTTCTGCGCCAGTTGTATCACTCTCACTATAGTCTGCGCAGCACTCATCACCGCTACAATAAGCGGACTCTCTCCCGCCGCTGCACATTACTTCCATGACTTCTTTCTTCTGGCCGATTCGTCACAACTATAAGCGAGAGGGCTCAGAACATGAGAGTGATGAGACGCACTTGGCCAGATTGAGATAATTTATATGAGGGGTTCCATTAGTATCCTGACATAAACGGACTCGTTCATTAATAATTTAACTTCCAAAGCAACTTATGGGTGGATCTCTGTTGTTGCTTGCATTTTGCAAACCCTATTTTTTCAGATATACTTCACACAGCTGCTGTAAAATAAGGATATTAAGAGTAGTTTCCAGAGTAGAATAGATCTCCAATTGCCATTAAAGAAACACTGAGGTATGATTATTTTATATTATTATAATCATAACCATTTTAACTCAGTAAATATACTTTTATTGTTGCATTCATTATAAATCATTGCCTTTTTATGTATATTTGACGGTTTATCTAATTCTATAGAATATTCAGAAATTAGAAATAACCATGGCAACTCGTGTGTGGAATCAAGTGCCAGGTGCCATGTATTGGGGAGCAATGCCATCATCCCCTAACCCCTCTTTTAGCTCACTTCCTTCAGATCCAGTCTTAGCCTCAAGCCCAAAAGCCAAGAGCAGCTCTCTCCCAGCTCGTGCTAGAAATATGAGCTTAAATTTTTACGATTTTGCAGACAATGTGCAAGATGAAAAAGGTTTGCAAGAGTGGATCAAGGAGGGACCAAATAGAGGAGCCATTCGTGTGTACCAACCAGGCTCAACCTATTCTGAATTAATAAAATGCGATACACAAACTCATGCTGATATCGTGATGTCCAAATGTGTCACTAATGATCTCTACGTTTATTATGCCGGTCAGTCATCTGAACCATTGGGTTACGATAGTCGGCCATTGGAAATACAGAACAATTTCTTATACTCACTTGGATATACTGATCCCCAGAGGATTCAGTTCGAAGGGACTCGAGAAGATTTGGTCTACATGTTTAAATTTGTGGCAGGTGAGACATTTTGTGGCATTTGTATAGCAGGATATATATAAGCTTTGATGTCTACAATGTTACTGACTCTCACCCACTAACTTGAACTTTAGAAGTATGTCCTAGCCACAGGCAATATTATGAGTGAAATTCATATTTGTAAATTAATTTGCAGCAATTGTAGTATAACCACTCGTAATGAGCATCCTATATTGAGGATGTTGTCTTGCTTTGTGACTCTTGTTCTAATAACTACTAAAATACTATTAATATATCGTTCTGTCATTTGTAATCCAAGTGTCCACTATAGAGGCAGTCTTATATTTACAATTCTATAGATAGATATACTGTGTTGTTTGTAAAGAATAAACAAAAGTTTGTCAAAAATTACCAACAAAATGTCCAGTTTGTTTAAACATATTCCTTGTTAAGACTACTAATGGTATAATTATTATCATAATACTATTATATCTTATTGTGTTTCATAGGCAAAGAAGAAAATAAAGCAGACGAGAGAGTACAATTGACATGTACTATTAAAGTAAAAGAGATCGGAACATTTGGATTTTGGTCAAAGAGATTTTGTGTCCTGTGTGGATCGCAACTTCATATCTTCTCGTCGAGTCAACCTAAGGGAAAACCGTCGCTAACGTTGGATTTAGCTGGTGGTAAAATTACTGAGCAGGAAAACAAAAAACATTTTTATTGTCTCCAAATTGTTACTGCCAAGAAAACTGTTCTTTTGTCTTTTGACAGTCGCTATGATCAGTCTGTTTGGCTTAAAAGGGCAGCCAAGGTACATGCTTATTTTTTACACATAGTGACTTTCTTTTTCTCTTTCCCTCCCTCTCTCCCCTTCCCCCCCCCCCCTCTCTCTTTAGGTTGTTACAAAGCATCCGTTAGAAGCCAATCTTTCACGATGCAGTCTAAACAAAATTCCAAAATATCTTTTTCTCAACAAAGATCTTGCTGCTCTCAACTTGTCACATAACTTCATGTTGGAAATGGTTGAGGCCTCTGTTACTCCACAACCAGAAGGCTGGATCAACGACATACATAAGTTCTCACATTTACGCATTCTCTCACTCAGCGACAACCATTTGGTTCATTTTCCAATCTCTGTTTGTAACATACTCACATTGGTTGAGCTAGATGTCTCCTGCAACAAGATCAAAGTCATACCCCCTGATATACAAAGACTAAGAAAGTTAGTGTATTTGACTGTATCCTTAGTTATAAAGTGTTAGTTTGTAGAGAAGACCTTATAAATCTATTTTAACTAATTTATCTGTTTACTATATACAATGAAATCTATATGTGTTACAATTTAATATTGTAGATAATTTAGATTCAACTTAGAATCAGCTCTTGTCACTAAATAATTACTAAAATTTGTAGACCCATTGATGATTAAAACATAGTTGATCAAAAATGGTTTAACTGAGGTTACTTGAGGCTGTGCTTGTGTAAGCTTGTTACCACAACAGAAGTTACATTAAAAGAATGCTTTATTGAAGAAACCATTAAAATTTTCAATTATGAGGTTTGCCACTGCCTTAAAAGAATCCTTTTATTGAAGAAACCATTAAACAGTTCAATTAGTAAGTTTACCAGCTTTATTCAATTGGTTACCACCACCTTGTCTCTTTGATGGTGCAACAAGTAAACAAAAGGAAACAAACTAAATAAGTTGGACAACAGAATTATACGTATTTATAGATCAGTTTTGTTATCTCTGATCAGATATGTATACAAACTAGGAGATGTTTTCTCACAAGATTATTGTTATTAAATATAGCAGCTGCTCTATACTATAGTAACTCAAGCCATCTAATTTTGTATAGTAAATTCATTAAAAATAACATGCACCTGTATTTGATGAAACATATAGATTAGAATTACCATATCTAATGAGGTTATTATTGAAGACAAGTTAACAACTTCTTACATATTGTTATAATTTATTGTTAGACAGTGTCTATAGATCTGTCATAAGCTGATAATTAGTTGTATATTAAAATGATCCCCACTTCTTAAACCCTAAACATTAACTATACGCAACAAGTATGACTTCCTACCAAACCTACAGCTGCTACCTTATTACAATCCTTTCTTTATGATGTATCATTGTGTCTCTATTTATAGCCTTACAACTTTATTACTTCACTCCAACCTGATTTCAACACTGCCATATCACTTACATAAGCTTCATCGACTGACTACCTTAGTGATTGCCTTCAACAGGTATTAATTACCTACAGGTTATAATAATATTTAATTGATTTTTAATTACAGATTTAAAACTGTGCCTCATATTGTGAAAGAATTGGAATCGTTGAGAATTCTAATAGCAGCTGGAAACAACATAACGTGAGCACATGTAGTAAAAATTGGAGTCTAAAACATGTACCAAATTTAAACGAAGTGTACTCCTTTAATACAGCTGCTTCTATACACAACTTGTGCACTTTTAAGTATTGTCTTGTGGTGGTTGTGATCTACTAGTAATAGTGTGATCCACTCAATGTAGGCATTTAAAAAATGCTATCCATTATGACTTATAGTGAAAAGCAACAGCCACTATGATACACTCAGCACTTGTTTACAACCAAATATGGTTCTTGTAACGTATGGTATAAATGAACTAATACAGCTGACTTCATAGAGTTGGCACATACTAACACCAACATTACTACCTGTTATCAAATGTCAGGTTGTAATCAGTTTAGGATATCCTGAGGCTAAAAAATACAATATTAGCATGGAATTATAGATTGCTAGGTTTCAGTCTATACATTATTGTTTAGCAACTTTACTATATAACTTATTACATTACATGATGCAGAGGTAATTTGATATCATCAGACTCTTTTTGTTCTTTCAATTCTTATAATATTATATTAACAAATTCGTTTTCTTAATGTTCCTTAACATATACTCTCATATAAATTAAGTATCATATCCTCCCATATAAATTCTGGTGTATAATCACTCATAATGTATCACAAACATCCAGACAGTGTACAAATTCAATCTAAACCTAGTTTGTATAGAACAAATAGCCTGAATATAGAGGTTATCCTTAATTCATGTTATTGTTTCATAATTCACAAATAGTTGACATAACCTCATTACATATAATAGTAATATAATATAATATAGTATAATATAATATAATATACAATATAATAGTATAATAGTATATATAATATAATATAATATAATATAATATAATATACAATATAATAGTATAATAGTATATATAATATAATATAATATAATATACAATATAATATAATATAATATAATATAATATAATATAATATACAATATAATAGTATATATAATATAATATAATGTATTGTTGTATTTGAATTGAAGGTCAATTCCTGAAGATATTAATCGTATTCAGACACTACAAATATTGGACGTGAGGTTGAACCAAATCAAAGCCAATCTCCCCTCAACTTTGCCTGACCTCCCCATCTTTTTCAGTCTCAATATTCGAGGGAACTCTATTACTGATTTGGACATGAGACGAGCAAAGAACCTTCACGTCATCAACTGTTCCGATAACAGTATACGTTTGCTGTCGTTACACAAAGGAAAACTGAGTATGGTCAATGCAAGAAACAACAGTAAGTACATAGACACTTCCATTGTGTAGCTAGCTATCAACCTGATCACATATTATCACAGACTTGAAAAATATTGTGACAAATAATGATGAATTGAATAAGCTCATAGCTTTTCTAAGTAGTAGTTAGTTTTATATTGTATGTATTTAAGTAACCATTCACAAGCAGAAGCTATTAGTTCATTAGCTATCCACTATATTTATTAATCCAGCTGCTAAGCTAAACAACTATGACTCATCTCTTGTAGAGCACTACAAGTAACTTTGTGTTGTATTTTATAACTATTAATATAACTAGTATTACATATTAACAGTGATATTACATGACAGATATCTACATACTGAGTACAGCTGGTATTATCAAATAGCACTATTATAATAATAATGTACTTATATCAACTATATGGCCCTACTTAGTTCATCTTCTATTTCTTTATAGATATAACAAAGCTAACAGTTGTCTCTACTCCTATTAACTTAACTTCTCTTGATTTATCAAGGTAAAAAATCTTTAAATCAACAACATTATGATATTTGTCCAACTCAGTGGTATAGCTAGAATGTTTGAAGTGGTATAGTATAAATTTGATATGTGAAATATGAGTAAATGTAATTAGGTATTTGTGAGGATATACGTGGTCAATTGTTTTGGCCTTTATTGAGCTTCAATTATGTCTATATACTAAGATTGTCACTATATCACAATCCAAGTATTCTAATGAAGTAAGTTGTTAAATATAGATGAAGTGTAAGTAGTTAATAGGTGGTCAAATTTGAAGAAAGAGGAGTTCGGCTAATGCAGTTTACAAGGTAGCACAAACTAGTGCAGATAGCTCAAACCTACACTTTGACACCAATGAGGATTAATTTATTAATACTCACGGTTTATATAGCAGATATAAGTGCATTGCTGTGTCTATTACTTTCAGGAACATCAGTGGCCCTTTATTGTGCTATTTTATATTTACTGCTGATTTTGTTTTTACGTTATTGTGGGACAACAAAGCTATTAGCTGTTTACATCCTGTAATGAATAATATTATACCTTGTATATTGTATATCCTTTTGTCACTTCATTACCCATAATAAAGACAAGCGTATGTATTGATATTCATAGAATCACACATCACTATAATACTTTTGTATGACAATATTTTGTTAACTAGTAGAATTAACTAAAAGTATTGATATTTAAAGAAAATGTGTGTTGGTTTAATTAGGAACCTAATTCTCTTTCTATAACACCATGAGGAATATAATAGATTGTTTTTATTTTAAAATCTTGCTTACAGTTATACCACTGGCCTAGCTATTTATCGTCAAAAGACAATGTGTGTTTATAGCTTGAGTTGGCATGTATTGTTAACAAATACAATAGTCTATATCAACAATATACAAAAATATAAATAAAATATGATATATAAATGGCAAAAGGTGGTCATATTTGAAGCAAGAGGATAGAGGGTGTTCTGCAATAAGCTAACAAGTAGCTAGTGAGAAGGTTACAAGAGAATTGATACTGCCATCTAACAACACCAAAGGGTTATCAGTTATATAGCCAAAGACTGTATACTATCGATAGACCAGTATGGTATGTGTTACAACATGTGTATGACTTGTGTCATAACAGGCTACAAATACAAGCATTGTTCAGTTCAACAATGAAACAATGAAACATTACATTGGCAGTATTACTGACAATTACACACAAAACTCCTCTTCCTTTCTGGACCACCACTATGCATGCTATTGGACTTTTTATATATTTACTGCTGATTTTGTTTTAATGTACTTGTGGGACATTATTTTGACATTCTACATCCTACTATGAATAACATTACAACCATTGTGTTAATTAGTAGTTAGTAGCAATAGTAAGTTAGCATGCTTTTATAACATACAGTAAGTATGATGGAAAATAGCTGATCTTAGCTACCTGTCATATAGCAGCACTATTTAGCTCATATAACACACTACCTGTATGAACCCAATAGTACAGTTGTACTTGTATGGGATATAATATATCTTTGATATACCCACTCACTATACTATATATACATTATGTGTATTGTGTGCATATACATATCACATGTACATCTACATGTACATGTGATATGTGTGTCATGTGACTATGTACACCTATTATCTACATGAACATTTACAAGTACATGTACATGTATTTATGTGTGGGTATGAAATGTTTTCTTTTTCTATTAGGAATGAATTGACTCAGTTACCGGAGTCTTTGACTAATTTAATAAACCTTGACAAGTTAATATTGAGCTATAATAAATTATCTTCTCTACCGAAAAAGTAAGTAATATATTTTAAACCCACGACAAAGTCATCAAGTAGACATTACTTAACACTATCTTAACGCTATCTTAACGCTATCTTAACACTATCTTAACACTATTATGGTAATTTATACCATATCATCATATAGTAGTATTAAGATTATACTGATATAATGGAGTCAAGCTGTAGTGTAATAAACTATATAAATTACATACATATTCTGTACTCAGTGATGAAGGGTGTAATATAGACATTGTCAGATCTGACTATAAGTACCTTTTATAACAATCTATTGTCCAAAAGTAATTGTTACTCTTACCTTGACCTGTGGTTGGTGATATTTTCAAAGAATTCTACTTTTAGTACAAGAATTTATGTATAAACATTTATTGTAAACCATTGTTTCTGTAAGTGAATTAGTAGAATATCTAGAATTCTACCAACTCATTTATTGTTTGGTGCTATATATAACATTAATAGAGTGATATTTAATAATTGAAGACTAATCAATTAATAAAATTAATTAAAATAATTAGATTTTCACGTCAACAAAATGTGTAATTTTTACAACTTTGTTCAATTATTTTTAAAATGTTATCCATTAATTAATAGTTAACAACTAATTACATTAATTAGTTACATTAATATTATTTGTTACTATAGTACATTGATGACATTACCAAAGTTAACGGTATTACATGTAAGTAATAATTCACTCGTGAGTTTACCAGCTATTGGAGAAGAATGCTCAATAGAGTCATTGGATGTTCACTCTAACAAATTAACAGAACTACCAGCAAACATCTTCTCTAGTTGTGTAAAGTAAGTGAAACTTGATAATGGAGGGAGAGATCAAACATGAAAGAACGAGGGAGGGAAATATAACTTCAAACAATGCTTGTATTTGTAGCCTGTTATGACCTATAAAACTACCATCTATTAATAATGTTATAAAGCATTACTTTTTTAGTTTGCAATATTGTGTTTCATTGTTATGTAATTAATTGAACTTCACATATTTTGAACCTGTTTTTCATGTAATGAGAAAGGGTGGAAAAGAGAGGGAAGTGTCTCTGAAATAGCACCTGTTATTAAAGCAGTATTAGCTAATAGTTTACATATTTCTATCATTATTACTAACCACATATCACATTGCTTCATTGCCTTATTTATCTATTATCTGTTTACCTTTATAGACTCAAACAGCTCAACATTTCTAATAATCCTATCAACGCTTTGCCATTATCCACAAGGAAACGTACACAACCATCACACCAACATATAGCATCTCATCAACTCATTGAACTAAGAGCATGTAATTGTTCATTGACTAGTGAGAGTATTGACATTATTGTGAGGTAAGTAGAGTGTGAATAGTTGTAACAGAAATAAGATATCATTGTAACAGTCAGTGCCATCGTAAACAAATAATACAGCTGTCATTATAATAATTTACTATTATCTATAAGACATATTGTGTTATACATACATACTTCAGACAGACATGATTAGTTAGGACATTGATATGTCTAGATATAATGTAATATATACATGTACTATAAATGTAGAAATGTGTATTATGTACATGTACTTTATATGTAGATATAATGTAATATATACATGTACTATAAATGTAGATATGTGCATTATGTACATGTACTTTATATGTAGATATATGTAATATGCATATGTACTATAATTATAGGTACATGTATAATAGTTGTAATTGTATTAACAAATGGTATATCAGTCATAGTACTACTATATACTACTGCCAGTAGTTGGCTGTTCCCAATAAACATGATAGTTCATAGTTTTACAACCATTTTGAGTAGGATCAGTATCAGTGTAAACAAAATATTAAGTGTCTGTAATGTGTAATGTTGTACAAAAGGGTTAATAATAATGTAGCATATTACAGTGGAGTTATTGTATGAAGTAATTGTGTTTTAACATGTTGATGAACAAAATAATAGATAATGCAGCAATTTGGGCTCCTATAAATGCAGAGTTATTATTATTTTCTTTAATTGTTTACAGCTTAAGAAAATTAAAACTACTTCATTTAGCATACAACTCGTTCAAGACTGTTCCACCAGAGTAAGATGGTAGAAGATATATCATAAATTCATCTCTCTCTCTCTCTCTCTCTCTCTCTCTCTCTCTCTCTCTCTCTCTCTCTCTTTCTCTCTCTAGGTTATTTTCCTCTCTTTCTGAATTAGAATATCTCAATCTAGCTGGCAATCAAATACATGTTCTGACACAACCTCCATATCCATGTCCAAGACTTGTCTGTCTTATCCTTCACACAAACAATCTCACAGAGCTACCTGAATTTCCCAGTATGCCTGCCGTGGAAACGTTAGATTTATCCTGTAATAACCTCAAGAAAATGCCTCAGGTAAAAGAAATATTTAAGTCACAAACGTTATCAATAGTAGAACATGTACCATATATACATGTTGAAAAGTCTTAGGGGAAGGGGGTAATAGATGTGAAAGGACATTTCAGACTTTATATTTGTCTGGACAACCAATACTAAAAATTAATAAACAAAATCAAGCTATATATACAATACAATAACCAATCAACCATATATATATATGTGTGTACACTACAGACTGTACTATTTACTAAAATATGAGTAAAATAATTGTCACCAATGACATCAGTAGTAAAAAGATAACAGCTATCAAGGGTCCGATTTTATTCCTTTAGTTGCATAATTTTCGGCGCCTCAGAACACTTGATCTTTCTTATAACAAAGACATGACAATTAAACCAAGAGAGGTTGAAAATTTTCGGTGAGGCAACTAATAACATAATTTGTCATATTTACAACATTATCTCCTCTTACAGTTATTTGCAGTTCTTTGGTCTTGAAGGCATTGGCGAGAGAGCTTTAGAAATACGAAAAGTTTTAGGAGATTGTGTTGAAGTTGATAGCCTTACTCACCATGAGCTGTGGTCTTATGGCTCAGCTTGTGCCAGAGGGACAAATTTATCGAAGACTAATGAACGTTGCATGCAACAGGTAAAGATACCTGTCCTCAATGACAAAAGACAAGATGGACTGTTTGCTATGATTGATGGAGGGAAAGCACCAGATGCTGCCACGAGAATTAAAAAGAAGCTACCTCCAATTGTGAATGCTGAATTTTTAGCTAGTGAAGAAAGGAAAAAAGACAAGAGAGTGCTAGAGAAACATTTGATATATTTGGACCACACATTCCTGACTACACACAGGTTAGAAACTGGATGGATGCACAGACAGTTAGATAGACAGATGGAAGGACAGATAGATAGACAGAGATAAGGACAGATAGATAGACAGAGATAAGGACAGTTACATAGATGGATGGAAGGACAGATAGATACACAGAGATAAGGACAGTTAGATAGATGGACAGATAGATAGACAGAGATAAGGACAGTTAGATAGATGGATGGAAGGACAGTTAGATGGATGGAAGGAGAAATAGATAGATGGATGGAAGGACAAATAGATAGACAGAGGTAAGGACAGATAGATAGACAGAGATAAGGACAGTTAGATAGATGGACGGAAGGACAGATAGATACACAGAGATAAGGACAGTTAGATAGATGGACAGATAGATAGACAGAGATAAGGACAGTTAGATAGATGGATGGAAGGACAGTTAGATGGATGGAAGGAGAAATAGATAGATGGATGGAAGGACAAATAGATAGACAGAGGTAAGGACAGTTAGATAGATTGATGGAAGGACAGATAGATAGACAGAGATAAGGACAGTTAGATGGACAGTTAGATAGATTGATGGAAGGAAAAATAGATAGATGGATGGAAGGACAGATAAATAGACAGAGATAAGGACAGTTAGATAGACAGAGGTAAGGACAGTTAGATGGATGGAAGGAAAAATAGATAGATGGATGGTAGGACAGATAGATAGACAGAGATAAAGACAGTTACATAGATGGATGGAAAGACAGATAGATAGACAGAGATAAGGACAGTTAGATGGATGGAAGGAGAAATAGATAGATGGATGGAAGGACAGATAGATAGACAGAGATAAGGACAGTTACATAGATGGATGGAAGGACAGATAGATAGACAGAGATAAGGACAGTTAGATGGATGGAAGGACAGATAGATAGACAGAGGTAAGGACAGTTAGATAGATGGATGGAAGGACAGATAGATAGACAGAGATAAGGACAGTTAGATGGATGGAAGAAGAAATAGATAGATGGATGGAAGGACAGATAGATAGACAGAGATAAGGACAGTTACATAGATGGATGAAAGGACAGATAGATAGACAGAGATAAGGACTGTTAGATGGATGGAAGGAAAAATAGATAGATGGATGGAAGGACAGATAGATAGACAGAGATAAAGACAGTTACATAGATGGATGGAAAGACAGATAGATAGACAGAGATAAGGACAGTTAGATGGATGGAAGGAGAAATAGATAGATGGATGGAAGGACAGATAGATAGACAGAGGTAAGGACAGTTAGATAGATGGACGGAAGGACAGATAGATAGACAGAGATAAGGACAGTTAGATGGACGGAAGGACAGATAGATAGACAGAGGTAAGGACAGTTAGATAGATGGATGGAAGGACAGATAGATAGACAGAGATAAGGACAGTTAGATGGATGGAAGGAGAAATAGATAGATGGATGGAAGGACAGATAGATAGACAGAGGTAAAGACAGTTAGATAGATGGACAGTTAGATAGATTGATGGAAGGACAGTTAGATAGACAGAGATAAGGACAGTTAGATAGATGGACAGTTAGATAGATTGATGGAAGGACAGTTAGATAGATGGATGGAAGGACAGATAGATAGACAGAGGTAAGGACAGTTAGATAGATGGATAGAGGGACAGATAGATAGATGGATGGAAGCACAAATAGATAGATGGATGGAAGGACAGATAAATAGACAGAGATAAGGACAGTTAGATGGATGGAAGGACAAATAGATAGATGCATGGAAGGACAGATAGATAGATGGATGGAAGGACAGATAAATAGACAGAGATAAGGACAGATAGATAGACAGAGATAAGGACAGTTAGATAGATGGAAGGACAAATAGATAGATGGATGGAAGGACAGAAAAATAGACAGAGATAAGGACAGATAGATAGACAGAGATAAGGACAGATAGATAGACAGAGATAAGGACAGATAGATGGATGGAAGGACAAATAGATAGATGGATGGAAAGACAAATAGATAGATTGATGGAAGGAAAGATAGATAGATGGATGGAAGGACAGATAAATAGACAGAGATAAGGACAGATAGATAGACAGAGATAAGGACAGTTAGATAGATGGAAGGGCAAATAGATAGATGGATGGAAGGACAGAAAAATAGACAGAGATAAGGACAGATAGATAGACAGAGATAAGGACAGTTAGATGGATGGAAGGACAAATAGATAGATGGATGGAAGGACAAATAGATAGATGGATGGAAGGACAGATAGATAGATTAATGGAAGGACAGATATATAGACAGAGATAAGGACAGTTAGATAGATGGAAGGGCAAATAGATAGATGGATGGAGGACAGATAAATGGACAGAGATAAGGACAGATAGATAGACAGAGATAAGGACAGTTCTATACGTGACTGAATCAATGAATAGGTGGACAGATTTATGTACAATTATTGTTACTAGGCGACTGGGACCAATTGGACTTAAATTTGGAGCATCTCTAGTGCTAGTTCATTTACAGAGACTACCCAATGGTGACTTTGTACTCAATGCCGCTAATACTGGTTTAGGTGATGCTATTCTTTGTCATGGCATTCAAGCAACATCGCTTGCTCTGCCACATAATCCTGCTACTAATCGAGAAGAGATCCAACGTGTCGTGGAACAAAAAGGGTTCATTTCTGAGGTAAGGAACATAGAACATTGTCTCAAATTGTCAAATACAACTCCTCTAAGTTTAATCATAGTACTGGTCCAAATTTAATATATTCCAATATAATAAGATCCAATAACTATTGCATGTCATTCTCAGCCATGTACATCTACATTGTTGTTATCTGCTTTTATAAGTCATTGTGTGTATTTCAATATCTAGCCTCTCTCTCTCTCTCTCTCTCTCTCTCTCTCTCTCTCTCTCTCTCTCTCTCTCCAATACAGGATGATCGAGTCAATGGAATATGTGGTGTATCTCGATTGCTTGGATGCTACTATCTCCATCCTCAAGTGATACCTCTACCAAATACCAAGTCCATCATTCTACCTCACAATAGTAGTTACATCATTCTAGCCACTCATGGCCTCTGGAAATATCTGACTCAAAAGGAGATCATCCGAATGAGTCGAGCAAGCTATGAGCCTAACCTATATGCTCGCCGATTAGTTGATATAGCTATTGGTTGTGGTTGTCCATTAGATGTATCTGTAGTAGTGATCAAGCTGAATTTACGCAAAGTGTCAACTTACTCAAGAAATGGTTTCGATAACTTGTCAGATCATCAAAAGAAACTCTCTGTTATCTCCACAGAGAGTGGCCATGAAGTTGTTTACACTAATCAAGAGGAATATGAAAGTGATCTAGAAGAAGAGGAGGAAGAAGTTACAAATATTGATGATCTCATGGAGGACGCTTTCATAGACGATGATATTTTACCTAGCAAAGACAACAGCCATTTAGATTCTGAGGCTCTTCGTTCTATATCTCCAGAACAACTTGATGCCTTAGTATTGACTGTTCCAACAGTACCAGAGATGACGCCTATTGAAGAGGCTAGTTTGGATGGTGAGAGTGAGGACGATTTGATACTCAGAGGAAGCTTAATAGAGATAGACAACGAACATGAAGACAGTGATGAAAACAAAGAGGAAAATGTAAAACCACTAGTACATCTACCTCTACCTCCTAAAGAAGACGATCGCAGAACATCAGCTGTATCAGATGATATACAATCATATAATATAATTACTGACGAGAATGTAATACCACCTCTGGAAATGTTTAAAGAGCTTTCTGATGTATCTCCAAATGACGAGTATGACTCTAAAACGTTTCCTCGTGAGTCTACCAATGCCTCAAAGTATCGCATAACAGATCCTGAAAAGATTGGTTTCTCATTAGATACATCTTATGAACAAACTCAGAGTGTACCAATGATATCTTCTGATAATGACTCTGATGATGATAATTATGAGTTGACCCCAGCACAATTAGAAATGAGAAGACGATTTAGTGCTCCTAATCCTGAGATACTAAAAATGAATGAAGCCATTTCTCAAATTGACGACCATGACAATGAAGCAATATCTACTGATATGAACAAAGTGAAAAGAAAGAGGTCTTTCGTACAGACATCTTACACTCGACTCAGTAGACATCTTGTAGCCAGTGACTCTGCCTTGAAGCTACAATAATATAGTCCATGCTTTCACACATTATACTTGCTATTTATATACCTTTGTTTTAACATATATAACTTTAACTTGGAACATGTTATAAAGATATACATTTACAATAATTTTATAGAAATGAGTATATAAATTAGAGCAGTCAGTGGAGCAAACAAGATTATAAATCCAAGCATTTTACAAGTAAGTCAAGATTGTTAGAAGACATTAATCAATTAAGACATGATGAATTATTTTCCTATCTTTATAATAATTTATACTCCATATTTATGATTTATTAAATTTTCACTATATCTAGCTAGCTATTAACCTGATCGCACATCATGACAAAATTGAAAAACATTGTGATAAATACTTGAATTGAATTAACTTACAGCTTTTATAAGTAATTAGCTATAGTTTCATATTGTATGTACTTAAGTAGCCATTCACAAAGAGAAGCTAATAGTTCGTTAGTTACCCACTATGTTTATTAATCAGCTGCTAAGCTAAGCAACTCATCTCTTGTAGAGCATTACAAGTAACTTTGTGTTGTACTTTATAACTATTAATATAACCAGTACATATTAACTGTAAACAGTGATATTACATGACAGATATCCACATACTGAGTACAGCTGGTATTATCAAATAGCACTATCATTATAATAATAATGTACTTATATCAACCATATGGCCATACTTAGTTGAGCTTCTATTTTTATAGATATAACAAAGCTAACAGTTGTCTCCACTCCTATTAACTTGACTTCTCTTGATTTAAAAAACTAAGTACATAATATATTTGCCAACATAATGGTAAGTCAGATACAAAATACACACGCAATAAAAGTGGCAAAAGGTGGTGATCAAATTGAAGCAAGAGAGCAACATACTTTTTCTTTAACTTTGTTTACAACGAAATATATTGAATTATAATTTGATAATGTGACCAAAGCCACAAACCCCTTACTTTCAGGACCACCACCAATATGGGCTTTTATTGTGCTCTTTTATATTTACTGCTGATTTTGTTTTTGTGTTATTGTGGGACAACAAAAATTACCTGTCTACATCCTGTAATGAATAATGTTATACCATGTGATTCCATAAAAAGGATATTGATATTTAATATATTAGTAATCATAATACTACATACTTTATATGACTATATTTTGCTAACAAGTAGTAGTATATTGGTTTTATCATGAGCCTAACTCACTTTACAACAACGGAGGTATCTCCAGATGTCTCTGTAGAACAAATGACATTTTAACTTAGCTAAGTGATACAAAGCTGACATTTCGTACTTGCTACATATCATTATAAAACAATCTCTCAATTTGTAAGGCGTGTACTATTTAAATAGTCATGAGGAATATATTTATTGATAGGTGCTTAACACTATCATGTAATGGATGAAAACTGTCAATGAATTGTTTAAAGAATAAAAATTAATGCAATTTCCATTATATATCTTTTGCTATAGTTCAGTTTCCCTTTGTGTCTGTCTTGTTACTAGTATAAGAATATACTCCTTGCAAAAATTACAATCTCCTTAATTTGTTCAGCAGTATAATTTGTCTTTTTCTCTCTAGACACTATTATTTAAAAACTCTTCAATTTCATTACTCTTTTGAGGTATAGCAAAAAGCGGTCATTTTTGAAGCAAGAGAGTCAGACGTAGGTTCAGTTAGTAAGTTGTGGTACAAACAACATACATACATTGCCATCCACTGAAGGTTAACTTCTTAACGAAGAATGACGTCATGCGGCGTCATTATCCATATAGAAACGGTGTTCATGACCAATGACACCGTATGGCGTCATTAGTCATTAATAAGCTAACTCTCTCACTTTCTGGACCACAACCAGGGATGAGATTGGGCTCTTTTATATTTACTGCATAAATCGTTTTCATTTGCTTGTGGGTTATCAAGTGTTTAACACCGCCTGCAATGATGAATAATATTATTGACTTCCTTAAATTTTTATTGATATTAGATAATTATTATTATAAAATAAATGGATTAAAAACAAAGCTGATAGCACAAAATCTTCTTGAAGCATGATAAGCCTGTAATCTCCGTACAACTCCTTTTGCCAACGTCCCGTCTCCTTTTGTTTCTGTGTTGCTGCTTCAGTAGCGGTAAATCTCTCATCAGAACCCTCAATGGCTCCCAGCTTGCCTGCTCGATAATCTGTGTATGCTTGTTAGATTTCCTCCCAAGTATTCATAACAAAAGGTCCTTTTCGTGATATTGGCTCGTTAATGGGTTCTCCAGCAATTAGTAGAACATGAATAACACTGTCATTTGCTGCCTCAATAGTGAGGTCATCTCCTTTTCCCAATATCCCCACTTGTCCCATCTTAGCTTCTTTCCTTTCGTTACTAAGGTAACCAGCTCCCTTCCAAACGTAGGCAAATCCATTAAAATTAGATGGGACAGATTGAGTGAACTTAGTCCCAGGTTGTAAATGTATATCTAAATACATCATTGGTGTCCGAGTATCAATAACAGCTTTAGTTCCCAAGGATTCTCCAGCAATTACTTTTACCCATACTTTCCCATCATCTGCTGTGACAATGGGTATTTTTTCAGAGAGTGTGTCTTGATATCTAGGTGGAATCATTTTGTCTTTGGCAGGCAAGTTAACCCATAATTGGAATCCTTCCATATAGCCGCCATTTTTGATCATGTCATCTGTTGGCATCTCTGAGTGTACAACTCCTGAACCGGCAGTCATCCATTGGACCCAGCCCTCCTTTATCTGCCCAGAATTACCAGCACTGTCTTTGTGTTGCATGCCTCCAGAAAAAATATAAGTAACAGTCTCAAATCCTCTATGAGGGTGATCTGGAGCGCCAACTGCTTCACCTGCCATATAGTCAATGGGTCCCATGTGATCCAACATCAGAAAAGGATCGCATTCTGATATCTCACCACCAATGGGTCTTGTTACAACGAACCCATCTCCTTCATGTTCTTAGTGCAAGAAAGAACAGTAAGTTACATAGATACTTCCACTGTATAGTTAGCTATCAACCTTGACTTAAAAAAAAATTGCAACACATATTGATGAATTGAATAAGCTCATATCTTCATATTTTATGTATTTAAGTAAAATTTGAAAGTCATTCACAAACAGACATTTCAATTCATTAGCTATCTACCATGTATATTAATTCAACTGCTGAGCTAAGAAACTATGACTCACCTGTTCTATTTAGACCCCAATTGTTTACAGCTTAAGAAAATTAAAACTACTTCATTTAGCATATAACTCGCTCAAGATTATTCCACCAGAGTAAGATGGTAGAAGATATATCATAAATTCATCTCTCTCTCTCTCTCTCTCTCTCTCTCTCTAGGTTATTTTCCTCTCTTTCTGAATTGGAATATCTCAATCTAGCTGGCAACCAAATACATGTTCTGACACAACCTCCATATCCATGTCCAAGACTTGTCTGTCTTATCCTTCACACAAACAATCTCACAGAGCTACCTGAATTTCCCAGTATGCCTGCCGTGGAAACATTAGATTTATCCTGTAATAACCTCAAGAAATTGCCTCAGGTAAAAGAAATATTTAAGTCACAAATGTCATCAATAGTAGAACACATACCATATATACATGTTGAATAGTCTTAGGGGAAGGGGGTAATAGATGTGAAAGGATATTTCAGACTTTATATTTGTCTGGACAACCAATACTAAAAATCAATAAACAAAATCAAGCTATATATACAATACAATAACCAATTAACCATATATACATGTATACTACAGACTGTACCATTTACTAAAATATAAGTAAAATAATTGTCACCAATGACATCAGTAGTAAAAAGATAACAGCTATCAAAGGTCCGATTTATTCCTTTAGTTGCATAATTTTCGGCGCCTCAGAACACTTGATCTTTCTTATAACAAAGACATGACAATTAAACCAAGAGAGGTTGAAAATTTTCAGTGAGGCAACTAATAACATAATTTGTCATATTTACAGCATTATCTCCTCTTACAGTTATTTGCAGTTTTTTGGTCTTGAAGGCATCGGTGAGAGAGCTTTAGAAATACGAAAAGTTTTAGGAGATTGTGTTGAAGTTGATAGCCTTACTCATCATGAGCTGTGGTCTTACGGCTCAGCTTGTGTCAGAGGGACAAATTTATCGAAGACTAATGAACGTTGCATGCAACAGGTAAAGATACCTGTCCTCAATGACAAGAGACAAGATGGACTGTTTGCTATGATTGATGGCGGGAAAGCACCAGATGCTGCCATTAGAATTAAAAAGAAGCTACCTCCAATTGTAAATGCTGAATTTTTAGCTAGTAAAGAAAGGAAAAAAGACAAGATAGTGCTAGAGAAACATTTGATATATTTGGACCACACATTCCTGACTGCACACAGGTTAGAAACTGGATGGATGCACAGACAGTTAGATAGACAGATGGAAGGACAGATAGATAGACAGAGATAAGGACAGTTACATAGATGGACGGAAGGACAGATAGATAGACAGATGGAAGGACAAATAGATAAATGGATGGAAGGACAGATAGATAGACAGAGATAAGGACAGTTAGATGGATGGAAGGAGAAATAGATAGATGGATGGAAGGACAGATAGATAGACAGAGATAAGGACAGTTAGATGGATGGAAGGACAAATAGATAGATGGATGGAAGGACAGATAGATAGACAGAGGTAAGGACAGTTAGATAGATGGACGGAAGGACAGATAGATAGACAGAGGTAAGGACAGTTAGATAGATGGACGGAAGGACAGATAGATAGACAGAGGTAAGGACAGTTAGATAGATGGACGGAAGGACAGATAGATAGACAGAGATAAGGACAGCTAGATAGATGGATGGAAGGAGAAATAGATAGATGGATGGAAGGACAGATAGATAGACAGAGGTAAGGACAGTTAGATAGATGGAAGGAGAAATAGATAGATGGACGGAAGGACAGATAGATAGACAGAGATAAGGACAGTTAGATAGATGGACAGTTAGATAGATTGATGGAAGGACAGTTAGATAGACAGAGATAAGGACAGTTAGATGGATGAAAGGAGAAATAGATAGATGGATGGAAGGGCAGATAGATAGACAGAGGTAAGGACAGTTAGATAGATGGACGGAAGGACAGATAGATAGACAGAGGTAAGGACAGTTAGATAGATGGACGGAAGGACAGATAGATAGACAGAGATAAGGACAGCTAGATAGATGGATGGAAGGACAGTTAGATAGATGGATGGAAGGACAGATAGATAGACAGAGATAAGGACAGTTAGATGGATGGAAGGAGAAATAGATAGATGGATGGAAGGACAAATAGATAGACAGAGGTAAGGACAGTTAGATAGATGGACGGAAGGACAGATAGATAGACAGAGATAAGGACAGTTAGATAGATGGACAGTTAGATAGATTGATGGAAGGACAGTTAGATAGATGGATAGAAGGACAGATAGATAGACAGAGATAAGGACAGTTAGATGGATGGATGGAAGGACAGTTAGATAGACAGATGGAAGGACAAATAGATGGATGGATGGAAGGACAGATAGATAGACAGAGATAAGGACAGTTAGATGGATGGAAGGAGAAATAGATAGATGGATGGAAGGACAGTTAGATAGACAGAGATAAGGACAGTTAGATGGATGGAAGGAGAAATAGATAGATGGATGGAAGGACAGATAGATAGACAGAGGTAAGGACAGTTAGATAGATGGACAGTTAGATAGGTTGATGGAAGGACAGATAGATAGATACTGATAAGGACGGTTAGATAGACAGAGATAAGGACAGTTAGATAGATGGACAGTTAGATAGATTGATGGAAGGACAGTTAGATAGATGGATGGAAGGAGAAATAGATAGATGGATGGAAGGACAGATAGATAGACAGAGATAAGGACAGTTAGATGGATGGATGGAGGGACAGTTAGATAGACAGATGGAAGGACAAATAGATGGATGGATGGAAGGACAGATAGATAGACAGAGATAAGGACAGTTAGATGGATGGATGGAAGGACAGTTAGATAGACAGATGGAAGGACAAATAGATGGATGGATGGAGGACAGATAGATAGACAGAGATAAGGACAGTTAGATGGATGGAAGGAGAAATAGATGGATGGAAGGACAGTTAGATAGACAGAGATAAGGACAGTTAGATGGATGGAAGGAGAAATAGATAGATGGATGGAAGGACAGATAGATAGACAGAGGTAAGGACAGTTAGATAGATGGACAGTTAGATAGGTTGATGGAAGGACAGATAGATAGATAGAGATAAGGACAGTTAGATGGATGGAAGGACAGATAGATAGACAGAGGTAAGGACAGTTAGATAGATGGACAGTTAGATGGATGGATGGAAGGACAGATAGATAGACAGAGGTAAGGACAGCTAGATGGATGGATGGAAGGACAAATAGATAGATGGATGGAAGGACAAATAGATAGATGGATGGAAGGACAGATAGATAGACAGAGGTAAGGACAGTTAGATAGATGGACGGAAGGAGAGATAGATAGACAGAGATAAGGACAGTTAGATGTGATGGACAGTTAGATAGATTGATGGAAGGACAGTTAGATAGATGGATAGAAGGACAGATAAATAGACAGAGATAAGGACAGTTAGATGGATGGAAGGAGAAATAGATAGATGGATGGAAGGACAGATAGATAGACAGAGGTAAGGACAGTTAGATGGATGGATGGAAGGACAGTTAGATAGATGGATGGAAGGACAGATAGATAGACAGAGATAAGGACAGTTAGATGGATGGAAGGACAGTTAGATAGATGGATGGAAGGACAGATAGATAGACAGAGGTAAGTACAGTTAGATGGATGGATGGAAGGACAAATAGATAGATGGATGGAAGGACAGTTAGATAGATGGATGGAAGGACAGATAGATAGACAGAGATAAGAACAGTTAGATGGATGGAAGGAGAAATAGATAGATGGATGGAAGGACAGATAGATAGACAGAGGTAAGGACAGTTAGATAGATGGACGGAAGGACAGATAGATAGACAGAGGTAAGGACAGTTAGATAGATGGACAGTTAGATAGATTGATGGAAGGACAGTTAGATAGATGGATAGAAGGACAGTTAGATAGATGGATGGAAGGACAGATAGATAGACAGAGATAAGGACAGTTAGATGGATGGAAGGAGAAATAGATAGACAGAGGTAAGGACAGTTAGATAGATGGACGGAAGGACAGATAGATAGACAGAGGTAAGGACAGTTAGATAGATGGACGGAAGGACAAATAGATAGACAGAGATAAGGACAGTTACATAGATGGACGGAAGGACAGATAGATAAACAGAGATAAGGACAGCTAGATAGATGGATGGAAGGACAGTTAGATAGATGGATGGAAGGACAGATAGATAGACAGAGATAAGGACAGTTAGATGGATGGAAGGAGAAATAGATAGATGGATGGAAGGACAAATAGATAGACAGAGGTAAGGACAGTTAGATAGATGGACGGAAGGACAGATAGATAGACAGAGGTAAGGACAGTTAGATAGATGGACAGTTAGATAGATTGATGGAAGGACAGTTAGATAGATGGATAGAAGGACAGATAGATAGACAGAGATAAGGACAGTTAGATGGATGGATGGAAGGACAGTTAGATAGACAGATGGAAGGACAAATAGATGGATGGATGGAAGGACAAATAGATAGACAGAGATAAGGACAGTTAGATGGATGGAAGGAGAAATAGATAGATGGATGGAAGGACAGTTAGATAGACAGAGATAAGGACAGTTAGATGGATGGAAGGAGAAATAGATAGATGGATGGAAGGACAGATAGATAGACAGAGGTAAGGACAGTTAGATAGATGGATGGAAGGACAGATAGATAGACAGAGATAAGGACAGTTAGATAGATGGATGGAAGGACAGATAGATAGACAGAGATAAGGACAGTTAGATAGATGGATGGAAGGACAGTTAGATAGATGGATGGAAATGGAAGGACAGATAGATAGACAGAGATAAGGACAGTTAGATAGATGGATGGAAGGACAGATAGATAGACAGAGGTAAGGACAGTTAGATAGATGGATGGAAGGACAGATAGATAGACAGAGATAAGGACAGTTAGATAGATGGATGGAAGGACAGTTAGATAGATGGATGGAAGGACAGATAGATAGACAGAGATAAGGACAGTTAGATGGATGGATGGAAGGACAGTTAGATAGATGGATGGAAGGACAGATAGATAGACAGAGGTAAGGACAGTTAGATGGATGGACGGAAGGACAGATAGATAGACAGAGATAAGGACAGTTAGATAGATGGACAGTTAGATAGATTGATGGAAGGACAGTTAGATAGATGGATGGAAGGACAAATAGATAGATGGATGGAAGGACAAATAGATAGATGGATGGAATGACAGATAGATAGACAGAGATAAGGACAGTTAGATAGATGGATGGAAGGACAGTTAGATAGATTGATGGAAGGACAGATAGATAGACAGAGATAAGGACAGTTAGATGGATGGAAGGAGAAATAGATAGATGGATGGAAGGACAGATAGATAGGCAGAGGTAAGGACAGTTAGATAGATGGAAGGAGAAATAGATAGATGGACGGAAGGACAGATAGATAGACAGAGATAAGGACAGTTAGATAGATGGAAGGAGAAATAGATAGATGGATGGAAGGACAGATAGATAGACAGAGATAAGGACAGTTAGATAGATGGATGGAAGGACAGATAGATAGACAGAGATAAGGAAAGTTAGATAGATGGATGGAAGGACAGATAGATAGACAGAGGTAAGGACAGTTAGATAGATGGATGGAGAAATAGATAGATGGACGGAAGGACAGATAAATAGACAGAGATAAGGACAGTTAGATGGATGGAAGGAGAAATAGATAGATGGACGGAAGGACAGATAGATAGACAGAGGTAAGGACAGTTAGATAGATGGAAGGAGAAATAGATAGATGGATGGAAGGACAGATAGATAGACAGAGGTAAGGACAGTTAGATAGATGGATGGAAGGACAGTTAGATAGATGGATGGAAGGACAGATAGATAGACAGAGATAAGGACAGTTAGATGGATGGAAGGAGAAATAGATAGATGGATGGAAGGACAGATAGAAAGACAGAGGTAAGGACAGTTAGATAGATGGAAGGAGAAATAGATAGATGGACGGAAGGACAGATAGATAGACAGAGATAAGGACAGTTAGATAGATTGATGGAAGGACAGTTAGATAGATGGATGGAAGGACAGATAGATAGACAGAGATAAGGACAGTTAGATGGATGGATGGAAGGACAGTTAGATAGATGGATGGAAGGACAGATAGATAGACAGAGATAAGGACAGTTAGATGGATGGATGGAAGGACAGTTAGATAGATGGATGGAAGGACAGATAGATAGACAGAGGTAAGGACAGTTAGATGGATGGACGGAAGGACAGATAGATAGACAGAGATAAGGACAGTTAGATAGATGGACAGTTAGATAGATTGATGGAAGGACAGTTAGATAGATGGATGGAAGGACAAATAGATAGATGGATGGAAGGACAGATAGATAGACAGAGGTAAGGACAGTTAGATAGATGGACGGAAGGAGAGATAGATAGACAGAGATAAGGACAGTTAGATAGATTGATAGAAGGACAGTTAGATAGATGGATGGAAGGACAGATAGATAGACAGAGGTAAGGACAGTTAGATAGATGGACGGAAGGACAGATAGATAGACAGAGGTAAGGACAGTTAGATAGATGGACAGTTAGATAGATTGATGGAAGGACAGTTAGATAGATGGATAGAAGGACAGATAGATAGACAGAGATAAGGACAGTTAGATGGATGGAAGGAGAAATAGATAGATGGATGGAAGGACAGATAGATAGACAGAGGTAAGGACAGTTAGATAGATGGAAGGAGAAATAGATAGATGGATGGAAGGACAGATAGATAGACAGAGATAAGGACAGTTAGATGGATGGATAGAAGGACAGATAGATAGACAGAGATAAGGACAGTTAGATAGATGGATGGAAGGACAGTTAGATAAACAGATGGAAGGACAAATAGATAGATGGATGGAAGGACAGATAGATAGACAGAGATAAGGACAGTTAGATGGATGGAAGGAGAAATAGATAGATGGATGGAAGTACAGATAGATAGACAGAGGTAAGGACAGTTAGATAGATGGAAGGAGAAATAGATAGATGGACGGAAGGACAGATAGATAGACAGAGATAAGGACAGTTAGATAGATGGACAGTTAGATAGATTGATGGAAGGACAGTTAGATAGATGGATGGAAGGACAGATAGATAGACAGAGGTAAGGACAGTTAGATGGATGGATGGAAGGACCAATAGATAGATGGATGGAAGGACAGATAGATAGACAGAGATAAGGACAGTTAGATGGATGGATGGAAGGACAGTTAGATAGATGGATGGAAGGACAGATAGATAGACAGAGGTAAGGACAGTTAGATGGATGGACGGAAGGACAGATAGATAGACAGAGGTAAGGACAGTTAGATGGATGGACGGAAGGACAGATAGATAGACAGAGATAAGGACAGTTAGATAGATGGCCAGTTAGATAGATTGATGGAAGGACAGTTAGATAGATGGATGGAAGGACAAATAGATAGATGGATGGAAGGACAAATAGATAGATGGATGGAAGGACAGATAGATAGACAGAGATAAGGACAGTTAGATAGATGGATGGAAGGACAGTTCGATAGATTGATGGAAGGACAGATGGATAGACAGAGATAAGGACAGTTAGATGGATGGAAGGAGAAATAGATAGATGGATGGAAGGACAGATAGATAGACAGAGGTAAGGACAGTTAGATAGATGGAAAGAGAAATAGATAGATGGACGGAAGGACAGATAGATAGACAGAGATAAGGACAGTTAGATAGATGGAAGGAGAAATAGATAGATGGACGGAAGGACAGATAGATAGACAGAGATAAGGACAGTTAGATAGATGGATGGAAGGACAGATAGATAGACAGAGATAAGGACAGTTAGATAGATGGATGGAGAAATAGATAGATGGACGGAAGGACAGATAGATAGACAGAGATAAGGACAGTTAGATGGATGGAAGGAGAAATAGATAGATGGACGGAAGGACAGATAGATAGACAGAGATAAGGACAGTTAGATAGATGGAAGGAGAAATAGATAGATGGATGGAAGGACAGATAGATAGACAGAGGTAAGGACAGTTAGATAGATGGACGGAAGGACAGTTAGATAGATGGATGGAAGGAGAGATAGATAGACAGAGATAAGGACAGTTAGATAGATGGATGGAAGGAGAGATAGATAGACAGAGATAAGGACAGTTAGATGGATGGAAGGAGAAATATATAGATGGATGGAAGGACAGATAGATAGACAGAGGTAAGGACAGTTAGATAGATGGAAGGAGAAATAGATAGATGGACGGAAGGACAGATAGATAGACAGACATAAGGACAGTTAGATAGATTGATGGAAGGACAGTTAGATAGATGGATGGAAGGACAGATAGATAGACAGAGATAAGGACAGTTAGATGGATGGATGGAAGGACAGTTAGATAGATGGATGGAAGGACAGATAGATAGACAGAGATAAGGACAGTTAGATGGATGGATGGAAGGACAGTTAGATAGATGGATGGAAGGACAGATAGATAGACAGAGGTAAGGACAGTTAGATGGATGGATGGAAGGACAGATAGATAGACAGAGATAAGGACAGTTAGGTAGATGGACAGTTAGATAGATTGATGGAAGGACAGTTAGATAGATGGATGGAAGGACAGATAGATAGACAGAGATAAGGACAGTTAGATGGATGGAGGGAGAAATAGATAGATGGATGGAAGGACAGATAGATAGACAGAGGTAAGGACAGTTAGATAGATGGAAGGAGAAATAGATAGATGGACGGAAGGACAGATAGATAGACAGAGATAAGGACAGTTAGATAGATTGATGGAAGGACAGTTAGATAGATGGATGGAAGGACAGATAGATAGACAGAGATAAGGACAGTTAGATGGATGGATGGAAGGACAGTTAGATAGATGGATGGAAGGACAGATAGATAGACAGAGATAAGGACAGTTAGATGGATGGATGGAAGGACAGTTAGATAGATGGATGGAAGGACAGATAGATAGACAGAGATAAGGACAGTTAGATGGATGGATGGAAGGACAGTTAGATAGATGGATGGAAGGACAGATAGATAGACAGAGGTAAGGACAGTTAGATGGATGGACGGAAGGACAGATAGATAGACAGAGGTAAGGACAGTTAGATGGATGGACGGAAGGACAGATAGATAGACAGAGATAAGGACAGTTAGATAGATGGCCAGTTAGATAGATTGATGGAAGGACAGTTAGATAGATGGATGGAAGGACAAATAGATAGATGGATGGAAGGACAAATAGATAGATGGATGGAAGGACAGATAGATAGACAGAGATAAGGACAGTTAGATAGATGGATGGAGGGACAGTTCGATAGATTGATGGAAGGACAGATGGATAGACAGAGATAAGGACAGTTAGATGGATGGAAGGAGAAATAGATAGATGGATGGAAGGACAGATAGATAGACAGAGGTAAGGACAGTTAGATAGATGGAAAGAGAAAAAGATAGATGGACGGAAGGACAGATAGATAGACAGAGATAAGGACAGTTAGATAGATGGAAGGAGAAATAGATAGATGGACGGAAGGACAGATAGATAGACAGAGATAAGGACAGTTAGATAGATGGATGGAAGGACAGATAGATAGACAGAGATAAGGACAGTTAGATAGATGGATGGAATGACAGATAGATAGACAGAGATAAGGACAGTTAGATGGATGGATGGAAGGACAGTTAGATAGATGGATGGAAGGACAGATAGATAGACAGAGGTAAGGACAGTTAGATGGATGGACGGAAGGACAGATAGATAGACAGAGGTAAGGACAGTTAGATGGATGGACGGAAGGACAGATAGATAGACAGAGATAAGGACAGTTAGATAGATGGCCAGTTAGATAGATTGATGGAAGGACAGTTAGATAGATGGATGGAAGGACAAATAGATAGATGGATGGAAGGACAAATAGATAGATGGATGGAAGGACAGATAGATAGACAGAGATAAGGACAGTTAGATAGATGGATGGAAGGACAGTTCGATAGATTGATGGAAGGACAGATGGATAGACAGAGATAAGGACAGTTAGATGGATGGAAGGAGAAATAGATAGATGGATGGAAGGACAGATAGATAGACAGAGGTAAGGACAGTTAGATAGATGGAAAGAGAAATAGATAGATGGACGGAAGGACAGATAGATAGACAGAGATAAGGACAGTTAGATAGATGGAAGGAGAAATAGATAGATGGACGGAAGGACAGATAGATAGACAGAGATAAGGACAGTTAGATAGATGGATGGAAGGACAGATAGATAGACAGAGATAAGGACAGTTAGATAGATGGATGGAAGGACAGATAGATAGACAGAGGTAAGGACAGTTAGATAGATGGATGGAGAAATAGATAGATGGACGGAAGGACAGATAGATAGACAGAGATAAGGACAGTTAGATGGATGGAAGGAGAAATAGATAGATGGACGGAAGGACAGATAGATAGACAGAGATAAGGACAGTTAGATAGATGGAAGGAGAAATAGATAGATGGATGGAAGGACAGATAGATAGACAGAGGTAAGGACAGTTAGATAGATGGACGGAAGGACAGTTAGATAGATGGATGGAAGGAGAGATAGATAGACAGAGATAAGGACAGTTAGATAGATGGATGGAAGGACAGATAGATAGACAGAGATAAGGACAGTTAGATGGATGGAAGGAGAAATATATAGATGGATGGAAGGACAGATAGATAGACAGAGGTAAGGACAGTTAGATAGATGGAAGGAGAAATAGATAGATGGACGGAAGGACAGATAGATAGACAGACATAAGGACAGTTAGATAGATTGATGGAAGGATAGTTAGATAGATGGATGGAAGGACAGATAGATAGACAGAGATAAGGACAGTTAGATGGATGGATGGAAGGACAGTTAGATAGATGGATGGAAGGACAGATAGATAGACAGAGATAAGGACAGTTAGATGGATGGATGGAAGGACAGTTAGATAGATGGATGGAAGGACAGATAGATAGACAGAGGTAAGGACAGTTAGATGGATGGATGGAAGGACAGATAGATAGACAGAGATAAGGACAGTTAGGTAGATGGACAGTTAGATAGATTGATGGAAGGACAGTTAGATAGATGAATAGAAGGACAGATAGATAGACAGAGATAAGGAGAGTTAGATGGATGGAAGGAGAAATAGATGGATGGAAGGACAGATAAATAGACAGAGGTAAGGACAGTTAGATAGATGGATGGAAGGACAGATAGATAGACAGAGATAAGGACAGTTAGATAGATGGATGGAAGGACAGTTAGATAGATTGATGGAAGGACAGATAGATAGACAGAGATAAGGACAGTTAGATGGATGGAAGGAGAAATAGATAGATGGATGGAAGGACAGATAGATAGACAGAGGTAAGGACAGTTAGATAGATGGAAGGAGAAATAGATAGATGGACGGAAGGACAGATAGATGGACAGAGATAAGGACAGTTAGATGGATGGATGGAAGGACAAATAGATAGATGGATGGAAGGACAAATAGATAGATGGATGGAAGGACAAATAGATAGATGGATGGAAGGACAGATAGATAGACAGAGATAAGGACAGTTAGATAGATGGAAGGAGAAATAGATAGATGGACGGAAGGACAGATAGATAGACAGAGATAAGGACAGTTAGATAGATGGATGGAAGGACAGATAGATAGACAGAGATAAGGACAGTTAGATAGATGGATGGAATGACAGATAGATAGACAGAGATAAGGACAGTTAGATGGATGGATGGAAGGACAGTTAGATAGATGGATGGAAGGACAGATAGATAGACAGAGGTAAGGACAGTTAGATGGATGGACGGAAGGACAGATAGATAGACAGAGGTAAGGACAGTTAGATGGATGGACGGAAGGACAGATAGATAGACAGAGATAAGGACAGTTAGATAGATGGCCAGTTAGATAGATTGATGGAAGGACAGTTAGATAGATGGATGGAAGGACAAATAGATAGATGGATGGAAGGACAAATAGATAGATGGATGGAAGGACAGATAGATAGACAGAGATAAGGACAGTTAGATAGATGGATGGAAGGACAGTTCGATAGATTGATGGAAGGACAGATGGATAGACAGAGATAAGGACAGTTAGATGGATGGAAGGAGAAATAGATAGATGGATGGAAGGACAGATAGATAGACAGAGGTAAGGACAGTTAGATAGATGGAAAGAGAAATAGATAGATGGACGGAAGGACAGATAGATAGACAGAGATAAGGACAGTTAGATAGATGGAAGGAGAAATAGATAGATGGACGGAAGGACAGATAGATAGACAGAGATAAGGACAGTTAGATAGATGGATGGAAGGACAGATAGATAGACAGAGATAAGGACAGTTAGATAGATGGATGGAAGGACAGATAGATAGACAGAGGTAAGGACAGTTAGATAGATGGATGGAGAAATAGATAGATGGACGGAAGGACAGATAGATAGACAGAGATAAGGACAGTTAGATGGATGGAAGGAGAAATAGATAGATGGACGGAAGGACAGATAGATAGACAGAGATAAGGACAGTTAGATAGATGGAAGGAGAAATAGATAGATGGATGGAAGGACAGATAGATAGACAGAGGTAAGGACAGTTAGATAGATGGACGGAAGGACAGTTAGATAGATGGATGGAAGGAGAGATAGATAGACAGAGATAAGGACAGTTAGATAGATGGATGGAAGGACAGATAGATAGACAGAGATAAGGACAGTTAGATGGATGGAAGGAGAAATATATAGATGGATGGAAGGACAGATAGATAGACAGAGGTAAGGACAGTTAGATAGATGGAAGGAGAAATAGATAGATGGACGGAAGGACAGATAGATAGACAGACATAAGGACAGTTAGATAGATTGATGGAAGGATAGTTAGATAGATGGATGGAAGGACAGATAGATAGACAGAGATAAGGACAGTTAGATGGATGGATGGAAGGACAGTTAGATAGATGGATGGAAGGACAGATAGATAGACAGAGATAAGGACAGTTAGATGGATGGATGGAAGGACAGTTAGATAGATGGATGGAAGGACAGATAGATAGACAGAGGTAAGGACAGTTAGATGGATGGATGGAAGGACAGATAGATAGACAGAGATAAGGACAGTTAGGTAGATGGACAGTTAGATAGATTGATGGAAGGACAGTTAGATAGATGAATAGAAGGACAGATAGATAGACAGAGATAAGGAGAGTTAGATGGATGGAAGGAGAAATAGATGGATGGAAGGACAGATAAATAGACAGAGGTAAGGACAGTTAGATAGATGGATGGAAGGACAGATAGATAGACAGAGATAAGGACAGTTAGATAGATGGATGGAAGGACAGTTAGATAGATTGATGGAAGGACAGATAGATAGACAGAGATAAGGACAGTTAGATGGATGGAAGGAGAAATAGATAGATGGATGGAAGGACAGATAGATAGACAGAGGTAAGGACAGTTAGATAGATGGAAGGAGAAATAGATAGATGGACGGAAGGACAGATAGATGGACAGAGATAAGGACAGTTAGATGGATGGATGGAAGGACAAATAGATAGATGGATGGAAGGACAAATAGATAGATGGATGGAAGGACAAATAGATAGATGGATGGAAGGACAAATAGATAGATGGATGGAAGGACAGTTAGATAGATGGATGGAAGGACAGATAGATAGACAGAGGTAAGGACAGTTAGATAGATGGATGGAAGGACAGATAGGTAGACAGAGGTAAGGACAGTTAGATGGATGGATGGAAGGACAAATAGATAGATGGATGGAAGGACAAATAGATAGATGGATGGAAGGACAGTTAGATAGATGGATGGAAGGACAGATAGATAGACAGAGATAAGGACAGTTAGATAGATGGATGGAAGGACAGTTAGATAGACAGAGGTAAGGACAGTTAGATAGATGGACAGTTAGATAGATTGATGAAAGGACAGTTAGATAGATGGATAGAAGGACAGATAGATAGACAGAGATAAGGACAGTTAGATGGATGGATGGAAGGACAGTTAGATAGACAGATGGAAGGACAAATAGATGGATGGATGGAAGGACAGATAGATAGACAGAGATAAGGACAGTTAGATGGATGGAAGGAGAAATAGATAGATGGATGGAAGGACAGTTAGATAGACAGAGATAAGGACAGTTAGATGGATGGAAGGAGAAATAGATAGATGGATGGAAGGACAGATAGATAGACAGAGGTAAGGACAGTTAGATAGATGGATGGAAGGATAGTTAGATAGATGGATGGAAGGACAGTTAGATAGACAGATGGAAGGACAAATAGATAGATGGATGGAAGGACAGATAGATAGATAGAGATAAGGACAGTTAGATAGACAGAGGTAAGGACAGTTAGATAGATGGACGGAAGGACAGATAGATAGACAGAGATAAGGACAGTTAGATAGACAGAGGTAAGGACAGTTAGATAGATGGACGGAAGGACAGTTAGATAGACAGATGGAAGGACAAATAGATAGATGGATGGAAGGACAGATAGATAGACAGAGGTAAGGACAGTTAGATAGATGGATAGAAGGACAGATAGATAGATTGATGGAAGGAAAAATAGATAGATGGATGGAAGGACAGATAAATAGACAGAGATAAGGACAGTTAGATAGATGGATGGAAGGAGAAATAGATAGATTGATGGAAGGAAAGATAGATAGATGGATGGAAGGACAGATAAATAGACAGAGATAAGGACAGATAGATAGACAGAGATAAGGACAGTTAGATGGATAGAAGGACAAATAGATGGATGGATGGACAGATAGATAGACAGAGATAAGGACAGATAGATAAACAGAGATAAGGACAGTTAGATGGATAGAAGGGCAAATAGATAGATGGATGGAAGGACAAATAGATAGATTGATGGAAGGAAAAATAGATAGATGGATGGAAGGACAGATAAATAGACAGAGATAAGGACAGTTAGATAGATGGATGGAAGGACAGATAAATAGACAGAGATAAGGACAGATAGATAGACAGAGATAAGGACAGATACATAGACAGAGATAAGGACAGTTAGATGGATGGAAGGACAAATAGATAGATGGATGGAAGGACAGATAAATAGACAGAGATAAGGATAGTTAGATAGATGGATGGAAGGACAGATAAATAGACAGAGATAAGGACAGATAGATAGACAGAGATAAGGACAGATAAATAGACTGAGATAAGGACAGTTAGATAGATGGATGGAAGGACAGATAGATAGACAGAGATAAGGACAGTTAGATGGATGGAAGGGCAAATAGATAGATGGATGGAAGGACAGATAGATAGACAGAGATAAGGACAGTTAGATAGATGGACGGATAGATAGATTGATGGAAGGAAAAATAGATAGATGGATGGAAGGACAGATAAATAGACAGAGATAAGGACAGATAGATAGACAGAGATAAGGACAGATAAATAGACAGAGATAAGGACAGTTAGATAGATGGATGGAAGGACAGATAAATAGACAGAGATAAGGACAGATAGATAGACAGAGATAAGGACAGTTATATACGTGACTGAATCAATGAATACGTGGACAGATTTATGTACAATTATTGTTACTAGGCGACTGGGACCAATTGGACTTAAATTTGGAGCATCTCTAGTGCTAGTTCATTTACAGAGACTACCCAATGGTGACTTTGTACTCAATGCCGCTAATACTGGCTTAGGTGATGCTATTCTTTGTCATGGCAGTCAAGCAACATCGCTTGCTCTGCCACATAATCCTGCTACTAATCGAGAAGAGATCCAACGCGTCGTGGAACAAAGAGGGTTCATTTCCGAGGTAAGGAACATAGAACATTGTCTCAAATTGTCAAATACAACTCCTCTAAGTTTAATCATAGTACTAGTCCAAATTTAATATATTCCAATATAATAAGATCCAATAACTTTTGCATGTCTTTCTCAGCCATGTACATGTACATTGTTGTTATCTGCTTTTATAAGTCATTGTGTGTATTTCAATATCTAGCCTCTCTCTCTCTCTCTCTCTCTCTCTCTCTCTCTCTCTCTCTCTCTCTCTCTCTCTCTCTCTCTCTCTCTCTCTCTCTCTCCAATACAGGATGATCGAGTCAATGGAATATGTGCCGTATCTCGATTGCTTGGATGCTACTATCTCCATCCTCAAGTTATACCTCTACCAAATACCAAGTCCATCATTCTACCTCACAATAGCAGTTACATCATTCTAGCCACTCATGGCCTCTGGAAATATCTGACTCAAAAGGAGATCATCCGAATGAGTCGAGCAAGCTATGAGCCTAACCTATATGCTCGCCGATTAGCTGATATAGCTATTGGTTGTGGTTGTCCATTAGATGTATCAGTAGTAGTGATCAAGCTGAATTTACGCAAAGTGTCAACTTACTCAAGAAATGGTTTCGACAACTTGTCGGATCATCAAAAGAAACTCTCTGTTATCTCCACAGAGAGTGGCCATGAATTTGTTTACACTAATCAAGAGGAATATGAAAGTGACCTAGAAGAAGAAGAGGAGGAAGTTACAAATATTGATGATCGATCTCATGGAGGATGCTTTCATAGACGATGATATTTTACCTAGCAAAGACAACAGCCATTTAGATTCTGAGGCTCTTCGTTCTATATCTCCAGAACAACTTGATGCCTTGGTATTGACTGTTCCAACAGTACCAGAGATGACGCCTATTGAAGAGGCAAGTTTGAATGGTGACAGTGAGGACGATTTGATACTCAGAGGAAGCTTAATAGAGATAGACGACCAACATGAAGACAGCGATGAAAACAAAGAGGAAAATATAAAACCACTAGTACATCTATCTTTACCTACTAAAGAAGACGATCGCAGAACATCAGCTTTATCAGATGATATACAATCATATAATATAATTACTGACGAGAATGTTGTACCACCTCTGGAAATGTTTAAAGAGCTTTCTGAGGTATCTCCAAATGACGAGTATGACTCTAAAACGTTTCCTCGTGAGTCTACCAATGCCTCAAAGTATCGCATAACAGATCCCAAAAAGATTGGTTTCTCATTAGATACATCTTACGAACAAACTCAGAGTGTACCAATGATATCTTCTGATAATGACTCTGATGATGATAATTATGAGTTGACCCCAGCGCAATTGGAAATGAGGAGACGATTTAGTGCTCCTAATCCCGAGATACTAAAAATGAACGAAGCCATTTCTCAAATTGATGATCATGATAATGAAGCAAGACCTACTGATGTGAGCAAAGTGAAAAGAAAGAGATCTTTTGTACAGACATCTTACACTCGTCTCAGTAGACATATTGTAGCCAGTGACTCTGCCTTGAAGCTACAATAATATAGTCCATGCTTTCACGCTTTATACTTGCTATTTATATACCTTTGTTTTAACATATATAACTTTAACTTGGAACATGTTATAAAGATATACATTTACAATAACTTTATAGAAATGAGTGTATAAAGTAAAGGCGTCAGTGGAGCTAATAAAGATTGTAAATCAAAGCATTATATAAAGAAATCAAGAATGTTAGAATTACATAAATTAATTTAGGTGTATGTGAAATGTGAGTAAATGAAATTAGTTATTTGTGTGGATATATGTGGTCATTTGTTTGGCCTTTATTGAGCTTCAATAATGCCTATATCCTAAGATTATCACTATGTTTAGCATAATATATTAAAAGTATATGTTAGACTCTTAAGAGTTTCTTTATTGCTTGATTTGGTGTGTACTATTAACAACATTATTTAATCATGATGGTTTATATTCTAGCAATACAAAAGTACATCTGAAGTGTAAGGTGGCAAAAGGTGGTCATATTTGAAGCAAGAGGGGGTTCTAGTCATTACAGCTTGTGAGCCACACAATTGACAATACACAAGCTGCATTTTGGACTGGTTCGGTTTGCCCAGTTATCTGTGCAGTGTCTTGGTAACCATAATTATAATGAAATGTCCTCTTACTTTCAGGACCACCACTATGGTCTCTCATTGTGTTCTTTTATATTTACTGCTGATTTTCCTTTTATGTTATTGTGGGACAACAAAATTACCTGTTTACATCCTGTAATGAATAATTTTATATCTATACAACTATCCACGAAAAGGACATTGATTGTAAAAAGTGGACAATTTTGAAGATAGAGACTGTCTCAATTTACTGTTGCAAACAACAGTTTCTCACAATTCAATACAACAGTAAGTTGGATACAACAACCCACTGAGGGGGTATATTATAATATACCAAGCATGGTATAATACACCCAGTTTACAAGTAATTATTATATTTCTGTCTCTAAACTTTCAGAACCACTATATATTATGACAGCATTTTTGTCATTTTTATATTTAGTGTTGATTTTCTTTTGATTGTTTGTGGGCTCAGTTCTGACACTTACATCCTGCAATAATGAATAACGTTATTGACTTCATTAAATCGGATTAAATTAATAATAGTTACCAATAAGGGCAATAAATTTTATTGATATTAGATAATTATTATTATAAAATAAATGGATTAAAAAAGAGCTGATAGCACAAAATCTTCTTGAAGCATGATAAGTCTGTAATCTCCTTATAACTCCTTTTGCCAACGTCCTGTCTCCTTTTGTTTCTGCCTTGCTGCTTCAGTAGCAGCAAATCTCTCATCAGAACCCTCAATGGCTCCCAGCTTACCTGCTCGATAATCTGCGTATGCTTGTTGGATTTCCTCCCAAGTATTCATAACAAAAGGTCCTTTTCGTGATATTGGCTCGTTAATGGGTTCTCCAGCAATTAATAGAACATAAATAACACTGTCATTTGCTGCCTCAATAGTGAGCTCATCTCCTTCTCCCAATATTCCCACTTGTCCCATCTTTGCTTCTTTCTTTTCGTTACTAAGGTAACCAGCTCCTTTCCAAACGTAGGCAAACCCATTAAAATTAGATGGGACAGGTTGAGTGAACTTAGTCCCAGGTTGTAAATGTATATCTAAATACATCATAGGTGTCCGAGTATCAATAACAGCTTTAGTATCCAAGGATTCTCCAGCGATTACTTTTACCCATACTTTCCCATCATCTGCAGTGACTATGGGTATTTTTTCAGAGGGTGTGTCTTGATATCTAGGTGGAATCATTTTGTCTTTGGCAGGCAAGTTAACCCATAATTGGAATCCTTCCATATGGCCGCCATTTTTGATCATGTCATCTGTTGGCATCTCTGAGTGTACAACTCCTGAACCGGCAGTCATCCATTGGACCCAGCCCTCCTTTATCTGCCCAGAATTACCAGCACTGTCTTTGTGTTGCATGCCACCAGACACAATATAAGTAACAGTCTCAAATCCTCTATGAGGATGATCTGGAGCGCCTACTGCTTCACCTGGCGCATAGTCAACGGGTCCCATATGATCCAACATCAGAAAAGGATCGCATTCTGATATCTCATCGCCAATGGGTCTCGTTACAACGAACCCACCGCCTTCACGATGTTGATGAGCTGTGATTAGCCTTGAAATACCTCGTGGAGAAGACATATTAAACGTAGAATGGTTTATACTAATAGATCGACAAGCAAAGAAGCTTAAATAGAAAATAAACCAGATATTTTGCTGACTGTAGCCACCTAGCATTAACATACCATGCTGTGTTGTATAAGGACAGCAAATTTAATTATAGGGGAGTGGCTGAGGCAATAAAAATTTTATAAAAACATAACCAAGTAATAATGATAGATAAATAGTAATTACTGAATAATTATAGTACATGATTTGTTCCCATGGTAACATAAGCAATTATGTTCTCCCAGCACCTGTACTAATCAATGATCCAGTAATGGGTATAGCCTTCAATTCAGTTCTCCAACACAACCACTCACTAATTATAGTAGTAATCCCAAAGGACACTAGATTAGTTAGCCACCATGATAATGATCGAGGGAAACCCCCGTAAGTAAAACAAAGTAACAAGTGTAAGATATATACAGTTGCTGCAAAATCCAAGGACTGGTAAGAGTTGGTTACAGCGCATATCAAAAAAAGAAAAAGAATAGTTTAATTTTAAATAATTTTGGATTTTTTAGAAGTATAAAGACAATAAGATCATTTCTAGTAGTAGTAATAATAATAACAGTATAATAATTATTATATTGACTTTGTTTTGTTTACAAGAATTTAAGGAATTAAGAATTTAGAAGATTAAGTTAGTGTGCAAATTTTCATAATCGATTATGTTAGAACTTTTCACATGAAACCCCTTTCATTAACCAAGACAATTGATACATGTCTTAAATATGGCAGCATTATTTTTAAACAAATAAAGTTTCACTCCAACAGTTTGAACCAGGAATACATTACAATTACTCACACATATCAATATATGTGTTTCTACAATGAACCTTATGACTATATAGTTATTCACACAGTGATACAAATTTAGAGTATTTATATAATGTAATAATAATTATATAGACTCACCTTTTTTGCTCTTCTAACAATCCACCACAATGCCAAAGCGCTAAAAAAGAATTAAAGTAAATCATAGTCCATCTTTAAGCAAAAAAGGATTAAAAACTATGTATTAGAGTATGTATGGACATTATACTACCACCCAGATGTCAACACTTGACATTGGTGGTCCATGATGTCCTGTTAAACATAAAGTGTCTTGGTATATCACTTCTTGAATATGTTAACTCTCAATATAGCATTGATGAGAAACACAATCTTGACAGGTTAACAAGATTATAGGCCATAATCAATGCTGGTTTAAGTAACGTTACCCCAAAAAGTGGCCACTGTTATCACCATACGCCTTTAAATATATTGTATAATAATGATTCTATTAGTAGAGGCAAGTTGTATTAAGTCCCAATACTTACCCAGTACATGCATTCAATGTTGATGCTCCCATAACTAGCCATCCATCGTATGTCCCTTCAAATTCCTATAATGGAAAAAGAGATAGAAATATAAACGTGTATCAGACTATACATATGTACTGACTCTGTAGTCAAATATCTGGTCAATTGAGCGATGTATTCCTCCTATGCTGTCTGCAATAACAATCCATAAACCAAATGAAATGTAGAAACAACTCTGTAACGCTATAATTTGGGCTATAATGAGGACAGGATCAAACACATTTGCTCTAAAACCAGACGCCATCTTTTTGTTTGAATACTAGAGGGTTAAATTAAAAATGTTATATTAACCGTAAAAATAGTTTCATATCCTATTACTAAAACATAACGTAATATTGAAACTCAAAATGGATGCATTACCTTTAGACCAACAACAACAACAGATTGTTCAAAATGATGCCATGAACCTACCAGAGGAGTCACAATACAGTCTGTTAGTCCCATTCATAAAGGAACTTGTGACATGGATAGCTATTGGAGGAATGGTCTTTGGGGGAGTGGTCCCATATATCCCACAGTATCGGAAAATTCGGAAAACAAGAGATGCTGAAGGATTTTCTGTCTATGTATGTCTGGTACTACTCATTGCTAATATACTGAGGATATTTTTCTGGTAAGTTGAGAATTGTAACCACATTTTTAATTACACATGTAAGTATGCCTAATATTATTGGATGTAGTTATGAATATCTAATAATATTGTTCTAATTACATTATGAATACTACTAAAGTAACATCTATTGTTATTTGCGTAGTACTACAAATTGACATAGAGCGGTCTTTTTAAAATATAAATTTATGCTTGTTTATAATAATAGACTTGTGATTTAATGCGTTATTGTTTGTAATTGTGACAGTGCAGTATATAGAATCAGTTTCATAAACAAACATCTTGAATGATTTATGAAACTGAAATATCTTGAGCAAACAAATAAATAAAAAACTTTTACTTATTCTTGAATTCTGTATTATAATTGAAATTGACAAGGCTCTCAATTTAATCACTAAATGTTACCATGCCAACAACTATAATTACCATAGCAATGAAAATAACTGCACATGAGTTATTGTCATAGAGTTGATTGCAGGAATTGTCTTTAAGAGAATATTAAATCTAATGATGATTCTGGTTATGAAATATTCTGCTTTCTTATAACTTAAGGAATCTGGTTGGCATACGCTAATAATATTACTGGTACATAATTGTGTTGTGACAGTTACATCAGTTCTTGTCCTCCTCTATGCCATGGCTACTAATATGCCTGTCTATTTCCATGAACATTATGTTTATTTAAATAAAAACACAACTAAAAATATTAAAATATTTAAACAAAACAAATATAACATAAAGTTATCTTTAAAATAAACAGCTCATGTCAGGAAATGTATTGTCAAAGTGTAGTAATTAAGACAATGTCACTGCTGTCAGAACACCCATAACAGCTAACACAATAGAAATAATAGGTCCACCAGCTGCAGCAGGAACAGCATCCTCGTAAAGAGGATTTGGATCAGTAGCAACTCCTTCAGGACAACCATAGGTAACATTAGTAAAATTAAGCTGTCTTGGGTTGTTACTAACACTAGGACAACCTTTAAAACATCCAATCATCCAAGGAAAGTCAAGAGGCATATGATAATGATACTGCATAGTACCATTGATCTCATGAGTGTGACCATGGCAACTATCTAGCTGAGTTGGCAAATTTCCACCTTGTGAGTACTGGCCATACATGGGAAATCCATCAAACATCCAACCAATGAGTACTGAGTGTTCTCCTGGTGTATCAACTGGTAGTGCACACTTCTGTCGACCTGTACTGTTCAAAAAAGTGTTACCAGTATGGATATGATATTGTTGTTGCATTCCGTCTGGATGGCCACCACACTGATCTAGAGTAGCACCCTCAGAGTCATGTGCATCAACGTAGATTGTCAGTCCACCTTGATTTGGACACCTTGACCCATGTCCACAAGGAGATCCTACACCATATACAACAACGCCATTTACCAATACACCAATGGCTCCAAATATAGGGGGAGGATCTGTTTTCAGATAATGGATGTTGAACCTCTCTCCAATTCTTTCACCTGTTGGTATTGGAACTTTTGCAAACCTTGGAGTGTTGGGTATTTGGAAGTTATTGTTTCTCACGCAAGCACTGTTGGGGTTGTTCCAATGAGGATTATCATACGGAGGACAGGCTGTTGTCCTGATGTATGTGTTTGTAGTACCTCTAGTGATGGTGACCGTATGGTAAGGGGTGGAGTTGGGACAGATCCCATCATTGCCGCATTGGGCCGTCACTGAAGTGAACACTCTGAAGATCAGGATAACAAATAAATGAAGTTGTGCCATTTTTCACCCTTCTGTTGTGAGCCCAGTTGTCTCGTAGTTCAGCGTGTGGGCGGGGCTCATTAATTTTGGAATTTCAGCATCGCTTGCAATATTAGGCGTCTAGCCCTCATACAAGATGTTTTTCCTTTCTCTTGTACTTGCTACTTGCTTTTCGCTTGCAATTAGTCAGCAACAATGTCCACCTGAGCGAGCTCAGTGCCCAAAACAAGCTCCTTATAATACAGTTAGCATTACAACTGATGCTACCTACCGGTATGTAAAGACCACAGGATGTCCTCCTTATGATAACCCTCGTTGGACCAATCCTGCAGCAGCATGTGTTCGACATGATCAAAATTACATGCTACCACTTCAACCAACTTTTGCTAAAGAACCTATTCCTGTTGGTGAAGGATATGTTCGATACGAAGGTATACTTTATCTCAAAGAAGACCCCAAACCAATATTTGGAGCACTAGGTGTTTTAACCAATGGAGTAATGGTTTTTGGAGTTGGCTCTCCCTGTGGCTTTAGCTCAAAATGTCCAGAAGATGGTGCACCAACAAAATATGTTGATGCTGTCGAATCTGAAGGTCATACTGTTGATCAGTGTGGTGGTCACGCTGCCCCAACTAATGACTATCATATCCACTCTGGTGTTGGACTCAACACCTCTTCAGAGCGGCAAGAGTGTGTTATGCCTGCTGATATTCCTGGACAACATTCACAGCTACTTGGCTGGATTTTTGATGGATTTGGTCTCTATGGCCGTTACTCTCAGGGTGGGGTTCTCCCTACTGACTTAGATAAATGCAGTGGTCACACACATGAGATCAATGGTACAACAGTGTACCATTATCACATGCCAGATGCTTTCCCTTGGAGCATTGGTTGCTTCAAAGGATGTCCACTTGTTAGTAATAACATGCACGAGTTTAGTAACTTCACCAAATATGGCTGTCCTAATGGTGTGAAGTATGATCCTCATCCTCTCTATGAACGACAACCTTGATTTGCTATATAGATGTAATGTGACAACCTTAATCAGCTATATAGATGTAACATCTCAATAGTAACTCAACTATAATGCTGCAAATATTATTATTATGAATGTTTTATCTATATATGGTATGATGTTTTGATAATTTGGAAGAAGTGGAAGTTTTTACTTTTTAACTAAATCCTGACATTACAATTTTTCCAAAATAGTGGGAACAGAATTAAAACTTAGCAACTATTCAGTCCCTTACAACAACAATAATGCCATAAAATAATGTTTGGACAACTTTTACTGGATGGAGAATTAGTAGAAACTATTTAACTGCCTAAAGACAGTTTCTTTATTTTCACAACCTTCAATCAGTCATGCCCAATTCAAAGAGCTCATTGTAAATGTAATAATATTATTGGTTGCTATGTATGTCACACACACACACACCCATTTAGTTCAAAACAATCTTAGGACTATGTGACCTAACATGTTACTCATGCCAGGTGGAAATATGTTTCTACTTTCTTAGTACAAATATCTGACTTATTTTCAGAAAATTATAAAAGAAAACATTATCTTGTGCACTCAGTGTTGTATAATTTGCATTTCCATAAATAACCACGTTTCACGATTCTTTGGAAGAGAGTGACAGTTACATCATAACACCAATAGACTTCCAGGAAGCTAGTGTAATTTAATGCCAGTAACCATAGCACTTTAACAAGTCTCACCTGTCAGCGAAAACAGTCAGTCTGTTTAATCAAATAAAAACACAGCTAAAATATTAAACTATTTAAACAAAAAGATTATATAATGGTGGCTTTGCTATGTATATCTTTAAGGCTGTACTTAGATAGATGCTGTAAGGATTGTCACTATGTTTATTCTGAGTTAGCTTTGCTGTGCGTTATGTATAAGGCTGTCACAGCAACCAATCTATTTTAACATTTAACAGTGTGTATGATATACTACTTATATTAAAAGTACAAATCTGGTTGTTTGCTACATATACCTACATCAATATTAATTACAGTATGATACTGAAAGTGATGCTGGCAGGAAGCGAACATCACAAACAGAAAGAAACAACTTAGTCAGGGAAGCTAATAGAAAGTTAGTGAAAAACTTTGTTAGTTTTCATCAAGCTCTACTATACAATGGAAACGTACAAAGAAAGGTTAATTGATCCTGTATATATTATATGAAGTTATTGTTTACTCTTGAGTGTGTTAAAAGCCAAAGTAGAACCATCTCATTATCCACATGAGGTTTATATACCTTATAATATGAGGACTACTTAGCATCATTGAAAATATAACGCTTGGAGTGAAGAGAACCTACAGTATTTAGTTTCATAAGCAAACATCTTGAATGATTTATGAAACAGAAATGTCTTGAGCAAACAAATAAATAAAAAAGTTTTACTTATTCTTGAATTCTGTATTATAATTGAGATTGACAAGGCTCGCAATTTAATCACCAAATGTTACCATGCCAACAACTATAATTACCATAGCAATGAAATTAACTGTCCATTTAAGTTATTGTCATAGACTCTAAGAGTTGATTGCAGGGATTTTCATTCAGAGAATCTTAAATCTACTGATGATTCTGCTTATGAAATATTCTGCTTTCTTGCATCATAAGGTACTAGTTGGCATATACTAATGATATTACGTGTCCTCCTCCATGCTATTAACGTGTCTTATCTATTTACATGAACATTATGTTTATTTAAATAAAAACACTGTTAAAGTATTTTTTAAAACCCACAAATATAACCATAAAGTTATCTTTAAAATAAACAGCTCATGTTAGGAAATGTATTGTTAAAGTGTAGTAATTAAGACAATGTCACTGCTGTCAGAACACCCATAACAGCTAACACAATAGAAATAATAGGTCCACCAGCTGCAGCAGGAACACCATCCTCGTAGAGAGGATTTGGATCGGTAGCAACTCCTTCAGGACAACCATAGGTAACATTAGTAAAATTAAGCTCACTTGGGTTGTTACTAACACTAGGACAACCTTTAAAACATCCAATCATCCAAGGAAAATCAAGAGGCATATGATAATGATACTGCATAGTACCATTGATCTCATGAGTGTGACCATGGCAACTATCTAGCTGAGTTGGCAATTTTCCACCTTGTGAGTACTGGCCATACAAGGGAAATCCATCAAACATCCAACCAATGAGCACTGAGTGTTCTCCTGGTGTATCAATTGGTAGTGCACACTTCTGTCGACCTGTACTGTTCAAAAAATTGTTACCAGTATGGATATGATATTGTTGTTGCATTCCATCTGGATGTCCACCACACTGATCTAGAGTAGCACCCTCAGAGTCATGTGCATCAACGTAGATTGTCAGTCCACCTTGATTTGGACACCTTGACCCATGTCCACAAGGTGATCCTACACCATATACAACAACGCCATTTACCAATACACCAATGGCTCCAAATATAGGGGGAGGATCTGTTTTCAGATAATGGATGTTGAACCTCTCTCCAATTCTTTCACCTGTTGGTATTGGAATTTTTGCAAACCTCGGAGTGTTAGGTATTTGGAAGTTATTGTTTCTCACACAAGCACTATTGGGGTTGTTCCAATGAGGATTATCATACGGAGGACAGGCTGTTGTCCTGATGTATGTGTTTGTAGTACCTCTAGTGATGGTGACCGTATGGTAAGGGGTGGAGCTGGGACAGATCCCATCATTGCCACATTGAGCCGTCACTGAAGTGAACATTTCAAAGATCAGGAGAACAGATAAACGAACTTGTGCCATTTTTACACCCTTCTGTTGTGAACACTGTTTATCTTATAACTCAGAGTGTGGGTGCTTGCAGCATGTAACGTCTAGCCCTCATACAAGATGTTTTTCGTTTCTTTTGTACTTGCTACTTGCTTTTTGCTTGCAATTAGTCAACAACAATGTCTACCTGAGCGAGCTCAGTGCCCAAAACAAGCTCCTTATAATACAGTTACTCAACCTTCAATCAGTCATGGCCAATTCAAAGAGCTCGTTGTAAATGTAGTAATATTATTGGTTGCTATGTATATCGCACACAGGTTACATTACAACACTAAGAGACTTCCAGGAAGCTAGTATAATTTAATGCCAGTAACCGTAGCACTTTAAAAAGTCTCATCTGTCAGTGAAAACAGTCAGTGTGTTAATTAAATAAAAACAGCTAAATTATTAAACTATTTAAACAAAAAATTATATAATGGTGGCTTTGCTATGTATATCTTTAAGGCTGTAGTTAGATAGATGCTGTAAGGATTGTCACTATGTTTATTCTGAGTTAGCTTTGCTGTGCATTATGTATAAAGCTTTCACAGCAACCAATCTATTTTAACATTTAACAGTGTGTATGATATACTAATTATATTAAAAGTACAAATCTGGTTTTTTGCTACATATACCTACATCAATATTAATTACAGTATGATACTGAAAGTGATGCTGGCAGGAAGCGAACATCACAAACAGAAAGAAACAACTCAGTCAGGGAAGCTAATAGAAATTTAGTGAAAAGCTTTGTTAGTTTTCATCAAGCTATACTATACAATGGAAACGTACAAAGAAAGGTTAATTGATCCTGTATATATTATATGAAGTTATTGTTTACTCTTTAGTGTGTTAAAAGCCAAAGTAGAACCATCTCATTATCCACATGAGGTTTATATACCTTATAATATGAGGACTACTTAGCATCATTGAAAATATAACGCTTGGAGTGAAGAGATCCTACAGTATTTGCCAGATAATTGTAGAACTACACACTCTCTTCACTTAGCAATTCCAGTAACTAAAATGGGTCATGTGACTTATTTTGATGAGACTGTGTCAATCCTTAGTAGTGGAAGTGGCAGTAATGTATGATTTTTCTTTAATGAAAAAAAGGACAAAGATTAAGCATTTGTTAAGGTAAATCAAGATTCTTTTCAGAAAATTGACTCCCATGCATGTGTTATACCTGGAACTTATTTATTGTGGTTTGTGTGCTTATCACAATCACCACATGAACCACCAAAGTTACTTGATGCTCCAACTTACCTTCATCACTTTCAATCATTTGTCTTGCTTTTTATGCCTCAGTGTATGGGAGTATAGCAATGATGCTTGATTTTTTTGTCAATGTTATTGTCAATTATTTGGGCCAGAAGCAAAGACAACATACAAATGTGGGGGCTTGTTAATTTACAAGAAACAAATATGTTGTGTCATTATAGTGTGCTATAAAGGAAAACAAAGTTTATGCAGAATTAGAATAGTTTCCTGATTATCGTTTTGATGGAACTTTCACTCTTACACAACCCTTCCAAGGCATTAAATATATATATACAAGAAAATCATGATACTATTACTTGCTCTTCCAAATCATTCAAGCTAGGACATGTATGTGTTTGCATTTTACCATCCCACATCTTATTCTAGTCCATTGTTACTAGTATCCTCTCAACAGATTTCACTAGCATGCCTTGTGCATTACTACTGTAGGGGTGATGGTGGAGTTAGTACTCAAAGTACAATGTGTCATAAAAATATGCTCAGTGTTAGGAGTAGTTGTCCTGATTATGACAGATACTTATTTAGTGAAATTCCTTTCCATTGATAGAAGGAACTCTTAGAAAGTGAAGACAATGCTAAGACGTTTTATGAAAGACTGACCACTTGTTTTGCTTGTAGTGAATAAAGATAATTGCTAGAATATATTATAATTGGTAGAAACATGTTGTAGAACATTAATTGATAAGATTTATATGGTATTTTAAAATGTAAATCATTAATACTAGTAGGAACTTATTAGCACAAACAGGTAAGTATATTTAGTCAGTGAAGCGACCAGAATTTTGTCAAAGCGATTTCAATAACCTTTGTTATATAATGAATTCTTACAATTTAAAGTAAGTAATCCAAGTAATTTTATATTATATTTCTTATTGCTGCTTTGTAGCTATTTGAGACCCAATGTTCTCAGAACTGGTGAACCATATGAGATATATATTCCAGGAGATATGTTCATTTTTGAACAGCATTGGAAGCATAATAGTTGGAATAACGAAATACTACAATGGTTGCCAGGTCCTTGTCAAAATGCACAGCCTCCTCAAGTGCCAATTCCAGTTGTTAAAGTGGGTCATGTGACTCATTATGATGATGCTAAATCAATTGTGACAAATGGACTTGGTAATAAAGTAGGGTTTACCTTTAATGTAAAGATTGGCAAAGATGCAACATTTAAGAAAGTAGCTCAAGATTCTTTTCAGAAAATTGGTCCTGAAGCATCTGTAATGCCTGGAGCATATTCATGGTGGTCGGTATGCCTCCCAGATGATTTACGACCACCAAAGCCACCACCACAGTTACGTAATGCTCCAGATGCTCTTCATGCTATCCGATCACCTTGTCTCGCCTCTTCCTATGCCTCAGTGTATGGGACTATAGGAATGACAACTGAGTTTCGTGTCCTTCTTCAATCTTATTCTCAGTTATTTGGAAATGCAGAGATTACATACAAATGTGGTGGTACTTTGCTTTACAGGAAAGAGGTTTGTCAAGTCATTATAGTATGTTGTAAAGTAGATGGTAAAGATCCTCCTGAGCTGCAACAGTTCAGCGATTATGATTTTAAAGGAGCAATTACTCTTACACGACCTTTCAAAGGGGTTAAATATATTCCAAAAGGTGATCGTGATCCTAGTGCAGTTTGTCTTTTTTCTGCGTCAAGTTGGGATATATTCGTTTTTGCATTTTATCATCCTATTTTTAATGAGATGCCACTATTGTCTGTACCTTCTCGATCAATTTGGTTGGTACAACTCGAGCATTTCATCTTTAATAGAGATGGCTCAAGGTTGCAAGAAGGACAGCATACAACATGCCATAAAAACAATCGGAGTGCTGGGACTCGTTGCCCTGATTTTATGAATTACAAATATGGAGGACCTCCCTTCAAACAATTGTTGAAACTAATTGGTAATAAGAGAGCATAGAGTTAAGAGAGTCCACTTATATTTTTAGTAAGATAGTTGTGATAGTCATTGTAGTTGATAGTAATAGAACACTAAATATTAAAATACTTTAGTTATTGATTGGATTGGTATAACATGTTGCAAAACTTATTTCTTTTATCAAAATGTGTATTTTACTGATATATTATGTACTGTACATCATCTGTAATTATGTTAAGAGCGGACGTTTGTCACTTGAGTTTGTTTATGGTGTGTTATGCTGCAAAAAGGGTATACATAAGTCATTGCTGAAAATCAGCTTATAGCTAAATAATGCAATGTCCTGTTCAAATAACATTCAAAAATATTATTTAGAATTGGTAGTATAAATACTTGAATTTCCCATTAATTGATATGTAGCCAACCAAATGCTACTATTAGGTACACGAACATAGTATGTTATACTCACTAGAGCAAAATGAGGTTAAGTAGCGAGCAAAAATATTTAGGAGGATCCCAAGCCCTCTTTATTTATGCATAATTCCTTTATAATTACTTTACTGTGGTGGCATTGCAAGAAGTATATAACAAAATAAAATTTTAGAAAATGTACCAGAATATTTCCTGATACAAATTCAAATTGTGGGAGAGTACCCACCCTACTTATTGCCGTAGATTGCATTTATTTTTATGCACAAAAATTATCATAAATTAATGCAGGGGTCAATTTTGATAAAATCATCGAGTCTGTCATATCAAAATGCCTGTAAATTTTTGGAGTTTGGAAGCTTCACAGAAATTAAATGGCAACAAAATTAACTAGATTTTGTAGTACCACTAAATAAAATTTTTATCACAAGTTTTGAGACTGTACTCTCTCTACCTATTGGTACCGCTAAATGTGACGCTACTAGGAATTTATTGTCACAAACAGGTAGCTAACACTAGTGGAACTTGTTGTCAAAAACAGGAAGTTATCACAAATCAGTCAATATGGTGAAGGCACCAAAAAGTTTGTCAAAGCTTTATCAGGTTTCTTTGACCTTTGTTATACAATGGCTGTTTTCGATATATCGTAAGAAATCTAAGTAATGTTATGTTACATTTTGTTACTACATCTTGTAGCTATTTGAGATACAATGTTCTCAGTACTGGTAAACCATATGAGATATATATTCCAGGAGATATGGTCACCTTTGAACAGCATTGGAAGCATAATAGTTGGGATGAGGAAATACTACAAAGGTTGCCACCTCTTTGTCAAAATGCACAGCCTCCACCAGTAACAATTTGCAAGGAGTATATAGCGAAGGTTTTGGCACAATGTTCCCTTTAAAGTATTAATTAAGTGTGACATGGAAAGACTTTATTACAAGCAATCTTGTTATTAAAGTATAATATCATTTATATGATTCTGATGTGTAAGCAGAAATCTTATAACATTATTCAAGGTGATTGTCATTTAAGGTGGTATAGGAACTTGTTTATGTTGTCATGTAGGAACTTATTGGTTAGGTAACGTGATACTGGTAGTAAATTAGTAGCAGTGAACGTTTATGAAAAATGATACTTGTTGTTGGAAGTTAGTAGCACTGATCTGGCTACCTGGTAGCTAGTACACTTATTTGGAATACAAATTGAAATTCCACGGCAAGACATAGATTTGAAAATCTTCATCCACAACTAAAAGCTATCTTCATCTTTTTTTTGAAAGTCTCCCCTTTAAGCAATGGCAGCAACTCGTATTCGTAGTTTAAAGTAGGATGAATGTTATAATACATTATCTTTTTATGCTATACTATATAGAGAAATACAAGATGGCGTTCTCAGCAGTAGTGATCCATATGAGATCTATATTCCTGGTGTCATGGAAACAGATGAGGCTAGCTGGAAACATAATTCTTGGGACCATGAAATATTACGTTTGCTACCAAAAGCATGCCAAAATGCAAGACCTGCTCAGGTAAAGATTCCTGTTGAAAAAGTTGGCCATGTGACTCACTTTGATGATGCAATGTCAATCATTACAAGTGGACCAGATGACAATGTGGGGTTTCGCTTCAATGCAAAGTATGGCAAAGCTAGAACATTCAGAGAAACAAGCCCTGGCTCAGGTTCATTCAGAGAAATATCTCGAGATGAAATTGTCATGCCTCCTGGTATGTATTTATGGTGGTCTGTGTGTATGCCAGATAACTTAGAACTGCCACAATTACTCAATGCACCTCCTGCTCTTTATGGAATTCGATCACCTTGTCTTGCATCTTCGTATGCCTCAGTGTATGGGAGTATAGCATTGATGGTTGATTTTGACCTCCTTCGCAGGTCCTATCTTCAATTAATGGGATCTCCTGAAGTTACATACAAATGTGGAGGCACTTTACTCTACAGAAAAGAAATATGTCGTGTCATTATCGTATGTTGTATGGATCAAGCCCCTCAAGAATTGAAAGATCTACCCGATTTTCCTTTTGATGAAGAAACTGTCACTCTTTCACGACCATTCCAAGGGGTTAAATATATTCCGAATGGTGATAATGGTCGTGGTGCTGTTTTTCTCTTTACTCAATCAAGTTGGGATACTTACGTGTTTGCTTTTCACCATCCTCATCGCTTTTCAATGCCATTATTGCCCATACCTTCATGGGAAGTATCTTTAGCACGACTTACTCATTATATCATGTATAGAAATGGCCATGTACTACCAAAACGGGATTATCCAACAAAAATAACATCATGTCATAAAAGCGATTACGATAAAAAGAGTGGTTGTCCAGACATGAAGTTTATTGATCGTGAGCTTGGACGTGCCAATATTCCATTTGATGATCTCAATAAGGAATTAGATGCGAAAAAGGGAAGGAGAAGTGGTGGACTACTTGAAATAGAAAGTATTGGTGGAGGAAATGATCAAGATCCAAGCAGCATTGGTGGTCAGGATACCAGTGGCAGTGGTGGTGGTCAGGATGCAAGCAGCATGGGTGATCAGGATACAAGTGGCAGTGGTGGTCAGGATACAAGTGGTAGTGGTGGTGGTCAGGATGCAAGCAGCATGGGTGATCAGGATACCAGTGGCAGTGGTGGTGGTCAGGATACAAGTGGTAGTGGTGGTGGTCAGGATGCAAGCAGCATGGGTGATCAGGATACAAGTGGCAGTGGTGGTCAGGATACAAGTGGTAGTGGTGGTGGTCAGGATGCAAGCAGCATGGGTGATCAGGATACAAGTGGCAGTGGTGGTCAGGATACAAGTGGCAGTGGTGGTCAGGATACAAGTGGTAGTGGTGGTGGTCAGGATGCAAGCAGCATGGGTGATCAGGATACAAGTGGCAGTGGTGGTCAGGATACAAGTGGTAGTGGTGGTGGTCAGGATGCAAGCAGCATGGGTGATCAGGATACAAGTGGCAGTGGTGGTCAGGATGCAAGTGGCATTGGTGATCAGGATACCAGTGGCAGTGGTGGTGGTCAGGATACAAACAGTAGTGGTGGTGGTCAGGATACAAGTGGTAGTGGTGGTGGTCAGGATGCAAGCAGCATTGGTGATCAGGATACAAGTGGGAGTGGTGGTCAGGATGCAAGCAGCATTGGTGATCAGGATACCAGTGGCAGTGGTGGTGGTCAGGATGCAAGTGGCATTGTTGGTCAGGATTCAAGTGGCAGTGGTGGTCAGGATACAAGTGGCAGTGGTGGTAGTGGTGGTGTTGAAGATGATGTTGAGGAACAAGCTTGATCTTTCTTTTCATTATTATTTACTAAAGAGATCGTAGTACTTCAATTTTAGGTGCATAAATTAGTGACATTTTGTTAATTATAGCAATTATTCTTTTCTTATAAACTAGACAATGATCAACAATTCCTGTTTTAATTGTCAATAATAACATTAGAGTATTATAGCAATGGCAAACGTTTAATATGCTTTACAAGTGTATTGGTGTGCTTTTATTCCTTGAAAGATATCTACTATATACTGCAAAAAAGAAACACTGACATTCTTTTTGTACCAATGAATGCTATGACAGTTTCTATGGCAACTGCCCATTGTTCACTGGTAGGAAGTGAATGTCAATGTCAATACAATAGTAATTTTGCACTGACTGACAGTATGTGTCCATTAGAAGTGGATAACAACACTGTTAAGTTATATTATAAAGCTGTAAGGACATGATAAATGCATGGACACAGACCTCATTCTTTAATTGTCATTCGATGTTCATTGTTGTATGTACACTGTAGGTTTGGTGTCCATTATGAGCTACCTCTACTGTTACAAAGTATTATTATGATTGCCACTATGCTGGCCATGATGCATATATGTGTCACAGTACGAAATGAAACTGCAACAACAGTAGTACACAGATCTCTGTGGGGTAAGAAAAAATGGTATACTATAATAGAGCATTAACTCTTAATAATTATCTCTGAACTAAGATTACTAATGTTTTCACTTTGAGTAGCTATAGTATGAGTCAATGTATTATTTCTAAGTTAAGACCTTGTCACGTACTTTCGTTACATACTTTGTTAAGTTCTTATACTTTTTCTAGACTTGAATTATTTTTGGAAATGGAACAGTTTTCAAGAATATCTACTTTTTACTGGTCTATTCACATTAACTGGTTTTCTTGTCACACTGTTGTTATTACAAGTAAAAATGTTCATTGAGCTCTTAGGCTTTGCTTCACTGTTTACTGAAGCAATGCTTGGGATTCCACAGTTCTGGAGAAACTTTCAAATGAAATCAACTGAAGGAATGAGGTATATATGAAGTAATTAGCACAACCATTTAATTTTGGTGCATGACTACTTTGTCATGTGTTTATCTAAAACTCTCTCTCTCTCTCTCTCAGTATCCAAATGGTTCTTTTTTGGTTAAGTGGTGATACTTTTAAGACTATTTATTTTGTCATCAGACAAGCTCCTATCCAGTTTTGGGTGTGTGGTTCACTCCAAGTTATTGTAGATGTTGCTATCCTTCTTCAAGTTGTAATGTACAGGAAAATAAGGCAGCATGTGTCTTCAAACCTAACTAAATAAATTTAGAAGTTAAAAGTAGTCCAATTTTAAATCCATTTTTGAAAAAATCTAGCATTTTCATTGTTAATTTAAATGTGTAAATGAATCAATTTCATTAATAATAGCGATTATTTTTTTATTAATACTGATAAGTGAAAGCTATGTTGTGGTTACATGCTTACACATTTGTTATTATATAATTATAGATATATATGTCATATCTCATTGCATGAATGAAGCCAATGTGAACTGAAAATCACATTTAACCTGACTGACACTTACCACCATTCAAGGTGATAGTGCTAGGAACCTACTTTTGGATCATTATATATAGCTGGTTGATTTACTTTGAAATTATTGTGAAAATTTCAGTCAGCAGAACATTTGTTTAGCAGACTTTTGTCTTTTTCTTTGAGATCTTGAGCCTTCTTCCAAAAATGCAAAGATTGTATGATCAAAAGTATGATGAATAATTTTATCTATTATGATATCTTACACTACTATAGCTATATGGAGAGAATGGTGACTGATCGTAGAGGATCTCAGGATGGTTCATACGAGATTTATATTCCTGGTGAGATGGATTCTGATGAGGCTTGTTGGAAACATAACACATGGGATGAAGAAATATTAAGTGATAGTAGATTGCCACGTGATCTTGCTAAACCTTCTCCAATAACAATTCCAGTTAAAAAAGTTGGCCATGTGACTCATTTTGATACTGCAATGTCGATCATTGAGGATGGACCAGGTGACTGTGTGGGGTTTCAATTCAATGTAAAGTATGGCAAGAGTAGTGGAACGTACAAAGCAGAACCTGGGAAACCTCCTCGTCAATTTAAACAAATATCTCAACAAGAAATTGTCCTGTCTCCTGGTATGTATGTATGGTGGTCTGTGTGTATGCCAGATGATATACAAGGGCAAAAACCATCTGAACAAATACCAATTGGACCTCCTGAAAAAGCTTTTTATGGTATTCGATCACCCTGTCTTGCATCTTATTATGCCTCAGTGTATGGTACTATAGCAATGATGGTTGATTTTGATATCCTTTATGAATCCTATTGTAAATTATTTAGATCAGGTTTAACAATTTCTTTTAAATGTGGAGGCACTTTATTTTACAGGAAAGAGATTTGTCGTGTCATTATTGTCTGCTGTTTGGAGGAAGCTCCTCAAGATCTGCGAGATCTTCGTGATTTTCAATTTGGTACTGACAGAACTGTCACTCTTACAAGACCATATCAAGGGGCTAAATACATACCAAAAGGTGATGATGATCCTAGTGCTGTTTTTCACATGTCTTCTTCAAGTTGGGATACATACGTCTTTGCTTTTCACCATCCATTACGTGGTGGTGATAAGCCAATCTTGCCCTTACCTTCTCAGTCTATTTCTTTAAAACGACTTACTCATGGTGTAATGTTTGCAGATGGAAGTTTAGTACGAAAAGGAAGGAATGGACGAAGAGGAAGGATAACAGCATGCCATAAAAATCTTCGTCGTGCAGGATGTCCTGATGAGAAGTACATTAGTTATGGCTATGGTGATGTTCCATTTTATGAGTTGGAACAGAAGTTGGAGAAGAAAAAATGAGTGGAGGACCAGGCAAGGAGTGGTAGTGGTAGTAGGCTTAGTGCAGTGTATAAGTCTTATTAATTATTTGAGCAATCAGTAGCTACTCTATTGTACATGACTCCATGAACTTAGTGACATTTTCATTTATTTCCAGTATTAAGTCTTTCTTTAATCATACTATAATTAATTAAAATTAATTAGATAGTTGCCATTTTGTATTAGTATAATAATTGAAAAATAATTGGTTACACAAACTATTGAAGTAATACTATGGACGTGCACACTTAATTAAACTGTAATAACAGTTTTGTGCTCAATCATACATTATATTGTCAGTAACATTTATTATGTAAATTAAACCTTTCCAATTGAGTGAAAACAGCCATTGTTCTAACATTGCACAAATATTCACTGTTTAATGAAGCAATGCTTGTGATTCCAGAGTTTTAGAGAAACTTTCAAATGAAATCAACTGAAGGAATGAGGTAAATATGAAGTAAATGAATTGAAAGAGATATCTATGTTGAAGAAAAACAAGAGAGTGGAGGATTACCTGGTATAGGAAGAGGTGATCAGGCAGGAAGTGGCCTAGTTTAGATAGTGGTGTTGATTAATAACCTTATTAATTATTTGAGCAACCAGTAGCCACTCTATTGTACATGATTTTGTGAATTTGGTGACATTTTGATTAATTTCCAGCATTAAGTTTTTCTTTAAATATACTATAATTAATTTAAATTAATTAGATAATTGCCATTTTTGTATTGAAAAAGTGTAGTAATTGAAAAATAATAATTTGGTTTTGAAATAGTTGCTATAGTTGTTCTTTTCTGCTTAGTTGAAAAAAACTTTCATTGGTCTCACAATTTTCATTTAATGACAGCAACAGTGAACAAAAGCCTGTTTGTGTAATGAATAAAACTAGTTCCATTTAAGCAAACTATATAGAACAACACTACTAACTATATACACATATTTATTTTTTTAAGAGCAAATAAATAACTAAATTAATAAATAAATAAATAATAAAAGTCAAGTTAATACACGTGTATAGTTGCGCATGCGCTGAACAAAAGAGTTAAAAATTGAAGGATAGCTTTTGCACAGAAATCTAGCCTCGTACCCAGGCGTTCTTTTCTTTCGCCGAACCCCTGGGTATGAGGCTAGGGTGAAATCTTATTCGAGGGAAATTTCAGCAGAGAAGGGTCCCACTAGAATTGATCCTCGTCCTTTTTCCAAGAGTTTCCCAACTGTGAGATGGCAAAAACAGCTTCCATCTATGAAACAAAGTAATAATCATAAATTTATTAATCTGATCAACTACCCAAGCATGGTAGAATCATATTTACATTAAAATGTTACAAGTTTTTTTTCTACACAGAGAAACTATACAACGTGATGTTCTCAGTAGTGATACTCCATATGAGATATACATTCCTGGTGTGATGGACACTGACGAAGCTAGTTGGAAACGTAACACTTGGAAAGAAGAAATAATAGATAAATTGCCACCAAATTGTCAAAATGCAAGACCTCCTCTGATAACAATTCCAGTTGCTAAACTTAGTCATGTAACTCATTACAATGATGCTGCATCAATCCTTCGGAGCGGTACTGATGATAATGCAGGATTTCCTTTCAGCATAAAAAAAGGCAAAGCTAGCGGAGCTTCTTACAAAGAAGCACCTCCAGGTTCAGGTTTATTTCAACAAATATCTCAAGAAAACAATATGTTGCCTTCTGGTATGTATTCGTGGTGGTCTGTGTGCTCGCCAGATGATCTGCAAAATCATGAACCACCACAATTACTTGATGCTCCACCTTCACTTGTAGGTATTCCATCACCTTGCCTAGCGACTTCATACGTCTCTGAGTATGGGAGTATAGCAATGACAGTTGATTTTGATGTCCTTTTGCTGTCATATCATCAATTAATGACTGAATCATTTAAAGCAGATTCAGAGATTATGTACAAATGTGGAGGCACAATACTTTATAGGAAAGAGATATGTCGTATAATTATAATTTGCTGTAAATATGGAGAAAGTGTTCCTGACAAACTACAACACCTTCCTGATTATAATTTTGATGGAACTGTCACAATTACGCGACCATTTCAAGGAGTTAAATATATTCCAAATGGTAACGATGATCCCCGTGCATCTTTTCTCCTCTCCCAATCAAGTTGGGATACATATATGTTTGTATTCTATTATCCGCTATCACTTGACTCTGTGCCACCATTACTGCTTCTGTCTTCTCACTATATCACTTTAACACGACTCACTCATTACATCATGTTTAGAGATGGAAGTTTATTACCAAAAAATGATCATCCTATAACAATAACAGGATGTCATAGAAATGATTCAAATGCAGAGAGTCATTGTCCCGATTATAAGTTTATTGATTTTAATCAAAGCCTCGCTAATTTTTCTTTTGACGATCTGAAATGGTTATTGAAAGAGAAGACGAAAAAAAGGACTGAGGTCTAATTATACTTTTAAAGACATTTGTACTAGCAACTTTCATTTAAAGACACTTTTTCTTGGACTATTAAAGAAACTGAAGATCAATAAACGAATTTATTACACTGAGTTTAGCTGCTTTGTCAATACTAGAGTGATTACACGTTACAACTCTCACCTATTGATAATGTAATGTTTATCTATTGGTACATTACTTCGTCAAGGTGATGAATTTTAATTTGTAAATATTTCCTAATTATTATTACGTCATTGACAGTTACTTTAGTCTTGTAACGATATGGAAGCCATTAATATTAAATTGTAAGATATGATGCTTAACATTTAGCTGACCAACTGCAATAATTAAATATGATACTTATACAATCTCAAGTATTTTTATGGCAATGTTTTAATACTCCCAGGGATTCTTGTTCATTTGTTAATCAAGTATTGTTAATTTTTGCCTTTGATACCTTAATATTGTGAAATTGATGATAATTATAAAATGGTGATGTCTCAATGAAATAATACATTATTGTTAATTTTTGCCTTTGATAACTTCATAGTGTGAAATAGATGATAATTATAAAATGAGGATGTCTCAATGAAATAATACATTATTGTTAATTTTTGCCTTTGATAACTTAATAATGGGAAATTGATGATAATTATAAAATGAGGATGTCTCAGTGAAATAATACATTATTAACAAAAAATAAATATTTTAGTTAAAAATTAGCTAGCATTGGCCATGAGATGAATACTGTAATATTAACTGTAATTTTATTTCTTCTTATCTAACACAGTGACCACGTCACCAATCTTTATCTTGCCACCTGCTTGTAATGGTATCATAAGTTGTCCAAACACAGCATGGGTTGGTCCTTTAGGAGCACGATATTGTCTGAGAATCTCTAATGGTCCTAATTTATCCTCTTCCCCTGTGTCTTGGTTTATCCCTGTCATTTTACAACGCTAATTAAAAAGAATAAAAATAGACAGCAATGTCAAAATGATAGCTCTTTCTTTGCCATAGTCACTTATAAACATTATGTCACATTGATGTTGGTGAACTTATCACAGTGACCTAAGATAGCTACCATTAGTAAACAGTGTATGTTGGTACTTATTACAATGACATATGTAATAAGGACAACAACCACACACCATTATGATCTATATATATATATCTCTATAATAATTACCTCAGCTGCAGTGTATACCAATAATGGAATGCTGCCAATCCTTATAACCAACCATTCATCCTCTTCAAAGGGTTGACCACACCCAGCTATCTCAACATTCATCCTAAATTGAGTCAATGGCACCTCGTGACCACCACTTTGTTCTCTTAAACGCTCATTCAAATCTGAGAGTGATTCATTAGAAATCATTGATACAGGCCCAGCATCTGCTAACGCTATCTTCATTGGTGGTAAACGCCCTTTTAAACTATCAGGAAGATTTGTAACAAATCTATCAAAACCGTTGTTTTTCTCAGCACTAGTAACCAATCGGAAGTAGTTCCCACTTAGACCTAGGAACTGGCTGAACCACTGTGATGCCTCATCACCTTGATCTATCGTCATAACGGTATCCTCCCAGATAGTTGTCTCAATGCGTTCCCCATCCCATTTGGGAACGATCTTCAAGTCTCTATCCATTCCAGGATTTGTCACATGGAGGACCTGATTGTTATCAATCCACTGTGCAGTGACAGTTGCTAATTTGGGATATTTTCTTTGTGATATAAATCTTCCTCTTCCATCTACTAACATAAACCTCCGATCACCAACAACTCCATGTCCATCTATTGTAATCTCATCCACGTGACATCCTTTGCATGATTTGACAGGGAAAATGTTTAGCCCTGTTACTTTGACTTCAGCCATTAGGAATATAGGGAGTGGCTAAACAAAATTAATGGCTGAAGCAGGACATCCTCTCACACCAGAGGATGAAGAGGAAGAAGACATTTCTAGTAGACATAAAAGAGAAATTAAGGAACTAAGAGGTGGGTATTAAATATCTTAGACTGCTAAGCAACAAAGTTACTGTATGCTATGTAACCGAGGAGGCCTATTGAAGATATCAAAAGTCTGCTAAGTTAATGATCTACTGAGATTGCTCGCTCAGGCTCAATAGTCTGCTAAATAAATCATTTGCTGTCAGGAATGAAGAGTACAAGCACTATTAAATAGATCGACTGATCTTAACAACCCTAATTACAAAGGGTTAAGTTATAGAGTTAGTAACTACTGATTTTACAACGTACAGATTAACGAGAGAAAAAAAGCTTGTACACTATTATAATGGACAACTATCAACATTGTTGCATACTTAAGTACAGTTTTAGTTTCGATTTCATTATATATATGACATACTCTACCTCTTGATCAATGGATTCTTTTTTTAGCTAAGATTCAAGCTTTGAAGAAGTCGATATCCAAAGGAGATAAAAAACGTAAGAAGGAGGTTTCAGTAGAAATATCAAAACTTGAACAAGAGATACAGGAGAAGCAACAATCTGACTTTAGTTCTGAAGTAACAGAGACATTTAACAATGGGGGTGATGTGATTGAAATATCAGAACAGCTTTCCAATAGTGATTTAGGAATTGATGGTACCGGTCATCAAAAAAAGAGCAAGGCACAAAAACGAAAAGTGAGTAATAAAGATGGATAGATTGAAAAGATAGTGAATGAACATTGGTATGTGCTCAGAGGTACTGGTAGTTGGTCAAAAAGAACAGAAATAATTATACATTTACAAAAAACAGACTATCTATAAAGAAATAAATAGTAATGAATGATTTTTATGTTTGTATCCAGGAGAAGAAAGCTAAAAAGAACAAAGAAAGAGACGAGAGAATTGCCCAAGGAGATATAGAAGAAAAAGAATCTGCTCGATTTCAGGAAAGAAGTAAACTCCTGTCATTATTACAACCATTAGGATTTTGCATTAAAGATATCCATCCTGATGGTAACTGGTAAGAGCTATTTTTGTGTTGTAATTTATATTGTGAACTGTACGTTGTAGTTTATATGCAGCCATCAGTGATCAATTGGCCTTGAGACATCAGAAAGAGGTACAGTATATATAATGAATGGATGTATTGTAATGGAAGTTTAAATGATTTCTTGAACGAATGGAGGATGGTTGATCAATGAATGATTGATCTGCTACAATAATTAGATATCAGTTCAGGAATTGAGAAAGCAATGCAGTGTCTATATTCAAAGTAATCCTGATCAATTTGTACCTTTTATCACTGATAAAGACACGGGAGATACTTGTACACCTGGTAAGATTATTCATCTCCATCCAGGCCATCTATCCATTTAGACTATTAGTTTATCCTCCAATCCATGTATCTATTTATTCATTTATACATCTATCTATCTGCCAAATTGTTCATCATCTATTTACAAACATATTTTTATATTCATCCATAAAATTCCAACTAGAATATTTTAATAACTATTGTCACAATATTGAGCACACTGCCACATGGGGTGGAGAAATTGAAGTAAGACTCATTCAAGTAGTTGCTAAGAGCTAATGTTTACTTTAGTTGGTAGCTCTTTCACATGTTTATCATCTCCCCATCTCTGTGTTCCAATCTGAAGCTCCAACTATTTTTATTGGAAACGATGAATATCCTGAAAATGGAATGATTTATTTGTCGTAAGTTAAATCCATTTAATTTTTTTTAAATTTGATATTATCTCTTTAATTTTATCACACAGGTATCATCAATTTGAATATAGCTTAGGAAAACACTACAATTCTGTTATCAACAATAAACAATAAATAATTTTTGTGCATTGTTTTACGTGTTTTGCGCATGCGCAGTATAATTATTTAAAACAACACTATATGGGGGTGGAGTTGTCATAAAGGGGTAATTAGCAATGTCAGTAAGAGAGGTGAAAGTCTGTCTCTTGGGAGTGAGTGAGCTCATGACTCAAGTTCTCATATATATCTTTTCTTTCTTTCCATTATCTAGGACATTGGAGTAGGTAAGACTAGTCTTGTTGGACGTTTTGTCCATGATACCTTTAGTCAGAACATCACGACTACATTAGGGTAATTTAAATAAATATCTTTGGTCATTTGCCATATATTTATAGTAGTATTAAATGGAGGAGGTTATTTAATTGATAAACTGTTTATTTATCTAACTAAATACACTACTTAATCTGAAAATCATAATATAACTTGAAATAATGGATACTACAATAAGACTGTAATACCATCCATATGGATGTTTAAAATGCCTTCACAAGTATTATGAGATAATATTTATATGCAATAAATTATTAATCTGATAAAAGCGTGCTCGAGTAAAACTTTTCAATAAAACACTGTGTGATACCATCTACATTCAGAGCACTTATTCTAGTCCCAAATTTCCAGTACTTTTAATGTATTATTTAGTTTCTATGTTGAGGTTACTTATAAGACTCCACAGCAAAGAGGTCAATATATTATATAACTAATAATATGTAAACCACAAAACCACTAAGCCAATAATAATACATGTATACATAATTATATATATATATACTTAATTATATATATATATATATAATTATATTATATATATAATTATATTATATATACATATATAATTATATATATATATATATATAAGGATGGATGTTATAATAATGTATTAATGTTGTTTACCTAGCTTACCAAACAAACATCAGAAAATGATGATAAACAGAAAATCACTTTTTTAAAGAATTCACGTTACCTCCTTACCGACCATTTTGTTTTGAGAGAATACAGATGACAGTCTTCTTTCTTAAATTTTTAGACAAAATAAGTAAATAATAAGTAGTCAAATCAAGACAAACTTATCTATTCTATTACTCAACAAAACTGTTTAAGAGGAAAAGGTTTCCTTTTAGACTGTCTACATTGACAGTTTCTTTATAAATTGTTCAGTGTTATTCTTTTATTTAGACTTAACTAACGGTAGTAATGTTTAATGTCTTTGAAAATTATTTTTTAAGCGAAAGGTTAATAATATTCATTCTATCTGACAGTGTTTATTATTTTAAACGTACTCCACTATCTCAGCAATGTGTTCATTTTTAATATTGTATTATTGAATTTTATTATATACATGCAGTGCTTCTTTTATGTCTAAGAGTTTAACAGTTGATAACAGTACTATTAAATTTCAAATATGGGATACAGCAGGACAGGAGAGAGTAAGTTCTTTTAATATTATAATATCATGAGTCTCTCTCTCTCTCTCTCTCTCTCTCTCTCTCTCTCTCTCTCTCTCTCTCTCTCTCTCTCTCTCTCTCTCTCTCTCTCTCTCTCTCTCATCCTCTCTCTCTCTCTCTCTCTCTCTCTCTCTCTCTCTCCTCTCTCTCTCTCTCTCTCTCTCTCTCTCTCTCTCTCTCTCTCTCTCTCTCTCTCTCTCTCTCTCTCTCTCTCTCTCTCTCTCTCTCTCTCTCTCTCTCTCTCAGTATCGTTCTCTATTACCAATGTACTATAGAAATGCTGCTGCTGCTATTATAGTCTATGACATTACAAATGAAGTAAGGTGTTCTGATAACTGTAGCAAAAACTATGACCAAACTACTGTAATAAATCATGTAATATACCAACTATGAATATGTTTATAGCTAACACTTTGAACCATAGTATAGAGGTGACTTTAATTTAGAGGTTGTATAATACACTAAAGTATTAGTATGGGACTAGAACAAGTGTCCTCAGTGTAGAGGTTGTATAATACACTAAAGTATTAGTATGGGACTAGAACAAGTGTCCTCAATGTAGAGGTTGTATAATACACTAAAGTATTAGTATGGGACTAGAACAAGTGTCCTCAGTGTACGGGTTGTATAATACACTAAAGTATTAGTATGGGACTAGAACAAGTGTCCTCAGTGTACGGGTTGTATAATACACTAAAGTATTAGTATGGGACTAGAACAAGTGTCCTTAATGTAGAGGTTGTATAATACACTAAAGTATTAGTATGGGACTATAGCTTAATAAATATAGAGATCGTTCTTAATTTATAATATTCTTGATGAGAGATTTTCATTACCTATATATAAATTATTAAAGGACAGATGTGTTCCTTGCCATCATGCAATTACAGAGATGTGTAAATTAGAACACCTATTGTATTTCTTATAACAAATTGGCATTCCTTACTTTCCTCTTAACAGGCCTCATTCACAGTATTACAAGACTGGATATCTGAATTACACAGATTGGGACCATCTAATATTGTATTAGCGATTGCTGCTAATAAATGTGATTTAGAGGATAAGAGAGAAGTAAGAGATAAACCCTTATCACAAATTATATTCTGATTTTTTATGAAGATATCTTATGAACAAGGCCAGTCTTATGCATCAGACGTCAATGCTATATTTGCTGAGACCAGTGCTCTGACTGCTAAAAATGTAGAGGAAATATTTATTGAAATAAGTAAGTTAAGTTAAGCAAACGTCGTTGTTCTAATGCCTCTGTAATAACGTATCACTGTGCAATATATAACAAAAAGAACCTGTGTAATATATACTGAAAAGAGCCCAATGGAGTATTAGTAGTGTTCCCTTTTACAGATAAACTAAATAGTTCAAGTAATAAATTGGTCTATATATTATCGCTCCATTATGTTATGAATAAATATATTATGTTATATTAACAATTCAAACTCTACTTAAATATTCTAACAGTAAACTGATTCTTTCGTTACCTTTAACCTAACTTTGTCATTTTAGCTCGAAAGCTTCCGCCTGATTGTTTAACAAGTTTACCAGCTGGAGCTTCACTTCTCAGACAATCTGATGTACCTCCTCGTCAGAAGGGTTGCTGTTCTGGAGATAAAGGATAATGAAGTGGTTTTTATAAACATTTCTGTCCAATTCATTTATTTGTAATTATTTCTACAAATTGTATTAATTACTAATTATTGTTGATTTGAATATTTAAATCACTTTGTCTTTTAATTTTATATAATTATGTATAAAAATTGTGTGCTTATCATAAAATTTATAAAATTTGAATAATAGTAATTAATTTTTGTGGAATATCCCATGACTGCACACAATATATCAACAGATATTAATATCACAATCATGAATTTTAGCTGAACTAACAATATAGGACGAATGAAGGTATATGTTGAAATTCCACTAGACACAGACATTGATGTCTGTTGGGTGGTTCTTGGTGTAACTTGACTATGATGACATCATAATGAAATGACACATGTGATGTCATCATATTGATAACATCACCTAAACCCTTAACCAAACCTAACATTATTAACTTTATGACACATGTGATGTCATCATAGGACATGTTGTTACATCATCAGTCAAGTTACACCAAGAAGCACCCTTGTTTAAGGATGTCTGTCACATATCATAGGAGACTTGCCTTTATAAATTTGACTAACGATTAGGAAGAGCTTGTCAACAAAGTTTTACGATGAATGAATAACAGGATAGGTGATGGATCCATGAACAAATGAGTTGATAGACTACCAGACAAGGAGATATGGATGTATACATGTATATATGGTGTATTTGGTTGGGAAACAGTTCTTTGATTTTATTGATTTTGTTAAGCATTTCTGTAATACATTTGCAATTTTTGCTAAATATATATAAATAATTAAATTAATTATTTTAATTATACATGTGCAATGTTCATTATAGCAAATAATTATAAATAATAGAATTGCTGTCAAATTTGAATTTTACAAAAAAATTATTGATGAAGTGATTAAAATTGTTTTGTGATGCAAAACTGTTTGAGTTCAATTAATACTACTAATAATTAAGTTTGTTATAATACATTGAATTATATAATACTTTGAATTAAATTAATAATAAAGAATACTTTGTATATTAACATCAAATGTTAAGGAATAGTGATATCATATTATTAGCAAAAAGTGAGTGAGTGAACAAAAAGACAGAAAAGCAGGAAAAATTTGATTTACTTGTGAAACATCTTGTTTTCAGACAAGATAAATGAGATATAGGTTTAAGAGGGATGTGAGAGAGATAATGGTAATGAAATTTGATCACAGCAGAGATTGCTAGGAGAGGAAGGGTTATTACAATACTTGAAGGAGACTGGGTAATGTCCAGAATTAGCATACACTCTTGTGAATAAATACAAAGTGTGGTGGGTTGGTGTACTTCCTTGAATGGAGGAACTATCACCCCAGTCAAGATGGTAGCTATATTTTGTGTATATATATATATATATATATAGAGAGAGAGAGAGAGAGAGAGAGAGAGAGAGAGAGAGAGAGAGAGAGAGAGAGAGAGAGAGAGAGAGAGAGGAGAGAGAGAGAGAGAGAGAGAGAGAGAGAGAGAGAGTAAATAATATCAAATGAAATACAAGTTAGCAAACAGCATGCAATGTCTCTTGAAGGATACTCTCTATATTCAGGACACTTATTCTAGTCCCATACCAGTATTTAAAATCCTATACTAGCATTCAGTCCCATTCTGATTTCAGAGTATAGAAAGCAACTTAATACTAGGGGATTCTTTCACAGCAGCAATGACTCATCTAGACAAATGAACTAATATATTAAGTATCCAACCTAAATCCTTCTCCAATTGAGCAGTTCCCAAAGTTGACATTTACTCTTAAAGTAGCTGAAAATGTTAAATTGCTCGCTGACAAAGTTGTTTGGTCTTTAATAATATGCGGACAACACAGTCTCTTGGCTATGTATGTGAGAAAGAGAGAGCAAACAATATAGATTAAAACATGGCTTTAGATGTAGTTCTAAATATATTATAACATTAAAAGGAGTTTCAAAAAACAGATATATTTTGCAATTTTAATCTAAGGTTTATACTTACGTGCTTTCACAGAAAAAGTGATTACATTTGTTGATGTGTAGCCAAATAGATCAGTGGCATAAAGTGTAAAGGGATGGATTCCAGGCGATAGTGAACTTGCATTGAATGTGTATGTATCTGTGCCTAATAAAGGAAAAGAGAGATAACAAACAGATCTTTAAATGATCATCCATCATCTATTATTTGTGTAACTCAGTCAGAACAGAAATAGGAGATGGAGAGATCGACCCAACCCTAATCAGAACTTGACATGTACGCACAGTTATAATTCAGATTACAATCATAAATAAACATCGACAATAATCATGGCTCCCATCTACTCACATGAATGTGGAGGAAGGTTGGCAATAGTACAGGTTGTATTGACAGCCCTGTTACATGAGAAATTTACAGCTACTGTGTATGTGATGTTTTGAATGATTGAGAGAGAACAGGTTAAAGGTGAGGAGGCTATGAGAGAAAAGATGTGTAAGTTTTAAGAAGAATGGCTGGTTGAGATATATAGATAAATGGATAGATAGATGGATGGATGAATGGATGGATGGTTGGATGGATGGACAGGATTGATGGTTAGATGGATGGATATATGAATGAATGGATAGATGGATGGGGATTGATAGAATGAATGCATGGGTGGATGGATGGATAGATGGGTGAATGCATAGGTGGATGGATTGATAGATAGGGAATGGATAGATGGATGGATAGATGGATACATAGATGATGAATGAAAAGATAGATAAATGAAGAGATTTCTAACTAACGTATTGAAGGTGGAGGGTTTAACATGATATTAACATTGGCTTGTGTGTTCCAGCCTTCTGGGTCAGTGCATGAAATTGTAAGTGTATGATCACCAGCTCCTAATATTTTAGGGTCTGCTCTATAGACATTTTCGTTGCCTAAAAAGTGTATTGTATATTAAGCTATGATGACAGGATTGATTAATGGATGAATGTATTGGAATGATAGATAAATGTGTCATATTCATCGATCCACCAATAGGATCGTTTGAGGATTGGATGGACAGATGGAAGACAAGAGTTGTCTGATGAATGGTTGGATAAGTGGATAAATGGGTGGAAAAATGGATGGATATAATACTAACATAATGTAAATGGTCGTCCATTCACAGTGCATACACAAAAGGCATCATTTCTTGAAAGTTCAAAGTTTATTGCTACTACACCATAGACATCAGCACTCTTCTTATCTGATATGAAAATTTTTAAAGGACCTAAACAAATACACAGAAAATAAGTGTAGAGACAATATTGATGGGACTAGATTTAATAAACAAACATACGCAGAGATAAACAAAGAGATAGTACAGATGGCAAGATAGATAACAGAAAAATAAACATAGATAGATAGATAGATAGATAGACAGATAGACAGACAGACAGACAGATAGACAGACAGACAGACAGATAGATGGATAGATAAACAGATAGACAGACAAACAGATACATTGATAAAGAGGTAGATGGAGAGAGAGAGAGAGAGAGAGAGAGAGAGAGAGAGTTAGAAACAGATTTACCATACAATTAGCTATAGCCTCCAACATGCATTAACTGTTCTTCATTCAAGCATTTACTCTCAATAAGGGCATGTGACATAATACTAGAAACGTCTATCCTATCAATGGTATAGATTGTCTCTATAAGGCATTCTCTTGTTATCGTCAATAGTGTGAACACAGTAAAATGATTCGTTATCTTCTTTTGACTGTCAATTGATAGTGATAAGAAACAAGATATACGTTTATAGCAAAGCAAAGAATGTGTTTATAAACAACTCTGACATGTTACTGCATTCCATATGATCTATATCATTAGTTGAAATCTGTATTCTATTCCAGAATAGGTGTGTGTGTGTGTGTGTGTGTGTTTGTTCGTGTGTACTTTGGTATATATTTTATCATTAAGTGTTATGGATGGTTCCTGATAAAATGTCATTTCTTTCATAACAAAGACAATAGATAGCAGAATATGGTAACATTGGACAATAACTGTCCAATTTCTCAGAAACAATAGTAGTGTTAGTCTATCTATATACTTTGTCCATTGAATAACTATTTTAGAAATTAAACAGCAATGTCTTTGTGAGAATTGTACTTTATTGTTACTTTCATAAGTTGAATAAAATTGAGCATGCATTGATCATTAATTTCTTTCGACTGCATTTTAAAATCAACAACAAAAGTACACAAATTCTAGAGATCAAAGATTGTTTCAAATTTAATCTTTGTTTCATAAAAGGCTAATTTCTTTGTTGAAATGCAAAACCTCAACTACAACTACAAAGTTTCATTTAATGAACTAAGAATTATCTGTTAGCCTACAATAGTTGAAGATTGTAGCACCAGACACTGTCTAGCTCTTGGTTTCGGTAGTTTTTGATCCACTACTTAACAACAATCTGATAAAGTGGACTTTAACAACTATTGTTGATTTGTTTTGCAAACATACAAGGTAAGAAAGTGTACTGAGTATCAATAATTTTGTAATGATGTATTAATTATGGTAAGTGTTATATAAGACTTTGTATCAATTATCATGACTAATAATCTCGTTATCTTGTGCTTATCACTAATTATGTAATCAGTAGTTTTTATCACAATTATTAATCTTGTTATCTTGTTCATTATTACTAATTATGTAACCAGTAGTTATTATCACCACTAATAATCTTGTTATCTTGTGCTTATCGTTAATTATGTAACCAGTAGTTATTATCACACTTATCAATCTTATTATCTTGTTCACTATCACTAATTATCTACTCAGTACATATTAACAATAGTTAATAACCTTGTTATCAATCATTCTGATTATTAAACTTTAATAATGCTAATTTTAGATTATATTATGACAATATCATTAAAGTAATATGTACAAATATATTACAATAATGTTATTAAAACCAGACAAATAACAACAGAGAGAGATGATGTGATTTCACTACATACTACACATTTATTTCAAGATCATAAATTTTAAGTCAAAAAATTATAACTTCACTTCATCTCTACTAAGTACAGTGTGCTAATGATTACAGTATAACTATAATGTTTAATTGGTTAAAACAATAATGATATGTTGACACACTAAAACAATCAAGTGTGTACATTATCTGCTACATTCACTTTTTCTATGCTTTGAAGACACTAACATGTATCCATAGCAACTATGTAAATACTTTGTACATTCACAGGTACAATCTTATTGTTTGTATGTTGTGTTGTGTTGTATATTTTATGTAACTACAAATAGTCATGCAACAATTGAAATCAAATCTTGCTTAAATACATCTGTACCTGACATGTCAAGTAGCATATTGTAATCAAGATCTGGTATTTGACAGTGTACTTTAAAAGCCTCACTTACCATAATTAACTTGAAACTTCACTAGGTTTGCTGTTTCAATACCGTTAGATGCTTCGCCTACTATAAGGACCAGATGTAAACCATTGGCAAGACCCTTTAAAGTAAAAGGGCTCAAACCTAAAGAAAGAAAGTGGAGAGAGAGAGAGAGAGAGAGAGAGAGAGAGAGAGAGAGAGAGAGAGAGAGAGAGAGAGAGAGTGACCGACTACTTTTAGCTGTCAATGGTATAGGTATGTCTGAAGGTCAATACTATAAACTAATAATCTCTACAAACAATAATACAGTGCTATGTGAAAAGTACTTGATTTAGAGACTAATAGTATTATATATACTCTAGTGTTATTATTCTGTTCGCTTAATTATACCACTCCCAGATTCCTTGTTCTGTTAGTGTAAGCTAGTAGTCTTAGTTTGGTTGACACTAGGTTTCTGTCAATAATTTTATATTAGTCTTAGCTCTATTAATCCTAGATTTCATGTTCTGTTAGCGATATTTTAAGCCCTAGATTTCATGTTCTGTAGTTACGTCATAGTTAACCCTTATTGCCAAGCTCGTTGTTCTTTAGTCATAGTGATCTTTATTTAATTTTACTTCCATTGATTTTGTAGTAAATAAACTAAAAACTGTACCTTTAAACATTTAGTGGGCATAAATAAAAAGGTCATTAGATACATACAAAACTCAAACCAGCTGTAATCTCAAACCTTTATTATAACACTCATAGACTCTGTGTCACCAGTCTTAACAAAATTATGTCACTTTTCTGTAGCAGAAATATACAGCTGGTTCTATGTCCCTTTCCTCTATTACCACTAGTGGAGCCAAATCGTGACAATAAAGAGGAATTTACAACAGTTGTCATATGGTTTTTATAATAGCAACAACATCTATAGTTTGTGTGTACGAGGAGATGATGCTAGGCCATTGAAGTAGTGATAGCTACTTCGTAAACTCTTTTGTTTTAAAGAATTGAACTATATCAAATAATGGATTGTTGTACACCAGCTACAAATGATTTATAGATTAGTATTAACATCTTCACTGAGGACACTTGTTCTAGTCCCATACTAATACTTTAGTGTATTATACAACCTCTACATTGAGGACACTTGTTCTAGTCCCATACTAATACTTTAGTGTATTATACAACCTCTACATTGAGGACACTTGTTCTAGTCCCATACTAATACTTTAGTGTATTATACACCCTGTATATTGAGGACACTTGTTCTAGTCCCATACTAATACTTTAGTGTATTATACAACCTCTATATTGAGGACACTTGTTCTAGTCCCAAACTAATACTTTACTGTATTATACAACCTCTAAATTGAGGATACTTGTTCTAGTCCCATACTAATACTTTAGTGTATTATACAACCTCTATATTGAGGACACTTCTTCTAGTCCCATACTAATACTTTAATGTATTTAGGTTATATCTAAGCAATCCCTAGGTCCCTCATTTATAAGAAGTCTTATTGGAACTATCCTATAATTTATTAATATAATTGAGACAAAAAAGGATAAATTTAATCACACTTTTATGATCTAATCAAATGATAATAACATTGTGTGTAGGCAGCTCAGTAATATAAATTTGTGTATTATTTTATGTCATATCTGTAGTACTAACAGTACTACATGTACATGTATTTATATCATACTAATTACATTCATTAATGTTGTTATTAATTAAGTGGATTGTTGTGTAACAATGCTGTTACTATGGCAACACTATCACTTACATTGCTTCAAAGTGGTGTCTGATGAGTTGAAATGAAGACACTTAAATGTCATATCTCCTCTGTTGCCATGGAAACTAATGTTAGCATCCTTTGAGTATGGTTGCTGAGAAACAGCAGTAAACATTTGTACTAATTGGTGATCTGTGAAGGAGAAGAATACAAACAAATAAGCTTAATGCTAAAAATAGTGTAATGACAGTTTAAACTACTGTTTCCATAGCAACAAGAACATAAGGATAAAGCTAGCATGAAAGCATCTAGCTTGTTTCAACTGTTTCTGATAATACTATTAAATGACAGTTTAAACTACTGTTTCCATAGCAACAAGGACATAACTACACTATGGAACACTTTAACAACTTTAGTCCAAGTAGGTTATAATAAATATACTGAATGACAATTCAAACTTATGTTTTCACAGCAACAATTATATTGATATTGCAGCTACATCAAACTAATTGTATTTGCATACCTGAGTAAGTTAATCCTGCTAGTTTACCAGTGACATAACACTACATTAGGAGGAAGGAATGAAAGTTAATTATCACATATATTCGATGATGTAGTAATATCCTATCTATCAGTTTGTTTATGAGGAAACATCTTATAAGGAAGTCCTACTTTACTTAATTTGTTTACTATAAATAGTAAAATTACATTTTTTGGGTGAGCATCTATATTTTATATTTAGGTACAAATGAAGTGAGCCTCAGATAAATCTGGAATAACATGATTTGCAATGGAAGTATTAGCATGCACAAGTAGACTTTGAGAGAGAGAGAGAGAGAGAGAGAGAGAGAGAGAAGAGAGAGAGAGAGAGAGAGAGAGAGAGAGAGAGAGAGAAGAGAGAGAGAGAGAGGGAGGGAGAGAGAGAGAGAGGGAGAGAGGGAGAGAGGGAGAGAGGGAGAGAGGGAGAGAGGGAGAGAAAGAGAGAGAGAGAGAGAGAGAGAGAGAGAGAGAGAGAGAGAGAGAGAGAGAGGAGAGAGCAGTGCTATATGACTACTTAATTTTGCTATGGAGGAATAGAAATAGGCAGAGTCTCAGAGCAGACAAATAATAAACAATATATATTTACAAAAATACAAGTTGTATTAGTAGCAGGAAGACTATTCATACTAACCTCACTTAATGTCCTGTTAACACATTGTCTACACTCTCTCTGATTATTGGCAGCTGCACATTTGGTACCATTTTGATCAGATGCACAAAAACACTCCTCACATTCAGTGTCCTCCAAAAAAACCCAATTACCAATCATAGCACTAACTAAACTAGTGATATGACTAGCATTATCATCTTTGACGGTTTGTATAGTCCACACTCGACCTCCAGTTTTCAAGCTAAGATTCACATAAGCTTCCATGGTATTACCGTGTGATGATAAGACATTTACTCTCCCAGGGACGATCTGATAGCTTGCATTTTCATCCTGGACAACAGCCGATGCATAATCCAATATACCAATTGGCTCGTTGTTGTTTAAATGACTCAACGTGAAGTTCACCAATACATCTAATGAAATTCCAGCCTCTTCTATTAACTGCTCCATCACTGGTGATGTCAAGCCTACTTTGTCCGCTAATATTGTTCTACCTGAATCAGTTGCCATGACGACACTTTTCTTTACTGAGGGACTGTCTCTAAATGGAACACTGCTCAATACAAATTCTAATGCTTCGTAACCATCTGCAATGTAGCCATCATTTCTGAGATTCTTATAGGTGGAGCTTATATTATCAGAAGTCATAAAGTATTGGTCATTATCTGTTTTTAATAGCCGTGCCTTTATACCTGAGCCTTTGGCTCCAAATTGTACAATGCAGAATCGATTCTTCTCTCCTTCTTTCCCTCCAACTCCTCTATCTTGTAATCTCTGATCAAGTAATGTTGCTAAAGTTTGTATCCATGTTTGTGACATTGTATGTGTAGCAGAGATAATGAAGCAAATGTCCATTGACATTGTTAGTTGCGATTTGGGAGTCAGTCTGTGTATGACATCTTCTTTAGATAGTACTCGTCCATCGCTTGTGGTACAACCTGTGCGCATGTGTGTGTGTGTGTGTGTGTGTGTGTGTGTGTGTGTGTGTGAGAGAGAGAGAGAGAGAGAGAGAGAGAGATACTTAGCAAATAGCAATAACACATAGTTTGTTATTAAAAAACATAATGAAAACAATTGAATCCTCATAGACTTGGGTAGTTTGATGAACTGAAAGAAATTGCTTTTAAACTATTTGATATGCTAGCAAGTAGTAAACTATAAATTGAATTCATTAATACTGAAAACAGTGTTGTCATGACAACAACAAACAATGGAAGTGAACCATAATTACAAATGTAATCATATCAGTTTGATGAAGAAAATATTGCAAAAAAGCTCTATCTATATAAGAAACCATTTGAATAGTGTTGCATTCAAAATATGCTCATATTAATTACTAAAGGACATGAATGGTTTAACAATAGGTCTTCCCTAACAGTCACTTTGAATTAGATCAAGTCACACTACATTATTAAAAGCATCTATTGACAGTCTCCATGACAACCCTTTAAACTGAATTATATTGTATTGTTCTCTTCTTGTTTGAGAACAGTCAGTATTTAAAAAACACAAAAACTTTGTATAGATGATCCTCTATAGAACAAATTACAACCTTTGTATCATTGAGTTGAACTATCGCATTTGCTGCAACAAATAGCTGACAATTTTAAATCTTTTAAAAGCTATTCGAACAGTAAATATTCTATTTAATATAACACTTTTAATTGATGTACTTAGTAACAGCCCAGGCAATGATTAATTGCTTTTTAAACCAATTTGATGTGCCAACCTGCCACTTCAATGAATTTTCTCTTGTATTCGAATTCAAAGCAAATTAACTTAAATTTAAAGACAAAATTCCAAATTCGAATGGTGTGTGTTTCAAATTCGAGGTTTTACCTGATTGTCTTGTACAACCTTCTTGTTGACCATCTGCAGGTATGAAAGAGAGAGCAATAAACTTATATATAATTCATAGTTAGCACTTTATTACATGAGAATATAGTAAAATGCTATTAGTGGAGCTTAGTTCAAGTAACACCAAACAGACCCAATGACTCAAATATCTCTCAAATTTCTCATGCAAACACTCGTTGAACATTGGTGAGTGGAGACTATTATTCTATAGCAACAACGAGTTTATTTTTTGGCAGTTCTCTTTAATGATGCATCAAATGACAGCCATTTTAATCTGGTCATGTTGAAAACACAACAGGTTCATTCTCAGGAATACAACAGTCTATTTATTGGTTAATACAAATGTAATGACATTTACCAATCCACAGTATACTTTTACTTAAATATGCTCTGGAGACACTAAAATCAACCATCAGTATTTAAAATATATAAATATATATACACACACATATATGTGTGTGTGTGTGTGCATGTATGTATCTATCTATGTATAAGTCTTACTAGAGAACTGCCTTCAATTTTTAATCATCAAAGTTATATTTATATTATTCTTGTTTATAAATAATAGTATATATACATGATAATTATGCTAAACAAAGCTTCTTACCTTGACAACCGGTTTCTCTAAGCGATATTGGATGAGAGAACACGTAAGCTGAGCTCAATAGTAACACACACGATATTAATATCCAGGCAGCCTGCATCTTCAATTGCGGGCACTCTGCCGAAAAGAAAGTGGCGCTTCCCCAATCAATAGAGCGAGAATTATAATTGTTTAATAACAATAATATAGGTGATTACTAAGACGGTAATAACCAGCAGCTAGACTCAGAGCCTATTTCCTGCACTAACTTAATATATAGTATTAATACTAACGCTTGCAGTCTGCAAGCTGCTTTATAAATACCACCACTGGAGCCAAGCAATGTGATTGTGGTCATTCCATAAACTTGATCTAATGCATTATGTAAACATCAAAAGAAGCCTGCCATGAGCTCAAACCCGCCTTTGACTTTTGTTACAATACATCCTCATAGAAGGCAATGTATTGTTAATGTTGTATTTTTGTGTGTTTTTCAAAGCCAGTTTATTTATTGTTATTAAATGAACTGAAGGTTTTGTTAAGTTGAATGGGAGTTATTTAACACCCGATTGCTGACGTCTAATAGCATCAATAGTAACTATAGCATTGTTGACAAAAACAGCTCTGTTAATGGAAATTTAGTGTACATGTTTCGGCCTCTTTTACTCACTAATAACATGTATACAACAGTACCAAATTTTCTAAGGTGGTTCCCAAACATAGATGTATAGGAATAAAACTTGGCAAATGAAATGGGTCCGAATAGAAGAATATGATGAATAAATAATTAATTGGTATATCCACATTCTTATTCCATTGGTCTGACTCCCAAACCATCTAAGTGTCTTTTGCAGAATCGAATTATATCCCACTGTTCTAGTCTGGAATTAGACTTCAGGAATGTGGATTTCGGAAAGAGTATGCAATCACAGAGCCACACCTAATAACACATTGAAACAACACAGACATCAACCTGCCAGGTCAGTTGACAGTGAATGATGACATTCTTCCTGCGTTCCATTTTAGGAAGAGACACATGACGAAGGCTTCTCACATGAACCTTCGTTGTTTAAACTACTTACCACATCCTACGCAGTCCATAGTAAAAAACAATATCATTATATTAGCTTCTATTGCAAAATGATTACAATGACATCCTGCCACTTTAAACATCTGTTGGCATTCCTGACTTTAAATGAAGACCTTGAAATGTATCTCTAAGTGTCAAAACTATTGTGTGTGATAATATGACTAGCTTACTGTCATAGTTCAATGTGTAATCAATATAGTTAACATTCCAATGTTGATGCTAAGTATGGAATAAGGGTACAGAAGAAATTCATATTAAAGTTTGTAGCATTCTGTCATGCTAGTAGACTAATGGAGGGTGTTCAAAGAAACAGGTCAACTGGAAAGGCAGGCTAACCCACAATCCACAATAATAAACATTGATTATAAATTTTTACGTGACTAAGTACAACATTCTTTTGCTAATGCATGTACCAAAGTATGTAATAGTACATATAAGAACTCATTACTTATACATTGTTAATATAAACATAATTATATATGCATACATGTACATATACATGTATATGTACATATAGATATACATGTATATCTATATATACATGTACATGTATATATGTATATATACATGTACATGTATATAATTATTTATATATACATGTACATATACATGTATATGTACATACAAATATACATGTATATGTACATATACATGTACATGTATATATGTATATATACATGTACATATACATGTACATGTATATGTACATGTATATGTACTAATGTATTTGCCTAAAAACTGTCAAATGTGTTTATAGCTACGAGATAAGATGATTACCTCATATTTGATCAGTGGGTACGTATTAATGATGAAATATGATCACACTTGTTTTGAGTAGCCCGAATGAAGTTATACTCAGCATTTAATATCATCATTTTAGGCTCTGGTATTATAACCACATTAGCTGTAAGACCACAAATGCATATATTATAACAAACAATTGAATCAAGTATGATAATATTTTGAGCTATTCACGAATGAACAGATGGTGATAACTTTCTAATGATACAGGAAGCCAAAAAATACTTAACTATGGTAATAATGTTGATGTTTTTATACTAAAGAATTTACAAGGTACACGAACTCCTAACATAATTGTATTAAATATATGCTAGTAGAAATGGATCTGGTTTGGTTGTTCTAATAAGGAAGTTGTACAAACAATGAAAGTAGACTTTTTGGAACCGTCCTTACTATAAAGGTGTTGTCGATATGGAGATAATGTACTAAATATTTACGCTAAAGTATTTAGGGGGTACATCTTAATGTAATTATTTCAAAGAGTGGGCTAGTTAAATGCCTCTGTTGGGTTTGTTCATGACATACGTGTACTTGAGTAACAATGAAACTTGAACTCAAAAATTATACTTATTGTATAAGCATGTGTCCTTAATATAAAGCAATGCTCAAACTTTCTATATAAGGGGTTTGTAGGGGGTTTTGTGAAGCAAAATTTGTATGTAGCAATACATAAATCCCACAGGTGAGTAAGCAAGCATGTCAGATAATATGGCATGTGATGGGATGTATCTGTAACAGGGAATGCCATGAATTACGAGATCATGTACAAATAAAGAAGGTAGAAAGTGTAAAAATTAAAATTAATGTAATCAAAACACTTCTCATATAAACTATCCAGTATCGCTAACATCTGTGACACCATTTAGACAACGTTTCTTTGAGCTTAAATTACATGATAACATTGAGTAATAGTCCTGTAGAATCAAAATAGACTTTCTAATGTTCTATCCATTGTTTTCACCCCACACTCCACAGCTCATCAATATTGTGTGAATAATCTAATAAAGCTAGCTGTAATGTGTCGTTCATTTATCATACCATCACTTACAAACAAGGGCAAATAATATCTAATAAAACAATTACACAATAAAGTGTAGAATTTCTACACTTTTTCTTATTGAACAAGGACTCATTCCAAATACAAGGAACGGGTTTCAGGATTTGATTATCAGAATTAAAAAGCTAACTCAATGGTGTACTTGAAAACATCAAGGTCTATTTATTAAAAGTATAATTTAATTCCTAAACCACGAACATGAGTATGAGGATATTCCATAATTATATCTATTTCAATAATAACAAAATTACGATATACACAGTCTATAAATTGGAAAAAAGAATATTAGTATATTTAAATAATGAACTATATATAGAAAATCAAATATTATTATATAACTAAACAATAACACAAGAAATGACTTGTATACACGAAGTTCCAACAAATGAAAACAAAGCCATAAGATCAATAAACAAATAGAAAGATGATAAAGAGATGACATTTAAACATAATTACATTCCCTTTAAAGCTTTTACATACACACACACGCACATGTGCACACACATGCGCACACGCACACACACACACACACACACACACACACAAACACACACAGTAGTAGTAGCCTCGGGCTGACAATATGTTATATACAACAAATAATTGTAATAAAATTTCACTGAAAATTTAAATTTTTGTTGTCTACTTAGCAATGTTATTTTGTAGTATGTTACTGCCCTCCTCTTCCTCCTCTTGCTACTCTTGTCCAAATCCTTCTGTCTCTTCAATAGCAAATAATAACTTTTCTTTAAGTTGATCGTAATTTTTGTAGGGTGGTAAGTCAAGTCGATTAAAACTAAAGTGAGAGAGAGAGAGAGAGAGAGAGAGAGAGAGAGAGAGAGAGAGAGAGAGAGAGAGAGAGAGAGAGAGAGAGAGAGAGAGAGAGAGAGAGAGAGAGAGAGAGAGAGAGAGAGAGAGAGAGAGAGAGACATACTGTCACATACTGTTAGACTCAACAGAGGCAAAATAAAGATGACATCAATGATGAAAAATATGGCTTATGTTGCCACTTGAAGTAAGTACTTTATCAAGTGTCCAGTGATAAGAAAGCTATCACATTTCATTTCAATTAAGAATTCATATAAATAAGCATACATGCCTAACCAAAGTAGCCTCACCCTAGACTGATTTATAAGGATTATCTTTGAGGTTAAGAGGGAAATTATTAGTATCAGTTGATTATGAGTGGATAATGAGCAACAGTATACTGTTTACTTAAAAACATGTTTTTTTGTAACTATGTAATCATATTTTAAAGAAAATTGTCAACACTTTGTATAAAGGAAGGATATCCTAGGTTACTGTGGTAAGTATTGATGTTTACTAGTCTAGAACTTATTAATGATAGCTATCCTAGGTTACTGTGGTAAGTATTGATGTTTACTAGTCTAAAACTTACTAATGATAGCTATCCTAGGTTACTGTGGTAAGTATTGATGTTTACTAGTCTAGAACTTATTAATGATAGCTATCCTAGGTTACTGTGGTAAGTACTGATGTTCACTAGTCTAGAACTTATTAATGGTAGCTATCCTAGGCTACTGTGGTAAGTACTGATGTAGTATCTACTAATGGTGGCTATCCTAGGCTACTGTCGTAACACAAAGTACATACAAACATTTCCTATTCACAAACCATGTATGACTTCTAGGTAACCAAGTGTCCTTTCCGACACGTTCCACACAAAACTTCTGAGGACCATTGCTCCCTGAAGAAAGATACAATTGTAGTATTGAGAGTAAAGAAGACATACAGTTATATCTTAACATGTAAATTGTAGTGGTTAGAGGAATTTAATTATTAACTGTTGTACATGTACACACAATGAATGGATGAATAGTTTGATTGATAGATCAATGGACAAAAAGATGGATAGATAAACAGACTATAATAAAGTGATGCATATAAAGAATGGACAAATAGCAATATGAATGGATGAATAAAAGAAAGAATGGAGAAATAACATGATGAATGGATGAATAAAAGAAAGAATGGACAATAACAAGATGAATGGATGAATAAAAAAACAATAACAAGATGAATGGATGAATAAAAGAAAGAATGGAGAAATAACATGATGAATGGATGAATAAAAGAAAGAATGAAGAAATAAAGAAATATATAGCACATACTCTTAAAGACAACACTTTATACATTAAATGTAAAGATATTGTTCATATTTACCCATCAATTCTGAAAACCCTCCTACTGGCAGTCGACAAGTTCCAGTGACAAACTGCAATAATCTCACTCTCTTCTCATTGTCCATTTCTCTCACAACCTGTAAACCAAACCACAAATATTGAAGGAATTGTATCACAGAATAAAGAACAATAATAGTAATATCAGATATTGGCCGATATAGTCCATTTACTCAGTAAGGATTCTATTAGAACACAATAGTAAATAACATTTGTTGTTTGCACTGGAACAATTACTCTAATGATAATATATTACATACTATTATATACTATTATACCAATGAGAGTGGACGCAAATACAACAGCGCAGAAGCTCCCAAAAAGATGGCTCCATATTAAGGTTACTAGCACTTTATCAGTGTACTTTTAACCTCTACATTAAAGTTACTAGTACTTTAATGTATTTTTAACCTCTAAATTAAAGTTACTAGTACTCTATTGGTGTATTATTAACCTCTATATTAAGGACAGTTTCCAGGGTCTCTATGTCCACTATATCTCATTGTTAAAGTGCTAAGTAACAGGTTGTATATAAGGCTAAATAGTATTCTTGATACTGTCATAAAATAATATAGGTGTATACCATAAAGTGGAACTAATTTACACGATGTAGTTTTGAATAAAGCGGATTAATCACTATTGTTCAATTCGTGTTTAGGGAAGTTGATTTCCTCCTGATTATGTAACAACTGCAATATGAAAGATCATCACATTGGAGTGCATTATGTTATACAGGAAGTACCTTCATTACAACTAGACTTCCTCCATAAAAGGACATAGGACACAATTAAGATGTTCCGGAAGCTTTATCTAAAGCTACAATCAAATATTGTGATGAGTCGTTTCCATGTGACAATCACTTGTTGTCACTCATGACATTGTATCATGCTTGGAGACCTATCTAGTTTCTGGTTGAAGCCATTTCCAATACTTGTAATTTTAACAACAACTTAGACAAGAAAGAGAGAGATAGGTTATTTAAAACTTATCAGATATGGAGAAGTTTTATAAAGAAGACAGTTTACACAAAGCTTGTGTATTCATTGGTTGTAGTACTAAGTCTTATATTAATTTAAACTTTGCGACTCTCTATAACTTAATCATGGAAACTGTCCTTAGTATAGAGTCATCCTTAATATAGAGGATTAATGACAGTTGTAGACAAAACAAGTTCCTTGAACATAGAGAGGATGTCTCTTATGCAAAGTGTCTTAAAGGTGATCAGACTAAAGTCTCATCTATATATTATATTAGCAATATTGATCTGGTGTTTTTACCTGCCAGAACCATTGTATCTGTTTACTTCCTCTTGTGTAGTTTCTATAAATAGTGTTCTTCTCCCACTCACTGACATCAATCTCTTGCATACCACATAACATTAGCTGAGAGAGAGAGAGAGAGAGAGAGAGAGAGAGAGAGAGAGAGAGAGAGAGAGAGAGAGAGAGAGAGAGAGAGAGAGAGAGAGAGAGAGAGAGAGAGAGAGAGAGAGAGAGAGAGAGAGAGAGAGAGATATTACAAGACAACATTTAAATAACTAATACAATCAATGAAGTTACATTCTTGCAGTGACCACGATTTCATTTACCACACATTTCATAAATTGATGAAATACACACACACATATTACTCCAAAGAGGATAATTACTAAATAATGTAAACCTAACATAAAATGGTACAAGCTATGATAACATTTAGAGTGATTGCGCAAAGCGATCGCCATGACTGCACAGAATGATTACATGAATTTACATAACCACAATTTCATAATTAACTATCTGTATTACATCATTATTACATCATTATCAAATTATAATTTCTAAGAAATATTTCAGCAAACATAGTAAAATTTCCCAAAAGTTCCTGTCCTTTTTAGAGCCAGTAGCAATTATCATTGTTGTCAAATATAGGTTGGACATTTTCTAAGAAAGCTATGTTATAATGCAGCCATAGCAATTTCAGTAAGGCCGCAAAATTTCGTAATAGTTCTTGTCCTTTAGAACTAGTAGCAATTATCATAGGTTGGGCATTTTCTAAGAAGGCCATGTAATAATCCAGCCATTTCACAGATGGCAGAGAGTGAAGTCACTCTAACAAAGCCATCAGTTGCTCTGGGAAACAATCTTCCAACAGTAATGTATGTGGCAAGTCATGCTCTCACTATCAGTTGCTATGGGAAACAAATCTTCCAATAGTAATGTATGTGGCGAGCCACACCTTTGCTAATTGAAATTAATCAGAACATACAATCCTGTTATAATAGTTTTAATCAGTATTGTGTAACGTTAATAAAGACTCATATTTCACTCAATAATTTAACATAGTAGGTATTCAAAAGTGACAAACGTACCTATTCAATGAAAATTTAATACATAGGTTCCAAGGTTTAAAATAAAGGGTCTAGGGTACATTTAAATTTCACATTGAAGTATGTCATGTATTATGTATTATCTGTTCATACAAACCTCTAGTTCTTTTTCATCAAATATTTGTATCCACTCAAGAGGGACTACTTCATTGAACCCGTCCATAAATGATTTGTTTTGTTGTTCTACACCTCTTGTAAATCTCCATTGCATTAAACGTCTAATAAGAGAGGAAATGGATTAATACTTATAAAATGGATGAATAAGTAGATTAACGGATGAAAGATGATAGATGGATAGACGCAGAGGAATAAATGTAAAAGCAGAAAAATAAAAGAATGATAAGATACAAAGTAGAACAGGTAGACAGTGGTTAATACAACTTGTCCTTACTCAATATAGTCGTGCTTGTTTTCTTCTGTGACCAACACTTCACTTCCTCCCTCAATCAATTCATGATTTTTGACCACACCCAGTACTTCATAATCTTGTGCAAAGTACATCTCAAGACCACATTCCTCAATATCATTGTCCCTGAGAGAAAGAGAGAAGGAAACAAAGAGAAAAAATACAATGAATACATCATGGAAATTGAGAATTCACAAATTCTGAAGTAAATTATATACAAGTGTTTGATACAGCACATTTGTTCAGACCAACTGTTACAAACATTTGTTCTTACTACAACATTCTACTATCAAATGTCATACAAAGCAGGAATGCTACTGCCACTCAACTAATTAAATAAATTGTGCAATATCAAGAACAGTTCTAACTAGAACTTGAACCCACAACCTTGACATTAATATCATTGATATACTAGCTAAGCTACCAGAACCTTGTCAGTAGAGAATAGTCCAGGACTCTTTTGATAAGGAGGATACTATCAAAGTTAGCTAAAAAATTATGTACTTGTATAAATTTAACAATTCTTGCCGTACTTAGATTAAATTTAAGTTACATTAATATTATGTATCAATAATTTAATACATTCACTATTGTTTCTCTTACCTGATCCAAACTAATGAGTTATAGAATTCAGGATCAATGTTTTCTAAATCTTTCAAAGTTAATTTCTTATTCAGTAATTGTTTATAAAATGTCATACTGAAACCATTGTCAATAAACTTTCCATGAAACATTGCCTAAGAATGATAAATAATGAAAGGTGGCAATAAAATAAATCATCAGTGCCAATAAAATAATTATGAATTTAACATACACACACACTTTCCCTCCCTCCCTCCCTCCCTCCCTCTCTCTCTCTCTCTCTCTCTCTCTCTCTCTCTCTCTCTCTCTCTCTCTCTCTCTCTCTCTCACCATGGCCACTGTCCTTCCAATAAAACGGAAATATTGTAAATGTTCAGGATTGACCCCAGAGGCTGGATTAATTTGTAATTGATAGTTCTTATCTCCGACATACTCAAATAAACAATACATTGGATTTAACATTTGATGTGAAAGAAGGAAGAACCATTCTCTAGCCACACCCCCATAATCTAAACCTTCCTCTCCCTTGAAAATGACAAAGAGGCGTCTACGAAGATCTTGTGATGCAAAACGCATAACCTATAATGGATACATAAATAGATTGATGGATAGATAGATGAACTTAATGATGAAACAATGGATAAATGGTTTATTGTTAGAGTAATAAATAACCTTTTTATAACTACAGCTTAAATCCTATACTATTACAAGGTCAACTCTTTATAACGGAATACACCCAGTTTTTCAGGGGTACACTTCTTATAAACCCAACATATTTACCATAATGGAGACCTAACTAAAAGGACTTCTGTCTCACCTGTTGGAAGGAGTCTTCAAATATTGTATCTCTAGAGCAGTATATTTTTATATGTTGAGATAATGCATTATTCTATAAAGGCAATAAAACATACATATAAAACATAGTCATTATACACAACTATATACATGATATATGTCATTATAAGTCTATACTTACTGAGCATAATGTTCTAAAGTGTCCAACTTTCCATCTGAAACTTCTTTCATATGTTATTGGGACACCATAGTGTCCAACAGGACCACCACTACCAGACTCTTTCCTGAGGATGACAAAGAATAAGAATTAAATCATTGCATTACTATAAAACGTTCGTTTATCTTAAGTGAATAATTTAGCAATAACTTTTACCATTATACATAAACTATTAATACTACATTATAAAGTGGATTACTAAGAAAATACAACATGCTATATAGTACACGTATTACTTACCCAGCTTTCCTAGGATCTTGAAAGGTGGTAGTTCTCGTATTATGATCGACAAAATATCGTACTCCCTGTTCTGTAAATCTCATTTCCCAACCAAATGGGAGGGGCAATTGGTCGGCCATAGACATACGAGGATCTTCCCACTGTGTAGTTTTACTTTTGTGGTTTACAAAATAGACACGCCCATTTGGTAACATCCTCTTTTCTGTGAAATAAGGAAAGAACTATTAATAGCGGACAACGGTTAAATTTATGTGTATATGTATTGTGAACCTCTTCTTATTGGAAAATCATACTTCGACTTGTTCCCTTATTTGCTTTTAATTAAAAGGGGCATCCTCTTTTCTGAGTTGTATAAACAGCTAGCTACATTAGTAAGGTGTCCTAACAATGAGGTTCTCATATATGTATGTGTATTATATATAGAGGGGATAGTACAAGATAACAAGTCTAGGCACTCCATCAATGTTAAGGTTTATGGTTTAGGAGGAGGGATCTAGTTATAGTAGTAATAATATCTATCTCAGGGACAACCACAGAGGTCATTGATGACTTATTGATTGGTCTTAAATTCATGTGTTAGGGACAAACCACAGACATCATTGATGATCTGTTGATTGGTCTTGAATTTTATTCATGGCTTGTTGACTAGTGTACAATACAATAGAGTTTATAATAATATTCACAGTGTGAGTGAACTTAACACAAACTGTCTACTTTTAATGAAACAAAGTAAAGGACACCCACTACATCTAGAACACTTATCCTATTAATACATTAACACATTAAACCTCTGTACTATGGATCCTCTATATTGAGGACACCATTATATTGAGGACCCTCTATATTATGACCATCCCTATACTAAGGACACCTCTATATTGAGGACACTTCTATATTATATGGAGGAGACTCTATATTGTGAACACCTCTATACTAAAGACACCTCTATATTTAGGATCCTCTGTATTGAGGACACTTCTATATTATATGGAGGAGACTCTATATTGTGAACACCTCTATACTAAGGACACCTCTATATTGAGGACCCTCTGTATTGAGGACACTTCTATATTATATGGAGGAGACTCTATATTGTGAACACCTCTATACTAAGGACACCTCTATATTATGAACATCTCTATATTGAGGACACACTGAGCTTCAAATGCCTCAATAACGCAATACATCAACGTTATATGTAGTGACATAACTAACCCCAGTTCTCTGGTAGAGGTGTTTCAGTTGGAGCAGGAGGTGTGGAAGATGCAGGTGTGGAAGACGCAGCTGATTGAGTAGGCGGAGCTGCACTCCCTTGAAATAAAAACCTCTGTGAGTGTTGTTGATTTCTCTCCTAACAGAAAGATTATACAATATTATATTATATATAACATACATTATATACAAACCAATAGATTATACAATAGCAATTTAGTTAGTTTCAAGATTAAGAAGTTAAGAGTGGTCACTTGATGAGCAGGGAATTTTTTTTTCAATGCAAATTCCTTGCTTAAAGTTAGTAAAACATTGTGATTTGGGAAAACAAGATCAATATGTATATATACACCAAATTTGTAAATCAATGCTTTCACTATTAGATGTACCAGTGATAACCTTCTTATGCTTACCTGTAAATTAGCTGAGGTTCTTTCCTGCCATTGTTGGTAAGTACGTAATGTTTCTAAGGTAGGTTTCTGCCATGTTGTAGTACGAGTGTTATGATCTACATAATAGACACGCCCCCTTGGGTCAAGTCTTCTTTCCCATCCTGGAGGTAATGGATCTGGTCTAGTCCAATGAGTAGTACGACTATTGTGATCAACATAATATATACGTCCTTGAGCATCTCTACGCTCCTCCCAGCTGGGAGAGAGAGAGAGAGAGAGAGAGAGAGAGAGAGAGAGAGAGAGAGAGAGAGAGAGAGAGAGAGAGAGAGAGAGAGAGAGAGAGAGAGAGAGAGAGAGAGAGAGAGAGAGAGAGAGAGAGAGAGAGAGAGAGAGAGAGAGAGAGAGAGAGAGAGAGAGAGAAAGAGAGAGAGAGAGAGAGAGAGAGAGAGAGAGAGTGACTTAAAACTCGAAAGGAAAGTAAATTAATTAACTGTTTTTATCAAGAGATGAAGAGAGAGTATTACACACTACAGGTAGTATATATACATTTAACATTTACCCATGTGGTAATGGTACTTGCTGTTGTGGTTGTTGCTGTTGTTGTGGTTGGGGAGGAGCTGTAGCACCACCAGGAGCTATAGTGAAAAAATACAGTTATCTTTTTTACTTCCATCCATCCATTCATCTAATAGTTATTGATCCATTTAGTCATCCATCCGTCCATCATACCTCGAGGAGCAGTAGTCTGTGCTGAACGAACTGATGGATGTATTGGTGGAGTTTGGAAAGGTCTTGTTGTCTGTGACGAGGGCGTGGCTTGAGATTGAGTGGTAGTGGGTGGAGCTTGTTGCTGGGCAACAGCATTAGCAAATGCTGCACCAAGTGCCCATAACTCAGGGTTTGTAGTACTTCTGGAACTATCTCCATTTGTTGCTTGAGGAGCTGATGGTTGTGGATCTGGTGAGGGTGAAGGTGGTATCGTTGGGGGAGGGGTAGTACCAGTTATAGAAGGACCAGTGGGTGCTAAATGGCTTGCCAAAGTTGATTCCACAGGAGTACTTCTGTCTAAGTTGTTTGTTTCATTCTCAGCTTGAGGTTGAGACCGAGAAAACTCTGGAGTATTATTACCTGCTAACGTTATTAAAGTTCCTTCATTTGCACTTGACCTGCCTCCTTCTTGAGACACAGGTCTAGGAGCTACTGTGCCAGAATCAACTTCATCCAAGTTATTTAATACTGGTATAGGAGAAGGAGTGGAGGTAGTTGCCACTGGAATAGGGTTTGGGGATAATCTCACGTCATTTTCAGTAGTAGAGTTTGTGGGTGTGGTCGTTGTGTTGGGTGCAGTATTGTTTTGTGAGAGTTGGACGTGAAGGTCATTTAATTCTAGAAACAGTTTTCCACAAACAGCATTGTTCTTTTCTTTACACAGATTCAAAGTCATTTCAACATTGTGAACTAATGGAAGATAAAAATGGAATTAAATAGAGTGCCGGGAAAAGGATAGTCAAGTTGAACAAACAAACGTTTACATAATGTGTGTTATTCGATACAATGCTAAGTTTCTGTATGGTTTTCAAATGGATAGATTGATCACGTATACATGTATATACATGTATATACATATATATACATGTATATACATGTATACATGATATAGTCTTGGGATTTTAATAACATTGAAACTAGTGAGAGATTTTGCTAGACTTGTCCAATCTCAAACATATTGTGATTGTTTGTAGTGATATTTCTTATCCAGGCTCAAGTAGCTGAGGTGATAGAACATGTGACTGGTGTACTGAATGCCTTGAATTCAAATCAATGATCTCTCTCTCTCTCTCTGACTAGTGCACTGAATGCCTTAGGTTCAAATCTATGATCTCTCTCCCTCTCTCTCTCTTTGACTGGTGTACTGAATGCCTTGGGTTCAAATCTATGATCTCTCTCCCTCTTTCTCTCTCTCTCTGACTGGTGTACTGAATGTCTTGGGTTCAAATCTATGATCTCTCTCCCTCTTTCTCTCTCTCTCTGACTGGTGTACTGAATGCCTTGGGTTCAAATTAATGATCTCTCTCCCTCTTTCTCTCTCTCTCTGACTGGTGTACTGAATGCCTTGGGTTCAAATTAATGATCTCTCTCCCTCTCCCTACTTCTCTCTCTCTCTCTAACTTAATTATTATACTAATATATCTATGTTATATACTCCTTGTAGTAAAGTTATGGTTATAATTTACTATTGCAAACTGTTTGGGTTACAAAATAAAGTATCATTAGTCAAACTGTGATTATGTCACTAACAAATTACACACACTATACTAGACAGTAAAATAACACAACAAAATGTATTTAACAGACTATAATAACTAGGAGTCAATCTCTATAATAATGTATTTAACAAACTATAATAACTAGGAGTCAATCTCTATAATAATGTATTTAACAGACTATACTAACTAGGAGTCAATCTCTATAATAATGTATTTAACAGACTATAATAACTAGGAGTCAATCTCTATAATAATGTATTTAACAGACTATAATAACTAGGAGTCAATCTCTATAATAATGTATTTAACAGACTATACTAACTAGGAGTCAATCTCTATAATAATGTATTTAACAGACAATACTAACTAGGAGTCAATCTCTATAGTAACACATACTAATTATATTTTAATTCTTAATCAAAGTCTGTGCTAAAAATAACCATGATGTAATAGAAATCCCCTCAAGAAAGTCACATGTACAAGTGTACATGTACATGTGTATACACTGTAGATGTACATGTACATGTGACCTGTACAGCTTACTCCCTATATGTAACTACAAAGGGAAATTCAAAGCCTTACAGTGCATGCCTGTACAACATGCTTTGCTCAGCTAAATTCTTCTAAATTACTTTGTTATGTATTAAGACAATAACTATAATTTATAAAGTGAATGATTTTCAAAACACATTATTCACAACTTATACAAATACATGCGCAATATTCCACTTACACTCTATACTACATGTACATGTACAAGCCGACTATATGTCCATGTATATGATCTAGTACCTGTATTGCACATGTCTCTTAAAGTAAGCAATAGCTTCCAAAACAAACACATCTATAATTCTTACAAAAACATACAAGCCGATTACAAGTACAATACATACGTAGTATATTTGACTAGACTTGACCTATGTTTGAGATCAGACTATTAAATAAAGTGCTATATATATACATATACAATAAGGGCTTTGTTCAATAACATCAAAGTACAAGTACATGTACTAATAATATCCTTTGTTAGAGGATACCCCTATTGTATACCTATAAATTATTAAGTAATCGTTTATATACATTGACTGACCATCTCCATTATGCTGCCTTATTATAGGGGCTAACTCGAGGTGAGCAGAACCAACAATGGAGTTTACGATACCTTGATTGAAAATTGTGAAGACAAGTTTACTAGTGGGTGTGACCAAACTAAGCAGAGAAAAAAGAGAAAGATTTTAAAAATGGATGCTATAATATTCTTACGCTGTAAATTCTTCATCCCAGGTAGGATTAGCATTTTTCTTAACAACATCAGTTCGTAAATTTCCATGTTTTTGTCCATCAACAACTACTTCACAATAAGTGCTATAGCGAGCTAAATGGATAAATACAATCTAAAATGGATCAACAGATATATTAAATGGATAGATTTATTTTTGTCCTTTTATTTATTTATTTATTCAAACATCACACATCTGTCCATTAATAAACCAGTCTGTCCATTTAAATGAAATATAAAATGGATCAACATTAATACTCAAAAGAATTAGTCCATTTGCATTTGAGTTTTCCCATCCATTTGTCCATTCATTGAACTGTCTGTCCATTAATCATTCACACCTCATGAACTGTTCCTACTAGTGAAGATTTATCACTAAACACAACAACCATCTATTTATTATGAACTAAAAACATTAACATCACTCACTTTCATTATCACTATAACAATTAATACATAATTATAGGAGAAATAATTATTAATAAATTGATTATTAAAGAATGAATCCAGTTACTACCATATATAGAAATGAGAGTACAACTGATGCCAGCTGTATACATCTGACTCATTAAGCTACTGAAAGATATTAAAGACTGGATATACTGGTATTACTCGTATTATTAACTGTATTATACTACTCAGTTTAAACACAACATGAAGTCTATTATATGGTGTTACTAAGAGTAGTCATGTGATCAAGTGATGATGTTAGCGATGTGATATATAGGAAATATAACAATGTATATCTCCATTAATTATAATTTATTATTGTATTTTTATTGTTCATTTAAAGGAGTGTTCATTATTATACAACCTGCTTTTCATTCATCCATCCATTCATCATTCTATCTATTCATCCATTTGTCTATCCATCTATCCATTTGCCAATCTATTTATTCCTCCATTCGTCTATCTATCTATCCATTTGTCATTCTATCTATTCATCCATTTGTCCATCTATCTATCCATTTGCCAATCTATCCATCCATTTGTCCATCTATCTGTCCATACATGTACTCACCGAAAAACTTCGAATTTTCTTGTAAATCTGCTCTGATAACTAATAGCAAAAAATTAAAAAACATTAATAAATCTCATTAGTAATTATAATAGTCTTTACCTCTTAAGTTCATCTGGGAATAAGTGGGCGTGGCATATTGACTACAAGAAGATAAGAGCAATGATCAAAGACTAAATCTGTCTGTGATGTACTTTAACCTTATCTCTTGGCTTAGTAGTGTACTCTGAATACAAGTAGGAAGTCTCTATACCCATACTGTCAATATACTACAATACCAGGCCCATACCAATACTCAGTCTCATACCAATACTAAAGACACATTCCCAAACTAGGAGAGATTTAAACTCGTGCTAATCAATATTTATAGTCTCAAACCAGAAACACATATCCAAACTTCCAGAGGCACAAGCCCAGTCTCATACCAGAGACCCATACCCAAACTAAACACTTAATACACACACAGTATCCATACCAGAGACACAAGCCAATAGTCTCATACTCATACCAGAGACCCATACCCAAACTAAACACTTAATACACACACAGTATCCATACCAGAGACACAACCCAATCACACATACCTATACTTAAGATACAAAATAAACCAGGGACTTTCCCTTTGAATGTAATGAGACAGCTGTACATGCATAACCACTATACCAGTGTATGTACAATGCATTCAATATCTTGTACATTGTAGACAAGGACAGTGTAGAGTTTGATGTATTAATACAATATAGAACCTTGAAGTGTTACAGTTTTACAATAGCAACAATTGTGCGTGTCTTCATTGACGTATCACATACCTTGGGGTCGTGGCCATCCTAATAATGCAGTTACAGACAGACTGGTGATATGATAGATTTGTTATAAGAACCTCTTGACTACCAGTGGACAATATAGGACAGAGACACAAAAGTGAATTTTAAATAATATGGCTAAACTGGAAGGACAGAGAGTGTTAAGTAATTTCTGACTTGAAACCGTTAAATAAACACGCTGACCAGCTAAATGCGAAACCAAAATGGCGGCCTCAAGTCTCACGTCACCTCTTGAAGATGAGCACAGTTACACTAAACTCGGAGAAGGCCTTATACACCTGCCTTTGAAGTTTTCTGGCTAGAAGTTTAAAGTATACGGACATAAAATCGCCTCACGTCTCCGGATATTTCATGTGATTCAGAATTGAAGGTGTGGTCTTATGATTATTCTAATTAATACCCACCAAACTAACTTTAGTAGCAGCATGGCAGAAAGCCACTCATCTGGACTGGGGCAACCATCACTATGGACGGATAGGGAGAGAAGACTATGGATTATGGTGTTATTTGGTAGTTCTATACTAATCTATGCTGGTCGTGGTGCTCTCCCAGTTTCCATGGTGGAAATGTCATCAGAGCTGTCATGGGACAAAAGGATATGTGTATGTAATAAATGTTATGTCATAATTTTATTATAATTTTAAATGTGTGAGTGTTCGTTTTGGGTGTGAGTCTTTATTATAGGTGTAATTAGTAGGTGGAGCCAAACAAATATAATACAATGTACCCCTTCAATTAGAGAACTAATGATCTTATTTCGTACTTTACAAATCAATGAACTATGATATGACTTTGTTGTATCATGACTATCGGTATAGGTATAAGTCTATATCAATGAGTATGGGTGTGTGACCATGAGTATATATATACTCAATAATAGGTATGAATTTCTGGTATGGACATGAGTCTGGATCAATGAGTATGGGTATGTGACTATGAGTACATATTCATGTACAATGTATAATAGGTATTAAATGAATTTCTGGTATGTACATGAGTCTGGATCAATGAGTATTGGTATGTGACCATGAGTACATGTACATGTATACTGTATAATAGGTAAGAATTTCTGGTATGGACATGAGCCTGAATATCTCTGTTGTTTTGTGTGTCTTTGCAAAAAGCTATAATTACATTCTCTTTTAACATTAAAATGGTTTTTTAGTCAATATTATATTTCTTGTACAGGGTATTATTTTATCATCCTTCTACTGGGGTTACACATTAACTCAGATAGTAGGTGGTCAACTAGCTGACAGACATGGAGGAGAGTTAGTTTTATGGATGGCAACACTCAGTTGGGCTGCAGCTGTCTTTTCTATCTGTATATTAGCTAATATATCAATGTACCTCATTTTATTGGTCAACCTTATCAATGGACTTAGTCAAGGTAAGTATTACATGTCCAGTACCTCTTTGGTTTTATGGTATTAATAATGGTATAAGTGTTCTAAACTTATAATTTCTAACTGTTTGCTTCATTTTTTAGTAGTAGTTTATTGTATTGTGTTCTAAATATTTGTGTCTTGACTAGCAGTAGTGACAATGTTTTCAAATGCTATTAATCGCTGGAGACTAAACCAGAACATTTTTCATTGAATTCACGGATATAGCCATAGTATTTTCTGACAGCTGTAACTATCTGATTATATGGGCTTTATGTAAAATTTTTTATAATTTTTAAAATTTGTTCTGCTTATTTGTGAATGAGTCAAATTTAATAATGCTATACTCAATGTAAATAATACATTAGTTATTTTAGTTTGAAATTTAAAAATTTTTGTAGTTGATGGCCTTTATATTACCAGTATGAAGACACTTCTAAAATGTGAGCTGCAATTATAAGAAACTAGTCACTTTGTGCAAAAGAATTTTGAAAAAATGCTTGTTAATATGAGGTTGCTGTGAAGCCATTTTTAATGATGTTTATCAAATTTGGTATCCTAGTGACCTAATGATACGTTGTCTTAGATACCAAATTTGAAAAATGTCCTGTACAAAATAGCTATGTAGCAAATAGCAGCTACATATACATGTGCATGAGCATTCTTTTGAAATTCTTCAACACAATGACCAATTTTCTCAAGTTTCATTGCAGACATTAATATGACCTTGTTAATAGAAACATACCTGTTAAGTGTGTGTGTGTGCTAATGTTAACAACAGTACTCTTTGAAATTTTAACTGCTGTGATCTTTATTACGAATAATTATATATTGGATGTGATGGAACAGTATAGACTTTATACATTTATAACAATATTCATTGCAGGATGTAGTAATAACAATTGTTGCCCCACAAACATAGTAAAACTAAATCAACAGTAAATATAAAAGAGTTCAATATGCTCCTCGGTGGTCGTCCTGAAAGGAAGAGAGCTGATTAACCAAGAAAATTTGCTTGGTGCAGTGAGTCATTGTATCCTGCCTCACTGCACAAACCTCACTTATAACTCTCTGACTTCATGCTTGACCACTTTTTATCCTTTTTAAGGGGAAATATATTAACAAAGAGTACATGTTCATTGTGTTGATTTGCTATTACAACAAGAGAGAATGCAATAAACAATTGTATATGATGTGTCAATTGCGTCAAAATGTTCAGATGATTGTAGGAATTATATCATCAGCATTATATGTTACTTTCATACTATTACTAGACCCACCTTAAACCTTCTTAAACCCTAAATCCTTGAACATACAATGCATAGTAAGTATTTAGCTATTCCAATATTGATTTCAAAACTGCTGATGACATACCATAATACCATCACAATCACAGCAACATTATAATAATTATAATAGTATCCAAGATGGAAGTGCGTGTAGCTTGTTCATTTGCTAGTAGTTTTAGCTATTTAAATAATAAATAGAATTATAACTATGAGCACATTTAATTAGAGGTACTTATAAAATACTGAAACCACAGCATAAAAATTTTGCTGTCCCATAAATGACAAAAAACATAGTTCACTTTTAAGTTATAGTGATCTCATAATATTAAATGGAAAACAGAACCTATTTCACTGAATCCAAGCTCACAGCTGTCAGCCTGACAGTTGTAACTCTCTACTAGTGTAGTTTTTATGTCCTTAACAAGTTTGCTCTACTTGTTCGTAATATTTAATAGTATGGCTTATGGCTCATATCAAAGCCATACCGAACAGTATAAACATCATCTTCATATATACCTCATATATATATATATATATATGAGGTATATATAGTATAAACTATCACATATTCATGGCTGATGTAATAATTAAAATTGTTGCCCCACTAACCCATTAGAACTAAATCGTAAATATATAAGAGTACGATAAGAACATTTGTAGTGGTCCTGAAAGGAGGAGTGATCATAAGCTCAGATAAATTTACTGAAAGCTAGTGGAGCCACTGTAACTTGGTCTCCCTGCATGAACTTCTTATATACACTCTGACTTCCAGTTTGACCACTTTATTTTCTTATAGAAGATATTACGTTGCTGTAGTGTGTGTGTGGATGTATTTCTTGTTTAACTTTATGGTAGTCTTATAAGTAACATTTATAAATGAGTTTTGTCTTTACTGTATGTACTTTTTATAGGAGTATATTTTCCAGCAATAGCTAATGTTTTGTCTAAGAGAATATCCACTGAAAAGAGAAGTTTCTTTTATGGACTCATACACTCTGGACCACAATTTGGGTAAGTTATTATATGTAATAGAGGGTTTTGATCTCTCTCTCTCTCTCTCTCTCTCTCTCTCTCTCTCTCTCTCTCTCTCTCTCTCTCTCTCTCTCTCTCTCTCTCTCTCTCTCTCTCTCTCTCTCTCTCTCTCTCTCTCTCTCTCTCTGTCTCTCTCTCTCTTTCTCTCTCTCTCTCTCAGTTCTGCAGTCTGTGGCTTACTTGGTTATTTATTCTTGTTTCATGATGGATGGGAGTATATGTTCTTCATTATTGGTATATTAGGATTTATATGGGGACTGCTAATAAGATGGATGTCAAAGAGACACCAATTACATTATCAGTTATTAGATCCAAGTACTGAGTCATCTACTAATATAAATGTTAAAGTAGACAAGGAAGAGAGTACTTCTTGTGTTCAAGTTCCATGGAGAGCTTTACTGCAAGAGCCTCCAATAATGTGAGTAGCACACAAGATAGTGTGTGACAATATTTTCATTAATTTTAGCTTTCTTTATTAATTTTTACTTGATTTCTATATATTTTCTTTTGTTTTTTCTTCCCTTCACATTTATCTTTTTCTCCTTTACTTCACTCTCTCTCTCTCTCTCTCTCTCTCTCTCTCTCTCTCACTCTCTCTCTCTCTCTCTCTCTCTCTCTCTCTCTCTCTCTCTCTCTCTCTCTCTCTCTCAGTGCTTTGTTATTCACTTCTTTTTGTGAAGGTTTTTTCGGTCATTGTATGATGGCATGGGCACCGACATTTTTTCATGACACATTTCCAAATCACATACACCAAGTAAGCCCCTGTAATTAATACAATTAATTTTATCATTCTTCACTAGGCTTATACATATAATATTATTCCTTGGATTGCTAAAGGTGTGTCCGCAACACTTGGTGGTTATATTTCCAATAAATTAATACAGAATGGTTAGTTATCTAATATTAGTTCATATAGTAGTAATATTAGTATGTATAGTTGATATAGTAATATTAGTATGTATAGTTGATATAGTAATATTAGTGTGTATAGTTCATATAGTATATTAGTATGTATAGCTCATATAATGGACACACAATTATAATATTGTGTAGCATTTGAGATGCCTCTAAACTCTAATTTAAAAAGAACAATGACTGTTCCATATCTAATAGTTTGTATATAATTAATAGTTAGTGATATACTGTACATTTTGTCCCCTAGTATGTCACTACTTGTTACTACTGTTGTTATGTGGTATTAGTAGAGTAGTCAATTTTGTCATTCCAAAAACTTCTTGTAACTTACATTATGTTAAATATGATATCTACAGTAAACTATATATCTTATAGACTTAGAGATTTGTCATTCATTATCTGTTTCTTCTTCTTTTTAGGTGTCAGTATTACAGTAACTAGGAAGATAATGGAGGGTGTGTCTCTCCTTGGTATAACTCTTTGTCTTCTACTTCTTAGTTTATATGGAGTTGATTCTGATAACTTTTATTTTGCTCTCTCTATGATTGTATTGGCATTTTTCTGTCATGGATTTGAACTAGCCGGTAGTAGCATTACTTCTATTGATTTGACACCATCATACAGTGGACTAATGTTTGGTATTATGAACACTATATCTGCAATACCTGGTTAGTATTTATATATTATTTAAATATCTATTGACTGTATATCTATATACTGTGGTACATGCTATATAGAGCTTATATTATAGGATGTAGTGAAAATGCTTTAAAGTTTAAACCTTGATGTGATTTATGAACTTTCATTTACCTCTATTTATTCATCCTTTTTAATTTGTCTTATTATATATCAAATTCATCTGTTCCTCTATCACTAATCCATCCATTGATTTATCCAAATTTTTATTCATTAGTCATTCTTTTTATCCATTCATCATTTTTTAACCATTTTATCATTTTTTTTTCTAGGTATATTTGGTGTTTCTCTTATTGGTCATATACTTCATTCTACTAATAATTGGAGTTTAGTTTTTCAACTTATATCATTTGTCTGTTTCACTGGGTTCATTGTATTTACAACATTTGGTAGTGCTAAAAGAATTGTACATATTGACAATGAATAATAACTAAATAATTGATTTATTTAGTTCAATTACTTCTATTTATTTAATGTCATTAATAATAAAACAAATTATTGACATTAATTTTTGTACATCATAATATATTATTTTATCATCAATCATCAATACTGCACTGAGAGTTTGTCAACATTTTTAGGTAACCATGGTAATTTGTATACATGGTTCAAGGTATCAACCTTGTTTTTTTAATCATGAATATATAATTGGATTTTCTATTTGGTCATATTTGGCGAAGATTGTTACCAGTAGACTATGAATGATATTGACTATACCACACAAGATGTTTGTAGTGATATTCAACATTCTCACATCACAAGAGAGTTGATTAGTCTATAAATAGACAATTACCAAATATGGTGATATCAATAAATTTGTGAATGATGTCAACAGTTGTTATGGAAATGATATTTACTATAAAGACTTAGGCTGAGTGTCTATGTTCAAAATACTAAAAGCTCTATCAATTGATTAAGAACATTTATTGTTTATATATATTTTTTCAGAATTATTTTTCTTGTTGCTAAATTAAGGGTGGTTCTTAGTGTAACTTGCCTATGATGACATCATGTGATATCATAGGAGTAAAAAATGGTAATGTAAATGGTAAGTGATGTTGTAAGCAATACAGTCAGGGGAGTAGGAACCAGGGGGGCAAGAGGGCTTAGAGGGGCCTAGGCTCTCCCAACTTTTCAAAAGGGGGGCCTTGCCCCCTGTAATTATTATAAAAACATGTACCATGTTGATTACAACAACAATTGATGAGCTCAAGCATGAATCACAAAGAAATGTGTAAATTTACACATTTCTTTGTGATTCATATGTTGAATGCTTGCATACGGACATTGCAAAGGCTACGGACAGATGATGAGTTTGAAAGGTTTTCAAACATGTAAAACCGGAAGCATCCAATCACTGAATGTTTTGAGAGATAAGACGGATAAATTAGATGATAAGAATATTGCCAAGGAATTCACTGAAAGAAATAAATGATGTAAAAACTACTTTGGACAATTTTAACTGTATGTTTGTTTTAATTATTGTATTAAAAAACATTTCCATGTTGCTGGTCAGAGAGAATAGCATGCACTCAAAAATGCTTAAAAAAGCACTAATCAAAATATAGTGCATAGTTTGCTCTAACATCACCATGTAGGGTTGTGTCCTCTCTATGAATTTCATCTTCCTACTCCCCTGAGTAGTAGTTGTTGGTATTACTGGTAGTGTAGGTAATACTGGTATTATAGGTAACACTATTATTGTAGATAATACTGGTAGTGTAGGTAATACTGGTATTGTAGGTAATATTGGTAGTGTAGGTAATACTGGTATTATAGGTAGTACTGGTATTGTAGGCAAGTTATACCAAGAATCACCCTAAATTAAAGAGTTAAACCAATTTGACAGTTTGATTGTATTACTGAGGTATACTCAATTGTCTACCAGTATCCTGTGGAGTAGAGTGTTGCACTGTATATAGTGTATTAACAGGAACAAAAGGTAACTAAATATGTACAGCAAGTTGTCTTTTGATATAAGGGTTGTTTGTAGGTCAATATGATTGATATTTCTCAATGGAGAGCTACTATTGGGTTATGGCATTGTCATCAGATACCATGTACCACTAAAACGACTCCTACCACTGATACCCCTGGATGGATAAAGTCACTATTGATGTCAGGAGATGAGGGTGGTGGTACTTTGATATTATTTCTAGTTTTGTTTCTCTTACTTCTCCTTATTTTATCAGGTGATATTGAACTCAACCCTGGACCTAAAACAGGTCAGTAAACATTAAAACATAATAACTGATGGGATGATGTTTCAATTTACTTTAATAGAGTTAACATCAAATAATGCTCTACAACTTCTTGTTAAGAGTGGTTTTATTGTTAAAGATAAATGGACTAAACTCACTAGTCTTCTAGGTATGTCACTGGAGGAGAGGAGACGACTCAAGACAATGGCCACCAGTGATCAGGACTTCCACTTTGCTTTAGAGGAAGGTTTACAATGGTGGATTACAAATGGTACTGCTCCTTGTTGGGAAGAACTCATCTCAGCTGTTAATTGTTGTGGTGATGTCGATGTAGCTACTACATTGAGAAGACAACTAGATATTAAAAATGAAGGTGTGTATAATATAAGCTTACTATACAATAGTACCTTAAACAAAATTCTAATTAAAAAGTCATCCTATAATTGTTTTGGAAGATATTGACTTCACATTGAAACACTAACTAGTATAATTAGCAGTAATGTCTGTAGATGACTATAATTATAGAATGCTAGAAATATCAGCAGACAAGGAAAGTATAGAGAAACTTTGAGAATGATCACATCCATTGTCATAGCACTTGTGGTTAAGGTTAATGAATTTGTTGATTACTATAAATGCATCAGTGGTTAAAGGATGCAGTTTAATTTCATTTGACACTTTGATTGTTGCAAACAATAAAATAATGAAAACAAATATAATTATATATATATATATATATATATATATATATATATACGTATACATATAAGGATAACACATAGTCCAAGATGATTATTGTACTGTCTGGCATGCTGCACATACCAGGCAGTAAAAATAATTATCAATGTATTATAATAGTTTAGTAAAGTACATAACAGTGTATCTTCCACATGATTTCAAGTAATGTATTGTAAAACATAGCTGCAGCTCTGTTAAAGATATTAGAACTGACAATTATATAGCCTGATTATTATTTAATGTAGATTGTATTGGAATAGAAATGGTTAAAGCTTTATGGATTAATGAACAGTGATATTATAGCATAAGCTAATTCTTCAGTTTCGGCTCTTTAATTTTTCATTCTAATTTCTTTTCTTTTATGAGAGCTCAAATTCAAAACACTGTTCAGTTTTGACTTCAGTATTGATTGAGTGTAACTATATTAGGATCAATTCAATAGTGGTCTATTTGTTTTTTGGGAGAAAAAGTTAGGTTTCTTAAGTGCTTTGAGGCTTTAAGCTTGCTTGTAAATTTCTTTGAAACAATCTAAAGGAATTACTATAACGTTTAGTACTTGATATGTATGTTAAAGAGTCAACTTAGCAAGAGGTAGTGCTAACTCGACAGTCCTACTTACCCTAAGCTCAATTATTATATCCTAAATTTATATAGACGTAGAAGACATTTCTGCTTCTTCAGGAGTAGCAGACTTATCAGTGGACAATCCACACCTAAAAAGTAAGTCAATATGCAAAGTTATCCTAAAATTTATATTGTTTTTTTCTTAGCCTCAAAATGTCAAACAGAATTGAAAAGATTTGGAAGAGAAGAAGCAAAGGAGAAATTGCAGATTCTCATCAAAAATTTTAATGACTTGTTGAATGAAGTTGAGACAGAAATTATCAACAAATTGCAAAGTGGAAAAGAAGTCCTTTCAAACATTACAAACAATGTACAGTCTTTTGTTGATGTTGATCTCAGTGAAATCCAAGATGTCAATGAACTATTTAAAATGATTGATCCATACTATGATTTCATAGACTGTGAGCTTATTGTATTTCTGTCTGAGCAGTACACTACACCTGATATCTCACAACGAGTAATAGATCTTTCTAAAGCAGCTATGGAGTTTCGTGAGTATGGATCTATAAAAACACTAAGAGAAGGCCTGAGAGAACTTTATATCACTCCTTTAAGAGACAACAAACAAGTACCCAATGTCATTATTAAATTAAACCAAGCTTGGGATAGAGTGGCTACAAAAGGATTATACAAACTATTTGAACACTTACTTCCATCAAACTATAAACAGTCTCTTCTAAAACTCATAACTATTCTTCCTGGCTCTGTCATTATCAAATACTTTGTAAATGAATCTCAAGCTAAGAGCATTGAATCTAATGTGAAAAGAAAAACCCAATTTTTTTCTCTTATTGGAATATTTGAAATTGTAATCAACAATGAAGTTGTTGCCTTAAAGAGTGTAAAAAATTTTGATTTTGCATTACTTCATTCAGCAAAGATAGGCCACATTGAAGCTGTTCAGTTCCTTCTTGATGTTAGTGTTAATGTAAACTACTGCAATGAAAATAGAGAAACAAGCCTTACGATAGCCAGTCAAAATGGTCATTATCAAGTAGTAGAACTGCTACTCAAACAACATGCTGATCCTAATATTCGAAACAATAATGGAGCAACAGCCCTGTACAGAGCTAGTCGAAATGGTCATTATCAAGTGGTAGAACTGCTACTCAAACAACATGCTGATCCTAATATTCGAAACAATAATGGAGCAACAGCCCTGTACATAGCTAGTGAAAATGGTCATTATCAAGTGGTAGAACTGCTACTCAAACAACATGCTGATCCTAATATTCGAAACAATAATGGAGCAACAGCCCTGTATATCGCTAGTCAAAATGGTCATTATCAAGTGGTAGAACTGCTACTCAAACAACATGCTGATCCTAATATTCAAAACAATAATGGAGCAACAGCCCTGTACATAGCTAGTGAAAATGGTCATTATCAAGTGGTAGAACTGCTACTCAAACATCAAGCTGATCCTAATATTCAAAACAATAAAGGAGAAACAGCCCTGTACATAGCCAGTGAAGAAGGTCATTATCAAGTGGTAGAACTGCTACTCAACCAACAAGTTGATCCTAATATTCAAAACAATAACGGAGCAACAGCCCTCTACATAGCCAGTGAAGAAGGTCATTATCTAGTGGTGGAACTGCTACTCAATCAACAAGCTGAACCTAATATCAAAGGAAAAGATAATTGGACTACTGCACTAATGATAGCCAGTGAAAATGGTCATTATCAAGTGGTGGAATTGCTACTCAAACGTCAAGCTGATGCTAATATTCGAAACAATAATGGAGAAACAGCCCTCTACATAGCTAGCGAAAATGATCATTATCAAGTGGTGGAACTGCTACTCAACCAACAAGCTGATCCTAATATTCAAAACAATAACGGAGCAACAGCCCTCCACATAGCCAGTGAAGAAGGTCATTATCTAGTGGTGGAACTGCTACTCAATCAACAAGCTGATCCTAATATCAAAGAAAAAGATAATTGGACTACTGCACTAATGATAGCCAGTGAAAATGGTCATTATCAAGTGGTGGAATTGCTACTCAAACGTCAAGCTGATGCTAATATTCGAAACAATAATGGAGAAACAGCCCTCTACATAGCTAGCAAAAATGATCATTATCAAGTGGTGGAACTGCTACTCAACCAACAAGCTGATCCTAATATTCGAAACAATAATGGAGCAACAGCCATCTACATAGCCAGTAGAAAAGGTCATTATCAAGTGGTGGAATTGCTACTCAAACATCAAGCTGATCCTAATATCCAAAGGTATAATGGAGCAACAGCCCTCTACATAGCCAGTAAAAAAGGTCATTATCAAGTGGTGGAACTGCTACTCAACCAACGAGCTGATCCTAATATTCAAAGCAATAACGGAGCAACAGCCCTCTACATAGCCAGTGAAGAAGGTCATTATCAAGTGGTGGAACTGCTACTCAAACATCAAGCTGATCCTAATATTCAAAGCAATAATGGAGTAACAGCCCTCTACATAGCCAGTGAAGAAGGTCAATATCGAGTGGTGGAACTGCTACTCAACCAACAAGCTGATCCTAATATTCGAAACAATAATGGAGCAAAAGCCCTGTACATAGCCAGTAAAAAAGGACATTATCAAGTGGTGGAACTGCTACTCAACCAACAAGCTGATCTTAATATCAAAGATAAAGAAGATTGGACCACATTGATGATAGCCAGTGAAAATGGTCATTATCAAGTGGTGGAATTGCTACTCAAACATCAAGCTGATCCTAATATTCAAAGCAATAACGGAGCAACAGCCCTCTACATAGCCAGTGAAGAAGGTCATTATCAAGTGGTGGAACTGCTACTCAACCAACAAGCTGATCCTAATATTCAAAGCAATAATGGAGCAACAGCCCTCTACATAGCCAGTGAAGAAGGTCATTATCTAGTGGTGGAACTGCTACTCAACCAACAAGCTGATCCTAATATCAAAGAAAAAGAAGGTTGGACTGCACTGATGATAGCCAGTGAAAATGGTCATTATCAAGTGGTGGAATTGCTACTCAAACATCAAGCTGATCCTAATATTCAAAGCAATAATGGAGTAACAGCCCTCTACATAGCCAGTGAAGAAGGTCAATATCGAGTGGTGGAACTGCTACTCAACCAACAAGCTGATCCTAATATTCGAAACAATAACGGAGCAAAAGCCCTGTACATAGCCAGTAAAAAAGGACATTATCAAGTGGTGGAACTGCTACTCAACCAACAAGCTGATCTTAATATCAAAGATAAAGAAGATTGGACCACATTGATGATAGCCAGTGAAAATGGTCATTATCAAGTGGTGGAATTGCTACTCAAACATCAAGCTGATCCTAATATTCAAAGCAATGACGGAGCAACAGCCCTCTACATAGCCAGTGAAGAAGGTCATTATCAAGTGGTGGAACTGCTACTCAACCAACAAGCTGATCCTAATATCAAAGGAAAAGATAATTGGACTACTGCACTAATGATAGCCAGTGAAAATGGTCATTATCAAGTGGTGGAATTGCTACTCAAATGTCAAGCTGATGCTAATATTCGAAACAATAATGGAGAAACAGCCCTCTACATAGCTAGCGAAAATGATCATTATCAAGTGGTGGAACTGCTACTCAACCAACAAGCTGATCCTAATATTCAAAACAATAACGGAGCAACAGCCCTCCACATAGCCAGTGAAGAAGGTCATTATCTAGTGGTGGAACTGCTACTCAATCAACAAGCTGATCCTAATATCAAAGGAAAAGATAATTGGACTACTGCACTAATGATAGCCAGTGAAAATGGTCATTATCAAGTGGTGGAATTGCTACTCAAACGTCAAGCTGATGCTAATATTCGAAACAATAATGGAGAAACAGCCCTCTACATAGCTAGCGAAAATGATCATTATCAAGTGGTGGAACTGCTACTCAACCAACAAGCTGATCCTAATATTCGAAACAATAATGGAGCAACAGCCATCTACATAGCCAGTAGAAAAGGTCATTATCAAGTGGTGGAACTGCTACTCAACCAAGGAGCTGATCCTAATATTCAAAGCAATAACGGAGCAACAGCCCTCTACATAGCCAGTGAAGAAGGTCATTATCAAGTGGTGGAACTGCTACTCAAACATCAAGCTGATCCTAATATTCAAAGCAATAATGGAGTAACAGCCCTCTACATAGCCAGTGAAGAAGGTCAATATCGAGTGGTGGAACTGCTACTCAACCAACAAGCTGATCCTAATATTCGAAACAATAACGGAGCAAAAGCCCTGTACATAGCCAGTAAAAAAGGACATTATCAAGTGGTGGAACTGCTACTCAACCAACAAGCTGATCTTAATATCAAAGATAAAGAAGATTGGACCACATTGATGATAGCCAGTGAAAATGGTCATTATCAAGTGGTGGAATTGCTACTCAAACATCAAGCTGATCCTAATATTCAAAGCAATAACGGAGCAACAGCCCTCTACATAGCCAGTGAAGAAGGTCATTATCAAGTGGTGGAACTGCTACTCAACCAACAAGCTGATCCTAATATTCAAAGCAATAATGGAGCAACAGCCCTCTACATAGCCAGTGAAGAAGGTCATTATCAAGTGGTAGAACTGCTACTCAACCAACAAGCTGATCCTAATATCAAAGAAAAAGAAGGTTGGACTGCACTGATGATAGCCAGTGAAAATGGTCATTATCAAGTGGTGGAATTGCTACTCAAACATCAAGCTGATCCTAATATTCAAAGCAATAATGGAGTAACAGCCCTCTACATAGCCAGTGAAGAAGGTCAATATCGAGTGGTGGAACTGCTACTCAACCAACAAGCTGATCCTAATATTCGAAACAATAACGGAGCAAAAGCCCTGCACATAGCCAGTAAAAAAGGACATTATCAAGTGGTGGAACTGCTACTCAACCAACAAGCTGATCCTAATATTCAAAGCAATAATGGAGCAACAGCCCTCTACATAGCCAGTGAAGAAGGTCATTATCAAGTGGTGGAACTGCTACTCAACCAACAAGCTGATCCTAATATCAAAGAAAAAGAAGGTTGGACTGCACTGATGATAGCCAGTGAAAATGGTCATTATCAAGTGGTGGAATTGCTACTCAAACATCAAGCTGATCCTAATATTCAAAGCAATAATGGAGTAACAGCCCTCTACATAGCCAGTGAAGAAGGTCAATATCGAGTGGTGGAACTGCTACTCAACCAACAAGCTGATTCTAATATTCAAAACAATAATGGAGCAACAGCCTTGTACATCGCCAGTGAAAAAGGTCATTATCAAGTGATGGAACTGCTACTCAACCAACAAGCTAATTCTAATATCAAAGAAAAAGAAGATTGGACCACACTGAAGATAGCCAGTCAAAATGGTTATTACACTTAAATAATATCTGTGATCTATTGTTTCATTCTATACCTTTGCTATTATATAGGAATGATACAATTGCCATCCCTACTATCTTGGCTGCATTCTTTATATTGGTCTGATATTAGCCATCCCTTTTAGAAAATATTTTTATTTATTTGTATAATAATTATATAGCCTAACCACTATGTATTATATACTGCACAGTATTGTGTGACTTTAACAAAACAACTTTCAGGTTTCATCTGTTTACTGTATCTGTAGTACAGCAGTGCAACAAGTTGTACTATACAATTTTGTATCAGTGTAATACAGATTTTTATTCTTTAACTCACCTTTACTTTATATAGCAACTGAAAATGAATTACATTCACTATTGAAAGAGAAACAACGAGAAGTAAAGACACTTACTGAAAAAAATGCATTATTGAATTCACAACTACAAGAAAAAGAAGAGACAATCAGTGAACAAACTACAGGTACATTTGTTATTTTGAATACTAGTACTCATTGAAGTTGACTACACACTTGTCATATATTTATGTTTCCATTTTAAGTTCTCACAAGAATACATGTTTTATGTTAAAGTATAAATTTGACATGATGATGCTATATCCAATACAGTAGCACTAGTATGACATTATGCTATAACCAAATACAATTATAGCATAAACCAGCATGTACTATATACTACGCATATACAGTATTCTGTGTGACTAACGTAACAAAACTTTAAGGCTTCATCTGTTTAATTTACTGTATCTGCAATATAGCAGTGCTTCAAGTTGTACTATATAATTATACTTAAGATGGAAATATATCATATCTTAGTTAATATGCTGTTATCATTAGAACTCAAGTCTCTTGTTTCAAAACATGAAGAAGAGATGGAAGAATATCAAAAACAGATATTAGACTTAAAAGAAAGTAAGACAAAATTCTTTCTTATATAAATGTATCATTTACAAACTCAGAATTAAATGCACAATGTAAAATATCACATGGTAAAACTCTTGAGTTAGAAAACCTTTATCGGAAAGAATTACTGACTGATAAGATGGAAATACCAAAGTCTTCCAAAGATATTAAGAGACCACTAGTCCAATCAGGTTAGTTAAATACACTGTATCTATAACAACAATATAAAAGTGTCTTTATATTATATTATGAAGTGTTTTCATTTGTACCAGATATTGACTCCACTCTTTCAAAACTGGAGGTAGTTCTTCAACCAATAAAAGAAGATTGGGAGCAGTTAGGAATATCACTTGGTGTAAATCAGTCTGAACTGTCATTAATAAAATCTAAGCCAGGAGACTCTACAGACTACATGAGCTGTCTCCTAGAGAAATGGAGTGTGGAAGGAGGACAGTTACAAGATCTTGAGAAGGGACTGGTATCTATTGGAAAGAAGGATATGATCTCTGGTATGTTAACATTTAAAAACTCAAGAATAAAGGAGTCATTGCATAATATGTACTTGATACTTAGACTCATAGTAAATATTATAGACCAATGACAACTACCTATACACATATAGGTTTACATCAGATGATGGGAGTACCTATTGATGTCATGTCAAATATACAAACACCACATGACAGTAAGTGAATAAATATAATCTTCATCTATATAGCAGCAGAGATACCATGTATATGTCCTTATTTCACATGACAGGTACTGCCCAGTATCTTTCAAAAGTTGAAGTAGTTCTTGAACCAGTACAAGAGGATTGGGAGCAGTTAGGAATATCACTTGGTGTAGATCAGTCTGTATTGTCATTAATAAAATCTACACCAGGAGATTCTACAGAATACATGAAGCAACTCCTAGAGAGGTTGAGTATAGAGGGAAGACAGTTACAGGATCTTGAGAAGGGACTGGTATCTATTGGAAGGAAGGATGTGATCTCTGGTATGTTGTGATCTCTAGTATATATAAGTTGAATAGATAACAGTAATTACCATGTACTTTAATTAATATTAATCATTTGACAAAGAAGTTAAGGTTGATACAAATCAATCTTTTCACACTCATTTTGTTAAGCATTACAACATTTGTAATCAAACAATACCAATATTACTTTATAGGCTTATATAAAATGATTGAGATGAAAGAGGATGTACCTATAACTAGCCCCTCTAATGTTAAATCAGATATGCCAACATCGGATGAGAGTAAGTGAATAATGAAGTGTCATATAAATGTTGAGAATGGTCCATTAAGTACTTATTTTCTTTTATTTAGAACCACTTGAGGAGACTGTGACGGAGTCAATTATTTCTTTAATATTTAAAAAGGATGTAGCTGTCCAATTTAACTCTCTTGTTGCAATAAATGGTACTGGCAATATTGTAGTTAAATGTCATTTAATTGTTATTATTTCAGATACACTTCGTGGTGTGCATGTAGGAGACAAGAAGATGTTTACAATTCAAGGAGATTATCCTCAATCTTTCAGCTGGGATGAGTATGGTGTAAGAATTGATGTTCCTAAAGGCACTTTGTCTTCAACAGATACTAGTGACATTGCTATAGTAGCACTGGTTGGTGGACATTTTCAATTACCAGAAGACAGTGAACTCATTAGCATTGTATATGCTATATCTGTCTCTAAGCCACTACAACGAGAAGTCAAATTAGAGATTCAACACTGTGCATGTCTAGTTACTGAAGATCATACTAGCTATCTGAGTTTTGTTACAGCTCCTTTTGACCAACCAGTGCTCCCTTACCAGTTCCAACAAGAAGATGGAGGGCAATTCTTTCTTGGTAACCAATACGGCAGCATCTCTCTATCACAGTTCTCTTTCAAGGCTATTGCTAAATTTTTCAGAAGAATTTTTCGAAGACCAAGGAGAGATGATAATACATCACACATGGAGACAGTTCCACCTAATGAATCAAACATCACTACTCAACCTGGTTCACAAGTAACTGGATCATCCTTAACATCACAGCCATCTCTTTCTACTAGTGATGCTGAAGCAATTACAGGTGGTAAATATATATATATATATATATATATATGAGTGTAGTATTATATTCTGTTTTGTAGATATTCCACTAGTAATAAATTCTGACACTGACAGTAGTAGCAGTACATCCTCAGTTTCCCACTCAACTAAAAATAATACTAACTTTATTGGGACACCTACGAGGTCCAGCCAACACCCTAATCCTCTATTTAATTTAAATCCTTCTTTGACTACATCCAATGAGTCGTCTAAGACACAAGGTATCCTATATTATGAACTATCCACTTATAGAATTAATTTTCACTATAGATGAGTCTCCTGTTAGTAGTTCAACTCCTGGTAATAAATATGTAGGTCAGGTTGTGCATGAAACTAAGTGTCACAGCAATGCACCATCTGAGGAGACAGCTATACCAGATAAATCAAATATTACTAGTCAGCCTAGTTCCTCTCAAACAACTGGATCAATCTTAACACCAGAACTGTCTATTTTTATAAGTGATGATCAAACAATGGAAGGTAACATAAATGTATATATTAATTTGTTTTTAGTTAACATGATAGATAGTGCACAGGCTATAAGTTCTGTGCGTGACAGATTGACTAGACCACCAACTAATAATACGACTGCCTTTGTGAAGACGTCTAGTACATCAAATGTATATTCTCATTCACAATCTACTCTAACTCCTTCCTTGACTGCACCCAGTGAAGAGTCACAACAGACACAAGGTACTCTTCATTATTAGTCAAAGGTTTATTTTTATTTACTATTAATTTTATTTCCATAGATAAGCCTCCTGGTGGTACAAGTAGTTCACCTCCTGATAACATGTATGTTGGTCAAGTTATCTATGAAAGCAAGCATCATAACAGGTGGCTAATGAAATTTATGGTAGCTAAGCATCTCAATGGTCTACAAGAGGTGATAATAATAATGCTACATTAGTAATTGAATAATTATGAGTGCCTGTATTGCAGTTTTTAAAGACTTCTCTTCCACCTAATGTTGAGAAAGATGTTGACATTAGTTTCACATTTAAAGATAGTGATGGTTTTATTGAATTGGTTCTGGATGGAGAAGAGAACTGTTCTTTTACTGGATGGAGTATTTATCCTCATTCAACTCCTATACAAGTAAGTTTATACAATTTTTCTACATACTCTTAATAGTATTATTATAGATACATAAAAAGAAGGTGGACATGTATGGTGCTCAAGTACCTCCATCTTTCCCTTCATTGCTTATCACTGTATCTGCAAAGCATGGTCCAAATACTTTTGAAGAGATAAACCATAGTATTTCCTTTAAAGGAATAGAACCAGACAACATGAAGATATATATTATAAGATCACTAAGTAGTAATGTCACTGGTAAGTTTTTTTGATAGTAAAAAGTAAGAGGAGCTAGTATATTATTATACTGATAATATTTTGTTATTTTAGGTGATATAATGTTACCTACTGGTAATCCAGGACCGATTTTAGGTAAGTAATTAAATATAGGTTAAAATCTAAAGAACCATTGCTATGAAACCTGAGTGCACATGATGTGAGGTTATTTATTATGCTAAATTATATAGTTCTTAGGACTCTAACTAATTTAGAATATAAATAGGGATACATAGATATGGAAGGTTGCCTTGCACTATAAAAAGCCAAATTTATTGATAAATGTGGCTTTGATCTCTTAATCTGTCCAGAATAAAAACAAACCTTGTATTTATAGCATTTTCTGTATACCTATGGGCTTCTAACTTAGTCAGTTACTTTCATACTACTCTAGACACCTTATGTCCATCTTTTAGCTCTTTTGATTGTTTAAACTTTTTCTTCTAGCATCTTTGCTTTCTTCAAACTTCTTGCATTGGTAAGCATTGAGTAGTGTTAACACGACTGAACACTTGCTCTTCCATTCCTGTGATTTCAGGTTCCAGTAAAGCAATTATTGCATTCCTAAGTGTGACTGAGCACATCTATATGAATATATATATATATATATATATAAATATTTATATTGAAACCATGCATGCATAAATTTACATATAACTAAGGTAAGATTTTTCTGCAGTGTTCAGATTACTTGCTTTGCATTAAAGCACTTTGTATAAACAAATTTATAGTAATGCATAACAAATAAGTAAGCCCAGTGAGTAACTAAGAAATATAGTTACCAGCATTTGACCGCATCTAAATTATGTATACTCTAAATACAAATGAGGATTACATGTCAACCTCCTAACTTCTTGGTGGTCATAACCATTCCTCAAACTCTAAGAAGAATTAATACATACAACTGACTTAGACTATTGATAACATTATCACTTAGACTATTGATAACATTATTAATCTGTTTTCAACCTACAGGTCTCTCCTCTTCTAAGGAAATCTTTAGAACACATTATAGTGATTTATGTGACCTAATGTGCACATCCAGTAATAGACTATGTGTTGCATCAAAACTTTATAGTGCTCGTCTTATAACAACAGAGTGCCATGATAGAGCTGTGGATGATAGTTCAAAGAGTGATGTGGAGAAAGGCACATCTCTTATGAGAGGTCTTACGTCCTCTATCAATAACCAGCCCCGGTTATTAACAAAACTAATCGATATATTAAAAAAATTAGATGCTTTTGTATCAGTTGCTGAGAGAATGCAACATGACCTTTCATATACACAGTAATTACACTATTATTATATTTACTACATAATAATGCTGTTGTGTTTTCTGTTTCAAATATAAGACAATTAATTATATTGATCTGACATCAAATGAAATAGGTGGTGCTAGCTGATCAATGTACAATATAGTTTACTGCTTGATCTACTTACCTTGAGAAATTACCATAGACAGACAAGGTATAAACTCTTTTACTAGCTATTACATATATAAGAAAGCTTAAATCTTCACTTTTTTGAGTAAAATTATGACAAGAATAAACCAAGTTTATGATAAGTGTGCACTCCCTCAAAAATAACAATAACTTTGTACTTTCAGTGATAATGATACACATGAACGTATAGAATGATGTTTCACAATATTAATTTGTATTTACTTTTATAGTGCTATATGTATCTTGATATACTAGTTTGGGTTGTATGAAGTACATTATCACACTAAAGATTAATATATTATCTTCAGTGAGGGTAATTTTGACCAAATAAGGTAATCACTTATTACTTGCTATGCATGCAAGACACAGAAATAGGACAATAAGTGATAAATCAATAGCATATGATACCCAAATAAATATTCACATCTTCATCTCTTTCTTTCTTTCTCTCCTTTTCTAGACATTAGCACTGCCACAATTTCCACAATTCCTGGTGAGCTATATGTCAATATACACAGAAAGTGTCTGATACTTAAAGCCATATTACCATGATTACTTCTATTTAAAACATTAGTGTTTGCTGTAAGCTAAATAAATTGTCAACATTAACCAAGTTGACGTCTGTAATCTGGTTAAAATTTATTTATTCAACTTTTATTTCTTTGTTTTTTTACTTCATTACATGTACAGTAGAATGTCATCCTAATTGTTTGACATCCATCTATCTATCAACCTATTCTTATTTCCAAGTTACCACATCAGTCAATGAGAGTCATGTGATAAAGGTCTATTAACTTAGTAATTATCTATTTTTAACTTTGTTACATGCAGCTATGACATTCTAAGACCACACCTTCCATAAATATATTATACTATTTCAATAACACCCTCTAGTGTAATTCTAAAAATAGACAATTAACCTAATATTAATAAATTCACTGAGTGACGTCAAGAGTTGCTATGGAAACTGTTAAGAATAAGTGAATAGGACCTTGTTGGCTACTCTGTCTGTTATAATATTTATTATGTCTGACAACCCAATGAAATGCAGAGCTGGTCCAACAGAAGATATTCCTACTTTTTCTGATCCACCAACAGTAACAGACTTATCGGAGTTGCTGATGTCTTTAATGAATTGGCAACAATTTGGTATTCACTTACCAGGAATTGGTGATGCTACAATACAGAAAATTGAAAGAGATAAACCAGAAAACATAGAACTACAGAAGACCACCCTTTATTCAGTGTGGCTTCAAGATGACCCTTTACCGTCATGGGAGAAAGTGATTACTGCTCTAAAAATGGCAAATGAAAATGAATTGGCTTTAATAATTGGAGAAGTGACTGGAATATCAGTGCTATTACCTGAAGGTAAAAATAATTCATAGGTACGCATTGTGTGTATATATATATATATCTTTGCAGCCCTGGCTTTAAAGATAACTGACAAGTCACAATTGCAAGACGAACAAGCAAAAGATAAATTGCTGAGTCTAGTTGTAACCTTTATTGACTTGAAGGGTGAAGTTCAGAAAGAAGTTGAAGCTAAACTCCAACAGGGAACAACAACTCTTTCAAGCATTGTACATCATTTACAGACATTAGTTGACGATGACCTTACACAAGTTAAAAGTGTTGACGAGTTATTTCAGAAGATTAATCCATGTTATGATTTCTTAGATTGCCAAATCATTGTAACCTTGTCTGAGCATTGTACTACACCTGATATCTCACAGCGAGTAAAAAAACATTCTGAAGCAGCAATGAAGTTCCGAGAGTCTGAACCAGTCGAAGTACTAAGAAAAGGTCTAAAAGAATTTTATATCCCTTATATACACGACAGTAGCACCACAAATGTACCTAACGTTATCATTAATCTAAACCATGCTTGGGATAGAGTTACTATAAAAGGTCTTTACACATTGCTAGAGCACTTATTTCCGTCAAATCACAAAGGATCTCTTTTAAATCTCATAACTATTAGTCTAGGATCAGTCAAAATTGAATACTTTTTGCCAAAATCTAAAGCTGATGAGGTTAAGACTAATGCTAAAAAAACAACGGAGTTCTTTTCTCTTGTTGGAGTATTTGAATTAAAAATTAACAATGAATTCATCCTTTTGGAAAAAGAGAATGCCAACTTCACTTTTAGTTCTGCACTATTTATTGCTGCAGGGACTAACAACATAGAAGCAGTCCAGTTTCTCATTGATTTTACAAATGCCGATGTAAACTATAGCAATGATATTGGATTAACACCCCTGATGAATGCCTGTATTAATGGTTATTATGAAGATGTAAAATTATTACTAAAATATCAAGCTGATCCTAATATTCAAGCCCGAGATGGAATGACAGCCCTTTTTATAGCAAGCCAAATTGGTGACCATGAAATGGTTGAATTGCTACTTAAACAACAAGCTGACCCTAATATTCAAGCACAACACTTTCATGGACTAACAGCTTTGTACATTGCCAGTCAAAATGGTCATCACCGAATAGTAGAATTACTACTCAAGGAAAAAGCCAATCCTAACATTCAGGCACAAGATGGAGCAACAGCTCTTTTCATAGCCTGTCAAAATGGCCACTTCAAAGTTGTGGAACTGCTACTCAAACGGCAACGTGCCAATCATAATATTCGAAAAAATGATGGAACAACAGTTTTATATATAGCCAGTCAATTTGGTCATCATCAAGTAGTGGAACTTCTACTTAATCGCCAGGCAGTTCCAGATATTCAAATGGCAAATGGGTCAACAGCACTGTTCATAGCTAGTCAAAAGGGCCATTATAAAGTTGTGGAGCAACTGCTCAAAAAAAAAGCAAATCCTGACACTCAAACACGCAGCGGAGCTACTGCATTATACATTGCAAGTGAACATGGTTATCATCAGGTGGTGGAATTGCTACTAAAGGGAAAAGCAGATCCTAATATCAAAACACAAGAAGGATCAACTGCCCTGTATATAGCAAGTCAAAATGGTCATCACCTAGTAGTGGAATTGCTACTCAAATATCAAGTAAACAATATTCCAGAAGAAGATGGTGGGAGATCTTTGTTTTTAGCTTGTCGAATGAGCTATGACAATATTGTGAAACAGTTACTGAGAAAGCAAGTCAATCCTAATTTTAAAGGAAGTAATGGTATGACGGCTCTAATGGAAGCGAGTTTAAATGGTAATTCTAACATTGTTAAGATTTTACTGGAAGAAAACGCTGATGTTAATATTCAAGGGACTCATGGACAAACAGCCTTGATGTTAGCTAGTATAGAAGGTCATTATGAAATTGTTGAACTCTTACTTAAAGAAAATGCTAACGTTAATCTGTGTGCAGAAGATGGATCAACTGCTCTTTCATTAGCAGAGAATTTTGATAATAGTCATATTGTTGAGTTGCTTCTCACTTCACATTTTACACAATAAGTACATCCCACTTAATTCCACAACCTTTTGTAATATGTGTTTTTTGTCCTTAATTTTTTTGTAATAGGAAATGAATTAGTAGAGGTTAATATACTATGTTGTGTATACACAGGTAACATTAGATGTAAAAACATATCAAAAACAATGATGTCAGACAGTTGCTATAGAAACTGGTTAGCCTTTATGATGTCAGACAGTTGCTATAGAAACTGGGTTGGCTTTCTCACACATATCGACCTAGACTGACTCACCAGTTTATAATCTAGCTTCGTACACCTAAGTTTTCGCCGAACGCGATAGGGTTCAAGGCTATAAATTATCAAGTTGGTATCGGAAGATGCAATTTTTCATCAAGTAGTCTCTATACTAATATAATTTCAACATGTCTGACAATCCAACAAATTTGAAGGATGGTACTGGTCCAATAGAAGGGACTCCAGCTTTTTCTGCTCGACCAACAGTAGCAGACTTAACAGTGTTAATGGGGCCTTTAGTGAATTGGCAACTATTTGGAACTCACTTACCAGGAATTACTCATACAGCAATCAAGATAATTGAGAGAGATAGGCCACTTAACACTGAGTTGCAAAAGTGGGATCTATTCTCAGAATGGCTTCAAGTAGATCCACATCCATCATGGGAGAAAGTGATTGTCGGATTAATCAAGGCCAAAGAGTCTGCTCTAGCTTCAATTGTAGGAGATGTCACATGTACAGCAGTACCAGAATTACCATCTACACCAGTAGAAAGTCATGGTAAGTCAATATTACTTCCATGACAAATGGTGCAGTTATATTGTTCTATTTCTTAAGTTTGTAGGAATCAAGAGCAAGGAATTTCAGTACCATCAACTCATGAATGTAAGCTTTAATCATAAAATATTAATTAAAGACTATATATGTGTATTATTTTACCTGTTAGCTTCGTTATCCAAGAGTCAAAGGACCTCAAAAGTATTGGAGATGTCAGAAGCTGAAGAAAAGGAAGCAAAAGAAAAGTTATTAAACCTCTTTGAAAAGTTTGGTGACTTGTTGTTCGATATCAAGAAAATAGTTGGTGAGAAAGTGCAAAGCAATGACAAAATCATTTCAGACATAACATGCTATTTGCAGACCTTTGTTAAAGATGTCGATCTTGCCAAAGTCCAAGATGTCAACGACTTGTTTATAAAAATCGATCCGTATTATGATTTCTTAGACTGTCAAATCATTGTTATGTTGTCTAAGCGATACACTACACCTGATATCTCACAGGAAATAAAACATCATTCCAAAGAAGCTATGGAATTTCGTGAGTCAAAACCAGTCAAAGTACTCAGAGAAGGTCTGAGAGATTTTTATATCCCTTATATACATGACAGTGGCACCACAAATGTACCTAATGTTATTATTAAACTAAACCATGCTTGGGATAGAGTTGCTACAGAAGGTCTTTACACATTGCTACAGCACTTACTTCCATCAAATCACAAAGAGTCTCTTTTGAAGCTTATAACAATTAGTCCAGGATCTGTCAAAATCGAATACTTCTTACCAAAATCTAAGGCTGATGAGGTCAAGACTAATGTGAAAAGAAAAGTAAAATTCTTTTTGCTTGTTGGTGTATTTCAATTAACAATCAACAACGATCACATACTATTAGAATACGAGAACATTTATTACGATTTCAACATTGCATTACATTATTCTGCTGAGTGCGGTAATGTTGAAGCAGTTGAATTTCTTCTTGTGGTAGCAACTGATGTAAACACTTGCAATGAAAGTGGAGCAACTGCACTGATGAAAGCCAGTGAATGTGGTCATTACCAAGTAGTGGAACTTTTACTTGAAAAAAAAGCTGACCCCAATATTGTGACCCGCAATCGAATATCAGCATTATATATAGCTACTCAAAATGGCCATCACGAAGTGGTAGAACTGCTACTAAAAAACACGCTGATCCGAATATTCAAAAGGAAAATGGATATACAGCTCTGATGATAGCCAGTCAAGAAGGAGACTATCGTATAGTACAATTGCTTCTTGAACAAGCCAATCCTAACATTCAAACTAAAACTGGAATAACAGCCCTTTATATAGCTAGTCAAGAGGGTCATTATCTGGTGGTGGAAGTGCTACTTAATCAAGAAGCCAATCCCGATATTCAAACACAAGATGGAACAACACCCCTGTTTATAGCCAGTCAAAATGGTCATTATCAAGTGGTGGAACTGCTACTCAAAGAGAAAGCTAATCCTAATATTCAAAGACAAGATGGCTTAGCAGCTCTCTACATAGCCACTCAAACTGGTAATTATCAAATGGCAGAATTGCTTCTTAAAGAAAAAGCTGATCCAAATATTCAACGACATGATGGATTTGCAGCTCTGCATGAAGCAACTCGAAATGGTAATTATGAAATGATAGAACTACTGCTCCAAAAACAAGCCAATCCAAATATTAAAAACCAAAAAGGAACTACACCTCTGTTTTTAGCCAGTCAAATTGGTGATGATGAAGTTGTGGAACTACTACTCGAACAACAAGCTGATCCTAATATTCAAAATGAAACTGGAGCAACAGCGTTATACATAGCCAGTCAAAATTGTCATTATCAAGTTGTAGAACAGCTACTCAAGAAACAAGCTGATCCTAATATTCAAATAAAAACCGGAGCAACAGCCCTGTACATAGCCAGTCAAGGTGGTCACTATCAAGTGGTGGAACTGCTACTTAAACGACATGCTGATCCTAATATTAAAGCACAAGCTCTAAAAGGTTCTACAGCCCTGATAATAGCCTGTGAACGTGGTCATGATCAAGTGGTAGAACTGTTACTTAAAGAACAAGCTGATCCTAATATTCAAATAGAAAATGGAGGCACAGCTCTTTTCATTGCAAGTGAAGTTGGTAACTATCAAGTTGCAGAAATGTTACTTGTAAAGCAAGCTAATCCTAATATTCAAATGCAAGATGGCTGGACAGCCTTGATGATGGCCAGTCAAAATGATCACTATCGTGTTGTTGATCTATTACTTCAACATCAAGCCGATCCTAATATTGAAACATTTGATGGAGAAACAGCACTGTTCATTGCCTGTCGAATGAAAAATTTACTGGTATTAGAACTGTTACTCAAAGCAAATACCAATCCCAATACTCAAACACAAACTGGTATAACACCTCTGATTATAGCTAGCGCAAAAGGTCATCATCAAGTGGTGGAACGACTATTACAAGAACAAGTAGATCCTAACATCCAAACACACAAAGGAGTAACAGCCTTGTATATAGCCTGTGAATGTAGTTTTCATCAAGTTGTAGAATTGTTACTAAAGAAACAAGCTGATCCTAATCTTGAAACGCAGGATGGAATAACGGCCCTGTTCATAGCTAGTCATAATGGCGACAAAGAAATTGTGGAAATGTTACTGAAAGAGAAAGCAGAACCTAATATTCAAGTAGAAAATGGAAGGACAGCCCTGTTTATAGCCAGTCGAAATGGTTATTATAAAATTGTCGAACTTCTACTAAATGAACGAGCTAATCCTAACATTCAAGCACAAAGTGGAGCAACTGCCTTGTATATAGCCAGTGAAAAGGGTCATTATCAAGTAGTGGAACTGTTACTCAAAGGAAAGGCTGATCCAAACATTCCAAACCAAGAAGGTTTTACGCCTCTCTGCATAGCCAGTTATCTTGGCCATTATCGAGTGGTAGAATTATTACTCAGAGAGCAAGTAGATTTTCCCATACAAGGTAAAGTATCACCCTTATTTCTAGCCTGTCAAAATGATCATTGTGAAGTTGTGGAATTAATACTTAAATATAAAGCCAATAATATTCAGGAACAAGATGGTGGAGCAGCCTTATTGTTAGCTAGTCAAAAGAACAATTACAGTATGATGGAACTGTTACTGAAAAATCTTACTAATCCTAACTTTAAAGGAGAAAATGGAGAGACAGCTCTGATGATAGCAAGTTTATGTGGTAACTACAAGATCGTTGAGCTTCTACTTAAAGAAAAGGCTGATCTGAATCTTCAAAACAGACAAGGATGGACCGCACTGATGCTAGCTAGTGCCAGTGGTCATCATAGTATTGTTGAACTCTTATTTAAACAACAAGCCAATGTTAATTTATCTGCACGTGATGGTTCCACTGCTCTCTCATTGGCAGTTTTAAGTGACAATACCCTTACAGTAAAACTACTTTTTGCTTCCACGCGTCAAGAACTGAAAGAACAGCCTCCCCAACAAAGCAAAGAAAATTTCGAATTAAAAGTTATTGACATGCAAAAAACTGTTCTCACAGAAGAGCGCTTGACTGTAAATCTCATACCTGAAAAACAAACCAAATTCCAGTACAATGAAGAAATTGCTCCATATGATAAGATTAAAGAAAGAACAATTATTTCAGGTGATATCGATATCGGCCTTGAAGACCTTGAAGACAGATTATCACATTCGGTTGCTTATTCCATTCTTACAGCTCATTAGAAAACTCCTTACGTACTGTCATGCCATAACTTGGAAGTTCATATATATAAGCATTAATATTATATTGCCTTGCATGCTATTGATGACAAGGTATATAGTCGGTGTATTATCAAATTTTCTTTTGTATAATTATAAGTGTTTTGGTCAAACTATATAGCGAAAGAATGAAATTGGGGAATATTTTCATTCAGAAACTTAACATGCATAGGTAGGAAATTTAATTGTGAACTAATCCTCTCTCCTCCCCCCAAGTGGTACTTGATGTGTGCATCCAGTAATAGACTACATATCACGTTAATTATAAGTGTTTTGGTCAAACTATATAGCGAAAGAATGAAATTGGGGAATATTTTCATTCAGAAACTTAACATGCATAGGTAGGAAATTTAATTGTGAACTAATCCTCTCTCCTCCCCCCAAGTGGTACTTGATGTGTGCATCCAGTAATAGACTACATATCACCTCTAAACTCTACAGTGCTTGTCTCATTACAACAGACTGTTATGATAATGCTGTAGATAATAGTCCAAAGTCAGACATGGACAAAGGCACGTCTCTAATGAGAGGTCTTAGGACAACTATCAACACACAGCCCCAGCAATTAACAAACCTAATTGATGTACTTAAAAAAATAGATGCTTTTAAATTAATTGCTGAGAATATGCAAGATGACCTTTTATAAGTGTCACAGTAAATATACTATCATTACAAAACATCGTATTCAATGCTGTTATGTTATCTGTTTTATGTGCTATATAGTTCCCTTATTGTCATTGGTAAACTCTTTATAGTTTTTATTTATATTGAATAAATAGATAAATAAATGAATAAGTTTGTTAGCGTTAGTACTTTGAGTAACCATGATGAATTTACAAATGAGTCATATGATTCAAATTATAAATAACCATTGATGTACATATTGCTTTTAATGTATAGAATATGCAATTAAATATTTGGTTAATTTTCTTGAGTAGACTATGAATGATATTGATCGCACGTTAGTACTCTGATTATATTCAATACAATTTCTTAACATGGTGACAATAACAATATTATTCACAATGAAGTGATGTCAAACAGATATACCATTAGCAAAAGAGTTTTGATCTCTTATTTATTGCCTTATAACTCCAAAGTGAGTTTGTTTTCTGTATATGAATATTATTATAGGTTGTATAGGTTATATAGTCTATAAAAATCTATGATATTAAAAAACTTAGGTCTAAGTGTAAATACTAAATAGTTCTCTCTTTAGTAAAAGAATATACATTTTTTAAACATTAATCTATGGTTATGCAATTATTATTATTTTATAATAGTCTATACTAGTTTATAAGTAATATTGAATTTTTGAATATATTTTTGCAAACAATCTTTAATTATTGAAAGCAAAAGTGATATAAGAAGTTTGTATTTGTTATAGACTGATTTTTATAGCAAAAAAGAACATGTAACCATAGATTACATTTACTACATTGTATCCATTCAATAACCTTTGTTGTGTCATTATTGTATATCATTTTCTTTAAAATATGTAACACAGTCTAATATTTTACTTTTTTTGTTTGAAAAGACTGAGTACACAATTGCTTTTTCTGCTGTGGAAAGGTTTGACCATCATTTCTGTGATATCCTCTTTTACTTGTAGAATGAAATCTAACTACTTTCTCGACCATTTGAGGTAAGTTATTTTCTTGCCACAAAATTTTTGGTATTATTTCTTATATAATAGTTTTCCATTGACTTCAATGAGCTTACTGCTATGACCAAAATGTTTCTTGTCATTACGCAATAAAGTAAGGCTATTTACATGAACTATTAACTAGAGTTAAAAGTTCATAAGCGTTTTCTTTGACAACAACACTATATGTATATCATCAAGAATCTTTGCCATCTGCACCTTCTTGTAACTTTATAGCAATCTTTCTTTTTGAATTATTAGACATTCTAATGTGTACTATAAACAAGAAAGAGCTATTATATATGTTGTTACCATAAATAAGAGGACTCAAGAGCTTGTGAGAAATCTTTGATAGTTCATTAATCTGTCTTAGAATAGACCCGTTGATATAAAATTGTATAATGAATCTTCTAATGATAACCAGTATCATGTGTGTCACAAACATTACCCAATAATGTCACTAACAACAACTACTGGTGTTTTCCTACCTGTTTAAGAATTCTTTTAGCACTATTTCTCAGTGTAGTACTGACTATTGTTTAGCATAAAGTAATGATGTATAGTTTCTATTTGTCATATTATTAATCTCTAAGTATTATTACTTACCTCTGTAAGTCAGCTTGCTCTTGTGGTTTTATAACTTTAGTGTTAACTGGTTCACTATTGACAGTAAGTTGTGTAATAAAATGATGTCTGTTTGTCATTCTTTTTTATCCATTCATAATTCTTTTTTTCTAGGTATATTTGGTGTTTCTCTTATTGGTCATATACTTCATTCTACTAATAATTGGAGTTTAGTTTTTCAACTTATATCATTTGTCTGTTTCACTAGATTCATTGTATTTAGAACAATTGGTAGTGCTAAAAGAATTGTACATATTGACAATGAATAATAACTAAATAATTGATTTATTTAGTTCTATAATATTGTTCAAAGTGGAGTATTGTAAAAGTTATCCTCATAAACTCTCATAATTATGCCTTGAGGGGTGTTTCAGAAGTTAAATGTTGTCCCGAGAGTGACTTCATAAAATTTAATATTGTCCTTACGGGGTGTGGTTGAATAACTCCTCCTTGGGGGTGTGTCATAATTACCATTATTTTAGGTCATTATGATTAATACGTCTCAATGGAGAGCTACTATTGGGTTATGGTATTGTCATCAGATACCATATACTACTAAAAAGATTCCTTCTACCACTGATACCCCTGGATGGATAAAGTCACTATTGATATCAGGAGATGAGGGTGGTGGTACTTTGATATTCTCTCTAGTTTTGTTTCTCTTACTTCTCCTCATTTTATCAGGTGATATTGAACTCAACCCTGGACCTAAAACAGGTCAGTAAACATTAAAACATTTAACTGATGTGATGATGATTTAATTTACTTCAATAGAGTTGACAGCAGTTAATGCTCTACGACTTCTTATTAAGAGTCGTTTTGATGTTAAAGATAAATGGACTGAACTCACTAGTCATCTGGGTCTGCCACTGAATGAAAAAAGGAGACTCAAAACAATGGCCATTAGTGATCCAGACTACCACTTTGCTTTGGAAAAAGGTTTACAATGGTGGATTACAAATGGTACTGCCCCTTGTTGGGAAGAACTCATTTCAGCTGTTGAAAGTTGTGGTGATGTTGATGTAGCAACTAAACTGAGAAGACAACTAGATATTAAAGATGAAGGTATCTACTATGTATAGTTTGTTATACACTAGTACTTACATAACAAGTTATCTTCTATTGATTTCATGTAATGCATTAAGAAATATAGTTACAGCTTTGTTAAAGACATTAAAACTGACATGTAACCAAATTATTACTATGTTGTATTTGAAATGGATTTATGTAGTAATGAACAATGATATATTGTGAGTAATTCTTCTTAAACCTTCTTGTTTAGATCTTGCCTCTTAGATTTTTCATTATATTTCCTTTTCTTTAATGAGAGAGAACATTGTTCAGTTCTGATACCAATGTAACTATATTAAGATCATTTAAATAGTGGTTTATTTTTTTTGGGGGGGGGGAGAAAGGTTGGATATCTTAAGTGTTTTGAGGCTTTGAGCTTGCTTTTTAATTTCTTTGAAGCAATCTAAAAGAATTGTTATATTGTTTAGTACTTGATATGTATGTTAAAGTGTCAACTTAGCAAGAGCTAGCTTAACTGTTCTACTTGTACTAACCCAATTATAATGTCTTTCACTAAAAAGAGTTAGTCTGAGTAATCAATAGTGTTCAAAAGACTGAAAGTTCTATCAGTTTACTTATAATTTAGCTAGCATATTGTGTTAGAAGTACATATGATATTATAGTTGTCCAATATGTCTGATAATCCGACAATGTTTACTGCAGATCTAGAAGCTATTTCTGCTTCTTCAGGAGTAATAGACTTATCAGTGGATAGGCAACAACTAAAATTATGTAAAATTATATGAGTTTAAAATAAACATTGTTTTATTTCTTAGCCTCAACTACCAAAAGTCAAGCAGAATTAGAAATATTTAAAGAAGAAAAAGCAAAAAAGAAATTGTTGATTCTCATTAAAAATTTTGATGACTTGTTGAATGAAGTTCGGACAGAAATTGTCAACAAATTACAAAGTGGAAAAGAAATCCTTTCAAACATTACAAACAATGTACAGTCTTTTGTTGATGTTGATCTCAGTGAAATCCAAGATGCCAATGAACTATTTAAAACAATTGATCCATATTATGATTTCTTAGACTGTGAGCTTATTGTATTTCTGTCTAAGCAGTACACTACACCTGTTATCTCACAACGAGTAACATATCATTCTAAAGCAGCTATGGAGTTCCGTGAGTATGGATCCATAAAAACATTAAGAGAAAGGCTGAGAGAATTTCATATCACTCCTTTAAGAGAAAACAAACAAGTACCCAATGTCATCATTAAATTAAACCAAGCCTGGGATAGAGTGGCTACAAAAGGATTATACAAACTATTTGAACACTTACTTCCATCAAACTATAAACAGTCTCTCCTAAAACTCATAACAATTCTTCCTGGTTCTATCATTATCAAATATTTTGTAAATGAATCTCAAGCTAAGAGCATTGAATCCAATGTGAAAAGAAAAACCCAATTTTTTTCTCTTATTGGAATATTTGAAATTGTAATCAACAATGAAGTTGTTGCCTTAAAGAGTGTAAAAAATTTTGATTTTGCATTACTTCATTCAGCAAAGATAGGCCACATTGAAGCTGTTCAGTTCCTTCTTGATGTTAGTGTTAATGTAAACTACTACAATGAAAATAGAGAAACAAGTCTCATCATAGCCAGTGAAAATGGTCATTATCAAGTGGTGGAACTGCTACTCAACCAACAAGCTGATCCCAATATTCAAAACAATAATGGAGCAACAGCCCTGCACATAGCCAGTCAAAATGGTGATTATCAAGTGGTGGAACTGCTGCTCAAACAAAAAGCAGATCCAAATATTCAAAACAATAATGGAGCAACAGCCCTGCACATAGCCAGTCAAAATGGTGATTATCAAGTGGTGGAACTGCTGCTCAAACAAAAAGCAGATCCAAATATTCAAAACAATAATGAAGTAACAGCCCTGTACATAGCCAGTGAAAAGGGTGATTATCAAATGGTGGAACTGCTACTCAAACAAGAAGCCAATCCTAACATCAAAGGAAAAGAAAATTGGACTGCATTGATGATAGCTAGTCAAAGTGATCATTATCAAGTGGTGGAACTGCTACTCAACCAACAAGCTGATCCTAATATTCAAAACAATAATGGAGTGACAGCCCTGTACATAGCCAGTCAAAGTGGTCATTATCAACTGGTAGAACTGCTACTCAATCTTCAAGCTGATCCTAATATTCAAAACAATAATGGAGTAACAGCCCTATACATAGCCAGTGAAAAAAGTCATTATCAATTGGTGGAACAGCTACTCAACCAACAAGCTGATCCTAATATTCAAAACAATAACGGAGCAACGGCCCTGTACATAGCCAGTGAAAATGGTGATTATCAAATGGTGGAACTGCTAATCAAACGACAAGCTGATCCTAACATCAGGCGAAACGAAAATTGGACTGCACTTATGATAGCCTGTCAAAGTGATCATTATCAAGTGGTGGAACTGCTACTCAACCAACAAGCTGATCCTAATATTCGAAATAATAACGGAGTAACAGCCCTGCACATAGCCATTCTAAAAGGTTATTATAAAGTGGTGGAACTGCTGCTCAAACAAAAAGCTGATCCTAATATTCAAGACAATAACGGAGTAACAGCCCTGTACATAGCCAGTCAAAATGGTCATAATCAAGTGGTGGAACTGCTACTCAACCAACAAGCTGATCCTAATATTCAAAACAATAATGGAGTAACAGCCCTGCACATAGCCAGTAAAAATGGTGATTATCAAGTGGTGGAACTTCTGCTCACACAAAAAGCAGATCCAAATATTCAAAACAATAACGGAGTAACAGCCCTGTGCATAGCCAGTCTTAAAGGTCATTATCAAGTGGTGGAATTGCTACTCAACCAACAAGCTGATCCTAATATTCAAAACAATAATGGAGTAACAGCCCTGTACATAGCCAGTCAAAGTGGTCATTATCAAGTGGTAGAACTGCTACTCAATCTTCAAGCTGATCCTAATATTCAAAACAATAATGGAACAACAGCCCTGTACATAGCCAGTGAAAATGGTCATTATCAAGTGGTGGAACTGCTGCTCAAACAAAAAGCAGATCCAAATATTCAAAACAACAATGGAATAACAGCCCTGCACATAGCCAGTGAAAAGGGTGATTATCAAATGGTGGAACTGCTACTCAAACAACAAGCCGATCCTAACATCAAAGAAAAAGAAAATTGGACTGCACTGATGATAGCCAGTCAAAGTGATCATTATCAAGTGGTGGAACTGCTACTCAGCCAACAAGCTGATCCTAATATTCAAAACAATAAAGGAGTAACAGCCCTGTACATAGCCAGTGAAAATGGTCATTATGAAGTGGTAGAACTGCTACTCAACCAACAAGCAGATCCTAATATCAAAGTAGAAAAAGATTGGACTGCACTGATGATAGCCAGCCAAAATAGTCATTATCAAGTGGTGGAACTGCTACTCAACCAACAAGATGATCCTAATATTCAAAACAATAAAGGAGCAACAGCCCTATACATAGCAAGTCAAAATGGTCATTATCAAGTTGTGGAACTGCTACTCAACCAACAAGCTGATCCTAATATTCAAAACAATAAAGGAGCAACAGCTCTATACATAGCAAGTCAAAATGGTCATAATCAAGTGGTGGAACTGCTACTCAACCAACAAGCTGATCCTAATATTCAAAACAATAACAGAGCAACAGCCCTGTACATAGCCAGTGAAAATGGTCATTATCAAGTGGTAGAACTGCTACTCAACCAACAAGCTGATCCTAATATCAAAGTAGAAAAAGATTGGACTGCACTGATGATAGCCAGCGAAAATGGTCATTATCAAGTGGTGGAACTGCTACTCAACCAACAAGCTGATCCTAATATCAAAGAAAAAGAAGATTGGACTGCACTGATGATAGCCAGTCAATATGGTCATTATCAAATGATGGAACTGCTACTCAACCAACAAGCTGATCCTAATATCAAAGAAAAAGAAGATTGGACTGCACTGATGATAGCCAGTCAAAATGGTCATTATCAAGTGGTGGAACTGCTACTCAACCAACAAGCTGATCCTAATATTCAAAACAATGTAGGAGCAACAGCCCTGTACATAGCCAGTGAAAATAGTCATTATCAAGTGGTAGAACTGCTACTCAACCAACAAGCTGATCCTAATATCAAAGAAAAAGAAGATTGGACTGCACTGATGATAGCCAGTAAAAATGGTCATTATCAAGTGGTGGAACTGCTACTCAACCAACAAGCTGATCCTAATATCAAAGAAAAAGAGGATTGGACTGCACTGATGATAGCCAGTCAATATGGTCATTATCAAGTGGTGGAACTGCTACTCAACCAACAAGCTGATCCTAATATTCAAAGCAATAAAGGAGCAACAGCCCTGTACATAGCCAGTCAAAATGGTCATTATCAAGTGGTAGAACTGCTACTCAACCAACAAGCTGATCCTAATATCAAAGAAAAAGAAGATTGGACTGCACTGATGATAGCAAGTGAAAATGGTCATTATCAAGTGATGGAACTGCTACTCAACCAACAAGCTGATCCTAATATCAAAGAAAAAGAAGATTGGACTGCACTGATGATAGCCAGTCAAAGTGGTCATTATCAAGTGGTGGAACTGCTACTCAACCAACAAGCTGAACCTAATATTCGAAACAATAACGGAGCAACAGCCCTGTACATAGCCAGTGAAAATGGTCATTATCAAGTGGTAGAACTGCTACTCAACCAACAAGCTGATCCTAATATCAAAGAAAAAGAAGATTGGACTGCACTGATGATAGCCAGTGAAAATGGTCATTATCAAGTGGTGGAACTGCTACTCAACCAACAAACTGATCCTAATATCAAAGAAAAAGAAGATTGGACTGCACTGATGATAGCAAGTCAAAATGGACATTATCAAGTGGTGGAACTGCTACTCAACCAACAAGCTGATCCTGATATTCAAAACAATAAAGGAGCAACAGCCCTGCACATAGCTAGTAAAAATGGTCATTATCAAGTGGTGGAACTGCTACTCAATCAACAAGCTGATCCTAATATTCAGAACAATAAAGGAGCAACAGCCCTGTACATAGCCAGTGAAAATGGTCATTATCAAGTGGTAGAACTGCTTCTCAACAAACAAGCTGATCCTAATATTCAAAATAATAACGGAGTAACAGCCCTGCACATAGCCATTCTAAAAGGTCATTATAAAGTGGTGGAACTGCTACTCAACCAACAAGCTGATCCTAATATTCAGAACAATAAAGGAGCAACAGCCCTGTACATAGCCAGTAAAAATGGACATTATCAAGTGGTGGAACTGCTACTCAACCAACAAGCTGATCCTAATATTCAAAACAATAAAGAAGCAACAGCCCTGCACATAGCTAGTAAAAATGGTGATTATCAAGTGGTGGAACTGCTACTCAATCAACAAGCTGATCCTAATATTCAGAACAATAAAGAAGCAACAGCCCTGTACATAGCCAGTCAAAATGGTCATTATCAAGTGGTTGAACTGCTTCTCAACCAACAAGCTGATCCTAATATTCAAAATAATAACGGAGTAACAGCCCTGCACATAGCCATTCTAAAAGGTCATTATCAAGTGGTGGAACTGCTACTCAACCAACAAGCTGATCCTAATATTCAGAACAATAAAGGAGCAACAGCCCTGTACATAGCCAGTAAAAATGGTCATTATCAAGTGGTGGAACTGCTACTCAATCAACAAGCTGATCCTAATATTCAAAATAATAACAGAGTAACAGCCCTGCACATAGCCAGTCTAAAAGGTTATTATCAAGTGGTGGAACTGCTACTCAACCAACAAGCTGATCCTAATATCAAAGAAAAAGAAGATTGGACTGCACTGATGATGGCCAGTCAAAATGGTCATTATCAATTGGTGGAACTGCTACTCAACCAACAAGCTGATACTAATATTCAAAACAATAAAGGAGCAACAGCCCTGTACATAGCCAGTCAAAATGGTCATAATCAAGTGGTGGAACTGCTACTCAACCAACAAGCTGATCCTAATATCAAAGAAAAAGAAGATTGGACTGCACTGATGATAGCCAGTCAAAATGGTCATTATCAAGTTGTGGAACTGCTACTCAAACAACAAGCTGACCCTAACATCAAAGGAAAAGAAAATTGGACTGCATTGATGATAGCCAGTTACAAAAGAAATTATCAAGTGGTAAAACTGTTACTCAATCAACAAGCTGATCCTAATGTTCAAAATAATGATGGAGTAACAGCCCTATACATAGCCAGTGAAAACAATCATTATCAATTGGTGGAACAGCTACTCAACCAACAAGCTGATCCTAATATTCAAAACAATAACGGAGCAACGCCCCTGTACATAGCCAGTAAAAATGGTGATTATCAAATGGTGGAACTGCTACTCAAACGACAAGCTGATCCTAACATCAGGCGAAACGAAAATTGGACTGCACTTATGATAGCCTGTCAAAGTGATCATTATCAAGTGGTGGAACTGCTACTCAACCAACAAGCTGATCCTAATATTCGAAATAATAACGGAGTAACACCCCTGCACATAGCCATTCTAAAAGGTTATTATAAAGTGGTGGAACTGCTGCTCAAACAAAAAGCTGATCCTAATATTCAAGACAATAACGGAGTAACAGCCTTGTACATAGCCAGTCAAAATGGTCATAATCAAGTGGTGGAACTGCTACTCAACCAACAAGCTGATCCTAATATTCAAAACAATAATGGAGTAACAGCCCTGCACATAGCCAGTCAAAATGGTCATTATCAAGTGGTGGAACTGCTACTCAACCAACAAGCTGATCCTAATATCAAAGAAAAAGAAGATTGGACTGCACTGATGATAGCTAGTCAAAGTGATCATTATCAAGTGGTGGAACTGCTACTCAACCAACAAGCTGATCCTAATATCAAAGAAAAAGAAGATTGGACTGCACTGATGATAGCCAGTCAAAATGGTCATTATCAAGTTGTGGAACTGCTACTCAACCAACAAGCTGATCATAATATTCAGAACAATAAAGGAGCAACAGCCCTGTACATAGCCAGTGAAAATGGTCATTATCAAGTGGTAGAACTGCTACTCAACCAACAGGCTGATCCTAATGTTCGAAATAATAACGGAGTAATAGCCCTGCACATAGCCATTCTAAAAGGTCATTATCAAGTGGTGGAACTGCTACTCAACCAACAAGCTGATCCTAATATTCAAAACAATAAAGGAGCAACAGCCCTGTACATAGCCAGTGAAAATGGTCTTTATCAAGTGGTGGAACTGCTACTCAACCAACAAGCTGATCCTAATATTCAAAACAATAAAGGAGCAACAGCCCTGTACATAGCTAGTAAAAATAGTCATTATCAAGTGGTGGAACTGCTACTCAACCAACAAGCTGATCCTAATATCAAAGAAAAAAAAGATTGGACTGCACTGATGATGGCCAGTCAAAATGGTCATTATCAAGTTGTGGAACTGCTACTCAACCAACAAGCTGATCCTAATATTCAAAACAATAACGGAGCAACGGCCCTGTACATAGCCAGTGAAAATGGTGATTATCAAATGGTGGAACTGCTACTCAAACGACAAGCTGATCCTAACATCAGACAAAACGAAAATTGGACTGCACTTATTATAGCCTGTCAAAGTGATCATTATCAAGTGGTGGAACTGCTACTCAAACAACAAGCTGACCCTAACATCAAAGGAAAAGAAAATTGGACTGCATTGATGATAGCCAGTTACGAAGGTCATCATCAAGTGGTAAAACTGTTACTCAATCAACAAGCTGATCCTAATATTCAAAATAATGATGGAGTAACAGCCCTGTACATAGCCAGTGAAAATGGTCATTATCAATTGGTGGAACTGCTGCTCAAACAAAAAGCTGATCCTAATATTCGAAATAATAATGGAGTAACTGCCCTGCACATAGCCAGTCTAAAAGGTCATTATCATGTGGTGGAACTGCTACTCAACCAACAAGCTGATCCTAATATCAAAGAAAAAAAAGATTGCACTGCACTGATGATGGCCAGTCAATATGGTCACTATCAAGTGGTAGAACTGTTACTCAATCAACAAGCTGATCCTAATATTCAAAATAATAATGGAGTAACAGCCCTGTACATAGCCAGTGAAAACGGTCATTATCAATTGGTGGAACTGCTACTCAACCAACAAGCTGATCCTAATATTCAAAATAATAATGGAGTAACAGCCCTGTACATAGCCAGTCAAAATGCTCATTATCATGTGGTGGATCTGCTACTCAAACAACAAGCCGATCCTAATATTCAAATACAGAATGGAGTGACATCTTTGATGATAGGCTGTCAAAATAGTGATTACCAAATAGTAGAACTCTTACTTAAAGATCAAACTGACCCTAACATTCAAACACAGAAAGGAGTAACAGCTCTGATGATAGCAAGTGCAGCTGGTCATTACCAAATTGTGGAATTGTTACTCACAGAAGCCAATTCTAATATTCAAGCACAAGATGGAACAACTTCACTATATTTAGCCAGTCAAAATGGTCATTATGAAATTGTGGAATTATTACTTAAAAAACAAGCCAGTCATAACATTAAGAAGCAAAATGGTTGGACAACCCTGATGGTAGCCAGTGAAAATGGTCATTATCAAGTAGTGGAATTAATACTCAACTATTATCCTAACAGTATTCAACAGGACGATTGTGGGACAGCTTTAATATTAGCTAGTAAAAAGGGCTATTACAATATTGTTGAACTATTATTGAAATATCATGTAAGCCCTAATTTTCAAAGGGAAAATGGAGTAACTGCTTTGATGTTAGGCAGTTACCATGGTCATTATAAAATAGTCAAACTTTTAATACAAGCAAATACTGATATTAACATTCAAACAAAGCAAGGATGGACTGCTCTGATGCTAGGTAGCTGGAATTGTCAATTTGTTATTGTTGAACTGCTACTTAAAGAACATGCTGATGTTACTATACAAACACATGATGGATCTACTGCTCTGTCATTAGCAAGGGATCAGGGTCACAGTAAAGTGGTTGAACTCCTCTCTTGAGCACAACAAACAGTACAGCAATAATTTTATTATTATACACGTGCACCCCCGTTACATGATATATACATGTTTAGTTAGTTACTCCTAGTGAATATGTAATTGAGTGCATTGGTCGGTAACTCAGAATTGTGTTCTAAAAAGTATAATTATTCATTGCTTAGTGATGTCACATAGTTTCCTAGCCAGACCCAACCCAAAGCGAGGAATTAGGTTGGGTCTGGAGCTGGCTAGTGTTGTTATAATGGCCTCAGTAGAAGAAGGCTTGACCAGTACAGGAGTATCAGTACCACAATTACCAAAAGGTACGACAAAAGATCATATATAAATTTAGTAAATAAAGTAAGGCAGTATCTTGAGTATATGTTGGTAATAGAACGCTGTATTTTTAATAGGAATATAATACTATACATGAGATAGACACTCATAGACAGATACACTCACACAGAGAGGGGTAGGAAGGAAGTTTAAGTTGGGGGCTGACCCTATATTTAGTTGCATTATATTATTAAACATCAAAAATGACCCAAAAAATCAATTCATCTGTTGTTAAAGGAACAAACTCTTTAGCTATTTCTAATAATTTTGTTATCAGTATGGTCCTTATGTGTATGTAACAGTGTGACATGGTTTAGTTATTCTTGTGTCAGAGTACTTTGTAGGTAATTTTTTAGTCGGCGTAAGGTTGAAAAAGGGCGTTCTGTTGTAACATAAGTCATTGGTACAGTTAGATATAGTCTAATTAGGTTATGAACTTTGGAAAACATAATTTTACCAATGGATGTCTCATTCATCATATCACATATTGTATTTAGTCTTGAGTGCAAACCAGGAGGGCTTAGCCCCCCTGATTTTGAAGTTGGGGTGGGGCTTCAGCCACCCTGCCCCCCTTTCCTACCCCTATGCTCACGCATACTCCTAGAAAGTAGTAATCCTTGACACTTACGTACAAAGGTTAATGAAATTGTTATAGATTAGTGATACAATGTCCCACAGACAGTGAACTATTTGTCATCAAATATCAAAGTATTCATGTATGACTATATATGTATACTTATATATATTTTAACTTGGTATTATATATACTGGTTGTGTACTATAAAAACTGATTTGTTGATTTAACCAATATATTATTATACAGGTTGAATGTAGCCAACTTAGGCCGAGCATGTGTAAATTGAAATAATGTATGTATACATGATGATTTCCCATTTTAATTTTTAGTTCAAACCATACCGGAAGAGATAAGCAGAAGAGAAAAGGAGATTGAAGAGTTAGTGGATGTTAGCAATGATATCAAGGAGACAGAAATAAGGAAATTGAAAGGTATCAGTATAATACAGATCTTTATTCTTCAACTCACCTTTAATTTATATAGCAACTGAAAATGAATTGCATTTGCTATTGGAAGAGAAACAACAAAAAGTAAAGACACTTATCGAAGAAAATGGATTATTGAATTCACAACTACAAGAAAAAGAAGAGACAATCAGTGAACAAACTGCAGGTAATTTTTTTCATTTTGAATACTAGTATTCATTGAAGTTGATTACACACTTGCCATATATTTATGTTTCCATTTTAAGTTCTCACAAGAATACATGTTTTATGTTAAAGTATACATTTGACATGATGGTACTATATCTAATACAGTAGCACTAGTATGACGTCATGCTATAACCCAATACAATTATAACATAAACCAGCATTACTATATACTAAACATCCGTTAATTTACTGTGTCTGCAATATAGCAGTGCTTGAAGTTATACTATACAATTATACTTAAGATGTAATTATATCATATCTTAGTTAATATGCTGTTATCATTAGAACTCAAGTCTCTTGTTTTAAAACATAAAGAAGACATAGAAGAATATCAAAAACAGATATTAGACTTAGAAAAGAGTAAGACAAAACTCTTTCTTATACAACCGTATCATTTACAAGTTCAGAATTAAATGCACAGTATAAAATATCCCGTGCTAAAACTCTTGAGTTAGAAAACCTACATCGGAAAGAACCATTGACTGATAAGATGGAAATACCAAAACCTACGAAAGAGATCAAGAGATCACCAATCCAATCAGGTTAGTTAAATACACTGTATTTATAACAACAATATAAAAGTGTCTTTATATTATATTATGAAGTGTTTTCTTATGTACTAGATATTGACTCCACTCTTTCAAAACTGGAGGTAGTTCTTGAACCAATACAAGAGCATTGGGAGGAGTTTGGAATATCACTTGGTGTAGATCGGTCTGAACTGTCATTAATAAAATCTAAGCCAGGAGACTCTACAGACTACATGAGATGTCTCCTAGAGAAATGGAGCATGGAGGGAGGGCAGTTACATGATCTTGAGAAGGGACTGATATCTATTGGAAAGAAGGATATGATCTCTGGTATGTTAACATTTAAAAACTCAAGAAGAAAAAAAGAGTCATAGTATAACATGTACTTGGTACTTAGATTTATGGTAAAATTATAGACCAATGACAACTACCTATATGCATATAGGTTTACATCAGATGATTGAAGTACCTATTGATGTCATGTCAAATATACAGACACCACATGACAGTAAGTGAATAAATGTTTATCTATATAGCAGCAGAGTATACCATGTGAATGTCTTCATTAACATGACAGGTATTGCCCAGCATCTTTCAAAATTTGAAGTAGTTCTTCAATCAGTACAAGAGGATTGGGAGCAGTTTGGAATGTCACTTGGTGTAGATCAGTCTGTATTGTCATTAATAAAATCTACACCAGGAGACTCTACAGAATATATGAAAAAACTCCTAGAGAGGTTGAGTATAGAGGGAAGACAGTTACAAGATCTTGAGAAGGGACTGGTATCTATTGGAAGGAAGGATGTGATCTCTGGTATGTTAATATATATAAGTTGAGTAGATAACAGTAATTACATTGTACTTTAATTAATATTAATCATTTGACAAAGAAGTTAAGGTTGATACAAATCAATCTTTTCACACTCATTTTGTTTAAGCATTACAACATTTGTAATCAAACAATACCATTATTACTTTATAGGCTTGTATCAAATGATTGAGATGAAAGAAGATGTACCTATAACTAACCCCTCAAATGTTAAATCAGATATGCCAACATCAGATGAGAGTAAGTGAATAATGAAGTGTCATATAAATGTTGAGAATGGTCCATTAAGTATTTGTTTTCTTTTATTTAGAACCACTTGAGGAGACTGTGACGGAGTCAATTATTCCTTTAATATTTAAAAGAGATGTAGCTGTCCAATTTAACTCTCTTGTTGCAATAAATGGTACTGGCAATATTGTAGTTAAATATCATTTAATTGTTATTATTTCAGATACACTTCGTGGTGTGTATGTAGGAGACAAGAGGATGTTTACAGTTCAAGGAGATTATCCTCAATCTTTTAGCTGGGATGAGTATGGTGTAAGAATTGATGTTCCTAAAGGCACTCTCTCTTCAGCAGATACCAGTGACATCGCTATAGTAGCACTGGTTGGTGGACAATTTCAATTACCAGAAGACAGTGAACTCATTAGCATTGTATATGCTATATCTGTCTCTAAGCCACTACAACGAGAAGTCAAATTAGAGATTCAACACTGTGCATGTCTAGTTACTGAAGATCATACTAGCTATCTGAGTTTTGTTACAGCTCCTTTTGACCAACCAGTGCTCCCTTACCAGTTCCAACAAGAAGATGGAGGACATTTCTCTCCTGGTGACCAATATGGCAGCATCTCTCTATCACAGTTCTCTTTCAAGGCTATTGCTAAATTTTTCAGAAGAATTTTTCGAAGACCAAGGAGAGATGATAATACATCACCTGGGGTAACAGTTACACCTAATGAATCCAACATCACTAGTCAACCTGGTTCACAAGCAACTGGATCATCCTTAACATCACAGCCATCTCCTTCTATTAGTGATGCTCAAGTTATCAGTCTTATAGATGGTAAATATATCTATATAAATGTAGTATTACATTCTGTTTTATAGATAACCCACTAGTTATAAATTCTGACACTGACAGTACCTCAGTCTCCTTTTCAACTGAAGATAACACTAACTCTATTGGGACACCCACTAGTTCCAGCCAACAGCCTGATTCTCAGCAGTCTACCTTAACTCCTTTAACTGCAGCTACCAAACAATCTCAGGCACAAGGTATCCTTGATTATCACTACATTAATTACTATCAGAATTAATTATCTTTGTAGATGAGTCTCTTGGTAGTACAAGTAGTTCACCTCCTGACAACATGTATGTTGGTCAAGTTATCTATGAAAGCAAGCATCATAACAGATGGAAAATGAAATTTATGGTAGCTAAGCATCTTAATGGTCTACAAGAGGTTAAAAACAATACTATTATATATCAATAACTTTGTGTGTCTGGTTGCAGTTTTTAAAGGCCTCTCATACAGCTGATGCTGAGGAAGATATTAACATAAGATTCACATTTAAAGATAATGATGGTTTTATTGAGTTGGTTCTAAATGAAAAAGAGAAGGATACTTTTACTGGATGGAGTATTTATCCTCATGTTAGTCCTACACTTGTAAGTTCATATAATTCTTCTATGTATTAATACAATTATTATCATTATAGATATATAAAAAAGAGGTGGACATGTATGGTGCTCAAGTACCTCCATCTTTCCCTTCATTACTTATCACTGTATCTGCAAAGCATGGTCCAAATACTGTTGAAGAGATAAACCATAGTATTTCCTTTAAAGGAATAGAACCAGACAACATGAAGATATATATTATAAGATCACTAAGTAGTAATGTCACTGGTAAGTTCAAAGTATGAACTTGTGATCTGTATGGTTATGTGGCTAATGTTTGTACTTGTATAGGAAGTATTGGTGATATGGTATCACCTATTAGTAATTCAGTAGGAGCTACTTTTGGTAAGTCAATATTTTAAGTGTAATTGATTATTATCAATAGCTATCAATTATAAAATTCTTTCAGAGGATGAAAAATCTCTCAAATATATAATGTACCCTTACATTTTTAAAGTACAAACATATGAGCTTTTTCTAATCCACAGGTCCTTCCTCATCTGAAGAGGTGTTCAGAACACATTATAGTAGTTTATATACCCAAATGTGTGTATCCAATAATAGACTATCAATAGCCCCTGAACTCTTTAGTAGTCGTCTTATAACACCACAATGTTATGACAGTGCTGTAGATGATAGTTCAAAGACAAACATGGAGAAAGGCACATCTCTAATGATGGGACTAATGTCCACTATCAATACACAGCCCCAATTAATTACCAAACTCATTGACATCCTTAAAAAATTTGATACATTTAAATTGATTGCTGAGGCTATGGACCATGACCTTTCATATCCACAGTAACTATAATTATTGCAATATTCTGTACAAGTGATGCTTTGTTATCTGTATCGTGTGTTAACACTTAATAATAATACTATACGTGTAGTGAAATATATCCTTTTTAATTTAGAAAACAGAATTTGTTTCTGAAAATAAATGTCTATTATTTGGTTGATGTTCGGAGTAGCTTATTTTACTGTGAAATTAAGCAAAGTACTGAAGGCAAATCCATTCATTCCAAGAGAAATTATAGCAATATTTTTGATAATCCAAAATGGCCTAGTTAAGAACATAGACATTTAGTACTTGGCTGTTTCCAAAATGTCAGTATATGTATAAATGGAGGAAATACTAGTGCTAGAGCACTGCTGGCTAGTGCACCATGCCAGTTAATGTAATAAGATTATCAAGATCATTGCAAACATTTCCTCATTACATTTGCTGAGACGAAATACAATGTAACCTGGCTATATAACTAGCCCCTCCTTCTGCTATAAGAAACATGCAGGATATGTTGGGTGTTCATTATGTGAGTATAATCTATAAATGACAACGGGTCTACTCCAAAAAGTTATTGCTAAAAAGACATGTAAATATTAAAAATTAATGAATAAACAAGATGGAATTTTGCTCATTAGTTTGAATTCAGTTTATAGCTGGTTTGTATGTATATAGAGAGAATTAGTTTTGATATCCAAATACTAAATGATATGCACTTGTTCAATCACTTTGCTATTAATGAGAGAAATTATTCTCATTTGAAAGACAACTATATATAAGACAATAGATGTACCTGAAATGCAAGCAAAGTAGAAATATATATGTTACATACAATAAAACGTAAAGTCAATGCAATCATTAATGAGATCTAGAGTGACCCTTAATGAGTGAGTATATTAGAATCAGTTCATATGATAAGGCTAATCAACCTGGATATAGATTTATAAACAAAGTCTTTGAAAGTGGGATTTAAATAACTTAGTATACACATATCAAGCCTGAATGCAGCACTATAGCAATTAAATAGCTTTAACTAGTGACATGTTACGTTTATTAAGCGATAGTCAGTGGGTGGAGTTCTCAATTGGATGTAACTTAAATTTGCATTGGCTTTGCTATATTCCTCAGTTTTCTTCCGGGACATTCGTTTGCTAAGATGAGCTTCATTGAGCTCGTGTTAGCTGAAGCTATTGCCGCTGGCATGGTGCGCGCAGCAATGCGAGAGGCACGTCCACCTCCAGAGAATTTTTTTGAGATTCCACCAGACCCAGAGGTTTGAGTCTGTATTTACTGATATGCTATTATCACTCCCTTTAGCCATGGCGTAAGATTTCCGCAGCCTGCAAAGAAGAAAATATGGTTATTTGTGTCGAAATAACAGATGATGACCATCCCGGCTCAAGACGAGTACAGCCAATGTTCATGGATCTCGCAAGAGAAATTTCTCAGATCCCATTCTTCCGAGCAAAAATCACTCCAATTCACAGTTTTGCAAAAGTACAAAACAGCAATCAATTCATGTATGTGTTATATATATATATATATCATTACGTTTCTAGCTCAGAGAAGATTTAGGTGATATTAAGTACTGTCCTACAATTGTTGCTGTCTTCTTTGCTGATGATGGCATTGAAATACGAAAAGCTGAGGGTGAAGAAAACATCAGGATGGCCATTCGTAGCGGTGTTATTCACCGAGGGATAAAAGAGTTCATTGACAAAAGAGTTAAACTCAAGATAGCCGAAAAAATGGCCGAGCATCTTGTTGGCGCCCTCGCTGGTGGTCTCATGATGCGTCGAAGGCAAGCTGGCATTGAATACAATGAAAAGCTTAAGAAAGAGAGGGAGGAATTGGAGAAGAAAAGTCAACAGAAGGGAAAGGATGATGCAGAAAGCAGAGACATGTCTCAATTAAGCAAGAGACTGGTAAGATTTATGTTTATTTTTTACACATGTATGATCATAATCCGCTAGCTGGCACCAATCATCATTTTGTAAATATATATATATATATATACTTTCATATGAGCTTAGTTAGACACACTACCATTATATATATATATATATATATATATGTATGTATGTATGTATGTATGTATGTATGTATGTATGTATGTATGTATATATATACATATATATACATATATATATATATATGTAGTAGACAATTGTTATTTAGATTTTTGCAAAGAAAATAGTTTAATTGAAGCATCATATAGTCTATTTTGTGATTCGTGTGTGTGAGGTCAAAATTTGCATAATTTCCAATAATTCCAGGAATCTAGAAAATAAATTCATTACAATTATTTATAAGTATATAACACAACAACTCCTGCACGTGGCATTAAAAATACATTTCTTATATAAACAATTCTTTGTTGGAGGTTATATATTTTTATTATTCATAATTATACAATTCATGATGGTAATATCTTTAATATATTCATGATATTAATATTGTATTGGACATCACAACAACATTTTTGTACTTTTAATATCACTATAGGCTGATGTCTTGGATTTGACAGGTCGCAAAAGTTAAAGGATGATCACTAATGCAAAATATGTTATATACGCACACTCAAACTTGATTGTTTCACATAAAATATTTACACGATCAGTCTTTATTATTACCCTGTATGCTTTGTTATAATATTGTTTTTTAGTTAGACATTAATTAATTCTTGTATTTAATATTACTTTAAATAATTGCTGATTTGCACATAATTATAATGATAATAAAAAGTGTAAAATATTATTCGCGTATAAACAAGCCACACCCACTATCAATACGGCCTGAATCCGGTAATTTACTGAGATATTAAACTTTCAGAGAAGTGGCTAACTTAAAAACGAACTGATTAGGTGAATGTGATGCATCAGATATAACTGAAAGTTAAAATTAAATAAGCTATTTTTATTGTGGAAACTTGTGACAATTGCTATTTTAAACCAACCAAAAAATAATACATTCCTCTCCCCCAAAATAAAAATAACACACACAACAAACACCATATACTTAATTTATGTCACTGTATGTGCATTTCATTATGTGAATTAGTAATAATATCATTGTATATAATGGCAGTTGATTTGCTAGATGAAATAACATTTCAATAGTTTAAACAATGGTACATCATTGCATGATCAATTTGAGATGAGTAGGCACTGTTACATTTATGCATCAACTTCAGTCTAAATTTGGAAAGAGAAGAAATAAAATCAAATAATCGGATAAAAAAAATTTGGCATATTTATATAATATGATGTGAAATTATGTAGACCACGTGCTATAAACAAGAATGAGCTATTACATTTATTGTTACCATAGATAAGAGGACTCAACAGTTTATGAGAGATCTTTGGTAGTTCATAAATTTGTCTCAGAGTAGACCTGTTGATATAAAATTGTATAATGAATCTTTTAATGATAACCAGTATCGTGTGTGTCACAAACATAACCCAATAATGTTCTTAACAGCAACTACTATTATTTTCCTAGCTGTGTAAGAATTCTTTCAGCACTATCTCAGTGTAGTACTGAGTATTGTTTAGCATAAAGTAATGATGTATAGTTTCTAGTTGTCATACTATTAATTTCTAAGTATTATTACTTACCTCTGTAAGTCAGCTTGCTCTTGTAGTTTTGTAACTTTAGTATTAACTGATTCACAATTGACAGTAGGCTGTGCAATAGGATGATGTCTGGAGGAAGTGGTTGTTCCATGAGATGACATAAGATTTGGTCTGAAATAGGAAATACACACTTCATTAAAATTGAGACTATCAAGGATTCCTTCATCATAGCAAAGATAACAATAGCATCATCTATCATAACACAACAAAGAAATCAACTAGTAACATTTCTTTAATGATGTATTATTTTAATTCTATTGATCACCACCACTATTGTATTTGTATTGTTTTTATCAAGCCGATACAAAACCATCTCTCTTTTTTTAAAGAAACTTTTAATGTACCTACAATTATTTACATTGCTATGTAAAAGGTATAGCAACATACCTGTTTATGTCAGAATTTATGTGAGACTGAGGTTTTTTATTTTCACTAACAGTATTTGAGATATTACTGGCACCAGTAGAAAATCGATCTACAAGTGGATGTCTAAAGAAGGTTAATATGAAATAAGAACATGTCCTAATAAATTATACAATATCACCACTTTACCAATATAAAAGGTGTTAGGGTTAAATTATATCTTTCGTTAGTGAATAGTATACCTTTTATTTTGTTACTACATTTTTTGGGTAATCCATAAAAAATATACATTGAATATTTTTAGTTAAATGGAAACCAAATTGACTGAACATTCACACTTACCTTTCTGGTAGGGGTTTTCCAGGACATTTGTGAGTACTTTCCATTCTGTGTTTAATACAATACTCTTTATGACATGTTCGACACATACATATTGATGCAACAGACTATAAGAAGATATGACAATCAGTATTATGATATTGTATGTAAGAAACCATATAATAGAATGAAGAGATATTTAAGGCCTTATATCTAGGTACTTACCTCCTTTCTCTTACATCCAGAGTAAGAACACTCACGATCAAAAACCTAAGTTATAAAAAGTAACAAAGTTAAATTTGTTACACATATAATAAGTTTTAACATTAGGAAGGTCATCTAGCTAGTGTCATGCAGGGTTTAAAATCATATTAAAACTACAACATGAAGTCTATTTAAAGCAACATGAACTCCAGGTTATCTTCAAGTGATGCTCTAATTTTTAGCAGATAAAGGTTTATGAATAAGCAGTTAACAGTATTTTAGAGGAACACAAGAGGAACAGGATCATTAATTGATCATCTTCAATATTATCTGCAAACTACTAGTCATGTTTATCTCACTCAGACAAATAACTTGTGATATAACAATAAAAATATGACTATACTGAGAGTCCAACCTTCTTCACTTGCTTGTCAGAGTTCTCCGAGATGTTCTCATTAACTGTGTTCTTCCCTTTCTTTGTAGGAACCATAGATGGATAGAGAAAAATATAAAAAACACATACAAATTGTAGTAGTTACATTAATATTAATTTAATCACTTTAAAAATACTAATGATACATCAACTTTTAACAAGATTGAAGATAATTTAACTAGTCATATGCCCATAGCCTCACAAAGGTGAGTAATAACTATACGTAATTATAATTAAAATAATTCACCTTTGAATTAGATGCTGTGCAATTATGATCTTCACATCTTTTGTGTTCTTGACTATAACAAACAGATTATTTTATGTAACAAATTCAATACTTACAAGAAAGTAACACATGCCATGGGAATTAACTTTGCATAAGAAGGTCTATTCAAAAATCATAGAAAATGACTGTTAGTACTAAGTTACACATTCCTAACTCCTCTTAATGACTTGTTTACAAGCCATTGTATGAATTTTGTGACTATTGCAGCATAAGCTAAACATTTTTGCCAATTATAGAGTCAACCAGACTACCACATATCTAGCCGACACAAAACACAATTTGTCATTTAATTCAGTCTTTTAAACAGTTCATTTCAATATCTGTTATATATACGAGTTGGTAGGTATTAAACTCACCAAAAGATCTTATGACACCAATTACATTTAGTTGGAAGAAAGTCTGCAAGTGCAAATAGATTAACAGTTTTTTAGATTACACTTTCTTCTCTATCCTACCATCAATCAGTATGATCATACAGTAATACTTACCTAATTTGGAGCAAGAAGGTAAAGCACAATGTGTCCCAACAGAAGGTAATTCCATAACACTATATTTTGGCAAACTGACAAGCTTAAGTCAGCATTCATTGTTACACGTGATGTTTGTGGGAGGAGACAGCTTGGAGTGTATTGTTTAGCCATCCATGATGATCACTGTCCCTTAATCTACTTAGGATCAATGAAATTATGGCTTATTAAAGGTAGATATAAGTATATGATGATCTAATAATAATGTAAATGTCATGATGTTCATTGTATGTTTCTAGAGAAAGGTCAGCCACACCTACCTACCTATGTAGTGACAGAAAAGTGATGTAGCAGAGAGAGTATTGCCTTACGGATCATTTGACCAAAAAAGTACAAGTAAGACACCTTACCACAGTCATTGCAATTGTGAAAGTCACTATATACTTGCCTATAGCTTTTTGTGGTAGTTTTAGGCAGAGCCAGTACTAAACAACCAATGAAATAGGAGTATAAGGGTGAGGGTCTTATAACAATTATATCTATATGTAGCTAACTGGTCAAGCAATTGGAGATGAATTTAATTTGGGACATAAAGAAGAGAAATTGTAATTATAATTCTTGACCAACATGTTCTTTTTGTTCAAAAAACATAGACAAATATATTGTGACTTCAACAGTTATAAATTTGGTATAACTTATATCCTTTATTAATACTTTATTATGAGTACATTCCATTTTATGTTTAAGAAAAAACATTAGAACAACCAGACATAATGTAACTTATCTTCTTAGATTAAATGACGGCCTTCTTTCAACAGTAGTGGTTTCTTATTTATCATGATGATGAAGTATTTGCTTGCTTGCTGTGGGTCACTTTAAGGAATCATGGTATGTCATTATTATATAAATGTTGATTTGTTGTTATACTATGTCTTTAGGTTTAATGTTATATACTGGTTCTGATGTTACAGTTCATGAACTATACCATTTCTTTGATATAACTACATTTTATAAGCCTTTGTTTTTAGACGTATATCTGAACTAATATTTATGATACTGTTATTATTGTATCAATAATAAAATATAATACATTAGTGATGGGTGGAGTTTTGACCAAATAAGGTCACAATAGCGATAACATCATCATATGAATGATAAAACATATCAGTAATGGTACAGAACTAAGTTAATAAAATTATAACACTTAATTGTGACAAGATATAGATAGCTGTGAAGATGTTTATTATATTCTTATTTCCATCATTATGTATTTCATTATTCATATGATTATTGTATCACAATTGTGACCTTATTTGGCCAATGCTCTACCCATCACTGATTGCATCATCTTCTTATAAGGTTATAACAATTGTTTTTACAAGCAAATATAGTAAATGAAACAACTCAATTAAATATGTTTTTTTATTATTTTAAATAAAACTTACTTTTTGCCTAGTATATCTCAGTTTTATATAGTAAAGCTTAACATAGTGAATACCATAACCCTCATCTATGTGGTGAGTAGGAAGGGTTAAAAAATTAATTTGGAAACCCTAATGCAAATAACTTGACTGTGATGTCCAGCACATCTACTTTTTTTCTATGAGTATGTATGATGGAACTATATATGCAAATAGTTGAAAAATGATTTTACATTATTCTTGTGAACTTATATGTTAATATAGGCACATCCTAATAATTAGATTACATGTACAAATAATTTAAAATAAGCAAAAGAGCTGACAAAAATGGGCCTCCATATAAGTTATCTTCCATTTTGGTTCTATGTGGTATACAACATGGCTTCTATAATGACTGGGTATGATGTAATCATGTTTCTACCTCATACAATCTTGTTTATGATATTTTGTGTAAAGCAATAAAACTACACACCAAATATGGCAAAATTGAAGCACATGACACTTGCTATCAAAACTATGCACGCCCAAGGCCAGCTGTTTACAAGTGAGAATTGTTAGGCAGTAGAGGCAGTAGAAGGCAAACTTTAGTATTAAGGTAATACTGTACATACTTTCTATGTAGTTGATGTTTGTTTTTATCATGTTATTATCTTGATAGTGTGTTATTATTGTTATAACTTATTCAGTATGTCAGATGATCCTACAAGGTGTCATTTTGACTTGGATAATGTTTCACGATTTTCTGACCGACCACTATTTCCAGAATTATCAGAGCAGCTGCAATCATTAACTCGATGGCAACAATTCGGCACTTTCTTACCAGGAATTACTGAGATAATCATAATGAGAATTGAGAAGGAGAGATCAAAAGATATTGAGCTACAAAAGTTTGCTCTTGTTGCCGAGTGGCTCAGAGTTGATACCAATGCATCATGGAAAGCAGTGATTATTGCATTGGAAAAAGCAAATGAACAAACATTAGCTTCAAAAATTTTTCAAAGTCTTGAATTTGAAGTTTATAGTACAACATTTCATAAAACAGACAGTAAGTTATAACTTGTTGATAGTGCATGTATACTAACCTTATTTTTATAGGTTCGATTTCCCCAACTCACGAACATGGGATTGGTAAAGAACTAGAATTACAAATAGTCAGAGAAGGAGAAGCAAAGCAAAAACTGAGGAGTCTTATTGTAAGCTTTCTTGATTTGTTAGAAGAAATTAAGAAAGAACTTGGCAGCAAAGTGAATGGTGAGACAGTAGCTATTACTAACATTACCCGCCATATGCAACCTCTTATTGATGATGATCTTAGTGAAGTTGTAACGGTAGATCAGCTTTTTAAAAAAATGGAGCCACATTATGATTTTTTAGACTGTGAAATTGTTGTAATTTTATGTGAAAGATACAATACATCTGATGTCGTGCAAAAAATTAAAGATCATAATAAAGTCGCTATGGAGTTCCGTAACTCTGAGCCCATCAAAACTCTAAGAGAAGGTTTAAGAGAATTTTATCTTCCTGTAATTAAAGAAAGCAACAGAAAAGCACCAAAAGCTATTATTAAATTAAATGAAGCTTGGAATAAAGTTGTACTAAGAGGGCTTGAACAGCTTCTAGGGCACTTGCTTCCAAAAGATGAGAGAGAATCACTTTTAAAACACATAAAAATTTTACCAGGATCAATTATTATTGAATATATTTTGCACCAATCTCTAAGCAATGACATTAAAGCTAATGCTAGAGCAAACATCCAGTTCTTTTCTCTTGTTGGAGTCTATGAACTAGTAATCGATGATGAAATCTTCCTGTCAGGAACGGAAGATAGAAATTTCAATTTTGATTCCGCACTATTCAATGCAGCAGGGAATGGCCATGTTAAAGCTGTAAGGTTTATTCTAGCTTTAGGAGCCAATCTAAATTACTGCAATGAAAAAGGGGCAACTCCTCTGATGTATGCCATAAACAATGGTCATTGTGAAGTAGCAAAGCTGCTACTCAAACGAAAAGCTGATCCTAATATTAAAGCGCATGATGGAACTACAGCTCTGACTATAGCATGTCACAATGATCTTTATGAAGTGGTACAATGGCTACTCAAAGAACAAGCTGATCCCAATATTCAATGGCATAATGGAGAAACACCCCTTATAATAGCCAGTAAAAAGGGTTATTATAAAATAGTGGAACTTCTACTTAACCAAAAAGCTGATCCTAATATCCTAACACATAATGGAGCAACAGCTATATTCCTAGCTAGTGAAAGTGGCCATGATGAAATAGTGGAACTTTTACTAAGAGAAAAAGCAAATCCTAACATTCAGTGGCATAATGGGGAGACAGGCCTATATGTAGCTAGTAAAAATGGTCATGATCAAACAGTAGAGCTGTTACTCAAAAACAGGGCTAACCCTAATATTGTATCACATACTGGATCAACTGCCCTGTTTGTTGCTAGTGTAAAAGGTCATCATCAAGTGGTGGAGTTGCTGTTGAAAGGAAATGCTGATCCCAATATTAAAGTATTTGATGGTGGAACAGCTTTGTTTGTAGCAAGTCAAAATGGTCATCACAAAGTAGTAGAATTGTTACTTGATGCACAAGTGGATCCTAATGACCAAACAGATAATGGAGCAACCGCCTTATTCACAGCCAGCGAAAATGGTTTTTATGAAGTTGTGAAATTGCTGCTACAAAGAAGAGCATATCCTAATATCCAATGGTGTAATGGAGCAACACCTTTGCTTGTGGCTAGTCAAAATGGTCATTATCAAGTAGTGGAACTGCTACTCAAAGAACAAGCTGATCCTAATATTAAAACTAATAATGGAACTTCAGCCCTATTCATAGCCAGTGAAAATGATCATTATCGTGTGGTAGAACTGCTACTCAACTATCATGCTAATAACATTCAAGAACAAGATGGAGGAAAAGCTTTGCTCGTAGCTAGCCAAAAAGGTTACTACAATATTGTGGAGTTGTTGCTAAATTGCCTAATTGATCCTAACTTTAAAGGTAAAGATAACGTGACAGCTTTGTTGTCAGCCAGTTTCAGTGGCAAATATGAAACAGTTATGCTTTTACTTAAAGAAAAGGCTGATATTAATGCTCAAACAGCGCAAGGCTGGACAGCTCTGATGCTAGCTATCGCAAATGGTCATCATGATGTTGTCGAATTGTTAATTGTAATGGGTGCTGATGTGAATATATGTGCATCTGACGGATCTACAGCTCTCTCATTAGCAAAAGATCTTGGCCACAGCCAAATAATTCAACTTCTTCAAAAGCATTCAAAGCAAGATTTAAAAGAACACTCAGCTATGAGTAGAGAACACTTAAAACACCGACATACTGCAATGGAGAAATCTATACTCATTGAAGAGCAATCACCTACAAAGTCTAAACAGAATGACGAAATCTATTCATTCCTTGACAATAGAAAACAGTCATAGTTATTGAAAGGAAATAATTATGAAGCTAACACAGTGCAATGATAATTAACTGTTTATTTCAAAGGTTTGTTTAATAATTATTTCAATCCTTAATGATAATTATTTTTAAAAAGTTTGAACTCTATTAAAGAATTAAAAAAGCTGGCTCTAGTATTGATTGAGTTTTCCTGAAAGGCTTTGACAATCAATCAGTCTAAATCATCAAAGTTAAATTATTATAATTATTGATGTACAAATTTACTAATCACAATGTAGTACTTACCAGACTCTGACATGTGTAAGTATGAACTATTTTAATCACGTGATTGATTGACTCAGCCTTCCTGTCAGTGACCATACTACTATAGGTATCTACCTCCTTTCTCTTACATCCAGAATAAGAGTACTCACAATCAAAAATCTAAGTTATAAAAAGTGACAAAGTTATATTCGTTACACACATAATACGTTTTAACGTTAGGAAGTTACCTAACTTGTGTTAGGATTTAAAATCGTATTAAACTATAATATGAAGTCTATTTAAAGTAACAATAATAGTACCAAAAGCAACATATATTATGTTACGATTATTTTCAAGTGACACTATAATTTTTAACAAATAAGGAAAGGTTTATGAATAAATTGTTAACAGCATTTTAGATGAACACAAGAAGACAAGTAATAGGATCTTCAATATTATCTGTAAACTACTAGTCATGTTTAGCTCACTCAGACAAATAACTTGCGATATAACAATAAAATATGACTGTACTGAGAGTCCAACCTTCTTCACTTGTTTGTCAATAGAGCTCACTGAGATGTTCTCATTAACTGTGTCCTCCCCTTTCTTTGTAGGAATGATAATGGCAGAGAGAAATATAAAAATTAACAAATTGTAGTAGTTACATCAATATTAATTTAGAGACTTTAAAATACTGAAGATGCAGCAACTATTGAGTATTGACAAGATAGAAGATAGTTTAACCAGGTGCGTGCACATAGCCTCACAAAGGGAGCAAAGGAAAATATGACATGTAATAAAATTATTCATCCTTTGAATTAGATACTGTGCAATTATGTCTTCATATCTTTTGTGTTCTCAACTGTAATAAACAGATTATTTAGAGTAGCATAGCATGGCATGGGATTCAGCTTTGCTTAAAAATTTTATCAAAAAATCACAGAAATTGACTGTCAGGACACTTACATATTCCAAAATCTTATTAATGACGTTGTTTACACGCCATTGTATGAAATGCATGACTTTGCAACATGAGCTAAAAAAGCCAATTCTCTGGCCAGCCAGACTACCTACCACATTAGCCGACCCAAAACAAAATTTGTCAGTTATTTCAGTCTTTTAAACAATGCATTTATATATTATGTTATATACACGTTGGTAGGTATTAAAAATCACCAAAAGATCTTATGAAACCAATTACATTTAGTTGGAAGAAAGTCTGCAAGAGCAAATAGATTAATTGCAACATAGTTTTAAGATTAGACTTTCTTCTCTATCCTACCATCAATCAGTATGATCGTACAGTAATACTTACCTAATTTTGAGCAAGAAGGCAAAGCACAATGTGTCCCAACAAAACGTAATTCCATAACACTAGATTTTGGTAAACTGATAGGCCCAAGTCAGCATTCATTATTACACGTGATGTTTGTGGGAGGAGACAGGCTTGGAGTGTATTGTTTAGCCATCCATGATGATCACTGTCCCTTAATCTACTTAGGATCAATGAAATTATGGCTTATTAAAGGTACATATAAGTATATTATGATCTAATAATTATAGTTGATGTAAATGTCATTGTATGTGAGAATAAAGGTCAGCCACACCCACCCATCTATCTATGTAGTGACAGAAAAGTGATATGGCAGAGAGAGCTGAATTGCCTTATGAATCATTTGACCAAATAAACTACAAGTAAGATACCTACTGCAATCATTACAATTGTAGAGGTTATTATATGCTTTTCTATAATTTTTACACCAGTTTTGGGTGGAGCCAGGCAGCCGGCATTAAACAACCAATGAAATAGGAGTGTACTAGGGGGGAGGGGTTTTATAACAATTACACCTATATGTAGTTAACTGGTCAAGGAATTGGAGATGGATTCACTTTAGGATATTAAGAAAAATTTCTAACTATAATTCCTGACCAACATGTATGTCATTTCTTTTAGATCAAATGATAGACAAATATATTTTGACCTCTACAATGTTATAAATATAAGGTATCCCTTTATTAGTACTTTATTATGAGTACATTGCATTCTATGTTAATATAAAAACATCAGAAGAACCAGACATAATTTAACTTACCTTTTTAGATTGAATGATGACCTTCTTTCAACAGTAGTAGTCTTTTATCTATCATAATGGTAAAGTGTTTGCTTGCTTGCTGTAAGTCTACTAATTTAAGGAATCATGGTATGTTATCGTTAAATAATAAATGTTGCAAAATGTTTGATATGATTTATTAATACAGTATGACTCTAAGTTTAATACTACATCCTGGTTTTGATATTATGTTTTGCACTGATTGCATTCATCCCCTCATAAGGTTCTAACACTTGTTGTTACAAGCAATTATTACAACATTATAAATGAAATGGGTTGTTACCCACTAAAAGAGAGCATCTGCAGTTTTGACCGAATTGAACGATTAAAATAGGAATGGAACACTTAATAGTAACTGGATTCTCTCTCTCTCTCTCTCTCTCTCTCTCTCTCTCTCTCTCTCTCTCTCTCTCTCTCTTCATTTATAGTTCTTAAATTTGAAGTTCTTCAAAGAAGTTAGCTCTAAATTAGTTGGTAGTAACTATGAAGAGTGATAACACACTTTCTTATCCTCTTTCAATACACTGTTTTCATTTTCCACACTATATTTCTTACCATTTGTTAACCATCTTGGATTTATAGATGGTGACTATAAGATCCAATTAATACCATAATGTTGCTTGAATTTAAACTTTTCATGAAGATTGTGAATGATATTGACCACATAACATATGATAATATTCAATGTTTTCATTACAGGCATTGATCAAAACGTCACCTGAGAGTGTCAATCTAAAAATAGACAATTACCTAATATGGTGAAAACATCACATGAGTTTAATCTCTAAAAATAGACAATTACCTAATATGGTCAAAACATTTAATTATATATTTATTGACAGAAGCAAAGTGCTGATATATGCAAATTTAGAGTAAGAAGTAGACAAGAGCAATACACAATAGATAAAGTCTTGGTCAAGTCATACAATATGTCTGATGATCCATTAAAGTGTAGTTTAGGACCAAAACTGACAACAACACAAGAAGGTAAGGCAATGACATTTAACAGACGATAACATTGAATAAGTATTTTGTAGACTCAATTTCTGAGGGTCAAGTGATTAGAGGTATACAAACTGAGAGGATTGTTGAAGGAAAAGGAAAGCAGAAATTAAAGAGGCTCATTATCGACTTTGGCTATTCGTTAAACAAAATTAAGAAAGAAGTTCGCAACAGAAGAGACCCAGTGTCAAATATCATACCGTATTTACAACCTTTTGTTGATATGGATCTTAGTGAAGTCCAAGATATTGATGAACTATTTAAAACGATTGATCCATATTACGATTTCTTAAATTTTGAAGTTATTGTAGTTTTAGCTGAGCATTATACAACACCAGATATTTCTCAGCAACTCCAGGATCATTCTAAAGCAGCTAAAGATTTTTGTGAGTCTGAGCCAGTCGTAACACTAAGAGAATGCCTGAGGTGTATTTATACCAGTCAAAAGAATTCTCAAGAACCCAATGTTATTGTTACACTAAATCAAGTGTGGGATGGAGTTACTACGAAATGTCTTTACAAGTTAATGGAACACTTACTTCCTCCAGATTACAAACAATCTCTTTTGAAGCTCATAACAATTGTTCCTGGATCAATAATCATTAAATACTTTCTACAAGAGTCTGATGTTGATGCTCTTAAAAACGATGCTAAAAGAAATGTTCAATTCTATTCCCTTGTTGGGATCTGTCATCTGTTAATTAATAATGAACAAACTCTTTCAGTAGGAGAGGATAGTAATTTCACATTTGATTCTGCACTCTTTGATGCTGCAAGGATAGGGCATGTCAAAGCTCTTCAGTTTCTCATTGCTCTAGGAGCTGATATTAACTATTCCAAAAATGAAAAAAATGCAACAGCCTTGATGGTATCCAGTGAAAATAATCATCATGAAGTAGTGTGTCTTTTACTTGAAAAACAAGCCAATCCTAATATTCAAAAGCAAGATGGTGCAACTGCCCTTATGATAGCGAGTTACAAGGGTAATTATCAAGTTGTGGAATTGTTACTCAATACTCGAGCTGATGCAAGCATGCAAACACATGATGGAACAACAGCTTTGATGTATGCTAGTCAAAATGGTCATCACCAAGTGGTAGAACTGCTACTTAAGAAAGAAGTTGATGTTAATATCCAAACAAAGTTAGGAGCAACAGCCCTGTTTATGGCCACTCAAAATGGTCATTATCAAGTAGTGGAACTGTTACTCACTAAACAAGCTGATCCTAACATTCAGGAAGAAGATGGATGCACAGCTCTAATGGTAGCTAGTCAAAATGGTCACTATGAAGTGGTGGAGCTGCTACTGAAAGAAGTTGATCCTAATATTCAAATGCAAGATGGACGAACTGCTCTATTTATGGCTAGTCAAAATGGCTTTGATCAAATAGTGGAACTGCTTCTTAAAGAGCAAAACAGTCTTACTCAACAAAAACACGCCGATCCAGATATTCAAGCCCAAAATGGAATGACAGCCCTTATTATAGCCAGTATCAATGGACAATATCAAGTGTCAAAACTATTACTTGAAAAACAAGCAAATACAAATATTAAAATGAACAATGGGAAGACAGCCCTGAACCTAGCTAGTGAACATGGTCATCAACAAATAGTGGAACTACTACTTAAAGCACAAGCTGAGTCTAATGGTAGTTATCAAGAAGTGGATCAGTTACTCAAAGGAAACAATAATCCTGATATTCAGAGTCCTGATAAACCAATAATACAAGTGACATCAAGTGAATATGGTGATCAAGAGGTACAACTACTTCTAAAGGAAGATACTGAATCTAATATCCAAGGACATGGCAACACAACTGCTCTAATGATAGCCTCTGAATCTGGTAATTACGAAGAGGTAGAACTGCTTCTTAAAGAACAAGCTGATCCTGATATTCAAAAAGAAGACGGGATGACAGCCCTAATGATTGCCACTCAAAATTGTCATTATCGAGTGGTAGAACTGCTACTTGAAAATGAAGCTGATCCTAATATTGAAGCAAATAATGGAGAAACTGCTATGTATATAGCCAGTCAATATGGTTGTTATCAAGTAGTGGAACGTTTGCTCAGAAGACAGGTTGATCCTAATCCTCAAACATATGATGGATCAACGGCACTGTTTGTGGCTAGCGAAAATGGGCATGTTCAAGTTGTAGGACTAATACTTCAATATCATGCTAACAATATCGAAGAAGAAGATGGCGGTTCATCTTTGTTAACAGCTTGTCAAAATGGTAATTACAAAGTTGTTAAACAATTATTGAAACATCTCTCTAATCCCAATTTTCAAGCAGATGGCATAACAGGTCTGATGTCAGCTAGTTTCCTTGGCAATTACCAAATAGTTGAGCTTTTACTCAAAGAAAAAGCAGATATCGATATTCAAAATGAACAAGGACACACAGCTCTAATGTTTGCAAGCATGAGTGGTCATCATAAAGTAGTTGAACTGTTACTTAAAGAACATGCTGATGTTAATATACGTGCAAAAGATGGCTCCACTGCACTCTCATTGGCAATGGATCAAGGACAGATTAAAGTAATTGAACTACTGCGTACTTCCACATGAGCACAAATGTACCTTATAAAGAGTAACCTGACTTCATTAATAAAGAAATGGATGCAAAAGCTAAAGGTCACAAGTTTATTGTATATGAAAACATTTTCGATTCTCACAAGTTAAAGAAGAGACAGCATATGAAAAAGCATTCTCCATTTCTAGTAATTATTCTAAAGTTGTATATGTTTGTATAGTAACAATTACTGAGTATTGGCAGTGAATTGATTTTGGGGATTTCATATGATTCTGTAAACAACTTTCAATGTTAATTCCTAAAGTCTACTAAGAACTGAAGCTAGTGAAAGTCAATATCACTTCATAAGTGTCTGTATAAATCATGGTTGTATCACGTACACTCATCCTCATACTTAAATGTCTATAAAGTTAATTCAAAATGTTTTTAAGAAGAAATAAAATGTTCTGGACCTTAATATAAATGTACATGTAATATTGATATGTATTAATGGTATAATAATCTTCATTATATAGAGCACTTTAAAAACCACGGTGACCTCATAAATAAGTGACTAAAATTAGGTTACATGATATTTTGATTACCAATGATTAAAATAAGTATTTAATTAATTAAATAGAATTTTTATGGTCATATTTACAATTGATTAATGCTACAGTTTTTGTAATTGACCACACCTCACATGATGTATTACTATATTCAATCTAAAAATAGATAAATACCAAATATGGTAAACAAAACTGCAAGCATATTCACTACAAAGTATGTTAATCAGTTGCTACGGAAACATTGTTTACAATACTGCTGTCAAAATAATAGTGTATATCTACAATACAACTTATCATTCAGTGTTTACTGTTAACAACTTAGTAGTAAACTATACTAAAATATAGTACTATGTCAAGTGGTACAGAAGATTTGCCATATACTGGGAGACCAACAGTAGCTCAATTAGAAGAGTTGCTAGAATCTTTAGTTCGTTGGCAACAATTTGGGATTCACTTACCAGGAATTACAGATGCAACAATAAAGGAAATTGAGCGAGATAGACCAGGAAATAATGAATTACAAAAGATGGATCTATTCTCAAAGTGGCTTCAAGTTGTCCCTTCTGCATCATGGAAGGGTGTGATTGTTGCACTTAAGAAAGCAAATGAACACAATCTAGCTTCAATAATTGGAGAAGTGACAAATACAACAGTGCCAGGTAACTGTATAACAAGTATTTAAATATCATAATTACATTGGTCTTTACAGCTACAATGTCTGTCAATGAAAGTCAGGTCATCTCAAGTGCATATTTAGCTTCAGTGATTGAACGAGTGACTAGTACAACAACATCAGTAGGAACAATGGTACCAGTACCACAAGGTATGCCTGTATATATGACAGTATTATGACAATATTGTGATGATATTATTTTGTTTAGCTTTAACAGTCACGAGTCAAGGTGAATTTAAAATTGAGCAAGAAGAGAAAACGAAGAAAGATTTGCTCAGTCTGTTCAAAAAATTTGTTCATTTGGAAATAGAAGTTCGAAGAGAAGTAAACAAACGAGTGCAAAATCATAAGGAAATCCTTCCCGATATGATAAGACATTTGCGACCCTATGTAGATGATGATATCAGTCTCAAAGGAGTTCAAGATGTAGATGAATTATTTGATAAGATTGAACCATGTTATGATTTCTTGGATTGTGAAATAATTGTAGTGCTGTCTGAGCAGTACACTACATCTATTATCTCACAACAAGTAAAAGATCATTTTACATCAGCTATGGAGTTCCGTGAGTCAGGACCTATTGTAGCACTTCGAGAAGGTCTGAGGGACGTTTATATTCCTTATGTAAAATGTGGAAGTAATAAAGCACCCAATGTTATCATTAAATTGAACAATGCTTGGGATAAAGTTGCTACAAAGGCACTTTACACTCTAATCGAGCATTTACTTCCAATGGAGGACAAAACATCTCTTTTAAAGCACATTAAAATCTTTCCTGGGTCACTTACCATTGAATACTTTCTACATGAATCTAAAACTTTGTTACTGGCAACATACATTACAGGAAAGCTCGAATTTTTTCCTTTAGCTGGTGTTTTTGAAATACAAATCAAAAGAGAAGTAGTCTTATCACAAGAGGAGAGTATTAATTTTAATTTTAATACTGCACTACTTGATGCAGCTAAGGTAGGCCAAGTTGAAGCAGTTAAATTTCTTGTCACCTTAACTAATGCAAATTATTGCAATGAGAAAAGAAACATAGCTCTCATAGTAGCTAGTGAAAATGGTCATTATCAAGTTGCGGAACTGCTACTCAGCCAACAAGCTGATCCTAATATTCAAAACAAAAACAATGGAGTAACAGCCCTGTACACAGCCAGTCATAAAGGTCATTATCAAGTGGTGGATCTACTGCTTAAACAACAAGCTGATCCTAATATTCAAAACAATAACGGAGAAACTGCCTTATACAAAGCCAGTCAAAATGGTCATTATCAAGTGGTGGATCTGCTGCTTAAACAACAAGCTGATCCTAATATTCAAAGCAATAAAGGATCAACAGCCCTGTACATAGCCAGTCAAAATGGACATTATCGAGTGGTGGAACTGCTACTTGAACGACAAGCTGATCCTAATATTCAAAACAATAACGGAGTAACAGCCCTGTACATAGCTTCTCAAAATGGTCATTATCAAGTGGTGGAACTGCTACTTAAACAACAAGCTGATCCTAACATTCAAAGCATCAAAGGATCAACAGCCCTGCACATAGCTAGTCAAAATGGACATTATCAAGTGGTGGAACTGCTACTCAACCAAAAAGCTGATCCTAATATTCAAAGCATCAAAGGATCAACAGCCCTGTACATAGCCAGTCAAAATGGACATTATAAAGTGGTGAAACTGCTGCTTGAACAACAAGCTGATCTTAATATTAAAAACAATAATGGAGTAACAGCCCTGTATATAGCCAGTGAAAATGGTCATTATCAAGTGGTGGAACTGCTACTCAACCAAAAAGCTGATCCTAATATTCAAAACAATAACAGAAGAACAGCTCTGTACATAGCCAGTGAAAATGGTTATTATCAAGTAGTAGAACTCCTACTCAACCAACAAGCTGATCCTAATATTCAAAGCAATAATGGAGTAACAGCCCTGTATGTAGCCAGTCAAAATGGTCATTATCAAGTAGTGGAACTACTACTCAAACAACAAGCTGACCCTAATATCAAAGAGGAAGATGATTGGACTGCACTTATGATAGCTAGTCAAGAAGGTCATTATCAAGTGGTGGAACTGCTACTCAAACAAAAAACTGATCTTAATATCAAAGAGGAAGATGATTGGACTGCTGCACTTATGATAGCTAGTCAAGAAGGTCATTATCAAGTGGTGGAACTGCTACTCAAACAAAAAACTGATCTTAATATCAAAGAGGAAGATGATTGGACTGCTGCACTTATGATAGCTAGTCAAGAAGGTCATTATAAAATGGTGGAAATGCTACTCAAACAACAATCTGATCATAATATTCAAACACTAACCCTTTGATATGACATCTTTTAATTTTAATTTCACTCTTTTACAATGCATTTCTCTGACAAGTACGTATACAATCTATTTGTTCCATTTGTGCATAAATCATTTTCTGTAAGTGCAATAAATTTAGGTTATTTTTTTAAGTCCAAAATTACAAATGGTATATTTATTAAGATAACCTTTCTTTATGTTTTTTTAAGAAACAATCAAGACTATTTCTACTTTCTATTGTCTCTATTGGCAACATTTGTTATGAACATTATATATACATATATAATAATAATAATAATAATAATAATAAAATTAAAAAACTCAAAATAATAACAGATCAATTGCCCTGTGCAGAACCGGTCAAAATATTTATTATCAAGTGGTGGACTGTTACTTATAAACAAAGCTGATCATAATATTTAAACATGTTGGTAGAGCAATTCACCTGATCATTGCCAGTAATTCTGGTCATCTTTAAATAGCAAATCTTTTATTTAGAAACGAAACCAATTTTTATATTCAAACTTATATGGAGCAACTGTCCAGATCATAGTCAATTTACAAGGTGATCATAAAACAGTAGAATTGTTATTCAGAGAACAAGCTAACAATGCAAAAGAATTTAATGGTAGAATAGCTTTGTTGTTTAAAAGTCAAACTAATGTTTACAATATTGTAAAGTTAGTATTAAGACATCTTACCCATCCTAATTTTGAAGGAAAAGATGGGAAAATGGCTTTAATGTATACTAGTATCTGTGGTAATTACCAAATTGTTGGACTTTTGCCAAAAGAAAAGACTGATCGATATTAATATTCAAACTAAGCAAGAATGAACATCATGATACTGTTGAGCTACTCTGAAAAGGACATACTGATGTCAGTTTAAAAACGTAAGATGAATCTACTTCACTCTGTTACCAAGGGATCAAAACCACAGACAAGTGATTGAGCTTTTTCTCAGCAACACAATGCAAGACTTGAAGACATTCCAACCTAACTCAGTAAAGAGAGTTTGGAGCAACAAAACACAGCAATGAGTGAAACAATAATTATTAAAGAGGAAACAAACCTCATAAGTCTACCTGAAAAACAAATGACGCACATCCATACAATAAACATAAAGGCAATGTAGTTGATAGACTATTAGAATTAGCTCATATGGCCATAGTGGCTGCTCTTCATTAAGAAGCATATACACTCTCTGTCATTGTGTCTATGAATTAATGATTTCTATTCATTGACAAAACAAAGGTCATTGACAGTATAGGTTTATCCTTAGTATTACATATGTGCACTCATCACAACCATATTGGGATATTGATGATCAAAATTACCATTGTAATAAAAGTTTATTAATTATTAAAATTATGCCAAATAAAGCAACAATATATCAGTTATTTGTATCACTTTTGATAATTATTTATTCATAAGTATAATTGTACCTACACAATTAACTCTCATTAAATTATCATGGTCGGCTAACAGCTAGGCCACACCCAACATTGCATGACGTAATAGTACTGAATGTGATTCTTTTGATTTATCACATTGTCGTATTCATTATATAGGTATCACGTGATCTAAGACTTTATATGACTTCCCTATATTTAGTTTGTGGCATTATGAATATATTGAATTGGCAATTTTTACCTTATTTGGTTAAATTACACCTTCCTTCTGAGAAGAGTATGAATGATATTAGTAAATGAAGTACAATATTCACAGTTAACTATACCTGACAACATCCTGTCTCAAATTTCAATTTGAGCATATTTATAGAACCTATACTTAGAGTATATATACATTGTATACTAGCTAACTCTCTTTTGCTGTTTGTATCAAATCCATCAGAATGTCTGACAACTATAGCGCACAACCATCACTACCAGACTTACTGGAGTTACTAGAATCACTTACAAACTGGCAACAATTTGGCTTTCATTTGCCTGGAATCACTGATCCAGTGATACAAAAAATTGAAAAAGGCAACCCAAAACATTTGGAGTCACAAAAATCAGAACTTTTCTCAGAGTGGCTTAAAGTTGATCCTACTGCATCATGGAAGAAAGTGATTATTGCACTGAGAAGGGCGAATGAACCTGCTTTGGCTTCACAAATTGAACAAGAGACAGGTATAACAGTACCCATGGTACTACTACAAACAACAAAAGGTAAAATGTCATTATATCTATAAGTCGCTATCCACATTGTCTTATGTTTAGGTCCAATTTCCAAGTTTCATGGGAAAGGATTGCAATTGAAGGAAGAGGAAGATGCAGAACAAAAACTGAAGAATCTGTTTATAAATTTTGCTGATTTGCTAAGTGAAGCTCACAAAGAAATTGACGAGAAACTTGAATGTGAAAATGAAGCCCTTTCAGAAATTACACGCTACATGCAGGCTTTTGTTGATGATGACTTGAGTGGCCTAAATAAAAGTCAACTGTTTAAAAAGCTTGAGCCCTATTATGATTTCTTAGACAGTGAAAGCATTGCTGTCCTGTCTGAACAATTTGTTACACCTGATCTCTCACAACGACTAAGAGATCATTATAAACTATCTATGGAGTTTTGCAAGTCAGAATCAGTCAAAACACTAAGGAAAGTGCTAAATACCATTGACCTTCACTATTTAGAGAGTGGTAATAAGGAAGCACCTAATGTCTCTATTAAGTTAAATCAATGTTGGGATAATGCTCCCATAAACAGACTTTATAAGTTTTTCAAGTGCTTACTTTCACAAATTGATCAAAAAAAGTCTCTGTTAAATTTTATAACCATTGCTTCAGAAGGATCAGTTATTATTGAGTTCTATCTACCAGGGTTACAAGTAGAAGTCTTTAAGACTTATGCTAAAAGTAAAGTCTGCTTTTTTCCTCTTGTTGGAATCTTTGAACTACAAATTAACAATGAACCTATCTTTACAGAAAATGCAAACAACAACTTTCAGTTTGATTCTGCACTTTATGATGCAGCAGGGATGGGCCACGTTGAAGCAGTTCAATTTCTTCTTTTATTAGCTAATGCTTGCTATTGTAATGAAAAAGGAGTAACACCCTTAATGTATGCTTGTCAAAATGGTCATTATGAAGTAGTGGAAATGCTTTTGAAAGAACACATTGATCTAAATGTTCAAGAGGAAAATGGAGCAACAGCTCTACTTATAGCCAGTCAAAACAATCGTTATCAAATTGTGAAACTCCTACTCAAACAAAGGGCCAATCCTAATATACAAATGTTATGTCGAACAACAGCCCTGTACGTTGCATCTCAAAATGGTCATTATAAAGTGGTAGACCTGCTATTGAGTGCTCAGGTTGATCCCAACATTCAAACACAAAGCGGAGCAACGGCTCTGTATGTAGCCAGTCAAAAAGGTAATTATAAAGTGGTGGAATTGCTACTTAACAAACAAGCTGATCCTAATATAAAAACAGAAAAAGGAGCAACAGCCCTATTTATGGCCACTGAAAAAGGTCATTATCAAGTAGTGGAACTACTACTAAAAGACCATCGATTAGATCCTAATATTCAAAGGCTTGATGGAACAACAGCTCTGATGATGGCTAGTCATAATAATGACAGTCAAATGATAGAACTACTACTCAAGAAACAAACCAATCCTAATGTTCAAACAAAACAAGGAGTAACAGCTCTGTTCAAAGCCAGTAAAAATAATTATTATGAAGTTGTGGATTTACTACTCCAAGCACAAGCCAATCCCAATCTTCAAGTTGAAGGTGGGCAAACAGCTCTGTTCATGGCTTCTGTTAATGGTCATTACCGAGTGGTGGAACGACTGCTCAAAGCAAAAGCAGATCCTAATATTCAAGCAAAAGATGGAACAACACCTCTGTTAAAGGCCAGTCAAAATGGTCATCATGAAATAGTGGAGCTGCTACTTAAAGTACAAAATAATAGCATTTGGGAACTAAGTGGAGTATCATCCCTGCTACTAGCCAGTGCAAATGGGCATTTTCAAGTAGTAGAGGTGCTTCTCAAAAAGCAAGTCAATCCTAATTTTCAATACGAAAGTGGTATGACGATCTTGATGATAGCCAGTTTAAAAGGTCACTATCAAGTAGTGGAGCTGCTACTAAATAAACAAGCGGATCCTAACATTCAAGCTGAAGATGGAACAACAGCCCTTCATTTGGCAAGTGAAAATGGTCATTATGAAGTGACGGAACTGCTAATCAAGATGCAAGCTGATCCTAATATACAAATGCTAGATGGAACAACAGCTCTCTTCATAGCTAGTATGAATGGTCATCATCCAGTGGTGGAACTACTTCTAGAAGAACAAGCTGATCCTAATATTCAAATAGAAAGTGGAGCAACTGCTTTGTTTGTAGCTAGTCAAAATGGTCATTTTAAAGTAGTAGAATTACTACTCAACAAGCAAGCCAATCCTAATATTCAAATGTCAGATGGAGCAACAGCTCTTTGCATAGCTACCCAGAACTGTCAAAATGAAATAGTAGAACTCTTACTTAGAAAACAAGCAGATGCTGATATTCAGATTCATAATGGAGCAACAGCGCTATTTCTAGCCAGTAAAAATGATAATTATGAAGCAGTGGAACTCTTGCTCAAGTATCAAGCCAATCCTAATATTCAAATGCACAATAAAGGAACAGCCTTGCATGTAGCTAGTCAAAAAGGTCATTACAAAGTTGTAGAATTGCTACTCAAAGAACAAGTTGATCCCAATATACAGGAGGAAAATGGCTTTACTGCTCTGATGATAGCTGGTAAAAGTGGATATTATAATGTGGTGGAACTATTACTTGACCACAATGCAGATCCTAATATTGAAACCAAGAGTGGAAATACAGCTCTATACATAGCAAGTGAATGCAATCATTATCATATAGTGGAACTGTTGCTTAAAGAGCATTTCAATTCAACACAGAACAGAGAAACAATCCTTTACAGAGCCAGTCAAAATGGTGACTATCAAATGGTAGAACTGTTATTAAAGAAGACAACTATTCAGGCAGGAACAGGATCAAAAGCCTTCGTCATAGCAAGTGAAAATGGTCACTATCATATAGTGAAATTTCTACTAAAACATCTCGCTAACAATGTTGATAAAGAAGATGGAGGTGTAGCTTTGTTAAAAGCAAGTGAAAAAGGCTATTACAATATCGTGGGGATAATATTACAGAGTCTAATGAATCCTAATTTTGCACAAAGGGATAATGTAACAGCTTTGATGTTAGCCAGTGCAAATGGCCATTATGAAGTTGTTAAACTTTTACTTAAAGAACATGCCGACATCAATATGCAAGCACAAGATGGATCTACTGCTCTTTCACTAGCAAAGGATCATGGATACCATGAAGTAATTGATTTGCTTCTTAGTCACACAGAATAAATAAATGTTTAATCTAATTAAAGCTTCAAGATTATATGACTCATGGTATGTACATATAATTATACATATTATGGCTAAAGATATGCACTCCATACATATGCACATTCCAAAGCTCATTCATATTACATACATTTATGCCATTATATGATGCTGCAAAAACATAATTTTCTTTTTTTATTTGTTGTATATCAAGTTTTATTAATTAGCAAATGTTGTTAATTAGATACTTTCATATGGACTATGGACTTGGGAATGATAATGTCATCCTATAGTGAAGTGTTAAGCATCAGTGCAACTTGATGTCCTCAAAAGACTGGGAGTTCTATCCTTTTTTTCACTATAGAGGTCTTTACCTATTTTTTCTGAATATTATGCATACAGCAAGGTATGGAATTATTGCCATACCTCAAGCTTTTAACACACTGGTTATAAAACATTTCTACACTTGAAGGCATAAACATATAAAAACTACAAAATTCACAGTTTGATCATACCTCACGTGATAATAACAATATTCATGTTACCATAGTGATTCTGAATCACAAACATACTATATGCTAAAAATAGATATGAACCTAATATGGAATAAATCAAATATTACCATCTCTGGTTGCCATGGAATTCCTTTCTAGAGCTAAACTGAACAAACATTATACAAGTCTATCAGTTGAACTGTTGCTTACATGAGACATGGCCAATAATCTTGTAGAGTGTGATACATTGGCTGCCTCAGATCTTAACCAACCAACAGTACAAAAACTACAGGAGTGGTTGGATCCATTAGAAGATTGGCAAGTATTTGCTGTTCACTTGCCTGGAATCCCTGATGCAAATACAACAAGACAGAAAATTGAAAGAGACAGGCCAAACAATATACGGTTACAAAAATTGGATCTCTTCTCAGAGTGGATTAGAGTTGACCCTGCTCCATCATGGGAGAAAGTGATTGTTGCACTGAGAACGGCGAAAGAATATGATTTAGCTTTGAAAATTGAAAAACTAACAGGAACAACAGTACAAATATCAAAGGGTAAGCTGTTACACAAAGTATAACATTAGCATAGCTAACCAATTGTCTCATTGTTTAGACTCACCTGGAAGCCCTAAACAATTACAGGTAGAAGGAGAAGAACAAACACGAGAGAAATTGCGTAGTCTTATAGTCAACTTTGCTGGTTTAGTAATTAAAGTACAAGATGAAGTAGACAACAGAGTACGAAATAATGAGGAAAAACTAACTCTTATTGTACGTTTTTTAAAATCTGTACTTTCTTGTATAAAGGAGAATGTGAAAGAAGTCCAGGAAGTAAATGAACTATTTGATAAAATAGAACCATATTATGATTTCTTAGATTGTGAAATCATTGTACATCTGTCTGCACGCTTTACTACATCTGATATCTCCCAAAAATTGAATAATCACTCCAAAGAAGCTGAGGATTTTCGCAAGTCTGGAAGTGTCAAAGCACTACGAGAAGGTCTGATAAAGTTTTATGAGCCATATATACAGAAAAGAGTTAAAGAGGCACCCAATGTTATCATCAAACTAAATCAGCCATGGGATATAGTTACTATAGATGGGCTGTACAAACTGCTTGGGTACTTACTTCCACAACACTACAAGGAATCTTTACTAAAAGCTATTACAATTGATAAAGGATCAGTGATTATCAAATACTTTCTACATAAATCTGATGCTAACAACCTTGTAATTACTATTAAGACTAAAGAGAAGTTTTTTTCTCTTGTTGGGGTCTTTGAAATAACAATAGAACAAGAAGTTATCTTTTGTGAAAAAGAAAATGACAGCTTTTGTTTTGATTCTGCTCTTTTTGAGGCATCAGAAAAAGGCCATTTTGAAGCGGTTGAGTTTCTTCTTACAATTATAGCTAATATTGACTATTGCAATGAAAAAGGAGTAACACCTCTGATGATAGCCAGTGAACATTGTTATTTTCAAGTCGTAAAGCTGCTTCTTAAAAAACAAGCAGATCCTAACATTCAATGTCAAAATGGGTCAACAAGTTTACTGCTAGCTTGTCTGAAAGGTGATTATGACATTGCTGAATTATTACTTCAACATAATGCTGATCCTAACATTCAAAATCAAAGAGGAATGACAGCATTAATGTTTGCCATCCAAATGCGTCATGACAATGTGACTGTTGTGACAGAATTGCTTGTTTCATATCAAGCTGATCTAAATATTCAAAGAAAAAAAGATGGAATGACTGCTTTATTGATAGCCAGTAAAAATGGTCAAAATCAAGTGGTAGACCAGTTACTCAAGGCAATGGCCAACCCTGATATTCAAACACATGATGGAAGAACAGCCTTGCACATAGCCAGTGAAAAGGGATTCCTTCAAGTGCTTGAATTACTCTTAAAAAATCAAGCTGATCCTAATATCCAAGCAGATGATGGAACAACACCTCTGTACATAACCTGTCAATATGGTCACTATCAGCTTGCCAAACTACTACTCAGAGCACATGCTAATTCAGCTATTCAAACACAAGATGGAAAGACTGCACTGTTTATAGCCAGTCAAAATGGTCATTATGAAATAATAGAGTTGCTGCTTAAACAACAAGTTGATCCTGATATTCAATTAGAAAATGGAATCACAGCCCTTTTTATATCCAGTGAAATTGGCCATTTAAAAGTGGTAGAATTGCTACTGGAAGCTAAAGCCAATCCCAATATTCAAATATATGATGGAACAACTCCTTTGGTAATGGCCAGTCAAAAAGGTCACTACCAAATAGTGAAGCACCTACTTAAAGAACAAGCTGATCCAAATACTCAAACACATGATGGAGCAACAGCTTTGTTTGTAGCTAGTCAAAATGCTCATTATGAAGTGGTGGAATTGCTACTGATAAACAAGGCTGATCCAAATATTCAAACAAATAAAGGATCAACTGCTCTGATCATTGCCAGTCAATTTGGTCATCTTCAAATAGTCGATCTTTTACTTATTAATGAAGCCAATCCTCATATTCAAACTGAAGGTGGGGCAACTGCCCTGATCATAGCCAGTTTAAATGGTCATCATCAAGTAGTAGAATTGTTACTCAGAGAACAAGCAAACAATATTGAAGAATATGATGGTGGAACAGCTTTGCTGTTGGCCAGTCAAAAGGGTTTTTACAGTATTGTTAAGTTGCTATTAAGGCACCTTACTAATCCTAACTTCAAAGGAAAAGATGGGAATACCGCTTTAATGTCTGCTAGTTTCTGTGGTAATTACCAAATTGTTAAGCTTTTGCTTGAAGAAAAGGCTGATACTGATGTTCAAACAAAGCAAGGATGGACATCGTTGATGCTAGCCAGTAAGAATGGTCATCACAATATCGTTAAATTGCTCCTAAAAGAACATGCTGATGTCAACTTGAAAGCACAAGATGGATCTACTGCACTCTCACTAGCGAGGGATCGTAACCAGGACCAAGTGATTGAGCTTCTTAGTAACACAAAGCAAGACTTGAAAGACCTTCCAGCCAAACTCAGTAATGAAGGTTTGGAGCAACAAAATGCAGAAATGAGTGAAACAATACTAATAAATTCATGTGAAAAACAATCGAAACAGGAATGTGAAGAAAATGCCGTATACAGTAAACATAAAAGCAGTATAAGTACTGCTGAGATTGAAGACAGAGCATTGGAATCAGCTCATATGACAATAGCCACTATTATTCGTTAAGAAGCTAATACACTTTGTTATTGTGTCTGTGAATTAATAATTTCTGCTGAAAAGAAAAGTCATTGACAGTATAGGTTTATCCTTAGTATTACGTATGTGCACTCATGACAATCATATTGGGATATTGATGATCAAAATTACCATTGTAATAAAAGTTTATTAATTATTAAAATTATGCTAGATAAAGTAACAATATATCAGTTATTTGTATCACTTTTGATAATATTATTATTCATGAGTGTAATTACACCCACGCAATTAACTCTCCTTAAAATGGGCGGGTATTTTGTTTAGTATAAAAGGCACTCTAACCACGAACAACTGTTCAGTTTTTATACAACATATTATAGTACAAGTTAACCTTTGAGAACGAGCCTCTAGTTTTAGAAGAAGCTTCTGAAAGATTTAACTGTTCATCCAAAAGGGAAATCTATATCGTTTTTCATTTTACAAAGAGAAGACAGCCATTTTGTAACAATGGGTTGTGCATTTAGTACCGGTGACAAAGATCTCCTTGCTGCTACACAGAGAAGTACAGCCATAGACGAGCGACTAGCCTACGAGAGTGCTCGAAGAAGAAACGAGATAAAACTCCTTTTACTAGGTGAGTATACGAGTGAGGCCGTTAGGCTTGTTTATAGTTTTGTCACAGACGGTTTCAAGTTATGTTTATCAGAGAATTCAGTGTTTATTGTCAGTATCTAGATATTGCTAATTCTCATACACACAAACATATAACTTAGATATTTCTTGAAAGTGAAGGGAAGAGCCTAGTGGCAACACCAGCTGGCATATTTACAGCTTTTGTTATTATAAAGAGCTGTCATTGTGATGAGCCAATAAGAGGCCACAAAGAAAAGGGGGTGTTTTATCTATGTAGAGCAACATGTATCTAACACAATATCAAATTGATATTGTGTATCTCTTTAAAAACTGCCATAACATAGCTTATTCATTGTTTAAATTGTCTAATTCATTAGCTGTGGAGGTGTATTGTCCAGTAGACTAGGCCTTTTCTTGTTCTAGCTATAAATGGTATTGGTTAACTGTGATTCTAGTTACTGTAGCTCATCCCACAGTTGATACTGTGTGTGGCTTGTAGTATTGGCTAGGAGACAACCACTGGGGAGGTCTGTATACACAGTTGATTTTTCAGTGGGAATTTGTATAGTGATGTTTGTTTAGTGAATATGTAATATTAACTGCGACCTTTTACTGATTGAATACCTTAATAATGTATAGTAGATGTAGCAACTAGAGTTTGTTAAGAAAACATCTGAAAGACACGTGTTACCCTGTTTTCTTGTGATATTTCTGCCTATATTTGATTGTTCTTATAATCTATGATATGTAGTATAGTTAACTATATTAATAGGTTTTGCAATATACTACAGTTATGTGCTGATATACTACAGTTAAGTGCTTTAGTGGATCATAAATTAGACTAGTAGACAATAGTCATTCTGCTCACTCCTTTCTGCCCACGTGTTAAATACTATCTCTTTCTTTGATCTTTGGTAGAGATAACTTTGATCCTTAATTAATGTACATTCTATACTGTTACTGAGTAAACAATATTACTTTACTACATAACTAATTATTATTAACAAAGGTGTTGACGGACAGGGTGAAAGCTACCTAGACTTTTTAGAATGGATATTCTTTAATAGAGTATATTGATAGATAGAAAGTAAACTCAAAAGACAGCATTGATTAAGATGCATTAAAGTACAGTCTTATTGTACGAAAACAAGTGTTACAATTTAAAATAAAGTGATTATGTCATTTAATAATCCTTTATTTACTATTGGAATTATTAGTGCATGTAATGATCTTGTTAGATATGTTAATAGTGCCTATTATTTCAATGAAGACATTACTTTCGTTTGAGAAGCTTCTGTTGTGAAGACATGGTATATTTTAGCAAAGTGTCAATGAGATATTTTGTTAACAATATTGGCATTTGTCTCACAGCTTTGTTGAAATGTATGTGTGTCTGTTAATGTAGGAGTGAGTGAGTGTTAATGGGTGTGGTTTAGACAATTGTTTTGACTGACTTATAGCTAATGAGTTTGAATTCAGAGAAATAGTTAATGTCCAGACATGTGCACAGAGAGAAAGCTACTGTAATGACCAGTAATGTCAATAGTTAGGATGTTTACATAATAGTTGTTGTCTAAAAGTTTACTAATTATTTCAGTCATGTTAAATATGAAGTCTGTTAAAAGAGTTTAATGATTTCTTGTGAACTAGTTTGTCCCTATCAACACTTATGTATGTGTGTTACCTATCATAACACTTAGTATGTCATCCCTCATAAGTCAGGAATGACATTGTTCGAGTGGACTTTTTGGGATGTAAATATGAATGAAGTGCTGTTGTATACATAGTTGTGACTAGTACCCCCTATAATAGATTGAAATGAGATGAAATAATTTTAAATATGTAGAAACACTTACTTCTGACAAACTGATATCATGAATTTACTGTCTAGTGACGTTAAGTCATTTAACCTGCTCTATGGCATGTTAATAATCCAGTTACCATACATGTGCAGTAGTATATTATTTATATAGGATGTTATCTTAATGGTAGTGTTAAGCTTATCTTACTCTCTGACTTCAACATTGACAAAGCTGAGAGTCAGTTACCATGGTAACTAATACATGTAAAGCAGTGTATCCTTTACAGAGGATGTTATCTTAATGGTAGTGTTAAGCTTACCTTACTATGTGACTTCATCATTGACAAAGCTAAGAGTTGAGTTACCATAGCAATCAATATATGTACAGAGGATGTCATCTTGTTAAACTTACATGACATAGTTTGACATCATCATTGATGCAGATAACATGTTTAGATGACATATTTAGATGACATGTTTAGACAAGAAACTGTTTATCTTTTCCTTTGAAGATTTGACATCAAACCTGTTACAATGGTGCCCTTTGCACTTTGGAGGCTGTTAGTCTTAGCAATGCTAGACAATAATAGATTACAATTACATTAGCATACTGTGACTGAGTGTACACTTCCTATGAAATAAAGCACACACGCGCACACGCACACACTTACAAACTAGCTTGCATTGTATCCATTACGCATCATTAGTTCTACAGTTTGTAAAATGGCAAGATAGCAACCATTACTCAGTAACTTAGCTAGCATATAATCAAAGGATGATTTGTGTGTTAGTGTATTGACATATATAAAATGTTTGCAGTTACTAGTAATGATGATGTAAGCCTATGTAAGCATTATTTATATAATATTCAAAGGATTTACTATTACTAATTGAGTATCTTAAGTAATGTCCATATATAGACTGATTATTGGATGGAGGGGCACGGGTGTGAGTGACTTTGTAGAATTCATGTGGTCTTGGTTCTAGATAACTACATTGTTTAGTGTTTGTGTTATTTACTCTCTCTCTCTCTCTCTCTTTCTGTAGGAGCTGGTGAATCTGGGAAAAGCACGTTTGTTAAACAAATGAAGTAAGTTGATTAACTATGACTTAATGTGACATCACATTGCATCACATTTCATTTCCTGCCATACAAAAACAGTGATCTCTGTTGACAACAACACTTTATGTTATTGCTTCCCGTTATTGTGTCATATATAGACAATATTAAATGCCAATTATAATCATTAATAAAAGACATGTTGATCATTTTTGTCTGTTAGCGATTACCCTTTAAAAAAGAAGATACTTGTAACATAATATATTAGTGTATTGTGTGTATCCTTTTTGTAATAAGTTTGTGATGAATTGACAATTTCCTGGCAGGTGTTCAATGTTAGTGTTGCATCAGGGGATACTTGCTTATCATAGCAACACCTGATGTCTCATTTATGCATGGACATGCACATGTGCATATACATGTATTCATATTGCATCATAGTTACATATATTTATATGTTCTCTTTACATGTGATTAGTTAATATAGTAAAGTACTTATAAAGGACTTCCAGTGCCATACTAATGTTTCAGTGTATTATCCAACCTTTGTAATGAGGGTATTTATTATTAGGTCTAAATGTCTAGTCCTTAATTCTGATGAATATGGTGCAAGGTTAAGTTGGTATAACCTCCTTGTGAACTAAAGATGTGGTCTATTAATTTGAAATGACTTAGGATTTAGCAGTCATTGTGGCATGTGATTTTTGTTAAACTACACTACAGTTATAATAAGGCCTTTGGATAATGTTCTATTATAACTTTGTTATTTTCCGCTTGTGTTACTACAAGGTTTAATCCCCTTATAGATTACTTCCTTATAGTTCGTCAACTGTTGTTTTAGTTTACTGTACTTGTACTCTTTAGCCTAAGGGAAACTGTCTAGTCACTGATTATTGTACTAATGATATTAGTATAGTGATGCACTGTGTTTATGTTTGTGAACTATTCTACTGCCAGACATTGCCAATGATAATCGTTTAAGAGTACACACAAGGGAAAGTCCTGTATGCTAAAATTGTGTTAATCTTATTAAAGGCTGTCTGTTAATTTTGTATTTTTTTTGACCAACTGATAATATGATAGACATAACAATTGTATTTGTAGATATAGAGCTGATTATACATCAGGAAGACAACCTATTTGTCTCTTAGAGACTTGTATAATCTATTGTCATTGGTGTCAAATAATGTTTTATGTACTGTATAGCTCAGTAATGGCTTTTAGTATTGACCGTGTGTCATACTAGTTTTGTTTGATGGAGTGTGCAACTGTTGAACTAGGCAGTACATTGTTAGTTGTTGTTGTGACATCTTCACAGGAAATAGAACAAGGAGATAGATATGTGTTGGGAAGGCAATGTTGTTTATCATTCGAGTATTATAAGGAATAAATAAATATTGTTTATAAGGGAATTAATTTAAATCGATTATTTATTGTACTCTCTTGTTGAGAGACATAACGAACTAGGCCACCACCCAAGTAAAAAATGCAGGTTGTAACTAATGGACTATTATCTATAATACTTATATGAATGCATACTCCTTGCGCTTAAAGCCAAGAATGTTTAAGAAGTTGTTTGTCGGTGTGTGTGTGTGTGTTGTACATGTATTTTTGAAGTATAACATTTAGTCAAGCTGTTTATGTCTCCATTCATGAATACTACATATTAAAAGCCTATGAATATCATTATACAGCTTTTATTGTACACAGTGTATTCCCTCAGGCAATGTTGATTTTGTGGATCGTCTTCTGGTCTCTTTAGTAACTGTATTGATAACTTAACTCTCATTGTTTAGTTGTTACATAATTCTCTCCTCTCTGTCTCCCCAGGATCATTCACGAACAAGGCTTCACAAGAGATGAATGTAAACAATACAGACCAGTTGTCTATAGCAATACCATCCAATCACTAGCAGCAGTAATTAAAGGGATGGATCTATTGGGAGTGAACTTCCATAACCCATCTCGAAGGGTAAGTACTACACTATGATACTAATGTTTCTAATGGTGGGATGGGGCATAGCAGTTGTCATAATTGACTCCTGTTTTGACAGTACTGAGGTGATGTTGCTTTAAGTGCAGACTAAGAGACTGTTATTAAGGATAACTAAATAAGACTTGTAGTTTTGTTGTTTTAAAGAACAGTTATTGATACCCACAGGCTTCAATACTAGCATACTATAAATATGTATTACTTGTATTGTTGCTATGGTATCTCAGAAGATAAGCTGTAGTAAACATGGCTTACTTTCAATTTCGTGTTTGTTGCTTCAAACTAAGTTAAAATTCCTAAGCTGAATCTGTAGTTATCAACTTATCGTGTTCTTGCAGTCAGTTCACTTTTTAGACATACTAATTGTAGTTTGAGCTGTTACTTGTAGACATATTTTAGATATTTTATACATGTCTCCTGCTATGTGTAATATGATTTAGTGTAATGAGTAGGTTTGTGTAATACGGTCACTATTTTATAACTTATAGTGATACTTTATAGCACTGTTATTAATGCTGTGACCTGTTGATAGCATTTTAAGAGTAAGGTAGTAAGGATTTCATATCTGAGCTGGTCTAGGTGGTTAAGTAATCAACACATGACCTAGGATAACTACCATTAGTAACCTCTAGACTAGTGAATATTAGGACTTACCACACTGACCTAGGATAGTTAACATTAGTACTTACCACAGTGACATAGGATAACTACCATTAGTAACCTCTAACCAAGTGAATATTAGTATTTACCACACTGACCTAGGATAGTTAACATTAGTACTTACCACAGTGACATAGGATAGCTACCATTAGTAACCTCCAGACTAGTGAACACCATTACTTACCACAGTGACCTAGGATAGTTAACATTAGTACTTACCACAGTGACATAGGATAACTACCATTAGTAACCTCCAGACTAGTGAACACCATTACTTACCACAGTGTCATAGGATAATACATAAGTAATTACCACAGTGACACAGGATAAATATCCAGTGCTATAATGACCAAAGAGGATATCACAATGACGTAACATGTACATAGATAAATGTAGTGATAAACGTTTGTCTTTATCATCTTGAACAATTTCATGAGCTGACATCCTGTTTACATTCATTTGTCCATGTAAAATACATTTAGCCTGTTCATGTATTACATTTACATGTAAAAACATGTACATCACACAGTACATGTATTATGTATGTAAATGTACTAGGGTGGGTGTCATATCAAAGCCTGTCTTAAATAAATGAACAGATGGCACAATGAGCGATAAGGCTGGAATATATATCATTACTTCAGTTTAGAGTCCATATTCATGTATATGTGGTTTCCATGTGTCTAGGAGTCATTGCCTTTTGTGATCAGCTTCCATTATACTTGTGTGTGACAGGATAGTTGTTGACAACAAGACCAAAGGCTCTCTAATTCAATTACTAAATCATCATAAGAATACTTGTGTTTTAAGTGGCTTCTCAAATAGTTTGAGGTTTTTGTTTATAGCCTATAATTGAATAAATTATCAACCATGTTGCATAACATGTAAGGTGGGTATGTGCAATCTCTTGTTTTGGATTAAGCATCTAATGCTTTGATCTTCTAATATTATGAAAAGATTACATTTCTTGCAAACAGTTTGTCAGTTTCTGGGTGTAGATTCTTATCAGTTCATCTAAGGAGTTCGTTTGTCTTTGATATCAAACGATTGTGTTCTCCTGATGTTTGTAAGATTTGTAGTGTTTGGAAATGATCTAAGGATTCTATGGAGTACAAATTGTGATTATTAAAAACAACTGGTTTTGCGCAATACTTTTGGTACTATGACAACACTATTTATAGTAATGTAGGTCATGGTTTGTGCTATATTTAGTAACAATGACAATAGTGTTTAATGTACATATTGTGTCTGTTTATGTTCCAATATCCAGGGAAGGTTGCATTTCATTGTTGTGTTGGTGTAATACATCCTTCACTTCTTCCCTAACTTCTCTTCCTTTCTTTTTCAGGGTGATGCAATGATGCTGTTTGAGATCACAGCAAGACATCAAGATACTGAGCCATTTTCTCCTGCTTTGCTCTCATCTATGAAGAGACTATGGGCAGATCCTGGAGTGCAGTACTGCTTTAGAAGATCCAGCGAATATCAACTTAATGATTCTGCTAAATAGTAAGCTAATAGTAGTTATTGTAGGTCACTGTAGTAAGTACTGATGAACACTAGTCTATAGCTTTCATCATGGTACATGTTAATACATTCCCTGTCTTCTCTCTTTGTAGTTATCTTGACAGTTTGGATAGGATAGGAGACAGACGTTATATTCCTTCAGAACAGGATATACTGAGAACACGTGTAAAATCAACAGGAATTGTAGAGTATGAGTTTGACTACCAACGACTCCATTTTAGGTAAGAGACATATGGTACATGTCATATGGGTAGTTTATTGTGGCATAGCTAATGTCTATGAGACTGTGTACATATGTACAGATGAAAGGGTTCAATACAAAGGATAGTACCCTTTAAACATAGACATTCTGTCTCAATTTAGCACAGTTCTCTTGTACTTCCTCAGTTATAAGGCAAGAACTGTGGAAATTTGAGACAGAATGTCTGTGTTTAAAGGGTATTTACCTTTAGTAATGATTCCCTTTCTTCTGGACTTTAAAGTTTTTTGTAGTAGTAAGAATAATTGTACTAAGAAAAGTACACATCATATCCTCATTTGTAAGGCATCTTTGTGTTTAAAATGTTCTTAAAATATATTTTAAATTGCACAGTGTTATAAATTATGTGCTGAGAATATAGTATTAACTCAAACATAAGGGAGCTTAGAGTTGTGCATGTTTCCCAGACATGGATAGCCAACCTTATTGAATTAAGTACACACCAATAAAGGAACTATGGACATTATTGAATAGTGAGTGTTGGCTTAGTCTAGACATTATGTGCGTTTTCTAATGTAAACAGACCGTGCTGTTGAAGCTAATTCTCATACAGTGAAATCAACTACTTTAATAATGTGAAATGTTTGGACTATAAAGATACATTTACTTTATCGTACACAAACTGAAGTTAATGTTGTCATTGACTATCACTTCCACATTATCACAGTATGTCACTAACAGTTACAACATGCTAGTGTATAATTTAGTCAACCAACAACACAAGGAAGAGAATATACTACATGTATATACATCTATACATAGCTACAGTATTGTTCTATACTTCCCTTTTGTGTCAGCATTAATTACAGCTGTTATTGTTGTCATCATGTGACCAATGTGTTGTCTTATTAAGCGCTAACATAGTCTGAATTTAGACTAAAGAATGTTGTTATCATTATAGATGATGTTTATTTCTTCATCCTTTCCCCCACCCTCATTCTCTCCCTTTCTCCCTAAGAGGGTCTTTATCTAATAGGGTCTTTTAGGATATTGTTATTTTAATATAAGTTTAAGAACAAAGAAATTTGTTTTAGATTTAATAGAATATATTTGAAAACACAAGTGGGAGATTTATGAAAGGGGAATACTTTATTTAGTCTATTACTGCTTTCATCTTTGCGATAATAATTTTAATTTAATTTCATTTATTTAAAATAACAACTGGATTTGATTTCTTATTTCCTGACAATGTGGTCAAGGGGAAATCTTGGATAATTACAGTGAAACCACAGTGATTGTCACTGACTTACCACATTAATCATTTAATGTTGTCATTTATGTAGCCATTGTAAGTATGAATGTATCACACAAACTGCTGTCTGACATCATCTAGGATGTGGTAGTAACTTGTATGACATTTGCAATGCTATGTGTATCTGACTCTGCAGTATCAGTTTTTAAACCACACATGAATGATCTAATACTTCCTAGAACTAATACTTGAGAAATTGGCATTGTTGCTTGTAAATTTTGTTGTTTTCTTATTGTCGTGACATTATAACTTAAAAATTTAAAATGCTCAGATACCGAGAATTAAAATTACTAAGAGAAATAAAATACATAATAGTAAGCTAAATGTGTCTGATAAAATTAAGGACATTTGAATGTTTAAAATAATAGCTACTATAAAATGTATCATTTTATTTGTGATGTTAGTACTGGTCATTATGTATTGTTTCATGAACATGACATGCGAGGATGAAGAACAAACCAAAGTTGTTGACAATAATTATTAATTATTAATTATTGGATTATTTTTATCATCAGTGTATTATAATCAGATTGTTATAGTCTCAAAACGGTTACACACAAGATAATCTAATGATAGATTGTTAATGCTTTAGTTTTGGTATTGACTGTAATGAATGGTATAATAAATTGAATTAATCCACTCTACATTAATATAGAATTATCAGATTAGTGAATACTAGCTGTAATCTCTAGACAAGTGGTGACATATAGGATAACTACCATTAGTTAAGCTCTAGACTAATGAACATCAGTACTTATCACAGTGACCTAGGATAGCATCTAATAGTTAAACTCTAGACTAATGAACATTTAAAAATCATTTTGTTTGTGATAGCAATTGATTCTTAAGAATGTTTACGATGTATCAATCACCATCATCCTCGCTCCATAAGGAGAAGGTGTATCTGAACTGTTGTCATATCATCTATTATAACTGGAATGCTCAGCTAATATTTAAAGAGAACTCATAACTCGCATTATAGAAAATAAAACTCTCACCAAATACCACAAATACCAAAGTGGTCATTAAACCAGTATAAAGTTACATAGTTGTCTTAACTAGGGAGAGAGACATGTTGTTACCAGCTAATGTGTGTCTAGGTATGTTAAATGGTTGTGCAAGCAAAGGAGGATTGAAACAAAATCAATATACAATATCAAAGCTTTGGTTTGAGGTGGTAAACAGTCTTATGTATCTATTTTACACGTGGTAATCATGAAGTCACGTACCTATGGTCAAAAACATGAAAGTGACTTAGCTTGCAAACAGATCAATAACATAAATGTTATGCATGCAAGACTGTCCACCCACCACTTGCTGTTGTGACATTACTGCCTACACACTTGTTTTAATACAAAATAAGAGTTTATGGGTATATGACCTACTTAGGTAATGAAATTTTGCCAGATAAAAGTTGGCCAGTTGTTATGTATTTGTGCCAGTCACTCCTTTTTTGGAAGTGATTAGCCATTTCAATATTTTATACATGTACTTAATTGTTTTATTTTATTGTGTTATTATTGTTTACATTATTCACCCACTAAATGAACATCACCCATCCCTTAATATTCCACTTACAATGGATCCATCTTCTCTCACTTTTTTGAGACAAGTCACTCCTTTTTTGAAATGATTAGCCATTTCAATATTTGATATATGTACTTATAATTGTATTATTTTATTATGTTATTATTGTTTCTTTTCTTTTAGACTTGTTGATGTTGGAGGTCAGAGATCTGAGAGAAAGAAATGGATTCATTGTTTTGAAGACGTCACAGCTATTTTGTTCTTTGTAGCTTTATCAGCCTATGACTTAGGTCTGAGAGAAGATGGATCCATTGTAAGTAGAACATTAATGGATGGGTGATGGTCATTTGATGGATGAATGATGTAGGACGTTCATAAATGGACACTACTTGATAACACATATACCATCATTTATTGTTTTTTTTTATTACTTAGAACCGAATGGAAGAAGCCTTGCGATTATTTAACTCTATTCTCAACAACAAATGGTTCCTGGACACTTCTGTAATTCTATTTTTAAATAAGAAAGATCTTTTTCAAGAGAAAATCAAAGACAAACCACTTATTGAATGTTTTCCTGACTACAGAGGTCAGTGTTAACACTAACTAGCATTAATATACAGTTCAATGTTGTTAACATTAACATTGTGATGCTAATGTCACATACTGTGTGTATTAAATGTACATCGTTCCTCTTGTTCACAGGTCGCAATACTTACCAAGATGGTGTCAACTTTATTCGTCAAAAGTTTGTCAATCTCAACAGGAATCCAAGTCGTAAAACTGTCTATACTCATGTCACATGTGCAACTGATACTCATAATATTCAGTACGTCTTTCAATCATGCACCGAGATCATAATACAGGAACACCTACGAGAAGCAGGATTAATATGAAAGACTGAACTTTTTAAAAGTTATTTGTATGTTCTTTTTTCACCCAACTTTATCAACACACCTTATGTGTGAGCCATCTTTTCTCCTTAATCTTTAGCCTGCCAATTTATCAGAAACCTACTTTTCTTTTGACATTGTCTGCCATTACAGACTTAAACTTACTTTTCACAAGTTGTGTTATGCATTTTGTTTAAAAAACAGATTTATACCATTTTTTATTTGCAGTATTACTATTAAACACAGCTGTTATCTTAATCTGTATCTTTTATTTATTGTATCTTTTTGTGTGTGCCGATAAAACAGTTACTCTTTGTCACATGTTTTTTTGTTGCATACTGTACTCAAGCCATTTATATCACTACAAATTTTGTTCATTATTTGTTAAATATAATAACAATCAATATCCAAGTTATTCAACTGCTATAATATTTACAAGACACTTAAAAACATTGCATCACTTCCTTAACTAATGGTCTCTGCCTTATGAGTAGTGATCATGAGACTGAACGAACTATAATATCATTCCAGTAAGAGTTTGTTTAACTGCTTTTGAGAAGTTGAGTCTAATGGACTGACCAATTTATAATGTATATACATAAAATGATTTGTGTCTTTAGTGGCAAGCTCTACAAGATTTAGTCTTAAATGCAATCGAAACAGCATCAATATTGTACGAGTTTATTAGTTGAAAGAGAGTCACATATATAAAGATATATTAATATTACAAAAACAAATATGTTATATTAACTGATAATCATTAATAAAAAAACAAATAAAAACATAATGTATATAATTGGAGACATGATTGTACAACAATTAAATAATTCAGTTAATTATAAAGATTTTTCAGTGATTCATTTTGATTTTCTTGCAAACAATTTTGTATACACACCATCTAGAACAATAAGACACTAACATCAAAACACAATGTACATTTCAGTAGATATTCTACAATAGGTCCTAAACACTTTGATATAGATTTTATACACATTGTAGGATCTACCAATTTATAATACCAACATCTTCCCTGTGTCTAGTTTGGAAAAGGTGTTATTTTATATCGTACAAAGTGCCTTTTTCATCTTTAAGATGGATGATAGTTAATTTTTCAATCTTACCTTCTCCTTGAATGAATATAACACGTCTCACTTGGTCTTTATCAACTCTGTAGTCAATGCTAATAAAACAAAGGATTGCAAGTAAATATTATAATATTCTTCTAAAAATGTTTGAACACTTTAGCCAGCAGGCAAATTAACAATATCGATTGTCAGAATAAAAAAGTATAGTTATAACTGCCAGCTGTGATATGGCAACAAGGTCCTTAAAACATCATGGACTTAGCCAGAAACATGACTTCAATTTCTGTGTTTCAAAAATACTTCATTGGAAAAGAAGTATGTTAATAACTTTTTTAAAATGATAATGTCCATTTTATTTCATAGCAGCATTTTGAAAGGGTTAAAATTAAGCATACACACACATCTACTGCAAAATCCTGAAATTTATTTTGTATAACAAAAGTTACTAGTTACTAAAGTGCTATGATAACAAATGGAATTGATTGCTATTTAAATAAAGTAAGTGTTTAAATGATAGCACATGCACCAAAACAATCTTTGGGTCATCTGACATACTTCACAATTCAGGTCAGAAAAAGAAGTAAAAGAGGAGGCAGGAGAAAAGAGAGGTAGAGTAAGAGAGGAAAAACTCACATGTTCTGTAGTGCAATACTGAGTTCTTGTTTATGACAGTCAAAATAAGCGATTCTGAGAGATGTCACAACCTCAGTTTTCCGACTAAATAAAAGAAAATGTTTGTAACAAGAGAGAGTAAGTGTGATGTACATGTAAATTCAAATGGTGTGTCCATGCAATATATATCTATTATTTGCTACTATATACTTCAGAAGCTCAAAGGTTAACACCTCCTAAATGTTAAACTTTAAGCAACAAAGTATATATTCTGCCACTGACGTTGGAACTATAGATTTGGGCCAAGTCAAAAATTAGGAATGTCCCACTGGGTTTTCGTAACCACTGCTTGGACCAACTGAGTCCTTATTGAAGCAAGATTCATGTATCATAAACAAAACACATTGTGTGATCAGTAATAATTAGTACAATGACTGTTTGTATTTCTGTATTATATAAAGTTTATTATTCTGAACTCTGGTCACACACTATCTTATCTCTTTATCTAATGCTTTATAAGCTGAAGACATTTTAAAATAGGTCAGTCCAGTCAGTTTGGAATCTCTCTACTCTCTCTGTCTCCACATAAACACTCGAAGGACCACTATTGCTCTTGTTCTATCTCTGTCTTCCTCTCTCAAGTCACTTACCCACTAACAAAGAGTCTATCTTGGTCTGCTGGTACATGAACGACAAAGAAGTTATCAGGTAACAAACTGGCACTAATGTGACTAATATCAGATAGTGCAACATGATGTTGTAACTTTGCTGAACCAGGCTCCAACAAATATAAGCCACCATCTTGAAAAATAAAGACAAGGTCAGTTTACACTGTGTGTGTCAAATGTTACATTCCATTAAATAATGGAATGATAAGTGTAAGGTGAAGAAATACAATAACATACCATAACAGGTTCAGTCAGAGAGATGAAGAATATAGTACTGTATTGTGTTGAACAAGGATGGTTTAGCTTGTTACTGATGTTATAATACAATAATAATTTATTGAGAAAATATATATATATAGTAATAAAATAGTTATTATATTCTAATTATGATATTGTTTTTATCATTTTCTTGTATTATAACATCAGTAACAAGCTGAGGCGGTCTCGCTTAGCAAATACAGTTGTATATTCTTCATCTCTCTCACTGAGCTTGCTATGATACATATCACTATTGTAATTCTTCAACTTAAAGTAATCATTAATTTTCATCAAATGGAATGCTGACAAAGCAATTTCGTTAACGAGGAACAAATAATTGTACTTATGATAATATTTTTAACCCTCAACACCTAGCACATGGACAATGATAATAGTACTTAAGTGTCTGTCTTTGCTGACTAAGCACTTTAAACATATAGCTCAAAATGGCTTGTCATGAAATATTGTCTAATAATAACAGTACTGCTGTCAAGGGTTCTGAACTTTGTGAAAGTGATCTGATTATTATAACGTACCAGTAATTAACATCCATAGTTCTTTGCTCCGCCCCTTTCGATTAATTTTAACAACTACATCAGAAAACATAACCATGTGTTCACCTGTAAGTTACAAAGTCAGTTAAATGACGTGATTATTTATCACTGACCGTGTTTGGCCATCATAATACTAATTTTGGGGTTATCACTCAACTCCAAACGATCTGAAACAAATCGTTTCAAGTCGCTAGAACGCCGACGTAACTTGGTGGCCCATCTCTGTTGATGAAGTGCGTTTAGAACCCGCTGTTCCTCTTGATGTTGGATACTATCCGTGCCATCTTCATCGAAGAGCTCCATTATTCTTCACTGAGCATGCGCACATTTCAATCCCACGTGTCGTCTAAACATTTATTTATACTCTTAATAGGAAACAAATACTATATAAGCTAGACCCAATACTCCAATGCAGTGCATATAAGCAATCTCTCATTGGCTATAACTGAAACAGCTCATAGTATTAGTTGAAAAAATATAATGCGTTATACTATATATAATTATCTATATATATTATTATAGGTTCAACATTAGGAAAATATTAATGTGGACACATGATGTGACAATTTAGAAAATAATTGAACTGTTTAAAGTATTGAGGATCAAGTAATTCTAAATTGATAAAGTTTATGACTTGAGAAGGTGTACGTAGTTACTAAAATTGTTGATATTGCTGACATTGTATACAGTGCTTGACTACACGCAGCATATATATTAGTTGCAATACAATAAAGAATTTTTCATAGTGTCCAATGGAACTTGAATAAACGTTATAGGCACCATTGGGCACTGTAGAAACCACCTCTGTGGTGACCAATGGTGCTTGAAGAAATACCATTGGGCACCATATAAACCATTTCTATGGTGCCCAATGGTGCTTGAAGAAACACCATTGGGCACCATATAAATCATTCTATGGTGCCTGAGGAAACACCATTGGGTACCACATAAACCATTTCTATGATGTCTAATGGTGACTGAAGAAACACTATTGTTCACCATGCATACAAATCATTTCTATGGTGCCCAAAGATACCTCAACAAAGACCATTGGGTACCATATAAATCATTTCTATGGTGCCCAGTGGTACTTGAACAAACACTATTGGGCACCATATAAATCATTTCTATGGTGCCTAATGGTGCTTGAAGAAACATCATTGGGCACCATATAAATCATTTCTATGATGTCCTATTGTGCCTGAGGTAACACCATTGGGTACCATATAAATCATTTTAATAGTGCCCAGGGGTGCTTGAACAAATGACATTGGGCAGCAGATAAATCATATCTATTGTGCCCTATGGTGCCTGAGGAAACACCATTGGGTACCACATAACCATTTCTGTGCTGTTCAATGGTGCTTAAACAAATGCCATTGAGTACCATTAAAATGATTTATATGGTGCCCAATAGCATTTCTTCAAGCACCATTGGGCACCATAGAAATGATTTATATGGTACCCAATGGTCTTTTGTTGAGGTACTGTTGGGCACCATAGAAATGATTTATATGCATGGTGCCCAAAAGTGTTTCCTCAGTCACCAATAGGCACCATAGAAATGATTTATATGGTGCCATATGGCATTTGTTCAAGCACCATTGGACACCATAGAAATTGTTTATGTGGTACCCAATGGTGTTTCTTCAAGCACCATAGGGCACCATAGAAATGGTTTATATGGTACCCAATGGTGTTTGTTGAGGTACTGTTGGGCACCATAGAAATGATTTTTATGGTGCCCAATGGTGTTTCTTGAAGCACCATTGGGCACTATAGAAATGGTTTATATGGTGCCAATGGTGTTTCTTTAAGTGGTTTCTACAATTCCCAATAGTGTCTATAATGTTTATTTAGGTACCATTGGGCAAAATAAAAATTCTTTATTGTATTGGAGCTAATATGCTGTAGTCAAGCACTGTATACAATGTCAGCAATATCAACAATTTTACCAACTACGTATACACATTCTCACATCATAAACTAATATTACCATCCATTAAACATTTACCTCATTTTATAGAAAATTTTTATTTACTTGTGCACATATATATAATAGAAATACCATTGGTCCCCATATAAATCATTTCTATGGTGCCCTATGGTGCCTAAGAAAACATCATTGGGCACTATACAAACTGTTTCTATGGTGCCCAATAGTGGTTGAACAAACGCCATTGGGCACCATATAAACCTTTTTTATGGTGCCCAATGCTGCTTGAACAAATGCCATAGAGAACCATATAAACCATTGCTATGCTGCCCAATGGTGCTTGAAGAAACACCATTGGGCACCATATAAATCATTTCTATGGTGCCCAATGATGCCTCAACAAACACCATTGGGCACCATATAAATCATTTCCATGGTGCCCTATGGTGCCTAACGAAACATCATTGGGCACCATACAAACCGTTTCTATGGTGCCCAATAGTGGTTGAACAAACGCCATTGGGCACCATATAAACCTTTTTTATGGTGCCCAATGCTGCTTGAACAAATGCCATAGAGAACCATATAAACCATTTCTAGCTGCCCAATGGTGCTTGAAGAAACACCATTGGGCACCATATAAATCATTTCTATGGTGCCCAATGATGCCTCAACAAACACCATTGGGCACCATATAAATCATTTCTATGGTGCCCAATGATGCCTCAACAAACACCATTGGGCACCATATAAATCATTTCTATGGTGTCCAATGGTACTTGAACAAACACCATTGGGCACCATATAAATCATTTCTATGGTGCCCAATGGTGCTTGAAGAAACATCATTGGGCACCATAATAAATCGTTTCTGTAGTGCCTAATGATGCCTCAACAAACACCATTGGCCACCATATAAACAATTTCTATGGTGGGTAATGGTGCTTGAACAAATGCCATTGGGCACCATAAAAAACATTTCTATTGTGCCCTATGGTGCTTGAACAAACGCCATTTGGCACCATATAAACCATTTCTATGGTGCCTTACAGTGCCTGAGGAAACACCATTGGGCACCATATAAACTATTTCTATATGGTGCCCAATGGTGCTTGAACAAAAGCCATTGGGCACCATATAGCATCATTCCTTACAGTTGTTTGAAGTGTGATGTGTATCCATATTAATGTTGATGCTTATTATTAAATACAGTCCTGTGTTATGAGCTATGAAAGTGCATTCAATAAATTAGTAATTGCCATACATATTTTCAACTGTATATGTATCTAGTGAAATAACCTCATGTGTTATAATGTATTAAATACAGCTTGTGAGTGCTGTGGATTGCCAGTGGATAATGACTTATCACCTACATTCTATCATTTTTGTGATGCATGCCTTATAATGCACCAATGTATAGGAGGAGAATGACAATAAATTATATGCCATTTCTCAGACCCATATAGTTAATTTGAAGCAATTTCATTGCCTTGTTTTATTGGGCCATTTAAAAATTTGAACCACAGCTCTCTTCAAAAATTGAAAATTTAGCCTATGACATCAAATGACTTGAATTTTTGAAGGTAGAGTTATAGATCCTTGTTAAATAACTTTAATAATGCTCTCTTCTTATAAGGATTTATTGTAGACTGAAATACACTGAATTCCTGGTTGTTTCAAGTAGTTATTTGAATACATAACATGTGGCAAGAACTTCACACATCTGATAACAAAGACAACTTTTCAAATACATGTACTGCAGTGTAACAATCCTTGTACTAAAATCACAATAGTTAATGACAAAATGGAAGTTTTACAATAGCTTGCGCTAGCCCAAAGAAAATTTGCTGTTATTGGTAGAGTTATATATAATTATAAATTGTGTTATGTTTCTAGGTTTGTATATGTAGATAGGAATACAGTTATAGATACTGATTTTTTTAAAACAAAATACATGATAAACAAAGCAACAATATATCATGCAAAGATTGTTTTTATATAGGTACTGTAGTTTTCATTGTTTAATGCAATATATTCATCACCTGGAATAAAGCTGAGCTTGACAATCATTAATGCATCGACCACATGCTGAAAAGTAAGAAGATATGATTATATGTTTTACAATGACTATGTGTAAAAAGTATACTGTAATTACTGAGTGAAGTAGATCATGTATATGATACCTAAAGCAACAATACAGTATCTACTACATGTATATGATCAGTACAATTTAGTATATTTAGGAGTACTACATTCAGATAGAAAATATTTCATGAAAATCAACATACCACCAGCGGGGCTTCCTGCGCGACAAGCACTACTGTCATAGCACATACGATAACACTAAAATAAAAGAAACAAGTTTTTGATAAATAACAAATAAATAACGTGTGACATACTGGGTCTGCATCAACACTCCATGTCACAAAGGTGAGGTATATGGCTAACACAATGTAAAGAAGCTGCAATGAATACTTCATTTTTGTTATTGAACACACCACTCAGAGATCAATTCAGTAGATATGCCAATCACGTAGATTTAAAATCATCAGCTGCAGTACCTTTATAGTCAATGCACAGGTATGTTCAGTGATATATCCTCCATTATATAAATAACATTGACACTTATATATTGTCTTGGCCCTGTCTGTTGCCATGCAGACGTGTTTACAAGAGTTCGTTATAGGAAATACAGTGTCATTTAAGGAAAGCATATGAGACAACAAACAAGGCTACAAGGATATATGTATTAATGATATTAAGGAGGTCAATGTATATGGCAAAACACATAATCAGCAGATAGCATGAATGGCAAACCAACTATATGATCAATCATGATCCACTACATTATATATGCATATGGTTATCCATTGAGAACATATATATAACTACAGAGACAAACTACAGGAGAGCATTTTATATTGCACAGTTACATTTGTATTATATATATAGGACAGTCAGTACATGTAGAATTTACTAATTGCTGGCCTTAAGAACACCAATCAGCAAAATGTCAGGCTTGGGGCACTGGGAATTTGTCCCTGACGTTCGACGGTCCTATAGCACGCCAAGTGGTAATATTACGACGTGTCACCTGTTACGGATAATATTACGACGTACTCAGCTGATTACGCCGTAATATTATTGCGGATGATTTTGTTGCACTTGGCGTGTCATACAGTGCTGTTTATCATATTGGAATTATTATTAAATAGATTCACAACTTGCTTAATTACTTCATATTGTTAATATTAGGAATTATATAAATATATAACTTAAAAGGACCACGTGGTGTGTCGAGTAAAAATGTCTACTGTCTGCTGTCTTGTAAGTGGTTGCCAACATACATTTGCTAACCAAACTCTTCTCACTGATCATCTACTAAACACTCACTGTACTATAGTACAAGATATACTTCGTTGTCCTTTCTCTGACTGTTATGTGATCTGTTATGACTCTAGTATCATGTCCTACCATTTACGTACCTGTCATACTCATGATAAACCATACCACTGCTTTGTAGAGTGTCAGTGTAGCTTTCGTCTTGAAGCTAATCTTAAGACTCATCAGAGAGTTCGGCATAATATCCAAGAAATGAAGACGATATCAGGTTGTTGTACTAGTGTACAGCAATATAATAATGAACAGTTGTCTGGTAAACAAGTAGTCACTCAATCAAAAAAGTTATCACCAAATAAATCAAAAAGGAAAATAAGGAGAATTCATACCTGTAAAGATTGTGGTAAACAATTTGGTCTCCGTGCTCATTTAATTCAACATATTCGAATACATACAGGAGAAAAACCATATAAATGTAATGATTGTGGGAAACAATTCAGTCAATGTTCTTCTTTAATTCGACACACACGGATACATACAGGAGAGAAACCATATAAATGTGAAAACTGTATGAAAACATTTCGTAATCACTCTGGTCTGGTACTTCACACATGGACACACATTGAAGAGAAGCCTCACAAGTGTAATGAGTGTGGTAAATGTTTTGCTGTGAAGGGAAATCTTACTCAACACATGCAAATACACACAGGAGAAAAACCATTCCAGTGTAAAGTCTGTAGTAAAAGATTTTATAATGTGCGAAAATTAACTGAGCATCTGCGAGTGCATACTGGAGATAAACCTTACAAGTGTCAGGAGTGTGGACGGCATTTTAGTATGAAAGGTAATCTGAATAAACACATGCGAATACATACTGGAGAAATGAATTTTATATGTGAAGAGTGTGGAAAGAAGTTTCGTTTCAAATGTAGTCTTACTCGTCATCTTCGAATACATACTGGTGAGAAACCTTACAAGTGTAACATGTGTGGGACCCAGTTTCGTCAACAATCTAGTTTAACAAATCACATGAATTCAAAGCAGAACTGTTCTTTCAATTAAGACTACCAGTATCATTATTGCATTTATTTTCTTTGCTGGAATTGTTGTACTAAACTATTAAATTTATATCCACAGGACCTCAGTGTCCATGTATCTATATATTAAATTGAATTTATGACTTTGGACCCTATGTATAACACAATAATTATAAACTTGAGAGCTAATTAGGCTATCCATAATGCTTCTATTGGTATTGCTGGATTTACTTATGTCTTTGAACAATTATAGTATTCTTACAAATTGCTATAACTCTGTATAGTATCTACTTTAACAGTAGGCTCTATTGGAAGGCCGCATTTATAATGAGAGAACAAAGCTTTGATTATATTATATATTATATATATATATATATATATATATATATATATATATATATATATAATATATTGAAACCACACCCACACGATTATTACTAATTAAAAATAATTATCGTAGTCACTGGTTTACGGCGTATTCATGCATAAATATAACGCATCCGGAAAGTACTATTTCCGTTGTGACTCGCTTCCGTCATCTCACTATGGTACTCCAGGACCACGTGGTTGTAAATGGTATAAATAATGTTGTCGTAAAAGTGATTGTAATGAAACATTTGCTAACCATACCTGTTCAACTGATCATCTCCTCATCACTTACAGTATTATAGTACAAGATGTACTTCACTGTCCTTTCTCTGACTGTCATGTGATCTGTTAGACTAGTATCATGTCTTATCTCTTATGTTCCTGCCATACTCATAATAAACTATTATTACCTGGTAGATATCAGTGTAGCTTTAGTCTTGAAGTTAATCCAAAGACTCATTGGAAAGTTCAACATAATATCCAAGAAATGAAGACAATACCAGGTCATTGTACTAGTGTACAGCAATATAATAGTAACAGATTGTCTGGTAAACAAGTAGTCCATCAATCAAAAAAAAATTATCATTAAAGGAATTAAAAAGGAAAGAAAGAAAAGACATACCTGTAGAGATTGTGGTAAACAATTTACCACATGTTCTTATTTAATTCGATATATTCAAAAAAATACAGGAAAAAACCATATAAATGTAATGATTGTGGGAAACAATTCAGTCAATTCTTCTTTAATTCAGCACAAATGAATACATACAGGAGAGATACCATATAATTGTAATAATTGTGGCATATGTTTTAGTTTGAAAGTAACTCTTACTAATCACATGTTAATACACATAGGAGAGAAATCATATAAATGTATAGAGTGTGGAAATCAGTTTCGTTGCCAGGCTAACTTTACTAGACACATGAGAATCCACAGAGGAGAAAAGCCATACAAATGTAAAGACTGCGGTAAACCATTTAGCACTTTGCCAGGTTTAACTGACTACATTGAGTACACATTGGAGAGAAACCTTACAAATGTCAGGAGTGTTGATGTACGTTTAGTGTGTGAGGTAATCTGAATAAGCACATTCATATACATACTGGAGAAAAGAGTTACTTGTGTGAATAGTGTGGCAAGCAATTCATCTCACATACTGGTTAGAAACCTTATAATTGACAGACAATTTATGAATCAACCCACTCTTCTATAGCATATGCAAATACATACTGGAGAAAAGCCTCGTGTGTAAAGTGTGGAAAGAAGTTTTGCAGAAAGTAAACAAATACACAAACATCTCATTAAGGAGAGGAATCGTGTGTTTTGATGTGGATGGAACATCTCAAGTCTTAATTAAGTATGGGTCCCTATATTCGTCATTATCTTAGTTCCATTATTGGTTATTAATTTATGAACTATAAGCCATTACAGTGAAATTGTGACATTTACGACCAGTTTACTTATCGTTAAAGGATTGTACGACAGTATGAACTACAAAAGTATTAATTATCACTAGAAATTTAATAAATTTACTTTAATAGAACGTTACTGAGTATTATTATATTTTCCTTTATACAGTGATCAATTCCTTTATCAACTTACATTTAGTTTAAAAAGTTGTTAACGTAAGGATCATTAAAACTAATTAATCATTTGAATTTGTTACTAGTTACAAGAGTTGATTGTTTTAATAATAGATAGTAACTAATAAAGATAATGTTCCATTTTGGTGTAGTCATGGACTTTTTATAAAAAATTAAAAATTACTTGCTAATAATGTTTTAACAAGAGCACTTTTTCTCAGACTCTGGTGTTTTTTTATTTAGTTGTAAAGTTCCAATTTTTAATTCTCCTCCCAATTTATCTACTGGAATTTGTTCAGCTAAATAAAATAATAATCATTAATATAATCAGTTTATTAACAGTTTATTTTTATAGTACAGTCTTAAGTTTATTTCTATGATTCGATGTTAAAGCATCTTTATACAGGAATATCGTAACAATTCTATATTTTGCACATGTACTTTCTTCTTGTTATGATCTTCTAATTTATTACATAACTTCTAACACACATCATAGTAATAGTTGTACATACCACAACTTGTTATTGAAAATAAAAAACACAACTTGTTACACTAAGATTTTAAACAATCTGTCGTGTTTACTTAGTTGCTACAGAACCATCAGTTTATAATGTAACCATTTTACCAAAAGCCTTTTGATGTAAATACTACATACAATACATACCACATAGGCACATACCATCATACAATATAGTACACTGCCTTGTAATGTCATTATAAACTAATTTTCTTACTTACCTATTGATTTGAATAAATCTGATACATTAGTATCATCTTTTGCACTACATTCTACAAATAATGCATTGACACTTTTTGCATACTCCACCCCTTTCTCTGTGCTCACCTAAAATAAAGATCTTATTTAATTAGAGATCTTATTTTTAATATATCAACTCTTTTAGCTGATTGTTCTACACGAATTCCTTCACTTGCTCATCTATCAATCCCCTCCTCTCTTTCTCTCTTTTCATCATCCATACCTGTCTTAGTTGTTCTATATCTACTTTATTACCAGCAATAGCTAGCACTAAGTTAGGAGGACCTAACTGTCTTAACTCCTGTATCCAACTTTGCATCTCTGTAAAACTTTTCTATAAAAGAAAAAGAGAGAATAATATGTACATATAGCAATATTTTATTAACTTTTTTTTTACCTACCTACCATATGTTCATTCTGCTATCCATTCACTCATCCATCCGTCTTACCAGTGAGTTACAAAGTTAGCTATGTAATTCTGCTATCCATTCACTCATTTATCCATCTTACCAATGACTTACTAAGTTAGTTATATCATATACAACAACAGCTGCTGCTGACCCTCTGTAGTACATTGGTGCAAGACCACGATACTGAGAGAGAGAGAGAGAGAGAGAGAGAGAGAGAGAGAATGATGTACTTACTATATACACTGTATTCTTAACTCATTAGACAATGTTATTTTGTCAACTCATATCATTTTAAAAGAGCCATTACTATATACACTGTATTCTTAACTCATTAGACAATGTTATTTTGTCAACTCTTATATCATTTTAAAAGAGCCAGTGTGTTAACTTCAAAGCATTTATCTATACCATATAAGCACATTAACTACTAGTGTACCAATGCTCTGTTGCATTGAGACTTACATAAAACCGAAGTCATGTGTCATTCTCTCATGTTTCCTTGTTAAAAGACATGAATTAGACACGCATAGTTGCAATGTACTACAGACCAGCACTACATAGTAATATATTAACTTGATTAATGAACCTGTACAAAGTTTACAATCACTATTCTGTGAGAGACCTCTAATTTTTTATCAAAATGAACAACTACATATGTTACCACATCTTTACCTTATTTGGTAGTATATCATAACTACCATACTTATTGCATTTACATGTGCATGTAATATCCTGTGGATGTAACACTGGTTGCTATGACAACAATGCTATAGTATATGGTGAATGTAAACTGTTAGTGTCAGTTCTATTTGTTACCATGGTAACCAAATGTCCCACCTTCTCTTGTCCAGCAGTGTCCCATATTTGAAATAAAATGGAGTGATCATTGACTTGTATTGTTCTTGTAGAGAAAGCAGCCCTGGAATTTGAAAGTTTTTAAAAGCCAGAAGAAGACAAACATATTATAGAAGCTATATATTAAATGGTACCTTACGTATATCAAATACAAATGTTAATAAACAGTGTACATTTTGTATACAAACTCTACTTCGCATAACCAACGAATCATTCTATATTATTAGTAATTTAGTATAGTCTATGTCTACTAGGTTAGAAGCAGTGTTCAGTACTTTTAATAGGTAAATTAATACTAGCTATAGTCACTGATGTTAAATCTTATATCTTAAATCCTAAATGTATTAGCTTCATATTTTAAAGTATTGTGCACTGTCACCAACATTCTAGACACAGCTATGTTTAATGATAACAGTATTATCATTCAGAATTCAGTAAGTAAACTGGTATCAGACTTAGGTATGTGTTAGCTCTTTTGAGGCGTGACAGTTAGAAAGCATACATTTTTATTCAATCTTTTTACGTTATACAACTATGTCAATACCACCTCAAAGCCATCAAGATATCAATGTAGTTATGATGTGCTGTAATAGATCACCATTATAAAGGAAGGCATATTAAACTTACCCAACTGTCAGTGGCTCTTTATCTGAGAATACATCAGAGACAAACCTGTTTACAATACAAGTTTTACCTACTCCAGATTCCTTAGATAAAAAATAATAATATATTATATGATATAAATGTCTCAACTAGGAAACATCACACTATATATATATATATATTGTATTAACGTATAATATACATCTAGCATTCTCCAGAAATATTGATTTTGTTAAGAAGTAACTTACTCCTAAGAGACATAGCTTGACTTCATGTAGGGCCATAAAATGAACTTAATTCCTTCCAGAACTACTGTGAGTTATCAGAACTATAGCGGAATATAAAAGTTAACGAGATATGATCACGTGATCAGTTACCATAGTGACCAATCAACCGCAAAGTCAGAGATTGTCTTTGATTTTCCCTGAATTTGTAAACAAACTTCAAATCTGAAACAACAAGCTTTATGGCTTCTACTGATGACACGGCTATCGATGAAGAATTGCAAGAACCGAAAACTACAAATGCTATTGTAGAACTGCCTGAGGTAAAGTTTCACTATTGCCCAAGGTGCTAATAAGCTCCACCATATAGGATGCGGCTTCAGAGAGAAGGACAACTGGTGAAGGAGAGCCTAGTAATGAAGAACAAGGTGTGCAGCAAGAAGAAGAGGCTCAAGGACAAAAAGTGTTAGCTGAGGTTGTCATTGAAAGTACACAAGAAAGAGAAACGCAAAAAGAGGGAGAGGGAGAAAGTGAAGGAGTAAAAGGAGAGGAAGAGGGTGAAAGTAAAGATGCACAAAGACAGGGAAAAGGAGAAGGAATAAAAGGAGAGATAGAGGGTGAAAGAGTACATGGAGAAGGTGAAAGGAGTGAACTTAAAGATGACCAACCATTAGCTACTGATACTAGTACAACTGAAGTTCAAGGTACTACAAGTGGTGAAGATGGAGGAGGTACAGCTAAAGACGAAGGTCAGATAATAACAAACAAATGTAGTGGTACTCTGTGTCTTTTTAGAAGGTAATTCAGGACAGGCTTCAGAATCTCGAACACTACAAGAATCAAAGCCTCAATCTGGAACCAATTCACGAGGGAAAGAGAAGAATGGGGAAAGAGAATTTTCTTCGGGTCAGAAACGACGTGAAAAGAGAAGAAAAAAGAAGTCACATGTTCCAAAGTTACGTCGACAATCATCTTCTAAAATTGGCAATGTTGCTGAGCAATATTTGCAAGCTATTTTACTCTCTTATTTCCAATTAATGGATCCTTATAATACTGGACTGATTAATGCTGAAAATTTTTTTCAGGTAAAGGATTCGTAAATTAATAGACAGTTCATGGATTGATGGATCAAAGAATTGCTGGATACAAATGCCATTATGTAATATTCTCTCTATTAGATTTTATATTCTCAAGAACTTAATCTTCAACTTTCGGAAGATGATATCCAACTCCTTCATACAAGCACTCCCTACGATGAACAAGGCATGGTACTATATATGGACTTTGTAGCTAATGCCCAACGTCTGATCACATCACTATACTCACAATATCCAGATAGAGAGGTATGTAAATATAATATATAAGGTACACTCTATTAGACAGTACTGTTAATTAGGCCAACTGGACTGAAATTAGAGGGGCAGATGGTAATAAAGTGGTATATAATAAAAAGAGTGGTGAAATTATGTAAGTTTATAGTTAAATTTTATTGTTTGATAACTACTGTCTTATTGTTGCTCTGTAGTGACCATGCTGAAGATGGTATGGATTTATTTGAAGAGACAATAAGGGATCTGTTTAACTCTGCTGATATTGAAGGGAAAGGAGTCATTACTAGAGAGAATTTTGTCAAAGTAATTTATTTGATGTGTAACTTGTATAAGGAAGGTAGCCTGTGTGATACACTTTTAATACATCTACAATCCTGTATTCTCTCTCTCACACACACACACACACACATTTACTGTCACTCTCTCTCTCTCTCTCTCTCTCTCTCTCTCTCTCTCTCTCTCTCTCTCTCTTTCTCTCTCTCTCTCTTTCAGTTGTTAAAATCCAAGTTAACTGATCTACGAGAGGAACAGGTAGAGGAATTAGCCAGTCAACTCCCAGAAGGTGATGTCACTTTTAAAGATTTCCAAGCCACGGGTAAAGAAGCTGTTTTAAAAATATATCAAATCAGAGACCAAACTGATGTGAGTACATGTATAATATAATTAGAGAGACATCCTGAATCTCTTGTCTTGTTATTATAGTCTGATTGGATGCAGCTTAACAGTCCTAATGTGGGGACTTTCTATTTAAATAAATTTACTGGAGAAACTAAAAGAGACCTGGGAATACCTGAAGAGAGGTAATCCATATACAAGTACTGCTATATAGTATAGAACAAATTATTATGGAAGGTATTAAAGGAGCTTGGTACATCTTAAAAGTTCATTGAGAACCTTAATCCTCCAGCAAAAATATCATAATGTAAAAAATTTTAGTTTGTGAAAAAAAAGATTATACAGAACCATTGATTGATTATTACAGGACTGTTTAGTCAGCAGATTATACAGTACTTATTAATTATTGTATAGTATAATTTAACAGTGCTTCTCTCTCAATTTTCTAGAGAGCAGGAGGCGGCACTTATACAAGGTGCTTATTCTCAAATCAGTAATTTGACTCTTGAGTTAGAGCATGAACGTTACAAAGTCAAAGAGTTAGAGAACCAAGTAGCTCTTGGTAATGAAGAACTAGAGACAGTTGTAACTCAACTAGATGAAACAGGGAGACAACTAGATGATGCTAATAATGAAGTTAGTTTCTATTTTATATTTTTGAAGCTTTTTGTGTTTATTTTAGTTGCAAGCTAAAGAAGATGAGATTGCTCAGTTACATTCTGTTATATCTGAACAAAAAGATAGGATTGCTCAACTTAATACTAGAGGTAAGAGTAATCTGTAATAAGATCTCAACCTCAGTGAGTAACTGATTAATTCCAGTATAATAGATAATGTTTCTCTTAGGTGCTGAGGCTACCTCACTTGAAGCTAAGATACAAAGATTGCAAGAAGAGTTGATTGAAGCTCATCGAACGATACAGGACAGAGAAGTTACTATAGGTGCTAGAGAGCAGTCACTGCAAGATTTGTCTTTTACAATCAATGCTATAACTGATGAATTAAAGGTTAGTAGCATAGATGGATAAAGAGATAGGTGGATAACTAGATAGATCAAGAAGAATAAAAGAATGCATTGATACATTGATAGCTGAATACAATGGATAGTTCTAGGATTCATAGATGGACGAAATTGACAAATAGACAGACAAACAGAATAAATTCAAATTTCTCCTCTCTAGAATGCACATGGTATTATTGATGCTCGTGATTCCAATATTGCTAGCCTCCAGTACACATTAACTAATGAACAAGGCAAAGTCAAGGAGCTCCATGAACGTATGCCTTCACTGGAAACACGTCTCTCAGCATTGGTCACTGAACTAAGGAACACTCAAAAGAATTTAGATGAAAAAACTAGTATATTACAACAAACTAGGCGACAACTGAAAATTGCCAGAGAAAAGAACTCTGTAAGTCAATGTTCAATGTGATCAACTATACATTAGTAATCCTCTATAATGGTTTGTACACTTCTTTAATACAAATTGTGTTTCTTATAACTTTATATTGTAATCTCACTTGTTGTCCTTTATTATCCTGTTGTTATATTTTGTCCTTTATTTTTAAGGATTTGGGTAAAGAAGTGACTCAATTGAGTCACTCAAATGACAAGCTACGAAATGCAGAGAGTGAAATACGAACATTGAAGTCCTTCCTGACTAGCAAGACAGCTATGATAGAGAAAAGAAAGAAGGAAATACATGAGGTAGAGAGAGAGAGAGGGAGAGAGAGAGAGAAAGAGCATGCAACATTATATGCTATTATATTTGTAGTTACGTGAGAAGATATCTGACCTTGAATCTCGTGACAACAGAAGAGCTGTTATTCTAGCTGATGTGTTAGAAAAAACAGCTCGAGCTTACCAACATCAGCTGTATACAACATCTACTAGTCCCTTGAAGACACCTTTGAGAACAAGAGAAGAAGCAGACAGGTAGATAATCAACAATAACAAAAACAAATTCATTTGTCCCACTCCCTTTTTTATCTCCATTAGACCATTAAGTGCTCCCATAATTCCACTTGAAGATCTTATTGATTATCAGGAGGACCCTCTTTCTCTCTCATACCAGTTTCCACAGACTACTTCACATTCCATGCATCAACATAATTCATATGAAGTAATGGCAGAAGACTTTTCTGGACCTTCTCTTGTACGAAGGAGCCCAAAGAAGAAGCCACATATTAAGGTGGAAATACTTATACTCTAACATGTACACGAGGCCAGAACAACAGTATAATGGATGTCTTTAATCACATTTGAATGTTATTTATGATAAAATCCATTTTCTTTAATTCAATTCTTAGGCTCGTACTGTTCCTCGATTACCTCCTATTAAAAAACAAAGACCTCAATTTACAATTCCTACTGAGTCAGAGATCAAACAATCCAATAAAAAATCTGACACTGATATAACTAAGCATGTCCCAACTAATGCTGATTGTAAATGTGAGCTTTGTGCTGTCAATAGGTTAGTAAAATATAATACTTAATAGATAGGTACATGGATGGAGGAAGGAGTTGTAGATAGATAGACTTTTTAACAACCTATACACCACATATAGTATACTCTCTCTCTCTCTCTCTCTCTCTCTCTCTCTCTCTTTCCAGAGGTGAAATTAAAGAACCCACTTATCTCTCTAGATTAAAAGATCAAACTGGTTTACAACGACTCAAGCAGGAGACAGAAGACCTAGAATATCAATTAGCTCAACAGATAAAGATAGGACAACGTGTTTTGATACAAGTTAAGAAATCAAGTTAGTTAACTCAAGTTAATTCAATATGTGAATACCATATATTACCTGTATAATATCATGACCTTACATTTATTGTTTCATCACTGTCTTTCAGTGTATGATTTGGAGCCTCAAAAACTTAGTGGAATTGTCAAGTTTGTTGGTAAAGTGGACAGTGAATATGTTGATAATAGAATCTATGTTGGAGTAAAACTGGACGAACCAGGTAACAGAGTGCTTTTGTAATTGTCTAGAGCTTATTAACTGTACATATATCCTGTGGTGATGTTCATAGTTCACTAGTATAGAGCTTATTAATACTAACAATACTGTAAGTATTGATATCAATGTTCACTAATCTAGAACTTGCTTTTTAGGTCACTGTAGTAAGTACTGATGTTCAGTAGTTAAGAGTTTACTAATAGTAGCTATCCCAAGTCACTGTAGTAAGTACTGATGTTCACTAGCCTAGAGCTTACTAATGGCAGTAAGTGAGGTTTAGTAGTTTAATGGTAATTATCCTAAGTCATTATATGTGTGATCTGGGCTTTATTAAATGTTGTTCTTTTACAGTTGGAAATACTGATGGAGTCTTCAAAGGAAAGAAATATTTCTCTTGTCCACCTGGTCATGGCAGGATGGTACGCATCACCAATGTCATATCTGTCATGCCAAATAAGGTAATATTAAATCAATTACTTTGGAAAGTAACTGAACTGATGTTAATACACCTTAATTCACAGTAGGTATTTTAACAGTGTAATGTTCCAGAAATTGGACAGAAGAGAGAGGCAAAAGGAGAGCCTGGAAATATTGTATAAAGATTCTCAAATTTGTGCCTACATATATCTTTATGCCTAGATACAGATAGTAATATCGATACATGCGTGTGTACACAAAGTAATCTGTGCATGTGTGTGCTAGTTTGAGAATGTGTATACAATGTTTTCCAGGCCCTCTTATTACCTCTCTTCTCTGTACATTTTCTGGAACAGAGATCAGCACACATCTGAGAGAATACTATTAAAAAAAGATTTTGTGTGCTGCAATACTTTGACACTTTCTAACAAAAGATAATTCTTAATGACTAAATTTATGGTAGTATTTTTCTTTCACTTAGAGTATTGTTTATAAACCATTACAAGTGTCTAGTTCACAACATCAACCGAAGAAACTTTCACCATCATTACAAGTACTGTAATGACATATTGTTAACATTGGTATGATATATTTAACTTTTATAACCCAATTCAATTATTATTTTATATTATTGAATGTTTTTATAAATTTTTAATAAACTTAAAATGTATAGCAGTCAAAGGAACATTGAAGGAATTATACCACACTATAATAATTTATATAGGACAAAAACAGAGACATTTATTGGATGATCTTACCACACTATTAATACACAATCTAGGTATTGTTAATTTTGAATATTCAACAATTACTCATTTGTATTCAACGAATTGATCAGATGATTTCACACTACTAACTCTTGTGTGGAATCACAATGTGTCGATAGTTCTTGAAGTAGATCTTTCCATAAGAGTACAAGTAGTTTAGTGATGTGTACATCAATGAATGTATTAAATATTGTTTCTCAATTTAATTTCGTCTAATTTCACCTCAACAATAGTGACCATAACATACCAAGAATCGTCTTTTAAATGCGAACGCATGCATCAACATGATTTATTGAACAATGGAAAGTCAATGATTTTTATTGATTCTGAATATGATTCTTTCTTAATATATTCATATCATATTTGTTGCTATATTGGTGCTGTTATCCATATGCCAGTGGGTTATCTGTTTTCTCCTTTATAGCCTCACAGTTTCTTAGGTTTACTCAAAGTAATAGTTATTCTCATCAATCATCATGGTTCAGCATCTCACTTGAAATATACATGTTGTGATGAGTGCTGTACAATAATGAATTTACTATTATGTGAAACCTTGTGAACCTCTAGATCTTATTTCCAGACTCCAGACAGAAGCCAATACTGAGGATCTGGAATTTCCTCAACACTAAATGTTAATAATAAACATCAAGTTCAAGATTGTGTTCAAGAGCAAACTACATGTAATACTTATTTATGACGTATGTTTAAAACTGAGTTATATATGAAATATAATCCTTGTTTATAATTATTTACTCCCTTGACGTTTAGACTGGTTATGAATTCAATTTAATTGTTAAATGACACGTACGTCATGTTACTATTTTTAGTATAATTTGGCGTCCCCTCACGTTAATAAACAATAAAGGGAAGGAATCGCTATTATAGCACTATATAGCTATCAGCGATAATAGCGATTCTTTCATCTATTGTAAACTTCAAAGCAAGTAAACACAATATGGATAATAACGGCATTGTCTTTCAGTTTAAGTTTCCAACCAAAGGATTATCTTTACGCTCAGTGTCTATCGAAGATGTACCAACACTTACTTTTGATGCATCAAACCCGTCACATCTACCTACGTTAACCGAAGAAGACGTTGCTGTAGTTGCAAGATTGGTAACGGAAGGTAAACGACCAGAATTTTACTACATAGGCTTTCCACCATTACATCCATTCTTTGGTCGACAGTACAAAGCGTATCGTCCTCAATGGCTACGAGGTACATCAGTTGGTGATTTACAATCAGAGGCAGATTGGACTATGAAATGTCTCGGTATTGGTGCTCGAAGTAATGACGACAAAACAGAATTTTGGGGCTGGGAGAAGACAAGTAAATTGACAGGACTGGCAACAGCACTGGATTTTTTTAAAGACAAGCCAAGTGGCTCAGTAATAATGTCATGCAAGTCAGTAGAAGTGGAGAAAACTGACAAGACACTGACTTTCGTGGGTGAGCCAGCAATGACAATCAAGTCTGACGATAGCTCCAGTTACACAGACTACATCACCACACACTATGACAGTATAGCCTATCATGATGAGCCTTTGTTCTTGAAGATGAAGGAGTTGATAAAACTCATTCTTGCAATGGAATGGCTAATAAAGGAACAAGGTGTCAAGTTTAATAATAAATGGATGACAGAGCGCACGCAGCAAAAGAATCCACTGTCTACTAAAGCAATCGAAATAGTTGATACAACTGCAACTGAAAATTTGCTCAACGTTTTTGCTGAGAGATTTCCAATACCACCAAATGAGACTCAAAAAATTATGACGCCATTAGGGTCAGTGCAGCTGGATATAAATAGCAAGATTGAGAAGACAGAAACTGGCTGTATCATAGAAATAACAAAATCTACTCCAGACCTCCCAATTGAGGAAACCATTACTATTAGAGCATCAACAAATGATTACAACATGCTATATGAAGGGTTTGATCTCAAACAGCCAATTGCAATCAGCTCTGGAGATTTAATCGTTCCAGATGTCTCAACATGGTCAGAGTTGTTTGCAGAAACAGTCCCTCGGCCTACATTGTGGATATTTCCATATGATGGTGATGGAATAGCAACTTTTACTGGTGGCGTATCCACACAGAACATTCCAGTAAACACAAGGGTCCCTATCTCCCAACCTGTCAAAAACGTATCTGAAGAATCAACAAAGGTGGTGCATAATCAATATGTCATGGGAGGAAATAAAGTACAAGTAAAAGGATCCACTGAATTTGAACAAGAAGTGCGTCCATTAAGAAAGAGGGATGTGCCAACCAGGCAGAAGTTTGAAAACCCTCCAACTGTTGTACCTTGTGAAACTAGAGCTGCTCAAAAGAATAGAAAATGCAAAAAGTCTGGAATGAATGATGCTGTAGGATGGCAGGATCAAGCTCAAAAGCATATTTGTAGCCGTGATGGAGAGCAGATATTAAAACAAGTAGGTCTTCGTGCATCAGTGCAACGAATGTCCACTTCTGGAAGAGCAATCGATGAGTCAAACATTAGTGGAATCATAAAACCACCACTAGGAGCAGTTGAGCAACCTATGGATACACAGCCACCCTCAATACCACCACAACTACCTGCTGCTGCTCCTAAGGGTAGTCCCACTCCCTCTATTGCCTCAAGCGAGAGTGGTTATGAGTCTCTAACCTCATGTAGTAGTAATGGGAGGTCTAGCTCCACATCTACTCTTGCCAGTACTACTAGTAGTGAACTGCATCATCCACTATATTTTCCACAACAAGGAGCAACAGGTATTAGTACACCAGACCTTCTATCACCCACTGATAGTGTAATAAGCATTTCAAATGAGTCACATGGTGATGATGAAGAAAGTACAACAGAGATTGAAGATAATTATGAGCCTGATGGAGGACAATAAATGACTATAATAATATAACCATACACAATTGTAAAATACGTTTACATACATATATTTGTCCTATACTTGTGCTATGCTTATGTAGTCTATATAGTTTTGTCACATGAAATTTGGCTTATTGGTTTTTTATTGGCTGAACAAATATATATTTTAAAATTCATGAATACTTATAGAAAGAAAAATTATACTTATGGGTGGAAGATTTAATACGCTAATTAGTCTGTCCATTGTTGGCTTTTTGGATTATACCGATCAGATCACAGCTATACCATGCCAAGATGACGAGAAAAGATCTTTCTTGATTATGATTTGTCATTAGTATTGAAATTTAAAACTTGGTAAACTATTAATTACAGCATAATGTGTACTGACTACATTTTATGCATACTCATTCAATCAGTTATTATGCAATATATTCATGAATGCAGTAATTGTCTATCAGGCAAATAGTTTGCACAGTATGCAAGTTAAGGTATTACCCTGGTATCTTCCATGACCATGATCACGCATACGCATGCAGTTTATCTCTAACTGTATAAAAATAGCGACAGCTGATTTCAGTTCAAGAGATTACCATATGGATGATGCGATGATATATATTGTTTATCTCCTGTTGTTTTATATTACTACTAGTGTTTCATTGACAACAGAAGACAGTCCTGTAAGCAGTACAGGTTATTGTGCTACTACTCTTCATGAGTTTGAGGCATCAGTCAAATCTAATCCACTCAATATAGCCAATATCGATGATGGATTCTTCCCTCCTAACAGCCGCCTATCACTATGGATAACAATCAATATATACTATGTTCAGAACGATGATGTCAATACAACAGATCCAAATACTATTGAATCTTTACCAGACTTTACTTTTCAATGGTTTGATATTGCATTGTTTCTGTATATTGATCCACGAGTCATTCAGTTGCTGAGTGGAGTATTGTTTAGTGCAACTTCAGAAACAATTAATATAGTCATTGACCCACTCTGTCACCAAGATTTAAAGTTATTGAACAAGTTAGTTTTGAAGGTATGTTACTTAATATTATAATTGTTATAATTATCTGTTAATAGCTTCCACAGTTGTTGTCAATACAAGCAGATGTACCTCGAGGATATTCGGCTTTCATAAATGATGGTTCCAGAATAGTTCTTCAAAACAGCTTTCAATCTTTAAATTCAACACAAAGCTATGATACAGCAATTTTTTGGTATGTCAGTTCACTACACTATTGCTTGGCACCAAAAAATTGCTGTATCATAGCTTTGTGTTGAATTTAAAGATTGAAAGCTGTTTTGAAGAACTATTCTGGAACCATCATTTATGAGCTTCGACTTTTCCCTTATCGAAGAGCTCTTTCTAAAGACTCTAGATTTATGTGTACTTCTATACTTTTGGGATTTCAGCGTTGCCAGCTTCATTGGATTACTTTCTATTATATGCCAACGAAATGTTTATATAATAACTGCTTTGTCCCAGTACCTCTTGTAATATTTTGTTTTTTTGATATTTGGTCAACATACAAAAACGTTTTTCCAAAGCAATTAAAATCAAAATCATGTCATCAAAAATATTCTGCTGTTTGCCTTTTTATTTCTGCTATCACTGTAACCTTGTTTCTTCAAATGGTTTTATTTCACAGTGGATGGTTTATATTGCTTTTAATTGCATTTCCCTTACAAGTGGGAACATTGTTTTGTATTTTATTAACATTATATATTGCGTCAGTTTTTTATATTGCTTTAATCATACAATGTTGTAGAAAAAAAAACAAGGGAGCACCTAGAAAAACCTTTTTTGATGGTATGAGCATTGTAAATTACTTTTTCCTTGGTATAACTTACTTTCTGTTCTCCTATTACATAACCATGCATATGGCTAGATATCCACATGAAGATGCAATTACTATGTTAATGCCATCTATTCTACCTTTAGTCTTCATTGGTTTCTATACTTGGGTAGTCAAGAAAATGTTTTCAGAAGAATGAATTGGTCAGATGATTCCACACTACTGACTCTTGTGTATGATCTCTCTCCTGTATACACATGGAGAAAGTTGCTTCAATACTGAAAGATATGATATTCCCTTATATACTACTTGATTTCTCTGATGATACCTTTGATTGATAGACACCTCACTTATGGTAGATGGACTATTTGTATTGCCTGGGATAATGCATCAACAGTTCCTGAAGTAGATATTTCCATAAGAGTACAAGTAGTTTAGTGATGTGTACATCAATGAATTTATTAAATATTGCTTCTTAATTTAGTTTCCTCTAATTTTCACCTCAACAATAGTGACCACAACATACCAAGAAGTCTCTATTAAACACATGCATCAATGTGGTCTTCTACACAATGCAAAGTCAATGATTTTTATTGATTCTGAATATCATTCTTTCTTAACATATTATTATATTCATACCATATTTGTTGCTATATTGATGCTGTTATCCATATGTCAGTGGGTTATCTATTTTCTCCTTTATAGCTTCACAGTTTCCTAGGTTTACTCAAAGCTATAGCCAGCTATTCTTGTCAATCATCATAGCTTAGTATCTCACATGTAGTAGTATGCACAAGTGCTGTACAGTAATGACACTACTAATATGTGAAACCTTGTGAACCTCTAAATCTTATTTCAAGACAGAAACCAATACTGAGGATTTGGAATTTCTTCAACACTAAATATTAAGCATTGAGTCCAAAGATTGTGTTCAAGAGTGAATTACATGTAACATCTACTTATGACCTGTATAACTGAGGTATACGGAATGTGATCCTGTTCATAAAAATTTACTTCCTTGACTGGCTATGAATATCAATTTGTTAGTAAACACGCTAGTCATTACGTCATGTTACTATTTTTAGTAAAATTTGGCGTCCCCTCACGTTAATAGCTATAAAGAGAGGGGATCGCTTTCATAGCGCTAACTATCAGATATAATAGCGATTCTATCATCTATTGTAAAGTTAAAAACAAGAGAACGCAATATGGATGACAATGGCATTGTCTTTCAGTTTAAGTTTCCAACCGAAGGATTATCTCTACGCTCAGTTTCCATCGAAGACGTTCCAACACTTACTTTTGATGCATCAAACCCGTCACATCTACCTACGTTAACCGAAGAGGACGTTGCTGTGGTTGCAAGATTGGTAACGGAAGGTAAACGACCAGAATTCTACTACAAAGTCATTCCACCAACACATCCATTCTTTGGTCGACAGTACAAGGAGTATCGTCCTCAATGGCTACGAGGTACATCAGTTGGTGATTTACTGTCAGAGGCAGATTGGAATATGAAATGTCTCGGTATCGGTGCTCGAAGTAATGACGACAAAACAGAATTTTGGGGCTGGGAAAAGTCAAGTAAATTGAGGGGATTGGCAACAGCAATAGATTTTTTTGAAGAGAAGCTGAGTGGCTCAATAATAATGTCATGCAAGTCAGTAGAAGTGGAGAAAACTGACAAGTCATTGACTTTCGTGGGTGAGCCAGCAATGACAATCAAGTCTGACCTAAGCCCGAGTTACACAGACTACATCACTACACACTATGACAGTATAGCCTATCATGATGAGCCTTTGTTCTTGAAGATGAAGGAGTTGATAAAACTCATTCTTGCAATGGAATGGCTAATAAAGGAACAAGGTGTCAAGTTTAATAATAAATGGATGACAGAGCGCACACAGCAAAAGAATCCACTGTCTACTAAAGCAATCGAAATAGTCGATACAACTGCAACTGAAAATTTGCTCAAGGATTTCGTTGAGAGATTTCCAATACCACTAAATGAGACTCAAAAAATTATGACGCCATTAGGGTCAGTGCAACTGGATATGAATAGCAAGATTGAGAAGACAGAAACTGGCTGTATCATAGAAATAACAAAATCCACTTCAGATCTCCCTATTGAGGAAACCATTACTATTAGAGCATCAACAAATGATTACAACATGCTATATGAAGGGTGTGATCTCAAACAGCCAATTGCAAATAGGTCTGGAGATTTAATCGTTCCAGATGTCACAACATGGTTAGAGTTGTTTGCAGAAACAGTCCCTTGGCCTACATTGTGGATATTTCCATATGATGGTGATGGAATAGCAACTTTTACTGGTGGCATATCCACACAGAACATTCCTGTAAGCACAAGGGTTCCTATCTCCCAACCTGCCAGAACAGTATCTGAAGAATCAACAAAGGTGGTGCATAATCAATATGTCATGGGAGGAAATAAAGTACAAGTAAAAGGATCCACTGAATTTGAACAAGAAGTGCCTCCATTAAGAAAGAGGAATGTGCCAACCAAGCAGAAATTTGAAAAGCCTCCAACTGATGTACCTTGTGAAACTAGAGAGGCTCAAATGATGAGAAAATGCAAAAAGTCTGGAATGAAGGATGCTGTAGGATGGCAGGATCCAGCTCAAAAGCTTATTTGTAGCCGTGATGGAAAGCAGTTATCAAAACAAGTACGTCTTCGTGAATCAGTACATGTGTCCCACTTCTGAAAGAACAACTAATGAGTCAACTTCCATGACCATGATCACGCATACGCATACAGTTTATCTCTAACTGTATAAAAATAGCGACAGCTGATTTCAGTTCAAGAGATTACCATATGGATGATGCAATGATATATATTGTTTATCTTCTGTTATAATAATATAACCATATACAATTGTAAAATACTTTTACATAGATATATTTGTCTTATACTTGTGTTATGCTTATGTAGTCTATATGGTTTTGTCACATGAAATTTGGCTTATTGGTTTTTTATTGGCTGAACAAATATATATTTTAAAATTCATGAATACTTATAGAAAGAAAAATTATACTTATGGGTGGAAGATTTAATACGCTAATTAGTCTGTCCATTGTTGGCTTTTTGGATTATACCGATCAAATCACAGCTATACCATGCCAAGATAATGAGAAAAAATCTTTCTTGATTATGATTTGTCATTAGTATTGAAATTTAAAACTTGGTAAACTATAAATTACAGCATAATGTGTACTGACTACATTTTATGCATACTCATTCAATCAGTTATTATGCAATATGTTCATGATGCAGTAATTGTCTATCAGGCAAATAGTTTGCACAGTACGCAAGTTAGGGTATTACCCTGGTAACTTCCATGACCATGATCACGCATACGCATGCAGTTTATCTCTAACTGTATAAAAATAGCGACAGCTGATTTCAGTTCAAGAGATTACCATATGGATGATGCGATGATATATATTGTTTATCTCCTGTTGTTTTATATTACTACTAGTGTTTCATTGACAACAGAAGACAGTCCTGTAAGCAGCACAGGTTATTGTGCTACTACTCTTCATGAGTTTGAGGCATCAGTCAAATCTAATCCGTCAATATAGCCAATATTGATGATGGATTCTTCCCTCCTAACAGCCGCCTATCACTATGGATAACAATCAATATATACTATTTTCAGAACGATGATGTCAATACAACAGATCCAAATACTATTGAATCTTTACCAGACTTTACTTTTCAATGGTTTGATATTCCATTGTTTCTGTATATTGATCCACGAGTCATTCAGATGCTGAGTGGAGTATTGTTTAGTGCAACTTCAGAAACAATTAATATAGTCATTGACCCTCTCTGTCACCAAGATTTAAAGTTATTGAACAAGTTAGTTTTGAAGGTATGTTACTTAATATTATTATTGTTATAATTATCTGTTAATAGCTTCCACAGTTCTCGTCAATACAAGCAGATTTACCTCGAGGATATTCGGCTTTCATAAATGATGGTTCCAGAGTAGTTCTTCAAAACAGCTTTCAATCATTAAATTCAACACAAAGCTATGATACAGCAATTTTTTGGTATGTCAGTTTACTACACTATTGCTTGGCAGCTGTATCAGCCCTTTTGATTCCACAATTACTTTATAAGTTTCAACTTTATCGAAGAGCTCTTTCTAAAGACTCTAGATTGATGTGTAATTCTATACTTTTGGGATTTCAGCGTTGCCAGCTTCATTGGATTACTTTCTATTATATGCCAACGAAATGTTTATATAATAACTGCTTTGACAAAAGTTTCAACATCAGTCATTTGGTGGTTCATTTTGCCTGTCCCAGTACCTCTTGTAATATTTTGTTTTTTTGATATTTCGTCAACATACAAAAACTTTTTTCCAAAGCAATTAAAATCAAAATCATGTCGTCAAAAATGTTCTGCTGTTTGCCTTTTTATTTCTGCTATCACTGTAACCTTGTTTCTTCAAATGGTTTTATTTCACAGTGGATGGTTTATATTGCTTTTAATTGCATTTCCCTTACAAGTGGGAACATTGTTTTGTATTTTATTAACATTATATATTGCGTCAGTTTTTTATATTGCTTTAATCATACAATGTTGTAGAAAAAAAAACAAGGGAGCACCTAGAAAAACCTTTTTTGATGGTATAAGCATTGTAAATTACTTTTTCCTTGGTATAACCTACTTTCTGTTCTCCTATTACATAACCATGGCTGGATATCCACACGAAGATGCAATTACTAAGTTAATACCATCTATTCTATCTTTAGTCTTCATTGGTTTCTGTACTTGGGTGGTCAAGAAAATGTCTTCAGAAGCATTTCATCAAGATGAGGAGAACTCGCTAGATCACAATGATGACATCAAACACAAAGAAGTCCCTAATACAATAACTGATCAACACTATGACACTTACTTATTAATGACTTCAAAAGACATTAAAGATTGTCAAGTTTGATAATCTTGAGTATATATGATTTAAATGTATTTTGTTTTGCCATGCTTTTTGTGCCTTAAGAGGCATCTCGTTACTATTTGCATGAGAACTGTACCAAAGTGTTTTACACCCTGACATGTACAACACATTTGTGAATACTTTTATTTTTTTAACACAAATAAGACTGTTATTAGCATCCCTATTTTATTTCATTTTTAAAGAAATGTTTTTATTTACTTGTAGTTATGTTTTTAACATGATTGTATTTGTATATTATATAGATGAAATTCTTCTAGTACATTATAATCTAAGACTTTGAAAGAAACCATAATTGCTGACCAAAGATATTACAATAGGACATACAGACACTGAATGCAACAATTTATATCCATTGATGTTATTTAAGTGGTTGGTGAATATCCTTACGTGCTTGGGCACCATTTCACACAACAGATAGGCCATCACTGACATTATAGGACTAGGACATCATAGATGGTGCCAGTAGTATCTGCAGTGCCCAATGGCAATCAGACAATAGGAGCACCATAGATTTTTCAGGCACAATTGGATACCATAGACATAGTTCTATTGTGCCTAATGGTACTCATACAGTGTCTATGGTGCCCAATGATGCTCTTATAATGTTAGTAGTACTTATGGTGCATGTCTAGTTTACCTGCAAATTCACTAGCAAGTGAACCAACATTATCATCATAATGTATTACTGTATCCACCCAGAGAGGTATATCTTCAGACATACAGAAATCTGTAGCTAAATGTACAAGTCTGAGAGAGTCCATGCATTATTTTCTAGTTTCTCCTTTTGTCCTCTCCACTTTACAATTTCTGGAAAAAGAGTGCATGGAGACAAAGCATTATCATTGAATGCAATTTTCAGTAAGAGGCTAATTATTTCTTCTAATAATAAGGTGTGGCCATTGTAGTCAGAGAAGTAGTAAGAAAAGGACGTGGGGTCTTGTGAGGTGATGTATTGGCAAAAACACTATTATTACAAGTACGTTTAATAACGTAATAATAGATTTGATTTTTAACCCAACTCAATTTTTAAAACTTCAGTGAATGAACAGATCACAATAATTTAGTATTCTTGCATGATTCATTTTAATTAGTGCTGACTAATTAAATTCCTTCAATTATTGACATAAAAGCCATCTTTTAGTTAGAACTCAATAGTTATAGCTGTTAATGTTTTATAAGGAGAATTGTGGTAATTCTTAGAAAAACCTTCAATTCAAACATGTAGCTATCTCATAATTGCTCAATAAAAGATATCATTACTATTACTATTAAAATTAGTAAAAAAAGAATAAAAAGGAAGCTTAATATTACACAGTTAAACTCAAGCACAGGCTCTTTCTTTCAAAGGTGTGTGTTCATGTGTTTAGTTAGTATCTGCATATGTTTAGTGACACAATCTTTCCGGCTAAATTGTTTTCCACATTCTTGGCATTTGTAAGGTTTCTGACCAGTGTGTGTGTTCACATGTGTAGCAAAAGAAAAAATCTTAGATTTCCACAATCATTATATTTGAATGGTTTTTCACTAGTATGTATTCTTGCATGCTTGTTAAGGTGAGTTTTTTGACGAAACTGTTTACCACAATCTTTACATTTGTATGGTTTCTCTCCTACACATTGTTGACAAAATCCCCCCCCACATTCTTGACATTTGTAAGGCTTCTCTCTGTTGTATTGATGTTGTTGATATGCATACTCATTAGATTTGTATGGTTTCTCTCTTGCATGTATTTGAATACACATACTCTGGTGTGAATGTACATTAAATTGTTTGCCACTATCTTCACAAATTTGACTTTTTGTTCTCTCATTCTTCGACTTATTTGATGACACTTCTTTTGATTAAGGGACTACATGTTTTCCAGACAACTATTCATCATTATATTGCTGTACACTAGTACAACAACCTGGTATTGTCTTCATTTCTTGGATATTATGTCGAACTCTCTGATGAGTCTTCACATTAGCTTCAAGACTAAAGCTACATTGACACTCTACAAAGCAGTGGTATGGTTTATCATGAGTATGGCAGGAACATAAGTGATAGGTCATGACATCAGAGTTATAACAGGTCACATGACAGTCAGGAAAAGGACAGTGAAGTATACCTTGTACTATAATACAGTGAGTGTTAAGGAGATGATCAGTTTGGTTTGTAAACATCTCATTACAACCACTTACAACACAGCAACCAGTAGACATTGTTCAAAGCTATGTGCACTTTTGACACTGTTTTTATGAACCCTTTCATTAGGAAATCTGTTGTGTTAATTATTATTTATTAATATCACAATCTTAATTTTTTGTTATAGTTAAATTAGGAAATGTTATGCTAGGTTCATGAACTTGATGGATACCTTCAGCATATGTTTCTTCAAAAAGTAATGGATTGTCAGTGCACTCGGACAAATAGGTGGGGAAAGGAGGTGGAGTCTTATGAGGTCGACGTATTGCATCAGTAATTCTGACATAAGTATTTGTATGTCCTGGTACACATCCATTGACATAAAGAACATTAAAACGATGATTTATACGGTAAACCTTGAGAATGAAAAGTGGTCCTGAGTATTATTTTATAGAATAATTTGTGTAATTACCATTATGTTCTTAATTGTGACTCTTTTACCGCCCATTCTGCCGGGCATCCTTTTACCAGGCCAAATACGACCAGGATCCTAAAAAGAAATAATTAAAAATTATATTGACCTGTCTCTTTCTCTCTCCTCTTACTCCTCCTCCTCCAGTAGCTCCCATTTTACGATGAGTTTTAGTGACACCATGAGAAGCAGGCTGCCCTTTCATACCATGTCGCTTCATGACACCTTGAAAACCTTTACCGATCCTAGAACAATCCATACATATTCCCATGTACATATAAAATAATGGAGGTACGTGTAATTACTGTCTTGACTCTCACTGTAACACGTGTGTTCTGAATTAGTGACTTCTGTACATGGATACATGAGTGCACTATTTCAGGACAGGTGAAATATGGGGCTAATATTGACTCAAAATATCTTTGTCCCAATACACTAGAAAACTCATGTAGTTAATAATAGATCTATATATATTGCAACACCTATTATAACAGTTCTTGTGACCTCCTCTATATCAAAGCTGTCATATTTATCAAAGTTTCACACTATATAAAAAACTATAAGACACTATGTGTCACCTGTTTTGTCACAACTACTATCACGTGGGTGTAGGATCTACATGTAGCTATAATATCAGCCACTATGGTGGTCACAATAATTATATTGTCAGGTATTACATACATGTACATATAACATAATATGTGTACATATAAATAAGTATATGTACATATCTAAGAAAGTTCATGATTATACTATCAGTAGTAGAAACACTTAGTACTATATGTACATATCATATAACAAAGTACATTGGTTCCATTTACGTTTTGGAGCAGACATCGACATATTGTCCTACTAAGAAATGAGATGCAACCAGTTGTGTTCCAACAGGCAACAGAGCATCTTCAGTTACTCTAAATTCTTGAAGAACACGTTTTGGAGTCACTTCGGCTTTTGTGTATTGACCTAATACTGGCTTGGTAATCTATAGTATCATGTAAAAAGAATACTTCAAATGAGCTATTCAAGTAATGCAGCTGTCATAATTCATTGATTCATTGTATATGTACATTGGCTGTATTATACATTGCCTGTAATGTACATTGTCTGTATTGTACACTCTGCATTGTATATTGTTATTTATCAAGACAAAAAGACTCTTTTGTGTTATCATTTGTGATTTAATTTGGCCCGCTTTCAGGGCTACCTATTACTATTCATGTATATAAAGATATATAAACGTTTGTGTTGTTCTATTGTGTTTTGACAATAGATTCTTTCCTTAGTGTCAAAATACAATTGTTACTTTAAGTGGGATCTAACCAGATTATAAAACTGAATATTGTACAAGCAAGATGTGGTTCAATGTGTATACTCAAGCAATCACGTAAAATGATATATTAATGAAATGCTCCATTATGGAATAGGTTATTGATCTGACAAGTTACAGGTGTATATTATATTCACTGGAACATTGTATGGGCAGCTGCTTGAGTAGTATGGCAAACTAATTGATTGAATATTGATTATGAAGTACTATCTCTGTGACAAATTGCTTACAAACCACAACGGTTTTAACTAGTAATATGATTTATTATGTGAAATCATACAAATTTCATCCTGTGGAGATAGAGCAAGAATATTGAGTTTCCTAGAAGCTCTAGTAGAAGACATTACATGTACATGAAAAGAACCAAAGTCCTGTCTTATAATCTGGTTACTGGTTCACTCAAGATCATCCATTGCTAGCTACTTACTTAATATGAACTTGTTAATTTATATCAAGTCGGAAAGTTCTACTTAGCACACAACACAAGAATCAACAGTGACTTCTTAGATTAGACTTGTAATGTACATTGGAAGGTACTCCTTGCAGTAAGTAGATTTCATATTAAATAGTGGCTTACATTTTTGATTTTAGGATGGTCCACAGCTCCTATTTGTAAAGCATTATATCCTTCCTTCTCTTCCGTTCTCACCATGACAACCTGATTGTCAACTACCTATATGTAAATGGAACATTTCCAAAAAGTATGTATCAATTTCTATATTAGATTATAGCATTGTCATCAGCCCCGCCCATTTACCTGTAGTAAAGTTACAGGAATACGACGACCAAGTGTATCCCATATTTGGGACATACCCAATTTGATAGCAATGACACCAGTTCGTCGTGACTTAGATGTCCATACCCCGTCTTTTATTGATGGAGCTGTAACAGAGAAAAACAACAAGAGATATAGATCTTTTTTCATTAGTACGTGTATTACTTAAGTTAGAATGTAATTTAGCTAAAATTGCGACGTAGTGTCTTCTTGATTTAGACAGAGTATTTAACAGGACAATCATAGCAGTCACATGGATAAATAAGCGTAGGGCGGTGACTAGTTTCGCATGAGCCAGACCCACCCTAAACAAAGTCGGAAGCCGGAAGGGCTAGTTTCGTGCCTAGACTAGTTCACGGAAACAACGAGTGACCGACCACCTGGCTAAGATGTGAGACAACAAGCCATGTCACTACTACGTTCGGTAAAGCCCATAGTGATATTTCTAACCTGCCTGGTTGTTTTGTTCACTTTTATGTTTTTTTTAAAATTAACTGTCTCAGGATCGTCAATTATTCGCAAACGCTATGTAACTGTGAGTAACTTATCGCCGCCAGTCTATTCAAATTTGGGTCATGGTAATATAATTTTAATTTGGACAAATTGGTTCAAAAAGCCATGGATCTCTTTGTTTAAAAGTGTAGGAGTGATAGAGTGTGGTCCACGCAGATACAAGTGCTTCATTACTGATGACAGAACACTATTTCCCAATAGCAGTGCTGTAATTTTCCATGAACCAGCCAGACAATTCTTCTATGACTTACACATAGCCCGTTCTATGAATCGACCTCCTGGCCAGTATTGGATTTTCTATAATAGAGAGGCACCTGGACAACATAGTCAACGAGACAATCTAGTGAGTAGGCACTGCAACTCTGTATTTAATTGGACTATGACATATAAACTCAGTTCAGATATTAGGTTTGGATATGCTGAAGTTGTACCCGGAATATTTCAAGGTGGTTATGATCCAAACAAGAATTATCTCAAAGGAAGGACTAAAACAGCAGTTGCTCTTATCAGTAGCTGTGTAAAGCATCGTCTAAACTTTATAGACCAGTTAAAGAAGTATATTGATGTTGATATCTATGGCTACTGTGGAAAACCATGTGAGCCAAATTGCTTCTCTTTGATATCAAATTACAAATTTTACTTGTCTTTTGAGAATGCTCTCTGTAAAGACTACATTACAGAGAAAACATATATAAATGCTTTCGCTAATGAAATAGTTCCAGTAATTATATCTGGTGCAAACTTGTCAAATCCTACTGTGATCCCTCCTAATTCTTTTGTCAATGCACTTGACTTTAAGAGAGCAATAGATCTAGCTGAATACTTGTTGCTCATAGGAAGTGATCCACAACGTTATAACAAATTTTTCAAATGGCGTGATAATTGGTCTGTAACTCTGATTACACCATTCAACATGCCATGTTACGTATGTAAAAAACTCTATGAATCAAATCTTACCCCTAAGATATATGCTGACATTGCACATTGGTATAGTATTAATGAAAATTGTAAACCATATCCAACTTTGGTTTAATTTATTTTTCTAACACTAGTTTGCACAAATATTTATTCAAATTATTTTAGATTGAACAGCAACATATTATGAAAGATTGACAGAAGAATTAATATATTTGTGAATTGATCACGTGATGTGCATATAGAGTATACACAGATGCTGATGGTCTAAAATGTAATTCTACATGAGTGCACGATCTACACACCTTTTAAAGATGTACTCTGTAAAAATTGAACTGTTGATACTGTTTTCATTGCTAGTGTACTGTTTATGTAACTACATAAACTAAACATTAATTATAGTAATCAAAATAGTATTATCTTTATTTGGATATGCAACCAGCTGTGTAACAATGTATTAGTTAAATCAATCTATCAATTATTACAGTGTATATGCATAGGAGGCTGAAGGGGGGGGGCTGGAGGGGCTAGAGCCCCCCCAATATTTAGAAAGAGGGGGCTCAGCCCCCCCCCAAAGTTTTATTGCTTGCTACTTACCCCACAAAAAGAATCTAAGTTAATCTTATTGGTGTTAATGAAACTGTCAAAAGTTTTGACATAATATTTGGAGGCCACAATGACGGAAAGATGGCTTAACAATTGTCTGGTCCTTCATGTACACAAATGCATAACCAATGAGTGTGATCTTGTTGAAATAGCTAAGGAATTTGTTATGGTAAATGATGAGTGAAGGAAATACTTTGGTACATTTTAAATTAATGTTGGTAATACTGAATGTGATTATAGCAAACATAGTTTCTGCATTATGGGTACGTTCATGTCTGCATATTCATCACATAGTTATGGTGTGAGCCCCCCCAAAATATAAGTGCCTCATCCGCCTATGATATGTGCATATGTATCTCTGTTATGGTTTTTGTTTAAATTTTAACCTAATATATTTAAATAACGTGATTAGAACTTAATCAAATTTATGATCATACACCCACGTAGTTGTAATTACAGTGACTGTATGATCATACACCCACGTAGCTGTAATTACAGTGACTGTATGTATGTATATATATGATTTTTGCTAGATCATGCATTATAACTTAATTATAATGGATACTGTTGTTTAAACTTCTTTACGTACATACACTGCCATACTTGAGTATACTCTTAAGTATGCATAATCAGATATACATGACAGTGTGGGCTGTCACTATTCATAGAACACGGCACACATCCTTCTTGGTAAGTTATTAGTTACAAGCTACATTAACTGTACAATTATAAATAAAACAGTATAGTTTGTCACTTTTACAAGAAAGTAAGGTAAAATAATTTAGTAAAAATTAGTGACTTTCTTGTAATAAAAACATTGTTATGTTTACTTTTATATCATACTAAGTTTGATCATACAACCTGTATAACAATATATTGGTTAAATCAGCAACTAATCAATTTTTACACACTGTAAAATCTGTATGGTTGATTTAACCAACATAATGGTTATACAGATTGCATGATGCAAACTGTTTACAAAATGTTTGAAGTATATACTAATGATTTTCTTAAAAGAAATAAATGCATTTGGATTTGATAAACAATCAATTCCATAGAAAATAGTTATCAAAGCTATATTATGTTTACTTTCAGTAGAGCCATATTACAGCGCAGTGATAGTATGCTATAATTCAATCCTAAACAATTCAAATTTTCTAAACTTGTATTTAATTAAAGATGTTGTATGCAATATTGAGCACTAAGTATAAATTAATTAAGTTTATGTACTGTCTTAATTAAGGTAATTAATATTGTTTTCACTTTATTCCTGCACGGTAATATATAAATTAAAAATCAACTTCACAAGTTGACATTATTCCAAATTTGGATAGACATATTTAAAAATAGAAAAAAGTGGTTGCTGATCTTGTCGTGGGACTCTCATTAATGTAGTGGGACACAACGATAGATTTGGATTAAGGGTAGTAATTATAGTTTGGTTAAACCTCTTGCTATCATTGTGTCCCACTACATTAATGAGAGTGCCACGACAAGATCAGCAACCACTTTTTTCTATTTTTAAATATGTCTATCCAAATTTGGAATAATGTCAACTTGTGAAGTTGACTTTTAATTTACATATTACAGTGCAGGAATAAAGTGAAAACAATATTAATTACCTTAATTAAGACAGTACATAAACTTGATTAATTTATACTTAGTGCTCAATATTGCATACAACATCTTTAATTAAATACAAGTTTAGAAAATTTGAATTGTTTAGAATTGAATTATAGCATACTATCACTGCACTGTAAAAACTGATTAGTTGATTTAACCAATATATGGTTCTACTGAAAGTAAACATAATATAGCTTCGATAACTATTTTCTATGGGGGAATTGATTGTTTATCAAATCCAAATACATTTATTTCTTTTAAGAAAATCATTAGTAGTTCAAACATTTTGTAAACAGTTTCACTGTGTAAATAGCTAAGAATAGTCTGTTATCTGACACCTATTATAACAGTAATATCAGACTGTTATAAGCTCTCTTATACTAGCAGTCTCTAAGGATGGTTAAGTGTGGATGCTTACACCTCATTCTGTTATAATCTTGCTTATAACAGACTTATTTTAAGCAATTTGATATAAGCATACCGTATACCGGGATTTATTGGCGACCGATAAAATTTGGCGAATTGGCGAATTTCAAAAAATCGCCAAATAAATAACTGTCAAAATTTTTCACGTAGTCGCCACGCCCACAATTTTTATTTGTACACGTGAAACATTGTGGCTGGATGGCTAAAGTAGGTGTGGTAACAAGACATGTGCTAAATTCGTCAAATTTAATCTCGCCAATTATAAAATTTTACAATTCCGCCAAATTTTATCGTCGCTAATAAATCCCGGTATACGGTATGCTTATTGCCATAACCATTAACAACAATCATTATTGTGAATAATACATTTAATTACACTGAAAAAGCATTTTGTCATTTTAACCAAGGTTTTCGTTACCACAGTTTCATCAATATGATGTAAACCTATTCTAAGTTGCTACAAGGCCAACTATAGTGTATCTTAATATGTATAAAGCCAACTAGTTGCATCTACAACCACATTTCCTTTACATCCACTTTGCTTTAGTAATTGAACCATGGCTTCAATTAAAGCTATAAGCAGATTCTGTTTACTTTCCTAATCCGATTAGTTAAGTTGAAATAGTATCTATCTTTTTCTCATGGCTTCAATTATTAGACATAAACTACAATGAGTACCTTTTGGCTTCTAGTTGGCTTTATACATATTGAGTTAGACCAGTATGGCTTTGTGGTCACTCAATATTGGGCTTATGTCATATTGATGAAATTATGGTAACAAAGACAATGGTTGAAATGACAAAATGCTATTTTGAGTGTAAGTGCACTGTAGTATAATATAAGATTTTACAAAAGACACAGCTAATATCAAACAAGTGCACTTTTTAATAAGGGTATACAAACAATCACTTTGTCAATTCTATAATCAAGTTTAATGATATGAACTAAAATATTGTTGCTTTTATGAAAGGTATCTGTTTCACACGTACAGATATTCTGAAATCACCATTCTTTAACTAAGAATTGGTGATGTCAGACTATAATATTTCATAGACATATGTTTTTTGTTTATACATTTGTTGTATTTTATCAAACTATTACATCCATATATTGTCTGGAGTAACCATATTATCCATTATTGATAAGAACAAATTAAAATTATCATAATATATCAGGTTTGTTGTTCAGTCTGTTCACCCACTCAATCAGTGATTAGACTTACAAAAGGCAGTTGCTGGATTATATATATATATAATAATATATAATGATAGCAACTTCTTGTACGTTAATTAATATGCATATTCTTCCTGACTTCAGTCAGTACATACAATTAGTTGTACGATTATATATGCACGTAATATAGACATAATGACATTATCATTGTGTCTTAGTAAACTGAATTTTCGGAAAGCAGTTGTTACGTGCATGTTAAAATTTACTATAATTTAATAGTCAAGGCGAGGGTCACGCCACGCCTTGATTAATAACTTGAACAACATACAATTACTACGATTAAGGTGGCGGGCGGTTAGTCTCGTCCCCAGACCTACTCGCAAGCTAAAGTAGGTCTGGTCACACGGCTTGACTTTTGTGTCCCCAGTAAAGAATGTGGCACAGGTGTTGGTATGCAATTAGAGGTAGTGTGAAATATGAATATATATAAATATTGTCAAATAAAAGTATGTGTGAAAGCGAATATTATAAATTCATGAATATAGTATGAATATCATTATAATAAAACTATTTGGCTTCTGACTTCCACCGTACTGCCACCTTAAGGGTCGTCTTCAGACTCGATTTTAATTATATAGGAGGCCATCTATGAGACGTTTACTGAAGGTTGGTGTTCTAGTTGGTGTTTTATTAACTATTTGTTTGTTCGTCTTTCAAACATTATCAGATCAATTAACAAGCTATAATCATGTCGTTACTATAAGCAATGTATCTTCTCCATCTGTTTATTCTGAAGCAGGATATGGTAAAATAATTTTAACCTGGACAAAGCTATCTCACCGTAAGTGGACTAGAAAGGATACTGCCGTAGAGTGTGGTCCATACAAGTGTTTTATTACTAGTAACAAAAAACTATTTCATAACAGCAGTGCTGTTCTGTTTCATATTCATACAGGACAATTCTTCTATGACTTACACATAGCCCGTTCTATGAATCGACCTCCTGGCCAGTATTGGATTTTCTATAATAGAGAGCCACCTGGACAACACAGTCAACGAGACAGTCTAATGAACAGACACTGCAACTCTGTATTTAATTGGACTATGACATATAAACTCAGTTCAGATATTAGGTTTGGATATGCTGAAATCATGCCTGGAAAGTTTAAAGGTGGTTATGATCCAAACAAGAATTATCTCAAAGGAAGGACTAAAACAACAGTTGCTCTTATCAGTAACTGTGTAAAGCATCGTCTAAACTTTATAGACCAGTTAAAGAAGTATATTGATGTTGATATCTATGGCTACTGTGGAAAACCATGTGAGCCAAGTTGCTTCTCTTTGATACCAAAGTATAAGTTTTACTTGTCTTTTGAGAATGCTCTCTGTAAAGACTACATTACAGAGAAAACATATATAAATGCTTTCGCTAATGAAATAGTTCCAGTAATTATATCTGGTGCAAACTTGTCAAATCCTACTGTGATCCCTCCTAATTCTTTTGTCAATGCACTTGACTTTAAGAGAGCAATAGATCTAGCTGAATACTTGTTGCTTATAGGAAGTGATCCACAACGTTATAATGAATTTTTCAAATGGCGTAATAATTGGTCTGTAACTGTTATTGGAGTACACAATATCCCATGTTACGTATGTAGAAAGTTATATGAATCAAATCTTACTCTTCAGACATACACTGACATTGCACGTTGGTATAGTGTTAACGAAAATTGTAAGCCATATCCGACTCTGGCTTAAATTCAGTTAAGTCAGTTTTGAATTGCCAAGAAGCACCCATCAATTAACATATTTGTGGATTCTACATTGATCATTAGATGTATATTATATTATAATGTACACAGATGATTTAATATGTAACTCTACATGCCTTAGCTCTTAAGAACACATTAATCAAACAGAAAAAATGATACCAAAATTTTATTGGAATGAAATAGTACCTGTGGTCATATCTGGAGCTTACTTGTCCAATCCTTACTGAGTATTGTTTGTCTCTCCTAAATCACATATTAATGCTTTGATTTTAAAAAAAGTGGTAGACCTGGCCGATGATCTTAAATACATTGGTGGTGATCCTGGTGGTTTGTGAAGTTTATATACTGACCATATACCAGAATTTTGTATAAGAAATGATATGAATCAAATTTCACTCTATGGATTTATAATAACATTGCACGTTCGTGTAGTGTTGAGAGAAAATGTAAACCGTATCTTAAGACATGCTGATAACAATTCATGTATTGAAAATTTTAACTAATAAACACTTATTTTAGGATAACTCAGTATACTATAAACTTTATTAAGTTTACTGAGTTATACGGAAACTATGGAAAGATTGCAAGAAGCACATATGAAGGTTATTACAATACCAGCAATAAATTCAGCTCTTAGAAAATCTATAATACTGTAGGCGATTTCTTTATCTAAAGAATGCATACAGCAATGATAAGTTGTTTTTGCTTAATGGGTGTGGTCATCTATGACGTCACAACACACTCTTCCTCACTGTTCAGGGAAAAGTTTCAATCAGATTACGAAATTTTACAAGAACGTCTACAGACCCTTCCTTAAAAAACTGACACATAACATTATGGTACACTGAATTTGCATTTGTGATTATTATTTTTTAGGTATTATAAAAGAACTATACAAAGAAAAAGAATATTTGAAAGAAATAACTGCAAGATACTCATTCACTGATGATATTAAAGAAAGTGCTAAGGTATGTATGTATATCTGTGTATCTGCGTGTGTGTGTACACGCATAATTTCAATGCATTTCCTACTTTCCTTGCTATAATTATAGGATACAGTAGAAATAAAGGAGGAATATGATCCTGTAAAGGAAAAGGAATGGAGAAAAGGTAACATTCCCTTAATTGACTAATAATTAATTGGTCTACATCGTGCTGCATAGCTTGCATTAACCCCTCCCCTAATTATTCTTACATCATTTATTCGGATGATAATGATATAATACTTACTCATACTAAAATTTTATCATACTATGTCCGTACAGCTAGGAAGGAACATAAAGTCAAGTCAGCTATAATGAGGACAACAACAGATAATAGTTCAAAAGACAAACCTGACATTGATATTTGGGCAAGACTGGATGAGTTAGAATGAGAAGAGGAGGAATTTTTGAAGAGAGAAAAAGATTTGGAAGAAGAGTGCAGAGAAGATACTATTGAATTTGAATAAATATATTGTTTTCCAAACATTGTAAATAGACTTTTTTCCCTGTGCAATGATATGAACTAAAATATTGTTGCTTTTATGAAAGGTATCTGTTTCACACGTACAGATATTCTGAAATCACCATTCTTTAACTATGGGTTGGTGATGCCAGACTATAATATTTCATAGACGTATGTTTTTTGTTTATACATTTGTTGTATTTTATCAAACTATTACATCCATATATTGTCTGGAGTAACCATATTATCCATTATTGATAAGAACAAATTAAAATTATCATAATATATCAGGTTTGTTGTTCAGTCTGTCACCCACTCAATCAGTGATTAGACTTACAAAAGGCAGTTGGTGGATTATATATATATATATAATAATATATAATGATAGCAACTTCTTGTACGTTAATTAATATGTATATTCTTCCTGACTTCAGTCAGTACATACAATTAATTGTATGATTATATATGCACATAATATAGACATAATGACATTATCATTGTGTCTTAGTAAACTGAATTTTGGAAAGTAGTTGTTACGTGCATGTTAAAATTTACTATAATTTAATAGTCAAGGCGTGGCCTGACCCTCGCGAGGGTCAGGCCACGACTTCACTAATAACTTGAATAACATACAATTACTACAATTAAAGGTCGTCTCCAGACACCTTCTCGATTTTAATTATATAGGAGGCCATCTATGAGACGTTTACTGAAGGTTGGTGTTCTAGTTGGTGTTTTATTAACTATTTGTTTGTTCGTCTTTCAAACATTATCAGATCAATTAACAAGCTATAATCATGTCGTTACTATAAGCAATGTATCTTCTCCATCTGTTTATTCTGAAGCAGGATATGGTAAAATAATTTTAACCTGGACAATGTGGTTTCACCGTAAGTGGACTAGAAAGGATACTGCTGTAGAGTGTGGTCCATACAAGTGTTTTATTACTAGTAACAAAAAACTATTTCATAACAGCAGTGCTGTTCTGTTTCATCTTCCAGCCGAACAATTTTTCTATGACTTACACAAAGCTCGTATTTTAAGTCGACCACCAGGCCAGTATTGGATTTTTTACAGTAGAGAGGCACCTGGACCCTCAAGTCAACGAAACAGTCTAGTGAATAGACACTGCAACTCTGTATTTAATTGGACTATGACATATAAATTCAGTTCAGATATCAGGTTTGGATATGCTGAAATTGTACCTGGAAAGTTTAAAGGTGGTTATGATCCAAACAAGAATTATCTCAAAGGAAGGACTAAAACAGCAGCTGCTCTTATCAGTAACTGTATAAAAAATCGTCTAAGCCTTATAGACCAGTTAAAGAAGTATATTGATGTTGATATCTATGGCTACTGTGGACAACCATGTAGAACAAAACGAAATTGCTTCTCTTTGATATCAAATTACAAGTTTTATTTGTCTTTTGAGAATGCTCTCTGTAAAGACTACATTACAGAGAAAACATATATAAATGCTTTCGCTAATGAAATAGTTCCAGTAATCATATCTGGTGCAAACTTGTCAAATCCTATTGTGATCCCTCCTAATTCTTTTGTCAATGCACTTGACTTTAAGAGAGCAATAGATCTAGCTGAATATTTGTTGCTTATAGGAAGTGATCCACAACGTTATAATGAATTTTTCAAATGGCGTGATAATTGGTCTATAATTGATATTGGATCTCACAATATCCCATGTTATGTATGTAGAAAGATTTATGAATCAAATCTTACTCTTCAGACGTACACTGACATTGCACGTTGGTATAGTGTTAACGAAAATTGTAAGCCATATCCAACTCTGGCTTAAATTCAGTAAAGTCAGTTTTGAATTGCCAAACTTTTTAAATTTAAATATGAATATCAATTAAGGTGGTTCTCAGTGTAACTTGACTATGATGACATCATAATGAAATGAAGTGATGTCATCATATTGATAACGTTGCCTAAACCCTAAACCAAACCTAACATTATTAACTCTATGACACATGTGATGTCATCACAAGACGTGTTGTTATATCATCAATCAAGTTACACCAAGAAGTACCCACAATTAACATATTTGTGGATTCTACATTGATCATTAGATGTATATTATATTATAATGTACACAGATGATGAAATATGTAACTCCACATGCCTTAGCTCTTAAGAACACATTAATCAAACAGAAAAAATGATACCAAAATTTTATTGGAATGAAATAGTACCTGTGGTCATATCTGGAGCTTCTTTGTCCAATCCTTATTGAGTATCGTTTGTCTCTCCTAAATCACATATTAATACTTTGATTTAAAAAAAGCGGTAGACCTGGCTGATGATCTTAAATACATTGGTGGTGATCCTGGTGGTCTGTGAAGTTTATATACTGACCATATACCAGAATTTTGTATAAGAAATGATATGAATCAAATTTCACTCTATGGATTTATAACGTAAACCGTATCCTAAGACATGCAGATAACAAATTCATGTAATGAAAATTAATTTAATAAACACCTATTTTAGGATAATTCAGTAAACTATAAACTTTTATTAAGTTTACTGAGTTATACGGAAACTATGGAAAGATTGCAAGAAGCACATATGAAGGTTATTACAATACCAGCAATAAATTCAGCTCTTAATAAATCTATAATACTGTAGGCGATTTCTTTATCTAAAGAACGCATACAGCAATGGTAAGTCGTTTTTGCTTAGTGGGTGTGGTCATCTATGACGTCACAACACACTCTTCCTCACTGTTCAGGGAAAAGTTTCAATCAGATTATGAAATTTTACAAGAACGTCTACAGACCCTTCCTCAAAAACTGACACATAACATTATGGTACACTGAATAAAAATTTGTAATTATTCATACCAAAATAGACTGTTGTGTACTATTATGTAATACTAAATACTATTTTTAGAACAAAGGTACTATTTATAGAATATATACATACATAGGTACCGTTTGGACGAGTGGCATATATGTCAGGACAGTTATACCATACCAATGAGATCTTAGTTCTGTTGGGTGATAACTGGTTTGCTAAGAGAACTGCACACCAAGCTTGTGATATCGTAGAAAGAAGAAAACAAGGTATGTTATATAATTGTATTAGAGAACATTTGCTCGGCTAAACTACAGACATTGCTTAATTTACAGGATACATTATCATATGATGATATCAGATTTGACCTTCAGTACAGTGTTGCTAAGTTAATGTTATGTATATAACTAGCAATTGTTAACATTAATTGTTCCCACTAAACAAGTAGTCTATAGTACTTAAATGAATGCAGGCTGTATGGTGGGAAAATAAGGATATAATTTGACATACTTTACAAATTCTTTTGTGCATCAAAACTTGCATTTGTGATTATTTTTAGGTATTATAAAAGAACTGTACAAAGAAAAAGAATATTTGAAAGAAATAACTGCAAGATACTCATTCACTGATGATATTAAAGAAAGTGCTAAGGTATGTATGTATATCTGTGTATCTGCGTGTGTGTGTACACGCATAATTTCAATGCATTTCCTACTTTCCTTGCTATAATTATAGGATACAGTAGAAATAAAGGAGGAATATGATCCTACAAAGGAAAAGGAATGGAAAAAAGGTAATATTCCCTTAATTGACTAATAATTAATTAGTCTACATCGTGCTGCATAGCTTGCATTAACCCCTCCCCTTATTATTCTAACATCATTTATTCGGATGATAATGATATAATACTTACTCATACTAAAACTTTATCATACTATGTCCGTACAGCTAGGAAGGAACATAAAGTCAAGTCAGCTATAATGAGGACAACAACAGATAATAGTTCAAAAGATAAACCTGACATTGATATTTGGGCAAGACTGGATGAGTTAGAACGAGAGGAGGATGAATTTTTGGAGAGAGAAAAAGATTTGGAAGAAGAATGCAGAGAAGATACTATTGAATTTGAATAAATATATTGTTTTCCAAACATTGTAAATAGACTTTTTTCCCTGTGCAATGATATGAACTAAAATATTGTTGCTTTTATGAAAGGTATCTGTTTCACTCGTACAGATATTCTGAAATCACCATTCTTTAACTAAGGGGCGGTGATGCCAGACTATAATATTTCATAGACGTATGTTTTTTGTTTATACATTTGTTGTATTTTATCAAACTATTACATCCATATATTGTCTGAAGTAACCATATTATCCATTATTGATAAGAACAAATTAAAATTATCATAATATATCAGGTTTGTTGTTCAGTCTGTTCACCCACTCAATCAATGATTAGACTTACAAAAGGCAGTTGCTGGATTGTATTATATATATATAATAATATATAATGATAGCAACTTCTTGTACGTTAATTAATATGTATATTCTTCCTGACTTCAGTCAGTACATACAATTAGTTGTATGATTATATATGCACATAATATAGACATAATGACATTATCATTGTGTCCTGGTAAACTGAATTTTGGAAAGTAGTTGTTACGTGCATGTTAAAATTTACTATAATTTAATAGTCAAGGCGTGGCCTGACCCTCGCGAGGGTCAGGCCACGACTTCACTAATAACTTGAATAACATACAATTACTACAATTAAAGGTCGTCTCCAGACACCTACTCGATTTTAATTATATAGGAGGCCATCTATGAGACGTTTACTGAAGGTTGGTGTTCTAGTTGGTGTTTTATTAACTATTTGTTTGTTCGTCTTTCAAACATTATCAGATCAATTAACAAGCTATAATCATGTCGTTACTATAAGCAATGTATCTTCTCCATCTGTTTATTCTGAAGCAGGATATGGTAAAATAATTTTAACCTGGACAATGTGGTTTCACCGTAAGTGGACTAGAAAGGATACTGCTGTAGAGTGTGGTCCATACAAGTGTTTTATTACTAGTAACAAAAAACTATTTCATAACAGCAGTGCTGTTCTGTTTCATCTTCCAGCCGAACAATTTTTCTATGACTTACACAAAGCTCGTATTTTAAGTCGACCACCAGGCCAGTATTGGATTTTTTACAGTAGAGAGGCACCTGGACCCTCAAGTCAACGAAACAGTCTAGTGAATAGACACTGCAACTCTGTATTTAATTGGACTATGACATATAAATTCAGTTCAGATATCAGGTTTGGATATGCTGAAATTGTACCTGGAAAGTTTAAAGGTGGTTATGATCCAAACAAGAATTATCTCAAAGGAAGGACTAAAACAGCAGCTGCTCTTATCAGTAACTGTATAAAAAATCGTCTAAGCCTTATAGACCAGTTAAAGAAGTATATTGATGTTGATATCTATGGCTACTGTGGACAACCATGTAGAACAAAACGAAATTGCTTCTCTTTGATATCAAATTACAAGTTTTATTTGTCTTTTGAGAATGCTCTCTGTAAAGACTACATTACAGAGAAAACATATATAAATGCTTTCGCTAATGAAATAGTTCCAGTAATCATATCTGGTGCAAACTTGTCAAATCCTACTGTGATCCCTCCTAATTCTTTTGTCAATGCACTTGACTTTAAGAGAGCAATAGATCTAGCTGAATACTTGTTGCTTATAGGAAGTGATCCACAACATTATAACAAATTTTTCAAATGGCGTGATAATTGGTCTGTAATTGATATTGGATCTCACAATATCCCATGTTATGTATGTAGAAAGATATATGAATCAAATCTTACTCTTCAGACATACACTGACATTGCACGTTGGTATAGTGTTAACGAAAATTGTAAGCCATATCCAACTCTGGCTTAAATTCAGTAAAGTCAGTTTTGAATTGCCAAACTTTTTAAATTTAAATATGAATATCAATTAGGGTGGTTCTCGGTGTAACTTGACTATGATGACATCATAATGAAATGAAGTGATGTCATCATATTGATAACATTGCCTAAACCCTAAACCAAACCTAACATTATTAACTCTATGACACATGTGATGTCATCATAAGACATGTTGTTATATCATCAATGAAGTTACACCAAGAAGCACTCATCAATTAAGATGTTTGCGGATTCTACATTGATCATTAGATGTATATTATATTATAATGTACACAGATGATCTAATATGTAACTCCACATGCCTTAGCTCTTAAGAACACATTAATCAAACAGAAAAAATGATACCAAAATTTTATTGGAATGAAATAGTACCTGTGGTCATATCTGGAGCGTACTTGTCCAATCCTTACTGAGTATTGTTTGTCTCTCCTAAATCACATATTAATGCTTTGATTTAAAAAAGTAGTAGACCTGGCCGATGATCTTAAATACATTGGTGGTGATCCTGGTGGTTTGTGAAGTTTATATACTGACCATATACCAGAATTTTGTATAAGAAATGATATGAATCAAATTTCACTCTATGGATTTATAATGTAAACAATATCCTAAGACATGCTGATAACAAATTCATGTAATGAAAATTAATTTAATAAACACCTATTTTAGGATAACTCAGTAAACTATAAACTTTAATTAAGTTTACTGAGTTATACGGAAACTATGGAAAGATTGCAAGAAGCACATATGAAGGTTATTACAATACCAGCAATAAATTCAGCTCTTAATAAATCTATAATACTGTAGGCGATTTCTTTATCTAAAGAACGCATACAGCAATGTAGTCTAGCGAGCTAGACCCTCCTCCTTTTTGATAAGCTGATGGTCGGAGGAGGGTCTAGAAGCGAACTAGGCTTACTGCCCCATTGGAATGTATGGAATGTGGGGCAGTACCGCAATGTTTACATAGTGGTTATAAACTGTTATTACAACTGCCACGTGACCCATGAATTGTTTTTTGTTTGTTGTCCTTCTATATTGGAAGCTAAAAAGCCACGCTATCGACTCTACACCCATGAAAAGAATGGAATGAGGCAGTTCACTAATGTAGGAAAGTGGTATTTTCATCAAAGGAAACCCTCCACGTGGCAGTTGTAATAACAGTTTATAACCACTATGTAAACATTGCGGTACTGCCCCACATTCCATACATTCCAATGGGGCAGTAAGCCTAGTTCGCTTCTAGACCCTCCTCCGACCATCAGCTTATCAAAAAGGAGGAGGGTCTAGCTCGCTAGACTAACAGCAATGGTAAGTTGTTTTTGCTTAGTGGGTGTGGTCATCTATGACGTCACAACACACTCTTCCTCACTGTTCAGGGAAAAGTTTCAATCAGATTACGAAATTTTACAAGAACGTCTACAGACCCTTCCTCAAAAACTGACACATAACATTATGGTACACTGAATAAAAATTTGTAATTATTCATACTAAAATAGACTGTTGCGTACTACTTATGTAATGCAAAATACTATTTTTAGAACAAAGGTACTATTTATAGAATATATACATACATAGGTACTGTTTGGACGAGTGGCATATATACCAGGACAGTTATACCATACCAATGAGATCTTAGTTTTGTTGGGTAATAACTGGTTTGCTAAGAGAACTGCACACCAAGCTTGTGATATCGTAGAAAGAAGAAAACAAGGCATGTTATATAATTGTATTAGAGAATATTTGCTCGGCTAAACTTGTACAGGCACTGTTTAATTTACAGGATACATTATCATATGATGATATCAGATTTGACCTTCAGTACAGCGTTGCTAAGTTAATGTCAAGTATATATAACTAGCAATTGTTAACATTAATTGTTCCCACTTAAACAAGTAATCTATAGTACTTAAATGAATGGAGGCTTTATTGTATTTTGTTCACTTTATGTTTCTTTTAAAATTAACTGTCTCAGGATCGTCAATTCACAAATGCTATGATATAGTTTCACGAGCCAGACCATAGATAGTATGGACTACGTAACCGGGATTGGAAACGGATCACGTGATCTCATAGAACTGAATGAACATTTGAAAACGCACTCCATGTCCAATTAATTTTTATTACCTGACATTGTAAACTGGACACATTCCTACCACTATTATATTACTCTATGAAAACATTAATGTGATTTTTATTTATCAAAACATTGACTATATAATTTTCTTTATGTTCTATTATTAAAAGTAGTTAATAACACAGACATTCACTTTTAAATTACTTATTTTACGATGAAAATAGCACTAAAAATATTTTTGTAGCTCTTTCATCTTACAGTATTGTTATTACTGAAAGATTTAGGACGAAATATTTAGAACAAATAAGAACACGTTGGTTTAGACTGTTTTTTCTTAGTAAAGTCGCGCTATTTTTATGGAAAACACTAAACAACATAAGATAGAGGTACACTTTTGGGACTATAGCCATTGTTTTAAGTTATGTAGACATAAATTACAACTTGTTATCTGAAGATGAAAGATTGCTGTGTTGGTTTAGCTTGTTATAATTTGCTTTGGCAATATCCTGTCACAGTTATGTAAGATACAAAATACACGTGCATATTCAGTACAAAAATTAACTGAAGTGCGCCGAAATAATAATTAATAAATATTTTCCTTCCAAATAGGTAAAAGAAAATTCAGACTGTACTATAGAAAGCACAAGGCAATAAATTAGATCTATTATAGGAATTAGTACTAATGACTTGGATAATTATTCCATTAAATATTTGATCAGTAATGTACTGATACAAGACAGGATTGTTTGAGCAAATATAATCAATATAATCAATCTTTGAATAAAACTACACCATGTAGACCTAAAGTGCTCTGAGGTCCTGATATCAATTCATTGTATCTTCCCCATATTTTCTCCGTTCTTGTTGTCATATTCTTACAATTATCTTGTTCAAGAGCGGATGACAGGTCATGTATTAGGCTGATTCCAAAAGTTGATACAATTTCCCTGTTTTCAGACCTAGAGCACCATTTAACAGGAGGTCTGCACTATCTAACACCAGGAGCGTATGAGCGTCGCGAAGCGACGCGAAGGAGCGTCAAACTGCCATTATATTTGTATTCTAACCATTGTCGAAACACGGTCAAGGATTATTCCATATAAGGAAATACACTTACTTAGCATAAGTACTGCTAAGTACGTGACGGAGCAATGAATATTATTACAATCGTATGGCGAGTAAAACGAAGAAGTCGAAACTAAGAAAGAAGTTATGTACATCGAGAAACGTTTAAAAGAATTATACTTGGAAGTTATGGAGGCTTTTGTCATTAAAGAGGTGGAAACAGTTGAACAACATATATCACTTTACTCAACAAGACTAGTTCTCTGGCAATACATGAAAACTAGTCTCAGGCTAGAGAAGTTGCTGGAGTTCTTAAAAAGAACTTTCTGCCAGCTTTTTTGGATCTATTACAAGGGTAACAAACGTTTTGGTAGTTTCCTTGCTGGGTGGTACAAGGAAGTACCCACTTTAACCTGTGACACTTTGTCCACACAGAACACCAGGACACTTGGGAGTTACCTTGTGTCTGAATATAATGATATATGTTGTTCAAGGTCGCTTGGCCATTTTCTTGACCTCTTGACTTCTCTTAAATTTATCTATTTAAAGCACACCTACTAAGAGGTTACAGCCCAGAAGCTATTAAAATGCAAAACACTTATAATAGCAGTTATGTCCATATATGGACATATGTTCTAAGCCTTGATTCGACAACAGTTGGTTAAGGGAGTTTGACGCTCCTTTGCGTCGCTTCACGAACGCTCATGCGCTCCTGCTAACACTAATAAAAATTTATTATAAAGTAACACTTAATTAAAGTAAAAATTCCAAAAATACTACACGCTCGTTTCAGAAGAAACAGGAGCACTGCAAGCCATAGTTTATATACAGTTTATGCTTGTCACGTGTAGATGAGAAGGAGCGTACCGGAAGTGCGTGGGCATTTCCGGTCCTGGTTAAGTATAATTATAGTCTCAACTATCTATGTCCAGACCCACCCAAAAGTCGTAAGGCTTCCTCGACTACCACACTCTGGTCCGTAGACTAGTTCAAGAAAACCACCTGGCTAGGATGTGAGACAACAAACCATGTCACTACTACGTTCAGTAAAGCCCTCAGTGATATTTCTAACCTGCCTGGTTGTTTTGTTCTCTTTTATGTTTTTTTTAAAATTAACTGTCTCAGGATCGTCAATTCACAAATGCTATGTAACTGTGAGTAACTTATCGCCGCCAGTCTATTCAAATTTGGGTCATGGTAATATAATTTTAATTTGGACAAAATGGTTCAAAAAGCCATGGATCTCTTTGTTTAAAAGTGTAGGAGCAATAGAGTGTGGTCCACGCAGATACAAGTGCTTCATTACTGATGACAGAACACTATTTCCCAATAGCAGTGCTGTAATTTTCCATGAACCAGCCAGACAATTCTTCTATGACTTACACATAGCCCGTTCTATGAATCGACCTCCTGGCCAGTATTGGATTTTCTATAATAGAGAGGCACCTGGACAACATAGTCAACGAGACAGTCTAGTGAGTAGGCACTGCAACTCTGTATTTAATTGGACTATGACATATAAACTCAGTTCAGATATCAGGTTTGGATATGCTGAAGTTGTACCTGGAATATTTCAAGGTGGTTATGATCCAAACAAGAATTATCTCAAAGGAAGGACTAAAACAGCAGTTGCTCTTATCAGTAGCTGTGTGAAGCATCGTCTAAACTTTATAGACCAGTTAAAGAAGTATATTGATGTTGATGTGTATGGCTACTGTGGAAAACCATGTGAGCCAAATTGCTTCTCTTTGATATCAAATTACAAATTTTACTTGTCTTTTGAGAATGCTCTCTGTAAAGACTACATTACAGAGAAAACATATATAAATGCTTTCGCTAATGAAATAGTTCCAGTAATTATATCTGGTGCAAACTTGTCAAATCCTACTGTGATCCCTCCTAATTCTTTTGTCAATGCACTTGACTTTAAGAGAGCAATAGATCTAGTTGAATATTTGTTCCTTATAGGAAGTGATCCACAACGTTATAATGAGTTTTTCAAATGGCGTGATAATTGGTCTGTAACTGTGATTACACCATTCAACATGCCATGTTACGTATGTAAAAAACTCTATGAATCAAATTTTACCCCTAAGATACATGCTGACATTGCACATTGGTATAGTATTAATGAAAATTGTAAACCATATCCAACTTTGGTTTAATTTATTTTTTGCACACTAGTTTGCACAAATATTTATTCAAATTATTTTAGATTGAACAGCAACATATTATGAAAGATTGACAGAAGAATTAATATATTTGTGAATTGATCACGTGATGTGCATATAGAGTATACACAGATAATACATAGTTATACAGGTTGCATATGCAAAATAAAGATAACACTAATTGATTACTAGATAACTAATTTTTAAGTTATGTAGTTATATAAACAGTATATTAGCAATGAAAACAGTAACAACAGTTCAGTTTTTACAGAGTACATCTTAAAAAGGGGTGTAGAATTATATTTTAGACCATCAGCATCCACAAGGAAAAAATTTATTTACAATGTTTGGAAAACAATAGATTTATATTAGTTGTATATAATAAACTATTGAAGATGGCCATATCAAGCAGTCTCCTGACAAATCGTCTGTACCACTTTATTGATTTTCATCCAATAGCATAGTAGACAATGTATTGGTCTACAATGTCAACCCCTCCCATAGCTCCATTGTACTGATGTACCATCAAAGGAACAGTAAGATCTTCTGATAAACCAAGACGTCGCACTGTTGTTGTTGCATTCTTGTGACAAGTAGACAGAAGATGTACTTCTCTTTTCTCATAGAACTTGCATGCAGTGATATCTCCATGTTTCAAGAAAGCAGATTCTCCTTCTTTGAGTTTCATGGAGTTGAAAGAGGTGTTTGGAAAGTTGCGTCATCTACTAGTGCAGGTCCCAACAGCATCAGTGCTTCGTACTAGCAAGTCACTGAATAACATTGAACTACTGTAGAAATTATCCATAAAGACACAGTGTCCTTGGTCTAAATGGTCACTGAGCAACCTCATTACAACATGATAAGTTGCTCCTTTGTCATTAGGTAGATCACGGGCACCAGTATAAACTTCAAACTTCAGAATATAGCCTGTCTCTGCATCACAAACAACGAAACTTATACATCCCACTTGGTAGGCTTATTCTTGATGTACACACGGAAAGATAGATGACATTTAGTTCAATCATACTTTCATCCAGACTGAGATTTCATCCTGGACTGAAGTGTGCTTTGAAGGATTGCAACAAGAGGTCAACCATAGGTCACATCTTGAAGAGCTTATCATCTCTGTGATCTTTTTGAGTTGTGTTGTCATTGAGATGTAGGAACCTCGGTATCTGCTTGAACCTATTACGAGGGAGAATGGCACGGAACCATGAGTGCTCAAGAAGTGGATCTGTAGACCAGTACATGTTGACCTCAGGAAGATTTACAACACCCATGGCAATGTTCATGCCTATAAACACTAGCATTTCTTCAATGATCACATCTTTCCAAGGTGTTTTAGAAGGTTTTGATGACTAATAGGCTTGGCTAGCATAAAGGTTTGTTTGTTCCACCAGAAAGTTGACAAATGACAGCGGAATAAACAGTTGTAAAACATCTAGTAGTGACCTGATATTTGCTGCTTCCGGACTTTTGAGGCCAGATGGGCCAGGTGGATGGTTTGGTTGAAAAGGACAAGTCCTTGCATCTTCAATTATAGATGAAAAAGGTTGCCAGCCACTTCCATTCATCTTTCTTCTTCACTTGGCAACTTTGACCTTTCCTTTCCTCTACTAGGACCAGATACTCTTACTCTCCTTTGTGGTCTCTCCCTACCTCTATGTCTTCGATGGTTACTTGTACTATCTCTTACAGACGAAGTTGGAGTGTCAGACATAGAACTCTCGTGATCTAACGAAAAGGTTATTCACTATGTGATATTTGATTAAAACTTACCATCAAAAAGTTCTACACCATGTAAAAGAAGAGAATCCCTTTCAAAGGAAAGAATTGTCCAGAACAGGCTGGTTAGTAGAAACTCAGCTCAGAACAAGTTTAGTATGCGTAGTTTTCCTGACCCTCCAGCACGCGAGGGTCAGGCCACGCCTTGACTAGGGCAGTACTATATACCTCTTGCCCATTCTCATCTAGGAAGTCACAATATATGTGTTGACGATCAATTTCGTTATTATCACTTTCCGGGTAGTCTTCTTCATCTAGATATTTGTCAATTAGTTCCACTACTCGATGAACTGAGAACCTTGCAGCCATATTGGGCAAATGTGATCTTCTATAATATTTGTTTACTGACTTTACTGACTCAGCAATTTTTATACCATAACTCTTTTTAATTACAAGAAAGAAAAAAAATAATTATTTTTGAATTTTGGAGTCTCATATGACGCCACTGGACTGGCAGGACTGCAAGAGTTAATTATATAGGAGGCCATCTATGAGACGTTTACTGAAGGTTGGTGTTCTAGTTGGTGTTTTATTAACTATTTTTTTGTTCGTTCAAACATTATCAAATCAATTAACGAGCTATAATGAGGTCGTTACTATAAGCAATGTATCTTCTCCATCTGTTTATTCTGAAGCAGGATATGGTAAAATAATTTTAACCTGGACAATGTGGTTTCACCGTAAGTGGACTAGAAAGAATACTGCCGTAGAGTGTGGTCCATACAAGTGTTTTATTACTAGTAACAAAAAACTATTTTATAACAGCAGTGCTGTTCTGTTTCATCTTCCAGCCGAACAATTTTTCTATGACTTACACAAAGCTCGTATTTTAAGTCGACCACCAGGCCAGTATTGGATTTTTTACAGTAGAGAGGCACCTGGACCCTCAAGTCAACGAAACAGTCTAGTGAAAAGACACTGCAACTCTGTATTTAATTGGACTATGACATATAAATTCAGTTCAGATATCAGGTTTGGATATGCTGAAATTGTACCTGGAAAGTTTAAAGGTGGTTATGATCCAAACAAGAATTATCTCAAAGGAAAGACTAAAACAGCAGTTGCTCTTATCAGTAACTGTGTAAAAAATCGCCTAAGCCTTATAGACCAGTTAAAGAAGTATATTGATGTTGATATCTATGGCTACTGTGGAAAACCATGTAAAACAAAACGAAATTGCTTCTCTTTGATATCAAATTACAAGTTTTATTTGTCTTTTGAGAATGCTCTCTGTAAAGACTACATTACAGAGAAAACATATATAAATGCTTTCGCTAATGAAATAGTTCCAGTAATTATATCTGGTGCAAACTTGTCAAATCCTACTGTGATCCCTCCTAATTCTTTTGTCAATGCACTTGACTTTAAGAGAGCAATAGATCTAGTTGAATATTTGTTGCTCATAGGAAGTGATCCACAACGTTATAATGAATTTTTCAAATGGCGTGATAATTGGTCTGTAATTGATATTCGATCTCACAATATGCCATGTTATGTATGTAGAAAGTTATATGAATCAAATCTTACTCTTCAGACGTACACTGACATTGCACATTGGTATAGTGTTAACGAAAATTGTAAGCCATATCCGACTCTGGCTTAAATTTAGTAAAGTCAGTTTTGAATTGCCAAACTTTTTAAATTTAAATATAAATGTCGATTAGGGTGGTTCTTGGTGTAACTTGACTATGATAACATCATAATGAAATGAAGTGATGTCATCATATTGATAACATTGCCTAAACCCTAAACCAAACCTAACATTATTAACTCTATGACAGTGTGATGTCATCATAGGACATGTTGTTATATCATCAATCAAGTTACACCAAGAAGTACCCATCAATTAACATATTTGTGGATTCTACATTGATCATTAGATGTATATTATATTATAATGCACACAGATGATTTAATATGTAACTCCACATGCCTTAGCTCTTAAGAACACATTAATCAAACAGAAAAAATGATACCAAAATTTTATTGGAATGAAATAGTACCTGTGGTCATATCTGGAGCTTACTTGTCCAATCCTTACTGAGTATTGTTTGTCTCTCCTAAATCACATATTAATGCTTTGATTTAAAAAAAGCAGTAGACCTGGCCGATGATCTTAAATATATTGCTGGTGATCCTGGTGGTCTGTGAAGTTTATATACTGACCATATACCAGAATTTTGCATAAGAAATGATATGAATAAAATTTCACTCTATGGATTTATAATAACATTGCACGTTCGTGTAGTGTTGAGAGAAAATGTAAACTATATCTTAAGACATGCTGATAACAAAGCTCATGTAATGAAAATTAATTTAATAAACACCTATTTTAGGATAACTCAGTATACTATAAACTTTTATTAAGTTTACTGAGTTATACGGAAACTATGGAAAGATTGCAAGAAGCACATATGAAGGTTATTACAATACCAGCAATAAATTCAGCTCTTAATAAATCTATAATACTGTAGGCGATTTCTTTATCTAAAGAACGCATACAGCAATGGTAAGTTGTTTTGCTTAGTGGGTGTGGTCATCTATGACGTCACAACACACTCTTCCTCACTGTTCAGGGAAAAGTTTCAATCAGATTATGAAATTTTACAAGAACGTCTACAGACCCTTCCTCAAAAACTGACACATAACATTATGGTACACTGAATAAAAATTTGTAATTATTCATACTAAAATAGACTGTTGCGTACTACTTATGTAATACTAAATACTATTTTTAGAACAAAGGTACTATTTATAGAATATATACATACATAGGTTCCGTTTGGACGAGTGGCATATATGCCAGGACAGTTATACCATACCAATGAGATCTTAGTTCTGTTGGGTGATAACTGGTTTGCTAAGAGAACTGCACACCAAGCTTGTGATATCATAGAAAGAAGAAAACAAGGCATGTTATATAATTGTATTAGGGAACATTTGCTCAGCTAAACTACAGGCATTGCTTAATTTACAGGATACATTATCATATGATGATATCAGATTTGACCTTCAGTACAGTATTGATACGTTAATGTCTATTATATAACTAGCAATTGTTAAAATTAATTGTTCCCACTTAAACAAGTAATCTATAGTACTTAAATGAATGCAGGCTGTATGATGGGAAAATAAGGATATAATTTGACATACTTTACAAATTCTTTTGTGCATCAAAACTTGCATTTGTGATTATTTTTAGGTATTATAAAAGAACTGTACAAAGAAAAAGAATATTTGAAAGAAATAACTGCAAGATACTCATTCACTGATGATATTAAAGAAAGTGCTAAGGTATGTATGTATATCTGTGTATCTGTGTGTGTGTGTATGTGTGTACACGCATAATTTCAATGCATTTCCTACTTTCCTTGCTATAATTATAGGATACAGTAAAAATAAAGGAGGAATATGATCCTGTAAAGGAAAAGGAATGGAGAAAAGGTAACATTCCCTTAATTGACTAATAATTAATTAGTCTACATTGTGCTGCATAGCTTGCATTAACCCCTCCCCTTATTATTCTAACATCATTTATACTGATGATATAATACTTATTAATTATTAATTATGAGTAATTAATTACTTATTAATTACTCATACTAAAATTTTATCATACTATGTCCGTACAGCTAGGAAGGAACATAAAGTCAAGTCAGCTATGATGAGGACAACGACAGATAATAGTGCAAAAGACAAACCTGACATTGATATTTGGGCAAGACTGGATGAGTTAGAACGAGAGGAGGAGGAATTTTTGAAGAGAGAAAAAGATTTGGAAGAAGAGCGCAGAGAAGATACTATTGAATTTGAGAGGCAGCTAGAAACAAAATCTGATGAAAGGTCTAAACGAATATCACTCAAAGATCAACCTCTAGAAGAATCTTTTGATTCAATCACTTCTACTGATCAAGTATTGACAATTTCATTCACTCATTCTAAAACTGGAATCAAGCCTGAAACTACTACAACTGAAGATGATACTAGAACTATAATAGGCACTGAAGAGAATCATCCTCAAACCCATTCCACTTATCCTAGGTATCAGACCCCAGCAGACATCTTTACTCAATACTTGTCTACGAAGCGTGATCAAGATACAAGAGAAAGCACAGTGAAAACTTTGGATGTGACAGAAACAAAGAGTAGGTCAGTTACTTGGGATCCTCGACTTTCAAAAGATCAAGGCATACCAACACAAGCACATCAACAGAATAAACATCCAAAAAGACCCAGCTCTAATACTGGCTCTCCATCCCTTCCAAGGCCACGCCCTCTAGTATGCTCTTAACTAGGTAATGATAAAGTTTTCTTTAGCCATTTTCAGGTCATGTAATTGAGAGAAATGCTCCAGCTGGTACATCATTCCCTCTTGCACATGAAATGACCACAGGCAATGAGGTAAGGTTATGATACTAAAGTGATACTAACATGATTTATGTTACCATTGTAGTTGTTTTGTTAAATTTTAATTATAATAAATAAATAAATACAATGTATCATAATGAATTGTTTAAAGGAGTCAACTCTACTTGAGAAAATTACAAGTTGTTTATAGTATTTGGCATTATGTCTTTCTTACTATCTATAGCCACAAAATCAACAACCTGAACAGATAATATCACGATTCAAGGCAACAAGAAGCAAGTGATACTGTAACAATGACCAGAAAAAAATAAACAGTGCACAATACAGCTGAAAATAATATATCTTGTTGTAAACATGTGAATGTATTGTTGTTCTTGTTACAAGCTATTGTGTTGATACCTGACCTCATCATACAACTGACAAACAGTGCATGTATTGTGTACTGGTTGATAACTAGTGTTATGCAGCAGCCCTTTATACCACATCCATCCATCCATGTATCCTTTTGTTGATTACGAATTGTATTCATTCTGTTAGTACATCACAGTAAGTAAAGATACTGTATGCATTGTCCGTGTATGGACAAAGTAGAGCATGCTTGTATAACATTGTTTACGGCAATACATACATCGTCATGGTTACATCACAACAATTAAAGGTGTAGTATACAAGTTGTATAATGCCTGTGTATATAGAAAGTAGATTGAGTTTTCAAAGATTTTGTCCAACAACTGTAGATGCAATTCGTAGCTAGCAAAGTAGTTTTGTCATTCTATAGTGCCTTTATCCTTATTATGAATTTACAACACAGTAAGCAATCTCTATATTGTTTGATTCACTAGATTGCAGGAGTTATAAAATATATTGAAGACATTTTTAGCTAGCAAACTATCATATGTAATGCTGTGATGCTAGTGTAGCATCCTTACCTGCTTACTGTATGAATATGCTAATCTAAATACCAGTTGTTCATATATTTTTGGTATTAATATTATAAAGAGGAAGTCCCTTCAGATACTAATGTTGACCTTTCCAGGGTCAGTCTATGTGCTGGAGGCTAAATATTAACTTAATAAATGGAAATATTTCTTCAAATAAATAAGAGGACAAGAAAAACAAAAGAATAAATGCAATAAGTTACTTATAATGTACAAATGTAACAGTAAGTTCAAAAACCATTAATAAAGTACATATACATGGTATATGTACGTGTAAAGACAGATACGTACTAAAAAAGTGTCAAGTGACATACAAAGACAAATATAGTAGGGTTATGCAACAGTCTCATACTCGTTCTGTTTGGGTATGAGACTTGAAATGAAGTAGTACACCAAATGTAATGTTTTAATTTGTTGTTTTTGATGACAGAAATGAAGAAAATGATCAAAGAATGTTAAAAAGATAAATCCAAAAATCTATGTTTACATTATAATCTGTTTACTTTATAGTGCTACACAGTTGTGCCATTAATTGGAGCTAAATAACGTCTCTCTTGTCTGGGAGGAGTCAGAAGAACCGAACAGTCCATTAATACAGGCAGTGAAGGAATCATTTGAGCCTCTTGATGTTTACGAAGTTCTATAGCATCTTCTAACATTGGTATTGTCACTTCATGAGTTTGAATATTGTGAGCGTCTTGGGGAACAACCTGTAATGATAACATTTAGTAAGTACAGAACAGAAAGTCTTTGAGTTTAAGGGATCCTCATCACTTCTCTTATTATAATATTTAGTACATTACAGTATATTTAGTACATTACAGTATATTACAGTAGGTTAGTATCACTATTATACATGTAACCACTGAGATAGATAAATATAAATATTACCAGCTGTATGAGAGCTCGTACACCTTTTAATATAAGTTATTTTTTAATACATAGGCATATCAAGGTATTGGTCCTCGATTATTAACTGGTTATCTGTTTATTATTTGTCTCAAGCTAAGAGATTAAAGGCAGGACCAGTACATATAGCTGTAGACAGAATAATGAACGACTCCATTATCATCCAGTTATTCAACCATGTCTTTTGACTTAATAGTTTCAATATAACAGTAAACAAAATGTAATTGTAAAAATCATCCTAAGATTATTTCAAAGGTATTGCTGTTGGTATAAGTGACTGAGTTATTGCTGACTGTAGAGTTGGCAGAAGCTATGGATCTGCTTAAAGACGCACTCATGATAAAAGTATACGATATTTATTGGTTAGTATGTGCATTGGTGGTTACTGTATACTGTATTTTATTGACTGCTCTTAAAAGTTGCACACAACAATATAAACACACTCCATTACGTGGTCCAAAACAATCTAGGACTGCCTGGCACATGCAGCATGCCAGGTAAAAAAACGTAGTCATCTCAAATACCAAGAAGATTACTATAATTATATTGTATTGATAAGTAATGAAGATAACAATGACAATTACATAATGATATTGTTATAGCAACATATCCAATGTTGATATCATAACATTTCCATAGCACTGAAAACAGGTGCCACACACACATACACACACACACACTGCAAACATTGATAAAGATACAAGTACATGTATGACTCTTTATATGTACATGTACAATGGTTATCTACTGATATGATAAGACTTACCCCTTTAAATGTTTTTTGTGAAGCCAACTTTGTTCTGTTGGTGACAGTGACAAACGATTGCATCCATTGTATGCACACAAGAATATCAGAAAGTTGAAATCCTATATTACAAAAAAACATTGAAAAAATAAAGCCACTTCACTCTGTCACGGACTGCTTACTTCACTAAAACAATAAGGTATGTCAACATACTCCTACTTTAATGTATCTTAAAATGGCTAGCTGTAGTTTCAAACTACTTTGAATTAATAAAGGAGGTCAACTCTCAAAATGTCACCAAGTGTACTTGTACATTTGTTGTGAACTATGTAAGCTGTAGTCTAAATTGGAAATATATATATATATACTACAATATGCATCCCTACTACAATATGCATTGGTTCTTATCTTATGTTGTTTCTAAGAATTCAATAACTTATTACTCGAGTCAATTTACATGAAGCCCTCCTCCATCTCTTGTATAATGTATGTTTAAACAAACAGCTTATCAAAACTATATCACTATAATTCCTGTATGACACTACTATAATTAGTCATTTTACTCTACAATTACATTAACATGTTAGGAGTTGACATTGTGGACCAAACCCATACTGGTCATACCTGTTATGAGGTTGAGGTGAGATTGACATTTGTCTGATATCAGATATAATGCCGACGCTGCTAATACACTGCTACTAAATTGTCGACTACTAATGTCTAAAGTACAGAGATCTAAAATCTGATGAGAGAGAGAGAGAGAGAGAGAGAGAGAGAGAGAGACAGAGAGAGAGAGCACGTTAATGATATTCAATCCTTTAAAACAGTTTACAATCCCCTCATAATCCCCTTGTTTACAGTAAACACCAACAATTAAATAGTTGTGGACAGTCTGTAGTATTAATCTGACTATGAACCAATACCACATGACAGTCCATTAATTCTATTGACTCCAACACATATCAATTTATAATTTCTCACCTGCATCACTCTAATAAATTCTAAAGGTGAGTAAGCAGGATATTCAAACTCTCGAGCTTTTAGTCCAGGTGGTCTAAAGTAACTACTCATTAGCTGCATGTACATATTGATCCAAGTGTTGACAGATACTGTGTGATGATTGAGTCTCCAATTAAGAGCCTAAAGAAAGTAATATTGAATTAATGTGAGCCAGACTCCATAAAGAGTAGGGTAGTTTCTGAACAGTTAATGCACTCCTTCATATTACATTATGAAACTATAGTAGTTATATATATAAGTGTTCAAAATTAAATTGTTTGGCTTTTGCAGTTTTTATAACAGCTCAACTGTCAATTATGTCAATGTATTAAAGCCAAGACATTGTATATACACATTTCTATGGAAGCTGCAGATAGACATTCCTATTCCTATTTTTCAATTTCTTCTGTTGACCAATTAAATGCAGTTGATGGATTCCAATTTCAATACACAGCCAAAATCAAGAACCCAACCCAACTAGAAACATATCTCTGAACCTCGATTCTAAGTGGCTCATGGTACTCACGCTCTATGTTTTATTAAGTAACAAGAAAACCCTAGAAATAGCAAACATGCCAAAAATCGAATCATAAATAAGAAATTGGAAGTCATCAACTGGGTCGTTAATTGGAATATTTTAATATGCAAAGGTGCGTGGAAGATATAGGAAATAGGAATTGGAATGTTCGTCTGTAGCTTCTGTACATTTTCACTTACTTTACATACGACTAATTCAGTGAAGACTATTTCGTCAGTTGTACAAGCTCCATCTGTGACATAGGCAAAGTCTGCTAATTTTGGTGGGTAAATTTCCTTTAAGAAAACAAACAAACAAACAGTTATTTATGAGATATTGAAAGATGATTTTAAGAAAGCACATTGCACAATGAAAGCAAGATATTATAATAACACTAACTTCAATTTTTGATGCGATAAAAAGACAAGTGACACCTATCAGCTGTAATTGTTCTTTCAAAATATTACTTTGTGAGTCCATAAATCTATCGAATAAATCAAGTGACAAGTAGTACGTTTCTCTGTGTATTTTGTACTCCTCGCAGACCTAGGAGAGAGGCAGGGAGAATGAGAGAGGGAAACAAAAGAGATTATAATCAATGGGAACACTAGTATCACATATCCTCAAATTATATGATATAGTTTACACTGCACAATAGCCTACAATTGGTTGACAGATAGAAGAGATAGTCACAATCAAACATACTATATATAGCTAAAATTGATATCACACTATACAGCTATAATACACAGTAGTTTGATAGCCTTTATCACTGAGCATGCTAGAAGCCAACCTCCAAGGCAAAATACTTATATAAACTGTTGGTTGAGAAGAGAACAAGGTATGGAGGGACAGACTAACCACTAAGGCCATACCATCAAAGTAAAGGCAGTGTCTAACAGTATTAATGTGTTATATGTAGGACAGGTCATCCTGTGAGGTCATATAACCACCTGGGTTTTGGGAATGGCATTTTAAGTCTTCTAACAAACTGTTTAGTATTAAAGGTCATGTATAATACCTGTACTTTAGGATCTCAAAGCTATGATATATCTTTAATATTCAAGCTCAAATGTGAAAACTTGTTAATTTTATGATCTTACTTACTATAAATTAACATAGACATTGTAGTAAATTTTGGCAAAAATATAATTATAGGGGAGACAGTGAACAGGGTAGCAGCTATACTCAGTTCATGTAGAGGTTGACCACTAACTCAGTATCATAAAACTACAAGAGGGCTAGCTATTTAAGATAGTGGCAAACCAGAAACCCCATACAAAAGTAATGTCACTCTTTGCATTTCACGTTCTTAGCAAAAACATTGAAAATGAATTTAATAGCAAAAGTAAGATAAATTAAGAGACAGTCACAAAGAACCACAAAAAACTTCCCGCCAACGACACCATGCCTAAGTTAGGTTGATAGCAAAGTCATTATTGAAATTCCGTAAAACCACAGTCATTATCATCATGAACAAAGATTACATATTACATATTAACAAGATGGCCTAAACCCTAACACAACAAGATCGTTCTTTCTTTTTTTAATGATAAGCACAAAAATTGAGGCCTTTCGAGGGTGCAATGCAGTGACATCTATCATTACAGTTCTCAAGTTAAGGTGAAATTCATTGGTCATATTATCCTCTGATTTCATTCATTACTTTATTTAGCAAAAGCCTGAACAAACAAGTAGTCTAGGGGTGACAGAAAAAATCTATTTGTTGGGAGATAACACAAACGGGATTAATATTCAGCAGCATTTACAAGAGAACATTCTACAATATATAAATCTAGTGGATGAATTGTCCAATAAACTATTAACGTGACATTAGCTAGTATAAACTATAAACAAACAAACAAACTAACTCTCATAGCCATCACAACATAAACATATGAAGTACTAATCTAATAAGGAATGCTGCTTAATAACACAACACACAATGTATATATCTTTGTAGACACAACATACCTCCAACATCCAGTCTAAGAGAATAGTCCGCATGGTGGGAAGGATGCTAGGATGACGTAGCTGCAATGATGTTTCAGGAGCAGGTTGGCAGGTATCTTTAAGTCTCATTTGATGCCAAAGAGCTGTCGAGTTGGCCCAGGTTAGTTGGGGAAGGGGAGAAGAAGGAGAAGCCGTAGGCTGTAGAGATTGTTGAAGAGCCAACATGGGGACAGGATGAACATGGCCCGTTGAAGAGCCAAATGGCAACGGCTTTTTTGCAGCCTTTGCTTGCCCTGGTTGTTGCAGGTAGTCAGCTAGCGGGACGACATTCTCTTGGCCGGACGAAGGAGGTGTTTGTACAGGGAGAGATGGCTTGGAGGTGTGACTTCGTAATTCAACAGCGGGAGGGACGTTCTCTTTGCAATCCAATCCTAGAGTGAAAGGGTCAAGTCTTTCTATACCAACGGATAACTCCTGCATAGTGTTCTGGTGACCGCCAGGAACCTGTAGAAAGAGAGAGATGGCGTTAGAGAAGGGGCGACTACAAGTATGAAGGCGCCAAGAATTGTATTCATCAACAGTTGAAGCGGGATATAACTTGATATGTAGCGCAGCTTTGAGCTTAAAAATGCCTACCTTTCTATTTACAGCTATTAGTGCTAACTCACCATTTCCAGGGCGTTTGTTTCGTCGAGTTTCTTGTTTTCTTTAGCTCTAGTCTTCGTTCTTTTCATCGCTTTAGTTTCCTAAAGATAAACACAATATATAAAATTGATTGCTATAAAAAAATTGATAGTAGGACGTCAGGCAGTTACATTAACAAGACTAACTTCTATACTATTACTGGTGGTTCTCTTTCTGTTCCTTGGTCGTAATGTGATAGTGCTCATAGCTGGTCCAAATGTGGTACGGCTTACTGAGGGGTCCTAGCTTAGTGAACAGAGAAAAGGGTAGCCAGACAGAGTGGAGAAGACGCAGAAGAAAAGTTCGTGGCAACCAGTGTAGACACTACAACCCAAAGGGTAAACGAGAGAGGGTTATAGTTTGGCCTGTGGCAATTGAAGAACTATCGTGTTCTTTAAAACTTGTATCTTTGTGATACAAGGCTAAACAGACTGAGGAGCAATTACTAAAAGGACGAACAGAGTTAGGAGAAGTAGAGAGCAGCCACAGCCTGCCTTACACTAGGCCCACAGTCAAGAGAAATGATCTCTCTAGAGAAGTATTTAGGATTTGGCGCTGGCGGTATCTTGAATTTGCCGCGCAGCCCCACCTTCTTCGTTGGCCAATCTTATTGGTCAAGAGATCAGCTGATTACTGGTTATTGTAATGTTAGGAATGTAAACAAACTCCACGGAAACCATTGCGACAAGACGCACTCTCCAAGGCTACCTATTGTTGCATCAGCTAGTTCCAGAAGGAAGAAGAAAGCACGTCAACTGATGAAACAGTGTAGCCTCTTATACGCGTGTCTCTAACCAGCCTTTACGTTTGTGACAAAGACGCCATGCTCCCTTCGTTTGTTTCTAATCTCATTTGGGGAGAATCGAAGGAAGATGAAACAGCTAATGAAGAGGAGGTAGTTGAACACACTGTCTCAGAAGAAGCTGGAGATTGGCTGGTGATTGACTGCAGCTGCACAGCAGGTTAGTATCAATGTTAGTATGTACGTACAGAGGTACATTGTTATGACAGCTTATCAAAATTATTTACCATAGGTGAAAACGAATCTGTCTCTTCTGAAACTTCAACCAATTCATGGATTGTTGCGCCCTCCCCTCGATTTCGTCCCCCCTCAGCTACCTCCTCCACCCACCATCATTCCATGGAGAACCTACTCCTGGAACACCCCACAATGTCCTTTTATGCCCAGCGTCAAGATCCTCTCCCAACAGATGAACAAAAACAAGAAGCACAGAATACACAGACATTTACCAAAGACCCCTCTGAAATGCAGATTGCCATACGTAACCAAAACAGACAGGTCGTTCTCTATCGTAACCACGCTCGCCAGCAACTAGCTGCACAACTTGGCATTCCCTGGGAAGCTCCTAAACCACCACAAAATGAACCAGCAGCTGGTCCTGCCCACCCAAAACCAACTAAAAAATCCCTTAAAAAACAGAACGAAAACATGATACGTGTCACACGTGGGAAAAAAGCATTTAAAATACATCATTGTGGCGTAAAAGCTGGTCGTCGTCGCAGTTGAGTCTTAAAGAGACTTCCACCTATAATGTCAGTTGTTAATATACTTTATTAGAATAGAGTTAATAGAGTTAATTTTGGCTTAATAGTACGCTAGTTATTATTAACCCTTTAAGGACGATAGTTGGCAAGAACACTGCTGAATGATTTAGTAGATCATTAGAATATCTGTTACATCAGACACCAATTAAGTAATTCATTTTGTAGTTTCACAAAAGATCTATTTTAACCTTTGTATGTTTATAAATGATACAAAAATTTCAAAGTGTAACAAAAATTACTACAAATTTACAATACGAGTTGTTATGACAATGAATGCACTTCTAATTCATTAATGTTGGGCGTGGCAACTGTGGAAACAAAAAGTCATGATTACATGTAAACATGTATTTTTCTAGTGTTTTTGTCAACTGGTGTGGGTGTGTCACAAATAACCCATAATTATTATGGCCTATATAATACATTCATAGACACATACCACATAAGCTTCATAATTATAACACATAGCACATGTCAAGCATGTGTGTAAAGTATTATTGTTCTTAATGAATAATGTAAGCAAACACTTTGTCCTTTAAACACACACACAAAGGTGTTATTACATTCACCTAATACTCACTACCTCAATACACTTTATATATCCTACAATAACACTGCCAAACAAGTCAAGCTGACATATTACAAATACATTACATGTATATACATTAACCATATAACTATCCTCTTAGCACGATGACAATGCAGACGCCTAATTAAGTAGGTATGTATATGTACATATACCACTTGGACACAAACAAAAGCACCATATCAGGTACACACAGCATTCATCACATACTTGTTAACGTTTAGCTATCAGAACCCATTTAGCAACATATAGTTATGGATAGCAATATGTAGTTAGGGTCATATCATCTTTCTCTTTGACATAGCTATGTTTTGAGATCAATAACACAATTGTATAGACTGCAATGTAACTATCATTTATCAGGTTACAGTGTTCACAAACATGGCCACTCTCTCCTCATCAATATTATAATACTATTCTGAAATGGGAGTCTTTTATCAATTTTGTACTCTTATATAAATGCACAATATCAGTGTTAACTCCTAATCTAGTTAATACTGAAAGAGCTAAATTGTTTAGCTGTGAAATCATCTGATTGAGTGGGTACTCAAGCACTTAATGATAATACCATCATAACAATGAATTCTGACTGTAGCCTTTGTTTTGTCTCATACTGACAAGTTAGACGTCTCTGCATGAGTACTATAGAGAAAGAAAAAATTAAAATTTATTCTCGATATCCACTCCCTCAATGTACCTCTTCCTATCTCCTTCTCTCTCTTATCATTTCTTGACGTTGTCCATATAAGGACATTCATAGATCAAATATTCCCTCTGTAATGAGGTGGTTCTCAGTACACAAGTCCATACCTTTTATGCTACAATAAAGAGGACAAATATTTCAACTCAAACAAAGTGAGTGCCAATAGAGTGTGCCATAGCTAATTCCTCTTGAATAATAGGTAGAGAGATAGAGAGGAGGACAAGAGAAAGACATAGGGTCATAAGAAAATTAATGTAGTGAAATGTGTTATAGTAGATTGTATATGTCATTTTACCACATAATATGGTATTGACTAAGTTATTATATATTTCTCAATATATACAATCAATGTCTACTATATAAACTGTCATTTCTAATAGAGTAAGGATTCTATACATGCATTATAGACATACCATGTTACTACTTATCCTACGAGTTAATTAGACTGTTAATTATAACCAGTACTTGAAATATAATGAAAATATTCTATGAATTTGTTTGTTTATTTAAAGGGCAGTTATGTGGAATGGATGAATAGATGGTTGGATGGATTGATGGATATATAGATGAATGAATGAATGGATGGATGGATGGATATATAGATGAATGTATGAATGGATGGATTGATGGATATATAGATGAATGAATGAATGGATGGATTGATGGATATATAGATGAATGATTGAATGGATGGATGGATGGATATATAGATGAATGAATGAATGGATGGATGGATGGATATATAGATGAATGTATGAATGGATGGATTAATGGATATATAGATGAATGAATGAATGGATGGATGGATGGATATATAGATGAATGAATGAATGGATGGATGGATGGATATATAGATGAATGAATGAATGGATGGATGGATGGATATATAGATGAATGAATGAATGGATGGATGGATGGATATATAGATGAATGTATGAATGGATGGATTAATGGATATATAGATGAATGAATGAATGGATGGATGGATGGATATATAGATGAATGAATGAATGGATGGATGGATGGATATATAGATGAATGAATGAATGGATGGATGGATGGATATATAGATGAATGAATGAATGGATGGATGGATGGATATATAGATGAATGAATGAATGGATGGATGGATGGATATATAGATGAATGAATGAATGGATGGATGGATGGATATATAGATGAATGAACGAATGGATGGATTGATGGATACATTGATGAATGAATGGATAAATGGATGTATAGATACACGAATAGATGGATATGTCAATGGATGGATGGTTGGACATGGATATATGAAGGATCAAATTAGTGGGTGGAGGAATTGATCAATGGATGGATAAATAAATGGATGAATGGATGGATGGATGGATAGATAGATCAGTTGATAAATACATAGACAGAAGAATGGACAGACACAATAAACAGGGACTATTTTAGATATATTATTAGTATGGTATTCCAAGAAGAGAGACAAGTCTACATTACATGTATCATATAATATTATGTCAACTACATCTATAACATTGGGTATGTACTCTGGTTATCTGTGGTCATTATAGTATTACTTTAAAATATAATAAATTATTTTAGTTTTCATAGTCAACCAGATTATTTAGTTATGACCACAAAATATTATTAAGTAACCAGTAAGGTCTAAACCAATACTGTATATTTTACTATACAGCTATACTATATAACACTGACACTATGTGACAATCTTCTCTGACTCATTTACATATAAACTATTAACAGTTATATAGCAGCATGACTCCACATTTGCTGTTGTTACTTTGTTACATAGGACAGTGTAATGATTGAGAACATATATGATCTTCCCTCTTTTGATGGGATCTATAGATCATGAGATAATTACTATGACAACAATATGTACATAAGTTAAATGAAAGATCAGAGACACACCACTGGGAGTAGAAATGATATATGTCCTCTATCTCTTTGTCCATTTGTTCAATCATCTGTTCATCTATCATCCCACCATATCTATAGGTCTATCTCTCCATCAGTCAATCCAACTATTTGTCCATTTCTCTGTCTGACCATCCATCCATTAATCTATCCATCTAATACTGTACTCTACCAACTACATTTCTATCATGACTGTCTGTTAATTTGTCCATTTATCTGTCCATTGATGATTTATTCATCCATTCATTCATTGTTTTATCAATCCATTCATCCATATTACCAATTCATATAATTCTGATATAGTTTGGTTTCATTACATGAAGACTTGTTGTTAAGTTCAACCATGTTATCAGTATGCACTATTAGTATAGTCCCAATACAGAATATATTAAGTTTATCAGTAATAACCAAGGGGTGTGGCTAATTATAATGTTGTGGAATTTTAAAGTGCTGACTCAATGTGACAGTTATCGCTACAGTTATTAATAATGTCAGGAGATCCTGCTACGTCTGTTAGACCAAAGTATGACCAGTTAATAGAATTACTAGATACTCTAGTCAACTGGCAAAAGTTTGGTGCTTTCTTACCTGGAATTAAGAGTGAACATATCCAAGTAATTGAACGTGAAAATACAAGAATCGACCAACAAAAATCTACTCTTTTTATGAAATGGCTTAGTGTTCATCCTGAGGCATCATGGCAGGATGTATTGTCTGCACTAGAAAAGTCACAAGAATATTCCTTAGCTTCAAAAGTGTATCAAAAACTTAATACAACTTCATTGACAGCAGCTGTACACGCAAACATTTCTCAAGGTATTTTAGCAACATTTTTGTCTAATTTGATATTGTAACTTTGTGTAGATCCTCAAGAAATTATAAGAACAGTTACGCTAGAAAGTAAAGAGGAGGAAAAACAAATTCAAAGTACTTTAGTAGCCCTAGACAGAAACTTTAGTGTATTAATGGTAGCTGTTCGATCATCTCTTGATCATAAACTACAACATCAACAACTAGTACTAGTGGACTTTATTAGATGGATTGAACATCAAATGAAGTGGGTTGGAGAACTGAGTAATGTCACTGACTTAAATGATCTTTTTAAGAAACTACATCCATATTTTGACTTCTTAGATTGTGGATTGATTGTCGATATGAGTGAAGAGTTTCTCAATGATGAATGCTTTGGAAAAAACAACAAAAGTCTTGTCAGTGAACTTAAAGAACATAAAGTTAGGGTTGAGATTCTTCGTTGTTCATCCACAATAAAAGAACTTCAAACTCATTTAAAGAGTATGTATTCTCCATATCTGAGAGATTTATCAAACATGCCACAAATTCAAATAGAGTTACACAATCCATGGAGCGAAGCTACTATTGAAGGACTTTATCTATTAATACGACATCTACTTCCTCACAGATCAAAACAATCAATTTTAAAGTACATTGAGATCACAACAGGTTCAGTTCATATCAAATACATTGTCCATGAATCAAATGTTGATTGTCTCATAGCTTATGCTCAAGACAAGCTACAGTTTATGCGTCTCATTGGTATCTTCGGTCTAACAATTAACGGTGAACCTGTCCTGGAAGAAGATGAGAATATGAACTTTAGTTTTGAATCAGCTCTTCTTAAAGCAGCAATTATTGGTCAAAATGAAGTTATACAATTTCTCCTCACATTAGGAGTTAATGTAGACTATTTCAATGAAGAAGGCATAACAGCGCTTATGATAGCTAGTGTAAGTGGACATGAAGAAATTGTACAAACATTATTATCAGCTGGAGCTAATGTAAACGTTCAAGATAAAAAAGGCTGGACTGCCCTATTGCTAGCTAGTCAAAATGGTCATACCAAGGTTGTTAAACAACTACTCAAAGAACATGCAGACGTTAATATTCAGAACAAAGAAGGCTGGACTGCCCTAATGCTAGCTAGTCAAAATGGTCATACCCAGGTCGTTGAACAACTACTCAAAGAGGATGCAGACGTTAATATTAAGACCAATGATGGGTATACTGCCCTAATAATAGCTAGTCACAGTTATCATACCCAGGTCGTTAAACAACTACTCAAAGAGCACGCAGACGTTAATATTCAAGAAAATGAAGGCTGGACTGCCCTAATGATAGCTAGTCAAAATGGTCATACCCAGGTTGTTGAACAACTACTCAAAGAACATGTAGACGTTAATATTCAGAACAAAAATGGATCAACTGCCCTAATGGTAGCTAGTCAAAATGGTCATACCCAGGTCGTTGAACAACTACTCAAAGAACATGCAGACGTTAATGTTCAGAACAAAGAAGGTGTGACTGCATTAATAAAAGCTAGTCAATATGGTCATACCCAGGTTGTTGAACAACTACTCAAAGAACATGCAGACGTTAATATTCAGAACAAAAATGGATGGACTGCCCTAATGGTAGCTAGTCAAAATGGTCATACCCAGGTCGTTGAACAACTACTCAAAGAACATGCAGACGTTAATGTTCAGAACAAAGAAGGTGTGACTGCATTAATAAAAGCTAGTCAATATGGTCATACCCAGGTTGTTGAACAACTACTCAAAGAGGATGCAGATGTTAATATTCGGAACAGAAAAGGAGTAACTGCCCTAATGTTAGCTAGTGCAAATGGTCACACACAGGTTGTTGAACTATTAACTAAAGAACTTGTAGACATTGATGTTCAGATGAATGATGGAAGTACAGCCTTAATGTTAGCTTGTCATAATGATCATCTTGAAGTAGCTGAGTGTTTACTACAATCATTTGCAGATCCTCATATAATAGCATACAATGGATCAACAGCATTTTCATTAGCAGCTTATAGTGGTAACAATGACCTTGTTAATATACTGTTAGATAAAGCTGAACCCACTATTGATGAGATTGAAAAAGCAGTAGTACTATCATGTTATGGTGGTCACCCTACTCTCATTACCTTTCTCTCAAAAAAACTTCCACACCTCACTAATGACCAGAGAGAACTACTAGACTCATGTGTTAAAGGAGATTTAGCTACAGTTGTAATGAAAACATTAGGTAGTCCAGATACTCCACTGGTACTTGGTCTTACTCCACTCATGGTAGCTTCATCATATGGACATGTTGATATAGTGGATGCTCTCATACAAGCTGGAGCTGATGCCAATAAACAAGAAAGTCATCTAGGGTTAACTCCTTTGTTTTTTGCTGTAAAAGGTAGTAAATCGTCTTCAATAACAGAGACCCTCTTAATGTATGGTGCTCATCCTAACATCATTGCTGACAACAGTACACCATTGGATGTAGCTAATGAGGAAACCATTAGAGAGCTACTAATCAGCTATGGAGGTCAGACAATATCTCAATTACAGGGAAAGAAAAAATATGAATTTTTCGATCCTCAGTCATCATTACCAACATTAGGTGAAGAAGTTACAGACAAATCATTATTAATAACAGATGATATAACAATGTATGAAGAGTCGAGTTACACTCTTAAGAGGGAGACAAAAGAAAAGACTTTAGAAATACAAAGTTTCACATCTCTAACAAGTTCATTTACTTAACTTTCAGTATTGAAAGACCAGTGTAAAACAAGACAATAAGAAAAAAGTGAAAGAAGTACATTTTACTGTTAAAGATTATTTTTATATTTATTAGTTTATACTGTCATATTACATAGTTTAGCTAATTATTATAAAATGTGCTTTATAATAGCAGATTTCAATTTCAATCTTGGTTGTTAAGAGGGAAGGTTACTATGTAATTATAGGATGATGTGAATATATAAATTATCAATAGAAACTACAATAACAATTAATTCTGAATTAAGGTAATTGGATTTGTCTCATCTCTCTCTCTCTCTCTCTCTCTCTCTCTCATTTGTCATCAAGACTTGTTGATAAGTTCAACTATGTCATCAATAGGCACTATTATACATATTTGGTCATAACAAAATTGACGTAGGACATGTGCTTCCACTAGTATTAATCACAAACTAAAATTGACAATCAAAGAAGGATGGAGTAACTGCCCTAATACTAGCAAGTCCTTGAACGTTTTATATCAATTAATAAAGATTGCTATGATATTTATAAACCTGAATTGAAATCAAGTGATTTCATTGGTCAGTTCACTACAAGCACAGTAGATTTATGCAGCACATAATTCAACACAATTTTTATTAGCTTTGTAAATCAATCAAGTGACAAACTGTGAAAGTTTACTTAAATTTCCTTCACTATATCTATATTCACTCTCATGGTTTGCCACATGTATGTACACCACAAATACACACAGACACACAATGTGCATGTACCATATCAATAACTGCTTGTTCTAGAGTTGATGTGTTCCCAAAACACAAGTTCAAACAGTTAGTCTGTATTATTTATCAGTAATAATTACAGGGTGTGGCTAATCATAAATAATATTATAATTAGTCACACCCCTTAATTACAATACTTATGTTGTCTTGAAAAGGAAGTTTAAATTGCTGACTCAGTGTGGCCCTTACTACTACATTTTGCTACAGTTGTTAATAATGTCAGTAGATCCTGCTATGTCTGTTAGACCAAAGTATGACCAGTTAATAGAATTACTAGATACTCTAGTCAATTGGCAAAAGTTTGGCACTTTCTTACCTGGAATTAAGAGTGAACATATCCAAGTAATAGAACGTGAAAATACAAGAATCGACCAACAAAAAGCTGCTCTATTTACAAAATGGCTTAGTGTTCATCCTGAGGCATCATGGCAGGATGCATTGTCTGCACTAGAAAAGTCACAAGAATATTCCTTAGCTTCAAAAGTGTATCAAAAACTTAATACAACTTCATTGCCAGCAGCTGTACACGCAAACATTTCTCAAGGTATTTTAGCAACATTTTTGTCTAATTTGATATTGTAACTTTATGTAGATCCTCAAGAAATTATAAGAACAGTTACGCTAGAAAGTAAAGAGGAGGAAAAACAAATTCAAAGTACTTTAGTAGCCTTAGACAGAAACTTTAGTGTATTAATGGTAGCTGTCCGATCATCACTTGATCATAAACTACAACATCAACAACTAGTACTAGTGGACTTTATTAGATGGATTGAACATCGAATGAAGTGGGTTGGGGAACTGAGTAATGTCACTGACTTAAATGATCTTTTTATGAAACTACATCCATATTTTGACTTCTTAGACTGTGAATTGATTGTCGATATGAGTGAAGAGTTTCTCAATGATGAATGCTTTGGAAAAAACAACAAAATTCTTGTCAGTGAACTTAAAGAACATAAAGTTAGGGTAGACATTCTTCGTTGTTCATCAACAATAAAAGAACTTCAAACTCATTTGAAAAGTATATATTCTCCATATCTGAGAGATTTATCAAACATGCCACAAATTCAAATAGAGTTACATAATCCATGGAGTGAAGCTTCTATTGAAGGACTTTATCTATTAATACGACATCTACTTCCTCACAGATCAAAACAATCAATTTTAAAGTACATTGAGATCACAACAGGTTCAGTTCATATTAAATACATTGTCCATGAATCAAAAGCTGATTGTCTCATAGCTTATGCTCAATACAAGCTACAGTTTATGCGTCTCATTGGTATCTTTGGTCTAACAATTAATGGTGAACCTGTCCTGGAAGAAGATGAGAATATGAACTTTACTTTTGAATCAGCTCTTCTTGAGGCTACAAATGCTGGTCACAATGAAGCTGTGAAATTTCTCCTCAAGTTAGGAGTTAATGTAGACTATTTCAATAAAGAAGGCATAACAGCACTTATGCTAGCTAGTGAAAGTAGACATGAACAAGTTGTACAAACACTAGTATCAGCTGGAGCTAATGTTAACACTCATAATATTGAAGGTTGGACTGCCCTAATCATAGCTAGTGAAAATGGTCATACCCAGGTTGTTGAACAACTACTCAAAGAGAATGCAGACGTTAATATTCAGAGCAAAAATGGATGGACTGCGTTAATGATAGCTAGTCAAAATGGTCATACCCAGGTCGTTGAACAACTACTCAAAGAATGTGCAGACGTTAATATTCAGAACAAAAATGGATCGACTGCCCTAATGATAGCTAGTCAAAATGGTCATACCCAGGTCGTTGAACAACTACTCAAAGAACATGCAGACGTTAATATTCAGCACAATAATGGATGGACTGCGTTAATGATAGCTGGTCAAAATGGTCATACCCAGGTCATTGAACAACTACTCAAAGAACATGCAGACGTTAATATTCAGCACAATAATGGATGGACTACCCTAATGATAGCTAGTCAATATGGTCATACCCAAATCGTTGAACAACTACTCAAAGAACATGCAGACGTTAATATTCAGCACAATAATGGATGGACTGCCCTAATGATAGCTAGTCAAAATGGTCATACCGAGGTCATTGAACAACTACTCAACCAACATGCAGACGTTAATATTCAGAACAAAAATGGATCAACTGCCCTAATAATTGCTAGTCACAATTATCATATCCAGGTCATTAAACAACTACTCAAAGAGCATGCAGACGTTAATATTCAAAACAAAAATGGATGGACTGCCCTAATGATAGCTAGTCAAAATGGTCATACCCAGGTTGTTGAACGACTACTCAAAGAACATGCAGACGTTAATATTCAGAACAAAAATGGATCAACTGCCCTAATAATTGCTAGTCAAAATGGTCATACCCAGGTTGTTGAACAACTACTCAAGGAGGAGGCAGATGTTAATATTCGGAACAAAAATGGAGTAAGTGCTCTAATGATAGCTAGTGCAGATGGTCACACACAGGTTGTTGAACTATTAACTAAAGAACTTGTAGACATTGATGTTCTGATGAAAGATGGAAGCACAGCCTTAATGTTAGCTTGTCATAATGGCCATCTTGAAATAGCTGAGTGTTTACTACAATCATTTGCAGATCCTCATATAATAGCATACAATGGATCAACAGCATTTTCATTAGCAGCTTATAGTGGTAACAGAGACGTTGTTAATATGCTGTTAGATAAAGCTGAACCCACTACTGATGAGATTGAAAAAGCAGTAGTAACATCATGTTATGGTGGTCACCCTATTCTCATTACCTTCCTCTCAAAAAAACTTCCACACCTCAATAATGACCAGAGAGAACTACTAGACTCATGTGTTAAAGGAGATTTAGCTACAGTTGTAATAAAAACATTAGGTAGTCCAGATACTCCACTGGAACTTGGTCTTACTCCACTCATGGTAGCTTCATCATGTGGACATGTTGATATAGTGGATGCTCTCATACAAGCTGGAGCTGATGTCAATAAACGTGAGAGTCATTTAGGGTTAACTCCTTTGTTCTTTGCAGTAAGAGGTAGTAAATTGTCTTCAATAACAGAGACCCTCTTAATGTATGGTGCTCATCCTAATGTCATTGCCGACAATTGTACACCATTGAATGTAGCTAATGAGGAGACCATTAGAGAACTACTAATCAGCTATGGAGGTCAGACAATATCTCAATTACAGGGAAAGAAAGAATATGAATTTTTCGATCTTCAGTCATCATTACCAACATTAGGTAAAGAAACTACAGTCAAATCATTATTAACAACAGATGATATAACAATGTATGAAGAGTCAAGTTACACTCTTAAGAAGGAGACAAAGGAAAAGACTTTAGAAATACAAAGTTTCACATCTTTAACAAGTTCATTTCATTAAACTCTCAGTACTGAAACACCACCATAAAACAAGACAATAAGAGAGGAGTCAAAGAAGTGCATTTTACTACTAAAGAATCTTTTTATAGTTATTAGTTTATACTGTCATATTACATAGTTTATCTAATTATTATAAAATGTGCTTTATAATAGCAGATTTCAATTTCAATCTTGGTTGTTGAGAGGGAAGACTACTACATAATTATAGGACTAGTGTTGTTTTGGTATATCAAAACTAAAACTAAAAGTAGTTTTAGTAAAGCATTTGATGTGAATATATAAATTATCAATAGGAACTACAATAACAATTAATTCTGAATTAAGGTAATTGGATTTGTCTCATCTCTCTCTCTCTCTCTCATTTGTCATCAAGACTTGTTGATAAGTTCAACTATGTCATCAGTAGGCACTATTATACATATTTGGTCATAACAAAATGGACGTAGGACATGTGCCTTCCACTAGTATTAATCACAAACTAAAATTGACAATCAAAGAAGGATGGAGTAACTGCCCTATACTAGCAAGTCCTTGAACGTTTTACATCAATTAAAAAAGATTGCTATGATATTTATAAACCTGAATTGAAATCAAGTGATTTCATTGGTCAGTTCACTACAAGCACAGTAGATTAATGCAGCACATAACTCATCACAATTTTTATTAGCTTTGTAAATCAATCAAGTGACAAACTGTGAAAGTTTACTTAAATTTCCTTCACTATGTTTATATTCACTCTCATGGCTTGCCACATATTTGTACACCACAAATACATAGACACACAATGTGCATGTACCATACCAATAACTGCTTGTTCTTAATCTAGAGTTGATATGTTCTCAACACACAAATTCAAACAGTTGGTCTGTATTATTTATTAGTAATAATTACAGGGTGTGGCTAATCATAAACAATATTATAATTAGCCACACCCCTTACCACACCCCTTAATTACAATTTATTATATACATGTATGTTGTCTTGAAAAGGAAGTTTAAATTGCTGACTCAGTGTGGCCCTTACTACATTTTGGTACAGCTATTAATAATGTCAGGAGATCCTGCTATGTCTGTTAGACCAAAGTATGACCAGTTAATAGAATTACTAGATACTATAGTCAATTGGCAAAAGTTTGGTGCTTTCTTACCTGGAATTAAGAGTGAACATATCCAAGTAATAGAATGTGAAAATAGAAGAATCGACCTACAAAAAGCTGCTCTATTTACAAAATGGCTCAGTGTTCATCCTGAAGCATCATGGCAGGATGTGCTGTTTGCACTAGAAAAGTCACAAGAATATTCCTTAGCTTCAAAAGTGTATCAAAAGCTAAATACAACATCAACTACAGCTGCATGTATTTCTCAAGGTATATAAAATATTCATTGTAATTGGTTCAATATATTAGCTATCTCTCTATGTAGCTCCTGAAGAGTCTGTAAGAATTGTGAAGTTAGAAGATGCAGAGGAGGAAAAACAAGTTAAACTTACTTTGGGATGTTTAGATAGAAACTTTAGTGTATTAATGGTAGCTGTCCGATCATCTCTTGATCATAAACTACAACATCAACAACTAGTACTAGTGGACTTTATTAGATGGATTGAACATCGAATGAAGTGGGTTGGGGAACTGAGTGACGTAACTGATTTAAATGAGCTTTTTAAGAAACTACATCCATATTTTGACTTCATAGACTGTGAACTCATTGTTGATATGAGTGAACAGTTTCTCACTAATGAATGCTTTGGGGATGACAAAAGAAGCCTTGTTAGGGAACTTAAAGAACACATAGCTAAGGCTAATACACTTCGTTGCTCATTGACAGTGAAACAATTAAAAAATCAACTAAAAAGCATATATTTTCCACATATTAGAGATTTATCAAATATGCCTCAAATTCAAATTGAGTTACATAATCCATGGAGTGAAGCTACTATCGAAGGACTTTATCTACTAGTCCGACACTTACTACCTCATAAATTGAAGCAATCTCTTTTGGAATATATCACAATTGATACAGGCTCAGTTATCATTAAATACATTGTCCATGAATCAAATACTGATTATCTCATAGCTTATGCTCAAGGCAAGCTACAGTTTATGCGTCTAATTGGTATCTTTGGTCTAACAATTAATGGTGAACCTATCTTGGAAGAAGATGAGAATATGAACTTCACTTTTGAGTCAGCTCTTCTAAAGCTGCAGAAGCTGGTCATGATGAAGCTATACAATTTCTCCTCAAGTTAGGAGGTGATGTAGATCATTGCAATGAAAAACGAACAACAGCACTTATGATAGCTAGTGAAAGTAGACATGAACGAGTTGTACAAACACTAGTATCATCTGGAGCTAATGTTAACATTCATAATAATAAAGGTTGGACTGCCCTAATGATAGCTAGTCAAAATGATGATACACAGATTGTTGAACAACTATTCAAAAAGCATGCTGCATATGTGAACATTCAAGATATTGAAGGTTGGACTGCCCTAATGATAGCTAGTCAAAATGGTCATACCCAGGTCGTTAAACAACTACTCAAAGAGAATGCAGACGTTATTATTCAGAACAAAAATGGATTGACTCCCCTAATGATAGCTAGTCAAAATGGTCATACCCAGGTTGTTGAACAACTACTCAAAGAGAATGCAGATGTTAATATTCAGAACAAAAATGGATGGACTGCCCTAATGATAGCTAGTCAAAATGGTCATACCCACATCATTGAACAACTAATTAAAGAAAATGCAGACGTTCATATTCAGAACAACAATGGATGGACTGCTTTAATGAAAGCTAGTCAAAATGGTCATACCCAGGTCGTTGAACAACTACTCAATGAACATGCAGACGTTAATATTCGGAACAAAAATGGATGGACTGCCTTAATGATAGCTAGTCAAAATGGTCATATCCAGGTCATTGAACAACTACTCATAGAACATGCATACGTTAATATCCGGAACAAAAATGGATCGACTCCCCTAATGATAGCTAGTCAATATGGTCATGCCCACATTGTTGAACAACTACTCAAAGAGGAGGCAGATGTTAATATTCGGAACAATAATGGAGTAAGTGCTCTAATGATAGCTAGTGCAGATGGTCACACGCAGGTTGTTGAACTATTAACTAAAGAACTTGTAGACATTGATGTTCAGATGAAAGATGGATACACTGCCTTAATGTTAGCATGTTATTATGGCCATCTTGAAGTAGCTGAGTGTTTACTACAATCATTTGCAGATCCTCATATAATAGCATACAATGGATCAACAGCATTTTCATTAGCAGCTTATAATGGTAACAGAGACCTTGTTAATATGCTGTTAGATAAAGCTGAACCCACTACTGATGAGATTGAAAAAGCAGTAGTACTATCATGTTATGGTGGTCACCCTACTCTCATTACCTTCCTCTCAAAAAAACTTCCACACCTCACTAATGACCAGAGAGAACTACTAGACTCATGTGTTAAAGGAGATTTAGGTGCAGTTATAATGAAGACATTAGGTAGTCCAGATACTCCACTGGTACTTGGTCTTACTCCACTGATGGTAGCTTCATCATGTAGACACGTTGATATAGTGGATGCTCTCATACAAGCTGGAGCTGATGCCAATAAACAAGAAAGTCATTTAGGGTTAACTCCTTTGTTTTTTGCTGTAAGAAGTAGTAAATTGTCTTCAATAATAGAGACCCTCTTAATGTATGGTGCTCATCCAAACATCATTGCTGACAACAGTACACCATTAGATGTAGCTAATGAGGAAACCATTAGAGAACTACTAATCAGCTATGGAGGTCAGACAATATCACAATTACAGGGAAAGAAGAAACATGAATCTTTTGATCTTCGGTCATCATTACCAACGTTAGGTGAAGAAGTTACAGCCAAATCATTATTAACAACAGATGATATAACAATGTATGAAGAGTCAAGTTATACTCTTAAGAGGGAGACAAAGGAAAAGATTTCAGAAATAAAAGGTTTCACATCTCTAACAAGTTCATTTCATTAAACTCTCAGTACTGAAACACCAGTGTAAAACAAGACAATAAAAAAAGAAGTCAAAGAAGTACATTTTACTGTTAAAGAATCTTTTTAAAGTTATTAGTTTATACTGTCATATTACATAGTTTAGCTAAATTATTATAAAATGTGCTTTATAATAGCAGATTTCAATTTCAATCTTGGTTGTTAAGAGGGAAGGCTACTATATAATTATAGGATGATGTGAATATATAAATTATCAATAGAAACTACAATAACAATTAATTCTGAATTAAGGTAATTGGATTTGTCTCATCTCTCTCTCTCTCTCTCATTTGTCATCAAGACTTGTTGATAAGTTCAACTATGTCATCAGTAGGCACTATTATACATATTTGGTCACAACAAAATTGACGTAGGACATGTGTCCTCCACTAGTATTAATCACAAACTAAAATTGACAATCAAAGAAGGATGGAGTAACTGCCCTATACTAGCAAGTCCTTGAACGTTTTACATCAATTAAAAAAGATTGCTATGATATTTATAAACCTGAATTGAAATCAAGTGATTTCATTGGTCAGTTCACTACAAGCATAGTAGATTAATGCAGCACATAACTCATCACAATTTTTATTAGCTTTGTAAATCAATCAAGTGACAAACTGTGAGAGTTTACTTAAATTTCCTTCACTATATCTATATTCACTCTCATGGTTTGCCACATGTATGTACACCACAAATACATAGACATAGAATGTCCATGTACCATACCAATAACTGCTTGTTCTAGAGTTGATTTGTTCCCAACACACAAATTCAAACAGTTGGTCTGCATTATTTATCAGTATTTACAGGGTGTGGCTAATTATAAATAATATTATAATTAGTCACACCCCTTAATTACAATTTATTATATACATGCATGTTGTCTTGAAAAGGAAGTTTAAATTGCTGACTCGGTGTGGCCCTTACTGCTACATTTTACTACAGCTATTAATAATGTCAGGAGATCCTGTTATATCTGTCAGTCATAATGAAGACATTAGATAGTCCAGATACTCCACTGGTACTTGGTCTTACTCCACTCATGGTAGCTTCATCATGTGGACATGTTGATATAGTGGATGTTCTCATACAAGCTGGAGCTGATGTCAATAAACAAGAAAGTCATTTAGGGTTAACTCCTTTGTTCTTTTCAGTAAGAGGTAGTAAATCATCTTCAATAACAGTAACACTCTTAATGTATGGTGCCAGTCCTAATGTAATTGCCAACAACAGTACACCATTAGATGTAGCTATCACCATCAAAGCAGAAACCATTAGTGAGTTACTAATCAGCTCTGGAGGTCAGACAATATCACAATTACTAGGAAAGAAAGAATACGAATCTTCTGATCTTTAATCATCCTTACCAACATTAGGTGAAGAAGCTACAACCAAATCATTATTAACAGATGGTATAACAATGTATGAAGAGTCAAGTTACACTCTCAAGAGGGAGACAAAGGAAAAGACTTTAGAAACACAAAGTTTTACATCTCTAACAACTTCGTTTCATTAAACTCTTAGAACTGAAACACCAGTCTAAAACAACATAAGAAAAGAGAAGTCAAAGAAATGCATTTTACTGGCAAAGATCATTTTATAGTTATTAGTTTATACTGTCACATTACATAGTTTTGTTTAATTTTTGTAAAATGTACTTTTATGATAGCAGATGTCAATTTCAATCTTGGTTGTTGAAAGGGGAGGCTGCTATATAATTATAGGATGATGCGAATGTATGTGTGTGTGTGTGTGTGTGTATAATAGTCATGCTCTTGAGTTTGTCCAAGAAATTTGTCAAACTGTAGCTATTTAATAATATTAACATTTTACTGTATAGTTGTTAAATGTTTGCTTAAAATTGACTTTTTGTGAAGTCTCCAAGACATGAAAAGTAAATTGTATGAGAAAGTATTAATCAAACATGGCAGACATGAAGCATTTATATAATTTTAATTTGCATAAATTTTCAAAACAAATATTTGAGTTCAAGAAATTAAACAACTATATAATGACTGCATTTTCGACTACCTTGTCTATTTGTGATGTAAGAAGTTAAAAGGTCCTGTTTAGAGATAGACAACTTAGCAGTATAGCTATACTTTTATCAAACAGCCATTGGAAGCTTTATTCTAGGCTACTATAGTGGCAATTAGCATACTAAGGAAGGTGTGTTACTATTTAATTGATGTTTAAGTGTATATAGGTTATATAGCCAGGTTGTATCACAGATACAGTGTGCTGTGATGAAAAACAAGCCTGAAGGCCACAGGCCCAAGGTTGTTCACTTCATAGATATATATGTGCAATATGGACAGTTAGATTATAATGTACAATGTATATATGTTGGACAGTTAGGAGACTTAGAAAGTGAAATAAAATGGAGAGATGATTGCCTTACAAGCTAGTCCTCATTATATAGAGGTTCCACTAGTAGATGTGTCAATATTGTAGTATTAGGTCTTACCAGTAATATCTCTCATGAATAACTTTGATATTTGAATAATTTTATTGAAGACAATCCAAAGATAATAAAGACTGTGTTGAGAGAGGTACATTTGTAGTCCAACGTCCTGTGTAATCAAGATGTGCAGCATTAACATACAAAGAACATGTAGAAGTTAAACATTGAGGATCAGCTAAGAGAAAATGGTGTCAATAAACTTTATATTCTATAAAAGCTAGTCTTAATTAATTGCTTGCTTTACAACATCAATCACAACATAATAATTATTGTATATATCACGTGGACTAAATCAAACGTGGCAGGAGAAAAAGTCATACACTTATCAAAATTAAACAGAGGCACTGAACCGGACTTACGTAAAGGGTTAAATTTGCGTAACTTAATTATGATTTTCCGCATTCCATTCCATAACCCTGAGCCCAGACCAACAGAGCTCTCCCTTCATCGTTAAGATGTCAACAGATCCTATATCGTCTGTTAGACCAAAGTATGACCAGTTAATGAAATTACTAGATACTCTAGTCAATTGGCAAAAGTTTGGTACTTTCTTACCTGGAATTAAGAGTGAACATATCCAAGTAATAGAATATGAAAATAGAAGAATCGACCAACAGAAAGCTGCTCTTTTTATGAAATGGCTTAGTGTTCATCCTGAGGCATCATGGCAGGATGTGCTGTTGGCGCTAGAAACATCACAAGAATATACTCTAGCTTCTAAATTATATCAAAAAGCTAATACAACTTCATTGACAGCATTGACCATTTCTCAAGGTATTAAAACGTTTTTTGGTAAAATGATTGTATCACTTCATGTAGGTCCTCAAGAACTTGTAAAAACAGTAATGTTAGAAAGCAAAGAAGAGGAAAAACATGTGAAAGTTACTTTAGTTAGTCTAAACAGAAATTTCAGTTTATTAATGGTAGCTGTTCGATCATCTCTTGATCATAAACTACAACATCAACAACTAGTACTAGTGGACTTTATTAGATGGATTGAACATCAAATGAACTGGGTAGGGCAACTGAGTAACATTGTTGATTTAAACGAGCTTTTCAAGAAATTACATCCATTTTTTGACTTCTTAGACTGTGGATTGATTGTGGATATGAGTGAAGAGTTTCTCAGTGATGAATGCTTTGGAAAAGACAAGACAAGTCTTGTCAGTGAGCTTAAAGAACATTTGACTAAGGCTGATATACTTCGTTGCTCAACTACGGTCAAACAACTCAAAGATAAATTAAAAACTGTATATTCTCCATATTTAAGAGATTTATCAAACATGCCACAAATTCAAATTGAGTTACATAATCCATGGAATCAAGCTACTATTGAACAACTTTATCTACTTGTATGCCATTTACTTCCTCACAAGTCTAAGCAATCAATTTTAAAGTACATTGAAATCATCACGGGTTCAATTCATATTAAATACATTGTCCATGAATCAAATACTGATTGTCTCATAGCTTATGCTCAAGGCAAGTTACAGTTTATGCGTCTCATTGGTATCTTTGGTCTAACAATTAATGGTAAAACCATCTTGAAAAAAGACGAGAATATGAACTTTACTTTTGAGTCAGCTCTTCTTGAAGCTGCAAAACCTGGTCATGATGAAGCTGTACAATTTCTCCTTAAATTAGGAGGTGATGTGGACCATTGTAATGAAGAAGGCAGAACAGCACTTATGATAGCTAGTGATGGCGGACATCAGCAAGTTGTACAAACACTAGCATCAGCTGGAGTTAATGTTAACATTCAAGATAAAGAATGCTGGACAGCACTAATGCTAGCTAGTGAAAAAGGTCATGTCCAGATCATTAAACTACTACTTGAAAAGCATACCCAGGTTGTTGAACAACTACTCAAAGAACATGCAGACGTTAACATTCAGAACAAAAATGGATGGACTGCCCTAATGATAGCTAGTCATAATGGTCATACCCACGTCGTTAAACAACTACTCAAAGAGCATGCAGACGTTAATATTTAGACCAATGGTGGATGGACTGCCCTAATGTTATCTAGTGAAAATGGTCATACCCAGGTCATTGAACAACTACTCAAAGAGCATGCAGACGTTAACGTTCAGAACAAAAATGGATGGACTGCCCTAATGATAGCTAGTCAAAATGGTCATACCCACGTTGTTGAACAACTACTCAAAGAACATGCAGACGTTAATATTTAGACCAATGGTGGATGGACTGCCCTAATGCTATCTAGTGAAAATGGTCATACCCAGGTCATTGAACAACTACTCAAAGAGCATGCAGACGTTAACGTTCAGAACAAAAATGGATGGACTGCCCTAATGATAGCTAGTCAAAATGGTCATACCCACGTTGTTGAACAACTACTCAAAGAGCATGCAGACGTTAATATTCAGACCAATGGTGGATGGACTGCCCTAATACTATCTAGTGAAAATGGTCATACCCAGGTCATTGAACAACTACTCAAAGAGCATGCAAACGTTAACGTTCAGAACAAAAATGGATGGATTGCCCTAATGATAGCTAGTCGAAATGGTCATACCCACGTTGTTGAACAACTACTCAAAGAGCATACAGACGTTAATATTCAGCACAAAAATGGATGGATTGCCCTAATGATAGCTAGTAGAAATGGTCATACCCAGGTTGTTGAAAAGCTACTTAAAGAGGCCGCAAACGTTAATATTCAGAACAAAAATGGATGGACTGTCCTAATGATAGCTAGTGCAAGTGGTCATACACAGGTTGTTGAACTATTAACTAAAGAACTTGTAGACATTGATGTGCAGATGAAAAATGGATGTACAGCCTTAATGTTAGCTTGTCATAATGGCCATCTTGAAATAGCTGAGTGTTTACTACAATCATTTGCAGATCCTCATATATTAGCATATGATGGATCAACAGCATTATCATTAGCAGCTTATAATGGTAACAGAGACGTTGTTAATATGCTGTTAGATAAAGCTGAACCCACTATTGATGAGATTGAAAAAACAGTAGTACTATCATGTTATGGTAGTCACCTTACTCTCATTACCTTCCTCTCTAACAAACTTCCACACCTCACTAATAACCAAAGAGAACTACTAGACTCATGTGTTAAAGGAGATTTAGCTACAGTCAAAATGAAGACATTAGGTAGTCCAGATACTCCACTGGTACTCGGTCTTACTCCACTCATGGTAGCTTCATCATGTTGACATGTTGATATAGTGGATGCTCTAGTACAAGCTGGAGCTGATGTCAACAAACAAGAAAGTCATTTAGGGTTAACTTCTTTGTTGTTTGCTGTAAACAGTAGTAAATCATCTTCAATAATAGAGACCCTCTTAATGTATGGTGCTCATCCAAACATCATTGCTGACAATTGTACACCATTGGATGTAGCTAATGAGGAAACCATTAGAGAGCTACTAATCAGCTATGGAGGTCAGACAATATCACAATTACAGGGAAAGAAAAAATATGGATCTTCCCATCCTCAGTCATCATTACCAAAATTAGGTAAAGAAGCCACAACCAAATCATTATTAACAATAGATGATATAACAATGTATGAAGAGTCAAGTTACACTCTTAAGAGGGAGACAAAGGAAAAGACTTCAGAAATACAAAGTTTCACATCTCTAACAAGTTCATTTACTTAAACTCTCAGTACTGAAACACCAGAGTAAAATAAAACAACAAGAAAGAAGTCAAAGAAGTACATTTTACTGCTAAAGAATCTTTTTATATTTATTAGTTTATACTGTCATATTACATAGTTTAGCTAATTATTATAAAATGTGGTTTAATTTATAATAGCAGATTTCAATTTCAATCTTGGTTGTTGAGAGGGAAGGCTACTATACAATCATAGGATTAGTATTGTTTTGGTAAATCAAAATAAAAACTAAAAGTACTTTTAGTAAGGCATTTGACTTTTGGTAAACTAAAACTAAAACTAAAACTAAAAATATCTTCTTCACAACTAAAACTAACACTAATACTAAAATTATTTTCATTACCAAAACAACACTGCATAGGATGTTGTGAATATACATAAATTATCAATAGAAGCTATAATAATAATCGATTCTGAATCTTTAGTAAATAGCTCTCAAAATTAGATAATATTAGCTGGAGTTTTACTGAAGCAAAGTGCTTAGGTAGTAATGTCATATATTTAATGATATTAACAATGTGAATAAATGGACAGGATAGATGGTTTGCACCAATAAATTACTGAATGGATGCATAAATGGATATATGTATACATGGATAAGTCAATGGATGGATGGTTGGATATGGATGTATGAATGGACCCAATTAGTGCATAAATTGATCAATGAATGGATAGATAGATAGATGGATGAATGGATAGATGGATGGATAGATAGATCAGTTGATAAATACACAGACAGAAGAATGGACAGACACACTAAACGAGGACTATTTTAGGTATATTATTAGTATTGTATTCCAAGAAGAGAGACAAGTCTACATGTATCATATAATATTATGTCAGCTACTTCTATAACATTGGGTATGTGCTCTGGTTATCTGTGGTCATTATAGTATTACAGTAAGGTCTAAACCAATACTATATATTTTACTATACAGCTATACTTTACACTGACAATCTTCTCTGACACACTTATATATAAAATTAAAACAGATAAATAGCTACTTGACTATACATTTGCAGTTGTTGGTAGTGTACAACAGTATGTACAGGGCTAGGATAAATAAAAGATCAGAGGCACACTATATACTGGGAATAGAAATCATGTCAGTCCTCTATCTCTTTATCTGTATGTTTGATCATTTGTTCATCTATCATTCTGCTTATCACTCTATCTACTCTATCTGTCCATCATTCAATCCAACTATTTGTCCATTTGTCAATCTGACCATCCATCCATTAATCTATCCATCTATCACTGAATCCACCAACTATATGTCTATCATGACTGTCTGTTAATTTGTCCATTTATCTGTCCATTGATCATTTATACATCCATTCATTAATTTTTTTATCAATCCATTTGCCATATTACCAATTTCATATAATTTTTAGTTTCATTAGATACTTTTTGTACAATAAAAATTTCTAAAAAAATCATTCAATATAGGGATAGCAGTGAAAACATCTCAAACAAGCCCAAAATAGGAATGGCAATATGGACATCCCTATATAGTAGCTACAATATCACAGCCACAATGCTTTGTTGAAACAGATGTATATATGAGGCAAACATAAGAAGTCTAAAGTAAAATACTGTTCAGTTAAATAGAAAGTGTAGATTTTATTTAAGGAATATACCAACAAATTTAGTAAAATAGCATTCAAATATTTAAATTGTGTTTGGGTAATATGTAGGTGTGTCCATCCTGCCATTCATACTTTGGGCTTGTTGAGATGTTTTCACTACCATCCTTACATTTAATAGTTTTTAGATATTTTTATTTACTTCTTTGTGTTGTTTTTATTTAAATTATAAATTAGTCGAGTATGTTCACAATATGTTTCTCTATTATTACAGACTGAATGAGTGTCCTCAGAATATATTATACAACAAGGCATTGCCATAATTTTATTATGACTAACAATAAATTAATGTTATAGTCATTATAATATATTATATACTATCCATGCATCAGAAATAATGAGTTATTATGTGCATAACCAAGCCAGAAATAGCTAATTCAACAACTGGTAATATAAGGATGTCTGTTTCTTGATTGTTGAAGACAAGACAAATCTGATCTTAGGAAACAGGAACAAAGGTTGAGCACAAGTTCATATCACTTAGAACAGACCTCATGTCATGATAGAATAGAACAATACTAATAGAATACTGGCCATACAAACTATGATTATAACTCATAAAAATGGCATCTCTTACAGAGGCTACTTCCAATCTCTATGCAAAACACTATTTTCATTGTTAAAAGTGCTTGAAATAAGACATTAAAAAGTGGATGTCTCATGTAAAACAAACCTTTCTGTGTAAAAATAATAATATGACACTTCTATATTCATAATTATCATTGCATCAAAGGAAGAATAATGCCATCCTTACGTAGACAATGCTACTGTCTGTCTGATTATCACAGACAATGCTGAAAACTTAAGATGTTACTTTATTAGACAAAGTAAACTCTACGATTATAAGGTAATTGGATTTCTCTTATGTCTCTCTCTCATTTGTCATGAAGAGTTGTTGTTAAGTTTAATTATATATATTAGTAGCAGTCAAGAAATTTTGGGCAGGCTTTTAGTACATGATAGTATTATCTTTGACTATGCATAAGTATATATAGGTATATACTTTTATAACATGTAGCACAAGTAACAAAGCATTGTATATAATTATATTCACGATTTAAGACATTAGTGTACATATTTAGTCAAAATGATAACCTTTCTCCATCCACTAACTGAGTTATACTATGAATAATATTGCCACACCTCACATGATATATTATAATAATATTCATACAATGTTCTCATAGTTATTAGCCAAAAACACTATATGAGTGTCAGTCTAAAAATATATTCATGACAATTACTGCCTTATAAAGAATCTAAAGTTATTCAATTCAATACATCAGTTGTCATTGACAACCATTGCATTTCCATAGTTACCAAGAAAATAAAGGGATCAAGCTGCCACAGTTACCAGTAGTTGCTGTCAATTGCATACACAATAAAGTTAATACTGTCAGGAGATCCTGCTATGTCTGTTAGACCAAAGTATAACCAGTTAGTAGAATTACTAGATACTCTAGTCAATTGGCAAACGTTTGGTACCTTCTTACCTGGAATTAAGAGTGAACATATCCAAGTAATAGAATTTGAAAATAGAAGAATCAACCAACAAAAAGCTGCTCTATTTATGAAATGGCTGAGTGTTCATTCTGAGGGATCATGGCAGGATGTATTGTTTGCACTAGAAAAGTCACAAGAATACACTTTAGCTTCAAAATTATACCAAGCAATTAATATAACTTCGAATTCATCAACAGCTTCAAGCACTTCACAAGGTATTACAAATATTTGTTGTAATTATGATATTATCTTTTCACATAGGTCTTCAAATGTGCATGTCAGTAGAAATGGTAAAGCTAGAGGATGAGGTGGCAGAAAAAGAAATTAAAAGTACAATAGTGAGCCTGGACAAACATTTTAGTGACTTAATGGTAGTTGTTCGATTAGCCCTTGATCACAAACTACAGCATCAACAACTACTACTAGTGGAGTTTACTACATGGATTGAACATCGAATGGATTGGGTTGGGCAACTTAATAATATCAATGACTTAAATAAGATTTTTCAGAAACTACATCCATATTTTGACTTCATAGACTGTGACTTGATTGTTGATATGAGTGAGAGATTTCTTAATGATGAATACTTTGGCAAAGAGAAAAAAAGTCTCGTCAGTGAGCTTAAAGAACATATAACTAATGCTGAGACCCTTCGTTGCTCATCTACAGTAAAAGAACTTAAACATAAATTAAAAAGTGTATACTCGCAATATTTAGCAGATTTATCAAACATGCCCAAAATTCACATTGAATTAAATAACAAGTGGAATGAAGCAACAATAAAAAAACTTTATCTACTAATAGGACATTTGCTTCCTTACAAATCAAAACAGTCAATTCTTCATCACATTGACATTGAGACAGGCTCAGTACATATTAAATATGTGGTCATTGAATCAAATGCTGATTGTCTCATAGCTTATGTGCAAGACAAGCTACAGTTTATGCATCTCATTGGTATCTTTGGTCTAACAATTAATGGCAAACCCATCCTGGAAGAATATGAGAATATGAATTTTACTTTTGAGTCAGCTCTTCTTGAGGCAGCAAATGTATGTCATAATGAAGCTTTAAAATTTCTCCTCATATTAGGAGTTAATGTGGACCATTGTAATGAAGAAGGCAGAACAGCACTTATGATAGCCAGTAAAGGTGGACATGAACAAGTTGTAAAAACAATGGTATCAGCTGGAACTAATGTTAACGTTCAAGATAATGAAGGCTTGACTGCCCTAATGATAGCTAGTCAAAATTGTCATACCCAGGTCGTTGAACAACTACTCAGAGAGCATGCCAACGTTAATATTCAGAACAAAAATGGATCAACTGCCCTAATGATAGCTAGTCAAAATCATCATACCCAAGTTGTTGAACAACTGCTCAAAGAACATGCAGACATTAATATTCAGAACAAAAATGGATGGACTGCCCTAATGATAGCTAGTCAAAATGGTCATACAGAGATTGTTGAACAACTACTCAAAGAGCATGCAGACGTTAACATTCAAGCTAGTGAAAGTGGACATGAACAATATGTACTATCACTATTATCAGCTGGAGGTAATGTTAACATTCAAGATAATGAAGGCTGGACTACTCTAATGATAGCTAGTGAAAATGGTCATACCCAGGTTGTTGAACAATTACTTAAAAAGCATGCAGACAATAATATTCAAAACAAAAATGGATGGACTGCCCTAATGGTAGCTAGTCAAAATGGTCATACCCAAGTCGTTGAACAACTACTTAAAGAGCATGGAGACGTTGATATTCAGAACAAAAATGGATCAACTCCCCTAATGATAGCTAGTCAAAATGGTCATACCCAGGTTGTTGAACAATTACTTAAAAAGCATGCAGACGTTAATATTCAGAACAATAATGGATGGACTGCCCTAATGATAGCTAGTCAAAATGGTCATACCCAGGTTGTTGAACAACTACTTAAAGAGCATGGAGATGTTGATATTCAGAACAAAAATGGATCAACTGCCCTAATGATAGCTAGTCAAAATGGTCATACCCAGGTTGTTGAACAACTACTCAAAGAGCATGCAGACGTTAATATTCAGAACAATAATGGATGGACTGCCCTAATGATAGCTAGTCAAAATGGTCATACCCAGGTCGTTGAACAACTACTCAAAGAGCATGCAGACGTTAATATTCAGAACAAACATGGATGGACTACCCTAATGATAGCTAGTCAAAATGGTCATACCCAGGTCGTTGAACAACTACTTAAAGAACATGCAGACGTTAATATTCAGAACAATGATGGATGGACTGCCCTAATGATAGCTAGTCAAAATGGTCATACTGTGGTCATTGAACAACTACTCAAAAAACATGCAGGTGTTAATATTCAGAACAAAAATAGATGGACTGCCCTAATGATAGCTAGTCAAAATGGTCATACCCAGGTTGTTGAACAACTACTCAAAGAGCCTGCAGACGTTAATATTCGGAACAAAAATGGAGTAAGTGCTCTAATGATAGCTAGTGCAAATGGTCACACACAAGTTGTTGAACTATTAACTAAAGAACTTGTAGACATTGATGTTCTGATGAAAGATGGAAGTACAGCCTTAATGTTAGCTTGTCATTATGGACATGTTGAAGTAGCTGAGTGTTTACTACAATCATTTGCAGATCCTCATATAATAGCATACAATGGATCAACAGCATTTTCATTAGCAGCTTATAATGGTAACAGAGACTTTGTTAATATGCTGTTAGATAAAGCTGAACCCACTATTGATGAGATTGAAAAAGCAGTATTAACATCATGTTATGGTGGTCACCCTAATCTCATTACCTTCCTCTCAAACAAACTTCCATACCTCACTAATGACCAGAGAGAACTACTAGACTCATGTGTTAAAGGAGATTTAGGTTCAATTATAATGAAGACATTAGGTAGTCCAGATACTCCACTGGTACTTGGCCTTACTCCACTCATGGTAGCTTCATCATGTGGACATGTTGATATAGTGGATGCTCTTATACAAACTGGAGCTGATGTCAATAAACAAGAAAGTCATTTTGGACTTACTCCTTTGTTTTTTGCTGTAAACAGTAGTAAATCATCTTCAATAATAGAGACCCTTTTAATGTATGGTGCTTATCCAAACATCATTGCTAACAATTATACACCATTAGATGTAGCTAATGAGGAAACCATTAGAGAGCTACTAATCAGCTGTGGAGGTCAGACAATATCACAATTACATGGAAAGAAAAAATATGAATCTTTTGATCCTCAGTCATCATTACCAACATTATGTAAAGAAGCTACAACCAAATCATTACTAGAAATAGATGATATAACAATGTATGAAGAGTCAAGTTATACTCTTAAAAGGGAGACAAAGGAAAAGACTTTAGAAATACAAAGTTTTACATCTCTAACCACTTCATTGACTTAAACTCTCAGTACTGAAACACCAGTGTACACAAGACAATAAGAAAGAAGTCAAAGAAGTACATTTTACTGCTAAAGGTTATTTTTATATTTATTAGTTTATACTGTTATATTACATAGTTTAGCTAAATTATTATAAAATGTGCTTTAATTTATAACAGCAGATTTCAATTTCAATCTTGGTTGTTAAGAGGGAAGGCTACTATGTAATTATAGGATGATGTGAATATATATAAATTATCAATAGAAGCTGCAATAAACTGTGGAGGTTAGACAATATCACAATTATTTAGAAAGAGACGATATGAATTATCCAAACTTAAGTCATCGTTACCAATATTAAGTGAAGAAGCCACGACCAAATCATTATTAACAAGAGATGATATAACAATGTATGAAGAGTCGAGTTATACTTTGGAGAGGAAGACAAAGGAAAAATCTTTCATAGTACAAAATTTTATATGACTATCATGTTCATTTACTTAATCCACAATACTCACAAACTTAGAAAATACCAGTGTAAAACAAGACAATAATAAGTAGTCAAAGAAGTGGATTTATTGCTAAAAATGTATAACTATTGGATACCGATAGATACTGACATCTTAAATATTATTTGGTAATTCTTATAAAATGTGTCTTGACCATTGAAAGGGAAAGTTATCACCAAAGGAATCTTAAATTTAAACTCAGTCTATTATTAGCTAACTTTAGATCATACTTGTGTCAAATCTTATGTCTAGATCTTTCCAATCATAATACATGAAACTACAATAAAAGCTCTAGTGATTAAATTATAAAAAGATTATTTCATCTGTCAACCTTAGGTAAGGACACATTCACGGGTTATTACACCATCCCACATTATAAAATCATGAGTGTTAAAGTTGTTCATATACTTATGATAAATGAGTTAGTATGTATGACCGATAATAAATGTGTCAAGAAACTACATGATGACATATTATCAATTATGTTTACTTCATTAGTTGTCATAAGAATTAAGTATGTCATCATAAGAAATCTCAATAAAATAAGGATGTTTTTATATAACAATTATATACCATATATCATTATTGGTATTAACTTGATTATCTCAGATATAATCCTTATGTAATTGGGTAACATATACAAATACCAGGTATACATAATATAAATCAGATTTTAAATCATACAGCTACAACTACTGGTATATATAATATTTACAAATTAATATTAATAATAGCTGTTCTCTGTATTGAATTATACAGAATTATATCTAATAATTATCCTAAGATTGTTTCAATTTGGTAAATTTGTTAGAGGACTTTACTAATACATAATATATGAGTGTACAAACAACACATCATTGATAACAAGAGTAGATGTACATCACTTTACATTGAATTTATGAAAGGATGAATCAATCACAATATTGAATCCATACTGAATTAAAGGTATAATGAATTGATATACAACATAATGTTATAGACATTATATATTATTACTTAATGGGAAATTATATTTAATATATAAACAAATGAAGATGACAACTATAAAGGTCACATGACATACTTAGTTGCTACACTCAAATAATGTTTAAAACTCTTGTGATCTAAAAAAGAAATGTCCCAAAAAGCTGCTGTAACTTTTGTAAGTTTTGTTCAATAATGTCAATTACATTTAATTTTATTAATACTTGTCTCATTAACAGTAACAATTATTAAATGAGATACATTTGAAGTGAGGATAATATTATCCAGCTCAACTAAATACATCATTCTACACAATATGTCTTACAATTTAGAAATTTTATCATGGACCAGCATACCTTGAAGCTACAGAAGAAGGCATTTTCATAAAGTCTAAATTAAAAGCGTTCCCTCTGATGGTAAGACTATATATAGATTGTTTGTAATGATTGCATTCACCATTTAGTTTTATAGAACGATTTAAAACAGAAAATGTTTCAATTTTTCCAATTGTATATTGCTTAAAAACTGTTGATGTTATTCCAAGATACATTTGTCTTCAACCAGGAGATAAACCTGAACTTTTATCTCTTACAAAGGTATGCCAAATAATATTAACAGTTGTTTTAGAGTACTCTGTCTGTTTATATGGGATGATTGCAAAGATAGATGTGAAATAAAGACTGGACTGATGATACATGTTAAAAGCAAAGTAACCTATTCATATAAGTATGCTCTTTACTTTAAAGTTAATGAAAAAGACAAGACCTACAATTATTATCTCCAATCTAAGGATTGTGACAAAGATGAGTGTCCAGTTGATGCTATATGTGAAGATGTCACTAAATTAAGTGATGCTGATATAAATGAGTTAAATGATAAATATCTCTTCTTTAATGACATACCTGCACATCAACCTGGACATGTGGATAAAATGCCGGGGTTATGACAAAAATTGAGTAGGCAACTATTATGACTCACATTAGTATTATGGCAAGATGTATAGAACTATACATAACCTCATTGGTCAATGTGATATTGTGCTACATGTAGTAATTGTTGTAATCATAACCTGTTACTTTCAATATAAATTTATTTTAGTAACTAATTATCCTATATAAACAGAGTCCTCTGAAACAACTGTTAATATAACATGTTATTTTCAATATAAGTTTTAGAAATAATTAATACATTCATAATAGGACCAATGTGAATATGTCACCAGAGCTATCATTGCTGTTTAAATTAAAACAAAAAGAGATCTACATTTATTGGTCATCATCTTGTCTTGTAATGAATGAATTATCATTGTGTGTATTACTTTAACTGATTTTATCAACAAGAGTAGTAATCACTGAAATTTGGATGTGCTGAAAATGTAATTTTACAATTATAAATAAAATGGCTCACTAAAATTATAGTATTTGCTAAACATTAGCAGATACTTTGTGTCATGTATTGTTTAAAGATGATAATTTATTGATAGTTATATAGAACAACAGACACTAATCCATTCAAAGTATATAATTATACAGGTTATCATATGTAATTAAAACAGACATAAGGTAATGCATTCTCTATCATAACCACATATTGCAGCAGCTAGCCACTGCTAGCATTCTTTGGGAAACTCCTATAAATTGAACAAGTGGAAACTGGATGTCTAATCTGTTTGTCTGTCTGTTCAGACATAGTTCTGTCACAATTCATCCAAGCATTTATCCATCCATATTTGTCAGTTGTTCATTTATCCACTAACACAATAACATCTGTTATCAATAACAATTCATATGTTGATGATACAAGACACTCCATATTTGGTCAATATTTGTGAATTACACATCACATGATGTTATTATAATATTGATTGTCTCCATAGTTATTATAAGGACATCACATGATCATCAAGTGATATCCTAATTATAAGGACATCACATGATGTCTGTTTTCATGACAATTATTACCTTACAAGGTCAGCAGCAGCTATTGCATTCCTGTATTTCTGATTAAGTCATTACTGTTTGCCAACTAGTAGTTGCTGTCTGTTACCTACAGTATAAAGTTAATAATGTCAGGAGATCCTGCTATGTCTGTTAGACCAAAGTATGACCAGTTAATAGAATTACTAGATACTCTAGTCAATTGGCAAAAGTTTGGTGCTTTCTTACCTGGAATTAAGAGTGAACATATCCAAGTAATTGACCATGAAAATAGAAGAATCGACCAACAAAAAGCTGCTCTTTTTTCAAAATGGCTTAGTGTTCATCCTGAGGCATCATGGCAGGATGTACTGTTTGCACTAGAAAAGTCACAAGAATATTCTCTAGCATCAAGAGTATATCAAAAACTTAACACAACTTTATCAACATCTTCAACTATTTCTCAAGGTATATTAATTTATTGTAACAATTGTGACCTCATTTGCAAAAAGGGACCACTTCTATCAAACAATTAAAAACACTTACATGTACATAAGCAAAATTTTACTAGAATGTTTACTAAATTTGGCATCTAAACTAAGATATACTTTAGTAAACATTCATTGAAACTGTATGGTTGTGTACAACAACAACTGTATGTTTTTAGGATATTTGAACAGAAGTGGTCACTTTATGCAAATCACCTCACAATTAATAATAATGTCATCTCATCATGTAGATCCTCGAGAACTTATAAAAACAGTTGTGTTAGAAAATGAAGAGAAAGAAGAAGAGCTTCAAAGCACATTAGAACACCTTGATAGAAACTTTAGTGTATTAATGGTAGCTGTTAGATCATCTCTTGATCATAAACTACAACATCAACAACTAGTACTAGTGGACTTTATTAGATGGATTGAACATCGAATGAAGTGGGTTGGGCAACTTAGTAGCATCATTGACTTGGATGAAATTTTTCTAAAACTACATCCACATTTCGACTTCTTGGATTGTGGCTTAATTGTGGATATGAGTGAACAGTTTCTCAATGATGAATGCTTTGCAAAAAAGGGCTTTGTGAGTGAGCTTAATGAACATAAAATTAAGGCCAATATTCTTCGTTCTTCAGCAACAATAAAAAAACTTCAAACTCATTTGAAGAGTATATATTCTCCATATCTGAGAGATTTATCAAATATGCCACAAATTCAAATAGAGTTACATAATCCATGGACTGAAGCTACTATTGATGGACTTTATCTATTAATACGACATCTACTTCCTCACAGATCAAAACAATCAATTTTAAAGTACATTGAGATCACAACAGGTTCACTTCATATTAAATATATTGTACATGAATCAAAAGCTGATTGTCTCATAGCTTATGCTCAAGACAAGCTACAATTTATGCGTCTCATTGGTATCTTTGGTCTAACAATTAATGGTGAACCTGTCCTGGAAGAAGATGAGAATATGAACTTTACTTTTGAATCAGCTCTTCTTAAGGCTGCAAAAGCTGGTCATAATGAAGCTGTACAATTTCTCCTCAAGTTAGGAGGTGATGTAGACCATTGTAATGAAAAAGGAACAACAGCACTTATGATAGCTAGTAAAGGTGGATATGAACAAATCGTACTATCACTAGTATCAGCTGGAGGTAATGTAAACATTCAAGATAATGAAGGCTGGACTTCTCTTATGATAACTAGTGAAAATGGTCATACCCAGGTTGTTGAACAACTACTTAAAGAAAGATGTTAATATTCAGGACAATGATGGATGGACTGCCCTAATGATATCTAGTCAAAATGGTCATACCCAGGTCGTTGAACAACTACTTAAAGAAAATACAGACGTTAATATTCAGAACAATGACGGATGGACTGCCCTAATGATAGCTAGTCAAAATGGTCATACCCAGATTGTTGAACAACTACTTAAAGAGCATGGAGACGCTACTATTCAGAACAAAAATGGATGGACTGCCCTAATGATAGCTAGTCAAAATGGTCATACCCAGGTGATTGAAGAACTACTCGAAGGACATGCAGACATTAATATTCAGAACGAAAATGGATCAACTGCTCTAGTGATAGCTAGTCAAAATGGTCAAACCCAGGTCGTTGAACAACTACTCAAAGAGCATGCAGACGTTAATATTAAGACCAATGAGGGATGGACCGCTCTAATGATAGCTAGTCAAAATGGTCATACCCACATCATTGAACAACTAATTAAAGAAAATGCAGACGTTAATATTCAGAACAATGATGGATGGACTGCCCTAATGATATGTAGTCAAAATGGTTATACCCAGGTCGTTGAACAACTACTCAAAGAACATGCAGATGTTAATAATCTGAAGAAAAATGGATGGACTGCCCTTATGATAGCTAGTTATTATGGTCATACCCAGGTTGTTGAACAACTACTCAAAGAACATGCTGGTGTTAATATTCAGAACAAAAATGGATGGACTGCCCTAATGATAGCTAGCCAAAATGGTCATACCCAGGTTGTTGAACAACTACTTAACGAACATGCAGACGTTAATATTCGGAACAATAATGGAATAACTGCCCTAACGATAACTAGTGCAAATGGTCATACACAAGTTGTTGAACTATTAACTAAAGAGCTTGTAGACATTGATGTTCAAATGAAAGATGGAAGTACAGCCTTAATGTTATCTTGTTATAATGGACATGTTGAAGTAGCTGAGTGTTTACTACAATCATTTGCAGATCCTCATATAATAGCACACAATGGATCAACAGCATTTTCATTAGCATCTTTTAGTGGTAACAGAGACCTTGTTAATATGCTGTTAGATAAAGCCGAACCCACTACTGATGAGATTGAAAAAGCAGTAGTAACATCATGTTATGGTGGTCACCCTACTCTCATTGCCTTCTTCTCAAACAAACTTCCACACCTCAATAATGACCAGAGAGAACTACTAGACTCATGTGTTAAAGGAGATTTAGCTACAGTTATAATGAAGGCATTCGATAGTCCAGATACTCCACTGGTACTTGGTCTTACTCCACTTATGGTAGCTTCATCATGTGGACATGTTGATATAGTGGATGCTCTCATACAAACTGGAGCTGATGTCAATGAACAAGAAAATCATTTGGGGTTAACTCCTTTGTTCTTTGCTGTAAACAGTAGTAAATCATTTTCAATAATAGAGACCCTCTTAATGTATGGTGCTCATCAAAACATCATTGCTGACAATTATACACCATTAGATGTAGCTAATGAGGAAACCATTAGAGAGCTACTAATTAGCTATGGAGGTCAGACAATATCACAATTACAGGGAAAGAAAAAATATGAATCTTTCGATCCTCGGTCATTATTATCAACATTAGGTAAAGATGCTACAACCAAATCATTACTAGAAATAGATGATATAACAATGACAAAGAGTCAAGTTATACTCTCGAGAGGAAGACAAAGGAGAAGTCTTTTGAAGTACAAAATTTCATATCACTATTGAGTTCATTTAATTAATCCACAGTATTCACAAACTTAGAAAATACCAGTGTAAAACAAGACAATAAGAAAGTAGTCAAAGAAGTGGATTTACTGCTAAAAATGTATAGCTATTGGATACCGATAGATACCGACATCTTAAATATTATTTGCTAATTATTATAAAATGTGTATACATTGTTGTTTATAGTAGCAAATATCAATTTTAATCATGACCATTGAGAGGGAAGACTATTACCAAAAGAATCTTAAATTCAAACTCAGTCTATGTTAGCTAACTTGAAATCATAGTTGTGTCAAATCTTATGTCTAGATCTTTCCAATCATAATACATGAAACTACAATGAAAGCTCTAGTGATTAAATTATAAAAATATTATTTCATCTGTCAACCTTAGGTAAGGACACGTTCACGGGTTATTACACCATCCCACATTATAAAATCATGAGTGTTAAAGTTGTTCATATACTTAAGATAAATAAGTTAGTGTGTATGACTGATAATAAATGTGTCAAGAAACTACATGATGACATATTATCATTTACATTTACTTCATTAGTTTTCATAACTGAGTATGTCATTATAAGAAATCTTGATAAAATAAGGATGTTTTTATATAACAATTATATACCATATATCATTATTGGTATTAACTTGATTATCTCAGATATAATCTTTATGTAATTGGGTAACATATACAAAAAAAATGTATACATAATATAAATCAGATTTTAAATCATACAGCTACAACTACTGGTATATATAATATTTACAAATTAATATTAATAATACCTGTTCTCTGTATTGAATTAAACAGAATTATATCTAATAATTATCCTAAGATTGTTTCAATGTGGTAAACATGTTAGAGGACTTTACTAATACATAATATATGAGTGTACAAACAACACATCATTGATAACAAGAGTAGATGTACATCACTTTACATTGAATTTATGAAAGGATGAATCAATCACAATATTGAATCCATACTGAATTAAGGGTATAATGAATTGATATACAACATAATGTTATAGACATTATATATTATTACTTAATGGTAAATTATATTTAATATATAAACAAATGAAGATGACAACTATAAAGGTCACATGACATACTGAGTTGCTACACTCAAATAGTGTTTAATACTCATGTGATCTAAAAAAGAAATGTCCCAAAAAGCTGCTGTAACTTTTGTAAGTTTTGTTCAATAATGTCAATTACATTTAATTTTATTAATACTTGTCTCATTAACAGTAACAATTATTAAAATATATGTTAGTGATTACTAACATATCTCCTTTAATATCTACATTTATCATAAATATTATTATAATGATTGTAACATTTGAAGTGAGGATATTATTATCCAGCTCAACTAAATGCATCATTTTACACAATATGTCTTACAATTTAGGAATTCTATCATGGACCAACATGCCTTAAAGCTACAAATGGTTATAGGACGGTTTGAAACAGAAGATGTTTCAACTTTTCCAATTGTATATTGCTTAAAAACTGTTGATGTTATTCCAAGATACATTTGTCTTCAACCAGGATATAAACCAGAACTTTTATCTCTTACAAAAGTATGCCAAATTATATTAACAGTTGTTTTAGAATACTCTGTCTGTTTATATAGGATGATTGGAAAGATAGATGTGAAATAAAGACTGGACTGATGATACATGTTAAAAGCAAAGAAACCTATTCATATAAGTACGCTCTTTACTTTAAAGTTAATGAAAAAGACAAGACCTACAATTACTATCTCCAATCTAAGGATTGTGACAAAGATGAGTGTCCAGTTGATGCTATACGTGAAAATGTCACTAAATTAAGTGATGCTGATATAAATGAGTTAAATGATAAATATCTCTTCTTTAATGATATACCTGCACATCAACCTGGACATGTGGATAAAATGCCGGAGTTATGACAAAAATTTAGTAGGCAACTATTGTGACTCATATTGAGTATTATGGCAAGATGTAGTATAGAAGTGTACATAACCTCATTGGTCAATGTGATATTGTGCTACATGTAGTAGTTGTGTGATAATAACCTGTTACTTTCAATTTAAATTTATTTTAGTAAATAATCATCCTATATAAACAGAGTCCTCTACAACAACTGTTAATATAACCTGTCACTTTCAATATAAGTTTATTTAGAAATTAGTGCATTTATAATAGACAAATGTGAATATGTCACTAGAACCAACACTGTTTAAACTTATACAAAAGAGATCTACTTTTTTGGTCATCATCTTGTCCCGTAATGAATGAATTATTATTGTGTGTATTACTTTAAGTGATTTTATCAACAAGAGTAGTAATCACTGAAATGTGGATGTGCTGAAAATGTAATTTTACAATTATAAATAAAATGGCTCACTAAATTATAGTATTTGCTAAAAATTAGCAAAAAACTTTTTGTCATGTATTGTTTGAAGATGATTTATTCATAGTTATATAGAACAGATACTAATCCATTCAAAACATATAATTTTATAGGTTATCATATGTAATTAAAACAGCATAACCATGTACAGCAGTATCTAGCCATATTGCCACTACTAGCATTCTTTGGGAAGCTCCTATAAGTTAAAACAAAATGAACAAGTGGAAACTGGACATCTAATCTGTTTGTCTGTCTGTTCAGACATAGGTCTGTCACAATTCATCCAAGCATTTATCCATCCATCTGTCCATTGTCAGTTGTTCATTTATCCATCAACACAATAACAATCCATATGTTGATGATACAAGACATTCTATATTTGGTCAATATTTGTGGATTACACATCACATGACATTATTATAATACTGATTGTCTCCATGGTTATTATAAGGACATCACATGGTTATTATAAGGACATCACATGATGTCTGCTTTCATGACAATTATTACCTTATAAGGTCAGCAGCTATTGCATTCACGTATTTACTGATTAAGTCATTACTGTTTGCCAACTAGTAGTTGCTGTCTGTTACCTACAGTATAAAGTTAATAATGTCAGGAGATCCTGCTATGTCTGTTAGACCAAAGTATGACCAGTTAATAGAATTACTAGATACTCTAGTCAATTGGCAAAAGTTTGGTGCTTTCTTACCTGGAATTAAGAGTGAACATATCCAAGTAATAGAATGTGACATAAGAGGAACTGACCTACAAAAAGCTGCTCTTTTTTCAAAATGGCTCAGTCTTCATCCTGAGGCATCATGGCAGGATGTACTGTTTGCACTAGAAAAGTCACAAGAACATTCTCTAGCATCAAGAGTATATCAAAAACTTAACACAACTTCATCAACATCTTCAACTATTTCTCAAGGTATATTATTGTAATAATTACAAATAATGTTATCTATTCATGTAGATCCTCAAGAACTTGTAAAAACAGTTGTGTTAGAAAATGAAGAGAAAGAAAAAGAACTTCAAACCACATTAGAACACCTTGATAGAAACTTTAGTGTATTAATGGTAGCTGTTCGATCATCTCTTGATCATAAACTACAACATCAACAACTAGTATTAGTGGACTTTATTAGATGGATTGAACATCGAATGAAGTGGGTTGGACAACTTAGTAGCATCATTGACTTGGATGAAGTTTTTCTAAAACTACATCCATATTTTGACTTCTTAGATTGTGGTTTAATTGTGGATATGAGTGAACAGTTTCTCAATGATGAATGCTTTGCAAAAAAGGGCCTTGTGCATGAGCTTAAGGAACATAAAATTAAGGCCAATATCCTTCGTTCTTCATCAACAATAAAAAAACTTCAAATTCATTTGAAAAGCATATATTCTCCATATCTGAGAGATTTATCGAAAATGCCACAAATTCAAATAGAGTTACATAATCCATGGAGTGAAGCTACTATTGAAGGACTTTATCTATTAATACGACATCTGCTTCCTCACAGATCAAAACAATCAATTTTAAAGTACATTGAGATCACAACAGGTTCACTTCATATTAAATATATTGTCCATAAATCAAATGCTGATTGTCTCATAGCTTATGCTCAAAGCAAGCTACAGTTTATGCGTCTCATTGGTATCTTTGGTCTAACAATTAATGGTGAACCTGTCCTTGAAGAAGATGAGAATATGAACTTCACCTTTGAGTCAGCTCTTCTTAAGGCTGCAAAAGCTGGTCATAATGAAGCTGTACAATTTCTTCTCAAGTTAGGAGGTGATGTAGACCAATGCAATGAAAAAGGAACAACAGCACTTATGCTAGCTAGTGTAAATGGGCATGAACAAGTTGTACAAACACTAATATCAGCTGGAGCTAAACTTAACATACAAGATAATGATAAATGGACTGCCCTAATGATAGCTAGTGAAAAAGGACATACAGAGATCGTTGAACAACTACTCAAAGAGCATGCAGACATTAACATTCAAGATAACGAAGGCTGGACTGCTCTAATGATAGCTAGTGAAAGTGGTCATACCCAGGTTATTGAACAACTACTTAAAGAGCATACAGACGTTAATGTTCAGACCAATGATGGATGGACTGCCCTAATGATAGCTAGTCAAAATGGTCACATCCGGGTCATTGAACAACTACTTAAAGAGAATGCAAACGTTAATACTAAGAACAAAAATGGATGGACTGCCTTAATGATAGCTAGTCAAAATGGTCATACCCAAGTTGCTGAACAACTACTCAAAGAGCATCCAGACGTTAATACTCAGACAAATGATGGATGGACGGCACTAATGATAGCTAGTCAAAATGGTCATACACAGGTTGTTGAACAACTAATCAAAGAGAATGTAGACGTTAATATTCAGAACAAAGAAGGTGTGACTGCCCTAACAAAAGCTATTGAAAAAGCTCATACAGAGATCATTGAACAACTACTCAAAGAGCATGCAGACGTTAACATTCAAGATAATGAAGGCTGGACTGCCCTAATGATAGCTAGTGAAAATAGTCATACCCAGGTTATTGAACAACTACTCAAAAAACATGCAGACGTTAATATTCAGAGCAAAAAAGGAGTAACTGCCCTTATGATAGCTAGTCAAAATGGTCATACCCAGGTCATTGAACAACTACTCAAAGAGGATGCAGACGTTAATATTCAGGACAAAAATGGATGGACTGCCCTAATGATAGCTAGTCAACATGACCATACCCAAGTTATTGAAAAACTACTCAAAGAGGATGCAGACGTTAATATTCAGAACAAGAAAAGAGTAACTGCCCTAATAATAGCTAGTCAAAATGGTCATACACAGGTTGTTGAACTACTAACTAAAGAGCTTGTAGACACTGATGTTCAGATGAAAGATGGATATACTGCCTTAATGTTAGCTTGTTTTAATGGACATGTTGAAGTAGCTGAGTGTTTACTACAATCATTTGCAGATCCTCATATATTAGCATACAATGGATCAACAGCATTTTCATTAGCAGCTTATAATGGTAACAGAGACGTTGTTAATATGCTGTTAGATAAAGCTGAACCCACTATTGATGAGATTGAAAAAGCAGTAGTAACATCATGTTATGGTGGTCACCCTACTCTCATTACCTTCCTCTCAAACAAACTTCCATACCTCACTAATGACCAGAGAGAACTACTAGACTCATGTGTTAAAGGAGATTTAGGTGCAGTTATAATGAAGATATTAGGTAGTCCAGATACTCCACTGGTACTTGGTCTTACTCCACTCATGGTAGCTTCATCATGTGGACATGGTGATATAGTGGATGCTCTCACACAAGCTGGAGCTGATGTTAATAAACAAGAGAATCATTTAGGGTTAACTCCTTTGTTCTTTGCAGTAAGAAGTAGTAAATCATCTTTAATAACAGAAATACTTTTAATGTGTGGTGCTCATCCAAATGCCATTGCTGACAACACTACACCATTGGATGTAGCTATTTTTATAAAAGCAGAAACCATTATTGAACTACTAATCAGCTGTAGAGGGCAGACAATATTAGAATTACAAGGAAAGAAAACAAATGAATCTTCCAAATTTCACTCATCGTTACCAACATTAGGTAAAGAAGCCACAGCCAAATCATTATCAACAACAGATGACATAACAATGAATGAAGAGTCAAGTTACACTCTTAAGGAGAAGACAAAGAAAAGGACTTTAGACGTACAGAGTTTCACATATCTAACAAGTTCATTCACTTAAGTCTTGGTACTCAATCCAGTCACCAGGATATAAGAAAGAAGTCAAAAAGTGTGTCCCACAGCCAATAAATAATTATGTAGTTATGAGATACACATTTACAGTTTACATTTTGTTTTATTGAATTATTATTAAATGAGAATTTATAATAGCAGATTTCAATTTTAACCTTGGTCATTGAGAGGGAAGTCTACTATTTATATTTAAGGATGATGTGTAAAACATATAAATTAGCAATAGAGGTATCAATAAGACTTGAGTCTGAATGTTTCTAGCAAATTGTAGTTTTAAAAGTAAATAATATTAACTTTGACAAATTGGAGTTTTGCTAAAGCAAGAGTTTGCACATACCTTAATTATATATTCATTAATTAGTCAAACATGTAATGACTACACATGGTAATGGTAGTACATTCATCATACCAATAACTGTTGGTTCATGACTTCATATAATCCTAAATAACTGGATGTCTGATAGTCTGTATTGTATCTAAGTATAACTAAAAAAAACTATGATGAAGAATCTTGTATATAGTTTGTGCGTTAAGTATTTCTCTTATTTCTAATAATTATTTGATCAATATTACAATACTCACCACAGAAATATTACTATATAAATGTGTAGAAACACTTAGCCAGTACAACATAATACATTAAACCTAAGTTAATTCATTTATACTAAATACTGAAGTCTTTTCCCAACAATAGTGAACTATATTGTAAATAAAGGTCCATTGTACATTGTATCACAAAATATTGTACCAGCTAACTAGAGAATTGAGACTAATTCCTGTCATGTATATACTATAATTCATATCAGTAACATACTGTTACATATTAATAGAAATGATAACCACATAGAGATGATTACATGGATATAGTACATTAACACTGTAAAAAATGATGGTTGATTTAACCATCATTTGGTTATACAGGTTGCAATTACAAACTTATTTTTGTCAAAAAAGTAATCATAATACTGTTTTCATTACTAATGTACTATTGTTTATGTAGCCACAAAACCATCAATCTCATAGTACATCAGTAATCAAAATAGTATTATGTTTATATTTTAAATATGCAACCTGTATAACCATGTATTAGTTAATATAACCTATCAATTTTTACAGTGAATGTAGTACTGGATCTAACAAGGTGGGATAGTATAATCATCCTTGGATTATGAACTGTGACCTACAAACAGAGGTGTCTGGTTTAACAATGTACAATGTATATAATTATGTAGGACAGTTAAGAAACTTGGAAAGTGAAATAAAGTGGAGAGATGCCTGACTTATAAGGTAGTCCTCATCCATTGTACATGTGTCATTATTATAGTATTACATCTTATACCACAGAAATATCTATCATGTGCTCAGAATGGAATATGTCACTCAATGCAAAACTGTATCATTCTACGATTTGTTCCTTTGACCAAAAACACTCATAATAGTACATCAACCAATATCCTATCCCTTACTGTATTGAACACAATGACCTTGGAGTTATATTTACCAATTTCCTTTACTGGACCCCTCACATTTTATCTATTCTAGAATTTCTAGACAATTGCAAGGGATATAATTGCCTTAATTTAATCAGACATTATGTTTTATACAGTAGTTATATCAATCTTAAGAGATCATCATACCTGAGTTTGGTCAGGAGTCATGTAGCCTATTACTCACCCTTTTTCTGCCCTTACTTAAAGAACATAAGGTTAAAGCTAAAACACTTCATTCTTCATCTACAGTAAAACAGCTCAGAGATGACCTTAAAAAGATCTACTTTCCACATCATACAAATCCATCAAACATGCCTCAAATCTATATTGCATTAAACAGTATATGGGATGAAATTAATATTAAACAACTTTATCTATTATATAGTCCATCCTTTACCACTGCTGTTATATATTGTACAGAAGGTCAGAAGCTTAGTGGAAAAGTCCTAGATCATTATTACTGATCCATAAACCCTAAACATTAAGCATTAAGCATTCAGGTGTGTGACCCAAGGTTTGAACTGTCCCATTGTGCCATGCCAAAAGTCAGACTGTCCCACTGGGTTTCCATAATATCAAGAGTACACCATGAACATTGAAGATATTAACCAAATAACAAACACTTATAGATTAGTTTCAGATTTTCAACACATCCTAACATGTGACTGCAAATACTAGAGCTTTTATATTGCAAACAAACATTGTCACATGCAAAACAATTACCACCTTTGTGTTGAACAAGGCGTGGTGTCTCATAACAGCTCATGTAGAAGACAAACCATCTTTGATTGACATTTTCCCCAGCCTTTAGGTTTGACAAAAGATCATTAACTTTCTTCCACATACATATAGTATAAAAGTAATTCCTCCGTCAAGAAAGAGATTAATGATGAATTGTAGGCTTGTAGCTCATTCTTAGTGGAATTCGAACCTCTTTCTGATGTAGGTTATTTAGAGGTTTCTTTCTGACTCTTTAAAATCTACTTTTTAGCAGAGAGTTGTTGGACTACTTGACTATATTGCAGGAGGACTGGACATCTGTCCTAGACCAGCAGATTCTCTAATTACATGATGACATGTCATATTACAGTCGTTATGTATCTTATGATCATGAAGTCATGAAGTACGTGTGAAACTTGATTGCTTGCTAGCATCTTGAGTCCTCTCATGCCGTACCTTTCATAAATTTTCTGATAGTTGGTCTGATTCCAGGTCCATCCCATAGTCTCATAACACTGAGATTTTCAACACACAATATAATATAGCGATATTGATTTTAACTCCCAATCACCATATAGAGTATATATAATCAATGCATGACCATGTCTTCTTCAAATTAAACTTTGTGTCAAGTTTCTTCAAACATTCATGACTACAAGACAACAGATGCCATATCAGTTTAAATAGTTACATTCATTTATACCTGCTACTTCAGACAGTTTCCATTGGACTGTGATACTTCTTATATGTATCATCTCTAGTGTTGTAAAGGTAATGGATTTGTATTTTAGTTGTTGTTATTGTTATTGTAAACCATTTGTAATAATTATTGTTTTAGTTATTAATTGTTCACAAAAACTCCAAGAATTTAGTTTTAGTTATAGTAATAGGTTTTTAGTTATTGTTATTATAAATCAATAAACCAAAGAAGATAATAAATTTACTACATACTAAATAATATCCAAGTAATCCTTGTTTTTGATTAATACTTCTCTTTCAAAGTTATTGCCACTTAGCCAATTTCTTTTTCCAATATATGCATTTCCAGCTATTGAAAAAGTCCTAGTTTTTAAGCCATTCCACTCAAGCTCTTCAGTTACTAGGCAGACACTCTCTTTGTTTTCCAAAAACCTCTTGTAGGACAGTCAGACAGCCTGTCCTACAACTTTCTTTTGACTATTCAGCTTGATCATTGTGTTAATTGATTGTTATTTTAGTTTGTGTTTAACTGTTTACACATTTGAATGGTTAACTGATCTGATTGTGTGAAATCTGGAAATGAAATGGCTAAAATTTACAATTACTTTTGTGCAATTTTAGTTTTTGTTATTAATTGTAAATCAATTTCTGTTTAATTTTAGTTATAGTTTGTTATTGTTAACAATAATGATTTTGCTATTACAAAAATAGTTTAGTTTTAGTTATTGTTAAACAATTACAACACTAATCATCTCCCAATAATGTAGTACTGTCTTCTTAATATAATATAGCTATAGGCTTTATACAACATTGCATTCTATTGTTTGAAAGACTGTGGCTGACAACTATTCGCATTTCTATCCATAGTTTGTCAGTAGTTGCTCTCAGTTGTCTACATTATAAAATATTTGTAGTTAAGATCCTGCTTTGTCTGTTAGACCAAAGTATGACCAGTCAATAGTTATTAATAATTAAGGGGTGGAGCTATACTGTACTAAAGGAAGTTTACATTGCTGACTCATCTGTGGCCCTTGTTTTCTACAGTTGTTAATAATGTCAGATCCTGCTTTGTCTGTTAGACCAAAGTATGACCATTTAATAGAATTATTAGAGAGTCTAGTCAATTGGCAGAAATTTGGCGCTTTCTTACCTGGAATTAAGAGTGAACATATCCAAGTAATAGAACGTGATATCAGAGGAACTGACCTACAAAAAAATGCTCTTTTTTCAAAATGGCTTAGTGTTCATCCTGAGGCATCATGGCAGGATGTACTGTTTGCGCTAGAAAAGTCACAAGAACATTCTCTAGCATCAAGAGTATATCAAAAACTTAACACAACTTTATCAACAGCTTCAACTATTTCTCAAGGTATATTATTGTAATAATTACAAATAATGTTAATCTCATCCCTTTATGTAGATCCTCGAGAACTTGTTAAAACAGTTATGTTAGAGAATGAAGAGAAAGAAGAAGAACTTCAAACCTCATTAGAACACCTTGATAGAAACTTTAGTGTATTAATGGTAGCTGTTCGATCATCTCTTGATCATAAAGTACATCATCAACAACTAGTACTAGTGGATTTTATTAGATGGATTGAACATCGAATGAAGTGGGTTGGGCAACTGAGTAGTATCATTGACTTGGATGAAATTTTTCTAAAACTACATCCATATTTTGACTTCTTAGATTGTGGCTTAATTGTGGATATGAGTGAACAGTTTCTTAAAGATATTCCTTTTGGGGACAATGGCCTTGTTATTCAACTTAAAGAACATAAGGTTGAAGCTAAAAACCTTCGTTCTTCATCTACAGTAAAACAGCTCAGAGATGACCTTAAAAAGATCTACTTTCCACATCATACAAATCCATCAAACATGCCTCAAATCTATATTGCATTAAACAGTACATGGGATGAAGTTAATATTAAACAACTTTATCTACTAATAGGACATTTACTACCTTACAAGTCAAAACAATCAATTTTGAAGTATATTGAGATTCATACAGGCTCAGTTCATATCAAATACATTGTCCATGAATCAAATGCTGATTGTCTCATAGCTTATGTTCAAGGCAAGTTAGAGTTTATGCGTCTCATTGGTATCTTTGGTCTAACAATTAATGGTGAACCTATCCTGAAAGAAGATGAGAATATGAACTTTACATTCGAATCAGCTCTTCTTGAAGCTGCAAACATTGGTCATAATGAAGCTATACAATTTCTTCTCAAGATAGGTGATGTTAACATCCAAAATAATGAAGGCTGGACCGCCCTATTGATAGCTAGTCAAAATGGTCATACCCAGGTTGTTGAACAACTTCTCAAAGAGCATGCAGATGTTAATATTCAGACAAATGATGGATGGACTGCCCTAATGATAGCTAGTCAAAATGGTCATACACAGGTTGTTGAACAACTACACAAGGAGCATGCAAATATTAATATTCAGAACAATGATGGATGGACTGCCCTAATGATAGCTAGTCAAAATGGTCATACACAGGTCGTTGAACAACTACTCAAAGAGCATGCAAACGTTAATATTCAGAGCAAATATGGATGGACTGCCTTAATAATAGCTAGTCGAAATGGTCATACTGAAATCATTGAACAACTACTCAAAGAGCATGCAGACGTTAATATTCAGAACAAAAATAGACGGACTGCCCTTATGATAGCTAGTCAATATGGTCATACTCAGGTTGTTGAACAACTACTCAAAGAGCATGCAGATGTTAATATTCAGAACAGTGATGGATGGACTGCCCTATTGATAGCTAGTCAAAATGGGCATATTGATGTTGTTGATATACTACTTAAAGAGGATGCAGACGTTAATATTCTAGCCAAAAACAAAGCAACTCCTTTAATAATAGCTAGTCAAAAAGGTCATATACAGGTTGTTCAACAACTAGTGAAAGAGCTTGTAGACATTGATGTTCAAATGAAAGATGGAAGTACAGCCTTAATGTTAGCTTGTTATTATGGACATCTTGAAGTAGCTGAGTGTTTACTACAATCATTTGCAGATCCTCATATAATAGCATACAATGGATCAACAGCATTTTCATTAGCAGCTTATAATGGTAACAGAGACCTTGTTAATATGCTGTTAGATAAAGCTGAACCCACTACTGATGAGATTGAAAAAGCAGTAGTACTATCATGTTATGGTGGTCACCCTACTCTCATTAATTTCCTCTCAAACAAACTTCCATACCTCACTAATGACCAGAGAGAACTACTAGACTCATGTGTTAAAGGAGATTTAGCTACAGTTATAATGAAGACATTAGGTAGTCCAGATACTCCACTGGTACTTGGTCTTACTCCACTCATGATAGCTTCATCATGTGGACATGTTGATATAGTGGATGCTCTCATACAAGCTGGAGCTGATGTCAATAAACAAGAGAGTCATCTAGGGTTAACTCCTTTGTTTTTTGCAATAAGTGGTAGTAAATCGTCTTCAATAACAGAAGTTCTCATAATGTATGGTGCCAATCCTAATATCATTGCTGACAGTAGTACACCATTGGATATAGCTAATGAGAAAACCATTAGAGAGCTACTAATCAGCTGTGGAGGTCAAACAATATCTAAATTACAGGGAAAGAAAAAAAATGAATCTTCCGATCTTCAGTCATCATTACCAACATTAGGTGAAGAAGTTACAGCCAAATCATTATTAACAACAGATGATATAACAATGTATGAAGAGTCAAGTTATACTCTTAAGGAGAAGACAAAGAAAAGAACTTCAGAAGTACAGAGTTTCACATCTCTAACAAGTTCATTCACTTAAGTCTTGGTACTCAATCCAGTCACCAGGATATAAGAAAGAAGTCAAAAAAGTGTGTCACACAGCCAAAAAAATAATTTTGTAGTTATGAAATACATATTTACAGTTTACAGTTTGTTTTATTGAATTATTATTAAATGAGAATTTATAATAGCAGATTTCAATTTCAACCTTGGTCATTGAGAGGAAAGTTTACTATTTATATTTAAGGATGATGTGTAAAATAGTGTTGTAACTGTTTAACAATAACTAAAACTAAAACCATTTTTGTAAAAGGGAAATCATTATTGTTAACAATAACAAAACTATAACTAAAGTTAGTGAGAAATCATTAACAAACAATAACTAAAACAAAAATTGCAGCTCTATACTAGTAAAATAAGAAAAAAATTATTAACACGTTGATGTATAAACAAGGTGCATAGACCTATTGAATGGTTAAAGAACTTTTACAATACCACGAGTCATCATCTGACTTGGCTGTTTATATGAGGATTTATTTGTTTCGTTCAAAAGGAGAAGAACATTATAAAGGAAAAAGAGTCAGCTTTGGCAAAGTCAAAAAGGTCCCAATGTAATTTTACTTAAACATTTGACATTGTACATTGTACATTTGGCACTTAAATGTTATCCTTTAAAATAGACTTTCATCAATAACAATAACAAAAATTTGATTCACTAACAATAACTAAAGCAAATACCCACATCAATTTTGTGAACAATCAATAACCAAAACTAAAATTCAAACAAATTTTGTACAATAACAATAACAGTAACTAAATACAAATTCAATACTTTTACAACACTAGTGTAAAAACATATAAATTAGCAATAGAGGCAAAAATAAGAATTGAGTCTGAATGTTTTTAGCAAATTGTAGCTTTAAAAGTAAATAATATTAACTTTGACAAATTGGAGTTTTGCGAGTTTGCACATACCTTAATTATATATTCATTAATTAGTCAAACATAGGATGACTACACATAGTAATGGTAGTACATTCATCATACCAATAACTGTTGGTTCATGACTTAATATAATCCTAAATAATTGCATGTCTGATAGTCTGTATTGTATCTAAGTATAACTAAAGAAAACTATGTTGAAGAATCTTGTATATAGTTTGTGCGTTAAGTATTTCTCTTATTTCTAATAATTATTTTATCAATATTACAATAGTCACCACAGAAATATTACTACATGTATATAAATGTGTAGATGATACACTTAGCCAGTACAACATAATACATTAAACCTAAGTTAATTCATTTATACTAAATACTGAAGTCTTTTCCCAACAATAGTGAACTATATAGTAAATAAAGGTCCATTGTACATTGTATCACAAAATATTATACAGCTAACTAGAGAATTGAGACTAATTCCTGTCATGTATATACTATAATTCATATCAGTAACATACTGTTACATATTAATAGAAATGAGAACCACATAGAGATGATTACATGGATATAGTACATTAATGTAGTACTAGATCTAAAGGTGGGATAGTGTGACCATCCTTGGATCATGGAACTGTGACCTACAAACAGAGGTGCCTGGTTTAATAATGTACAATGTATATATGTATATGACAGTTAAGAAACTTGGAAAGAGAAATAAAGTGGAGATATGCCTGACTTATAAGGCAGTCCTCATCCATTGTACATGTGTCATTATTATAGTATTACATCTTATACCACAGAAATATCTATCATGTGCTCAGACTGGAATATGTCACTCAATGTAAAAACTGTAAAATTCTATGATTTGTTCCTTTGACCAAAAACACTCATAATAGTATATCAATCAATATCATATCCCCTACTGTATTGAATACAATGACCTTGGAGTTATATTTACCAATTTCCTTTACTGGATCCCTCACATTTTATCATTTCTAGAATTTCTAGACAATTGCAAGGCATATAGTTCCCTTAAGTTAATCAGACATTTTGTTTTATACAGTAGTTATATCAATCTTAAGAGATCATTGTACCTGAGTTTGGTCAGGAGTCATGCAGCCTACTACTCACCACTTTTCTGCCCTCACTTAAAGAACATAAGGTTAAAGCTAAAAGACTTGGTTCTTCATCTACAGTAAAACAACTCAGAGATGACCTTAAAAAGATCTACTTTCCACATCATACAAATCCATCAAACTGCCTCAAATCTATATTGCATTAAACAGTATATGGGATGAAGTGAACATAAAACAACTTGATCTATTATATAGTCCATCCTTTACCACTGCTGTTATATATTGTACAGAAGGTCAGAAGCTTAGTGGAAAAGTCCTAGATCATTATTAGTGATCCATAAACCCTAAACATTAAGCATTAAGCATAAAGGTGTGTGACCCAAGTTTTGAACTGTCCCACTGTGCCATGCCAAAAGTCAGACTGTCCCACTGGGTTACCATAATATCAAGAGTACACCATGAACTATGTATCTTATGATCATGAAGTAGGTGTGAAACATAATTGTTTGCCAGTATCTTGAGACTTCTCGTGCCGTACCTTTCATAAATTTTCTGATAGTTGCCATCTTTATGATCACTTGTGCTATCAATTTATCTATTTTTTCACAGTTCCCATTTGTTGTCCAAATATGCTTGAAAAAAGTTGACTGTTAGCATCAGAAGACATTCCAGGCTCACCCCATAGTCTCATAAACACTGAGATTTTCAACACACAATATAATATAGCGATATTGATTTTAAGTCAATATATGACCATGTCTATCTTCAAATTAAACTGTGTCATGTTTCTTCAAACATTCATGACTACATGACAACAGATGCCATATCAGTTTAAATAGTTACATTCATTCATATCTGTTACTTCAGATAGTTTCTATTGGGGTATGATACTTCTTATATGTATCATCTCCTATGAATGTAGTACTGTCTTCTTAATATAATATAGCTATAGGCTTTATACAACATTGCATTCTATTGTTTGAAAGACTGTGGCTGACAACTATTCGCATTTCTATCCATAGTTTGTCAGTAGTTGCTATCAGTTGTCTACATTATAAAGTATTTCTCGTTAAGATCCTGCTATGTCCGTTAGACAAAAGTATGACCAGTTAATAGTTATTAATAAATAATTAAAAGGTGGAGCTATACTGTACTAAAGGAAGTTTACATTGCTGACTCATCTGTGGCCCTTGTATTCTACAGTTGTTAACAATGTCCGATCCTGCTTTGTCTGTTAGACCAAAGTATGACCAGTTAATAGAATTATTAGAGAGCCTAGTCAATTGGGAAAAATTTGGCACTTTCTTACCTGGAATTAAGAGTGAACATATCCAAGTAATTGAACGTGAAAATACAAGAATCGACCAACAGAAAGCTGCTCTTTTTTCAAAATGGCTCAGTGTTCATCCTGAGGCATCATGGCAGGATGTACTGTTTGCGCTAGAAAAGTCACAAGAACATTCTCTATCATCAAGAGTATATCAAAAACTTAACACAACTTTATCAACAGCTTCAACTATTTCTCAAGGTATATTATTGTAACATTTACAAATAATGTTGATCTCATCCCTTTATGTAGATCCTCGAGAACTTGTTAAAACAGTTGTGTTAGAAAATGAAGAGAAAGAAGAAGAACTTCAAACCACATTAGAAGACCTTGATAGAAACTTTAGTGTATTAATGGTAGCTGTTCGATCATCTCTTGATCATAAACTACAGCATCAACAACTAGTACTAGTGGACTTTATTAGATGGATTGAACATCGAATGAAGTGGGTTGGGCAACTGAGTAGCATCATTGACTTTGATGAAATTTTTCTAAAACTACATCCATATTTTGACTTCTTAGATTGTGGCTTGATAGTTGATATGAGTGAACAATTTCTCAATGATGAATGCTTTGCAGACAAGGGCCTTGTTAGTGAGCTTAAAGAACATAAAATTAAGGCCAATATTCTTCGTTCTTCATCAACAATAAAAAAACTTCAAACTCATTTGAAAAGCATATATTCTCCATATCTGAGAGATTTATCAAATATGCCACAAATTCAAATAGAGTTACATAATCCATGGAGCGAAGCTTCTATTGAAGGACTTTATCTATTAATACGACATCTACTTCCTCACAGATCAAAACAATCAATTTTAAAGTACATTGAGATCACAACAGGTTCAGTTCATATTAAATACATTGTCCATGAATCAAATGCTGATTGTGTCATAGCTTATGCTCAAGGCAAGCTACAGTTTATGCGTCTCATTGGTATCTTTGGTCTAACAATTAATGGTGAACCTATCCTGGAAGAAGATGAGAATATGAACTTTACATTTCAATTAGCTCTTCTTGAAGCTGTAAAATCTGGTCACAATGAAGCTGTACAATTTCTCCTCAAGTTAGGAGGTGATGTGGACCATTGTAATGAAAAAGGCATATCAGCACTTATGCTAGCTAGTGAAGGTGGACATGAACAAGTTGTATTAACACTGGTATTAGCTGGAGGTAATGTTAACATTCAAGATAATGAAGGCTGGACTGCCCTTATGATTGCTAGTCAAGATGGTCATACCCAAGTTGTTGAACAACTACTCAAAGAACATGCAGATGTTAATATTCAGACCAATGATGGATGGACAGTACTAATGATAGCTAGTCAAAATGGCCATACACAGGTTGTTGAACAACTACTCAAAGAGCATGCAGACATTAATATTCAAGATAATGAAGGCTGGACTGCCCTAATGCTAGCTAGTCAAAAAGGTCATTCTAACATTGTCGAACAACTACTCAAAGAACATGCAGACGTTAATATTCAGAGCAAAAATGGATGGACCGCTCTAATGCTAGCTAGTCAAAATGATCATACCCAAGTTGTTGAACAACTACTCAAAGAACATACAGACGTTAATACTCAGACCAATGAAGGCTGGACTGCTCTAATGATAGCTAGTGAAAATGGTCAAACTAACATCGTTGAACAACTACTAAAAGAACATGCAGATGTTAATGTTCAGACCAATGATGGATGGACTGCCCTAATGCTAGCTAGTCAAAATGGCCTTACACAGGTTGTTGAACAACTACTCAAAGACCATGCAGACATTAATATTCAGAACAAAGAAGGTTTGACTGCCCTAATGCTAGCTAGTCAAAAAGGTCATACTAACATCGTCGAACAACTACTCAAAGAACATGCAGACGTTAATATTCAGAGCAAAAATGGATGGACCGCTCTAATGCTAGCTAGTCAAAATGATCATACCCAAGTTGTTGAACAACTACTCAAAAAACATACAGACGTTAATACTCAGACCAATGAAGGCTTGACTGCTCTAATGATAGCTAGTGAAAATGGTCATACTAACATCGTCGAACAACTACTCAAAGAACATGCAGACATTAATATTCAGAGCAAAAATGGATGGACCGCTCTAATGCTAGCTAGTCAAAATGATCATACCCAAGTTGTTGAACAACTACTCAAAGAACATACAGACGTTAATACTCAGACCAATGAAGGCTGGACTGCTCTAATGATAGCTAGTGAAAATGGTCATACTAACATCGTTGAACAACTACTAAAAGAAAATGCAGATGTTAATGTTCAGACCAATGATGGATGGACTGCCCTAATGCTAGCTAGTCAAAATGGTCATACCCAAGTTGTTGAACAACTACTCAAAGAACATGCAGACGTTAATACTCAGACCAAAGATGGATGGACGGTACTAATGATAGCTAGTCAAAATGGTCATATACAGGTTGTTGAACAACTACTCAAAGAGCATGCAGACATTAACATTCAAGATAATGAAGGCTGGACTGCCCTAATGATAACTAGTCAAAATGGTCATTCCCATGTCGTTGAACAACTACTCAAAGAGCTTGAAGACGTTAATATTCAGAATAAAAATGGATCAACAGCCCTAATAATAGCTAGTCAAAATGGTCATACCCAAGTTGTTGAACAATTACTCAAAGAGGATGCAGATATTAATATTCAGAACAAAGAAGGTGTGTCTGCCCTAATGAAAGCTAGTGAAAAAGGTCATACCCAAGTTGTTGAACGACTACTCAAAGAGCATGCAGACGTTAATATTCAAGATAATGAAGGCTGGACTGCCCTAATGCTAGCTAGTCAAAATGGTCATACCCATGTCATTGAACAATTACTCAAAGAGGATGCAGACATTAATATTCGGAACAAAATAAGAGTAACTGCCCTAATGATAGCTAGTGAAAATGGTTATACACAGGTTGTTGAACTATTAGCTAAAGAACTTGTAGACATTGATGTTCAAATGAAAGGTGGAAGTACAGCCTTAATGTTAGCTTGTCTTAAGGGACATGTTGAAGTAGCTGAGTGTTTACTACAATCATTTGCAGATCCTCATATAATAGATTACAATGGATCAACAGCATTTTCATTAGCAGCTTACAATGGTAACAGAGACCTTGTTAATATGCTGTTAGATAAAGCTGAACCCACTACTGATGAGATTGAAAAAGCAGTGGTACTATCATGTTATGGTGGTCACCCTACTCTCATTACCTTCCTCTCAAACAAACTTCCACACCTCACTAATGACCAGAGAGAACTACTAGACTCATGTGTTAAAGGAGATTTAGCTACAGTTGTGATGAAAACATTAGGTAGTCCAGATACTCCACTGGTACTTGCTCTTACTCCACTCATGGTAGCTTCATCATGTGGGCATGTTGATATAGTGGATGCTCTAATACAAGCTGGAGCTGATGTTAATAAACAAGAAAGTCATTTAGGGTTAACTCCTTTGTTCTTTGCTGTAAGAAGTAGTAAATCATTTTCAATAATAGAGACCTTGTTAATGTGTGGTGCTCATCCTAATTTCATTGCTGACAATAGTACACCATTGGATGTAGCTGATAAGGAAATTATTAGAAAGCTATTAATCAGCTATGGATGTCAGACAATAACTCAATTACAGGGAAAGAAAGAATATGAATTATCAGAACTTCACTCACCATTACAAACATTAGGTGAAGTAAAAGTCATGGCCAAATCACTAACACATGATGATGAAATGAAAGATATAACAATGCATGAAGAATCAAGTTATACACTCAAGACAAAGATAAAGGAAATGACATCAGAAATACAAAGTTTCATATCTTTACCGAGTTCATTTACTTAAATTGTCATTATTCACAAATTCAAAAAAATCCAATGTAAAACCAAAAATAACTTTAAATTAAAGAACTCCATCTTACTGCTAAAATTTGATTTTGTAGTTATTAAGTTTATACTGTCATATTAAATAATTTTGTTAAATTATTATAAGATGTGTTTTATAATAGCAGATTTCAATTTCAATCTTGGTTGTTGAGAGGGAAGGCTATTATATTTAAGAATGATTTTTAATTGTATAAATAATAAATTGAAGCAAATAAGAAATAAGAATTGATTTTAAATCTTCTATTATAAAAAAATTTAAAACTAGATAATAATAAGTGGAGTTTGCTGAAGTAAAATACTTAGGTGTTTTAGTCATACATACCTTTGAGTGTCAAACTACAGCTATTTAATGATATTACTGTATGGTTAGTACTTTTATTTGTAATTTAACTTTTGTCAAACCTTTAATACGCAAAAATATTTTACTTAATGTTAATCAAACTTGACAGACATGAAGAACACATTACAGAAATGTTACTGTATAAATGTGTAAATGATATATTTAGTGTATGAAACACAATTTATTAAATATTGATATAAATGAGGAGCTAGTTCATTTAACATCACATGATGTTATTATAATATTAATTGTTTCCATAGTTATTATAAGCACATCACATGATCATCAAGTGATATCCTAATTATAAGGACATCACATGATGTTTATTTTCATGACAATTATTACCTTATAAGGTCAGCTGTTATTGTATTCTCATATTTACTGCTCAAGTCATTACTGTTTGCCAACTAGTAGTTGCTGTCTGTTACCTACAATATAAAGTTAATAATGTCAGTAGATCCTGCTATGTCTGTTAGACCAAAGTATGACCAGTTAATAGAATTACTAGATACTCTAGTCAATTGGCAAAAGTTTGGTGCTTTCTTACCTGGAATTAAGAGTGAACATATCCAAGTAATAGAACGTGACATCAGAGGAACTGACCTACAAAAAGCTGCTCTTTTTTCAAAATGGCTCAGTCTTCATCCTGAGGCATCATGGCAGGATATACTGTTTGCCCTAGAAAAGTCACAAGAACATTCTCTAGCATCAAGAGTATATCAAAAACTTAACACAACTTTATCAACAGCTTCAACTATTTCTCAAGGTATATTATTGTAATAATTACAAATAATGTTGATCTCACCCCTTTATGTAGATCCTCGAGAACTTGTTAAAACAGTTATGTTAAATAATGAAGAGAAAGAAGAAGAACTTCAAACCACATTAGAACACCTTGATAGAAACTTTAGTGTATTAATGGTAGCTGTTCGATCATCTCTTGATCATAAACTACAACATCAACAACTAGTACTAGTGGACTTTATTAGATGGATTGAACATCGAATGAAGTGGGTTGGGCAACTGAGTAGCATCATTGACTTTGATGAAATTTTTCTAAAACTACATCCATATTTTGACTTCTTAGACTGTGGCTTAATTGTTGATATGAGTGAACAGTTTCTTAAAGATATTCCCTTTGGAGACAATGCCCTTGTCACTCAACTTAAAGAACATAAGGTTGAAGCTAAAACACTTCGTTCTTCATCTACAGTAAAACAGCTCAGAGATGACCTTAAAAAGATCTACTTTCCACATCATACAAATCCATCAAACATGCCTCAAATCTATATTGCATTAAACAGTACATGGGATGAAGCTAATATTAAACAACTTTATCTACTAATAGGACATTTACTACCTCACAAGTCAAAACAATCAATTTTAAAATACATTGAGATTCATACAGGCTCAGTTCATATTAAATACATTGTCCATGAATCAAAAACTGATGTTCTCATAGCTTATGCTCAAGGCAAGCTACAATTTATGCGTCTCATTGGTATCTTTGGTTTAACAATTAATGGTGAGCCTATCCTGGACGAAGATGAGAATATGAACTTTACATTTGAGTCAGCTCTTATTGAGGCTACAAAAGCTGGTCACAATGAAGCTGTACAATTTCTCCTAAAGTTAGGAGGTGATGTGGACCACTGTAATGAAGAAGGCAGAACAGCACTTATGCTAGCTAGTAAAGGTGGACATGAACAAGTTGTACTAACACTGGTATTAGCTGGAGCTAATGTTAACATTCAAGATAATGAAGGCTGGGCTGCCCTAATGATAGCTAGTCAAGATGGTCATACCCAAGTTGTTAAACAACTACTCAAAGAGGATGAAGACATTAATATTCAGAACAAAGAAGGTATGACTGCCCTAACGATAGCTAGTCAAAATGGTCATACCCAAGTTGTTGAACAACTACTCAAAGAACATGCAGATGTTAATATTCAGAGCAAAAATGGATGGACTGCCCTAATGCTAGCTAGTCAAAATGGTCATACCCAAGTTGTTGAACAACTACTCAAAGAGCATGCAGACATTAACATTCAAGATAATGAAGGTTGGACTGCCCTAATGATAGCTAGTGAAAATGGTCATACCCAGGTCGTTGAACAACTACTCAAACAGCTTGAAGATATTAACATTCAGAGCAAAAATGAATGGACTGCGCTAATGATAGCTAGTCAAAATGGTCATACCCAAGTTGTTGAACAACTACTCAATGAACATGCAGACGTTAATATTCAGAACAAAGAAGGTGTGACTGCCCTAATGAAGGCTAGTGAAAAAGGTCATACCCAAGTTGTTGAACGACTACTCAAAGAGCATGCAAATGTTAATATTCAAGATAATGAAGGCTGGACTGCCCTAATGCTAGCTAGTCAAAATGGTCATACCCAAGTTGTTGAACAACTACTGAAAGAGAATGAAAACGGTAATACTCAGACCAATGATGGATGGACGGCACTAATGATAGCTAGTCAATATGGTCATACACAGGTTGTTGAACAACTACTCAAACAGCTTGAAGATATTAACATTCAGAACAAAAATGGATGGACTGCGCTAATGATAGCTAGTCAAAATGGTCATACCCAAGTTGTTGAACAACTACTCAAAGAACATGCAGACGTTAATATTCAGAACAAAGAAGGTGTGACTGCCCTAATGAAGGCTAGTGAAAATGGTCATACCCAGGTTGTTGAACAATTACTCAAAGAGGATGCAGACGTTAATATTCAGAACAAGAAAAGAGTAACTGCCCTAATAATAGCTAGTGCAAATGGTCATACACAGGTTGTTGAACTACTAACTAAAGAACTTGTAGACATTGATGTTCAGATGAAAGATGGATATACTGCCTTAATGTTAGCTTGTATTAATGGACATGTTGAAGTAGCTGAGTGTTTACTACAATCATTTGCAGATTCTCATATATTAGCATACAATGGATCAACAGCATTTTCATTAGCAGCTTATAGTGGTAATAGAGACCTTGTTAATATGCTGTTAGATAAAGCTGAACCCACTACTGAAGAGATCGAAAAAGCAGTAGTAACATCATGTTATGGTGGTCATCCTACTCTCATTACCTTCCTCTCTAACAAACTTCCATACCTCACTAATGCTCAGAAAGAACTACTAGACTCATGTGTTAAAGGAGATTTAGGTGCAGTTATAATGAAGACATTAGATAGTCCAGATACTCCACTGGTACTTGGTCTTACTCCACTCATGGTAGCTTCATCATATGGACATGTTGATATAGTGGATGCTCTCATACAAGCCGGAGCTGATGTCAATAAACAAGAAAGTCATTTAGGGTTAACTCCTTTGTTCTTTGCAGTAAGAAGTAGTAAATCATCTTCAATAACAGAGACCTTGTTAATGTGTGGTGCTCATCCTAATTTCATTGCTGACAACAGTACACCATTGGATGTAGCTGATAAGGAAACCATTAGAAAGCTACTAATCAGCTATGGAGGTCAGACAATAACTCAATTACAGGGAAAGAAAGAATATGAATCATTAGAACTTCAGTCACCATTACAAACATTAGGTGAAGTAAAAGCCATGGCCAAATCATTAACACATGATGATGAAATGAAAGATATAACAACATATGAAGAATCAAGTTATACACTCAAGAAAAAGAAAAAGACATCAGAAATACAAAGTTACATATCTCTACCAAGTTCATTTACTTAAACTGTTATTATTCACAAATTCAAAAAAAAATCCAACATAAAGCCAAAACTAACTTGAAATTAAGAACTCCATCTCACTGCTAAAATTTGATTTTGTAGTTATTAGATTTATACTGTCATATTACATAATTTTGTTAAATTATTATAAGATGTGTTTTATAATAGCAGATTTCAATTTCAATCTTGGTTGTTGAGAGGGAAGGCTATTATATTTAAGAATGATTTGTAATTGTATAATAATAAATTGAAGCAAATAAGAAATAAGAATTGATTTTAAATCTTCTATTATAAAAAACTTTAAAACAAGATAATAATAGGTGGAGTTTGCTGAAGTAAAATACTTAGGTGTTTTAGTCATACATGCATTTGAGTGTCAAACTACAGCTATTTAATGATATTACTGTATGGTTAGTACTTTTATTTGTAATTTAACTTTTGTGAAACCTTTAATATGCAAAAATATTTTACTTAATGTTAATCAAACTTGACAGACATGAAGAACACATTACAGAAATGTTACTGTATAAATGTGTAAATGATCTATTTAGGGTATGAAACACAATTTATTACAACTAAATTAAATATATATTAAATATTGAAAATGGTTTCCATATTGAAGTGAACTGTACACTATAGTGTAACTAAAGGTTCATACTTTAACATTAATATATTGTATTAGCTAGCCTCATACCTAATCCCTAAGGGATAAGTCTTTCTTTGGATATAAGACTACTACCAGTACTATACAGTAGATCAGTAATATACTGTTCCATATTGATAGAAATGAGGAGCTAGTTCATATAACCAGTCAGGTTCAATCTAATAATAGAAACACATAACAGATGGTCCACTCTCAGTATATTACTGAAGTACAAAGTCTTACCACAGTGATATCTCTCATGAATAACTTTGATGTTTGAATTACTTCATTGAACACAACCCTAAGATGAAAAGGTAAAAAACAGAGTGAAACAATTTATGTTCAAACTTACCATTGAGGACATCTCTCTTCAAATAGAACTGATGATGGATGAATATGAATGTCATGATTACCTCTAATAGTTCTAAGAATTCTTTACATGTCCTGTACAAAGTCAGGTAATCTTTATTGAATTTATTTATTCAATGTGAGGCTTATCATAGATACTGGCTGTACACTATTGAACAAATAAAAAGAGAGCACTTTTAATGTGCAATAACAATACATAAGAGATGACTACATTAGATGGAGTCAATAGAGAACTTTTTGTTTTTCTGTCTCTACCTTAAATCAAAGCAACCACAACAATGAATTAGCCACTTCCTCATTAAACAACTTGATTGAAACGTGTCTATTCATTTATCAATTCATCCATCCATTGACATGCAATATGTATCTTGAATGAACAGATAGATAGATGTATGTGATGGATGGATCATGGAACCACAAACATATAAGTTATTACACTAAATAATTTGTAGCTTTATTCATTTCAAAGTCCTAAGGGTAGGAATATAACATTTCACATTGCTGTTCTAGTTCATTGTTTGTAAGTGAGCCCTCAAAAGTATATGTTTACCATACATACAAAAATTTAAAGTGAAGCTACTAAAAGTAAGATCTTTACTATTCTAGTGTGCAATATTTATTTTATTTCCTGACAAGGAATTTATCCAAATAGTTAGATGTTGAGGCCAGGGATCAGGTCAATTTATTTACCCAATGAAGTCTTGTAGATTGTGAGAGTAAAGTGTAAGGTTTATGTATAAGGATTATTGGGTTAATAAGCAGTGTAGATTCTATTGGCTAAAGTATGTAACAAATTTACTAAATATTCAGGGATGGAGTCAAAGAACAAGCTACAGTATGTGATAGGTCATTCACTTTACCCCTCTCTTTCCCTGTTCCATTATCTCTCTTTGTAATTAGTTAGATATAAGATCAATATATTAACACTGTATGTTAACACTATACAATGTATATGTAAGACAGTGAAGAGATTTGAAAGTAAAATTAAGTGGAAAGATGATTGTCTTAAATGTTAAGGTAGTCCTCATTTTACAGAGGTTCCATGAGTGTTAAAGCTGTTTGCATACTTAAGATAAATGAATTAGTATGTGTGACTGATAATAAATGTGTTAGGAAACTATATCATCACATATTATCAATTAAATAATAAATATCTCATCTTTAATGACATACTTGCACATCAACCTGGACATGTAGATAAAATGCTGGAGTTATGACAAAAATTGAGTAGGCAACTATTGTGTTTCATATTGAGTATTATGGCAAGATGTAATATAGAAGTGTACATAACCTCATTGGTGATATTGTGCTACATGTAGTAGTTGTTGTAATTGTAATCATAACCTGTTACTTTCAATATAAATTTATTTTAGTAAATAATCATCCTATATAAACAGAGTCCTCTAAAACAACTGTTAATATAACCTGTCACTTTCAATATATATTTATTTTAGTAAATAATTAATACATTTATAATGGACCAATGTGAATACGTCACTAGAACCAACACTGTATAAACTTATATAATAAATAAAATTATTTAGAATTGCTCACTAAAATTATAGTATTTGCTAAATATTAGGAGATACTTTCTGTCATGTACTGTTTGAAGATTATGATTTATTGATACTTATATAGACACTAATTGATTCAAAATATATACCTATACAGGTTATCATATGTAATTAAAACAGACATAAGGTCATTCTCTAACATAACCATGTACAGCAGTAGCTATAGCCACTACTAGCATTCTTTGGGATGCTCCTATAACCTGCAACAAAATGAAAAAGTGGAAACTGGACATCTAATCTGTTTATTGGTCTGTTCAGACATAGGTCTGTCACAATTCATTCAAGCATTTATCCATCCATCTGTCCATTTCTCAGGTTGTTCATTTATCCATCAACACAATGACATCTGTTATCAATAACAATCCATATGTTAATGATACAAGACATTCCATATTTGGTCAATATTTGTGGATTACACATCACATGATATTATTATAATATCGATTGTTTCCATAGTTATTATAAACACATCACATGATCATCAAGTGATATCCTAATTATAAGGACATCACATGATGTCTGTTTTCATGACAATTATTACCTTATAAGGTCAGCAGTTATTGTATTCTCATATTTACTGATCAAGTCATTACTGTTTGCCAACTAGTAGTTGCTGTCTGTTACCTACAGCATAAAGTTAATAATGTCAGGAGATCCTGCTATGTCTGTTAGACCAAAGTATGACCAGTTAATAGAATTACTAGATACTCTAGTCAATTGGCAAAAGTTTGGTGCTTTCTTACCTGGAATTAAGAGTGAACATATCCAAATAATAGAATGTGACATCAGAGGAACTGACCTACAAAAAGCTGCTCTTTTTTCAAAATGGCTCAGTGTTCATCCTGAGGCATCATGGCAGGATGTACTGTTTGCCCTAGAAAAGTCACAAGAACATTCTCTAGCATCAAGAGTATATCAAAAACTTAACACAACTTTATCAACAGCTTCAACTATTTCTCAAGGTATATTATTGTAATAATTACAAATAATGTTGATCTCATCCCTTTATATAGATCCTCGAGAACTTGTTAAAACAGTCATGTTAGATAATGAAGAGAAAGAAGAAGAGCTTCAAACCACATTAGAACACCTTGATAGAAACTTTAGTGTATTAATGGTAGCTGTCCGATCATCTCTTGATCATAAACTACAACATCAACAACAAGTACTAGTGGACTTTATTAGATGGATTGAGCATCGAATGAACTGGGTTGGGCAACTGAGTAGCATCATTGACTTGGATGAAATTTTTCTAAAACTACATCCTTATTTTGACTTCTTAGACTGTGGCTTGATTGTGGATATGAGTGAACAGTTTCTTAAAGATATTCCATTTGGAAACAATGGCCTTGTCAGTCAACTTAAAGAACATAAGGTTGAAGCTAAAAACCTTCGTTCTTCATCTACAGTAAAACAGCTCAGAGATGACCTTAAAAAGATCTACTTTCCACATCATACAAATCCATCAAACATGCCTCAAATCTATATTGCATTAAACAGTACATGGGATGAAGCTAATATTAAACAACTTTATCTACTAATAGGACATTTACTACCTCACAAGTCAAAACAATCAATTTTGAAGTATATTGAGATTCATACAGGCTCAGTTCATATCAAATATATTGTCCATGAATCAAATGCTGATTGTCTCATAGCTTATGCTCAATGCAAGCTACAATTTATGTGTCTCATTGGTATCTTTGGTCTAACAATTAATGGTGAACCTATCCTGAAAGAAGATGAGAATAAGAACTTTACATTTGAATCAGCTCTTCTTGAAGCTGCAAAAGCTGGTCATAATGAAGCTGTACAATTTCTCCTCAAGTTAGGAGGTTATGTAGACCATTGCAATAAAGAAGGAACAACAGCACTTATGCTAGCTAGTGAAAGTGGACATGAACAAGTTGTACAAACACTAATATCAACTGGAGCTAATGTTAACGAACAAGATAATGATAAATGGACTGCCCTAATGATAGCTAGTGAAAAAGGACATACAGAGATTGTTGAACAACTACTCAAAGAGCATGCAGACATTAACATTCAAGATAACGAAGGCTGGACTGCTCTAATGATAGCTAGTGAAAATGGTCATACAGAGATTGTTGAACAACTACTCAAAGAGCATGCAGACGTTAACGTTCAGAACAAAAACGGATGGACTGCCCTAATGATAGCTAGTGAAAAAGGACATACAGAGATTGTTGAACAACTACTCAAAGAGCATGCAGACATTAATATTCAAGATAACGAAGGCTGGACTGCTCTAATGATAGCTAGTGAATATGGTCATACAGAGATTGTTGAACAACTACTCAAAGAGCATGCAGACGCTAACATTCAGAACAAAAACGGATGGACTGCCCTAATGATAGCTAGTCAAAATGGCCATACCCACATTGTTGAACAACTACTCAAAGAACATGCAGACATTAGTATTCAGAACGAAGAAGGTATAACTGCCCTAATGATAGCTAGTCAAAATTGTCATTCCCACATCATTGAACAACTACTCAAAGAGTGTGCAGATGTTAACATTCAAGATAACAAAGGCTGGACTGCCCTAATGATAGCTAGTCAAAATGGTCATACCCAGGTTGTTGAACAACTACTCAAAGAGCATGCAGACGTTAACGTTCAGAACGAAGAAGGTATAACTGCCCTAATCATAGCTAGTCAAAATTGTCATTCCCACATCATTGAACAACTACTCAAAGAGTGTGCAGATGTTAACATTCAAGATAACAAAGGCTGGACTGCCCTAATGATAGCTAGTCAAAATGGTCATACCCAGGTTGTTGAACAACTACTCAAAGAGCATGCAGACGTTAACGTTCAGAACAAAGAAGGTATAACTGCCCTAATGATAGCTAGTCAAAATGGTCATACTCAAGTTGTTGAACAACTGCTCAAAGAACATGCAGACGTTAATATTCAGAATGGACGGACTGCCCTAATGCTAGCTAGTCAAAATGGTCATACTAACGTCATTGAACAACTACTAAAAGAACATGCAGACGTTAATATTCAGAATGAAGAAGGTATAGCTGCCCTAATGATAGCTAGTCAAAATGGTCATATCCATGTCGTTGAACAACTACTAAAAGAACATGCAGACATTAATATTCAGAATGAAGAAGGTATAACTGCCCTAATGATAGCTAGTCTAAATGGTCATACCCACATCGTTGAACAATTACTAAAAGAACATGCAGACGTTAATATTCAGACTACTGATGGATGGACTGCCCTAATGATAGTTAGTCAATATGGTCATACCCAGGTTGTTGAACAACTACTCAAAGAGCATGCAGATGCTAATATTCAGAGCAAAAATGGATCGACTGCCCTAATGATAGCTAGTCAAAATGGTCATACCGAGGTTGTTGAACAACTACTGAAAGAGGATGCAGACGTTAATATTTGGAACGAAAACAGAATAACTGCCCTAATGATAGCTAGTGCAAATGGTCACACACAGGTTGTTGAAATATTAGCTAAGGAACTTGTAGACATTGATGTTCAAATGAAAGATGGAAGTACAGCCTTAATGTTAGCTTGTTTTAATGGACATCTTGAAGTAGCTGAGTGTTTACTACAATCACATGCAGATCCTCATATAATAGCATACAATGGATCAACAGCATTTTCATTAGCAGCTTATAATGGTAACAGAGACCTTCTTAATATGCTGTTAGATAAAGCTGAACCCACTACTGATGAGATTGAAAGAGCAGTAGTACTATCATGTTATGGTGGTCACCCTACTCTTATTACCTTCCTCTCTAACAAACTTCCACACCTCACTAATGACCAGAGAGAACTACTAGACTCATGTGTTAAAGGAGATTTAGGTACAGTTATAATGAAGACATTAGGTAGTCCAGACACTCAACTGGTACTTGGTCTTACTCCACTCATGGTAGTTTCATCATGTGGACATGTTGATATAGTGCATGCTCTTATACAAGCTGGAGCTAATGTCAATAAAGAAGAGAATCATTTTGGATTCACTTCTTTGTTCTTTGCAGTAAGAAGTAGTAAACCGTTTTTAATAACAGAGACCCTCTTAATGTATGGTGCACATCCTAATGTCATTGCTGACAACAGTACACTATTGGATGTAGCTATCGCCATTAAAGCAGAAACCATTAGTGAGCTACTGATCAGCTATGGAGGTCAGAAGATATCACAATTACCGGGGGGGAAAGAATACGAATTTTCAGAACTTCAGTCATCTTTACCAATATTAGGTGAAAAAGCTGCTCCAAAACCATCATTAACCATAGATGAAATAAGAGATATAACAATGTCTGATGAGTCATATACTCGCAAAAGGAAAGCAATGGATAAATCTTTAGAAATACAAAGTTCCACATCTCCAATGAGCCCCAGAAAAAAGTTAAAGTGCATAGCAATATCCTAATTATGTATTCATTGAAAACCACAACTTAACACTTAATAAACATTGATAATAAATATTGATAGTCACTTTTTGTTTTCTTCTTTTTTGTATAATAAAAACTTTATTGTATAATAATTCATAAAATCAATGCAAGCATGTTTGATATAAGTACATCCGTTTCTGTTGAAGATCAAATTAAAGTGTACTTCAGACTGTCAATGGTAATGAATTATTTACTTAAACTAAAATTACTCACACATTTAGAAATACATGATGTCTGTCTTTATGACAATTATTACCTTATAAGGTCAACAGCTTTTGCATTCCTGTATTTACTGATCAAGATATCACTGTTTGCCAACTAGTAGTTGCTATCTATTGCCTAGAACTATCTAAAACTGATTATGTCAGGAGATCCTGCTATGTCGGTTAGACCAAAGTATGACCAGTTAATAGAATTACTAGATACTCTAGTCAATTGGCAAAAGTTTGGCACTTTCTTACCTGGAAATAAGAGGGAGCATATCCAAGTAATAGAACGACATCAGAGGAACTGAACTACAAATAGCTGCTCTTTTTTCAAAATGGCTTAGTGTTCATCCTTAGGCATCCTGGCAGGATGTACTGTTTGCACTAGAAAAGTCACAAGAATATTCTCTAGCATCAAGAGTATATCAAAAACTTAACACAACTTTATCAACAGCTTCAACTATTTCTCAAGGTATATTATTGTAACAATTACAATTGATATTGATCTCATCTCTTTATATAGATCCTCGAGAACATGTTAAAACAGTTATGTTAGAGAATGAAGAGAAAGAAAAAGAGCTTCAAACCACATTAGAACACCTTGATAGAAACTTTGTGTATTAATGGTAGCTGTTAGATCATTTCTTGATCATTAACTACAACATCAACAACTAGTACTAGTGGACTTTATTAGATGGATTGAACATCGAATGAAGTGGGTTGGGCAACTGAGTAGCATCATTGACTTGGATGAAATTTTTCTAAAACTACATCCATATTTTGACTTCTTAGATTGTGGCTTGATTGTTGATATGAGTGAACAGTTTCTTAAAGATATTCCTTTTGGAGACAATGGCCTTGTCAGTCAACTTGAAGAACATAAGATTAAAGCCAAGGACTTCGTTCTTCATCTACAGTAAAACAGCTCAGAGATGACCTTAAAAAGATCTACTTTCCACATCATACAACTCCATCAAACATGCCTCAAATCTATATTGCATTAAACAGTACATGGGATGAAGCTAATATTAAACAACTTTATCTACTAATAGGACATTTACTACCTCACAAGTCAAAACAATCAATTTTAAAATACATTACAATTCATACAGGCTCAGTTCATATCAAATACATTGTCCATGAATCAAATGCTGATGTTCTTATAGCTTATGCTCAAGGAAAGCTACAATTTATGCGTCTCATTGGTATCTTTGGTCCAACAAATAATGGTGAACCTGTCCTAGAATATGAGAATAAGATAATGATAGCTGGACTGCCCTAATGATAGCTAGTCAAGATGGTCATACCCGAGTTGTTGAACAACTACTCAAAGAGGATGAAGACATTAATATTCAGAACAAAGAAGGTATGACTGCCCTAATGCTAGCTAGTGAAAATGGTCATACTAACATCGTTGAACAACTACTAAAAGAACATGCAGACGTTAATATTCAGAGCAAAAATAGATGGACCGCTCTAATGCTAGCTAGTCTAAATGGTCATACCCAAGTTGTTGAACAACTACTCAAAGAACATGCAGACGTTAATACTCAGACCAATGATGGATGGACGGTACTAATGATAGCTAGTCAAAATGGTCATACACAGGTTGTTGAACAACTACTCAAAGAACATGCAGACGTTAATACTCAGACCAATGATGGATGGACGGCACTAATGATAGCTAGTCAAAATGGTCATACACAGGTTGTTGAACAACTACTCAAAGAACATGCAGACGTTAACATTCAGACCAATCATGGATGGACTGCCCTAATGATCGCTAGTCACAATGGTCATTTCCACATCGTTGAACAACTACTCAAAGAGCTTGAAGATATTAATATTCAGAACAAAAATGGATGGACTGCGCTAATGATAGCTAGTCAAAATGGTCATACCCAGGTCATTGAACAATTACTCAAAGAGAATGCAGACGTTAATATTCAAAACAAAATAGGAGTAACTGCCCAAATGATAGTTAGTGCAAATGGTCATACACAGGTGGTTGAACTATTGACTAAAGAACTTGTAGACATTGATGCTCAGATGAAAGGCAGAAGTACAGCCTTAATGTCAGCTTGTCTTAATGGACATGTTGAAGTAGCTGAGTGTTTACTACAATCATTTGCAGATCCTCATATATTAACATATGATGGAGCAACAGCATTTTCATTAGCAGCTTATAATGATAACAGAGACCTTGTTAATATGCTGTTAGATAAAGCTGAACCCACTACTGATGAGATTGAAAAAGCAGCAGTAACATCATGTTATGGTGGTCACCCTACTCTTATTACCTTCCTCTCAAACAATCTTTCACACCTCACTAATGACTGGAGAGAACTACTAGACTCATGTGTTAAAGGAGATTTAGGTATAGTTATAATGAAGACATTAGATAGTCCGGATACTCCACTGGTACTTGGTCTTACTCCACTCATGGTAGCTTCATCATGTGGACATGTTGATATAGTGGATGCTCTAATACAAGCTGGAGCTGATGTCAATAAACAAGAAAGTCATTTTGGATTAACTCCTTTGTTTTTTGTAGTAAGTAGTAAATCGTCTTCAATAACAGAGACCTTGTTAATGTATGGTGCTCATCCTAATGTCATTGCTGACAACAGTACACCATTGGGTGTAGCTGATAAGGAAACCATTAGAGAGCTACTAATCAGCTGTGGAGGTCAGACAATATCTCAATTACAGAGAAAGAAAGAATATGAATTATCAGAACTTCAGTCACCATTACAAACATTAGGTGAAGTAAAAGCCATGGCCAAATCATTAACACATGATGATGAAATGAAAGATATAACAACATATGAAGAATCAAGTTATACACTCAAGATAAAGGAAAAAACATCAGAAATACAAAGTTTCATATCTCTACCGAGTTCAATTACTTAAACTGTCATTATTCACAAACTAAAAAAAATCCAATGTGAAGCCAAAAATAAATTGAAATTAAAGAACTCCATGTTACTGCTAAAATTTGATTTTGTAGTTATTAGGTTTATACTGTCATATTAAAAAATTTTGTTAAATTATTTTAAGATGTGTTTTTATAATAGCAGATTTCAATTTCAATCTTGGTTGAGGAAAGGCTATTATATTTAAGAATGATTTGTAATTGTATAATAATAAATTGAAGCAAATAAGAAATAAGAATTGATTTTAAATCTTCTTTTTAAATAACATTAAAACAAGATAATAATAATAGGTAGAGTTTGCTGAAGTAAAATACTTAGGTGTTTTAGTCATACATACATTTGAGTGTCAAACTACAGCTATTTAATGACATTACTGTATGGTTAGTATTTTTGTTTGAAATCAAATTTTTGTAAAATTTGCAATACACAAAAATATTTTACTTAATGTTCATCAAACTTGACAGACATGAAGTAATTGCGAAATTTCATTCTTACATAGATTTTTAAAATGAAGTTTGTGTTCAAAAACAGCAGTATATATATATAATGGAAGGATTTTGAACTAGCTTGTCTATTTGTGATATAAGATGCTACAAGGTCCTGTTTGAAGAGAGAGACAACTTAGCAATATAGCTATACTTTTTATCAAGCACCTATTGGGAGCTTTATTCAAGCTCGTAATGTGTTGTACTGAGTAAGGGGAGGTTGGTGTTTGAAGACATCAAACTATTTTAATATAGCTTATATAACCAGAGTGTATTGTAGATAGTAAGAGTGTGCTGTAATGTGATGTAAAACAATCACAAACTGAAGAGCCAGAGGTCTGAAGATACATTGCTTATGTCATGTGAGTTGGATTATAACCTGTTTACAATAAACTTCAAAGAAGTGTCACAGTCCTGTATCTGATAAAGTGCTGTGATGTCATTTTATCAAGTCTAAGCACCTCTTTATTCATTTCAAAGTACTAAGAGCAGGAATATAACATTTCACATTACTGTTCTAGTTCATTGTTTGTAAGTGAGCCCTCAAAAGCATACGTGAAACATACATACAAAAATTTAAAGTGAATCTACTAAAAGTAAGATCTTTAATATTCTAGTGTGCAATATTTATTTGATTTCCTGACAAGGAATTTATCTAAATAGTTAGATGCTGAGGCCAGGGATCAACTCAATTTATTTACACAAGGAAGTTATGTAGATTGTGAGAGTAAAGTGTAAGGTTTATGTATAAGGATTATTGGGTTAATAAGCAGTGTAGATTCTATTGGTTCAAGTATGTAACAAATTTATTAAATATTCAAGGGTGGAGTCAAAGAACAAGCTACAGTATGTGATAGGTCATTCAGTTTCCCCTTTTTCCCTGTTCCCTTATCTCTCTATGTAATTAGTTAGATATAAAGGGAATGAATTATCCTTGTGTGTATTACTTTTAGTGATTTTAGCAACAAAAGTAGTAGTAATCACTGTTATTTGGATGTGCTTATAATTTAATTTTAGAATAATAAATAAAATTATTTAGAATTGCTCACTAAAATTATAGTATTTGCTAAATATTAGGAGATACTTTCTGTCATGTATTGTTTGAAGATTATGATTTATTGATAGTTATATAGACACTAATTGATTCAAAATATATACCTATATAGGTTATCATATGTAATTAAAACAGACATAAGGTCATTCTCTAACATAACCATGTACAGCAGTAGCTATAGCCATATTGCCACTACTAGCATTCTTTGGGAAGCTCCTATAAGCTGTAAAATAGTGAACAAGTGGAAAATGGACATCTAATTTGTTTGTCTGTCTGTTCAGACATAGTTCTATCACAATTCATCCAAGCATTTATCCATCCATCTGTCCATTTGTCAGTTGTTCATTCATCCAACACAATGACATCTGTTATCAATAACAATCCATATGTTGATGATACAAGACACTCTATATTTGGTCAATATTTGTGGATTGCACAACACATGACATTATTATAATATTGATTGTTTCCATAGTTATTATAAGCACATCACATGATCATCAAGTGATATCCTAATTATAAGGAAATCACATGATGTTTGTTTTCATGACAATTATTACCTTATAAAGTCAGCAGTTATTGTATTCTCATATTTACTGATCAAGTTATTACTGTTTGCCAACTAGTAGTTGCTGTCTGTTACCTACAGTATAAAGTTAATAATGTCAGGAGATCCTGCTATGTCTGTTAGACCAAAGTATGACCAGTTAATAGAATTACTAGATACTCTAGTCAATTGGCAAAAGTTTGGTGCTTTCTTACCTGGAATTAAGAGTGAACATATCCAAGTAATAGAATGTGACATCAGAGGAACTGACTTACAAAAAGCTGCTCTATTTTCAAAATGGCTCAGTGTTCATCCCGAGGCATCGTGGCAGGATGTACTGTTTGCCCTAGAAAAGTCACAAGAACATTCTCTAGCATCAAGAGTATATCAAAAACTTAACACAACTTTATCAACAGTTTCAACTATTTCTCACGGTATATTATTGTAACAATTACAAATAATGTTATCTCATCATGTAGATCCTCGAGAACTTGTTAAAACAGTTGTGTTAGAAAATGAAGAGAAAGAAGAAGCGCTTCAAACCACATTAGAAGACCTTGATAGAAACTTTAGTGTATTAATGGTAGCTGTTAGATCATCTCTTGATCATAAACTACAATATCAACAACTAGTACTAGTGGACTTTATTAGATGGATTGAACATCGAATGAAGTGGGTTGGGCAACTTAGTAGCATCATTAACTTTGATGAAATTTTTCTAAAACTACATCCATATTTTGACTTCTTAGATTGTGGCTTAATTGTTGATATGAGTGAACAGTTTCTCAATGATGAATGCTTTGTAGACAAGGGCCTTGTTAGTGAGCTTAAAGAACATAAAATTAAGGCTAATATTCTTCGTTCTTCATCAACAATAAAAAAACTTCAAACTCATTTGAAAAGCATATATTCTCCATATCTGAGAGATTTATCAAATATGCCACAAATTCAAATAGAGTTACATAATCCATGGAGCGAAGCTTCTATTGAAGGACTTTATCTATTAATACGACATATGCTTCCACATAGATCAAAACAATCAATTTTAAAGTACATTGAGATCACAACAGGTTCAGTTCATATTAAATACATTGTCCATGAATCAAATGATGATTGTCTCATAGCTTATGCTCAAAGCAAGTTACAGTTTATGCATCTTATTGGTATCTTCAGTCTAAGAATTAATGGTGAACCTATCATGAAACAAGATGAGAATATGAACTTCACTTTTGAGTCAGCTCTTCTTGAAGCTGCAAATATTGGCAATAATGAAGTTATACAATTTCTCCTCAAGTTAGGAAGTGATGTAGACCATTGCAACAAAGAAGGAACAACAGCACTTAAGCTAGCTAGTGAAAGTGGACATGAACAAGTTGTAAAATCACTAGTGTCAGCTGGAGCTAAACTTAACATACAAGATAATGATAAATGGACTGCCCTAATGATAGCTAGTGGAAAAGGTCATACAGAGATCGTTGAACAACTACTCAAAGAGCATGCAGACATTAACATTCAAGATAACGAAGGCTGGACTGCTCTAATGATAGCTAGTGAAAATGGTCATATCCACATCATTGAGCAAATACTTAATGAGAATGCAAACGTTAATACTAAGAACAAAAATGGATTGACTGCCCTACTGATAGCTAGTCAAAATGGTCATACCCAAGTTGTTGAACAACTACTCAAAGAGCATGCAGACGTTAATACTCAGACCAATGATGGATGGACGGCACTAATGATAGCTAGTCAAAATGATCATACAGAGGTTGTTGAACAACTACTCAAAGAGCATGCAGACGTTAATACTCAGACCAATGATGGATGGATGGCACTAATGATAGCTAGTCAAAATGGTCATACACAGGTTGTTGAACAACTACTCAAAAAGCATGCAGACGTTAATATTCAGAACAAAGAAGGTGTGACTGCCCTAATGAAAGCTATTGAAAAAGGTCATACAGAGATCGTTGAACAACTACTCAAAGAGCATGCGAACGTTAATATTCAGAGCAAAAAAGGAGTAACTGCCCTTATGATAGCTAGTCAAAATGGTCATACCCAGGTCATTGAACAACTACTCAAAGAGGATGCAGATGTTAATTTTCAGAACAAAAATGGATGGACTGCCCTAATGATAGCTAGTCAAAATGGTCATACCCAAGTTGTTGAACAACTACTCAAAGAGCATGCAGACATTAATACTCAGACAAATGATGGATGGACGGCACTAATGATAGCTAGTCAAAATGGTCATACACAGGTTGTTGAACAACTACTCAAAGAGCATGCAGACGTTAACATTCAAGATAATGAAGGCTGGACTGCCCTTATGATATCTAGTCAAAATGGTCATACCCAGGTCATTGAACAACTACTCAAAGAGCATGCAGATGTTAACATTCAAGATAATGAAGGCTGGAGTGCCCTTATGATAGCTAGTCAAAATGGTCATAACCAGGTCATTGAACAACTACTCAAAGAGGATGCAGACGTTAATATTCAGAACAAGAAAAGAGTAACTGCCCTAATAATAGCTAGTCAAAATGGTCACACACAGGTTGTTGAACTACTAACTAAAGAACTTGTAGACATTGATGTTCAGATGAAAGATGGATATACTGCCTTAATGTTAGCTTGTTTTAATGGACATGTTGAAGTAGCTGAGTGCTTACTACAATCATTTGCAGATCCTCATATAATAGCATACAATGGATCAACAGCATTTTCATTAGCAGCTTATAGTGGTAATAGAGACCTTGTTAATATGCTGTTAGATAAAGCTGAACCCACTACTGATGAGATTGAAAAAGCAGTAGTAACATCATGTTATGGTGGTCACCCTACTCTCATTACCTTCCTCTCAAACAAACTTCCATACCTCACTAATGACCAGAGAGAACTACTAGACTCATGTGTTAAAGGTGATTTAGGTGCAGTTATAATGAAGACATTAGACAGTCCAGATACTTCAGTGGTACTTGGTCTTACTCCACTCATGGTAGCTTCATCATGTGGACATGTTGATATAGTGGATGCTCTCATACAAGCTGGAGCTGATGTCAATAAACAAGAGAATCATTTTGGGTTAACACCTTTGTTCTTTGCAGTAAGAAGTAGTAAATCATCTTTAATAACAGAAATACTCTTAATGTGTGGTGGTCATCCTAATGCCATTGCTGACAACACTACACCATTGGATGTAGCTATTTTTATTAAAGCAGAAACCATTATTGAACTACTAATCAGCCGTGGAGGGCAGACAATATTAGAATTACAAGGAAAGAAAACAAATGAACCTTCCAAATTTCACTCATCATTACCAACATTAGGTGAAGAAGTCACAGCCAAATCATTATTAACAAAAGATGATTTAACAATGTATGAAAAGTCAAGTTATGCTCTCAAGGAGAAGACAAAGAAAAGGACTTTAGAAGTACAGAGTTTCACATATCTAACAAGTTCATTTACTTAAGTCTCAATACACTGTACTTGATTAATTGAGTCACCAGGATATAAGAAAGAAGTCAAAAAGTGTGTCCCACAGCCAATAAATAATTATGTAGTTATGAGATACACATTTACAGTTTACATTTTGTTTTATTGAATTATTATTAAATGAGAATTTATAATAGCAGATTTCAATTTCAACCTTGGTCATTAAGAGGAAAGTCTACTATTTATTTTTAAGGATGATGTGTAAAAAACATAAATTAGCAATAGAGGCATCAATAAGACTTGAGTCTGAATGTTTCTAGCAAATTGTAGTTTTAAAAGTAAATAATATTAACTTTGACAAATTGGAGTTTTGCTAAAGCAAGAGTTTGCACATACCTTAATTATATATTCATTAATTAGTCAAACATGTAATGACTACACATGGTAATGGTAGTACATTCATCATACCAATAACTGTTAGTTCATGACTTCATATAATCCTAAATAACTGGATGTCTGATAGTCTGTATTGTAACTAAGTATAATTATAAAAGAAAGCTATGATGAAGGATCTTGTATATAGTTTGTGCGTTAAGTATTTCTCTTATTTCTAATAATTATTTTATCAATATTACAATAGTCACCACAGAAATATTACTATATAAATGTGTAGATACACTTAGCCAGTACAATATAGTACATTCAACCTAAGTTAATTCATTTATACTAAATACTGAAGTCTTTTCCCAACAATAGTGAACTATATAGTAAATAAAGGTCCATTGTACATTGTATCACAAAGTATTGTACAGCTAACTAGAGAATTGGGACCAATTCCTGTCATGTATATACTATAATTCATATCAGTAATATACTGTTACATATTAATAGAAATGATAACCACATAGAGATGATTACATGGATATAGTACATTAATGTAGTACTGGATCTAACAAGATGGGATGATATGACCATCCTTGGATCATGAACCGCGGCCTACAAACGGAAGTGTCTGGTTTAACAATGTACAATGTATATATGTATATGACAGTTAAAAAACTTGGAAAGTGAAATAAAGTGGAGAGATGCCTGACTTATAAGGCAGTCCTCATCCATTGTACATGTGTCATTATTATAGTATTACATCTTATACCACAGAAATATCTATCATGTGCTCAGACTGGAATATGTCACTCAATGTAAAAACTGTACAATTCTATGATTTGTTCCTTTGACCAAAAACACTCATAGTACATCAACCAATATCCTATCCCCTACTGTATTGAGCACAATGACCTTGGAGTTATATTTACCAATTTCCCTTACTGGACCCCTCACAATTTATCTAATCTAGAATTTCTAGACAATTGCAAGGCATATAATTCCCTTAATTTAATCAGACATTATGTTTTATACAGTAGTTATATCAATCTTAAGAGATCATCATACCTGAGTTTGGTCAGGAGTCATGTAGCCTACTACTCACCCTTTTTCTGCCCTCACTTAAAGAACATAAGGTTAAAGCTAAAAGACTTGGTTCTTCATCTACAGTAAAACAGCTCAGAGATGACCTTAAAAAGATCTACTTTCCACATCATACAAATCCATCAAACATGCCTCAAATCTATATTGCATTAAATAGTACATGGGATGAAGCTAATATTAAACAACTTTATCTATTATATAGGCCATCCTTTACCACTGCTGTTATATATTGTACAGAAGGTCAGAAGCTTAGTGGAAAAATCCAAGATCATTATTAGTGATTCGTAAACCCTAAACATTAAGCATTAAGCATAAAGGTGTGTGACCCAAGTTTTGAACTGTCCCACTGTGCCATGCCAAAAGTCAGACTGTCCCATTGGGTTACCATAATATCAAGAGTACACCATGAACTATGTATCTTATGATCATGAAGTAGGTGTGAAACGTGATTGTTTGCCAGCATCTTGAGACTTCTCGTGCCGTACCTTTCATAAAGTTTCTGATAGTTGCCATCTTCATGGTCACTTGTGCTATCAATTTATCTATTTTTTCACAGTTCCCATTTGTTTTCCAAATATGTTTGAAAAATGTTGACTGTTAGCATCAGAAGACATTCCAGGCTCACCCCATAGTCTCATAAACACTGAGATTTTCAACACACAATATAATATAGTGATATGATTTTAACTTCCAATCACCATATAGAGTGTATATAATCAATACATGACCATGTCTTCTTCAAATTAAACTTTGTGTCAAGTTTCTTCAAACATTCATGACTTCATGACAACAGACGCCATATTGGTTTAAATAGTTACATTCATTTATACCTGCTACTTCAGACAGTTTCCATTGGACTATGATACTTCTTATATGTATTATCTGCCATGAATGTAGTATACTATCTTCTTAATATAATATAGCTATAGGATTTATACAACATTGCATTCTATTGTTTAAAAGACTTGGTTGACAACTATTACATTTCTATCCGTAGTTTGTCAGTAGTTGCTGTCGGTTGTCTACATTATAAAGCATTTGTAGTTATAACTTAAGAGCCTGAGTGCAGTGCTAGTCTGTTAGACCAAAGTATGACCGGTTAATAGTTATTAATAATTAAGGGGTGGAGCTATACTGAACTAAAGGAAGTTTACGTTGCTGACTCATCTGTGGCCCTTGTTTTCTACAGTTGTTAATAATGTCAGATCCTGCTTTGTCTGTTAGACCAAAGTATGACCAGTTAGTAGAATTACTAGATACTCTAGTCAATTGGGAAAAGTTTGGCACTTTCTTACCTGGAATTAAGAGTGAGCATATCCAAGTAATAGAACGTGACATCAGAGGAACTGACCTACAAAAAGCTGCTCTATTTTCAAAGTGGCTCAGTGTTCATCCTGAGGCATCGTGGCAGGATGTGTTGTTTGCGCTAGAAAAGTCACAAGAACATTCTCTAGCATCAAGAGTATATCAAAAGCTTAACACAACTTTATCATCAGATTCAACTATTTCTCAAGGTATATTATTGTAATAATTACAAATAATGTTGATGTCATCTCATCATGTAGATCCTCGAGAACTTGTTAAAACAGTTGTGTTAGAAAACGAAGAGAAAGAAGAAGAACTTCAAACCACATTAGAAGACCTTGATAGAAACTTTAGTGTATTAATGGTAGCTGTTCGATCATCTCTTGATCATAAACTACAACATCAACAACTAGTACTAGTGGACTTTATTAGATGGATTGAACATCGAATGAAGTGGGTTGGGCAACTTAGTAGCATTATTGACTTTGATGAAATTTTTCTAAAACTACATCCATATTTTGACTTCTTAGATTGTGGCTTAATTGTTGATATGAGTGAACAGTTTCTTAAAGATATTCCCTTTGGAGACAATGCCCTTGTCAGTCAACTTAAAGAACATAAGGTTGAAGCTAAAACACTTCGTTCTTCATCTACAGTGAAACAGCTCAGAGATGACCTTAAAAAGATCTACTTTCCACATCATACAAATCCATCAAACATGCCTCAAATCTATATTGCATTAAACTGTACATGGGATGAAGCTAATATTAAACAACTTTATCTACTAATAGGACATTTACTACCTCACAAGTCAAAACAATCAATTTTAAAATACATTGAGATTCATACAGGCTCAGTTCATATTAAATACATTGTCCATGAATCAAAAACTGATTGTCTCATAGCTTATGCTCAAGGCAAGCTACAATTTATGCGTCTCATTGGTATCTTTGGTTTAACAATTAATGGTAAGCCTATCCTGGATGAAGATGAGAATATGAACTTTACATTTGAGTCAGCTCTTATTGAGGCTACAAAAGCTGGTCACAATGAAGTTGTACAATTTCTCCTAAAGTTAGGAGGTGATGTGGACCACTGTAATGAAGAAGGCAGAACAGCACTTATGCTAGCTAGTGAAGGTGGACATGAACAAGTTGTACTAACACTGGTATTAGCTGGAGGCAATGTTAACATTCAAGATAATGAAGGCTGGACTGCCCTAATGATAGCTAGTCAAGATGGTCATACCCAAGTTGTTAAACAACTACTCAAAGAGGATGAAGACATTAATATTCAGAACAAAGAAGGTATGACTGCCCTAACGATAGCTAGTCAAAATGGTCATACCCAAGTTGTCGAACAACTACTCAAAGAACATGCAGATGTTAATATTCAGAGCAAAAATGGATGGACCGCCCTAATGCTAGCTAGTCAAAATGGTCATACCCAAGTTGTTGAACAACTACTCAAAGAACATGCAGACATTAACATTCAAGATAATGAAGGTTGGACTGCCCTAATGATAGCTAGTCAAAACGGTCATACCCAAGTTGTTGAACAACTACTCAAAGAACATGCAGACGTTAATATTCAGAACAAAGAAGGTGTGACTGCCTTAATGAAGGCTAGTGAAAAAGGTCATACCCAAGTTGTTGAACGACTACTCAAAGAGCATGCAGACATTAACATTCAAGATAATGAAGATTGGACTCCCCTAATGCTAGCTAGTCAAAATGGTCATACCCAAGTTGTTGAACAACTACTCAAAGAGCATGCAGACATTAACATTCAAGATAATGAAGATTGGACTCCCCTAATGCTAGCTAGTCAAAATGGTCATACCCAAGTTGTTGAACAACTACTCAAAGAACATGCAGACATTAACATTCAAGATAATGAAGGTTGGACTGCCCTAATGATAGCTAGTCAAAATGGTCATACCCAGGTTGTTGAACAATTACTCAAAGAGGATGCAGACGTTAATATTCAGAACAAGAAAAGAGTAACTGCCCTAATGTTAGCTAGTCAAAATGGTCATACCCAAGTTGTTGAACAACTACTTAAAGAGCATGCAGACATTAACATTCAAGATAATGAAGGTTGGACTGCCCTAATGATAGCTAGTGAAAATGGTCATACCCAGGTCGTTGAACAACTACTCAAACAGCTTGAAGATATTAATATTCAGAACAAAGAAGGTGTGACTGCCTTAATGAAGGCTAGTGAAAAAGGTCATACCCAAGTTGTTGAACGACTACTCAAAGAGCATGCAGACATTAACATTCAAGATAATGAAGATTGGACTCCCCTAATGCTAGCTAGTCAAAATGGTCATACCCAAGTGGTTGAACAACTACTCAAAGAGCATGCAGACATTAACATTCAAGATAATGAAGGTTGGACTGCCCTAATGATAGCTAGTCAAAATGGTCATACCCAGGTTGTTGAACAATTACTCAAAGAGGATGCAGACGTTAATATTCAGAACAAGAAAAGAGTAACTGCCCTAATAATAGCTAGTCAAAATGGTCACACACAGGTTGTTGAACTACTAACTAAAGAACTTGTAGACATCGATGTTCAGATGAATGATGGATATACTGCCTTAATGTTAGCTTGTTTTAATGGACATGTTGAAGTAGCTGAGTGTTTACTACAATCATTTGCAGATTCTCATATATTAGCATACAATGGATCAACAGGATTTTCATTAGCAGCTTATAGTGGTAATAGAGACCTTGTTAATATGCTGTTAGATAAAGCTGAACCCACTACTGAAGAGATCGAAAAAGCAGTAGTAACATCATGTTATGGTGGCCATCCTACTCTCATTACCTTCCTCTCTAACAAACTTCCATACCTCACTAATGCTCAGAAAGAACTACTAGACTCATGTGTTAAAGGAGATTTAGGTGCAGTTATAATGAAGACATTAGGTAGTCCAGATACTCCACTGGTACTTGGTCTTACTCCACTCATGGTAGCTTCATCATATGGACATGTTGATATAGTGGATGCTCTCATACAAGCCGGAGCTGATGTCAATAAACAAGAAAGTCATTTAGGGTTAACTCCTTTGTTCTTTGCAGTAAGAAGTAGTAAATCATCTTCAATAACAGAGACCTTGTTAATGTGTGGTGCTCATCCTAATTTCATTGCTGACAACAGTACACCATTGGATGTAGCTGATAAGGAAACCATTAGAAAGCTACTAATCAGCTATGGAGGTCAGACAAAAACTCAATTACAGGGAAAGAAAGAATATGAATCATTAGAACTTCAGTCACCATTACAAACATTAGGTGAAGTAAAAGCCATGGCCAAATCATTAACACATAATGATGAAATGAAAGATATAACAACATATGAAGAATCAAGTTATACACTCAAGAAAAAGAAAAAGACATCAGAAATACAAAGTTTCATATCTCTACCGAGTTCATTTACTTAAACTGTTATTATTCACAAATTCAAAAAAAATCCAACATAAAGCCAAAACTAACTTGAAATTAAGAACTCCATCTCACTGCTAAAATTTGATTTTGTAGTTGTTAGATTTATACTGTCATATAACATAATTTTGTTAAATTATTATAAGATGTGTTTTATAATAGCAGATTTCAATTTCAATCTTGGTTGTTGAGAGGGAAGGCCATTATATTTAAGGATGATTTGTAATTGTATAATAATAAATTGAAGCAAATAAGAAATAAGAATTGATTTTAAATCTTCTATTATAAAAAACTTTAAAACAAGATAATAATAGGTGGAGTTTGCTGAAGTAAAATACTTAGGTGTTTTAGTCATACATACCTTTGAGTGTCAAACTACAGCTATTTAACGATATTACTGTATGGTTAGTACTTTTATTTGTAATTTAACTTTTGTGAAACCTTTAATATGCAAAAATATTTTACTTAATGTTAATCAAACTTGACAGACATGAAGAACACATTACAGAAATGTTACTGTATAAATGTGTAAATGATATATTTAGTGTATGAAACACAATTTATTACAACTAAATTAAATATATATTAAATATTGAAAATGGTTTCCATATTGAAGTGAACTGTACACTATAGTGTAACTAAAGGTTCATACTTTAACATTAATATACTGTATTAGCTAGTCTCATACCTAATCCCTAAGGGATAAGTCTTTCTTTGGATATAAGACTACTACCAGTACTATACAGTAGATTAGTAACATATACTGTTCCATATTGATAGAAATGAGGAGCTAGTTCATTTAACCAGTCAGGTTCAATCTAATAATAGAAACACATAACAGATTGTTCACTCTCAGTATATTACTGAAGTACAAAGTCTTACCACAGTGATATCTCTCATGAATAACTTTGATGTTTGAATTACTTCATTGAACACAACCCTAAGATGAAAAGGCAAAAGACAGAGTGAAACAATTTATGTTCAAACTTACCATTGAGGACATCTCTCTTCAAATAGAACTGATGACAGATGAATATGAATGTCATGATTATCTCTAATAGTTCTAATAATTCTTTGCATGTCCTGTACAAAGTCAGGTAATCTGTATTGAATTTATTTGTTCAATGTGAGGCTTATCATAGATACTGGCTGTGCACTATTGAACAAATAAAAAGAGAGCACTTTTAATGTGCAATAACAATACATAAGAGATGGACTATACTATATACAGTCAATAGAGAACTTCTGTTTTTCTATATATCTCTACCTTAAATCAAAGCAACTACAACAATGAATTACCCACTAAAAATACTAAAAATAAGATCTTTTATATTCCAGTGTATAATATTTATTTGATTTCCTGACAAGGAATTTATCTAAATAATTAGATGCTGAGGCCAGGGATCAACTCAATTTATTTACCCAATGAAGTCTTGTAGATTGTGAGAGTAAAGTGTAAGGTTTATGTATAAGGATTATTGGGTTAATAAACAGTGTAGATTCTATTGGCTAAAGTATGTAACAAATTTATTAAATATTCAGGGGTGGAGTCAAAGAACAAGCTACAGTATGTGATAGGTCATTCACTTTCCCCCTCTCTTTCCCTGTTCCATTATCTCTATATGTAATTAATTAGATGTAAGATCAAGTTATGTCATCATGAATACCTCAAGTAGTTAGATGATTAGTTTTTCCAGTCATCAACAATGGTAAGGTGAATATATCTTTTAATTTTCATATAAACAATAATAATACATACTATGTACACATATTGTGTTGTACCAACATGACCTCTTGATGTTTAGAGATTGATACTGTCATGTTTTAATGTATGCCTTACAATGAATAGATTCATCAAAGATGGTATATGTATTGTTATAATGATAAGACTTTGGAATACTTCTTTGAAGGTGGATATTGACTCATAGTTGTTCTATATATAAATAATATATGTGATGTTTAGGTATTAATATGTATTATACCAGTAACCATGATGACTTCATAATGTAAGTCACTTAATGAAATTATACTAAATTATATGTACAGCTAGCTCTCTCTCTCTCTCTCTCTCTCTCAAATTATTTATTTTAATAGATATATCTCACACAGGAAAGCACAAACATTCTGATTTGTTAAATAAACTGTAAGACATATTATCTGTATATTCTGATAAATAAATGTGAAATAAATTAGATCTATGTTTGTATATATATTATAAAGAATTGAGTACTGAAACTGAACAGTATCACTTGAAAACGTGTTATGTTATTTCAATGAGGTCTTGTTTACCATAGATTTATCAATATGATGTAAGTCCAATGCTGAGTAATGTTGTTGTTTTGATCATAGCATCAAATGAAGCCTTGAGAAAGAGATTACTTTTGGCTTCTAGTTGACTTTATACATATTAAGTTAGACTAGTTATGGCTTTGTGGGTAGTCAGTATTGGGCTTACACATTGTTTATTGACACTATGGTAACCAAGACTCAAGTTGAAATGATAAAATGCCTTTTTAAGTGTAGTATAGCGAATTTTTCATATGTTTATAACTGAGACTATTAGTGTTATCATTTATCTAGACAATGTATCTATATATCAGTAAGTATATAGGTGACTCAATCACTTGATTATGCTGGGGTATGGACAAACTGGGTTGCTGGGAGAGTTTACCATATCAACCTTGTTGGAGGTAATGTTGAACACTTTATCATTTAAAAGCATGGTTTCTGTGGTCATGCCCTCTCTCCCAGAGCCTTCCCAGAAATTGCATTTCATAAATAGAAAGAGATGAACAGTACAAATCAAGTTATAAGTGTAGAGGTGGTATTTATAAGCAGGTACACGTAAGGAATGTGGATGATTTGGACATATGTCCTTGTACACTGTTAATGAAAAGCCACCTAAATATCCACATACTTCTAGGAGCAGCCATTAACTTTGACTAGCTCTGTATTTAGTGTACTCAATGATAGTAGGTAAATAGAATGCACCATCTATGTGCTTGCTGTTCTCTACAGCTCAACTGACAAGTGGTATGTCATACTGATGAGTAGAACAAGACAGAAACATCATTTGTATTATAACTACATAATGTACATGTACTTTGTTATTGTTTAAATTGTTGTTTTGTACACACGAATCATTTTTATTAAGAAGATATATTATTTAATGTGAAATGCAGTATTGCAATATTTATACTTAAAATTATAAGTATGTTGTTTATTAATGTATTTTAAAAGGCTGTCTATAATCACTGGAGTGGATTACTACATAGGACTGTTGATTGACCTTTTGACCTCACAGAATTTTTACAAATCTGTGGGCAGAGACGACAATTTTTGCAAAGTCAAAAGGTCAGTCCATTCCAGTGGCTATTAGAAGACACATTCGTTTTCACAAAAGTATTGATTGTAGTAGCACTATCCGGTATAACTTTAAATTTTGCCTAAATTACTACATCCTATTCCGCATTCCATAAACCTCAAATATGACCAGTTATTAATATTTAAGAGGTGGGGCTATACTGTGCTAAAGGAAGTTTACAGTGATGACTCATTTGTGGCCCTCGTTTCCTAGAGCTATTAATAATGTCAGGAGATCCTGCTATGTCCATTAGACCAAAGTATGACCAGTTATTAGAATTACTAGATACTCTAGTCAGTTGGGAAAAGTTTGGTGCTTTCTTACCTGGAATTAAGAGTGAACATATCCAAGTAATAGAACGTGAAAATAGAAAAATCGACCAACAAAAAGCTGCTCTTTTTTCAAAATGGCTCAGTGTTCATCCTGAGGCATCATGGCAGGACGTGCTGTTTGCACTAGAAAAGTCACAAGAATATTCCTTAGCTTCAAAGGTGTATCAAAAGCTAAATACAACATCATCTACAGCTAAAAACATTTCTCAAGGTATATAAAATATTCATTGTAATTGGTTCAATATATTAGCTATCTTTCTATGTAGCTCCTGAAGAGTCTGTAAGAATTGTGAAGTTAGAAGATGCAGAGGAGGAAAAACAAGTTAAAATTACTTTGGGGTGCTTAGATAAAAATTTTAGTAACTTAATGGTAGTTGTTCGATCATCTCTTGATCATAAACTAGAACATCAACAACTAGTACTAGTGGACTTTATTAGATGGATTGAACATCGAATGAAGTGGGTTGGGCAACTGAGTGACATTGTTGATTTAAATGAGTTGTTTAAGAAACTACATCCATATTTTGACTTCATAGATTGTGAATTGATTGTTGATATGAGTGAACAGTTTCTCAATAATGAATTGTTTGGAGAAGACAAAAGAAGCCTTGTCAGTGAATTTAAAGAACACATAGCTAAGGCTAATACACTTCGTTGCTCATTGACAGTGAAACAATTAAAAAATCAACTGAAAAGCATATATTTTCCACATATTAGAGATTTATCGAATATGCCCCAAATTCAAATTGAGTTACATAATCCATGGAGTGAAGCTACTATTGAAGGACTTTATCTACTAGTCCGACACTTACTACCTCATAAATTGAAGCAATCTCTTTTGGAATATATCACAATTGATACAGGCTCAGTTATCATTAAATACATTGTCCATGAATCAAATGCTGATTGTCTCATAGCTTATGCTCAAAGCAAGTTACAGTTTATGCGTCTCATTGGTATCTTCGGTCTGACAATTAATGGTGAACATATCCTGGAAGGAGATGAGAATATGAACTTCACTTTTGAGTCAGCTCTTCATGAAGCTGCAAAAGCTGGTCATAATGAAGCTATACAATTTCTCCTCAAATTAGGAGGTGATGTGGACCATTGTCATGAAAAACAAATGACAGCACTTATGATAGCTAGTAAAAGTGGATATGAACAAATTGTGCTAACACTCGTATCAGCTGGAAGTAACGTTAACATTCAAAATAATGAAGGCTGGACTGCTCTAATGATAGCTAGTCAAAATGGTCATACCCAGGTTGTTGAAGAACTACTCAAAGAGCATGCAGACGTTAATATTCAGACAAATGATGGATGGACTGCCCTAACACTAGCTAGTCAAAATGGTCATATCCAGGTTGTTGAGCAATTACTCAAAGGGCATGCAGATGTTAATATTCAGACCAATGATGAATGGACTGCCCTAATGCTAGCTAGTCAAAATGGTCATATCCAGGTTGTTGAGCAACTACTCAAAGGACATGCAGACGTTAATATTCAGACCAATGATGGATGGACTGCCCTAATGCTAGCTAGTCAAAATGGTCATACCCAGGTTGTTGAACAACTACTCAAAGGGCATGCAGACGTTAATATTCAAACCAATGATGGATGGACTGCCCTAATGCTAGCTAGTCAAAATGGTCATACCCAGATTGTTGAACAACTACTCAAAGAGCATGCAGACGTTAATATTCAAACCAATGATGGATGGACTGCCCTAATGCTAGCTAGTCAAAATGGTCATACCCAGGTTGTTGAACAACTACTCAAAGGGCATGCAGACGTTAATATTCAAACCAATGATGGATGGATTGCCCTAATGCTAGGTAGTCAAAATGGTCATACCCAGATTGTTGAACAACTGCTCAAAGAGCATGCAGATGTTAACACTCAGACAGATGATGGATGGACTGCCCTAATGATAGCTAGTCAAAATGGTCATACCCAGGTTGTTGAAAAATTAGTAAAGAGGGATGCAGACGTTAATATTAGGAACAAAAAAGAAGTAACTGCTCTAATGATAGCTAGTGCAAATGGCCATACACAGGTTGTTCAACAACTAGTAAAAGAACTTGTAGACATTGATGTTCAGATGAAAGGTGAATACACTGCCTTAATGTTATCTTGTAATTATGGACATGTTGAAGTAGCTGAGTGTTTACTACAATCATTTGCAGATCCTCATATAATAGCATACAATGGATCAACAGCATTTTCATTAGCAGCTCTTAATGGTAACAGAGACCTTGTTAATATGTTGTTAGATAAAGCTGAACCCACTACTGATGAGATTGAAAAAGCAGTAGTAATGTCATGTTATGGTGGTCACCCTACTCTCATTACCTTCCTCTCTAACAAACTTCCACACCTCACTAATGACCAGAGAGAACTACTAGACTCATGTGTTAAAGGAGATTTAGGTACAGTCATAATGAAGACATTAGATAGTCCAGATACTCCACTGGTACTTGGTCTTACTCCACTCATGATAGCTTCAACATGTGGACATGTTGATATAGTGGATGCTCTCATACAAGCTGGAGCTGATGTTAATAAACAAGAAAGTTATTGGGGGCTCACTCCTTTGTTCTTTGCAGTAAGAGGTGGCAAATCGTCTTCAATAACAGAGACATTCTTAATGTATGGTGCTCATCCTAATGTCATTGCTGACAACAGTACACCATTGGATATAGTTATCGCCATTAATGAGGAAACCATTAGTGAGCTACTAATCAGCTATGGAGGTCAGACAATATCACAATTACAGAGAGAAAAAGAGTACAAATTTTCAGAGCTTCAGTCATCTTTACCAACATTAGGTGAAGAAGCTGCTGCAAAACCATTATCAACAATAGATGAAATAAGAGATATAACAATGTCTGATGAGTCATATACTCTCAAAAGGAAAGCAAAAGAGAAGTCTTTAGAAATAGAAACTTCAATATCTCCAATGAGCCCCAGAAAAAAGTTCAAGTGCGTAACCATACATAATTATGTATTTATTGAAAACCATGACTTAATCACTTAATAAACAATGATGATAAATATTAATAATCACTTTCATTGTTCCTTTTTTGCAGGTTCTGAAGAAAGATTGGTAGAGCTTAGAAAAAGTTGTGTTTGATGAACCACTGAAATGTTATAAACTCTATTGTATAATATTATAATTCATGAATTCAATATGAGCATGTTTGCTATAACCACACCCATTTCTGTTGAAGAATAAAACTCAATTTTGAATAAAAAGTCACAGGTAATATATTTTTAACTTAAATTCCTTTCGTACATTTAGAAATACCAGAATAAAACAAGACAGGGAGATATAGGTATGTTACCAGTAAATACTTTTAACAGCCTCTGTAACATAGATGAGCAGCATAGACAAAGACCCCAGAGACTATACAATGTTGTACTGGTCTAGGATTATCTGACAAAGAGAGAGAGTCAAAGACACACTTCACATTCTATTAATTATTATTAATTATTCATACTTAATCCACATGATACTAGTTTAGCTTTAAATCTTTGTAGCATTTTGTTTTCTGTTCTTTGATACTTACAGCTCTAGTTAAACCTACAACAATAAAGCTATCATTTGTCTCCTCTACATCTATATGCTCACTATTGTATAATGCTCTCTACAGTTCCACTGACAAGTGGTATGTCATACTGATGACTGCAACAAGACAGAAACATCATTTGTATTATAACTATATTATGTACATGTACTTTTGTTAGTGTTCAAATTGAATTGCTGTTGTATATATACAAATCATTTTTATTAAGAAGATATATTATTTAATGTGAAATATAGTATTGCAATATTTATACTTAAAATTATAAGTATACTGTTTATTTATGTATCTTTTAAAAGGCTGTCTATAATCACTGGACTGTATTACTACATAGGACTGTTGATTGACCTTTTGACCTACAGAATTTTTACAATTCATTCTATGCATCACCTCACCCATAACATTTGAATTACCAAGCTTCTTTATTGGCAAAAAAAGAAGAGACTTCTTTTAAGTTATCAATAATTCAATTTTAATTAGGTAGGTAATCTGTGGGCAGAGACGACAGTTTTTGCAAAGTCAAAATGTCAGTCCATTTCCAGTGGCCTATTAGAAGACACATCCGTTTTCATAAAAGTATTGATTGTGGTAGTACTATCCAGTATAACTTTAAATTTTGCCCAAATTATTATAATCCTTTTATGCATTCCATAACCCTGCGAGAATTGCCTTCATTGTTAATGATGTCATCTATGACCAGTTATTAATATTAAGGGGTGGGGCTATACTGTACTAAAGGAAGTTTACAGTGCTGACTCATTGTGGCCCTCGCTTCTTAGAGCTGTTAATAATGTCAGGAGATCCTGCTATGTCCATTAGACCAAAGTATGACCAGTTATTAGAATTACTAGATACTCTAGTCAGTTGGGAAAAGTTCGGTGCTTTCTTACCTGGAATTAAGAGTGAACATATCCAAGTAATAGAACGTGAAAATAGAAGAATCGACCAACAAAAAACTGCTCTTTTTTCAAAATGGCTTAGTGTTCATCCTGAGGCATCATGGCAGGACGTGCTGTTTGCGCTAGAAAAGTCACAAGAATATTCCTTAGCTTCAAAACTCTATCAAAAGCTAAATACAACATCATCTACAACTAAAAACGTTTCTCAAGGTATATAAAATATTCATTGTAATTGGTTCAATATATTAGCTATCTCTCTATGTAGCTCCTGAAGAGTCTGTAAGAATTGTCATGTTAGAAGATGCAGAGGAGGAAAAACAAGTTAAAATTACTTTGGGGTGCTTAGATAAAAATTTTAGTAACTTAATGGTAGTTGTTCGATCATCTCTTGATCATAAACTAGAACATCAACAACTAGTACTAGTGGACTTTATTAGATGGATTGAACATCGAATGAAGTGGGTTGGGGAACTGAGTAACATTGTTGATTTAAATGAGCTTTTTAAGAAACTACATCCATATTTTGACTTCATAGATTGTGAATTGATTGTTGATATGAGTGAAAAGTTTCTCAATAATGAATTGTTTGGAGAAGACAAAAGAAGCCTTGTCAGTGAACTTAAAGAACACATAGCTAAGGCTAATACACTTCGTTGCTCATTGACAGTGAAACAATTAAAAAATCAACTGAAAACCATATATTTTCCACATATTAGAGATTTATCAAATATGCCTCAAATTCAAATTGAGTTACATAATCCATGGAGTGAAGCTACTATTGAAGGACTTTATCTACTAGTCCGACACTTACTACCTCATAAATTGAAACAATCTCTTTTGGAATATATCACAATTGATACAGGCTCAATTATCATTAAATACATTGTCCACGAATCAAATCCTGATTGTCTCATAGCTTATGCTCAAAGCAAGCTACAGTTTATGCGTCTCATTGGTATCTTTGGTCTGACAATTAATGGTGAACATATCCTGGAAGAAGATGAGAATATGAACTTTACATTTGAGTCAGCTCTTCATGAAGCTGTAAAAGCTGGTCATAATGAAGCTATACAATTTCTCCTCAAATTAGGAGGTGATGTGGACCATTGTAATGAAAAACAGATGACAGCACTTATGATAGCTAGTGAAAGTGGATATGAACAAATTGTGCTAACACTCATATCAGCTGGAAGTAACGTTAACATTCAAAATAATGAAGGCTGGACTGCCCTAATGATAGCTAGTCAAAATGGTCATACCCAGGTCGTTGAACAACTACTCAAAGAGAATGCAGATGTTAATATTCAGAACAAAGAAAGTGTGACTGCCCTAATGAAAGCTAGTGAAAAAGGTCATACTGAGGTCGTTGAACAACTACTCAAAGAGCATGCAGACGTTAATATTCAAAACAAAAATGGATGCACTGCCCTAATAATAGCTAGTCAAAATGGTCATATCCAGGTCATTAAACAACTATTCCAAGTTCATCCAGACGTTAATATTCAGACAAATAATGGATGGACTGCCCTAATGATAGCTAGTCAAAATGGTCATACCCAGGTCGTTGAACAACTACTTAAAGAGCATGCAGAAGTTAATGTTCAGAACAAAGAAGGTGTGACTGCCCTAACAAAAGCTAGTGAAAAAGGTCATACTGAGGTTGTTGAACAACTACTCAAAGAAAATGCAGATGTTAATATTCAAAACAAAAATGGATGGACTGCCCTAATGATGGCTAGTCAAAATGGTCATACTGAGGTCGTTGAACAACTACTCAAAGAGCATGCAGATGTTAATATTCAGAACAATGATGGATGGACTGCCCTAATAATAGCTAGTCAAAATCGCCATACCCAGATTGTTGAACAACTACTCAAAGTACATGCAGATGTTAACATTCAAGATAATGAAGGCTGGACCGCCCTAATGATAGCTAGTCAAAATGATCATACCCAGGTAGTTGAACAACTACTCAAAGAGCATGCAGATCTTAACATTCAAGATAACGAAGGCTGGACTACCCTAATGGTAGTCAGTCAAAATGGTCATACCCAGATCATTGAACAACTACTCAAAGAGCATCCAGACGTTAATATTCAGAACAAAAATGGATCGACTGCCCTAATGATAGCTAGTGCAAATGGTCATACACAGGTTGTTGAATTATTAGCTAAAGAACTTGTAGACATTGATGTTCAGATGAAAGATGGAAGTACAGCCTTAATGTTAGCTTGTTATTATGGCCATCTTGAAGTAGCTGAGTGTTTACTACAATCATTTGCAGAGCCTCATATAATAGATTACAATGGATCAACAGCATTTTCATTAGCAGCTTATAATGGTAACAGAGACCTTGTTAATATGCTGTTAGATAAAGCTGAACCCACTACTGATGAGATTGAAAAAGCAGTAATAACATCATGTTATGGTGGTCACCCTACTCTCATTACCTTCCTCTCAAACAATCTTCCACACCTCACTAATGACCAGAGAGAACTACTAGACTCATGTGTTAAAGGAGATTTAGGTGCAGTTATAATGAAGACATTAGATAGTCCAGATACTCCACTGGTCATTGGTCTTACTCCACTCATGGTAGCTTCATCATGTGGGCATGTTAATATAGTGGATGCTCTCATACAAGCTGGAGCTGATGTCAATAAACAAGAAAGCCATTTAGGGTTAACTCCTTTGTTCTTTGCTGTAAGCAGTAGTAATTCATCTTCAATAATACAGACCCTCTTAATGTATGGTGCTCATCCTAATGTCATTGCTGACAATAATATGCCATTGGATGTAGTTAATAAGGAAACCATTAGAGAGCTACTAATCAGCTATGGATGTCAGACAATATCACAATTACAAAGAAAGAAAGAATATGAATTATCAGAACTTCAGTCACCATTACAAACATTAGGTGAAGTAAAAGCCATGGCCAATTTGTTAACACATGAGGACGAAATGAAAGATAAAACAACATATGAAGAATCAAGTTATACCTTCAATATGAAGAAAAAGGAAAAGACTTCAGAAATTCAAAGCTTCATATCTCTACTGAGTTCATTTACTTAAACTATCATTATTTGCAAAATTAAAAGACTAGTGTAAACCAAAAAGAAGTTGAAATTAAAGAACTGCATCTCATGTTACTGCTAAAAATAATTTTATAGTTATTATTTTATACTGTTGTATTTCATAGTTTTGCTTAATAATATCTATTTACAATAGCAGATTTCAATTTCAATCTGTCATTGAGAGAGAAGGCTACTATATTAGAGATTTGAAAGTAAAATTAAGTGGAGAGATGATTGTCTTAAATGTTAAGGTAGTCCTCATTTTACAGAGGTTCTATGAATTAGTATGTGTGACTGATAATAAATGTGTTAGGAAACTACATCATGACATATTATCATTTAATTGATAAATATCTCTTCTTTAATGACATACCTGCATATCAACCTGGACATGTGGATAAAATGCTGGAGTTTTGACAAAATTGAGCAGGTAACTATTGTGACTCACATTGAGTATGATGGCAAGAAATAATATAGAAGTGTACATAACCTCATTGTGAATGTGATATTGTGCTACATGTATTAGTTGTTGAACTGTATTAAAAAGTATTAATCAAACATAGCAATTAAAGTATAGCTAAATTATGACAGAATTTTGAATTATCTATTTTTGATGCAAGAGCTATTGTTTAGAGAAAGACAACTAAGCAGTAATAACATTACTGATTATCAGTTAGAAATGTTATGATTTTGAATTTAGTGTATAAAACATTTATGATCCTATATACATTTATACTCTAAATTTTCCTACTGGACAACATATATATTTTTGTTTATTTAATACAAACAAAGCAATATTACATGTACTGTACCTGGTAATGGTTGTATGTGTATTGAAACAATAACTGCTGGTCTCTGACTTCATATAGTCCCAAACAACTGCATGTCTGATAGTCTGTATTGTAACTAAAGTGTGATTGATTAAAGAAAACTATGATGAAGGATCTTCTATATAGTATTTGCTAATTTGCTTTACAATTAGGTATTTCTCTTTTTTTAATAAAGAGAAAAAAGATTTGATCAAAACTACAACATTTATAATATGATCTCTATAATTTTATAATACATCATAGAAATGTTACTATATAAAAAAGCGTAGATGATATACTTAGCCATGCAGTACCACATAATCTATTAAACCTAAGTTAACTAATTTATTTTAAATGCTATAAGAGTGAACTGCACAATATATAGAAAATTAATGTCCATACTGTTAACACTGTATGTTAACACTATACAATGTATATGTAAGACAGTGAAGAGATTTGAAAGTAAAATTAAGTGGAGAGATGATTGTCTTAAATGTTAAGGTAGTCCTCATTTTACAGAGGTTCCACAAGTACACATGAAATTATTGTAGGATTATTGGTCTTATCAGTAATATCTCTCATGAATAAGTTTGATATTTGAATAACTTCACTGAAGACAACCTTAAAATAATAAAGATTTGTGTAACCAACATGTTGACAAAAAAAACATGGAAAAATTACAACGTTGAGGACCAGCTAAGAGAAACAGTTAAAATGGTGTCAACAAACTTTATACTTTATAAAAGAGAGTTAGTCTTAATTAATTGTTTGTCTTTCATTGTTGAAAAAAACAACATACAATAATATAATTTTGTATAATAATTTTGCAAAAATGGACGTACAATAAACAAACATATCACGTGGTCTAAATCAAGTATGACAGATGAAATCGTAAGTAAATAATACGTCCGCTTATAAGTTAAACTGAATGTAAACACTGGACATTGAATAGATACAAATGGTAAAATTAAATTAAATAAGGACATGTTCACAGGTTATTACATCATCCCACACTATAAAATCATGAGTGTTTCAAGCTGTTTGCATACTTAAGATAAATGAGCTAGTATGTGTGACTGATGATAAATGTGTTAGGAAACTACATCATCACATATTATCAATTAAATAATAAATATCTCATCTTTAATGACATACTTGCACATCAACCTGGACATGTAGATAAAATGCTGGAGTTATGACAAAAATTGAGTAGGCAACTATTGTGTTTCTTATTGAGTATTATGGCAAGAAGTAGTATAGAAGTGTACATAACCTCATTGGTCAATGTGATATTGTGCTACATGTAGTAGTTGTTGTAATTGTAATCATAACCTGTTACTTTCAATATAAATTTATTTTAGTAAATAATCATCCTATATAAACAGAGTCCTCTAAATCAAATGTTAATATAACCTGTCACTTTCAATATATATTTATTTTAGTAAATAATTAATACATTTATAATGGACCAATGTGAATACGTCACTAGAACCAACACTGTATAAACTTATATAATAAATAAAATTATTTAGAATTGCTCACTAAAATTATAGTATTTGCTAAATATTAGGAGATACTTTCTGTCATGTATTGTTTGAAGATTATGATTTATTGATAGTTTTATAGACACTAATTGATTCAAAATATATACCTATACAGGTTATCATATGTAATTAAAACAGACATAAGGTCATTCTCTAACATAACCATGTACAGCAGTAGCTATAGCCACTATTAGCATTCTTTGGGAAGCTCCTATAACTGCAACAAAATGAAAAAGTGGAAACTGAACATCTAATCTGTTTATTGGTCTGTTCAGACATAGGTCTGTCACAATTCATTCAAGCATTTATCCATCCATCTGTCCATTTCTCAGGTTGTTCATTTATCCATCAACACAATGACATCTGTTATCAATAACAATCCATATGTTGATGATACAATACATTCCATATTTGGTCAATATTTGTGGATTACACATCACATGATATTATTATAATATCGATTGTTTCCATAGTTATTATAAGCACATCACATGATCATCAAGTGATATCCTAATTATAAGGACATCACATGATGTCTGTTTTCATGACAATTATTACCTTATAAGGTCAGCAGTTATTGTATTCTCATATTTACTGATCACGTCATTACTGTTTGCCAACTAGTAGTTGCTGTCTGTTACCTACAGTATAAAGTTAATAATGTCAGGAGATCCTGCTATGTCTGTTAGACCAAAGTATGACCAGTTAATAGAATTACTAGATACTCTAGTCAATTGGCAAAAGTTTGGTGCTTTCTTACCTGGAATTAAGAGTGAACATATCCAAGTAATTGAACGTGAAAATACAAGAATCGACCAACAAAAAGCTGCTCTTTTTTCAAAATGGTTTAGTGTCCATCCTGAGGCATCATGGCAGGATGTACTGTTTGCCCTAGAAAAGTCACAAGAACTTTCTCTAGCATCAAGAGTATATCAAAAACTTAACACAACTTTATCAACAGCTTCAACTATTTCTCAAGGTATATTATTGTAACAATTACAATTGATATTGATCTCATCTCTTTATGTAGATCCTCGAGAACTTGTTAAAACAGTCATGTTAGATAATGAAGAGAAAGAAAAAGAGCTTCAAACCACATTAGAAGACCTTGATAGAAACTTTAGTGTATTAATGGTAGCTGTCCGATCATCTCTTGATCATAAACTACAACATCAAGAACTAGTACTAGTGAACTTTATTAGATGGATTGAACATCGAATGAAGTGGGTTGGGCAACTCAGTAGCATCATTGACTTGGATGAAATTTTTCTAAAACTACATCCTTATTTTGACTTCTTAGATTGTGGCTTGATTGTTGATATGAGTGAACAGTTTCTTAAAGATATTCCCTTTGGAGACAATGCCCTTGTCAGTCAACTTAAAAAACATAAGGTTGAAGCTAAAAACCTTCGTTCTTCATTTACAGTAAAACAGCTCAGAGATGACCTTAAAAAGATCTACTTTCCACATCATACAAATCCATCAAACATGCCTCAAATCTATATTGCATTAAACAGTACATGGGATGAAGCTAATATTAAACAACTTTATCTACTAATAGGACATTTACTACCTTACAAGTCAAAACAATCAATTTTGAAGTATATTGAGATTCATACAGGCTCAGTTCATATCAAATATATTGTACATGAATCAAATGCTGATTGTCTCATAGCTTATGCTCAAGGCAAGCTACAATTTATGCGTCTCATTGGTATCTTTGGTCTAACAATTAATGGCGAACATATCCTGGAAGAAGATGAGAATAAGAATTTTACTTTTGAGTCAGCTCTTCTTGAAGCTGCAATAGCTGGTCATAATGAAGCTATACAATTTCTCTTAAAATTAGGAGGTGATGTGAACCATTGTAATGAAGAAGGCAGAACAGCACTTATGATAGCTAGTAAAGGTGGACATGAACAAGTTGTACTAACATTAGTATTAGCTGGGGGTAATGTTAACATTCAAGATAATGAAGGTTGGACTGCCCTAATGCTAGCTAGTCAAAATGGTCATACCAAGGTTGTTGAACAACTACTCAAAGAACATGCAGACGTTAATATTCAGACCAATGATGGATGGACTGCCCTGACGAAAGCTAGTGAAAAAGGTCATACAGAGATCGTTGAACAACTACTTAAAGAGCATGCAGACGTTAACTTTCAAGATAATGAAGGCTGGACTGCCCTAATGATAGCTAGTCAAAATGGTCATACCCAAGTTGTTGAACAACTACTCAAAGAGCATGCAGATGTTAATATTCAGAACGAAGAAGGTGTGACTGCCCTAATGATAGCTAGTGAAAAAGGTCACACAGAGATTGTTGAACAACTACTTAAAGAGCATGCAGATGTTAACATTCAAGATAACGATGGATGGACTGCCCTAATGCTAGCTAGTCGAAATGGTCATACCCAGGTTGTTGAACAACTACTCATAGAACATGCAGACGTTAATATTCAGAACAAAAATGGATGGACTGCCCTAATGATAGCTAGTCAAAATTCTCATTCCTACGTCATTGAACAACTACTCATAGACTATGCAGATATTAATATTCAGAATAAAATTGGATCAACAGCCCTAATGATAGCTAGTCATAATGGTCATACCCAAGTTGTTGAACAACTACTCAAAGAGCATGCAGACATTAATATTCAGAACAAAAATGGATGGACTGCCCTGACGAAAGCTAGTGAAAAAGGTCATACAGAGATCGTTGAACAACTACTTAAAGAGCATGCAGATGTTAACTTTCAAGATAATGAAGGCTGGACTGCCCTAATGATAGCTAGTCAAAATGGTCATACCCAAGTTGTTGAACAACTACTCAAAGAGCATGCAGATGTTAATATTCAGAACGAAGAAGGTGTGACTGCCCTAATGATAGCTAGTGAAAAAGGTCACACAGAGATTGTTGAACAACTACTTGAAGAGCATGCAGATGTTAACATTCAAGATAACGATGGATGGACTGCCCTAATGCTAGCTAGTCGAAATGGTCATACCCAGGTTGTTGAACGACTACTCATAGAGCATGCAGACGTTAATATTCATAACAAAAATGGATGGACTGCCCTAATGATATCTAGTCAAAATTCTCATTCCCACGTCATTGAACAACTGCTCAAAAAGCGTGCAGATGTTAATATTCAGAATAAAAATGGATCAACAGCCCTAATGATAGCTAGTCAAAATGGTCATACCCAAGTTGTTGAACAACTACTCAAAGAGCATGCAGATGATAATCTTCAGAACGAAGAAGGTGTGACTGTCCTAATGATAGCTAGTGAAAAAGGTCATACAGAGATTGTTGAACAACTACTTAAAGAGCATGCAGACGTTAACATTCAAGATAATGATGGATGGACTGCCCTAATGCTAGCTAGTCGAAATGGTCATACCCAGGTTGTTGAACAACTTCTCATAGAACATGCAGATATTAATATTCAGATTAAAAATGGATCAACAGCCCTAATGATAGCTAGTCATAATGGTCATACCCAAGTTGTTGAACAACTACTTAAAGAGCATGCAGACGTTAATATTCAGAACAAAAATGAATGGACTGCCTTAATGATAGCTAGTCAAAATGGTCATACCCAAGTTGTTGAACAACTACTCAAAGAGCATGCAGACATTAATATTCAGAACAAAGAAGGTATAACTGCCCTAATGATAGCTAGTCAAAGTGGTCATACTAATGTCATTGAACAACTACTCAAAGAGTGTGCAGATATTAATATTCAGAATAAAAATGGATCAACAGCCCTAATGATAGCTAGTCATAATGGTCATACCCAAGTTGTTGAACAACTACTCAAAGAGGATGCAGACATTAATATTCAGAACAAAAATGGATGGACTGCCCTAATGATAGCTAGTCAAAATGGTCATACCCAAGTTGTTGAACAACTACTCAAAGAGCATGCAGACATTAATATTCAGAACAAAGAAGGTATAACTGCCCTAATGATAGCTAGTCAAAGTGGTCATACTAATGTCATTGAACAACTACTCAAAGAGTGTGCAGATATTAATATTCAGTATAAAAATGGATCAACAGCCCTAATGCTAGCTAGTCAAAATGGTCTTTTCCAAGTTGTTGAACAACTACTCAAAGAGCATGCAGATATTAATATCCAGAATAAAAATGGATCAACAGCCCTAATGATAGCTAGTCAAAATGGTCATATTCAAGTTGTTGAACAACTACTCAAAGAGGATGCAGACATTAATATTCAGAACAAAAATGGGGTAACCGCCCTAATGATAGCTTGTGCAAATGGTCACACACAAGTTGTTGAACTATTAACTAAAGAACTTGTAGACATTGATGTTCAGGAAAAAGATGGAAGTACTGCCTTAATGTTAGCTTGTTATAATGGACATGTTGAAGTAGCTGAATGTTTACTACGATCGTTTGCAGATCCTCATGTAATAGCATACAATGGATCAACAGCATTTTCATTAGCAGCTTATAATGGTAACAGAGACCTTGTTAATATGCTGTTAGATAAAGCTGAACCCACTACTGATGAGATTGAAAAAGCAGTAATAACATCATGTTATGGTGGTCACCCTACTCTCATTACCTTCCTCTCAAACAATCTTCCACACCTCACTAATGACCAGAGAGAACTACTAGACTCATGTGTTAAAGGAGATTTAGGTGCAGTCATAATGAAGACATTAGATAGTCCAGATACTCCACTGGTACTTGGTCTTACTCCACTCATGGTAGCTTCATCACGTGGACATGTTGATATAGTGGATGCTCTCATACAAACTGGAGCTGATGTCAATAAACAAGAAAGTCATTTAGGGTTAACTCCTTTGTTCTTTGCTGTAAGCAGTAGTAATTCATCTTCAATAATAGAGACCCTCTTAATGTATGATGCTCATCTTAATGTCATTGCTGACAATAGTACGCCATTAGATGTAGTTAATAAGGAGACCATTAGAAAGCTACTAATCAGCTCTGGAGGTCAGACAATATCACAATTACAGGGAAATAAAGAATATGAATTATCAGAACTTCAGTCACCATTACAAACATTAGGTGAAGTAAAAGCCATGGTCAATTTGTTAACACATGATGACGAAATGAAAGATAAAACAACATATGAAGAATCAAGTTATACCTTCAATATGAAGAAAAAGGAAAAGACTTCAGAAATTCAAAGTTTCATATCTCTACTGAGTTCTTTTACTTAAACTATCATTATTTTCAAAATTAAAAGACTAGTGTAAACCAAAAAGAAGTTGAAATTAAAGAACTGCATCTCACTGCTAAAAATGATTTTATAGTTATTAGGTTTATACTGTATTTCATAGTTTTGCTTAAAATATAAAATGTACATTTACAATAGCAGATTTTAATTTCAATCTTTGTCATTGAGAGAGAAGACTATTATATTAAGAGTGATTTGTAATTATATAAATAATCAATTGAAGTGAATAAGAAATTGATTCTAATTTTTTCTATATTAAATACCTCCATAACTATATAATATATTAGCTAGAGTGTTTTTGCTTAACCAAAATACTTAGGTGATTTAATCATACATGCCTTTGAGTGTCAAACTACAGCTATTTAATGATATTACTGTATGGTTAGTACTTCTGTTTGAAATTTAATCTTATGAAACCTCTAATAAGCAAAAATAACATTTTACTTCATCCATCTTTATCAAACTTGTTATACATGAAGTAATTACGAAATTTCACTCTTGCATAGATTATTAAAATTAAATTTTGTGTTCAAAAACTGCTGTACATATAATGACAGTATTTGAACCAGCTTGTCTATTTGTGATGTGAGATGTTACAAGGTACTGTTTAAAGAGAGAGACAACTTAGCAGTATAGTTATACTTTTTATCAAGCACCTATTGGGAACTTTATTCAAGGCTGGTAATGTGTCATACTGAGTAAGGGGAGGTTGTTATTTGAGGATATCAAGCTATTTTAATATGGCTTATATAGCCAGAGTATATTGTAGATAGAGTGTGCTGTAATATGATGTAAAACATTCACAAGCTGAAGAGCCACAAGTCTGAGGATATGTTCTTTATGTCATACTATACTGTATGTGTAATATAGTATGATTTACAATAGAAATTCAGAGGAGTGTCACAGCCCTGTATTTGATATAGTACTGTGATGTTACTCTCTCTATATATATAGTTGGATAACGTATATAATATTTAATAGCGTTTAGTCAGTATTACATGTACTGTACCTGGTTATGGTAGTATGTGTATTATATCAATAACAGCTGGTCTCTGATTTCATATAGTCCCAAATAACTGCATGTCTGGTAGTCTGTATTGTGATTGTTTATCAATTAACTTGTAATAATAAGTAGGTGTGACTAATTATAATTAAGGATAATTATGATGGTGGGTCTTCCAGTTTTTGCTTCTTTGCTTCAGCAATTTACCTTTTCTAAGAAAAAAATAATACTCACAATAAGATCTTTATAATTTTAGAACACATTACAGAAATATCACTGCATAAATATGTAGATGACAGTATAACATAATACATTAAAACTAAGTTATACTAAATACTGTATTCTTTTTCCTATAGAGTGAACTGTACACTATATAGTAAATAAAGGTCGGTCCATACTGTAATATCATAATGTACTGTACCATCAAGCCTCATACCCAAACACTATGGAATGGGTCTTAGGATATGAAACTACTTCCAATATAATATATAGTAGATCAGTAACATACTGTTCCATATTGATAGAAATGAGAAGCTAGTTCATATAACCAGTCAGGTTCAATCTAATAATAGAAACACATAATAAATGGTCCACTCTCAGTATATTACTGAAGTACAATACTGGTCATACTTGACATCATTAACAATGAACAAAGTGTATGTCATACTGATGAGTGCAACAAGACAGAAACATCATTTGTATTATAACTATATTATCTACATGTACTTTTGTTATTGTTCAAATTGCTGTTGTATACATACAAATAATTTTTATTAAGAAGATATATTATTTAATGTGAAATATAGTATTACAATATTTATAATTAAAATTATAAGTATACTGTTTATTAATCTATCTTTTAAAAGGCTGTCTATAATCACTGGACTGGATTACTACATAGGACTGTTGATTGACCTTTTGACCTACATTGAAATTGCATTTCATAAATAGAAAGAGATGAACAGTACAAACCAAGTTATAAGTGTAGAGTACACTGTAAAAATTGATTTGTTGATTTAACCAATGTATTGTTATACAGGTTACACGTAGCAAACGTAGTATGATGTGAAAGTAAATATAACACTGTTTTGATTATTAATGTACTACTGTTTATGTAGCTATTAGTACATTAGCAGTGTTTTGTTTACTTTTACATCATACTAAGTTTGCTGCATGCAACCTATATAACAATACATTGGTTAAATCAACAAATCAATTTTTACAGTGTAGGTGGTAAGTAAATTTGTAAGCAGGTACATGTAAGAAATGTGAATGATTTGGACATATGTCCTTGTACACTGTTAATGAAAAGCTACCTAAATATCCGCATACTTCTAGGAGCAGTCCATTAACTTTGACTAGCTCTGTATTTAGTGTACTCAATGACATTAGGTAAATAGAATGTACCATCTATATGCTTGCTATTGTATAATGCTCTCTACAGCTCCACTGACAAGTGGTATGTCATACTGATGAGTGCAACAAGACAGAAACAACATTTGTATTATAACTATATTATGTACATGTACTATTGTTCAAATTGCTGTTGTATATATACAAAATCATTTTTATTAAGAAGATATATTATTTCATGTGAAATATAGTATTGCAATATTTATACTTAAATTTATAAGTATACTGTTTATTAATGTATCTTAAATGGCTGTCTATAATCACTGGACTGGATTACTATATAGGACTGTTGATTGACCTTTTGACCTCACAGAATTTTTATGAATCTGCCTATGTATCATCCCACCCATAATATTTAAATTACCAAGCTTCTTTATTGGCCACAAAAGAAAAGATTTCTTTTAAATTATCAATAATTCAATTTTAATTGGGTAGGTAATCTGTGAGCAGAGACAACAATTTTTGCGAAGTCAAAAGGTCAGTCCATTCCAGTGGCCTATTAGAAGACACTCCGTTTTCATAAAAGTATTGATTGTGATAGTACTATCCAGTATAACTTTAAATTTTGCCTAAATTAATTATAATGCTTTTCTGCATTCCATAATCCTGCAAGAATTGCCTTCATTGTTAATAATGTCAGATCCTACTATGTCTGTTTGACCAAAGTATGACCACTTATTAATAATTTAGGGGTGGGGTTATTATTGTACTAAAGGAAGTTTATATTGTTGATTCATCTGTGGCCCTTACTACTAGTTTGCTACAGTTGTTAATAATGTCTGATCCTGCTATGTCTGTTAGACCAAAGTATGACTAGTTAATAGAATTACTAGATACTCTAGTCAATTGGCATAAGTTTGGTGCTTTCTTACCTGGAATCAAGAGTGAACATATCCAAGTAATTGAATGTGACATCAGAGGAACTGACCTACAAAAAGCTGCTCTATTTTCAAAATGGCTTAGTGTTCATCCTGAGGCATCATGGCAGGACGTACTGTTTGCACTAGAAAAGTCACAAGAATATTCTCTAGCATCAAGAGTATATCAAAAACTTAACACAACTTTATCAACAGCTTCAACTATTTCTCAAGGTATATTATTGTAACAATTACAAATAATGGTGATATCATCTCTTCATGTAGATCCTCGATGGCAAGATGTACTCTCTGCACTAAACAAGTCACAAGAATATTCGTTAGTTTCAAAGGTGTATCAAAAGCTAAATACAACATCAACTACAGCTGCATGTATTTCTCAAGGTATCTAAATATTCATTGAAATTGGTTCAATATATTAGCTATCTCTCTATGTAGCTCCTGAAGAGTCTGTAAGAATTGTGAAGTTAGAAGATGCAGAGGAGGAAAAACAAGTTAAAATTACTTTGGGGTGCTTAAATAGAAATTTTAGTAACTTAATGGTAGTTGTTCGATCATCTCTTGATCATAAACTACAACATCAACAACTAGTACTAGTGGACTTTATTAGGTGGATTGAGCATCAAATGAACTTGGTTGGGAAACTGAGTGACGTAACTGATTTAAATGAGCTTTTTAAGAAACTACATCCATATTTTGACTTCATAGACTGTGAATTGATTGTTGATATGAGTGAACAGTTTCTCAATGATGAATATTTTGGGGAAGACAAAAGAAGTCTTGTCAGTGAACTTAAAGAACACATAGCTAAGGCTAATACACTTCGTTGCTCATTGACAGTGAAACAATTAAAAAGTCAACTGAAAAGCATATATTTTCCACATATTGGAGATTTATCAAATATGCCCCAAATTCAAATTGAGTTACATAATCCATGGAACAGAGCTACTATTGAAGGACTCTATCTACTAGTCCGACACTTACTACCTCATAAATTGAAGCAATCTCTTTTGAAATATATCACAATTGATACAGGCTCAGTTATCATTAAATACATTGTCCATGAATCAAAAGCTGATTGTCTCATAGCTTATGTTCATGGCAAGTTACACTTTATGCATCTCATTGGTGTTTTCAGTCTGACAATTAATGGTGAACCTATCATGAAAGAAGATGAGAATATAAACTTTACTTTTGAGTCAGCTCTTCTTGAAGCTTCAAACATTGGTCATAATGAAGCTATACAATTTCTCCTCAAGTTAGGAAGCGATGTGGATCATTATAATGAAAAAGGAACAACAGCACTTATGATAGCTAGTAAAGGTGGACATGAACAAATTGTACAATCACTGGTATCAGCTGGAGGTAATGTTAACATTCAAGATAATGAAGGCTGGACTGCCCTAATGATAGCTAGTTACTACAGTAATACCCAGGTCATTGAACAACTACTTAAAGAACATGCAGACATTAATATTCAGACCAACGAAGGCTGGAGTTCTTTAATGATTGCTAGTCAAAATGGTCATGCACAGGTTGTTGAACAACTACTCAAAAAACATGCAGATGTTAACATTCAAGATAATGAAGGTTGGACTGCCCTAATGATAGCTAGTTGCTACGGTAATACCCAGGTCATTGAACAACTACTTAAAGAACATGCAGGCGTTAATATTCAGACCAACGAAGGCTGGAGTTCTTTAATGATTGCTAGTCAAAATGGTCGTGCACAGGTTGTTGAACAACTACTCAAAGAACATGGAGACGTTAACATTCAAGATAATGAAGGTTGGACTGCCCTAATGATAGCTAGTTGCTACGGTAATACCCAGGTTGTTGAACAACTACTTAAAGAACATGCAGACGTTAATATTCAGACCAACGAAGGCTGGACTTCTTTAATGATTGCTAGTCAAAGTGGTCATACCAAGGTTATTGAACAACTCCTCAAAGAGCATGGAAATGTTAACATTCAGACCAATCATGGATGGACTGTCCTAATGATAGCTAGTCAAAATGGTCATACCCAGGTCATCGAACAACTACTTAAAGAACATGCAAACGTTAATATTCAGAACAAAGAAGGCAAGACTGCCCTAATGATAGCTAGTCAAAAAGGTCATACCCAGGTCATTGAACAACTACTCAAAGAGGATGCAGATGTTAATATTCAGAACAAAAACAGAACAACTGCCTTAATGCTAGCTAGTGGAAACGGTCATACACAGGTTGTTGAACTATTAGCCAAAGAACTTGTAGACATTGATGTTCAGATGAGAGATGGAAGTACAGCCTTAATGTTAGCTTGTTATTATGGACACCTTGAAGTAGCTGAGTGTTTACTACAATCATTTGCAGATCCTCATATAATAGCATACAATGGAACAACAGCATTTTCATTAGCAGCTTATAATGGTAACAGAGACCTTGTTAATATGTTGTTAGATAAAGCTGAACCCACTATTGATGAGATTGAAAAAGCAGTAGTAACATCATGTTATGGTGGTCACCCTACTCTCATTACCTTCCTCTCAAACAAACTTCCACACCTCAATAATGACCAGAGAGAACTACTAGACTCATGTGTTAAAGGAGATTTAGCTACGGTCATAACGAAGACATTAGACAGTCCAGATACTCCACTGGTACTTGGTCTTACTCCACTCATGGTAGCTTCATCATGTGGACATGTTGATATAGTGGATGCTCTCATACAAGCTGGAGCTGATGTTAATAAACAAGAAAATCATTTTGGATTCACCCCTTTGTTCTTTGCAGTAAGAGATAGTAAATCGTCTTCAATAACAGAGACACTTTTAATGTATGGTGCACATCCTAATGTCATTGCTGACAACAGTACACCATTAGATATAGCAAATAGAATTAAAGCAGAAACCATTAGTGAGCTACTAATCAGCTATGGAGGTCAGATAATATCACAATTACAGAGAAAAAAAGAGTACAAATTTTCAGAACTTCAGTCATCTTTACCAACATTAGGTGAAGAAGCCACTGCAAAACCATTATTAACAATAAATGAAATAAAAGATACTACAATGTATGAAGAGTCATACACTCGAAAAAGGAAGGCAATGGATAACTCTTTAGAAATACAAGGTTCCACATCTCCAATGAGCCCCAGAAAAAAGTTCAAGTGCGTAGCAATATCTAATTATGTATTCATTGAAAAACAAAACTTAATCACTTAATGAATAATGATAATGAATATTGATAGTCACTTTCTGTCTTCCTCTTTTTTGTAGGTTTTGAAGAAAAGATTGGTAGAGTTAGGAAAAAGTCATGTTAGATGAACTATTGAATAGTTAAAACTTTATTGTATAATAATTCATAAAATCAATGTGAGCGTGTTTGCTATAAGTAAATCCATTTCTGTTGAAGATCAAATTAAAATATACTTTAGGGAAAACAGTCACTGGTAATGAAATTATATACTTAAACTCTCAGTATTCACACATTTAGAAATACCATTGTAAAACAAGACAACAAGAAAGAAGTCAAACTACATTTTACTACTAAAAATTACTAACTATATACAGTGAACTAATATTTTTTAATGGTTGGAACTTAACAAATTTCTTGGACAATTCTATGTTTATGACTATAAATGCTTTATACTATAAAGTGCATTATATTGCAGCCTTCTCTCTCAATGACCAAGATTGAAATTGAAAACAAATTTGGTAATAATTTAGCCAAATGATATGTAATATACCAGCCCAATGTTAACTTAATTGTGATTTTATTTTTGTGAAGTACTGATACACAAAAACAAATTGTCTTATTACTTTGCATTATATTAATAAATTAAACATGGAGACTTATAATAACAAAATTTAAATTTTGCATATATGTTATCAAAACTATCAATATTTTGTGTTGAAAAACAACTATAAAGTGACAACATTTTGAACTAGTCTATTTGTTATGTAAGAAGCTAAAGGTAACAATACAGCTCCACTTTTATTAACCACCTATTGATAACTTCATTAAAGGCTGGTACTGTGTCATACTGAGTAAGCAGAGGTTTCTATTTGAGGAGATTAAACTATTTTAGTATAAGCTATATAGCCAGAATGTATTGTAGATGTATTTATTAAATAATGTATGATTCATTAAATAAATAAGAAATAAATCAAGAGTTATTTTAAAAATAACTTGTTAACCATATCTTTGAAAACATTCAATTTTGACACAAATGGCACCCCATAAAAGAGATCTAGTATATTGGTCATCATCTTGTCCTGTAATAAATGAATTATCCTTGTATGTATTAGTTTTAGTGATTTTAGCAACAGTGGTGGTAATCACCGGAATTAGGATGTGCTGAAAAATTTAATTTTACAATTATAAATAAAATTTGATTTAGAATGGCTCACTAAAATTATAGTATTTTCTAAATTTTGAAGAGCTAAATTAGCAGATACCTTGTGTCATGTATTGTTTGAAGATTATGATTTATTGATAGTTATATAGAACAACAGACACTAATCCATTCAAAACATACAATTATACAGGTTATCATATGTAATTAAAACAGACATAAGGTCATTCTCTAACATAACCATATATAACAGTAGCTATAGCCACATAGCCACTACTAGCATTCTTTGGGAAGCTCCTATAAGCTGCAAAATAGTGAACAAGTGGAAACTGGACATCTAATCTGTTTGTCTGTCTGTTCAGACATAGGTCTGTCACAATTCATCCATCCATCTGTCCATTTGTCAGGTTGTTCATTCATCCATTAACACAATGACATCTGTTATCAATAACAATCCATATGTTGATGATACAAGACATTCCATATTTGGTCAATATTTGTGGATTACACATCTCATGATATTGTAATACTATTGATTGTTACCACAGTTATTATAAAGACATCACATGATCATCAAGTGAAATTCTTATTATAACTGATGAACAATGAATATCACATGATGTGTAATATTGTACATCACATGATGTCTGTCTTTATGACAATTATTACCTTATAAGGTCAACAGCTATTGCATTCCTGTATTTACTGATCAAGTCATTGCTGTTTGCCAATTAGTAGTAGTTGTTGTCAATTGCCTACAACAATATAAAACTGATTATGTCAGGAGATCCTGCTATGTCTGTTAGACCAAAGTATGACCTGTTAATAGAATTATTAGATGCTCTAGTAAATTGGGAAAAGTTTGGCACTTTCTTACCCGGAATTAAGAGTGAACATATCCAAGTAATAGAACGTGATATCAGAGGAACTGACCAACAAAAAGCTGCTCTATTTTCAAAATGGCTCAGTGTTCATCCTGAGGCATCATGGCAGGATGTACTGTTTGCGCTAGAAAAGTCACAAGAACATTCTCTAGCATCAAGAATATATCAAAAACTTAACACAACTTTATCAACAGCTTCAACTATTTCTCAAGGTATATTATTGTAATAATTACAAATAATGTTGATCTCATCCCTTTATGTAGATCCTCGAGAACTTGTTAAAACAGTTGTGTTAGAAAATGAAGAGAAAGAAGAAGAACTTCAAACCACATTAGAACACCTTGATAGAAACTTTAGTATATTAATGGTAGCTGTTCGATCATCTCTTGATCATAAACTACAACATCAACAACTAGTACTAGTGGACTTTATTAGATGGATTGAACATCGAATGAACTGGGGTGGGGAACTTAGTAATGTCATTGACATAAATGAGCTTATCAAGAAACTACAGCCATATTTTGACTTCTTAGACTGTGGTTTGATTGTGGATATGAGTGAACAGTTTCTTAAAGATATTCCCTTTGGTGACAATGGCCTTGTCAGTCAACTTAAAAAACATAAGGTTGAAGCTAAAAACCTTCGTTCTTCATCTACAGTAAAACAGCTCCGAGATGACCTTAAAAAGATCTACTTTCCACATCATACAAATCCATCAAACATGCCTCAAATCTATATTGCATTAAACAGTACATGGGATGAAGCTAATATTAAACAACTTTATCTACTAATAGGACATTTACTACCTTACAAGTCAAAACAATCAATTTTGAAGTATATTGAGATTCATACAGGCTCAGTTCATATCAAATACATTGTCCATGAATCAAATGCTGATTGTCTCATAGCTTATGCTCAAGGAAAACTACAATTTATGCGTCTCATTGGTATCTTTGGTCTAACAATTAATGGAGAACCTATCCTGGATGAAGATGAGAATATGAACTTCACATTTGAGTCAGCTCTTCTTAAGGCTGCAAAAGCTGGTCATAATGAAGCTACACAATTTCTCCTCAAATTAGGAGGTGATGTAGACCATTGTAATGAAAAAGGTAGAACAGCACTTATGATAGCTTGTAAAAGTGGACATGAACAAGTTGTACTAACACTGGTATTAGCTGGAGGTAATGTTAACATTCAAGATAATGAAGGTAGGACTGGCCTAATGATAGCTAGTCAAAATAATCATACTCAGGTTGTTGAAGAACTACTCAAAGAGCATGCAGACATTAATACTCAGAACAAAGAAGGGGTGACTGCCCTAATGATAGCTAGTGAAAAAGGTCATACAAAGATCGTTGAACAACTACTCAAAGAGCATGCAGACATTAACATTCAAGATAACGAAGGCTGGACTGCCCCAATGATAGCTAGTCAAAATGGTCATACCCAGGTGATTGAACAACTACTCAAAGAGCATGCAGACGTTAATACTCAGAACAAAGAAGGTGTGACTCCCCTAATGCTAGCTAGTCAAAATGGTCATACTAACATCATTGAACAACTACTGAAAGAACATGCAGACGTTAATATTCAGAGCAAAAATGGATGGACCGCTCTAATGATAGCTAGTCAAAATGGTCATACCCAAGTTGTTGAACAACTACTCAAAGAACATGCAGACATTAATATTCAGAACAATAAAGAGTGCACTGCCCTAATGATAGCTAGTCAAAATGGTCATAGCCACATCGTTGAACAACTACTTAAAGAGCATGCAGACGTTAATACTCAGAACAAAGAAGGTGTGACTGCCCTAATGCTAGCTAGTGAAAATGGTCATACCGAGGTCATTGAACAACTACTCAAAGAGCATGCAGACATTAATACTCAGAACAAAGAAGGTGTGACTGCCCTAATGCTAGCTAGTCAAGATGGTCATACTAACATCATTGAACAACTACTCAAAGAGCATGCAGACGTTAATACTCAGAACAAAGAAGGTGTGACTGCCCTAATGCTAGCTAGTCAAAATGGTCATACTAACATCATTGAACAACTACTAAAAGAACATGCAGACGTTAATATTCAGAGCAAAAATGGATGGACCGCTTTAATGCTAGCTAGTCAATATGGTCAAACCCAAGTTGTTGAACAACTACTCAAAGAACATGCAGACATTAATATTCAGAACAATAAAGAGTGCACTGCCCTAATGATAGCTAGTCAAAATGGTCATAGCCACATCGTTGAACAACTACTTAAAGAGCATGCAGACGTTAATACTCAGAACAAAGAAGGTGTGACTGCCCTAATGCTAGCTAGTGAAAATGGTCATACCCAGGTCATTGAACAACTACTCAAAGAGCATGCAGACGTTAACATTCAGAACAATAAAGAGTGGACTGCCCTAATGATAGCTGGTCAAAATGGTCATAGCCAGGTGATTGAACAACTACTCAAAGAGCATGCAGACGTTAATACTCAGAACAAAAAAGGTGTGACTGCCCTAATGCTAGCTAGTCAATATGGTCATACTAACATCATTGAACAACTACTAAAAGAACATGCAGACGTTAATATTCAGAGCAAAAATGGATGGACTGCTCTAACGATAGCTAGTCAAAATGGTCATAGCCAGGTGATTGAACAACTACTCAAAGAGCATGCAGACGTTAACATTCAAGATAATGAAGACTGGACTGCCCTAATGATAGCTAGTCAAAGTGGTCATACTCAGGTCGTTGAACTACTACTCAAAGAGCATGCAGACATTAACATCCAAGATAACGAAGGCTTGACTGCCCTAATGATAGCTAGTCAAAATGGTCATATCCACGTCATTGAACAACTACTCAAAGAGGATGCGGACACTAATATTCAGAACAAAAATGGATGGACTGCTCTAATGATAGCTAGTCAAAATGGTCATACCCAACTCGTTAATCTACTTCTTAAAGAGGATGCAGATGTTAATATTCTAGCAAAAAACAAAGCAACTGCCATAATGATTGCTAGTGCAAATGGTCACACACAGGTTGTTGAACTATTAACTAAAGAACTTGTAGACATTGATGTTCAGAAAAGAGATGGAAGTACAGCCTTAATGTTAGCTTGTTATTATGGACATGTTGAAGTAGCTGAGTGTTTACTACAATCATTTGCAGATCCTCATATAATAGCATACAATGGATCAACAGCATTTTCATTAGCAGCTTATAGTGGTAACAGAGACCTTCTTAATATGCTGTTAGATAAAGCTGAACCAACTACTAATGAGATTGAAAAAGCAGTAGTAACATCATGTTATGGTGGTCACCCTACTCTCATTACCTTCCTCTCAAACAAACTTATGTACCTCACTAATGGCCACAGAGAACTACTAGACTCATGTGTTAAAGGAGATTTAGCTACAGTCATAATGAAGACATTAGATAGTCCAGATGCTCCACTAGTACTTGGTCTTACTCCACTCATGGTAGCTTCATCATGTGGACATGTTGATATAGTGGATGCTCTCATACAAGCTGGAGCTGATGTCAATAAACATGAGAGTCATTTTGGGTTCACTCCTTTGTTCTTTGCAGTAAGAAGTAGTAAATCATCTTCAATGATAGAGACCCTCTTAATGTATGGTGCTCATCCTAATGTCATTGCTGACAACTGTACACCCTTGGATGTAGCTAATGAGGAAACCATTGGAGAGCTACTAATCAGCTATGGAGGTCAGACAATATCACAATTACAGAGAAAAAAAGAATATGAATTTTCAGAAATTCAGTCACCATTACAAACATTAGGTGAAGTAAAAGTCATGGCCAAATCACTAACACATGATGATGAAATGAAAGATATAACAACGTGTGAAGAATCAAGTTATACACTCAAGATGAAGATAAAGGAAAAGACTTCAGAAATACAAAGTTTCATATCTCTACCGAGTTCATTTACTTAAACCGTCATTATTCACAAATTCAGAAATACCAGTGTAAACTAAAAAGAAGTCAAAATTAAAGAACTTGATTTTATTGCTAAAAATGATTTTATAGTATTAAGTTTATACTGTCTGTCATATTTCGTAGTTTTGCTTATTAATATCTATTTAGTATTTATAATAGCAGATTTCAATTTCAATCTTTGTCATTGAGAGAGAAGGCTACTATATTAAGAGGTCTGTCACAATTCATCCAAGCATTTATCCATCCATCTGTCCATTTGTCAATTGTTCATTCATCCATTAACACAATGACATCTGTTATCAATAACAATTCATATGTTGATGATACAAGACATTCCATATTTGGTCAATATTTGTGGATTACACATCACATGACATTATTGATTGTCTCCATAGTTATTATAAGGACATCACATGATCATCAAGTGATATTCTTATTATAACTGATGGACAATGAATATCACATGATGTGTAATATTGTACATCACATGATGTCTGTCTTTACGACAATTATTAACTTATAAGGTCAACAGCCATTGTATTCCCGTATTTACTGATTAAGTCATTACTGTTTGCCAACTAGTAGTTGCTATTTGTTCCCTACAATATAAAGTTAATAATGTCAGGAGATCCTTCTATGTCTGTTAGACCAAAGTACGACCTGTTAATAGAATTATTAGATGCTCTAGTAAATTGGGAAAAGTTTGGCACTTTCTTACCTGGAATTAAGAGTGAACATATTCAAGTAATAGAACGTGATATCAGAGGAACTGACCTACAAAAAGTTGCTCTTTTTTCAAAATGGTTCAGTGTTCATCCTGAACCATCATGGCAAGATGTACTGTTTGCCCTAGAAAAGTCACAAGAACATTCTCTAACATCAAGAGTATATCAAAAACTGAACACAACTTTATCAACAGTTTCAACTATTTCTCAAGGTATATTATTGTAATAATTACAAATAATGTTGATGTCATCTCATCATGTAGATCCTCGAGAAGTTGTTGAAAAAGTTGTGTTAGAAAATGAAGAGAAAGAAAAAGAACTTCAAAGTACATTAGAACACCTTGATAGAAACTTTAGTGTATTAATGGTAGCTGTTCGATCATTTCTTGATCATAAACTACAACATCAACAACTAGTACTAGTGGACTTTATTAGATGGATTGAACATCGAATGGAGTGGGTTGGGCAACTCAGTAGCATCATTGACTTTGATGAAATTTTTCTAAAACTACATCCATATTTTGACTTTTTAGATTGTGGCTTAATTGTTGATATGAGTGAACAGTTTCTTAAAGATATTCCATTTGGTGACAATGGCCTTGTCAGTCAACTTAAAGAACATAAGGTTGAAACTAAAAACCTTTGTTCTTCATCTACAGTGAAACAGCTCCGAGATGACCTTAAAAAGATCTACTTTCCACATCATACAAATCCATCAAACATGCCTCAAATCTATATTGCATTAAACAGTACATGGGATGAAGCTAATATTAAACAACTTTATCTACTAATAGGACATTTACTACCTTACAAGTCAAAACAATCAATTTTGAAGTATATTGAGATTCATACAGGCTCAGTTCATATCAAATACATTGTCCATGAATCAAATGCTGATTGTCTCATAGCTTATGCTCAAGGAAAACTACAATTTATGCGTCTCATTGGTATCTTTGGTCTAACAATTAATGGTGAACCTATCCTGGAAGAAGATGAGAATATGAACTTCACATTTGAGTCAGCTCTTCTTAAGGCTGCAAAAGCTGGTCATAATGAAGCTATACAATTTCTCTTCAAACTAGGAGGTGATGTGGACAATTGTAATGAAGAAGATAGAACAGCAATTATGATAGCTGGTAAAGGTGGACATGAACAAGTTGTACTAACACTGGTATTAGCTGGAGGTAATGTTAACATTCAAGAAAATTAAGGCTGGACTGCCCTAATGCTAGCTAGTCAAGATGGTCATACCCAGGTCGGTTGAACAACTACTCAAAGAGCATGCAGATGTTAATATTTACAACAAAGAAGGTGTGACTGCCCTAATGAAAGCTAGTGAAAAAGGTCATACAGAGATCATTGAACAACTACTTAAAGAGCATGCATATGTTAACATTCAAGTTAACGATGGCTGGACTGCCCTAATGCTAGCTAGTCAAAATGGTCATACCCAAATTGTTGAACAACTACTCAAAGAGCATGCAGATCTTAACATTCAACATAACGAAGGCTGGAATGCCCTAATCATAGCTAGTCAAAACGGTCATACCCAGGTTGTTGAACAACTACTTAAAGAGTGTGCAGACGTTAATATTCAGAACAATGATGGATGGACTGCCCTAATGATAGCTAGTCAAAATGGTCATACCCAGGTTGTTGAACAGTTACTTAAAGAAGATGTATACGTTAATATTCAAGAAAAAAATGGATGGACTGCCCTAATGATTGCTAGTCAAAGTGGTCATGCCAAGGTTATTGAACAACTACTCAAAGAGCATGCAAATGTTAACATTCAGACCAATCACGGATGGACTGCCCTAATGATAGCTAGTCAAAATGGTCATACCCAGGTCATCGAACAAATACTTAAAGAACATGCAGACGTTAATATTCAGAACAAAGAAGGCAAGACTGCCCTAATGATAGCTAGTCAAAAAGGTCATACCCAGGTCATTGAACAACTACTCAAAGAGGATGCAGATGTTAATATTCAGAACAAAAACAGAACAACTGCCTTAATGCTAGCTAGTCGAAACGGTCATACACAGGTTGTTGAACTATTAACTAAAGAACTTGTAGACATTGATGTTCAGATGAAAGATGGAAGTACATCCTTAATGTTAGCTTGTTATTATGGACATCTTGAAGTAGCTGAGTGTTTACTACAATCATTTGCAGATCCTCATATAATAGATTACAATGGATCAACAGCATTTTCATTAGCAGCTTATAATGGTAACAGAGACCTTGTTAATATGCTGTTAGATAAAGCTGAACCCACTATTGATGAGATTGAAAAAGCAGTAGTAACATCATGTTATGGTGGTCACCCTACTCTCATTACCTTCCTCTCAAACAAACTTCCACACCTCAATAATGACCAGAGAGAACTACTAGACTCATGTGTTAAAGGAGATTTAGCTACGGTCATAACGAAGACATTAGATAGTCCAGATACTCCACTGGTACTTGGTCTTACTCCACTCATGGTAGCTTCATCATGTGGACATGTTGATATAGTGGATGCTCTCATACAAGCTGGAGCTGATGTCAATAAACAAGAAAATCATTATGGATTTACCCCTTTGTTCTTTGCAGTAAGAGATAGTAAATCGTCTTCAATAACAGAGACACTCTTAATGTATGGTGCACATCCTAATGTCATTGCTGACAACAGTACACCATTAGATATATCAAATAGGATTAAAGAGAATACCATTAGTGAGCTACTAATCAGCTATGGAGGTCAGATAATATCACAATTACAGAGAAAAAAAGAATACAAATTTTCAGAACTTCAGTCATCTTTACCAACATTAGGTGAAGAAGCCACTGCAAAACCATTATTAACAATAAATGAAATAAAAGATACTACAATGTATGAAGAGTCATACACTCGAAAAAGGAAGGCAATGGATAACTCTTTAGAAATACAAGGTTCCACATCTCCAATGAGCCCCAGAAAAAAGTTCAAGTGCGTAGCCATTCCTAATTATGTATTCATTGAAAAACAAAACTTAATCACTTAATGAATAATGATAATGATATTGATAGTCACTTTCTGTTATCCTCTTTTTTGTAGGTTTTGAAGAAAAGATTGGTAGAGTTAGGAAAAAGTCATGTTAGATGAACTATTGAATAGTTAAAACTTTATTGTATAATAATTCATAAATTCAATGTGAGCGTGTTTGCTATAAGTACGTCCATCTCTGTTGAAGATCAAATTAAAGTGTACTTTAGGGAAAACAGACTGTCACTGGTAATGAAATTATATACTTAAACTCTCAGTGCTCACACATTTAGTAATACCAGTGTAAAACAAGACAACAAGAAGGATGTCAAAAATACATCTTACTACTAAAAATTACTAACTATATACAGTGAACTAATATTTTTTAATGGTTGGAACTTAACAAATTTCTTGGACAATTCTATGTTTATGACTACAAATGCTTTATACTATAAAGTGCATTATATTGCAGCCTTCTCTCTCAATGACCAAGATTGAAATTGAAAACAAATTTGGTAATAATTTAGCCAAATGATATGTAATATACCAGCCTAATGTTAACTTAATTGAAATTTAATTTTTGTGAAGTACTGATACACAAAAAAACAAATTGTCTTACTTTGTTTTAATAACATGGCAGACTTTTAGCAATAACAAAATTTAAATTTTGCATATATGTTATCATAACTATCAATATTTTGTGTTCAAAAACAACTATAAAGTGACAACATTTTGAACTAGTCTATTTGTTATGTAAGAAGCTAAAGGTAACAATACAGCTCCACTTTTATCAACCATCTATTGGTAACTTCATTAAAGGCTGGTACTGTGTCATACTGAGTATGTTTCTATTTGAGGTTTTTATTTGAGGAGATTAAACTATTTTAGTATAAGCTATATAGCCAGAATGTATTGTAGATGTATGTATTAAATAATGTATGATTTATTAAATAAATAAGAAATAAATCAAGAGTTATTTTAAAAAAACTTGTTAACTGTATCATTGTACACATTCAATTTTGACACAAATGGCACCCCATAAAAGAGATTTAGTATATTGGTCATCATCTTGTCCTGTAATAAATGAATTATCCTTGTGTGTATTAGTTTTAGTGATTTTAACAACAGCAATGGTAATCATTGGAATTTGGATGTGCTGAAAAATTTGATTTTTACAATTATAAATAAAATTTCATATAGAATAGCTCACTAAAATTATAGTATTTTCTAAATTTTGAAGAGCTAAATTAGCAGATACCTTGTGTCATCTAATCTGTTTGTCTGTCTGTTCAGACATAGGTCTGTCACAATTCATCCAAGCATTTATCCATCCATCTGTCCATTTGTCAGTTGTTCATTTATCCATCAACACAATGACATCTGTTATCAATAACAATCCATATGTTGATAATACCAGACATTCCATATTTGGTCAATATTTGTGGATTACACATCACATGATATTGGTATACTATTGATTGTTACCACAGTTATTATAAGGGCATCACATGATCATCAAGTGAAATTCTTATTATAACTGATGGACAATGAATATCACATGATGTGTAATATTGTACATCACATGATGTCTGTCTTTATGACAATTATTACCTTATAAGGTCAACAGGTATTGCATTCCTGTATTTACTGACAAGTCATTGCTGTTTGCCAATTAGTAGTAGTTGTTGTCAATTGCCTACAACAATATAAAACTGATTATGTCAGGAGATCCTGCTATGTCTGTTAGACCAAAGTATGACCTGTTAATAGAATTATTAGATGCTCTAGTAAATTGGGAAAAGTTTGGCACTTTCTTACCCGGAATTAAGAGTGAACATATCCAAGTAATAGAACGTGATATCAGAGGAACTGACCAACAAAAAGCTGCTCTTTTTTCAAAATGGCTCAGTGTTCATCCTGAAGCATCATGGCAGAATGTACTGTTTGCCCTAGAAAAGTCACAAGAACATTCTCTATCATCAAGAGTATATCAAAAACTTAACACAACTTTATCAACAGCTTCAACAATTTCTCAAGGTATATTATTGTAATAATTACATATAATGTTGATCTCATCCCTTTATGTAGATCCTCGAGAACATGTTAAAACAGTTGTGTTAGAAAATGAAGAGAAAGAAGAAGAACTTCAAACCACATTAGAAGACCTTGATAGAAACTTTAGTGTATTAATGGTAGCTGTTCGATCATCTCTTGATCATAAAGTACAACATCAACAATTAGTACTAGTGGACTTTATTAGATGGATTGAACATCGAATGAACTGGGGTGGGGAACTTAGTAATGTCATTGACATAAATGAGCTTATCAAAAAACTACAGCCATATTTTGACTTCTTAGACTGTGGTTTGATTGTTGATATGAGTGAACAGTTTCTTAAAGATATTCCCTTTGGAAACAATGGCCTTGTCAGTCGACTTAAAGAACATAAGGTTGAAGCTAAAAACCTTCGTTCTTCATCTACAGTAAAACAGCTCAGAGATGACCTTAAAAAGATCTACTTTCCACATCATACAAATCCATCAAACATGCCTCAAATCTATATTGCATTAAACAGTACATGGGATGAAGTTAATATTAAACAACTTTATCTACTAATAGGACATTTACTACCTTACAAGTCAAAACAATCAATTTTGAAGTACATTGAAATTCATACAGGCTCAGTTCATATTAAATACATTGTCCATGAATCAAATACTGATTGTCTCATAGCATATGCTCAAGGCAAGCTACAATTTATGCGTCTCATTGGTATCTTTGGTCTAACAATTAATGGTGAACCTATCCTGGAAGAAGATGAGAATATGAACTTTACATTTCAATTAGCTCTTCTTGAAGCTGCAAAATCTGGTCACAATGAAGCTCTACAATTTCTCCTCAAGTTACGAGGTGATGTAGACCATTGCAATGAAAAAGGCATATCAGCACTTATGCTAGCTAGTGAAGGTGGACATGAACAAGTTGTACTAACACTGGTATTAGCTGGAGGTAATGTTAACATTCAAGATAATGAAGGCTGGACTGCCCTAATGATAGCTAGTCAAAATGGTCATACCCAGGTCGTTGAACAACTACTCAGAGAGCATGCAGACGTTAATATTCAGAACAAAAATGGATCAACTGGCCTAATGATAGCTAGTCAAAATGGTCATACCCAAGTTGTTGAACGACTACTCAAAGACCATGCAGACGTTAATATTCAGAACAAAAATGAATGGACTGCCCTAATGCTAGCTAGTCAAAATGGTCATACCCAAGTTGTTGAACAACTACTCAAAGAGCATGCAGACATTAACATTCAATATAATGAAGGCTGGACTGCCCTAATGATAGCTAGTCAAAATGGTCATTCCTACGTCGTTGAACAACTACTCAAAGAGCTTGAAGATGTTAATATTCAGAATAAAAATGGATCAACAGCCCTAATGATAGCTAGTCAAAATGGTCATACCCAAGTTGTTGAACGATTACTCAAAGAGCATGCAAACGTTAATATTCAGAACAATGATGGATGGACTGCCCTAATGCTAGCTAGTCAAAATGGTCATACTAACATCGTTGAACAACTACTAAAAGAACACGCAGATGTTAATATTCAGAGCAAAAATGGATGGACCGCCCTAATGATAGCTAGTCAAGATGGTCATACCCAAGTTGTTGAACAACTACTCAAAAAACATGCAGACGTTAATACTCAGACCAATGATGGATGGACGGTACTAATGATAGCTAGTCAAAATTCTGATTCCCACATCATTGAACAACTACTCAAAGAGCGTGCAGATATTAATATTCAGAACAAAAATGGATCAACTGCCCTAATGATAGCTAGTCAAAATGATCATACCCAAGTTGTTGAACGACTACTCAAAGAACATGCAGACGTTAATATTCAGAACAAAAATGGACGGACCGCCCTAATGCTAGCTAGTCAAAATGGTCATACCCAAGTTGTTGAACAACTACTCAAAGAGCATGCAGACATTAACATTCAACATAATGAAGGCTGGACTGCCCTAATGATAGCTAGTCAAAATGGTCATTCCCAAGTTGTTAAACAACTACTCAAAGAACATGCAGACGTTAATATTCAGAATAAAAATGGATCAACAGCCCTAATGCTAGCTAGTCAAAATGGTCATACCCAAGTTGTTGAACAACTACTCAAAGAGCATGCAGACATTAACATTCAACATAATGAAGGCTGGACTGCCCTAATGATAGCTAGTCAAAATGGTCATTCCCAAGTTGTTAAACAACTACTCAAAGAACATGCAGACGTTAATATTCAGAATAAAAATGGATCAACAGCCCTAATGATAGCTAGTCAAAATGGTCATACCCAAGTTGTTGAACAATTACTTAAAGAGGATGCAGATATTAATATTCAGAACAAAGAAGGTGTGTCTGCCCTAATGAAAGCTAGTGAAAAAGGTCATACCCAAGTTGTTGAACGACTACTCAAAGAGCATGCAGACGTTAATATTCAAGATAATGAAGGCTGGACTGCCCTAATGCTAGCTAGTCAAAATGGTCATACCCAGGTCATTGAACAATTACTTAAAGAGGATGCAGACATTAATATTCGGAACAAAATAAGAGTAACTGCCCTAATGATAGCTAGTGAAAATGGTTATACACAGGTTGTTGAACTATTAGCTAAAGAACTTGTAGACATTGATGTTCAGATGAAAGATGGAAGTACTGCCTTAATGTTAGCTTGTTATAATGGACATGTTGAAGTAGCTGAGTGTTTACTACGATCGTTTGCAGATCCTCATATAATAGATTACAATGGATCAACAGCATTCTCATTAGCAGCTTACAATGGTAACAGAGACCTTGTTAATATGCTGTTAGATAAAGCTGAACCCACTATTGATGAGATTGAAAAAGCAGTAGTACTATCATGTTATGGTGGTCACCCTACTCTCATTACCTTCCTCTCAAACAATCTTCCACACCTCACTAATGACCAGAGAGAACTACTAGACTCGTGTGTTAAAGGAGATTTAGGTGCAGTTATAATGAAGACATTAGATAGTCCAGATACTCCACTGGTACTTGGTCTTACTCCACTCATGGTAGCTTCATCATGTGGACATGTTGATATAGTGGATGCTCTTATACAAACTGGAGCTGATGTTAATAAACAAGAAAGTCATTTAGGGTTAACTCCTTTGTTCTTTGCAGTAAGAGGTAGTAAATCATCTTTAATAATAGAGACCTTGTTAATGTGTGGTGCTCATCCTAATTTCAATGCTGACAACAGTACACCATTGGATGTAGCTGATAAGGAAATCATTAGAAAGCTACTAATCAGCTGTGGAGGTCAGAAAGTATCACAATTACAGGGAAAGAAAGAATATGAATTTTCAGAACTTCAGTCACCATTACAAACAATAGGTGAAGTAAAAGTCATGGCCAAATCATTAACATATGATGATGAAATAAAAGATATAACAACATATGAAGAATCAAGTTATACACTCAAGATGAAGGTAAAGGAAAAGACTTCAGAAATACAAAGTTTCATATCTCTACCAAGTTCATTTACTTAAACCGTCATTATATGCAAATTCAGAAATACCAGTTTAAACTAAAAAGAAGTCGAAATTAAAGAACTTGATTTTACTGCTAAAAATGATTTTATAGTTATTAGGTTTATACTGTCATATTTCATAGTTTTGCTTAATAATATCTTTTTAGTATTTACAATAGCAGATTTCAATTTCAATCTTTGTCATTGAGAGAGAAGGCTACTATATTAAGAGTGATTTGTAATTATATAAATAATCAATTGAAGTGAATAAGTAATTGATTCTAAATTTTTCTATATTAAATAGCTTTTTCTAAAGCAAAATATTAGGTGCTTTAATCATGCATCCATTTGAGTGTCAAACTACAGCTATTTAATGATATTACTGTATGGTTAGTACTTTTGTTTGAAATTTAATTATAACTTATAATTTTTAATAATTTTTGTGAAACCTCCAATATGTAAAATAACATTTTATTTCATCCATCCTGGCAGACATGAAGTAATTATGAAATTTCACTCTTGCATAGATTTTTAAATTGAAGCTTTGTGTTCAAAAAACAGCTGTATATATAATGGTAGTATTTTGAACTAGCTTGTCTATTTGTGATATAAGATGCAAGAGAGACAACTTAGCAGTATAGCTATATTTTTTATCAAGCACCTATTGGGAACTTTATTCAAGGCTGGTAATGTGTCATACTGAGTAAGGGGAGGTTGCTATTTGAGGAGATCAAACTATTTTACTATAGCTTATATAGCCAGAGTGTATTGTAGATAGAGTGTGCTGTAATGTGATGTAAAACAGTTGCAAGCTGAGGAGCCACAGGTCTGAGGATATGTTCTTTATATCATACTATACTGTAAATGTAATATAGTATGATGTGTGTTGGATTATAACCTGTTTACAATAGAAATTCAAAGTATTATCACAGCCCTGTATCTGATATAGTGCTGTGATGTTTACTCTATAGCTGGATAACGTATATATATAATATTTAATAGTATTCAGTCAGTATTACATGTACTATACCTGGTAATGGTAGTATGTGTAATGTACCAATAACTGCTAGTCTCTGACTTCATACAATCCCAAATAACTGCATGTCTGGTAGTCTGTATTGTAATTGTTTATCAATTAACTTGTAATAATAAGTAGGTGTGGCTAATTATATAATAAATTATAATTAAAGATAATTATGATGGAGTGTCTTCCAGTTTTTGCTTCTTTGCTTCAGCAATTTCTCTTTTCTAAGGAATGACAAAATTGAATAATACTCACATATGATCTCTAAAACTCTAGAACACATTACAGAAATATCATTGTATAAATATGTAGATGACAGTATAATATAATACATTAAAACTAAGTTAGTAAGTTATACTAAATATTGAACTCTTTTTCCTATAGTAGTGAATTGTACATTGTATAGTAAATAAAGATTCGTACTGTAATTATTATATCATAATGTACTGTACTAGCTAGTCTCACACCCAAACACTAGGGAATGGGTCTTAGGATATGAGACTATTTCTAGTCATTCTATACAGTAGATTAGTAACATACTGTTCCATATTGATAAAAATGAGGAGCTAGTTCATATAACCAGTCAGGTTCAATCTAATAATAGAAACACATAACAGATGGTCCACTCTCAGTATATTACTGAAGTACAAAGTCTTACCACAGTGATATCTCTCATGAATAACTTTGATGTTTGAATTACTTCATTGAACACAACCCTAAGATGAAAAGGTAAAAGACAGAGTGAAATAATTAATGTTCAAACATACCATTGAGGACATCTCTCTTCAAATAGAACTGATGATGGATGGATATGAATGTCATGATTACCTCTAATAGTTCTAATAATAAATAATGACAGGGACATATGTACATATAACCAGTAAAGACTTACTTATAACAACCTGTATAATGAAGACGAGCAGCATGGACAAAGAATCCAGAGACAATGCAACGTTGTATTGGTCTAGGATCAGCTGTGTATGTGTGTGTGTGTGCGTGTGTGTGTGTGTGTGTGTGTGTGTGTGAGAGAGAGAGAGAGAGAGAGAGAGAGAGAGAGAGTCTAAGACACAGTTTACATTCTATCTTAACTTACATCCACATGATACTAGTTTGACTTTAAATCTTTGTAACATTTTTCTTAACTGTTCTCTGATACTTACAGCTCTAGTTAAACCTACAACAATAAACTTATCACATATCTCTACATTAAGTGCTCACTTTTGTAATGTATAAAATTTTGTTGACACCATCTTGAATTCTTCTCATACTAATAAACATTTATTACTTATATTATATTATTTACTATTATTAACTGACTCTAATAAAGGCATTGTAGACATTAAGTAATGTTAAATGATCACCTTCATAAACACAGAATAGACGTTTAGCTTGAGCCTAGATAGATATATCATGAGGAGGATTGGACAGTTGGATAATGGACTAGATGTAAAGACAACCAGATAGAATAGTAACTTACAGCATTAGCTTTTTGTCTTGTTGGTTGATGAAATACTTGTTGTATTTGTAACATAGCTGTGATTGTTAGTATCTCCTCTGAACAACCGAATGTATCTATTTAGTATTCACAGATGGTAACAGGATCATAAAACAAGTTGAGAAAACTGGATTATCTTGTTTCTAACCTGATAATAGTAGCATTCTTGCAAACATTGGATTTAAAGGAAACTCAGCCATTTTCATACCAAGAGGATGTGTTAATTTACCATCATCATCTAATGCTATAGAGAGATACATGTACATTTATCACATAGCAATGTCTTAATAGTAATTAATGAACAGACAATAAGAATTAATTAATATAGCTAAAATAAATGACAAATAATCACACCTCCTAATGCATACAATAACTCCAGTCCTTGTAATAAACATTCTGCTGGTGGAGGCTAGAAAATATAACAACATTAACACTGATATATCATATAGTACTACTACTGGTATCTAACATACTGATAGGTAGTCAAATCTTAGCACATTATCAACACCTAACGCTTTAAGTTGTAATACTACTGGTGCCATACTACTTCTCTGCATTTCTGCTACAGTAGTTCTGTCAAGAGATTTATATGATTCTTCTAATAAGGAGGAGAGAGAGAGAGCAAAGGAGGGAAGTCAAGAGAGAGAGAGACATTACAATAGACAACAATACCTGTGTATAATCTGTATGCTTTTCCAGAACGTAGTCTACCAGCTCTTCCTGATCTTTGTAGAGCAGATGATTGAGATATTGGTACAATAACTAAGGACTCTGAATGGAGAGAGAAAGAGAGAGAGAGAGAGAGAGAGAGAGAGAGAGAGAGAGAGAGAGATAATGATGAAGTTACATATTTAAAAGTAAAACTACCTAAACATGTCTTGGGAGAGAATGCTTTCAATTTCACAAATCCACAATCAATTACTACAACATAACATACAAGATCTGTTATATGTACATATCATTAGGTACCATTAACTATTCCATTAATTGTCACTGAGGTCTCTGCTATGTTAGTAGCCACTATAACCTGCATAAAAATAAGATTGTAAATTAAATAGGATTGATAGTTAAGCTAAGATTGAACCCAGGATGCTCTAAATAATATTCAATATTATGAGCCATTAAAGTCGTGATGAGGAGAAACAGCAGTACATACATACCACAGAGTATGCAGAGTTAGTTGAGCAATTACAATAAGTGCCCTTCTAGATAGTTCCGTTAATGGTGACTAACTGAATTTGACCCAATGTAATCATCCTCATGTTCATATATTGTCTCCATTAACCAGGCTCAATTTTACAGAAGACCAGTAAGAAAGTCTGAGATCAGCATACTTTAATACTGATCCATAACTTCTAAACCCTAAGGGTAAATAGACATGTGGCCTGAAGTTCAGACTGTCCCACTGGGCCATGCCAGTAGGTCAGGTTGTCCTACTGAGCTTCCAACTTCCATACTACAAGTTACTGAGGAGAGTTAACTTGAAGACTCTCTCTTCAAGATTTACTTGTTACATATAAACAGAATTGGACCTAGTACATTCCACACACTAATCGCATGTTATTATCTGAACCACTAGACCTTGGATAAGGAGGCAGTACAAACTTACACAATACTCTCTAATTAACTACTAGAGAAAATACCAGCCGTTCACTATAGAGAATATAAGCAATATACCTACATATTATAATATAAATTATAAGCATACTGTTATACCTAAACCTACTAACTCCCTAAGTTTATGATGTTTAAACTAACACTACCAGTATAAAGCTGATTAACAAGTGACAGTGTTTGCTATACCTTTCGAGAATTTGGAGGTGTTCTTTGAAAAACTTGAATCTGCAAAGAAAGAGTTACAATCCCTTCAATATAGTCTTGATAAACTGGTTTTCCAAACCTGTTCTGAATAAGGAAGACCACCATAAAGTGGGAGTGGTAACAGTTGCAATCCTTTAGTGGTACGTTCAGCATGTTCCCTCAACAATGTGACAGCTCTCTCCACTTCTTCCTGTGTACTAACAACATTAACATACAACTTCCTTCCCTCCATTACCTGCCCAGTAAGAAAGGCCAGTACATCTCCTTCAGGTTGTTCTCTGTGTATAGCTAATACAGTGTCCACTGTTGATGTGACATAGTTAGCTACAGGCCTAAGAATAATATGGAGTAACGAATTAAGAGATATTGAAATCTGATATTCAGGTTCTAGTCAGTGAGGGCTTTACCATACTTAGTGGTAACTTACGTTTTTACATGATATATATCAACATCGTAACTACGTCCTTCAATGCTCATAATAACAGCAGTATCTTTACTAGGATCTGTTTTATCAGTATTAGTCTCAAAGAATGATTTAAATAACTAGTTAAAAATTAATAATAATTATTAATAATTAAAGGAGATTTGTACTCCTTACCTCAGCATCTAAAGTAGCTGATGAGATAATCAAATGTAAATCATCTCTCTTCTTCATAATCTAATAATATAAATGAAAAAATAATTTAAGAGAACAATAGCATTATAATTTATTAACAATATATTACTTTTTTCAATAGTCCAACTGCAATATCAGTGTTGAGGTTACGTTCATGAGCTTCATCCAATACAATAACACTGTAATAAATCTCATGTTAGTCATGTGATAGTCATGCGATGGTCGTCATACCTGTACTTACTTAACAATGGATCCCACATCATTTCTCTTACCAACATACCATCAGTGAGAAACTAGAGAACACGACATTACACAGTACATACTCACACACACACACACACACACATACAGTAGTAATGAATTTATAATTTACATAAACTATTTAATTTACACTACCTTTATTCTTGTACCTTTTGTATCAGTACAATCATCAAAACGAATGCAGTAACCAACCTAAGAAATAAAAAAATGTCAGATATCCTACTTAATATTTGTCTAAGATCCAACAATCTTCATTACCTCATGACCCAGTATAGCTCCTCTCTCATCAGCAACACGAGCAGCTACCTATCAACAAATACACAAGTAAGACTTTATAGAATAAAAAATAGACCCAAAGGACTATGCAGTAGATGACTTTATCACTATCAACTTAAACATTTCCTTTGATAACAACAGCCAATGCACTAAGTAAGCATACAACTTGTATAGACATTGAATTGACTGGTAATGTGACAAATAGTCATGCAATGTAACTCTAAGGTATTCAAGCAATGATTCCATGATGAATAGTGTTCACTATTACTTACAGTAGTAACTGCTATTCTCCTGGGTTGAGTGATAGCTACTATGTAGCCATTAGATGTCCAGTTAGCTTCATGTAGATATTGAGGAATCTGTAATATTGATTAAATAAATTGTGATACAATTAAATTTAAAAGTGTATTTATTATTAACTAATCAAAAAAATGAATAAATCTTTTTTATTGGTACAAAATACTACAAGATGAATAATGAGTACAGATTTCTAAAATTTTGAAACTAGCCAATTAATATAATATATATTATAATCCTTAATTTTGATAGTATAATTCTTAATTTTGATACTATATTCCTTAATTTTGATTCTCAATTATTTCAATGGAAACAGATCCATAACGCTCATCACTACGTTGAAAATTTCTCAAAAAATAATTTTCAATTTCCGTCCTCATGTTAGCATCGTAGCAATCTTCTCTTTGTCTTTGCTTGTATCGTCTTGAAGCCATAAAATAAAGTAATAATCCAAAAACACAAATTAAAGATTGAGTTACAAGACTGTAGAAGCTACATGACAGTTTGCCAGTAACACTTGAATATGGGTTATTGAAAAATGGAAGTAACAATGAGCGTCCAATGTTACGATAAAAAATAACCAACGACCAGAATATTCCAATTATCATACCGACCATATTATTCGGAGTTTGACAACATATGAATTCAAATATAAAGATATACCCGAGACCACCAGCTAAACTTGAAAGTACAACTGGAACGATAAAGACAAGGTACGACAAATCAACTTGATTGTTGAAGGTATTGTCCTCAAATAAACAAGTTTCATTATGTTCACTAGTTGTAGTTAAATCTCCAATAGTATCAATAGTAAGCATTGATACTACAGAAACAGTTAACAGTACATAGGCTGCTCCAAATCCCCTAAGTGGCTTGAGAAGAAAGTATTCAATCTTTGGAAAGAGTGGGATAATCACAAGCTCAAATAGTGGAACTAGTAATACTACAATGTCAGAAGATACAGTTCGCAATAAAAATTCTCCATGTCCGTTAAGATTGGTAGTGGCTCCTTTGAAAGAATCAATGTATAGTTTTGATCCATCTATAAGTATGTTATAGTAAACAATAAAGAAACCAAATATGCCAAAGAAAACTGTTATAATTCTCCCTAGTGTCTTTGTGTCTTCCACTTGTATCTCCTTAAATGGTCCTCCGTATTTTTCTTTACCTAAATCAATACGACTTGGCATCTCACTCTCCCAGTATGTAAGAGCACTTCTGTTTTGTGCAGACTTATTAAAACATGCATACTTTAACACTTTATACACCATAATATAAGGATTGGCCATAACAATTCCACTGCTTTCAAATTTATGAGAAAACCAGGAATGAAGACACAATGCAATTGAATTGATTATAAACACTACGAATGCAGCAACAGTCATCACTTCATGATCAATGGAGTCTCTTGTTAATGTAATACTATATGAAACAAGATTACCAAAGAAGAAACCCCACACAGCCCAGTGAATAAAGGCTCTAGAATGCGTCTTTGATTTATCACATACTTGATTTAATCCGTAAGGAAGCACATTAGTCAATAATCCTGGTATTCCTAGGCAAGCAACCAATGACAGTGCTCCTGACAGCCAATAAAAGTGACATTTACTGTATACATGTAAGTTGATACAGCAAATTATAACATAAAATATAGTAGCCATCCAACATAACCATAGACTTGAATGAACAGTTCTCTCATGACCAATCTTGATATCCGATAAAATTCCAATAATAAGTAAGAAAACAGGAAAAATGAATAAATATGTGAAGAAAACAAAATATTGGTAGACAATATTACTCTCACATTGACCTTCAACTGGTATCATAGCAACACGGTTAGCAATGACATAATTAGCACCTAATACAGTTGAGTCAACAACAAGTACCCAAGCAGGCAAGTTCATCGAACGATTTTTAAACTCAGTAATATACTTCACCATGACTTGGTGTCTTAATAAAGCCCTGTCAGCTTAAAATTGAAAATAGTTATCAATAATTATGATAGCCTACAACATTCTACGTATTATAGTAAATAGACATGTGGCTAGAACTAATGTTCTCTAGGATATTATCTAATTGTAATAACTTTACTATAGACTTGATTTAACACTGATAGTGGTGAGATAACTTTAATGGTAAGTGTTGTAGCTACTTTTTAGAATGTATTAGTTAACTTTGCACATAATTGCGACAATATTATTGTTTTTCCTTCTTACTCCAATGTCTACAGACCTCACTAAGATAGAAAAATTGTGGTGCTGTTAAACTGAAAGAATCAGTAAAATATTAGAGATGGTATTAATTTAAGCTCAAAGTGCCACTATATCATTCAACTTAAAGGATGTAGCAGCTAAATAATGTAGTTATGTCTTGAAAAGATTTAAGCTACATAGTCAAAATAATTTCAGCAACCATCAAGACACACCTTTAAACATTGCAAAATGAAGTCATTAACAGACAACACCTCCACATTGGACAAAATAGTGGACATAGAAAGGGTTCAGATAGTTTTTCACATAAAAAATTATTAAGCAATTTACATGTACGTATGTATGCTGGTCTTTTCACATTTTTGTCAGGAGGTCTGGATTTCTCAATTGAATTATTAAAATAATTATTTATTTCTTAAATTATTATTTTTTTATCTTAGTGATACATTTTCGTTTGAATTTACAATTTCATGTAACAAACAGAACTAGTGATGTTTCATTTTTTTATTTTTTATACTCTTTGCTATCATGTAACTTTTTTTGCTATAGCTTCTATCATCTTGTTTTAGTATTAATCTATGAACACACACTAATTCAACTGAGTCCAGAATCAAAAAGAGTTTATCATAGCCAAGACCATTCAAGTAACACAACAAGTAAACTTTCTAAACAGATATTAGTCATTTAATTATCTTTCTCGCACTCAAATTTTTACTTTTTGGCAACTGTCATAGTTCATACATGAGTTACAACTTCCTCTTAGACAACTCTAAGACTGATCTGACAACATTGCCCATGTAAGTGCCAGCAATTAAATAGAAATAAACTGTCTTTGCAAGTATTTGCTTTTAAAGGCACTAGACAATACCACAAATACACAAATACACAAATACACACATACTATAATGTACAATAACTAGCACACTTTATAGAATGATTATATCTAATACATTATATTACCACAAATACACACATACTATAATGTACTGTAACTAGCACACTTTATAGAGTGATCATAGCTAATGGTAACATTACCTGTGTTGTTTTTCCACTGCCAGTCTCTCCTATAATAATTACAGTACGATACTTTTCAACAAGATACAGAATTTCGTTACGATGCTATAAGGAAATAAAGAGATTTGATAATAACTATAATAACCATTGTGTCATTAATAATGCAATCAATGTAGACATAAATGATAACATTATTTACTGAAAAGCTATAGGAAGTAAAGACACACTACACTAATGGCTGACCCCACCCATACTCATAGTATATGAAGTTAATATGTAATGTATTAGTACTTGGTCTAGTATAATATTTTAATGCATTATTTAACCTCTATACTAAAAGTATCTCTAGTACTTTATTAGTTAGTACACTACATAATATAACAAACTATATGGTATATTATTAACACTACATGAATGTGTCATTGGTTTCAAAATCTTTGCTATATATATCATATATAATAATGGTAGTATATATACATGTAATAGTAATGGTAGATATATAACATGTAATAGTATTTGTAATACATGCACTATTACAACTACTACTATTACATGTACATGTACTATTACATGAACATGTACTACTACTATTACAAGTTAACTAATAGTAAAATGATAGTCCTTGATACATTATAATTCAGTAGAGTAGGTCCATATATGTAATTTAATTACGAAAACATTAACAAATCATCCAATTAAAAAATAAGTGGACACACACATACAGAGTACAATTATGTCCAAAATTGTCGTCTCACTTTAAAAATAGGTAATCTTTGTCTCTGTTGTGATATTGATAAATGTAAGTGTGTATTGAACGTCATACACGACCCAGCCCCCTCGTTACCCTGAATGACTCGTTCAAGCTCAATAGAACTACTTGGACGAGGAGCACCTACAATAACACGTACTCCATATAATGTGAACTTATAAGATAAGGAAGGTTTACCAGGTTTCCAGAACTTGGGAGTGAAAGACATAGTGGAGACTGAAAATGTAAATAAAGGGTTAAATTTGATTACATCGTGGGCGTTAATTCGAGTTGACCTCGTGGGTTCACTTGGCTGATGCAATCTCCTCTCTTGACAAATCTGACAACTTATTCTAAATTTTTCTGTTTTCCGACTCTCAAGGAATTATGTCGGGTATTCTAGATGATCCTGATAGCCAGGAGCTGGTAAGACTCTTAAGATGATATTTCAATTGGTTATCTGGTTTCTAGTTGAGCCTGGAGCTCAAAGGCAAGAAGAAAAAACCCAAAAAGAAGGTCGATATGAACCAGATCGATGCCCAAGTGGCAGACTTGGCTATTGGTACAGCTATCCCTGATGGACCTGTTGAAAATCAATCTCTTAATGCTAATAGTATGAACACAGTGAGTAATAGTACTATATTTATATTAACTAGTAAGTGAACATAACAATTCTATACTAACTATTGATAAAAAGTATACTGGTGATAAGGTTGTCATGGTGATGGTGTACTATTGTAGGTTTATGTTATAGATAAAACATCCTATTTAGATACAATATGGAAGAAGTGTTTGTTGATTGCCAAGTCAAGTGTTTGACAAAACCACATTTCTAATACTATAAATGGAGATTTTGCCAATATGCTTGTTGTTGAGTTGTTTTTGGAAAGCTGTCTTGGCCGTAGCTCAGAGATTAACATAAAGAACAATGCATTAGTTTGAGATCATGACTATTATGGTATGAGTGTTTGCTGGTATGAAATGGTATTAGTAATTATCGTACTAACTAATAGGAGTAATGTAGTATCAATTGATAGTTGTTATAGATAGCTAATAGTAGTCTAGCAATCTAGTACGTAAAAATGACCCTATTTTCCCAATATGAAATTATTCATATCCTTTAAGACCTCCACTTTAGAAGTACTTCCTATAACTTCCTATTCTCTCTATAGGAACCATTGGCAGGAGCAACTGCTGATCCTTCTCCCCTTGAAGGTAAAACTCATGGTCATATACACTTAATATAGCATTATTATAATGACAATAGAGAATAGAGTAGTAAAAGAGGTTAGGTATACTCTGTTTGTGTTGAGAGTGATTGCAGTTTAGTGGAATTTCAATTATGACAATGTCTCAACCTAACACGGACATAGTGTTGTAATTACAAGGTTTTTTGTCAGTCATACTGAAACTTTTTGTGGTTCTTCATAATTGTCTCTTCTTAAACCACTTTGCTTTTATTATTAAAGGTATTTTTGATAGTTTATGGACTTTTCTGCTGAAACTAGAGAACACTTGCGTGAGCATTTGTTAATAATATGCAAGCTATGTGTAGCGTCAGTCATGGTGGAATGTGAAGAAAGCCACTCACTTTATATAGGATATCTGGTTTGTGACTTTCCTAGATAGCTAGCACTCTAGTTTTTTAGATAAAACTGAAGACTTGTAAGGCGTTTTGAATGTTGCAACCATTTCTCTCTAGCTCATTCCTAGCTAGTTATAACATGGAATTAGTGATCGTTCTCAATGTGAACAAAGTATACTAAAAACAAGACTGGCTTATGTGTATATTGTACCATAATTCAGTTAATTAGAGATTCCACAACCTAAATAAAATTGTAATTACATCATGTAAATATATAATACATACTAGTATTAAGTTTATACACCTGATAATATATTGTTGTATGAAATATGTAGTCTTGTACCCTGATCCCCACTCTGTGAGGAAAGATGTTTGGTGCACTAAGTCTTAATCCTTGATATTGCTCCTGGAATTTATCATAACCAATCAAATTGCTCTATTGCTATGACATCACACAATTGACCACAGATTCAATTTGTTAAACAAATGAAGTAGTAGTTTTCATTATATTCCTTGACTTAGTCTTACAATGATATGTGATATTAGAAAATGAAAACCAGAAACAATGCTAGCCAGAGTTCAATTTAGAAAGTTGTTCAAGTGGGCAAATTTATAGTGTAGCTGAGTAAGGATGGAGCAATAGGTTTTAGACTTTACTTTGCCTTAAATGTTTCAAAGGGGCAAATGCCTCTTCCACCCTTTTACCCTAAATGAAACCCACTAGTATTGCCAACTGAGTATAGCATTGCTGTATGTCTTATCTTTCAGAGTGGGTGGGTAAGGACAAAACTATGGAGTACATATGATCTGACCAACCATATCTACTTGTTAGTACATGTTATAAGTGCTTGTTTTTTTAGAGCTCAAGTTACCTACTAAAAAGAAACCAAAGAAGAGACCTCGAGTGAGTCATGTCACATTATTAATACATTATATACTTACTATACTATCTATCCATTGATCCATTTATTTTTATCCATCCATTGTCTAATTTACGGTACATTTGCACTTGAGTATTCCTATAACATCATCTATCCATTCTTATGTTACATATCTATTTTTCCTGACCATTCATCCATTTACATTTTATACATTTTAGAACATCCCCAATGAGGAAGGTGTCGTCCTCCAAGTCCCAGAACCAGTGTATCCTCTTGAGCCTCCTGATGTTCTTCCGTCAGCTCCAGCTGTCATAGCTCCCAAACCTCCTCATGAACACCCTCCATTGTCTTATGATTATGTACTGCCTGTCAAAAAGAAGAAACGAAGACCAGTAAGTTGTCATAGCAATAGTTGTCATAGCAACAATGGTTGTAATCTTAGCCTTGATGCTGTATGATTTACCTGCAGAGTTAGAAACACTTTTTGCATTTTACTTTTTGCTTACATATTTTTAATACTAGTTTGTGAAACTCCCTATAGTTTGTATTAACCAGACAGTGAATCTTCAAAATTGACATAACAGTTATTTGAAACAGTTGCAACTTCATTCTAAGTATTATCTTATGATGTCATTAATACACACACATATTATGTACATGTAATATGTACTACGATGATGTTCATATGTATGTCTGTCTGTAGGGGATTATATGATAAACATTGCCAAACAATTTTGGCAGTAACAAATTCATACTAGTAACCAATATCTTTATGTAGCTCCCTCCTGCGTGTATAAATTATACAGTGTAACTTAATTAGTCCATTATTGTTTAATTATAGGAGGTATTATAAAGTTTACTCTTTTTTTGTTAGAACATTACATTTGAAGGATTTGAAGAAGTCTTGGCTGAAGTAGGAGTAGAACTTATCAAAGTAGTAGATGGTTGGGACGGGGAAGAGGACATGGAGATTATGGACTCGTCAACATGGGCGGGGTCTGACCGTGACTATACTTATGATGAGGTGGGTGTGGTTTGAGTAATAATGCTAAATTGATAATATTGGTGTGACTTGTTAATAACACCAGTTTACTAATATATTGTACATCCTAAGGACATAAATAAATTGGTATGAATGTTCTGGTATGTGTCCTATGGTATGGGTATGAGTATCTGTATAAGTTTGAATCTTTGATATAGTGCATATGTATTTAATAGCCATTTATTTCTGTAGTTATTGGAACGAATTTTCAATATCATGCGTCAGAAGAACCCCAATATGGTGGATCGTAAAACTAAACTAGTTATGAAACCTCCTCAAGTAATAAGAGTAGGAGCTCGGAGAACATCATTTGCTAACTTTACGGAAATCTGTAAACTGTAAGTTAAAATTTAAGACATTTTTTTCATCTTTTATTATTCTCTACCTTAAAAACTTACAGTAAAATCTCCCTCTCTCCTCTCTCTCTCTCTCTCTCTCTCTCTCTCTCTCTCTCTCTCTCTCTCTCTCTCTCTCTCTCTCTCTCTCTCTCCCCTCCCCTCCACACACACAGATTACACAGACAACCTAAACATTTATTAGCTTTCTTACTTGCTGAGTTGGGTACAAATGGCTCTATTGATGGTAATAATCAACTCATAATTAAAGGACGCTTCCAACAAAAACAAATTGAGACTGTACTAAGAAGATATATCAGTAAGCATAGTTCACATCACTATAGTTAACTTAGTACAAATATATGAAAGAAATATTTAATTTTACACATTGTACATAGATTCTGGTTCAGATAACACATTGATGTGTGGATGTATTTTGACATGATTGATTTCTCTCAATTTGTGGCGCTTATAATATTATTTTGAAGTAAATGGTTACCAAGAACTCATAGAATTGCTTAAGTAATGGAAGACATTATGATGAAAAAGTCCAAAAATGATAAAGATTCTTTCATGTCATGTACACAAATCTTCCATAAGTATTGGCTCAGATGTATAATCATAGTAGCTATCCAGAGGACACCCCTATAATTAGGAAGCTTCTCATAAAAGTCATTTATTAATTACTTTGTTTCTCTTACAGAGGAATATGTCACATGTCATACTTGTCGATCACCTGATACTAACTTACAACGCGAAAATCGTCTTTTCTTTCTACAATGTGGTACATGTGGTAGTCGATGTTCAGTGGAAAATGTCAAATCAGGTTTCCAAGCTGTCACAAATAGGCGAGCAAGACAGCAACAATAATGTAGTTTATTTAATTTAATAATAAATATCACAAAATCTTAATATGCATTTAAAATACTTGAATGACTTTCATTGATTTTTATATTATCCATCTTTTATTATATAGTACTCTATTAGTAAGCTTTGTGTCAACTAAAATTCTTCTCTTTTATTTAATTTTTCAAAGGTTTAAAACTGAGTCTGTTTTATAGGCAAAGGAAAATATAAAAGTCCACATGGTAAAAGATTGAATAATAAATATAATGTTTGTTATTTCTTGGGAGAAAAGGGATGTCTTATAATGATTATTTTTAAACAGAAAGGTATGTTTTTACATTAAGTATCCATTTTTTAGAAGTTTTTTCAAAAGTTTTTAATAATGAAAGTAGTGATTTGCTTAGGGTTTGTAAGTAGCCTCTGTAAGAGACGCCATTTTTAGAGTTATAATCATATTCATAAGGAAAAACGGAGGTCGTTAAAGGAAATTTGTAGGGCCAGTAGTTTCTAAGCTGAAGGCTGAAGTCTCTTTTAAGTAGTATTGGCCTGCGTTCTTCATCAGTAACCTTTGTTCCTGTTTCTTAAGGCGATCAAATTTGTTTGTCTTCTAACAATGAAGAAACAGGTATCCTTACAATACATTACCAGTTGAATTAACTATTTCTGGCTACACAAATCATTCTTAACTTTTGATACGTGCATAATAGTTATCATTGTTAGGCGTTATAAAATTATATCAATGCTCTTGTTGTATAGTATATTCTGAGTACACTCATTCAACCTGTAATTATAAAGAATCGTATTATATGAACATAATTGACTAATTTATAATTCTAATAAAAATAACAAACAAGTAAATAAAAATTTCTAAATAATTCATTAATGTAGGGATGGCTCTCAAACAGGACAAAGTAGGAATAGAAGAATAAACAGCTATAGAAGTACCTGAGCATATTTTACTATATTTGAAAGCTATGTTTTATTGTATTGCAAGTGCATTCTTATAACAAAATCCTCATATTCTGTTTATATAACTCAACAGACTTTGACTTCTTATGGGACTGTTTTCCTCATACAACTGTTGCAAGGAAGCAGCATTATGCCCTTGATATTGTAATTACCATGTAGGGATGTCCATACTTTATTCCTATTGTTTGAGATATTTTACTGCCATCCCTACATTTAATGGAATTTTTTAGAAATTTTTGGCTTGTTATAACATATACAGTAAATGAATATTCCACACAGTGATTTTGGTTTAGTTTGTTTCTAAAGTAGTATCTACTTTAGAAGCATGTTCTAAGGTTAACCTAGTACTGTTCTGAACCCTGCTGGTCAAAGATACTGATGAGTCAACTTGTCTTAATTTTGTATTTGACCTACCAATAATGATTGACGTTATATACTAAAATTAATTTAAGTAATAATAATATTTTAAAAATGATATATGACAATAGCAGAAGGGCACACTAATCAATATTAATATATCTTTACATCAGTAGCTAATCATTACTTGAACATTATAATAAAAAACCTTACCAAGTATTGAGATATTCTTATCTGTCTTTGCTGGAATATTCAGTGTTTTCTGCTAATACATTTTGATGAGCAACTTGGGTTGGGCCATCCTATAGGTATCATTACGCATGTCTAATATATATATATATATATATATATATATATATATATATATATATATATACAAATTTATTGATATATGTGGTATATTGTGTCATACCATTAATTTTATACATATTTCAGTATTAATGATGCCTTAATGATTACATAACTAACATGTACATTATATGAACAAGACATCACCAAAACTAAGTAAGTATTATCTGTGACAATTATTTTTAAAGATTGATTCAAAAATCATCATCACAAACCTTAAACATTCTAATATCAGAATATAAAGCATATGTAATGATTGTGCTGAGTATATTTATTTAAATTTTTGCTAATGAAATCTAAATTTTATAAAATCAATGAAAAAATGAAAAATGGCCTATCTAATAAAATATGCAAAAAGGGTTTCACTAAAAAATACTGGAGTTATATTGTTCAGTTCCTTAAATTCCAACATTTTAAAGGAATTTGTTAACGTGTGTGGATAGTAACAGTGGCTTTAATGTAGTTGATAATGTAATTCTCAAAATCATTAAAGCGGTACACATCAAGGTACAAATCACTTTTAGTTATGTCGACAACGGGATTGTATTTGTCGTACACTACAGTCAACAGGTGACCATCATCAATTGGGGTTCGGCAAACTGCCACTTTTTCAAGAGGTTTGAATGTCATACGAAAGTATCGTGGCCAATGTGGATTTGTAGCTAATTCTCTATCCAAAGTTGGTCCATGTTGACTCAATACACGACCTGGTTTTCCTTCATAACCGATATATGGTCCCAAAGTAGTATATTCGGTTAAATCACGTAGCTGAATACCTATAGCCCAATCATCACTTGCCACAGTAAACAAAATTGGATCTTTATGAATTTGTGTTCCAGTGTATTCAAGTCCAACCTCTAGTGATATCTCAAGATCCTCAACTGAAACATATTCGTGTTGTTTCTCAGCAAGTTTATATCGAAAGATACGTTCAAAATCAGTCCTGTCACGTCGAATAAAGAGGTGCATGTCATCTTGGAGTACATGCTCACAGTTCCATTCAACATGACTACTTTTGTCTAGGAATTTAGCTGGCATAAAACGATCAAAGAGCACTTGTCTAGCCATTCTGTTAATGTAAATCAAAACAATTTAAATCACTAAAGACCTGATATAATAACATGATACAACAGACAGAATTTTAATCTGTAATGCATTGTCTATTAACAATAACTTAATTTATTATATAACGTACACAAGATGTATTAAGTATAATATTATTCCAGTTCTTACTAATACACACTATTTTTGTAAGATATACGTGCATTACTAGTCGGCCTTACTTGAACAGTGGTAGTTGATAGACTACTATTATTGTCTGAACTCAAACTTTGAAATCAGCACTTTTTGTAGCTACTTCCAACAATGTCAGAGCAGCTTTATATATAAATAGCAAGTGCTGCAAAGCAATTAAACATGTCATATGTCTCCATATCTTTAAGGCATGATTCTTGGAAAAATCCTGAGGCTTCAGATGTTTTGTGTTTCTTAATACCAATATAGTCTTTGAAGATATATATAGTACATTAAGAAACCAACTCAACAAGAAATTTGTTTTGATTTTCCAAGAAATGTTTATACTTTCATCTCTAATGGGGTCTGTTTAATTCCAATATTTGATAAATGACTTCATTTAATTAAAGACAGGATATTACATTAGGAAATGAAGTCATGAAGAAACCTGTTAATTTTTCCAGTAAATGTTTTTAATTTTATCTTTAATGTGGTCTAAATCTATTTAATGATCTCAAACTTGAAATCAGGTTCGAAGGCTAAGCTTCTTTACACTTGTATGTAAGCCAAGATTCTTAGAATAATCTTAAAGCTTTGGATGCTGCATGGTTTCTTATGAAGTCAAAGTTAAATTGTATACTATAAGAAGTCTACATGAATTACTCCAAGAAATCGTTTGTTTAGATCCACACATTATATGATGAGAATAAGATAGACATTCTTTATTGTGAGTTCTTTGGATGAGCTATGTGGTTATTTGTTATCAAGGACAAACTCCATGCATTGACTTCAATAATATAGACCAAAATGTGCTTTCCTCACAGCAAAGAAGATCTTTTGTAACTCACCATAATTGTATTAATCAATAAATTTGATATATGAGAATGCCTTGAACATACATGTGGCCAAACTATATAGAGTATAGATACATTAAAGATCACTTGAAAAGACTATGTCTAACATAAACATATTATGAAGCAATATAGAGCACCTATGTTATATATGTACATAAGAAAGAGTATGATTGTTGGCTCTTTACAAATAAACATGCGACAAAGAAAAAGACCTATGCAATGTATTATGTCTTATCATGTAATTCAGTGACTGTTCTTATCTTTACTAATACCATCATTAATTGTCTATCCTATGAATAATGAAGCCATTTATCAAGTAATGGTATTAAATAGAACACATTAGGAATGACAGAATATTTCTTAGAATCATCAACAGGTTCTGTTTGGTTGCATTGGTCTTTTAATGTAATAGAGTAATGAAGCAGTGTTATATTACTTACATTACTGATCTACAATGTATCTTGTAGAGTATGAGTTCCCTCTAGGAAGTTGAAGATTATATCATCAGTGAAGACCACATTAGAGATAAAATTAAAAACATTTCTTGGAAAAATTGACAAGTTTCTTCTTGAGTTGGTTTCTTAATGTAATATACTATCTTTAAAGACTATAATGGTATTAAGAAAACACAAAACATCTGAAGCCTCAGGATTTTTCCAAGAATCATGTCTTACAAGTATGACAAGCCTCAGGATTAATTATTCCAAGAAATACTTGACCTTAAAGTGATGCACACATAGGACATGTTTTTGGAGCACTTACTATTATATATATTAAGTTGCTCTGACATTGTTGAAAGTAGCTACAGAAAGTGCTGATGTCAAAGTTTGAGCTCAGGCTTAACTACCACTGTTCAAGTAAGGCCAACTAGTAGTGTATGTATAGCTTACAAAAATAGTGTGTATTAGTAAGAGCTGAAATAATATACTTAATATACCTGGTGTACGTTATATAATAATTAAGTTATTGTTATCTTTATAAAATGCATAGCTAGATAAAATTAATGCATGACAGATTACATTTCTGTCAGCATTAATGTAGTTGTATCTTATTATTATATCAGGTCTTTAGGATTTAAACTGTTTCAATTTATATTAACAGAATGGCTAGACATGTGCTGAGTCACTTCAGACCTTTATTTATCTCTAGCTAAAATGTCCCTTCTTATTTTTTGCTATATCACTTCATTGTTGTATTATTTCATCAAGTTCCATCATTTAGAGCTATGCTGAATCATAAACTGAGCATTTACAGTATTAAATAAAGGTTGCTGCAGCACAAGTAGCAGCTAGTATAGGTCTCCTACAGCTAAAATACTAACATTATATACCAAATATAAGATCATGTATTACCCTTAAATTTGTTGCAATTGTTTGTGGATTTTACATACACAATATACTTAAAACAAATCTGCTGTATACTGTTCCATTGTCATGGTAACAAGTAAATATCTATATAGTAACATATTGCTTCTGACCATGATAAGCTCATTAATATAGTGACCAAAATCAACTGAGACAGCTTTCTAATCATTGTGTTTAATCTGTCATGATTGCATGATATTAAAACCAACCATGCATATTTATATTCTAGCAGTAATGCTGAATACAAGGTTATGTATAATGCTAAATACAACAGTTCAACCATAGAGAGTTCCTTGAGGGTTCCTGGAGACATGCATAAATCTCACATTATATAAACTACTCTGACACAATAAAGTTCCTTATAGAACTCATGCAGTGATTAAACTATAACAGCTTCCCAAAAGGGGAGGTTTTTAGAATATTATTTTACATTCAATACATGTTGTTTATGAGGTTAACATTGATTGTAATTGTTGCTGAGTGGAAAATATCAAACCAGGTTTCCAAACTGTTACAGGCAATCAAGACATCTGTAGTTTTTTAATTTAGTAAACATCAAAAATATTAACGTGCAAGTAAAATACTTCAATGTCTTTCATTGATTTTTATATTATCCATTCTTTATTAAAGTACTCTGTTAATAAGCTCATTTAATTTTGTCGCCTAAAAATTTTTCCTTTATTATTCAAAGGTTTTGTAACTGAGCCTGCTTTATAGGCATAAGGAAACAATGATAAATGTCCACATGATAAATGATTGAATAGTAGTGACATAAAGTTGAATCATAGTTCATTCTTGAGACAAAAGGGCAGAAAATTGATTGGAATACATTACAAGTTCTCTCTGATATGAAATTGATAAAAGGGTATTTTACTCTTTACAAATATAAGGTTTCTTCCATGTATGAATACCAACATGTGCAGTTAGAGCACTAGAACGAGCAAAACATTTTCCACAGTCCTTACAAATATGAGGTTTGTCTTTAGTATGAATACAGTAATGCTTTGCTAAGTTTTGAGAGGAAGTAAAGCTTTTTCCACAGCTCTTACAAACAAATGTTTTATTGATGTTATGAGTACGTTTATGCTTGATAAGAAGATAAGATTTAGCAAAACCTTTCCCACAGTCCTTATGACCACAAACAAACATTTTTTGTCCAGTATGGGTATGATAATGCAGTGTTAGCTTTTTACTAATAGCAAACTTTTTTCCACAGTCTTTGCAAACATAAGATTTCTTTCCATTGTGGGTACGAGTATGAGTAGTCAGACAAGACAACCGAGAGAAACTTTCCCCACAATCTTTATAACTACAAACATATGGTTTTTGTTTATTATCATTGTTATGACAATGATGAGGTAAAGTTTTTTTGCTATCTTCATAAACATATGTCTTGTTAGTATCAATACAAGTATTACGATGTTTGTTTTTGAACTTGGACAAAGCAACTGGGACAGGTTGATGAATTTGATCTGATACTGGACTGACACTAGATTTTTTGACTTGATGATGTACATGGTAATCCTTAGAATTGGACCGCAAAAAAGGATGACCACTGGTTACCTGGACTTGATGACGTACACGACAATGTGTATTAAGATTAGCTTCTAGACTAAACGAACAAGTACAATCTGGACAGTGATAGGGTTTGTCACCAGTGTGATAAGAACGGATATGATAAGCCAATATGTCATGATCAGTACCAACCACGTGATGACACAGAGGACAGTTAAAAGTACCTTGTTTTGAGGAACAGTGGTTGATGAGGAGATGAGCAGTTAATACAGTTGAGTTAGGAAATGTCTTCTTACAATCACTTACAAGACAAAAGAGGTCAGCCATAAGGAGCACGTGGTCAGGACTGTACAGTACTGGTGGGAGGAGTCACTAATATCTTGCTATATAAACAGTATTGAGCCTCACCCTCGCGAGGGTGGGGCTGAAATTAAACAATGTATAACCTTTGGATATTCTTGTGTGTGATTGCTTGTTCACATAGCAAGCCATTACTTCTAACATTTCTGGTGCCTCTAACTGTACCACCTTCTCCAGGACCCCAGGATGTTATTGCTATTGATCCGTCAACAGGCAATGCAACCAAGCTATATCACTTACCAACTGCAGACCCACTTTGTGCCAGGATCGATCAAAAACGAGGCCTTATATATGTATTATACGAAACTACAAGCTTTGTCAAGTATCGAATGAGTGATGGACATGTGGTTGATACCTACAACATCAGTTACAGTATAATTTCAACAGAGGGGCCGTGGATGAAGAGTCATATAAAAAGGGTCAATCTTCATGGTAGACTCATACAAAAATGGTAGACAGCAGTTCACTCTCCATAATAGTAGCAGTAGAGGTATGAGTACACCATATACCCCTTTGAGTACCCCTTTGGTTTGGCCATTGTTTTTATCACAAAGGATCTCCCCTTTGGTTTGGCCAATGTTTTCGTCACAAAGGGTTCCCCCATTGGTTTGGCCTTCGTTTTCGTCACAAAGGGTCCCCACTTTGGTTTGAGTGTCGTCTTCGTCACAAAGGGTCCCCCCCCCTTTGGTTTGGTCGACATTTTCCTAACAAAGGGTCCCCCCTTTGGTTTGGTCACCGTTTTCGTCATAAAGGGTCCATCAATAAATTTATCCTCATTAGCAATAAATTGATCCTCATTAGCAGGGGTTGACTCCATCATATTTAGCAGATCATCAATAGATTGTAGTAGAAGGCTCACACTAAATATGATGAAGGATAAACCCCTGCTAATGATCTTGAACCCCTACTAATAATGAACCTTGAAGGCAATAATACTCTTGCCTGAATCTGTTGATGGAGGATGATTTGCTAAATACATTGGAGGAAGAACCTCTTGCTAATGATCATGAACCCCTGGTAATGATCTTATTTATTGATGGAGGCAATAATCTGATGATGGAAGATGAGCCTTCTACTCCAATCTGCTAAATATGATGGAGAATGAACCCTTGCTAATGATCCTGAACTTCTGCTAATGATCCTATTCCAATCTATTGATGGAATACGATGGACGATGAGGATTGTATTTATTGATGGAAAAGGTTTATCCTCCATTGTATTTAGCAAATCATCCTCCATCAACAGATTCATCATATTTAGCAAGAGGTTCATCCTCCATCGTATTTAGCAAATCATCCTCCATCCAACAGATTCAGGCAACAGTATCAGAACATTGCCTCCAAGGATTATTGGTATAGGTTCAGGATCATAAGCAGGGATTCATCCTTCATCATATTTAGCAAGAGGTTCATCCTCCATCCAACAGATTCAGGTTAGCAAATCATCCTCCATCCAACAGATTCAGGCAACAGAATCAGAACATTGCCTCCAAGGATTATTATAGTATATAATATATATGGGTTCAGGATCATTAGCAGGGTTCATCTTTCATTGTGTTTAGCAAATCATCAATAGATTGAAATAGAAGGTTCATCCTCCATCAACAGATTGGTAGCAGTTATAGCCTCCATCAATAAATTGGATCATTAGCAGGGGTTTACTCTCTAGCATATTTAGCCCAGGCTCATCCTTCATGAACAGATTATTCTCCAGCATATTTAGCCCAGGCTCATCCTTCAACAGATTGGTTGCAGGGGTTCAATCCTCCATCTTATTTAGCAGGCTCATCCAGCCTCCATCAATTAATTGGATCATTAGCAGGATTCATCCTCCTCCATCAACAGATTGGTAGCTGGCGACAGTCATAGCCTCCATCAATAAATTGGATCATTTAGCCCAGGCTCATCCTTCATCAACATATTGTTTGCAGAGGTTCATCACAGATTGGTAGCAGGCGACAGTCATAGCCTCATTCTCCATCACAGGATCATCCTCCATCAACAGATTGGTAGCAGGCGACTGTCATAGCCTCCACCAATGCAGGAATCATCCTCCATCAACAGATTGGTAGCAGGCGACAGTCATAGCCTCCACCAATGCAGGCCTTCATCAATAAATTGGATCCAGTGTATTTAGCCCATCAACAGATTAGTTGCAGGCGACAAATTGAATCATTAGCGGGGGTTTATCCTCCATTGTAATTGGCCTTCATCAATAAATTGGATCCAGTGTATTTAGCCCATCAACAGATTAGTTGCAGGCGACAAATTGGATCATTAGCAGGGGTTTATCCTCCATCGTATTTAGTAGTGATCATAGCCTTCCATGAACAGATTAGTAGCAGGCCTCAGTACCTGATCAATAGTAGGGGTTCAATAAACTAAGTCACTTTCCCAGCACTAATCTGTCACTCAAGGCAGCCATATTGGTTAGACAGTTCTTTCTTGAAATTCTCCACAGCAAGTGTCATACCTTCCCCTTCTCAGCATCAGACACAGATAACAGCCATGACAGCTTTCTTCTCCTAAGTTCTTGAAGAACTCTTTTACAGCAGTAGTCAGCCAGAGCAAGTTCCAGAGAATCAGTCCTTCTCTCAGAGACACACACAAAGAGTGGACCCAAATCTTTTCTAAGCTAAGAGAGGAGAGAGAAGAGTTGCAATTGACTGAAATGATTTGGTTCCTTCCACTTATATACTTGCAAAGTCTCACACTTATTGTGTGGCTTGATAAGACAGACAATCAGACCTCATGAGAGAATAATAAACATACCATTCAAGAACAACAAACATAGAAAATGTAGCCAATCAAATTTCATTTACACAAATTTTGGTGCACACCTTTCAAAAATAAGAAACACAGAAGATTTAGCCAATCAAATTTCCTCTCCACAAATTTTGGCACCTTTGCGAAAATCAACTTTATTACTAAGTGTGGTAACACTTTATTAAAGATGGCGTTATTACCTTACTGAAACTACATGTCTTACTGTCATCATATAATTTGGTATTCACAGTCACTGTTAATGTAAGAGCACAGAGTAGTAGTTAGTGTTGTAACCAGTAGAAATCTGATTGATACTTAAATTCTATACTAAGATATTCATAGTATGTAGTGATTTAGACGCAAGTCATGTTATTGAGTATTGTACCATAATCATGGCACTGTATTAGTGTCTAATAATTCTAAACTCAATGGTAATTATGATAAGTTTAATGACAACCACTGTAACGGTGTAAAATGATAATAATATTCAAAAGATCAAAGGCTAGTAACTTTAAGGGTAATAGCAATGATTTAAGAATTCTACATTGTCATAGCAGCAGATGTTACCATGGTAACATAATGTATGAGTAAAATATTGGATTAAGTTAAATGCTAAAATAAATGATAACATCGCAGGTCATCAAAGTAGGTGTGGTCAATGCCACCATAATCTCTCATCAAACTCCTCCTCTCTGTGATCATATGGACTACCCTCACTTTTGACTACTTTTGCTATAATATCTGCAAGTACAATAATATATATTGTGCAACCATATTTAATCATAAATAAACTATAATTTTGATGAGTTACGCATAACATCCAGAAAATATAGATTGTTGAATGTTTATAGTTCCTAGTATTTTTCAGTGTGCATGGATACGATGGCAATGTAAAGTTAGATGACTTGACTGAGTAAAACGTTTGCCACAATCTTTACAAATGTATGGCTTCTCCCCAGTGTGAATTCGATAATGTATATTTAGTTTACTAGATATACTAAAACATTTGTCAGTCTTTACAAACATAAGGTTTCTCTCCAGTATGAATTCGAGAATGGGCAGTTAGGTAGTTAGATACAGTGAAACCTTTTCCACATTCTTTGCAAACATAACGTTTCTCCCCAGTGTGGATACGAGTATGTGTAAAGAGACTGTCAGAACGAGTAAAGAATTTTCCACAATCTTTACAAATGTATGGTCTCTCTCCAGTATGAATGTGTAAATGGTTAGTTAGGTCACGAAATTTAATAAAACCTTTCCCACATTCTTTGCAAATATGAGGTTTTATCCCAGTGTGGATATGACTATGAGTAACTAGAGTCTCAGAGTGAGCAAAACATTTCCCACAGTCTTTACAAACATAAGGTTTGTCCCCAGTATGAACACGAGAATGGACACTGAGATTATCAAAACGATAGAAACATTTCCCACAGTCCTTACATACATATGGTTTCTTACCAATATGGATAAGACAATGACGACTTAGGCTATAATGGGATGAGAAGCTCTTACCACATGTACTACAAGAATGTTTATTAGACTTGAAATTGGATGACAGAAAAGGCTGATCAACTGGACCACTAGATGATAACTGGACTTGATGACGTACACGATAATGTGTATTGAGGTTAACTTCTAGGTAAAATGAACATGTACAGTCTGGACAGTGATAGGGTTTGTCACCAGTGTGATAAGAACGGATATGTGATAAGTCATAATGTTAAGATCAGTACTAGTCACGTGATGACACTGAGGGGATTGAAGACTACATTGTTTTGAGGAGCAGTGTTCGTTTAGCAGATGATCAGTTAATACAGTTGAATTAAGACATGTCTCCTTACAGCCACTTACAAGACAACAAAGCTTAGAGGTGGATGACATCATGTGTTAAGAACAACACGTGGTTTATTGAGTTAATAAAACTTATGAATATTCAAATTAATGACAGTCACACAGTTCATAGCAAGCAATATAATAGCCAGAACGGATAGAACCTTTGGTAAAAATCAATATCGCAGATTTGGTATTACATGGTAGATATAGCTGAATTAGAAATTACGAATTATTTACAGTCCATAAAAGACAATAGAGGTTACACATATTGTCTTTTATTAAGAACAATAGTTTATTGAGTATTAAGCCATTATCAATGAATATTTTGAATTCTTAAATAACAATTATTACTGTCTATTGTTATAAGCACTAACTAAACCAACCAATAGTCTAGGTAGCTTCTTAAATATTATTTATGACTTAAATATATATAGCTAAGAGCATGCAATTAGGATTTTCTAAAATGTATGAATTATATATATAACAAAGTACCTTTAGTGGATTATTATTACAGTAATCATATTTATTTTGTAGGCATTGCCTCAATTTTTTCCTAGCTTGTATTAATGGCAGGTACAAATTCTGGGATTTCTCTTAAAGTGTTTTAAGCAACATATGTAATGTATTTCGTGGGAAACTGTTTGGTAATGTGTTAACAATTTCCCTGTGGTCATAAGTATTATTCATGAGCTATAAAGCAGGTATTTTTGGCATCACAAGACTTATGAATTATAGTATTTGAAATACTTGATGCCTTTAGGGGATAATATTTACATCATACTTAGCATAGCTACATGTACTTTTAAAGTATATTTTAATGAATAATATTTATTTTATCAAAAACAATGGGTTATTATCAACACTTATAAATCGCATGTAAATATGATACACTGTTAAATATATATATTATTTATTGGTTATAACACTCAGTATAATTATGTGTCTTGCATGTTGTAAAATAATGAATATATGAGTATAGCACAACCAAAATAAAGCTAAAACTATACATATATGCAGTAAACTTATAATCTAGTTATTTAACAAGTTTTAGAAACAAACATTAATACATACACAATATATATTATATTATAATAATTATATACTATTATATATACAATATATATACACCATATATATTATATTATAATAATTATATACTATTATATACACTTTACAGCAACAGCAAGTTTGCATGCATTTTCAATAGTTTTATGGTTCTTGTTTTATATTATAAGAGCGTGGTTCCTTTTCCTTTTCTTCTGTTGGTTTTCTTTTCTTCTTAAACATTATCCAAGGAGTTAAGAAGCTCATGCTAATTGCATCAGCAATTGCAGCAATTGCATATAGTGAAGTCATTTCTATAGGACCACGATTACCATTAACAATTTTATTCTTGTCATTTTCTGAACGTTCATTTTGGCCGACATTAAAATGGAAAATATAAACATAAAGTAATATACGAGGAAGACACAATCCAATAATATGAACTGGTATCATACATGTAATACGTACACATTTCTTTCCTTTATCAGAGCAACAAGAGAGCAGTATCCATGTATTAATTGCCATGGCAACTGCAGAAAACCCAAATACTAGACCAGCAGCTTCAATACCAGAAATTAAATTCATCTCGAAACAATACTCAATTGAACTCACATTTGGTTTGCTTATATTATGGGAATTCAAATGTAATTTGTCATAAACTATATCCAAGTTAACATTGTCTTTCCAGTTTTTTCCACCTGCGCATTGTTCAAGATCTGTCTTAGGAATGAGAGCACCAGCAAGAAAAGATAGTAAAGCATGTGCAGTCAGGACTACTAAAACAAACAGAAGAAAGTAGGAATAACATATCGGAGCTTTAAAACCATATACGACAGTCGAACGCTTGTCATTGTCAGTTTCAAGGAAGCAAAATATCCATTCCACGACACGAGTAAAACCTGCATATTTTTCTGGGTAACATCTAGCCAGTATACAAATAAATGGTATTGCTACAATGAAAACGACAAAACAGAGAGCAGGAAATCCCATGAAAGCTATGTTAAACAAGTCTCGATAAAACTTTTCTATTTCCTCTCGTACGGTTATGTTCAATGCGATTCCCATTTCTGCTTTGTACACTTGATTGTATAATATCTATGTTTATATAATTAACTGGCAAGGGGGAAGAAACGGCGGAAAAGGCGGAAACAGGGGAAGTAATGAATATATAATTAAAATCATAAACCTTATCAATGTCTAAAACAAAGAATTCCAGAAATGTTGTTTCAGATGATGAAGGTGTCCGCCAAGTCATGCCCATGCATGCTTCTAAGAGGCATTCCAGGGTTTATATAAGGAGCTTTAATGGGTCAAATTTTGCTCGCACTTAGTAAAAACATTGATGTGGTATATGATACAGTAAAAAGCATTACCATGGGGATTTGAAATGCTAGAATTGAGACTGTCTTCCACTCTCTATGCACAATTCATAGATTATTTGGAGGATTTACTATATGTTTTCTTCGTATAATCCTGTTTACAACTAAGTACACAATTATATTACTACAAATTAAAGAACACAAATACATCTATTTGATTGAGGTTGTTGAAACAACTGCAATAAAGCATAACACAGTAGTATCTATGATTGAATTGACTTTAAAGTGACTTTCAGGTAATAACTGTGAGGAACACATGGCATGTACATGACAATTGCTGAGAAAATCGATTCTTTAGTAATGTAACACTTCTAACATGTAAAGTTTATACAGCCGACAGGTTCTGAAGTTTGGGGTTAAGGTCTAGAGATTATAATTAGTTTCATAATGAATATGATGTTCTCTGCCAGTTACTTAGACAGTGTTTATATTAACTGTTTGGTTTCCAAGGAACCTTATACCTGAGTTAGTCAATTCTTTTAATAATAAAATTCATTTTAAACACTGCATAACATTGTATTTGCATTTCATCCACAGTTAGATTATTAAGCAGTTGATTGAAAATGAAAGCTTATAATCATTTTATGACTATGAGTTACTTGTAAGTTTTAATGTGATAGATTTCACAATGTACAATTAGACCACCAGATCTAGTAAAATAGTTATTATAAACATATTATTTCCTGTTTGGATGTGAAAATGAATAGTCAGCTCATAAAATTAAATGTAGTAAACATTTCCTGCAGTCTCTTCAGACATACGACTTTTCCACTATGTGAACACGTCTATACAATGCCTAGTAAGTTAAGTCACTAGACTTACAAACACCGAGATACCATGTTAAAGGATGGAATATTACCACGTGGTCTTATGCAAAACCTGAAAATTACTTCCGTTCACTTCGGTAATCTAAACAATAAAAGGCGTGGCCTTGGCGCGCATAAATACATTTCTAATTGAGCAATAAACCATTCTTGCTAGTAGTAAAAATGACGTCTGAAGGAGACGAGAATGGCAAAGGAATATTTGACTTTGCTGACGGTGGAAGATACGTAGGAGAATGGACGGACGAGAATGGAGCTCACGGCTACGGAATATGCACCTTGCCTTCTGAGAATGGGGTCTTTGAAGGTCGTTGGGAAGATGGTAACCAACAAAGCGGGATTTTCACCTGGTGTAGCGGTCAAAAATACATTGGGGCTTGGAAAGACGGTATGAGACATGGCCTTGGTAAAGAGGTAAGTTGTAGATGTTGCATGCCAGCTGTTGTTATTATAACTGGTTAGAGTAGTCTAATCACTTAGCTGAGATTCAAAAGCTAAGCAAGACAATTGAGGACAATTTAAATGAGAGGTAGTGTTCACTGTTGTGAGACAAGTAGTAGATCTGTTGTTTTATCACTACCATATACCTATAATGTAATGAGTTTCCTTAATATCTCACATTTCTTTCTTAGATACGTGTGGATGGTACAGAGTATTCTGGAGACTTTCAAAAGAATGTACGAGGGACATATGGTACTTTAAAACTGGCTAATGGTGCATTGTATCAAGGCACTTGGGAGGATGGACTTCAAGATGGTGTTGGAGTTGAGATCTATGTTGATAAAGGTATGTTTTGATTGGTCGTTGTTATTAGTACATGTACCTGGGGCATTCTGTTCTGTAGTGGGTGTGGTCATATTTTATAGTTTCTGCGTAGCCTTAAATTTTCAATGTCCATTTTAATGTGGTTGTCCATTTATATAATACATGCATTAAGCCATCCATTGGACTGATACCATTGTTAATGTTTGTGTCCATTTTCTCTTTAATTGTGTAGTTATTTTATATTCCCATTTGTCCATTTAAATGTGCTAAGTGATGTCAATTGTTAATTTGTATAATAATTTAAGCTTATTTGTATCACAGTTCAGGAGTTAGTAATTGGTTCATGATGCATACACAGTATATACAATATCACACTACATAATATAACTTGTGTTTATGTATGTATATGCCTGGTGGTTATATGTAACAAGATAAACATGCATTAATAACATCCTATACTTTCAGTAAATGGTAATGCTTACATGTATATGGTTGTGTCATCAGAGACAAAATGAGTTGTATCCTGTATTCATTACTCTGCTGATTGGTTGTATCAACTCATAAAAGAGAACAAGTTTGTATAAGTTATAAGCCCACTGCATTAGTGGTCAAGGAAGTCACATGTATCTCACTCCTTTGTTACATAATCATGCTTTAAAAGCCTATCCCAGTTTAATGGGCAGTAAATTGAGATATGCTTTATTAGATAATTGGGTTCTGAAAGCCATTATCACTAATAAGACCTGTGTTTGCTATTTCTACTTGATCCTGCTTACTTGGTGATTACAAGACTATATTATTGTTGTATGATATAACCAGTCTTTTCTCATTAGGGAGGAAGAGGGTAAAGGTTGTTTAAATGACCTTTCTATGATGTGCTATATTGTTAATGATTTTTAACAGGAAATAAGAGGAGTTAGTGTTTGGTATTTCTTTACTTTCCTGTTTGTCATAGTTCACTCTTTTACTTGTAACCTAATATGACAAATGATTAGATTTTCAGGTTATCTGTTAATTGAAATAACTAACAATGCTATTATAGTATAGAGCTACTGTTGTCAGCATTTGTGTTTGATGTGGCTCACAAAAATTGTATTATTAAGTTCTGTTTAATTCCAGTGGTATGATATAGCTTCTAGTTTCTAAGTATTGTCAGTTGCTTTATTGTGAGTGGATTTTATAGTTTTTTAGTAAATAAATAATGTTTTTTTGTGTGGTGATCTTAAAAACAGGTTCAAAATGAGTTTGGCTAAATTCATTGATCCTCTGTTAAATATTAGTTACAAATTAAGAGTTTCACTTTTTAAAATTGACTCTTCTTTACAAGGAAAGACACGAAACTAATTATTACTATGTTTATAATTATAACTTTCTGACAGGATTTGTGTTATTAACATAGTTGTCTTATACTGAGTTGTACTAATAGCGTCCCATTTTAAATCACTAGCCCTAAAAATGTAATTTCATCCTCTTCAAAGGGCATGATTCAAGATAATTACTCATCTGGTGTAGCTAGTAATTAGCTTATTTGTTCACACTGTCTATACTATAGACTTATATTGTGTCACAATGTGTAGGTAGTAGTGTCACCCTGTGGTCTATTACATTATGACAATGATGCAACAAACTTGTCACACAGTAGACTGATTCCTATTCTTTTAGTGCAAGTCTCATTCTCATTCTGTGTTTTAAGTCTCTGGTTAATCAACATCTGTTTTTTTATAAAATATACTTTAGAGACATTAACTTATTAACACAAATAACCTTTGATAGCCTATTTATAAGAAGAAACTAGTACACTTATTAAACTAGATACAAAGTGTACATGTGACTACAACGTTGACACTAGCTTAATATGATATCTTTTAAACTGCTATAGTGCTAATCCATAGGATAAGCTATTAATATCAAGGGTTTCTTTTTTCATTCTAGCTACCACTCCTGGTCATATTAGCTTTTATTATTTGTCAATGAGATAGCTGAAATCAGAATATGAATATAATTATATGCAAAGACAATGCTTTGAATTTGATCCCTAGTGGAAAACAGATCATGTAGGAGTTAGGGGATTTATTTTGTTTGCATAGTTTAATACAACATTGCCTAATTAGAAGCAATTAACATATCTTACAGCTGATTAATGTGTCTACTGTGTATTCATGAAATGTCTTCTGTTTGTTTTGAGTTAGATTGGAATTAAAAATGTACATTTAATTTGCTGATGAGTAAATGGCCTCAACTCATCATTAGTATGGCTAAATCCTTAAAATTATTTAAGTCTCTTCACTCCTTCAATTGATCTTTGCTCTTTTGTTTTATTTTTGTTACTTTTACTTTACCTATAGTAGCTAATGGTCTGCTGTCTATTTTAACCCTTTACAATATAATTTGTGTGGGTGGACAAAAAAGAAACTTTCTATTACCTTTTTACTTAAAGATTTTTGTATATTTTAATAACCCAACTAGACAGTATATGCTTTTTAATTTCAAAATACCAAAATTAAGCACTTCCGTTGAGAAAGTAGCAATGCACGTCCTTCAAACTCCAAAGTTGATGGCCAATGTCCACTTTTAAAAGTTTGAGTGCATATAATGTTGCCATCGTCCAGCTTTTCTCCAATTGTTTTGGTAATTGTTTAACTACTGCAATAACTTTTGTTGAGAAACTACCAAGCACGACATAAATCTTGAATGGAAATAGAAGGTGTGGTCACTCATGATGCATGTGTCATTGGTAATTGAAGGGTTAAGGATTATTGAATGCTACAACCTTTTTTTGTATTGAGTCTACGATCAAACTCAATTTAAACAGATTATACGACTGTCTATCTGCTGTGTACCTTGAACATACTAAATTATACATATCAATTTTACCAATATTCTAGCCATGTGTTTAACCTTAAATTTATTCATAATAATCATGAAATATAAAGTGTTTAGCAATTACTAAAGTACTCACTTTGCTTAAATAAATACATGCAGTTAATAATAGGCTCAAAGCATATCCTTTTTCATCCTCCTTTTATAGGTGTCTACAAAGGTCAGTACAAAAAAGGTAAAAGACATGGATATGGAACTCGTTCATCATCAGCCTATGAAATCTATGAGAGAAACCACAAAACTAATGGCTCTCAGACAACAGACTCCATCACAACTGACAACTCAACAGACTCTAGTCTTACTCCTACTAGAGGAAGACGAGCCAACACATTAAAAGAATCTCGACCTGCCTCTGCTCAAAATTCGATGAATCTTAAACAATCTAGCTCAACTACTGAATTGCTAAGAACACCTCCAAAAGGGCTTCGTGAGTCCTTACTGACAAAATCAGCCGATCCTGATGCCCAAATTTATGAGGGACAATGGGAGATGGATATGAGGAAAGGACATGGTGTCCTGAGAATCCCAGGTCGTTACATGTATTTTGGAGAATGGCATTGCAATGCTCGTACAGGTCATGGTGTTGTTGTGTATTCTGATGGACGTAAGGAAGAAGGTTATTGGGAGAATGGAAAATTGGTGACACAATTAAAGCGTAAAAAACTGTCTCTTAAGCACCATCAGTTAGAAAATAAAGTAAAACAAGCTCACACTTTTGCTTTACAGGCGGCAGATATGGCAAGGACTAAGTCTATTCTTGCTGAAAGCCGTGCTTCTGGTGCTAATGGGCGAGCCAAGGCAGCTTTAAAATCAATTGAGAAAGCTTGGAATGATGCTGGAAAAGCTATAGAAATTTTTAATTCTCTTGACCCTTCTAATGCTAAACCAAGTATTAGGGATATAATATGTCCAATGTCAAAATTGAAAGATTTTCCACCGTTAGATGTTGATGTGACACGTGGGAAGCAGTCACTTGCTGATCCTCCCTCAGGCCTTCTTTCAGTGCCCAGAATGACATCCACTCCAAGTTTTGAAGACTTTCAGACCATTCAAGAATCACCGTTAGAACGTTGGTCATCGTCTACTGATAGTTTAGACAGTTCTGAGTTATCATTACGTGGTGCATCACAAGCAAGCATTGAGGAAGACAAAGAATATGAAGACGATGAATTGAGTGAACCTGGAGTATCTATTAATATTCAAAGGGCCTCAACAGAATTGGAGACAGTAGAATTACTGGAATCACACACAAGTACTTCTAGCTACTCGGCAGATCCTCATCTAACAAAGGAACCTAGGATTATTCGACAACAAACAATAGATGTGATCGAGGAATCTCCTCACTATTCTGTTGAAGATCGAAAGAGATCTGTCCCAGCTCGATTGGGTGTTCGTAGAAGGAGCAAAAAAGATTACATCCCTCGTGTAGACCAAAGTACAGGTTAATAAAATTTTCTAATGATTTAAAGAGTTAGACTTGATACTGTAACAAAACTATAACTGTATACCGGGAAATCTTCATGATTTCAAGGGTGATTTTCAAAATTATTATTAATGAATTACTCAAATAAGGAGCAGGGTACTATGAAATATTAGCAATTTATCCAAATTTAGTTATAAAATACAAATTTTGGGGAAAATTCCCACAAAATTATTACTCACATTTCCCAGTATACAGTATATTCATATAGTAAATGACATAGTTGCTATACTTACTATATTAGGAATAAAGTTCCTTTACTCACATCCTAAAAGTGTTATTAACTGGTCCAACTACTTGCATGCACATTGCCTATTATAGTGTTATTACTATGCTATCAATAAACATTGTATCCACATTGCGTAATATAGTGTTATTACTATGCTTTCATAAACACAGTTAGAAACATGTTTTTTTCCTGACAAGGACATACTTTGAACAGTTTGAACAGCAATGTTGTTTATTGTAAGTAATTATGTTGTAATAGTCTGTGTAGTAGTTTGTACTACTAAATGTTAACAATTCAAAGAAAAAAGTAATTGAATCAAATTGCTGTAACGTTCACTATGTACTTTGTTAATGCTTAACCCTTCAATAAAATGGCTCATGTCTACACATATGTACTGTATTAAGTAACATCACTGTTGTCTTTATGATGCTTTGTACCATATGAATTACTTTCACTATATTTGTTTATAGGTGAACTAACTAATTCTGCTGACAACTCTGATGATGAACTAACAGATGATAGTTTAAGAAAAGGGAATCATTCTCTGCCACTTCAGTATCAACACCATCCTCATAATCCTATTGATGTTCTTGTAAGTATAGTTATGTAGATTGATATAGGGGGTGGGGCTACATGTATCTTGTTAAAATATGTGAGCTCTTATTGATGTTCTTGAAAATATAATTATGGTAGATTAAATTAGGGGGTGGGGCTGCACATAGTATCTTGTTTAAATGTGTGAGCTCTTATTGACGTTCTTGTAAGTATAGTTTTGTAGATTAAATTAGGGGGTGGGGCTACATTTATCTTGGTTAAACGTTCCTATTGACGTTCTCATAAATATAATTACATAGATTAAATTAGGAGCTGGGCTACATGTGTCTTTGTTAAATGTCTATAGTTATTAAAATGTGGTTAAAGATTTAACTCTTTCTCTCTCTCTCTCTCAGACACAAATGGCTAATTGGAACAAAACAATTGCTTATATTAACTTCATTCTTCTCATTTTCCTTCTCATTTTAATTATTGTCGTTGTCGCTGTTATGACGATCACTCTTTCTCAAAACAATGCCAATAATCCAACATCTTTTATGACTCAAATGGCATGACCACGCCCACTTTTGTGTTAGGTAAATCATGTGTTGAATTGATGAGTGGGTGTGTCCTCGAACCTGTTTTATAGTCATGTTTATACGTATAATGTTTGCTTACTTGATATTATTATTATTTAAATAAAAACAATACATCATAATATCTATGGCTACATTCAGTATTTATTGATAGTTCCATCATAACTACATTTGTATGTTCAATTGTTCATGTACATGTTATTAGTCTCATTCCCAGACTATTGTGTCAGTCTGAGCATGAGACTGCGTGTATTTTGAGAGCAAAAGAATACAAGTCTGAGACCCTATCATTTTGAAAGCACACAAGTTATATACAAAATTCTATACCAATTTGTCCTAGTTTGACCCTATAATTCACATCATTTAATAAGTTTATTGAATAAGACCATAGTAGAAGCAGCTGTAATTTTCACATATAGGGGCTTATGCATGTTCATAAAACTAATGACCTGATTGTCTGGGGCATATGATGTCAGTTGGGGAAAAGAAAAATTTTCTCACTGTTTCTTTTTTGATCTTCCTAAAGTATTTATTTCCAAAAATATTGGTATGTAATGTTAGACTAGACTCCGCCCTCCTTATTAGTATCTAATGTTAGACTAGACTCCTCCCTCATTTACTAGTTTGTGACAGAAGTGAACAATATATTTTATATAAAAATGATTTTAAAACAGCAGAACTTAATTGATAGCAATTATAATACAAAACTACAATCATGTAAATAAACAGCAGTAACACATCTAATATAAATAATGAACATGTATAATGTAGTTATAAATAACACTGGAATAGAGGGCACAATAGTATTCCATTCAGCTTTGTAAGTGGTCTAAGAACCACAAGCTTTAGGTTTATTAGTGCCAGTATAAGTTTCACAGATTACTGAGATTAGCTCCATTCCTTCAGCACGAGTGTCATGCTAAAAGAGGAGAGAATACAGTTATGAAAACTCCAATAATATGTACCAGTATCTGTTAGCTTAACTCAACTATCCTCTATTAGACAATCCATCCTTCTACCATATGTCCATCAACCCATACAACTGTCTGTCCATTTATCCATCTTACTTTCCCATTGACGGTGACCCAGGGAGTATAGCGGTGAGGTGGTACTAAACTAGCCGTCATGTTATAGTACATCAATTCCAAACTATGTCCTAAGGCTCCATTAGTACAAGTATCAATGTTCTTCCAATTCATGTTATAAGTGTTGGCACAGTCTTCAGCAACTCGGAGATCTTGAGACTCTCCATGTTCATCCATACAAGAAATAAAGGGCCAAAAGTCATCCCTATGGAATGAACATACGTGTTATTATAGCAAATAGCATTAACACTATCTTTAGGCAACACAAAATCATATGCATAAATATTGTCCTGACATTTTCATAATAAGTGTCATTACATACTAAAAGAAACAGTTGTACAGGAAGCAATCAAATGCTCTGTTGATAATACTCATCAATGTGAAGCCTGCTCTAAGTAGAGGAAAGTTGTGGTGTATGTGTTTAATGGGTGTAGCAGTCACTGTCTTTGATAACAATACAACAATTTGATCTTTGGAACACCTGGCACACAACATATCAGGTGAGAAAATTTCTTGAAAAAACTATCAACCTTATCACAGAAATATAGTCCTCTTTTATAGTAATTTTATAGAGAAGACTAATGTTAAATAAAGAATATTTCCTTTAATTCAAGCTTCCTATATTATATAATATTAATAGAGAATAAACTATTTATGATAGCAATAAAATTTTAGTAGTGCTTCAAGAAAGTTGGTTCACAAAATCAACCATACTTAATTTAGTGTTAATTCAAACATGTACTGTCGACTGCACTTTTAAATATGTATTTGACAAGGTCATGAACTCTATAAGACATATGTATATGTATATTCATAACTTCCTTCTTTGATGTGACACTAGAGTACATGACCCTGTTATGTATTTATCAAGCCAGCTTGACCTATTAAACTAATAAACTTAATGATGTCACAGCAATAATAAAACACATTATATCTAGTCACAATAAGGTGGTACAAAGATCAATCATCATATAACAATCAAGCCACAAGCCTAATGGGTATCTTGAAGAATATCCATTTGTTAAGTCTAACTGCTTATTATTCAATCTCAATACTTCTATATAAAGGACAATGCCACTGTAGTATCTGTAATTCAATGTAGAGATTGAATAACACAATATAGAATAGATATAAAGGATGTCTCCATTGTTCTTGTGTACAAATACATTCATATTGTAAGCCATGTATATTACTAGAATGTCAAAAACCACAAAAGGTATGTTTGTACACAGCGTATAGTGGACTTTCATCAACATTACTTAAATATTACAAGTTCATGTTAAGTGATGAATGTCTTACCTGTTAGGATAGTAATGAAGTACACATGCGTCTACTGTATTGATCAAACACTCCATTTGACCATGTTGGCATTGGAAGGTACCGTCAGACAAGAGATGGGCATTACCCCAGGGAACATAAGTCAGAGTGAAGATATCACCAACCTAAGAGTACATGAGTGTGTGTGTGAGTAGTGCATGAGAAAGAAAGAGAAAGAGGAAGTAAAAGAAAAAAAAAAGAAAAAGAAATTATAATAATTAATTATAAGGGCGGAGCTCGTACTTCTTTGACAGCTAATTTCATAGCTCCGCGAGACAAAGCGATACAATCGGGACAGAGAGACTCCGCATAATAACTGATCTTGACCGGCTCGACCTCTGGTCGGGCAGCAACAATGGCAATCAAAAGAGCGACACAAACACAAATTGAAGTAGACATCTTTCTTCGCAGAAAACTTGACGTCGTCGTACTGGCCACGCCTACATAACAAATTCGAACTATTCTAATTTGATTGGTTAGATTTCATTAGCTCCTCCCCCCAAGGTCGCACACGCAGTCGAATGACTTCAGTCTCCGAAGCATATCCTTAGTAGAAGCCAGCAGCTTTGACTTCAAGGTTTTAGTAGTAATGTATCGAGTTTGGTGTGTTCTCAGGTAAGATAAAAGCATTAGTATTTCTCTATTATCACAGTTATAGCCTTAAACTCTGTAATTGAGTTTGAGAAAGAATAATATTTCTCTATCTTACTCCCTTTTTATTGTACTGCTGTTCTAAATAGGCAATCATCTTCAATTTTAAGGAGCCCTGTTACAATTTCAGGCTCTCCACGTTTTCTTTCAACCTATACTTCTATCAACGTTGACGCATTAAGTCCTAGAATCAAGCAATTCGTAGAAGAAAACGCTAAGATTTGTCAACCAGACAATATCTACGTATGTGATGGCAGTGATGAGGAGAATACAAAGCTAATAGAGAAATTAGAACAAGATGGACGGTTAGACAAACTTACAAAATATGACAACTGGTAAGTCTTCTATTTATATAAGCATTACTAATGGCTGCCATTTTGATACCTAATACTATATCCACCCTCCCTCTCTAGCTATTTAGCCAGGACATCAAAGGAAGACGTGGCACGTGTTGAAAAACAAACATACATCTGCTCAGAAAAGGTAGAAGACGCCGTCCCCATTCCTAAATCTGGAAACCACGAAGACTCGAGGTTAGGACACTGGAAGGCACCCAGTGAAATGGACAAGGAGTTATCAGAAAAATTCACAGGATGCATGAAAGGTAACATGATTTTGAGATCACTCCATACTTACTTGTACACACATTGGCAACAACAAAGAGGTGTCAATTACTGTGAATTGTCTGAAGTCCTATTCTGTTACTTAGTGATACAATACAGTACTACATTGTAGAAGTCCTATTTGCGTAATTGTCTAAAACTATGTGTCAATAACTCTGAATTACTTGTATCTCTATTTAGTAATACAATATAGGCTAAATTGTACGTGTCCTATTGTATAATTGCCTAATGTAATAGTAACCTGCTTTCTTTCACAAACCTATCTTCCATTCCCTTAGGACGTACTATGTACATAATTCCTTTCAGTATGGGACCAGTGGGTTCACCTCTCTCCAAATATGGTATTCAACTGACAGACTCTGAGTATGTAGTGGCCAGTATGAGAATCATGACAAGAATGGGAAAAGAAGTACTTGATACTTTAGGCAATGATGAGTTTGTCAAATGTCTTCACTCTGTTGGGGCTCCTATTTCACCAGGAAAGGAAGACACCCACTGGCCGTGCAATCCTAAAAACATTGCAATTGCTCATTTTCCAGAGAGGAATGAAATCAAGTCTTTTGGGAGCGGTTATGGTGGTAATTCTCTACTTGGAAAGAAGTGCTTTGCTTTGAGAATAGCTACCATTTTAGCTCGTAGAGAAGGATGGCTGGCTGAGCATATGTTGGTAAGGAATAGTAGATAGTGCTATATAGTAAGAGTACAAATGGATATAATATTAGCTATATTAAATAATGTTTGCTAGTCTAGAGCTTATTATTGATAGCTATCGTAGATCACTATGCTACTAGCCTCTTTGGCTAGGTCATTGCTGTGTTATTACCTAACTAAATGTAGCTTGACAAGGTTATTGTATGACTGGTATTAAGGCTCACATGTATACCATGCTGTGATCACATGGCTCTGTTTATATTAGTATGACTCTATTTATTTATAGATTCTTGGGCTCACTAATCCTGAGGGTAGAAAGAAGTACATAGCTGCTGCTTTCCCTAGTCAATGTGGCAAGACAAATCTTGCTATGATCACTCCTACATTACCAGGTTGGAAAGCGGAGTGTGTTGGTGATGACATTGCTTGGATGAGATTTGGAGCTGATGGAAAGTTGCGTGCTATTAATCCTGAAAATGGGTTCTTTGGTGTAGCACCTGGAACTAATACAAGCTCTAATCCTAACGCCATGGATACTATATTTAAAGATACTATTTTTACCAATGTTGCTAGTACCAGTGATGGAGGTGCTTACTGGAAAGGTCTGGAGGATGAGACTCCTAAAGGTGTCTCTATTACATCATGGCTGAACGAAGAAAACTGGCAAGACCTCTCTGACGAGGAGAAAAAGAAGAGACCAGCTGCTCATCCTAATTCGCGTTTCTGTGCCCCTGCCAAGAATTGTCCAATTATTGATCCCAGATGGGAAGATCCTGAAGGAGTACCCATTGATGCTATTTTGTTTGGTGGGCGTCGGCCGACAACTGTACCCCTAGTGTTTGAATCCTTTAACTGGCAACATGGAGTCTTTGTGGGAGCATCAATGCGTTCAAAGGCCACCTCTGCTGCTGAACATACTGGAGATGAAGTGATGCATGATCCATTTGCTATGAGACCATTTTACGGATATAGTTTTGCTCAGTACATGGCTCACTGGCTGAGTCTTCAGCAACGTCCTGGTGTCCAATTACCCAAGATTTTCCATGTTAACTGGTTCCGTCAAAGTCCTACTGATGGGTCTTTTATATGGCCTGGTTTTGGTGAAAACTGTCGAGTCTTGGACTGGATCTTCCGACGCTGTGACAATGAAGATATTGCTCAGCCATCACCTCTTGGGCTGATTCCTAAACCAGGTACTTTAAATATCTCGGGTCTTGATATCAAAGATGCTGATATTACTGCTCTGTTTGACACTTCCAAAGAGGAACTGGAAAAAGAAGCTAGAGGAATTGAAGAGTATTTCAACAATCAGCTACCTGGTCAGGTACCAGCACCAGTAGAAGAAGAGTTGGCTTCTTTGAAAGCTAGGATTGCTAAATTATGAGATGTGTAATCTAATTTTTGCATGTACAAAAATTTTTATATTGTTGTTATAATCTCTTATGACATCACACATCTTATTTATTTATTTGTTAGTTTATTTAATTTTTACATTTACGACTTAAGTTAATAAATTAATATTTTAGTCAATGAACTCAAATATTATAGTGTAGTGTTGTGAAATGGTTTGTCATGATGATAATGAAAAGAACAATTGACCTTAATGTTATTATTGTGTGAGATATTTTCATTATTTATAATCAAATCACACTTTAATCTCAAAAGACTAAAATTTAATAATAATCGACTATAAATTTGACAAAATTGAAACTAAATTCCAAATAAAAGGACTTAAATTAAAGCCAGACTAAAATAAAATTTAACAATAATTGAAATAAATTAGTCAAGAACTGAGAAGAAATGTACTTACTTACTCCTGTTTAACATGGATATCATGACATTAAGGTATTAAATAATGACCCTCTATCTCATACATCTATTATATATCTCTATAATTAATCTCATGTTCCCAAACACTTCTGATGTGATACTAATAATTAATACATAATATCAGCACAGTTGTAAATTAACTTAATATTTTTAGACATTGCTTGCAACCTTTATTCTTGAATGCTACTTAACTGTATCATCTATCTGGCAAGAGTCCTATGGAATCAGATATCAGACATCAGCTCAGTAAATTAGGTTATTTATTAAAAGCGAACGTCCATTTCGCCCCTTCAGGTTAATGAGCATTGCATAACTCCTCCTTTCATAGAGTGGGCTTAGCTGCACGAGGTTCCAGATGTTATATCGCTCACAAATTAAATCAATAGTAATTAATTGAGCTCACGAGAGGTCAGAGCTCAGGACAAAGTACTAATAAGCGCTATCACTCATCAGTCTCATAAAAAGACTGTAAACGAGAGAGAAATTATCACGTTTTTCTATCTTACTGCCTATTATTTGACAATTGTATTCGATTTTCAACAGCGCAATGACAACAGCCTCTCCTCGCTTTATGTCGCGCCATTCCTCTATCAACGTGGACGCCTTGAGTCCTCGTATCAAGCAATTCGTAGAAGACAACGCTAAGATTTGTCAACCAGACAATATCTATGTGTGCGATGGTAGCGAGGAAGAGAATGCCATGCTGATTGAGAAACTGCAACAAGATGGGCGGCTGGAAAAACTAACGAAATACGACAACTGGTAAGACTTCAACGCATTGTTGGTGCATACTGCTATTAATTTCCCTCTCTTTAATTCCTCTAGCTATCTAGCCAGGACATCAAAGGAAGATGTGGCACGTGTCGAAAAGCAAACGTACATTTGCTCAGAAAAAGTGGAAGACGCCATCCCCATTCCTAAATCTGGAAATCACGAAGACTCAAGGTTAGGACACTGGAAGGCACCCAGTGTAATGGACAAGGAGTTATCAGAGAGGTTCACTGGATGTATGAAAGGTAATAGAACACTTCTTGAAAGTAATTGTACAGGCTTCCTTGTGAAATTTTTTTGTATAAATTTCCTTTATTACAGTCACCTAACGCCAACATAATGTCTCTCTCTCTCTCTCTCCCCCCCCCCCCCCTCTCTCTCTCTCAGGACGTACTATGTACATAATTCCTTTCAGTATGGGACCAGTGGGTTCACCTCTCTCCAAATATGGTATTCAACTGACAGATTCTGAGTATGTAGTTGCATGCATGAGGATCATGACAAGAATTGGGAAAAAGGTACTGGATACTTTGGGCAATGATGAGTTTGTCAAATGTCTTCACTCTGTTGGGCTGCCCATTGTACCAGGAAAAGAAGATCCACACTGGCCATGCAATCCTAAGAAGATTGATATTGCTCATTTTCCAGAGAGAAACGAAATTAAATCTTTTGGGAGCGGTTATGGTGGCAACTCTCTACTTGGAAAGAAGTGTTTTGCTTTGAGAATAGCTACCATTTTAGCTCGTAGAGAAGGATGGCTGGCTGAACATATGTTGGTAAGTCGAGTAGATACATGAACATATTTGGTTTAAGTACACCACCCTCTAAACCCAACTGACTGTATACATGAGGGCTACTGTGGTATGCTGTTAATACATGAACCATAACGACCTTAGCTTACAATAGCTATGAATGTAATTGTTTTTATTTATAGATTCTTGGGCTCACTAATCCTGAGGGTAAAAAGAAGTACATAGCTGCTGCTTTCCCTAGTCAATGTGGCAAGACAAATCTTGCTATGATCACTCCAACATTACCAGGCTGGAAAGCTGAGTGTGTTGGTGATGACATTGCTTGGATGAGATTTGGAGCTGATGGAAAGTTGCGTGCTATTAATCCTGAAAATGGGTTCTTTGGTGTAGCACCTGGAACTAATACAAGTTCTAATCCTAACGCCATAAAAACTATATTCAAGGATACTATTTTTACCAATGTTGCTAGTACCAATGATGGAGGTGCTTACTGGAAAGGTCTGGAGGAAGAGACTCCTGATGGTGTCTCCATTACATCATGGCTGAATGAAGAAAACTGGCAAGACCTCTCTGACGAGGAGAAACAGAAGAGACCAGCTGCTCATCCCAATGCTCGCTTTTGTGCCCCTGCCAAGAATTGTCCAATTATTGATCCCAAATGGGAAGATCCTGAAGGAGTACCCATTGATGCTATTTTGTTTGGTGGGCGTCGACCAACAACTATTCCACTTGTATTTGAGACCTTTAACTGGCAACATGGAGTCTTTGTGGGGGCATCAATGCGTTCAAAGGCCACCTCTGCTGCTGAACATACTGGAAACCAAGTGATGTACGATCCATTTGCTATGAGACCATTTTACGGATATAGTTTTGCTCAGTACATGGCTCACTGGCTGAGTCTTCAGCAACGTCCCGGTGTCCAATTACCCAAGATTTTCCATGTTAACTGGTTCCGTCAGAGTCCTACTGATGGGTCTTTTATATGGCCTGGTTTTTGTGAAAACTGTCGAGTCTTGGACTGGATCTTCCGACGGTGTGACAATGAAGATATTGCTCAGCCATCACCTCTTGGGCTGATTCCTAAACCAGGTACCTTAAATATCTCGGGTCTTGATATCAAAGATGCTGATGTTGCTGCTCTGTTTGAGATGTCGAAAGAGGGACTGGAAAAAGAAGCTAAAGAAATTGAAGAGTACTTCAACGATCAGCTACCTGGTCAGGTACCAGCACCAGTAGAAGAAGAGTTGGCTGCTTTCAAAGCCAGAGTTGCTAAATTATGAGATGGGTAATCTAATTTTTTTCTTTCTATCAAACATTTTTTTTCACCCATCCTTTTTGTAGCTTTGTTTTAAGTCTTTGCATTTTATGAACTGAACTTGATCAGTTTTGTCATTTTAGTTGTTATAGTAAGAAATCCAATTACTCTACAATGGACAATAAAATAAAGTCTTTGCATTTTATGAACTGAACTTGATCAGTTTTGTCATTTTAGTTGTTACAGTAAGAAATCCAATTACTCTACAATGGACAATAAAATAAAGTTTTAGTATGACATGGTATGTATAATACACTCATAAAAAATATATTAATATTTCTAGTATAACACAGTAGAATTATACATTAACTACTTTGGAAGTGGTGCACTGTATTTATCTAAAAGCTCAATAACTTGTTTTATTGTTGGGCGGTTGTCAGGATCTTTCTGAATACAAGAGAGAATTAAGTCATAAAGAGGTGGAGCTCTAGAACGAACATGTTGAAGCATCTCTTGGAAAACAGAAGAATCAGGAAAATGACAAGTCATTATTTCACAAAAGAGAATACCATAGCTATGGACATCCACTTTTGTTGTTAGTGCCTTTTGGACATGTACATGTACACTTGGTATAGACTCAGGAGCACTATATACTAAGGCACCTGTACCACGAGTAACTGCTTGACGAGCTTTATTAGCAGAACCAAAGTCAGAGATCTTAGTTTTCCATTTATGAGGACCTTTAGATTCTAGGAGGACATTGGCACTACTCACGTCACGATGGATAATAGGATCAGGTAGACAATGTAAGTAATTTAGACCTACTGCTACATCACGCATAATGGTCACCAAGACAGGCTCACAGGATGGATCAGTGGTGAGTTGTTTGGTCTCATAAGCACCACGTAATGAGATATCCATTATCTCAGTAATAATCATAGGATTACCAGATGGATGATCTAATACAGCACCAATAAACTGGAGGAGATTAGGATGACGTAACTGAGCCATTGTATTGATCTCACGATGTAGTAATTCAAGTGTATTGTCATCAATAATGAGTTCATGCATCTGCTTCACAGCTACTCTCTGCTCTCGAAACATAGCAACTCTAATAGCACCCCAAGCACCTCTACCTAATCGTTCATCAGTAAAAGTGACTTCTCTATGACTCACTTTCCAGCTGTCCTCCATTGCAGAAATCTTCTTTTGTAGGCCAGCCATTTCCTCTTGTTTAGTTTGAAGCTCTTCTTGAATTTGCTCTAATGTCTCACGTAATAGATGATGATCAACTAAGTGTTGTTTGTGAACCTCTTGTAACTGAGAAAACTGTTGTTGTTGCTGCTGATGGGCCTCTTGTAACAGAAACAATTGTTCTATTTGATTTTGGTCAGTAGTTTGGGAGCTCTCTTTCAATTTTTGGTGAGATGCTTGTAGCTGAAAAAATTCTTCTTCAAGCTGACGTTTTTCTTCTTGTTGTTGGTGGTGATTTTCTTTTAGTTGGAAATGCTCATTTTGAAGCTGAGAGTACTTTGACAGTTGGTGGTGGTGAGCCTCTTCTAGTTGAGAAAGTCTTTCTTGTTGCTGAGAGTACCTTGTTAGATACTGTTGATGAGTCTTTTGAAGTTGAATGCATTCTTTCGTTTGCTGTCGATGAGTCTCTTCTAACTGGTAGTACTTGTCTTCTAATCTAGTCATTGCTTGTGTCATTGTTGCTTCCTTTTTCTTTTTATCCACTTCTAATTGGTTCATCTCTCCCAGAAGCTGAGCATTCGTTTCTTTCTGTTTATTAAAAAGTTCCCATAGATCATTGTAGTCACCACTACCCATACAGTATGCTGCATCACTCAAACCATCTGTTAAACCTGGTTTAGAATCAAACTGCACAGCTATCTGTTGTGATAGGCACTGGACAACAGCTTGCTTTTCAATATGGAGAAGTATTTTCTCTCCTAGAGGCACTGACTGAGAACATTGACAGAGCTAAAACAAACAGAAGTGATGAAAATTATTTCAGTGGCAATAACACACAACTTGTATAATAACTGTGTGTTTTATTATACTACATCTATATTTATTCAAACTTGTCCAATAACTAGGTTGAGTTTGAATGTAAATAGGTCATATGCATAGTGATACCAACAATACATTCTTCTACCTGAGTGATTGTGCCTGCTATATTAAGTAAGCTATTAATATCAGAAGTCAAATTGTCCAATAATGTCAAGAAATACAAGTGACTTAAAGGTTGCTGCATTAAAAGTTTCTAAAGAGAGGGAAATTAACTTGATTGGAATAAATACTGTTACAATGTACCATAGATTGGTGGCTATCTTGATCATTCATTGAATTACCATTAGACAGCACAGCTGCAATATGTGATCGAGCCTAAAAGAAACAAAACAATGTAACTGTGGAATGTGTTTGTTATTTTTGTTATTTTTGGACAATACTTAGTTTATTTGATCAGTCACTATTTGTTGTTTTATTTCAATAAACACTGATTACTAAGGACTATATAAGCTTGCTTTTACTTGGTATCAGTCAGTTCTTATTGGTATCAGTCTTTAGCTCCATACTACTTTTTGTCTGCAACAAATCTACACTTACCTCAGGATTGTACATAAGAAGGGGTCCTGCTCCTTCTATTGACTCACTACTCTGTTGGCTACAGTGACCAAGAAGACGCGAGAGAAACATTTTAAAAATGTGTATTGGAACACAGCCATCTGGTATATCAACAACTACATGTAATCTGTAGTTAGCAGAGGTGGAATTAGAGTCAATTTTGTCTATACACCATTTTTGTTGCATATTGGCTAATTTAAGAAACCAGTCTTGATCTACTGTACAATATTTAGGCCTATATGGAGGGATCAATAGATGGACAATGGTCAAATTAAGAGAAAACATACTTATATAGAGAGAAGAAATGCGAAAAAAGACCCTCAAGAACTCTTCTTAATAGGTCCATATCAAAATCACTGGCATTATCTGAGGCCTTAATTACTTCACTGATGACAGCAGCACACTCACAAAGATGAGGGAGGGTATTTTTGTCTCTTAACTAATGAACAGACAATTACATGAATGAGACGGCCTATGTACACCACAAAATTATACACAAACATCATTAATTTCTCAAGTATGAATGTCTTCCAAGCATCAAGACGAACTTACCTTTAAATCAATCGTGATGTATTTGGAAAGCAGAGAGGTTGTGACTCCAGGAATTCTGACAAAGGCATCTTCCAATGGCAGAGGAAAATTATAGATGAATAAAAATGTGCTGTGCATTATATTGAACTTGGCTTCTTCCTCGCAAGGCAAAGGAGTAGTATAAAGGTGAGTTTTAAGAGCTGTCTTTGTCATGATTTGAAGATATGCCTGGTACCAATTGTGTAGAATCTTAGAGTTCAAACCTTGAGGAACAGAGGCAGATAAACTGTAATAGACAGAAGAAAATAAGCAATATATTTGACTTACAAGTTCCTTCACTTGACCCAACAGCTCCAACTAAAACAGAGAACATAGCTGAGATGAAAAATGTACTCAGTAGCTTTTGATCATCATGGTTTATCTGTTGGATAGGAGCAAAGAAGTCGTCATTTGGTAGGGATTGGTCTGCTTGGGAAATAGAATTAAGATCACTATCAGATATCTGCAACCTCTCCAAAGGACCAAGGATAGAGGACAAGTTAACTAAGCTCTGTATGTTGTATTCCACACAAATGTGTAAGAATACAAGTCGCTGAATGGGTGGTAATTGATGGAGATTTAAAAAGGTGTGCATAAACTGATACAAAGGAAAGGAAGTTCCCATGTCCAAGTTGAGACGGTGATAAATAAAGTCTGTAAAATATCTCTTCCATAATTCATCAGGATATTTTAAAAGGTACTGGAATCCGATATACACTGGATTCTTAGAGGGGACATCATTCTACAGGTCAATAGATCAAGATGAGTTAATTGCAGGTCAATATGGAAGATACCAAATATTATAAATATGTAAATGTACAAGTAGATATATCTAACACATTAATTAATTAGTTTGCTTATTATTAGCATGAAAGGAATGTGGCAATGGGGCAATGTATAAATATGATAACTTTGCCTAGGTAGACCCTTTTTACACATGCACTGATGACATTTTGTGACCCATTCAGTCAACTTACTTTCAATTGCTGCTCCACAGTTGATATGACAGCCAAACCTCTCATTAAGCCTTCAGAATCTATTAGTGAGTAAGAAGGATGCAGACTTGAGTTTTCTTGGACATTTTTGATCTCTTTAGTTTCTTCAATGAGTTTCTCTGCTTCACCATATATCAAACTATTGAAAGAAAAGTAATGCAGTGACTATCACAGGGGTCATGTACACTTACTTAAAGAAGGGAAAATGAGGTTGGTAGACGTAAGGTATCGGTGAAGACAAGCTGCAAGCAAGAGTCTTCAATTGTGTAAGTTTAGGTGTTGGAAAACTCTCCAATAATGATAAAAAGAGCTCTTCAATGACATCAGTACAGTTAACAGAAAATAAGATATCAAGGTTATAGTTCTCATTTATTAAAGACAACATGACAATCATAAAGTCAGTAAATGTAGACTGAAACATGGTCATGACAGTGTCTGTGACATTGAGACCAGACTCGTGAGAATGAGTAAATGCAACTACACTTTCAAGGTGTTCTACCATCACTGGAGTATCCCAACAGGCCCTAAAAAGCTCACATAACTTTATGCCTACTCTTTTAGCATCAAGTAACTCTAGTAGCTTTGTATTTCGTTCAGCTGCTTCCATTGGTCTTGTGAATGGACCAGTGGATTGAGACCCATAGATCACACGAGAAGCAAGATCTGGAATAATTTTACCTAGCAAATGTTGGCAAGCATTTATCAAGTTATCATGAGGAAAATCTATAGAAAGAATTAAGGATTATTAAACCGCCTGTCCATCAATCTCTTGTTCAAATTACCTTTATTTGGAAGGAAACAATAATGAAACCATTCTACAACATCCAGACTTCCAGGATGCAGAATGTGACTCTGACCAATTGTATCCAGATAATAGTGACTCCACCCATGTAAGAACAATGATGGATAACAAGCATCAAAAAACATAGCTGAAGGAAAATGTAACAAAATTACAAAAAGTTTATTAGAGGTGGATGGATCTTGAGTTTCTGCCTCCTCAATCATTGATCTAAGGTGGTTAATCATATTTTTTGTAGTATTCTGTGAAAGTGAGTAAAGTGATATGAAATCATAATAGTTGATATACGTACCTGCATATTTGCAACCAGAAATAAAATCTTTTTTGCGGAAGAATGTACAAAAGTCTTCAATATTTCTTGCACTTTGCTTTGAGACTGGATAGCAGAAAGGTTGCTTAGAATAACTTTTTGAGGATCAGAAAACACAATTTCACTAATATAAGTAAGATCCATCTCTTGAGATTGTTTGGTAAGTTGCAATGACAGCTCATCAACGAGAGAAGAGGATCGTGTGAATAGGATGAGCTTGTTAGCAGCATCACTGTGAAAGAGAAAGATTGACATTCCTTAGTAAATTAAAGTCATTATTTAGCTTACCCTTGCTGAGATTGCAATGCTTTAACTTGCAGGGACAGTAGTTTCTTAATACTGAAGTGTTGTTGATAAGTCAAATAATTATCAATATAAACTGCCGGAATATATTCACGATGAACAATAATCGACTCAGTCGTCATTAACTGCATCAACTGTTTAGTCATATGATGTACTAACCACTGCTCCATGAGGTCCATAACAAGATTAATTTCTGGAGACATTTGAGTTGGGATTGTGCACTCTCTCCGGGATGTGCGCAAAATTTGTAGTGTTTTAGGAAGAGTTTGCTGAACAGAGTCCATTGTGAGAGTTTCGTAGGCTTCCTTAAAAGCAGTGTCACGACAGAGAAGATGGAACAAGTACTCAGAGTCCATTTTGAGTTCTTCAATAGTATACTACAGTGGAGATAAACTAGAATAATTACAATGACATATATTAGTCTCTAACTTCTCTAAAGCTTTTGTTAATGTACATGTACGTGTAGAATTAAATATTCAGAAACATCTCACAAATAAGGTATCGAAATTATATATACTTACCACAGGTATAGCAAAACCAAATGAATGTTTTAATAATTTCAACAGCTTATATAACAAATAGACTCCAACATTATCTCCAACTGCTTCCCCATGTGTTGTATCTTGATGAGCATAAGGAGGTGCATGAAGAGGCAAAAGAGAGAGAAGTAAAGAGTCTAGTGTCTCATCCTGCAATCCATAGAGACTAGTATTACCATCAACAGAGTTAATAAATTGCTCCACCTGTTTTTTCAATACACAAAAATGAGAATGATAAGTACAGTGTAATATAATTTTAACAAGATTATACCTTAGTTTGAGCTATTGTTAACAAGCCTCTTAAACAAGGTGACAAATTATTCATAGCAGTTGCCAACAGGGTCTTGTGACTAATATAATATTTCTCAAACCTGTTCAGACAGGGGGCTGGTGTACCTTCTACTTCACTCAGTCGTATAACCATAATACATTGGAAATTACTGTGAACATGACATGGCTTTGAACGAGTGTCCACAGCAACGTTGGCATAGTAACAAGGGCAGTAATTGGTATTGCCAATCTGTTGCTTATTAAAGAGATCATAAAGACATTCGTATATATCAGTACTCGATTGACTTATGACAACAGTATGACCTTCACTAGCAGAATGGCAGACAGCTGCTATCATGTTAGTCTATACAAGAAAAGTGACATGTACATATATAAACGAGCATTTGCTTCAATTCATTACCATTTGCTGCTGTCCATCTCCCAAGAAATTAGAGCATGTATATACTCTAGTATTTTTTCTGTCTAATACATTAAATAGCATTAACAGATGAACTATGCTATTGTCTTCTGATGAATCAATAATTAATTTGTATCGGACATCATTCTCATCACCTCCTTGTTGTGGTTGATCAAAAAGAGATTTATGTAAAACCTGAAGAATACTTTGTTTATTGACGTTACTAAGGGAAACATGTTTATCTCCTACTGTTGGTATCTGTAGAAAGAAAGAGAGGGAGAATCATTAATATAAAATCATGCAGTTAGCTTCTTTACCTTTCTTAAGAACATTTCACACAACCACTCAAATGATTCTTCCTCTCTTGGCAAAGCCCAGTGTATTCCATTAAAATTCCTTTCTAAACCTTCCATAATGAGCTGAGGAGTCAATGTTTCTGTTCGTCTACATTTCAAATACTTAATGAAGTATATAAAATCATGCAACCCAAAGAACTTCCTCATATTTTCATTTTTCATCAAATCACTATAAGCAAGACAAAGTTGGACAATGTTATCTAAATCCTTCTTGAGTTCCAGAGGAGGATGCTTTGGAATTTCACAGAAACATCCTTTTGCTAGTATCTTTAAATTGTCAATAGAGATCTCAGGCTGGAACAGAGTAACACCACAGTTGGTTATAGCAGCATCAAGCATACGATTAGTAATAGCTACAAAGGACACTTCTTGTTTATCTAAATAATACTGAATAACTTTAAGAGATTCTTCAGCCAATTCTGCTTTGTTCATAAATACTACATTGTAAATTGGTAAAGAAAATTTGGAATAGCTTTGTTGGCGGTTAATTGCACGGGAAAACATGAGTTGAATTTCATTGGATGTTGTTTGTCGTGAGCACTGATAAACATGGGAATCTAAACTTTTGAATAAATTCATATTTCTAAACAGAGGCATTTTAGACTTAGGACCCTTTAGATTGGCAATTACCAAATTAAACGATAGTGTCTTGGAAGTACCAGGTGGCCCTACAATAATCAATGGAGTGTGAGTCATGGTACAAACTATAGTAGCAAATAAATTCTCTTTTAGAGCTTGTGTCTTTGCGATACCAGGAGGCAATTCAATATTGCTACAAAACCAGTCTAGTTCAGGGAAAAAAGCTTGAGAGAAGTTAACCTCATGAGGTAAACGATATTTACTGTCTAAGACCTTGCAATACTCCTCACGAAAGTTGCTACCCAACCTCATATAGTATACAATACCAAGAGACACCATAATTGCACGTCTATTATAATCCTTTTTAAGACCATGCTGTTTCTGTATTTCATACAGGGACATTAACCATCGATAGAATGTGAAGACATGTTGAATATCACTCAGACCAACACAGCTCTGAGAATATAGCTCAATCTCCTCAGGTTTCATCCCCAGATTAGAAAGCTCTCTCCTAGTATAATGTCTCACTAAACTCTGACTCTCTACTATCAGATCAGTGAAAGTGTCTGCCTGAAAAGTACAAAAATTATTGATAGTCTAATTTCTTGAAAATCTCACCTCCATATTGAGTAAACGTTCATGCAATATTTGAAGCTTAGCGTGAGCATAGTTTTGTTCTTGGTACTCTTCGAGAGACCCATAATCCCAGACTAAGAGCTCAAATGTTGGGGGAAGTGGATGTGCATTATATGATCCTCTAACCCATGTGTCAGCAGTATGAGTGGTCACAATGTTATGACAGTGAGAATTATAAGCAGCCACAATCAACAAATTACTTGGAATATTCTATAGAAGAATAGTCATGTGACATTTACATGATAGTCATATGATATTATCAATTACATGTATGCATACCTCTCCATCTAAAGTCCTGTCAAAAATTATCTCTTTAAAAAGCCCTAGACACAAGGAGGTATTGATCTCATCAAGAAATACCTAGTGTGTGTATATGTGCATGTGCGTATGTGTGGGTGAGAGAGAGAGAGAGAGAGAAAGTGGACATTTCATATGAAGGTCCAACTCACAGTAACAAAAGGCATTTTTATTTTTGACCTTTTCTTCTCATCTGCACTTTTATAAGCATTAAAAATTGTCAAAGCTTGTTCCAAAACTGGCTGAAAGAACTTTTTAATATCTGCAGGTCCTAATGCTATAAAATAACAAAGCTATACCAGTAATAAGTTGTATTATCTAACTAACTTGGTCGAACATTTAGTTTGTAAAATGTATTGAACATCTTTGCTTTGAGCAAAGACTGAAGGAGGTAAGCAGTGGCCTATATTCCAATAGATCATATTAAATCACTTCATCATTTAAAGACTTACCTCAGGTGTGTTGTTAACTCTGGCAAACTCAAAAATATCGTCCAAACTTGGATTCCCTTCTTTCTCTAAAAGTTTCTTATCCTTATTCATATCACTTGGGACCTCCAACAGTGCAATGATTGGATTATCAGCCGTCTCAAATAACAGGTTCCTTAACAAAATGTGAAAATGTCCTGATGGAATTGCCTTGTTTGAGAGTTGACATAATGCAACAAGATTGTCTATTGAAACTTCATGTCCTTTAGTAATACCTTCCAATGTTTGAAGGCACTGCTGGTAAACAATTGAAGAGTCTTCACTCTTATTTTTCAATAAGTCAGAAATAGTTTCTAATATGCTGCTTAGTTCTTTGTTCCAAAGATGAAGGAGAGCATAGTTCTGCAGTTGACTTAACATCTCCACGATGGCAGTCTTACCAACTCCTATATTTCCTTTAATAATTAGTGGTATACCACACTCATAATGTTCGTGAATAATCAGCATTTTAAGTACATTTTCCAAAGTGAGTACATACTTAGCATCATCAATGACAGAGAGCTGACTTTCATCTAATGGAAGACTCAGAGCTCTTGCCAAATACTGGTCAAGAAGACTTCTTTGTTGAAGCTCGCTGGATGAGAATAATAAGTAACATTATGATAGGAACATCCCATTAAATTATATCATCTAATGTCATAGTTCATCATTATATTATATACAACAGGATTATAATTGTAAATAATTATTAACCACTGATTTTCATGGTATTGACCATTCACTATACGCTACATAGTTTTTAAAAAGACTAAAAGAACTTATAACTAGGAAGTGGTTGACTGATGTGAGGAGCCTAAGGTAATTTAAAGAGTACATACATATTGGTGAGCATGTAAAGAATCCCAAGTGGAATACATTGTTAGATATACTGACTGACCTATTAGAAGGAATGTAAATACCAAGGTCCTTGTACTTCTGTCGTTTTTCTTCTGCCAAGTTTTTAGGATGAAGAGAGAGAAGATCAAAGTTACCTCTGCAATCACGAAAATCATAAATCAACTACAGAAGAGGGAAAGACTTTGCATATCATATTCCAGGAGTGAATCAATACCAAAACACCTGTTCAAGTGACTTCTTACTTGTTGATGAAGTTTATTAGACCAGTTTTCCTGATGACAAAAGTTATTCACTTCATCCAACATAGTACCCATTAAAGTTGAAGCCAGTTCACTAGTATTAGTCCTCACTGATTGACCTGATTCATCCACAAAAGGCTCCATAGTAACACCAGTTTGTGTATCATCAACAAAAGCTGAAAGACTGTCCAATACTACACATCTTCGCATTATATAACTGTGACAGGTGAAAGATCATCCATCCTCAACCATTTCTATCTGAATTTTATTTTATCCTCTTACTTTATGAACAATTTCTGTGTAATTTTAGTCGCTTTAATGTGATCCGGCATAAACTCACTTAGCAGACAATAGCACTTCTCATCACTCAAATCAATACTCTGACTGAATTTCCTTAACTTTGAATGAACTGAGAAAAAAAGAGTATTATCACTTTATTGCTTTTTTATTTTACATTAATTTTTCAGTCATTCTCATAAAAACGTACATTATGTAAAATCACTCAGACAATCCAACTGTCAAATCTAACTGTTCACTCTCTATTTATCTCTTACTGTACCTTCTTCTTTAAAAGGAAAGCTATTGTCTCTATTGTCTTTGGGATGCAATTTATAGACTTGTAAATATTTACACACCAGCTGGACATCATCATCAACGATATAGTCATTGTCTACTACATGTGGAGAACCCAAAAGAGCGAGAATTGGAACAACTTGATGGAAGAGATGGAGAGATTCTTCAGGTTTTGACTGATGGTTCAATGATGGTACTTCAATATACAGTATCCACTCTGATCCTCTAGGAATACTAAAAGAGTCTCCTGTTACTGGATCTTCAATGTAACCAAGAAGTAACAAATCAAAGAAAAACCAATTGATAGTCTCCATGAGATGTTCAAAGTGGAGTTGTTCCTCTGCATTTCTACCTTCATCTTGATAGAGTGTAAGAGTAAAGTTTAAAAAGACAGCACACCCTGGTCTATTTGATGGCAGTTGGTTAAGCTTATGTATAGCTGAGAGGGAAGTAAAGGCCTCATTGATTGCAATAGTGATTTGAGAAGGACATAGGGCTAACTGTTTTTGAATGTAATGAGTTTTACCATCTCCAGCATGACCAGTTACTAACTGTACAAATTTGAAACCTGCTGACTTGACAGCATTTTGTTTATAAAGACAAGCTGCCTCTTCAAAAGTCAGATTGAGATCATTGTCCTGTGAAAGTAAGGATATAATGCATTAATTATCTACTATACTTGTATATAATTATATAAATGCTCTATAATTAATCTTGCAATTATACCAAATCGTTTTGTGAACATTCATTCTTTTTAATTTATGAATATTATTTTTTTCCATACTATAATTGTGGTTTATTAGGTCATATTTTTGTTGTAATAAGCAACCACAAAAATTTATAAAGTATTATGTTATCTGTTAACTGGTCTATTACATCCAGTTATTATTATACACAAAAGTAACATTTAAAATACTTTGTATTCTCTGTAGGTAATCCATGACAGCTCTTGTAGAACAGATGGAGCAGTCTCTATAAAATGTATACTTGACGAACATATAGGTCCTCTCAATAAGTCCAGTAACAACTACAATACATAATACAAAGGGTATGGTCAATACATAGAAACAAACCTTATAACTTACTTCTTTTAATTTGTTGGGCAACTTATTAGCTTGCAGTACTAAATACTCAAATGGATACTGTTCAACTCGTTTCATAAACCGACTTAACTCCTCATGAGTAGTTGTTGGACAACAACGAAATACTTCATAGGATTTAGGTACTCCTCCATATAACTCACAAATGAAAAGTAATTGTTGACTATGACCATAAGCAGGAATATAGTGTAGCTTCAATGGAGGGTCTATTGGAAAGACAATACATGTGTATGACTCCATTTAATCTTATCTACTGTATACATGTATACGTACCGGAAGTCAGTGACATGTGAGTTAGTTGAGGAAGGGTGACAATTCTCTGACCATCTTGATTTCTTTGCTTGAAAAGAAAAGGTTTTAACTCTGGAGATTTACATAAAATTTGAAGGAGTTTTCCCAAAATATGCATTGGTAAGTCCATGTTATCTTGGAAATTATTCCGACAATAATGAAGAGCATCCTAACAAATAAACAGTAATAGTAATACATTTACTAGTTTTACAAACCTGTACAGCCAATTTTAGTTTTTGTCTTACAAGAAGACTATTCTCAAAGAGTAAAGAGACACGAGACACAATAGCATCAATGTTAATCTCAGTTCGATCAAGAAGGGAGCATAATTGTAGTAACTTGGGCATAGAGAAAATGAAGAGCCAAGGGTACTGCTGATGAAGAGCATCAATCTTTTCTTTCCAACATTGAAGATCGTCTTCTAAAGTTTGAACCTAAAGAGAATAAAAAGACAATTATGGAAAATTTGTGGAATTGCTTACCATATTATCAGCTTCTTGTGTGGAGATATTGCAGAACAGACAAGGAAGGCAAAGATGTGTCTGATAGCTAGGATGACCTAGCCTATGAAGTTTAATGAAGAGCTTCATCAGTCTATGAGCTACCTACAGTTAACACAGAGAGATAGTTAAAGAAAATATGACAGAGAAAATGGAGAATTCAACAGTAAAATATCATTGATGTTACTCACAGAGTTTAAATGCAAGAATAATTTGATTTTCTCTCTATCATCTTTCTCAGCATCTAACAATTTTAATTTTCTAACAAAGTCAGCTATCTGTTTTTGAGTCCAACGTTGTTTAATACCTTCATTTTTACTATATTCTGGCTGAGGTTGTGAAGTTTGTCTACACTGGAATCTGGACTGAAAGATGAGAAGTATACTACTTGTCTGAACATCATCAGCCAATTGGAAATTATAGAAACCAGTTGACAAGATGCTATCCAACTCGTTTTCTATGTTCTTAATAGTGTTACCCTGAGTAAAAAAAATTTATAAAGAACACCAACTAAAAAGATGAAATCATGTCCTCTTATTACATACTAACTTACCTCAATACGTGAAAACCATAATCGAATTATGTTAATGTTCTCATTGACGGTTTCCAGATACCTAAAGTCGCTGGTTGCATCAAGATGTACTACTTTGTTCATAAGATCTGGAAAAGTAATGTCCTTTTCAATGAGAGGAGACACAACCTCATATGAAATTCTTAAATGATTCAAAAGGTTTTCGTCATATTCTTCATGTTGTAGCTGAGCAGTTATTAACTGATATTGTTCGTAAAAGGCAGTCTGACCTTGTGGACTCACAAACTGTTTGTCTTTAAGAAATCGATAAAAAGCAATGCTCTTAGAAAAGGTCGAAAACAAATTCAAGCAGCTATAATTACATTGTCCTTTCAGACATAACAAATTTTTGATGAAGTACACTTTCTTCGTAGCTTCATGAGGAGTGAGTTCGATAAGAGACCCTTCTTTTACTATCTTCATTAACTCTTTGAGACTGTGGGACTCCAAGCAATTTTCCAAACCACACTGTTCACAGACATTACAAATAGTTTGAACATAATGAGAAAATTGGAATAACTCTAATATTGAACGAACTTCTTGGAGGCTCTCACTGCTTGTCACCATAATTTCAGAAAAACGTGACAAGATAAAAAATTCTTTATCTATGCTGAGTGACTCAAATTTAAAAGCTCCATCAATAATCACATCTTGATATTTAGCCTTCCCATTCAACAATCTCAACATTAAATCTTTAACTCCTTCTAGAGCTAGTTGGAAAGTTTCAATTGACAACCCTGGCAATAGTTGCCCTTGGCAACAACTGTTTTGACGGACAAAGAAACTACTTTCTTCTTCTGTAGGAACAGAGGATGATGTGATCATCTGTAATCTTTTAAGTAAATGGTTTTCAAATATTTCACTCTGATGTAGATGAAAGAAGACAAGGGCATCCAAACAAGGAAACAATGGATCAAGAATTGTCTTAAGATTTATATGTAATTGCTGTAGATCGGCTAAAGACATTGCCTTGCTTAATTTTAATTTAATATCTTGTCCTGGTTCAAACAACCTCACTTGAGGAGAGGGTATAGCATTTAAAAGATACAGATGTCTGGGTACATTTTCTTCCCCGGGAAATATAACTTTTTTAGATATCTCTTCTTGGATATGTGGAGGTAACTCAACTCCATATTTAGACAGGAGAGCTGGTAGTGTACAGTACTTCAGTTCAGGATGACCAGGAACATATCGTAGGAGATAAAGATTGAGCTTCTCAAAACTGTCAATGTAAGTGTCCCTGATTCGAACTATGCCTGGATGGTCAATCACAAATGAGGGAGCACATACAGCTTGTCCAAGGATATTCAATACTGTATTGTAGCTACAATATAAAAGTATTTCGTCATAGTTTACTTGATACTGGACAAATTTGGCCTGCCAAAATCTTAGGACATCCTGTACTTTATGTACCCATTCAAAATATTTAGTAACATCTTCACAAGGACAGTATTGAACTTCTTGTGGCATGTGATCTGACAAGAGACAATCAGCATTAATATATAACTTCCGTGAGCGGCAATATGAATTGAAGACGACACCCAGTTGAGGTATAACGGACTGATTTTGAAAGACCCAGTCAATATTATTAGCTGTAATAGAAAGCTTACTACAGACAGTGGAAACAACACACCAACAGAACTTCCGACTTAAGGAGAGGGAATCAAACAATTCGGTATTTTTACATAGTGTACTGACTGATAGAGATAAAATGAATTGTAAGTATCGATCAGTTGTTTGAAGTGCCTTGAGCTCAGAAACTATAATCTAAGGGAGAGATGTATAAAACAAACACAAAACAGATGAAGGGAACTTACTGGTTGTAAAACATTAAATATAATCCAATGAAAGTTAAAATGACATTCGTCAGTCATATGAGAAAGTAATGTCTTGAAATCATTTAAGATAACAGGTTGGAGATTGTTTCGCTGGATATAAGACTTCAAGAAAGTGCTAAATTTTTGACAAACACTATCTTCTTTCACAGTTAGGTTAGTATCACTTTGTACAGCCAACAGTTGGGGGACATTCAATTGTAATAAATTTGGAATAAACACTTTGGCACGTCTACATTTTTGATAACGTTCTCCCACTTTACATAAAAAGGAAAGCAATGAATTTTGATATTCATCTCCTGGAAAGCTATTGAAATAATATCAATTTTACATAATTATTGGCTGTGGAATTACCGTTCAAGTATGGCACAGAAGAATTGAGACCAAGTAGCTTCATGAATTTCAATGGTATCAGGAATATCATAGCACATCAGGTAATCATGTACAAGCTGAATGTGTGTGTGTGTGTGTGTGTGTGTGTGTGAGAGAGAGAGAGAGAGAGAGAGAGAGAGAGAGGTACTGCAAATACAATAAATATTAAATACATACTTCAACAGGCCAGATATAAAACAACTTGAAAAGACGACAAAATACTTGTATTGACAGCAAGGAAAGATACTTATAGGTATCTTCAAGTATTTCATTGATAATCTGACTATTCTTACTGTCAATGACAGTACTACCAGGTCTTTGATTCTTCAACAAAGTTGGAGCTGAGGGATAAACCAATTTAAGTGTACTTAGCAACATTTTCAACCATTTGAGACACTCGCTACGAAGGTCATTGTGGAGTTTACCATTATGCCAGCCACGACGAAGGCATAATTCAATCATTCCATCCAAGAAAAAAAGACCCTACGAACAATCTACTAACAATCTACATAAAAATAGTTCTCACTTCATCTAAAACTGTTGAAATGCCCTCTTGACCAGCACACCCTACTTCCTTAGCATCTGGTGATGTCAGAAAGGGTAAATATAGATCTCTTAACTTGATCAATATCAGTTTTAATTCATAATCAGCTTCAATAAAATCCTCTAATGCTAATATAAAGTCCCTAAAGGTCATAAAAAGTAAACTAGTATAAATGTACAATAATCTTATAACCTTGTTTGAATTAGTGGTTGTACAAAGCACTTGTTAGCTACAAAGTGTGTCATGAGATAAATTTTAAACTCAACTCTTGATGGTAATTGAAGGAGGGAAGAAACTGACAAAGCATGTTTAACATCTTTTATAACTGTTTCCTTTGATTCAACTGATTGTGATAACTGAGGTTATTAAAAATAACAATCACTTCCAATAGGGCAGGCCTAGGGCTTACCCTTACTAAATGTTGCTGCCACATATCAACAACAGCACTTGTTGCCACGCCCTTTTCACAGACACACTTCAAATATACCAATTCTATAAGGAGAAAGTATGACCATCATGTGACTATAACAAGTTGCTTACTCCATAGTATTTGAGAATAGACCAACCCATCTAAAAATTGCATACAATGTCTGTATTTGGTTAGACCAGAAACATTCATCATGTCTTCACAGGCATTGGCTAAGAGCTGGAATACACTTATTTTGACTTCATCTGGACTGTTCGGGATGCTTATGTCAAAGTCTTTCCTAACAAAGTTCATCATAAAAAAATACAGATAACATAGATACATCATAGACAATACAGATAACATATGATATATTGAGTTCTTTATTGAGCCTCATGTAGTAACATAATGGTCAATATTCCAACTTTTATTTCTATAGTCTATCAGATGAACTAAAGATGGACGGACAGACCACTTACTGATTAAAAAAACCTTGCAAAGTTTCAGATATTTGTTGTGAAGTCAAGCCTTCAAAAGTGTCAATACATCTTTTAGTGAAATTTTCTAACTGATCACATTCATAAAACTGATGAAACCTATAAAACAATAATGTTACATTAAATGAACTGAAAAGGATTTCTTACTTTCTTATATGATGTGTCAGAATAAGAAAAAAAGGAAATTCATTTGGAAAAATAGTATCAAAGTATTTCAAAAATCCATCAAAGATTTTATCTACTTGACTTGGATCTGGTTTTAACTACAATGGAATGACAGGTGAAGGAAATTAGGAGCACATAATGAGAAAAAGATAATAAGTATGAGACGTACAAGAGATATTAATCTCTATGTGAAGATTCAAATTCTAAATACATGTAGTTTTGGGATAGTATTACTGTATGCACAAATATTTTTGCAGTAAAACTATTTTGTGTTTGTTGCAAACTGCGTTTGTTTTGTGAAAACTTAACCATGTTGTTGCAAACTTTTTAGCCTCAAAATTTGCAAAATATTTTTATTATAAAAATATCTGCTCACACAGCACTATATTTTGAGCAAACAAAAATTGCTATTATGGGCATAATCAATACACTGTTAAATTAGATCAAATGATTTATAATCACTTGGATTATATGCGTCCACAAAATTGTAAAGATTATCGTACACTTTTTTGATTAACAGAACTACGCGGATTGTATAATTAAACAGTTTAATTCTAAAAAAGGACATGTCTATAGTATGGACTGTTGTTCATAGTGACAGCCACTTACAATATATCCAACAAAACTACCATACTGAGAGAATACATAGCAACAGAACTCTCATGTAGCAGGCTCATAATCAATGAAAATTTTTTCTAACTAATATGTTTAAAAAAATCTTTAATACTTTGACAATTAAATATGTGCACGATGTTGTCATATTTGCAATGTAAATGACTACAGATTGGTAGATCAACTTATCTATTTTACAATGTACTTGCAGTTTTGTTTTACTTTAGAAAAAAAGATGCACCTCTTGGGATTTAAAGTTGTGATTACTTACAGCTTTCTCATACTGTGTAAACACATCCATCACTGAGATAAATAGATGAACATCTGAAGTAACTGGCTTCATAACTTCTCCTTCAAATATTAACTTCATTACTTTTCTCTTCAAATCATATGCAGAACTATTCCCAGTAGCAGTTAAGAACCTAGTCACAAAACCTATAGAAGCGATAGTCTAGAATTTACGCTAGTCTTAATATATCTACCTGTGTTATGAGGTTGAATATTAGGATCCATTTCAAAACCGAAGTATATCCCTCTTATCTATCAGGCACGAGGATGAAAATGAGTGGGCGGGGCTTTCTCTGGAATCGTCGAGACGTCGACCACACTCCTATGGGATGTCACTATGGAGTTTATATTAGGAAAGTCTTCCTACTACATTCATGACCTTTCTGAGATGTCATAGTATTGAACTGTATGGTGAACTGTCAATTTCATATATAGAAATTAATAATCAAAACAGTGCACAATAAATAAAGTTTTAATACAGATGGATCAGGATGAGTTGTTTGGTCTCATAAGCATTACGTAAAGAGATATCCATTATCTCAGTAATAATCATAGGATTACCAGATGGATGATCTAATACAGCACTAATAAACTGGAGGAGATTAGGATGACGTAACTGAGCCATTGTGTTGATCTCACGATGTAGTAATGCAAGTGTATCTTCATCAATAATGAGTTCATGCATCTGCTTCACAGCTACTCTCTGCTCTCGAAACATAGCAACTCTAAAACTTTAATAGCACCCCAAGCACCTCTACTACCTAGTTGTTCATCAGTAAAAGTTACCTCTCTATGACTCACTTTCCAGCTGTCATCATAGCAGAAATCTTCCTATAAAGGCAATCCATTTCCTCAGCAGTTTGTAATTGAGAAAATTGTTCTTTTGCTGTTGATGAGTCTCTTGTAGCTGAGAAAACTCATTTCATTGCTGATGGCGAGCTCTTTGTAACTCAATACAATCATAATGTAGTTGCAAGTGCTCCTTTTGTTGATATTTAATAAGAGGAAGTAGAGTTTGTGAGTTTATTCATATACAATAACTCTTGCAGTTCAAGAAGCATAGCAGGAATGTTTGATGTAAGAAGTATATTATACTCTAATATAATTGACAGACAATACATTGTATCATTAATTCATTATAGCTAAAGACAAAACATTGAAAGAATAGCAATAAAAACACACATTGTGAAACATAAAAGTAATTATAAAAATACCATATAAAACTAGTACACATCAGTATTAAAATATGTCAAACACAATTACACTATCATTAGTACAATAGTTATTACATTACTTTGGATGTTGTTTAATGTAACTATCAAGATGTTTAATTACTTGTTTCATTATTGGACGACTACTAAGATCTTCTTGAATACAAGAGAGTATTAAATCATAAAGAGGTGGAGATCTTGAACGAACTTGTTGAAGCATATCTTGAAAAACAGGAGGGTCTGGAAAACGACAAGTCATAACTTCACAGAGGAGAACACCATAGCTAAAGACATCTATCTTAGTAGTCTGAGCTTTTTGGACTCTAAATATACTTGGTACAGACTCAGGAGCACTGTACACTAGAGCACCTGAAGCTTGAGTAACTGCATAGCGAGCTTTATTAGCAGAACCAAAGTCGGAGATCTTAGTTTTCCATTTATGAAGACCTTTAGATTCTAGGAGAACATTGGCACTACTCACGTCACGATGGATAATAGGATCAGGTAGACAATGTAAGTAGTTTAGACCTACTGCTACGTCACACATAATGGTCAACAAGACAGGCTCACAGGATGGATCAGTGGTGAGTTGTTTGGTCTCATAAGCACCACGTAATGAGATATCCATTATCTCGGTAATAATCATAGGATTACCAGATGGATGATCTAATACAGCACCAATAAACTGGAGGAGATTAGGATGACGTAACTGAGCCATTGTATTGATCTCACGATGTAGTAATTCAAGTGTATTGTCATCAATAATGATTTCATGCATCTGCTTCACAGCTACTCTCTGCTCTCGAAACATAGCAACTCTAATAGCACCCCAAGCACCTCTACCTAATTGTTCATCAGTAAAAGTGACTTCTCTATGACCCACTTTCCAGCTGTCCTCCATTGCAGAAATCTTCTTATGAAGATGACCTATTTCCTCTTGTTTAGTTCCTAGCTCTTCTTGAGTTTGTTCTAACATCTCCTGTAACTGATGATGATCTTGTAGTTGCTGTTGGTGAGCAATTTGTAATTGAGAAAATTGTTCTTGTTGCTGTTGATGAGTCTCTTGTAGCTGAGAAAATTCATTTTGTTGTTGTTGATGTTCTTTTTGTAGCAAAGAATATTCTTCTTCTTGCTGTTGGTGAGTTCTTTGTAACTTAATAAAATCATCATATAACTGTGAGTGATCTTTCTGTTCCTGTTGATATTCTTCTTCTTGGTGTCTGTGGCGATCTTGTAATTGGGTAAGCTCTTCTGTTTGTTGTTGGTAAGCCTTTTGTAGTTGGGTATACTCCTTTTGTTGTTGTTTGTGAGTTATATCAAGCTGTTGATGTTCTTCTTGTTGCTGTTGATGACTTTCTTGTAGCTGTGTGTATTCATCTTGTAACTGAGAGTGTCTTGTTAATTGTTGTTGGTGAATCTCTTCCAGTTGGTAGTATTTGTCCTGATAATGTTTGCTTATCCTTTGTTTCATTGCTGCTTCCTCAGCATCAAAAAATCCTAATCTTCGAACATAGTCTGCTATCTGTTCATGAGTCCAATTTTGTTCATCAACCTTAGATTGCTGAGGTTGTGTAGTTTCATTCTCATCATCAGATAATTGAAAATTAAAGGAGGTAGTTGACAGACCATTTTCAAATGATAATGTTTTATCCTAGGGATAAAATAATGCAAATATCAGTACATTTATTATGAACACCGAGTCCCTAAAATAACACTATTTACTATGTCTAAACTAGGTAACTATAGGAGTAGGTAAGTAGTGAGTTGTTTAGTAGCCCTCAGCCTTTGAAGGGCTATGAGTTCCTGCATTTACACTATAGCATACCAAATAAAATCATGGGAAAGGGTCCTGCTACTGAGACTATATTTCTAGTTAAGTACTTCAGATTACAAAATATACTATACTACCAAAATTGCATGTACCAATTTACCTCAAATCTTGAGAACCATAATTGTATGAGGGATATATTTTCATTGACTGTTTCAAGTTGTTTCAAACAGCATTTTGTATCTAGATGTGATACTTTACTAATTAGATCATGAAATGTAATATCTTGCTGTTCCAAGAACGGAGTTAAAAATTCAAACACACCTAATAACTGATTCATAACAGTTTCATTGTGTTTGTGTTGGGCAGTTATCAATTGGAACTGTTCGTGAAATGTGGCCAGACGTGGACCCACAAACTGTTTGTCTTGAATAAATTGGTAAACATTAGTGTTACTAGCAATAGCTGAAAACAAATGAAGGGAGCTAAAAATCTTTCCTTCTCTCAAATATAATGATTCTTTGATGATGTTCATTTTCTGCATAGCTTCATGAGGTGTGAGTTTGACAAGAACACCTTCAGGTTTTAGTTCATCTATTATTGCCATTAATTCTTTGAGGGTGTGGTCTTCCAGGCAGTTTAACAAACCATATTGTTCACAGACATCATAAATACTCTGAATATGATAAGTAAATTGAAATAGTTCTAATATGGAAAAACTTCCTTGGAGACCTTCACAATGCTCCTTTCTAATCTCCATTACCTCTGAAAACCTTGATAAGATTGAGAACTCTTTATCTAGCTCCCATTTCAAAGCTCCTTCGGTGATGATATCTTCATATGTCACTGTCCCATTCAACATCCTTAACAATAAATCTTCAACCCATTGTAGAGCTTGATGTAAAGTTTCAATGAAGACACCCGTTGACAAGACTTCTTGATTACAGACAACTGGTGGAGAGCTACTCTCTTCTACTTCAGTAACGGAGAGTGTCGAGACATTAGTGATTGTTTGCACTCTTTTAAGTAAATGTTCCTTAAACATTTGACTTTGATGTAGATGAAAGAAAACAAGCTTGTCTAGATAAGAGACAAGTGGCTCTAGAAATATCATGAGATCTTCGAGTAGTTGCTGTAGATCCATTAAAGTCATCACTTTACTAACCTTCAATTGTATATCTTGTCCTGGCTCAAACAGCCTCGTTGATGGAGGTGGTATGACATTTTTAAGACATGAGTTTTTAGCCACTTTCTGCTCCCCAGGAAAAATAATATTTTTAGATATCATCTCCTGGATATTAGGAGGTAATCTAACACCATATTTGGTCAATAGAGCTGGTAGTGTACAATACTTCACTTCAGGTTGACCAGGAACATAATGCAGGAGGTAAACATTTAGCTGCTCAAAGCAATAAGTATAAGCATCCTTAGCTTGAGTGATGTCTTGAAGATCTAACACTAATGACGGGGCACATACAGCTCGTCCAAGGGCACTCAGTGCTACATTGTTACTAGCATACAATAGAATTTCATCGTAGTTTACTTGGTATTGGAGAGACTTGGTTTGCCAAAAACGTAGGACATCCTGAACCTTACTGACCCATTGAAAATATTTATTAACATCATCCCAAGGACAGTGTTGGACTTCATCTGGTGTGTATTCAGAGAGGAGACATTTCGTATCGTATATCTTTCGTGTGTTGCAGTATGTATTGAAGACCACAGCCAACTGAATTATAATTGGCTGATATTGAATGACCCAGTCAAAATTATCGGCTGTGACTGAGAGCTTGCTACATATTGTGGAGACCACACCCCAACAGAATTTTTGACGTGCAGAGAGAGGACCAAACCATTCGATGTTCTGGCATAAAGTGTTGACAGAAACAGATAAAATTGATTGTAAGTGTTCGTTATCTGTAGTCTGAAGTGTTTTGAGCTCAGGAACTATAACCTAGAAATTAATGGATGGATAAACGGTAAGAAACATGGATTTATGGATGAATGGACCATTGTATATATAGATGTACAAGAGATAAAGACAAACTTACTGATTGTATTACACTTGATATAATCCAATGAAAGTTAATATCCGTTTTATCAGTAAATTTAGATAATAAAGCCGACATATTAGCTAATATAACTGATTGAAGATTATTTCTTTGGATATATGACTTCAAATAGGAACTAAATTTTTGACTGACATTAGCCTCTTCCACCTCTTGGTTAGCATCTGGTGGGATGACAAACAGTTGTGGGACATTCAGTTGTAATAAATCAGGAATGAACTCTTTGGAACGTCCAGTTTCTTTATAACGTTCTCCTACTTTACATAAGAATGTCAGTAGATGATTTTGATGCTCTTCTTGTGGGAAACTGTTAAGAAAGAATTCATAACATATGTTTGTTAGCTGTGAAATTACCGTTCAAGTACAACACCAAAAAACTCAGACCAAGTAGCATCATTAATTTTAACTGTGTCAGGAATACGATATTGTATCAGGAATTTAGCCAAAAGCTAGAGAGAGAGAGAGAGAGATCATTAATAGAGTGAGTTTCAATCACATACATCAATTGGCCAGATACAAAAAGTCTTGTAAAGATTGAAAAACAATTGTATTGACAGCAAAGGAAAACTATTACGAGTATCTTCCAATATTTGCTTGATGATATTTTTACGAAACTCTTGATCAGCAACAATACTATGTCTTCTTTGTGCCAAGAATTTCTTTAATAACTGAGGAGCTGAAGGATCAGTTACTTTAACTGTCTTCAGTAACATTTTCAACCATTTGAGGCATTCATTATGAAAGTCTTTGTGTTGTTCACCTTTGTGCCAACCTCGACGGAACCACAACTCTGTCATCCCATCCAAGAAAGAAATACCCTAAGTTGAGTCAACTAATAAGAAACACTGGATAGACAACTTACTTCATCTAAAACTCCTAATAGGGTACCTTCTTGGCTTGCACAGCCAACATCTTTAGGATTTGATGAAGACAAGAAGGGTTGATATAGAGACCTTAAGAAGACTAATACCAGCACTAAAAGTTCATGACCATTTTTAATATTACTCTCCAGTGCTAATATAAAATCCCTTAAAAGGGACATATCATTAAGCCACACCCATTAAAGAGCCCTAAAGCTTACCTTGCTTGCATAAGTGGTCGTATAAAGTACTTATTAGCTAAAAAGTGGGTCATGTGATCAACAGTAAACTGAATTTCTCGTGGTAATTGAAGAAGACAAGTAAATGACAAACCAAGTTTAAAGTCCTCAATAATCACTCTCTTTAACTCAATTGTTTGTGATATCTGTGGCTGTTGAGACATTAATTAGTTGAAATAATACAGGGGCTTACTCTTAATAAATGTTGACGCCATATGTCAGCAGTAGCTCTTGTAATTGTACCCTTTTTACTAAGACACTTCAAATGTACTGATACTATAAGGAGAGAAAAATATCACATGATTGTCATAAGACTGTCACATGATGCTTACTCCACAGTATTCGAGAATAAATGAATCTATTCAGAGAACTGTCTGCCTGTCGTTGATGGCTATGTTTGATTTGAGCAGAAAGATTCATCATTTCTTTACAAGCAGTAGCTAACAGCTGGAACACACTCACACTGTTCTCCTCTACACCATACATTATGTGAAAGTCTTTCCTATTGAGATATTGAATTAATATACAATATACTTAAAATTAATGAATTAATGGACAAAAGATAGCTAAACAGACTATAAGATTCTTACTGATTAAAGAAATGAATCAAGGTTTCTGCTATTTGTTGTGGAGGTAAGCCTTCAAAAGTATTAATACATCTTGTAACAAAAGGAGCTAATTCATCACATTCATACAGGTGACGGTATCTGTACAACAATATATTAAAATAAAATGTAATAAAGTTGTAAAATATAATTAGTAGTTACGTTCTTAGACGATGAGCTAGAGTAATGAAAAAAGGGAATTCTTTAGGAAAAGCTGTGTCAAAATCCTTAAAAAACATTTGAAGGAGCTCCCTAATTTGATTTTGGTCTGCTTTGGACTAAAAATATCAAACACACAAGGGATTATAAACAATACAGTAAGTAGTAACATGATGTACTTACAAATCTCTCATATTGTGTAAATGCTGACATTACTAATGTAAAGACACCAGCATCTGAAGTAACTGGCTTCATCATTTCTCCATCAAACATTAACTTCTTCACTTCTCCTTTCAAATCATAAGTGTGGCCACTGCTACCAAAAAGCTTACTCATGAAACCTAGAAATTGTATAGAGCTTACTAATGGTAGTTAGCCTAGGTCATTTAGTAAGTACTGATGTTCACTAGTCTAGAGTTTACTAATGGTAGCTATCTAGGTCAATGTAGTAAGTACTGATGTTCACTAGCCTAGAGTTTACTAATGGTAGCTATCTAGGTCAATGTAGTAAGTACTGATGTTTATTAGTCTACAATTTACTAATGGTAATATCCTATCATTGGTTACTGTGGTAAGTGCCAGTGTATCTAATGGTAGCAATCATAAAATATACCTTTCTTTTGAGGATAAGGGTAAGAAGTGCATTGAGGAGGAGGCGAGTCCATTTCCAGGACAACAGCATCTTCATCTATCCCGAAAATAGCTAATGGAGTATCATTAACACTTGTTATTTCTAACCTACAGGAAGCCAGTACAAACATGAATATAACAGGAAGTAATCCCAGCTACTTACTTTGCATATACCTCCTTATCTTGAAATTGGGTCTCCAGACAATCAAAGAGAGTGGTCCCATCACTACTGCTAATAACAGCAATAAGATAGCCCTCAAAGTCCTTCAATGAAGTCACAATATCATCAGGTAATTTATGAGTCTCATTGCTGTTAACAATAACCACAGCTTTAGCATGTGCTAAGATATATTCTTCTATTGATGCCTTTAAATCCTGTCCTTCTTTGAGTTTGTGAAGACGGATGTGTTCACCCTCAATATGAAAAGATGCTAATAAATGCCAGTCAACAGGAGTGGGTGGAGTCTTGGAGGGAATGGCAGATGTGTATGCGAAGGTCTTAAATGGTAGTTCTTGATTGAACTGCCTTATCTGAAGACCTGCAGAAAAAAAGAAAGATACACTTTTCTTCTAGCAAAAGCAATATTTAAGTTCTATCTTATAGAATTAAATCTCTTTTCTCAATGCATTACCATTCTGAACAATTCGTGGTAAAGGAAGGAGAGTAGCAACCTGTTCTCTTGAGGTTAGGGAGAATGGAGGAGAAGGTAAGTTTGTAGACTCACTGGATTCAGCCATCACATGTATAGTGAATTACAGTTTCTTTCCTTAACAGCAACATAGACGAGATCTCTGTTTACATGTAAGAAGCCACAATGGCTGTATTATAAATTAATAATATTCATTAAATACCTCCAGGAATAACTGCGCATTTGTATCAAGATAACAGTGTAGGTAACCTGCCTTCTATTGTGATAGATACTCTAACACTTAATGTAATGTTAATTAGAGAATAACCAACTATACATGATAAGACATGATAAGACATGATACGAGAGTCACATGATAAGACATGGTATTAGAGTCACATGATCATGAACATCAAGATAAATAACAACACTTATATATTAATATAATTTTATTGATCAACATTGAATTATCTATCAGTTAACTTGATCTATTCTCCTGGTTTAAAGGATAGGGACAGCTGACATAATGAAATGCATCCCCAAGATAACACTAAATAAATGAACACTGTAAGTTCTCTATTCCTATACTGTATCTTACATTGCCATATGACAAAGTTGCTGTTTTTGTAACTGGTTCTGAAGTATCTTCTAACTGTTCTGCTAATCCACATGAACCAAATAAAATTGTATATGATTTAAATAAAGATATTATTACCAGTTTTTGCAAACCTTTCTTCTTCCACTGGAAGGACCACAATCACCTATATAATAAATGACTAATGGATCAATTGGTACAGACAAATGACTGGCTCTTTAAGGAGGTTGAATCTGGTAAGACAAATCCATGGAACGTTGGAAGTTGGAACACACAAAGGAACTCATGGAACCAATAATGGACACTTTGAAACGAATGGTAAAACCCATGGAATCATAATAGAACACATTTTGAACCCAAGATGCCTGAATCTATTGTTGTTGTAATGGGTTCTTTAAAAGTTAGTACTCCTGAAGGTTTTATAATACAAGCTATCTCTTCTAACAATTCATTATTATGGATGTAACTAACAGATGGTAAGACACCCAATAAAATATAATCAAATATCAACTGAGCATACTCAGTTGTTAAAGAAGACAAAACATAAAGATTACATGATATGATGCAAGTCATTATGTATCCATTATCAAATGATCTAAATGTTCTAGTTTTAATTCAGCACTGTCTGTTGTCCATTGATCACGTAGTTCAGTCAGTGCAAGCTACAATAGACTAGGTCAGGGGACATCCCATATTTCACAAAACAAGAACCTTCTAACCCTTGTTTGTTAACATCCAAACAGTCACACAATACACTAAAATTGACAGTAAGAAGAATTGGCTTCACAAAAGTAGTTCTATATAACACACACATTATCTATAAATATATATAATTAATATATTTATAAGTATATATAATGATAAATACAAGTCAGATAGCTATATAAAGTGATTTTTATTCCATTATTTTTATATTAGGAAAGTCTTCCTACTACATTCATGACCTTTCTGAGAAGTCATAGTATTGAACTGTATGGTGAACTGTCAATTTCATATATAGAAATTAATAATCAAAACAGTGCACAATAAATAAAGTTTTAATACAGATGGATCAGGATGAGTTGTTTGGTCTCATAAGCATTACGTAAAGAGATATTCATTATCTCAGTAATAATCATAGGATTACCAGATGGATGATCTAATACAGCACTAATAAACTGGAGGAGATTAGGATGACGTAACTGAGCCATTGTGTTGATCTCACGATGTAGTAATGCAAGTGTATCTTCATCAATAATGAGTTCATGCATCTGCTTCACAGCTATTCTCTGCTCTCGAAACATAGCAACTCTAAAACTTTAATAGCACCCCAAGCACCTCTACTACCTAGTTGTTCATCAGTAAAAGTTACCTCTCTATGACTCACTTTCCAGCTGTCATCATAGCAGAAATCTTCCTATAAAGGCAATCCATTTCCTCAGCAGTTTGTAATTGAGAAAATTGTTCTTTTGCTGTTGATGAGTCTCTTGTAGCTGAGAAAACTCATTTCATTGCTGATGGCGAGCTCTTTGTAACTCAATACAATCATAATGTAGTTGCAAGTGCTCCTTTTGTTGATATTTAATAAGAGGGAGTAGAGTTTGTGAGTTTATTCATATACAATAACTCTTGCAGTTCAAGAAGCATAGCAGGAATGTTTGATGTAAGAAGTATATTATACTCTAATATAATTGACAGACAATACATTGTATCATTAATTCATTATAGCTAAAGACAAAACATTGAAAGAATAGCAATAAAAACACACATTGTGAAACATAAAAGTAATTATAAAAATACCATATAAAACTAGTACATATCAGTATTAAAATATGTCAAACACAATTACACTATCATTAGTACAATAGTTATTACATTACTTTGGACGTTGTTTAATGTAACTATCAAGATGTTCAATTACTTGTTTTATTATTGGACGACTACTGGGATCTTCTTGAATACAAGAGAGTATTAAATCATAAAGAGGTGGAGATCTTGAACGAACTTGTTGAAGCATATCTTGAAAAACAGGAGGGTCTGGAAAACAACAAGTCATAACTTCACAGAGGAGAACACCATAGCTAAAGACATCTATCTTAGTAGTCTGAGCTTTTTGGACTCTAAATATACTTGGTACAGACTCAGGAGCACTGTACACTAGAGCACCTGCAGCTTGAGTAACTGCATAGCGAGCTTTATTAGCAGAACCAAAGTCGGAGATCTTAGTTTTCCATTTATGAAGACCTTTAGATTCTAGGAGAACATTGGCACTACTCACGTCACGATGGATAATAGGATCAGGTAGACAATGTAAGTAGTTTAGACCTACTGCTACATCACACATAATGGTCAGCAAGACAGGCTCACAGGATGGATCAGTGGTGAGTTGTTTGGTCTCATAAGCACCACGTAATGAGATATCCATTATCTCGGTAATAATCATAGGATTACCAGATGGATGATCTAATACAGCACCAATAAACTGGAGGAGATTAGGATGACGTAACTGAGCCATTGTATTGATCTCACGATGTAGTAATTCAAGTGTATTGTCATCAATAATGAGTTCATGCATCTGCTTCACAGCTACTCTCTGCTTTCGAAACATAGCAACTCTAATAGCACCCCAAGCACCTCTACCTAATTGTTCATCAGTAAAAGTGACTTCTCTATGACTCACTTTCCAGCTGTCCTCCATAGCAGAAATCTTCCTATGAAGACGACCTATTTCCTCTTGTTTAGTTCCTAGTTTTTCTTGAGTTTGTTCTAACATCTCCTGTAATTGATGATGATCTTGTAGTTGCTGTTGGTGAGCAATTTGTAATTGAGAAAATTGTTCTTGTTGCTGTTGATGAGTCTCTTGTAGCTGAGACAACTCATTTTGTTGCTGACGGTGAGATCTTTGTAATTGAGAAAATTGTTCTTGTTGCTGTTGATGACTCTCTTGTAGCTGAGAAAATTCATTTTGTTGTTGTTGATGTTCTTTTTGTAACAAAGAATATTCTTCTAGTTGTTGTTGGTGAGTTCTTTGTAACTTAATAAAATCATCATATAACTGTGAGTGATCTTTCTGTTCCTGTTTATATTCTTCTTCTTGGTGTCTGTGGTGATCTTGTAATTGGGTAAGCTCTTCTGTTTGTTGTTGGTAAGCCTTTTGTAGTTGGGTATACTCCTTTTGTTGTTGTTTGTGAGTTATATCAAGCTGTTGATGTTCTTCTTGTTGCTGTTGATGACTTTCTTGTAGCTGTGTGTATTCATCTTGTAACTGAGAGTGTCTTGTTAATTGTTGTTGGTGAATCTCTTCCAGTTGGTAGTATTTGTCCTGATAATGTTTGCTTATCCTTTGTTTCATTGTTGCTTCCTCAGCATCAAAAAATCCTAATCTTCGAATATAGTCTGCTATCTGTTCATGAGTCCAATTTTGTTCATCAACCTTAGACTGCTGAGGTTGTGTAGTTTCATTCTCATCATCAGATAATTTAAAATTAAAGGAGGCAGTTGACAGACCATTTTCAAATGATAATGTTGTATCCTAGGGATAAAAAGTGCAAATATCAGTACATTCATTATGAACACCAAGTTCCTAAAATAACACTATTTACTATGTCTAGACTAGCTAACTAGATGAGTAGGTAATTAGTGTGTTGTCTAGTAGCCCTCAGCCTTTGAAGGGCTATGAATTCCTGCATTTACACTATAGAGTACCAAATAAAATCATGGGAGAAGATCCTGCTACTGAGACTATATCTCTAGTTAAGTACTTCAGATTAGAAAAATATACTACTGAAACATGTACTAACTTACCTCAAATCTTGAGAACCATAATTGTATGAGGGGTATATTTTCATTGACTGTTTCAAGTTGTTTGAAACAGCATTTTGTATCTAGATGTGATACTTTACTTATTAGATCATGAAATGTAATATCTTGCTGTTCCAAGAACGGAGTTAAAAATTCAAACACACCTAATAACTGATTCATAACAGTTTCATTGTGTTTGTGTTGGGCAGTTATCAATTGGAACTGTTCGTGAAACATGGCCAGACGTGGACCCACAAACTGTTTGTCTTGAATAAATTGGTAAACATTAGTGTTACTAGCAATAGCTGAAAACAAATGAAGGCAGCTAAAAACTTTTCCTTCTCTCAAATATAATGATTCTTTGATGTTGTTCACTTTCTGCATAGCTTCATGAGGTGTGAGTTTGACAAGAGCACCTTCAGGTTTTAGTTCCTCTGTTATCGCCATTAATTCTTTGAGGGTGTGGTCTTCCAGGCAGTTTAACAAACCATATTGTTCACAGACATCATAAATACTCTGAATATGATAAGGAAATTGAAATAGTTCTAATATGGAAAAACTTCCTTGGAGACCTTCACAATGCTCCTTTCTAATCTCCATTACCTCTGAAAACCTTGATAAGATTGAGAATTCTTTATCTAGCTCCCATTTCAAAGCTCCTTCGGTGATGATATCTTCATATGTCACTGTCCCATTCAACATCCTTAACAATAAATCTTCAACCCATTGTATAGCTTGATGTAAAGTTTCAATGGAGATACCCGTTGACAAGACTTCTTGATTACAGACAACTGATGGAGAGCTACTCTCTTCTACTTCAGTAACAGAGAGTGTCGAGACATTAGTGATTGTTTGCACTCTTTTAAGTAAATGTTCCTCAAACATTTGACTTTGATGTAGATGGAAGAAAACAAGCATATCTAGACAAGAGAACAGTGGCTCTAGAAATTTCACGAGCTCTTGAAGTAGTTGTTGTATGTCACTCAAAGTCATCAGTTTACTAGCTTTCAATGATATATCTTGTCCTGGCTCAAACAACCTCGTCGATGGAGGTGGTATGACATTTTTAAGACATTGGTTTTTAGCCATTTTCTGTTCCCCTGGAAAGATAATATTTTTAGATATCATCTCCTGGATATTAGGAGGTAATCTAACACCATATTTGGTCAATAGAGCTGGTAGTGTACAATACTTCACTTCAGGATGACCAGGAACATAACGCAGGAGGTAAACATTTAGTTGCTCAAAGCAATAAGTATAAGTGTCCTTAAATTGACAAATGTCTAGAAAATCCATCACAAATGACGAGGCACATACAGCTCGTCCAAGAACACATAAAGCAACATTGTTGCTAGCGTACAATAGAATTTCATCATAGTTTAATTGGTACTGGAGAAACTTGGTTTGCCAAAATCGTAGGACATCCTGAACCTTACTGACCCATTGAAAATATTTATTAACATCTTCCCAAGGACAGTGTTGGATTTCATCTGGTGTGTAATCAGAGAGGAGACATTTCTCATCATATATCTTTCGTGTGTCACAGTATGTATTGAAGACCTCACCCAATTGAATCATAATTGGCTGGTATTGAATGACCCAGTCAAAATTATTGGCTGTGACTGAGAGCTTGCTACATATTGTGGAGACCACACACCAACAGAATTTTTGACATGCAGAGAGAGGACCAAACCATTCGATGTTCTGGCATAAGGTGCTGATGGAAACAGATAAAATTGATTGTAAGTGTTCGTTATCTGTAGTTTGAAGTGCTTTGAGCTCAGGAACTATAACCTAGAAATTAATGGATGGATAAACGGTAAGAAACATGGATTTATGGATGAATGGACCATTGAATATAGAGATGTACAAGAGATAAAGACAAACTTACTGATGGTATTACACTTGATATAATCCAATGAAAGTTAATATCTGGTTTATCAGTAAATTTAGATAATAAAGTCTGCATATTATGTAATATAACTGATTGAAGATTATTTCTTTGGATATATGACTTCAAATAGGAACTAAATTTTTGACTGACATTAGCCTCTTCTACTTCTTGGTTAGCATCTGGTGGGATGACAAACAGTTGTGGGACATTCAGTTGTAATAAATCAGGTATGAACTCTTTGGAACGTCCGGTTTCTTTGTAACGTTCTCCTACTTTACATAAGAATGTGAGTAGATGATTTTGATGCTCATCTCCTGGGAAACTATTAAGAGAGAATGCACATCATATAATTGTGAGTTGTGAAGTTACCGTTCAAGTACAACACCAAAAAACTCAGACCAAATGGCATCATTAATTTTAACTGCATCAGGGATACGGTATTGCTTCAGGAATTCATGCAAAAACTAGAGAGAAAGAGAGAGAGAGGGAGAGAGAGAGAGAGAGAGAGAGAGAGAGAGAGATCATTAGAGTGAGTTTCAATCACATACATCAATTGGCCAGATACAAAAAGTCTTGTAAAGATTGAAGAACAATTGTATTGACAGCAAATGAAAACTATTACAAGTATCTTCCAATATTTGCTTGATGATATTTTTACGAAACTCTTGATCAGCAACAATACTATGTCTTCTTTGTGCCAAGAATTTCTTTAATAGCTGAGAAGCTGAAGGATCAGTTACTTTAACTGTCTTCAGTAACATTTTCAACCATTTGAGGCATTCATTACGAAAGTCTTTGTGCTGTTCACCTTTGTGCCAACCTCGATGGAACCACAACTCTGTCATCCCATCCAAGAAAGAAATACCCTAAGTTGAGTCAACTAATAAGAAACACTGGATAGACAACTTACTTCATCTAAAACTCCTAATACAGTACCTTCTTGGCTTGCACAGCCAACATCTTTAGGATTTGATGAAGACAAGAAGGGTTGATATAGAGACCTTAAGAAAACTAATACCAGCACTAAAAGTTCACGATCATTTTTAATATTACTCTCCAGTGCTAATATAAAATCCCTTAAAGAGGGACATATCATTAAGCCACACCCATTAAAGAGCCCTAAAGCTTACCTTGCTTGCATAAGTGGTCGTATAAAGTGCTTATTAGCTAAAAAGCAGGTCATGTGATCAGCAGTAAACTGAATTTCTTGTGGTAATTGAAGACGAGAAGTAAATGACAAACCAAGTTTAAAGTCCTCAATAATCACTCTCTTTAACTCAATTGTTTGTGATATCTGTGGCTGTTGAGACATTAATTAGTTGAAATAATACAGGGGCTTACTCTTAATAAATGTTGATGCCATATGTCAGCAGTAGCTCTTGTAATTGTACCCTTTTCACTAAGACACTTCAAATGTACTGATACTATAAGGAGAGAAAAATATCACATGATTGTCATAAGACTGTCACATGATGCTTACTCCACAGTATTCGAGAATAAATGAATCTATTCAGAGAACTATCTGCCTGTCGTTGATGGCTACGTTTGATTTGAGCAGAAAGATTCATCATTTCTTTACAAGCAATAGCTAACAGCTGGAACACACTCACACTGTTCTCCTCTACACCATACATTATGTGAAAGTCTTTCCTATTGAGATATTGAATTAATATACAATATACTTAAAATTAATGAATTAATGGACAAAAGATAGCTAAACAGACTATAAGATTCTTACTGATTAAAGAAATGAATCAAGGTTTCTGCTATTTGTTGTGGAGGTAAGCCTTCAAAAGTATTAATACATCTTGTAACAAAAGGAGCTAATTCATCACATTCATACAGGTGACGGTATCTGTACAACAATATATTAAAATAAAATGTAATAAAGTTGTAAAATATAATTAGTAGTTACGTTCTTAGACGATGAGCTAGAGTAATGAAAAAAGGGAATTCTTTAGGAAAAGCTGCGTCAAAATCCTTCAAAAACTTTTGAAGGAGCTCCTTAATTTGATTTGGGTCTGCTTTGGACTAAAAATATCAAACACACAAGAGATTATAAACAATACAGTAAGTAGTAACATGATGTACTTACAAATCTCTCATATTGTGTAAATGTTGATATTACTAATGTAAAGGCACCAGTATCTGAAGTAACTGGCTTCATCATTTCTCCATCAAACATTAACTTCTTCACTTCTCCTTTCAAATCATAAGTGTGGCCACTGCTACCAAAAAGCTTACTCATGAAACCTAGAAATTGTATAGAGCTTACTAATGGTAGTTAGCCTAGGTCACTGTAGTAAGTACTGATGTTCACTAGTCTAGAGCTTACTAATGGTAGCTATCCTAGGTCACTGTAGTAAGTACTGATGTTTATTAGTCTACAATTTACTAATGGTAATATCCTATTATTGGTTACTGTGGTAAGTGCCAGTGTATCTAATGGTAGCAATCATAAAATATACCTTTCTTTTGAGGATAAGGGTAAGAAGTGCATTGAGGAGGAGGTGAGTCCATTTCCAGGACAACAGCATCTTCATCTATCCCCAAAATAGCTAATGGAGTATCATTAACACTTGTTATTTCTAACCTACAGGAAGCCAGTACAAACATGAATATAACAGGAAGTAATCCCAGCTACTTACTTTGCATATACCTCCTTATCTTGAAATTGGGTCTCCAGACAATCAAAGAGAGTGGTCCCATCACTACTGCTAATAACAGCAATAAGATAGCCTTCAAAGTCCTTCAATGAAGTCACAATATCATCAGGTAATTTATGAGTCTCATTGCTGTTAACAATAACCACAGCTTTAGCACGTGCTGAGATATATTCTTCTATTGATGCCTTTAAATCCTGTCCTTCTTTGAGTTCGTGAAGTCGGATGTATTCACCCTCAACATGAAAAGATGCTAATAGACACCAGTCAACAGGAGTGGGTGGAGTCTTGGAGGGAATAGCAGGTGTGTATGTGAAGGTCATGAATGGTAGTTCTTGATTGAACTGCCTTATCTGAAGACCTGCAGAGAGAGAGAGAGAGAAAGAGAGAGAGAAAGAGCGAGAGAGAGAGAGAGAGAGATAGATACATCTGTACTGCCAGCTAAAGAAAATTTCATGCTCTATTTCATGGAATTAAATCTCTTTTCTCAATGCATTACCATTCTGAACAGTTCGTGGTAAAGGAAAGAGAGTATCAACCTCTTCTCTTGAGGTTAGGGAGGTTGGAAGAGAAGGTAAGTTTGTAGACTCACTGGATTCAGCCATCATAGTGAAGTACAATTCCTCTCCTTAACAGCAAAATAGATGAGGAATACCGAATACGATATCTGTGTTCAAGTAACAATCTACAATGTGCTGCTTTATAAATTAATAATATTCATTAAATACCTCTAGAAGGAGGGATTTTCCCTCTATAACTGCGCATATTGGTAGTGACATGGCACTGTATGTAGCACTTAATGTAGTCTTAAATGGAGAATAGCCATTACCACCTATACATGATAATATATGATATGAGAGTTAAAATGCCTCCAGAAGGAGGGATTTTCCCTCTATAACTGCACATATTGGCAACGTGCTTCCCTAATGATATGACACTGCAGCACTTAATGTAGTCTTAAATGGAGAATAGCCATTACCAACTATACATGATAAGACATGACACAAGAGTCACATGATAAGACATTGTATTAGAGTCACATGATCTGGAACATCAAAATACATAATAACACTTATTGATATAATTTTATTGATCAGCATTAAATCATCTATCAGTTAACTTGATCTATTCCCCTGTTTTAAAGGTGGGCATACCAAGATAGGGACAGCTGAATAACGAAATGCATCCCCAAAATAACACTAAATAAATGAAGTTATTACTCTAAGTTCTTTATTCCTATACTGAATCTTACATTGCCATGTGACAAAGTTGCCATTTTGTAACTGGTTTTAAAGTATCTTTTAATTGTTCTGTTAGTCCACATGAACCAAATAAAAGAGTATATGATTTAAATCAAGAGATTATTACCAGTTATTGCAAGCCTTCCTTCTTCCATTGGAAGGACCACAATCCCCTATATAATAAATGGATGAATGCCAGATTAATGGATCAATAGGTACAGACAAATGACTGACTCTTTAAGGAGATGGGATCTGGTAAGAGCAAATCTTCAAAATAATCTAACAAAGTGTTAGAATCCAACAAATCCTGAATAAAATAATAACAAATAATAACCCACCATTAAAAGCTTACCAAATCATTATCAAACCACATTATTAGCTGCTAGTGTCCATATTCGTGCTGATTCAGAATTTACAGCTGGTTGCCATGACAATCAAAGTGCTCTCCCTCTGAATTGAAGTAGATTACTAGTTTCTATCTTGTACAATGGCTGTTTACACTCAAAAAAAACAGACAACCCAGTTTTTAACTTAGTCCATAATGTTGCTACAGTATCAGTTGTGATTCAGAATTTTTGTAACTCCTCATTCATGGAGCTATCAGGAGGTTGGCTTTTATCGATCAAAGATAATATAAAGCCATAACCACTTAATTAAAGACATTTACCTGTTGAACATTAATAAAACCTGCTAGTCTTATTAACTTCTCAATAGATCTTAATAGAGATGTACCAAGTATATAACAGTGTGTATAAATTGATGAGTGTCCATCAGATGTCCTAAAACTATTGACAATATGTACTTCAATTAGGGAACCCATAAACTATGTGGACAAAATGATAAAATATCCCAAAGTATGTACTGGAATTATAGAACACACACAACCAATGATGGAACACATGGAACTCATAAAGGAATCCATGGAACCTAATAGAACACATTTTAAACCCAAGATGCATAAATCTGTTGTTGATGTAATGGGTTCTTTAAAAGTTAATACTCCTGAAGGTTTCATGATACAAACTATCTTTTCTAACAATTAATTATTATGTATGTAACTAACAAATGGTAAAGACTCTCAATAAAATATAATCAAAAGTCAACTGAGCATATTCAGTTGTTAAAAGAAGACGAAACATAAAGATATATATGATATATATGATGCAAGTCAAATATATCAAGTGCTACAAACTTGGACCAGTCATCAGAAATAAGTTGTCCTTGACAGTAAGTAGAATTGGCTTCACAAATGGTGATGGTTCCATCTTGATTAAGGTACAGCTTAGTAAAAAGCTCCTTCAGTCAGATTATCCTCTGATCTTGGAACAAACAGCAGTTCTATATAACACACATTATCTATAAATATATACATATATTAATTATGATTAATATATTTATAATGATAAATACAAGTCAGATAGCTATATAAAGTGATTTTTATTCCAACAAAATCCAACAATTCATAGCACTATGACTTATTGGAGTATAATACACACATGTGAAAGTAGGTGATCTTCCAAAATTCTGACAGAATCCATCATAAGTTACAACCATATCATGATTGCTATCAGCATTCCATACTTCACCAGCAAGCAGTATGTCTTCTTGAGCTATGTAATGAACTGTCAATTCCATATATATAAATTGGTAATCAAAACAGTTTTAGTATGAGATTGTATGTATAACAACACACTCATAAAAATGTATTAATATTTCTAGTATAACACAGTAGAAATATACATTAATTATTTTGGCATTAATTACTTTGGAAGTAATGTATTGTATTTATCTAAAAGCTCAATAACTTGTTTTATTGTTGGGCGGTTATCAGGATCTTTCTGAATACAAGAGAGAATTAATTCATAAAGAGGTGGAGCTCTAGAACGAACATGCTGAAGCATTTCTTGGAAAACAGGAGGATCAGGAAAACGACAAGTCATTATTTCACAAAGGAGAATACCATAGCTATGGACATCCACTTTTGTTGTTAGTGCCTTTTGGACATGTACATGTACACTTGGTATAGACTCAGGAGCACTATATACAAAGGCACCTGTACCACGAGTAACTGCTTGACGAGCTTTATTAGCAGAGCCAAAGTCAGATATCTTAGTTTTCCATTTATGAGGACCTTTAGATTCTAGGAGGACATTGGCACTACTCACGTCACGATGGATAATAGGATCTGGTAGACAATGTAAGTAGTTTAGACCTACTGCTACATCACGTATTATAGTCAACATGACAGGCTCACAGGATGGATCAGGGATGAGTTGTTTGGTCTCATAAGCATTACGTAATGAGATATCCATTATCTCAGTAATAATCATAGGATTACCAGATGGATGATCTAATACAGCACCAATAAACTGGAGGAGATTAGGATGACGTAACTGAGCCATTGTGTTGATCTCACGATGTAGTAATGCATGTGTATCTTCATCAATAATGAGTTCATGTATCTGCTTCACAGCTACTCTCTGCTCTCGAAACATAGCAACTCTAATAGCACCCCAAGCACCTCTACCTAATCGTTCATCAGTAAAAGTGACTTCTCTATGACTCACTTTCCAGCTGTCCTCCATAGCAGAAATCTTCCTATGAAGACGACCCATTTCCTCTTGTTTAGTTCCTAGTTCCTCTTGAGTTTGCCCTAACATCTCCTGTAACTGATGATGATCTTGTAGTTGCTGTTGGTGAGCAATTTGTAATTGAGAAAATTGTTCTTGTAGCTGCTGATGACTCTCTTGTAGTTGAGAAAATTCATTTCGTTGTCGATGGTGAACTCTTTGTAATTGAGAAAATTGTTCTTGTTGTTCTTGATGAGTCTCCTGTAGCTGAGAAAATTCATTTCGTTGTTGTTGATGTTCTTTTTGTAGCAAAGAATATTCTTCTTCTTGTTGTTGGTGAGTTCTTTGTAACTTAATAAAATCATCAGATAGCTGTGAGTGATCTTTCTGTTCCTGTTTATATTCTTCTTCTTGGTGTCTGTGGCGATCTTGTAATTGGGTAAGCTCTTCTATTAGTTGTTGGTGAGCCTTTTGTAGTTGGGTATACTCCTTTTGTTGTTGTTTGTGAGTTATATCAAGCTGTTGATGTTCTTCTTGTTGCTGTTGTTGACTTTCTTGTAGCTGTGTGTATTCATCTTGTAACTGAGAGTGTCTTATTAATTGTTGTTGGTGAATATCTTCCAGTTGGTAGTATTTGTCCTGATAATGTTTGCTTATCCTTTGTTTCATTGCTGCTTCCTCAGCATCAAGAAATCCTAATCTTCGAACATAGTCTGCTATCTGTTCATGAGTCCAATTTTGTTCATCAACCTTAGACTGCTGAGGTTGTAAAGTTTCATTCTCATTATCAGATAATTGAAAATTATAGGAGGCAGTTGACAGACCATTTTCAAATAATAATGTTTTATCCTAGGGATAAAAAGTGCAAATATTAGTACATTCATTATGAACACCAAGATCCTAAAATCACACTCTATCTAGTATATCTATACTAAGTAACTAGAGGAGTAGGTAATTAGTGTGTTGCTTAGTAGCCCTCGGCCTTTGAAGGGCTATCTATGAATTCCTGATTTACACTATAGCATACCAAATAAAATCATGGGAAAGGGTCCTGCTACTGAGACTATATCTCTAGTTAAGTACTTCAGATTACAAAATATACTATACTACCAAAATTGCATGTACCAACTTACCTCAAATCTTGAGAACCACAATTGTATGAGGGATATATTTTCATTGACTGTTTCAAATTGTTTCAAACAGCATGTTGTATCTAGATGTGATACTTTACTCATTAGATCATGAAATGTAATATCTTGCTGTTCCAAGAACGGAGTTAAAAATTCAAACACACCTAATAACTGATTCATAACAGTTTCATTGTGTTTGTGTTGGGCAGCTATCAATAGGAACTGTTCATGAAACATGGCCAGACGTGGACCCACAAACTGTTTGTCTTGAATAAATTGGTAAACATTAGTGTTACTAGCAATAGCTGAAAACAAATGAAGGCAGCTAAAAACCTTTCCTTCTCTCAAATATAACGATTCTTTGATGATGTTCACTTTCTGCATGGCTTCATGAGGTGTGAGTTTGACAAGAGCACCTTCAGGTTTTAGTTCATCTATCATCACCATTAATTCTTTGAGGGTGTGGTCTTCCAGGCAGTTTAACAAACCATATTGTTCACAGACATCATAAATACTCTGAATATGATAAGTAAATTGAAATAGCTCTAATATGGAAAAACTTCCTTGGAGACCTTCACAGTGCTCCTTTTTAATCTCCATTACCTCTGAAAACCTTGATAAGATTGAGAACTCTTTATCTAGCTCCCATTTCAAAGCTCCTTCGGTGATGATATCTTCATATGTCACTGTCCCATTCAACATCCTTAACAATAAATCTTCAACCCATTGTATAGCTTGATGTAAAGTCCTACTAGACACACCCATTGAAAGTTGCCCATAGTAACCAGTGGACTGGTCTTCTTGAGTAAAGGCAACTGATGAGAGGGGACTGCTCCTTCCTACTTCAATAACAGAAGGTAATGACACTGTTTGTAGTCTCGAAAGTAAACAGTTTTTAAACATTTCGCTTTGATGGAGGTGAAAGAAAACAAGCATATGTAGATGATAAAATAATGGACCCAGAAACTCCATGAGATCTTCCAGTAATTGCTGAAGATTAGCCAAAGTCATTTCCTTACTGATATTCAGTCTAATATCTTGTCCTGGTTTAAACATTCTTGTTGACGGAGGTGGTATAACATTTACAAGACATTCTTTTTCAGGCACGTTTTGTTTCCCAGGGAACATAACTTTTGTAGATATCACCTCTTGAATATGTCGAAATAGCTTGACTCCATATTTGGACAAGAGTGTTGGCAATGTAATATACTTCAGTTCAGGATGACCAGGAACGTATTGTAGGAGATAGACATTTAACTGTTCAAAGCTGTAGATGTAAGCATCCCTGACCTGAGATACATCATGAGGATCCATTACAAAGGACAGAGCACATACAGCTTCTCCAAGAATACTCAGTGCTACATTGTTGTTAGCATACAATACTATCTCATCATAGTTTACTTGGTACAGGAGAAACTTGGTCTGCCAAAAATGAAGGACATCCTGAACTTTACTGACCCATTGAAAATATTTCTTAACGTCTTCCCAAGGACAGTGTTGGACCTCGTCTGGTGTGTATTCAGAGAGGAGACATTTCATATCGTATATCTTTCGTGTGTCGCAGTATATATCGAAGACCTTACCCAATTGAAATATAATAGGTTCATATTGAAAGACCCAGTCAAAATTATCGGCTGTGATGGAGAGCTTATTACAGACAGTGGAGACCACATTCCAACAGAACTTTTGACGTGCAGAGAGAGGACCAAACCATTCGATATTCGTGCATAAGGTGTCGACAGATGCTGAAAATATAGATTGTATGTGTTCATTATCTGTATCTTGAAGTGTCTCAAGGTCAGAAACTACGTGTATAATCTAGAGGGTTAAAGGATTAAAGGATGAAAATGGATCAACACATGTAAATGGTTGGATGAATGAAAGGATCAATAGCTAGATAGAGGAACAGATATGGACTGATAGATAATGCAGGTTGTTAGGTGTATGTATAATTTATAGCTAATTGGCTGGACAACAAACTAACTTACTTGCAGTGCATCTAATATAATCCAATGGAAGTTAAAATGTGGTATAAATCTAGACAATAGAATCGACATATTAGCTGAGATGACAGGGTGAAGATTGTTTTGGTGAATATAAGATTTCAAGAAAGCATTAAACTTTTGACAAGTACTAGCCTCCTCCACTTCTTGGATAGCATCAGTAGCATCAGTTGGAAATACAAACAGCTGTGGGACATCCAGCTGTAATAAATCAGGAATGAACTCTTCAGCACGTCCATTTTCTTTATAATGATCTCCTACTTTACATAAGAATGTCAGTAGATGATTTTGATGCTCTTCTTGTGGGAAACTATTAGGAAAGAATAAACATTATATGATTGTTAGCTGTGAACATACCGTTTAATTATAATACTAAAAAACTCAGACCAAGTAGCATCATTAATTCTAACTGTGTCAGGAATACAATATTGTTCCAGGAATGCATGCAAAAACTACAGAGAGAGAGAGGGAGAGAGAGAGAGAGAGAGAGAGAGAGAGAGAGAGAGAGTGAGTGACAGAATGAGCTTCAACAGTTCAACCACATACTTCAATTGGCCAGATACGAAAATTCTTGTAAAGAACAAAAAATTGTTGTATTGACAGCAGATGAAAATTCTTATGAGTATCTTCAAGTATTTGATTGACAATATGACAAGAAAACTCTCGATCAGTGACAATATTACCACGTCTCTGTATTAGGAATTTTCTTAACAAATTGGGAGCTGAAGGATCAGTCATTTTAACAATACTTAGTAACAGTTTCAACCATACAAGACACTCGCTACAAAAGTCATTGTGGAGTTCACCAACATGCCACCCTCGATGCTTCCATATTTCCATCATTCCATTTAAGAAAGAGATACCCTAAATAATTAATTTTTTATTAATTATTAATTAAGTAGTTTCCATTAATAGTTAATTACTATAGAAGTCAGCCTTACTTCATCTAAAACTGTTGATATAGTGCCCTCTTGGCTAGCATAGGCAGTTTTACTAGGATCAGGCGATGTCAAGAATGGTGAATATAGTTTTCTTAATTTCACCAGTACATGAACTAACATCTCACGATCATTTTTGATATTACTCTCTAATGCTAATACAAACTCTCTAATGGATATTGATGAGAATAAGCCACACCCATTATAAATATCACATACCTTGCTTGTATTAATGGTCGTACAAAGTGCTCATTAGCTATAAAATAGATCATGTGATGAACTGTAAACTGAACTTCTGGTGGTAATTGAAGAAGAGAAGTAAGTGACAACCCAAGTTTGAACTTCTCTATTACTGCTTGTTTTAGTTCAATTGATATCTGAGGCTATTAACAAACACAATAATTAGCTCTAAAATATCAGGACCTTACTTTTAATAAATGTTGTTGCCACACAGCACCAGTAGCATCTGTTATCATACCACTTTCACAAAGGCACTTCAAATGCACTGATACTATGAGGAAACAACAACACATGACTGTCACATGACTATCACATGTACTTACTCCACAGTATTCGAGAATAAACTAAAGAACTAGCAACTACTACTAGATCACTACGCTTGACTTGACTAGAGAAATTCATCATATGTTCACAAGCATCAGCTAATAGTTGGAATACACTTATGTAGGCCTCCTCTGGACCACATGATATCTCAAAGTCTTCCCTAATAAAAACATAGTTATAATATAAATAGTTAACTGTATAGAGTTTCTCTATTATATATTTACAGATGAGTTCAGTATGGATAGATACATTGATGGTCTACTTACTGCTCATAGAAATTGTGTAGAGTCTCTGATATTTGTTGAGGGGTCAAGCTTTCAAAAGTGTTAATACATCTTGCAATGAAAAGTTCTAACAGATCACATTCATAAAATTGTTGAAACCTGTTTAATAACAATACTGTTAATATGTTATTAATAATAATTGTTTACTTTCTCAGGCGATGTCCCAGAAGAATAAAAAAAGGAAATTCATGTTGAAAAACAGAATCAAAGTTATTCAAAAATAATTGAAGAATATCTTTGATATGTCTAAGGTCTTGTTTTGGCTATAACAACAGAAAAGACGATTATCAACAAATTTTATACATGTATGTATTAAAATCAGAATGCCAGACATAATGAGAAAAAGATGAGGAGTATCATGTCAAATTTCAGGTATAGTTCTTAGATTGTGTTACTATATTTAGATCAATAACTGATTGATGTTATCATGGACATGACTGAGCTCTATTATTCTTAATAAAAGATCTTGGGATTTAAAATGACAACTACTTACAGCTTTCTCATACTGTGTAAATACATTCATCACTGAGATAAATAGATCGACATCTAAAGTAACTGGCTTCATAGCCTTTCTTTCAAATATTAACTTGGTTACTTCTCCCTTCAAATCATAAGAAGAACTACCAAAGAGCCAACCCATAAAACCTGAAAAATTAATTCTTGTAGTATTATGTTCAGTATTATATAGTCTATATATAACTTATGTTAATCCTAATATGTACCTGTATTTTGAGGATCCATTTCAAAGACGACAGAGAAATAAGAGATGCACTGGGCCTGACTTCAGCTTGTTTGAATAGACTATGATCTCTCCATGTTTGTAGTAAGCCACACCCACTAGAAATAATTTATATTAATTTTTATGGCCCTATAATACAAAATTGAGAATGAGCTCAAACAGCTCACTAGTAAGTGTAATTGAACTGCTCCCTATATTAAAGATGATTGCCTTCAATATACTTAAATTTGTTATAGACATTGTCTTAAGGTTTACAAAGCAGTCATTATATTGGAACAATGATATCATTAGATAATAGATCGGAAAAATGTAATCATTTTGTTATCAATGGTAATAAAAATTCTGAGCACAAGAGATTGAAGAGAGAGAGGGTATTAGTGAACAATAGAAGATATGGGATAATACAAAAATCAATTGTCTGAAAGATAATATAAACCCTCAAAAAGAAAAATTCATGTACGAGAAATTTTGAATGACAGACTACGATATTTATAATAATAATAATAATAATAATAATAATAATAATAATATATTAAGTTCATTTCATTTGCTTAAGTTGAAAACATAACGATGTGGGTGGGGCTAATGGTTGGGTTCTCTTGATGAGGGAGGGGGTGTGGCATGTAATGTACTATAATGAGTGGGTTTGTCTGGGAAATGATGTGAATCTGAGAAAATAAAATGGAGAAATTTAAAAACTGCTTCGTAGACTTTTCAATATATAAGTACATATATAAAGTGTCTAACTTTAATATGATGGTTGTGAAATATCATGTCATCAATATTATTCTAGTTCATATCTTTGTGTGAGTTTAATAGCGTCTATGAGTATTTGCTATGCTTTTTTTAACCTCACAACATATATACATTGGTAAGACTTCAGTAGTTTGGTTCTGTGCATGTAAATGTGTGTGTGTGTGTGTGTGTGTGTGTGTGTGTGTGTGTGTGTGTGTATGTGTGTGTGTGTGTGTGTGTGTGTGTGTGTGTGTGTGTGTGTGTGTGTGTGTGTGTGTGTGTGTAGTTTTTATAACATTCTAAACAAAGTAACAAGACCGATTCAATGATGTAATAATATTATCTCTAACTGAGATATAACATTGAAGTCAAAAATCAAACTGGACAGAGTATATGACACTTTCTCTATAAAATAATTGCTGACAATCACTATAAATTTCTTAGCATAGTGTAACCTCTTATAAAGAAATTAAAAATACACAGTGCATTTCAATGGATAGTCCAGGTCATCCTTACATAGGTAGTACTACTGCCTGCCTAATGTAATACATTCTACATATTACTCTAATTCAAGCCCATTCTTAAATATATCACATGTTCATGAAAAGTACACATCATCACTTACATGTACCTCTTAGAGCTCCACCCCCTTCAGTGAGAATAGTCGGACATACATTTCCTTGATGACCTCGACTTCCACAATTATAACAAGTATAAGGATGACCAGGTGATCTCGATATCATTGACGAGGGTGAATTAAGAGGAATCCCCCCTAAAGTAGTAGTAATTGGATAATTAGGCATTCTTGGCGGCAAAGCTGTTAAACCAGGTGTTGACCGGATTAACCCATTAATAGATGTGTACGCTAAAAATGGGGATTGCAGACGTCCCCCACGTACAATTTGTGGAACAACCAAAGGATTAGGTACAATAGGATGACCATGAGACCAATTTGTTGAGGTAACACCTTGTATTCGATTGGCGGTTGCCGTGGGAACTAAGGCATGTGGTATCCTTGGCATATGAGTCTCAATAACATGAGATGTTGGATTGTGTAGAGTGTCCTTTCTATGAGACTGTGCAGTACTAAAATGATGTTGTGTTGGACTACACACAACAGGTCTATGTGATTTCTCATCTAATATACCTTGTTTGGAATTATCAGTTGACTTTGAGGTTTCTTGTGGTATTACCTGATCTTCATTATGACTAGGTGTGGCAGGTGTACGAGGTGGACTAACTGATACTTGACCACATGTTGGAGAAGGGGAGGAGCTTTGACTAATGGAGCCAAATCTTGTGTGTGCATCAGGATAGTCCGAGTGTTTGAGAGTGGAATCACGGTCGACTTCATTCCTTCCTAACTCTACAGCACTTCTTCGATGTTCCTTTACATGTCGGCCACCATTCACAGCACTAGGACCAGCTTCAACAATAGCTGTATCAATAGTGCTTATCATAGCATCTGTTACACTGTCGCTATGACGATGGGTCTGGGTAGGTGTGGCTAGGTTAGTGTAAGCTTGTAATAAATCTAGGCTACATGTACTACCATGAAAACTAAGTTGGTCGATACTTGAGGAAGGAGTGAGGCGTTGTTGTTCTAAGAGGAGAGCAGCTGGAAGACTTGAAGTAGAGGGACGTCTACTGATGGAAGAGAGTGGGATATCACGGAATGAGGTAATATTGTTCTTTCTAGAGAGAGAGACAGAGAGGGAGAGAGTTGTCCACATACACTGTAACATAATACACCCATTTGAATAATGTACAGGTCAATTGATTTTAGTCACTATACATAAGTACACATAGACCAACATTAATTGTACTAGGAGTTTAGGACCAGCATGTACATGTACTATAGATGTATAAATACATGTGGTATATAATGTGCTTACATGAGCTCATCAATTTTCTGTTGAAGTTTTTTAGCAGCTCCTTGAGTCATACCCATCTTCTTCATCTTTTCTACTGATAACTTTGAAACCTAAAATGATCACTGTGGTAATGTAGATCACTGTGGCAAGTTTACTAGTCTAGAGCTTACTAATGGTAGTTGTTCTAGGTCACTGTGGTTATTACTAATGTTCACTAGTCTAGAGTTTACTAATGGTAGCTATTCTAGGTCACTGTGGTAAGTACTGATGTTCACTAGTCTAGAGCTTACTAATGATAGCTATCCTAGGTCACTGTGGTAATTACTAATGTTCACTAGTCTAGAGCTTACTAATGATAGCTATCCTAGGTCACTGTGGTAATTACTAATGTTCACTAGTCTAGAGTTTACTAATGGTAGTTATCCTAGGTCACTGTGGTAAGTACTGATGTTCACTAGTCTAGAGCTTACTAATGGTAGCTATCCTAGGTCACTGCGATAAGTACTGATGTTCACTAGTCTAGAGCTTACTAATGGTAGCTATCCTAGGTCACTGTGGTAAGTATTGATGTTGACTAGTCTAGAGGTTACTAACGGTAGGTCTTCGTAGTAAAGTAAATACTGACATTTACTAATATACAGTACATTATAATGTACACACTGACTTACCTCATCAAAGGACATATTTTGAAAGAGAGTATCATATTTGTGCAGTCGATGACCCTTCAACCATTTACGAAAATGATCAAAATCAGTTGGTGTATGACATACTGGTGTATAATTCCCAGGCCAACGCCCACTTCCTCCTACCACAGTCTTTGGAGAAGGACTAGGAGACTCAAAATTTGTCGGTGTGTAAGAGAATGGAGGATAAGGTGAGTATGATGGGTTACCATATTGATATAGTTGAGGGAGAGAGGGAGAAAAAGGGACAGTGCGATCTTTGGTAGCTAAAGTTGTCGGACTAGGGGAGAGGAGAGCAGCTGTTGTTTTGACTGTGTTAGTGACAGAGGTAGAAGGGATAGTTGACGTTTGAAATGGGGAAAATGAGAGGTCCAGTTCTGGAGGGGGTGAGCAACGATCAGCCCAGTTCGATGATATAGTTGTGGGAGTAGTGACAGTTGTTGTCACAGTGGAGGTGATGGCAGGAGAGCGAGAGGAAACTGAGGTGATAGCGGGAATGTGGGAGGAGCTAGATGTGATAATAGGGATGTGGGAGGAGCTGGATGTGATAATAGGGATGTGGGAGGAGCTGGATGTGATAATGGGAATGTGGGAGGAGCTTGAGGTGACAATGGGAATGTGGGAGGAGCTTGAGGTGACAATAGCTGTAATAGTGACAGGTTCCAACTTTTTCTGAGTTTGTGGTGATTTTGATTCAACAGAATCAACCGATTTAGTTTGCTTTGTAGATCGGATTGGCCTGACTAGTTTTATTAAGGAGGAAGGTGACTCCACACCTGTACCACTACTCCGAGCAGAGGTGGTCACAGATGACCAACTTCCCACAGAAAAAGCTGGTGAACCATTAGCACGAGTGGTAGGAGGTGTCACCACATGACAGGCAGTTGTGGTAGGTATGACTATTTGATCAGAGCTACCAAGAGAAGTTTGAGATGAAGAATGTAATCTTTCTGTTGAGCTTGAAGGAGTTGAAGTCACTGGAGTGAAGGCACTTTGATTAGGACGAGCAGGATACGTAAAACGACGATTAATGCTTGTTGAATCAATTTCCTTTTGTCCGGGAGATTGCTGAGTCGGCAAAGTATGAGAGACACGCCCTCCTCCTCCTCCCCCTGCTGATGAAATAAATGCATTATGAATTGCTGAGCGAGGGCGAGATGGAGAGTTGGAGGGTGAATTATTAAGAAAGACAACAGCTGGTGCCGAAGGATGACGACTTTTGCTTGAGTACTTGTTTTTAACATCTAATAAATGAATAAGAAAAAGGAAAGACTTTATTAAATGGACAAATAGCATATGAAATGGATGGCAAAATAAGAACAATATATTACATGTACATTACATAATAATTACATAATGTACATTATGTAATAATTACATAATGTACATGTGTATTACATAATAATGACATAATGTACATGTATATTAATCTTGTTTTAGTTAACTAGAAGCAAAATCAACTAATACTAACTAAAAGTAATTGTAAAGAGGCCAAAACTAACTAATACTAACTAAAAGTAATTGTAAAGAGGCCAAAACTAACTAATACTAATTAAAATTAAAAAAACAATAAATAAATCAACTAATACTAACTAAAAGTAATTGTATAGAGGCCAAAACTAACTAATACTAACTAAAAGTAATTGTAAAGAGGCCAAAACTAACTAATACTAATTAAAATAAAAAAAAACAATAAATAAATCAACTAATACTAACTAAAAGTAATTGTATAGAGGCCAAAACTAACTAATACTAACTAAAATAAAAAAACAATAAATAAATCAACTAATACTAACTAAAAGTAATTGTATAGAGGCCAAAATCAACTAATACTAACTAAAATTAAAAGACAATAAATAAATCAACTAATACTAACTAAAATTAAAAGACAATAAATAAATTAACACTATTATACATTTATATGTGCTACATGTACATTTGTACGTATGGGAACAAAATGACAACAATGTTAAAGCTAACACTGGCAAACACAAATAGATTTATAAGTAGATGTACATGTACATGTAAGGGATTAACAAAATGACAAGTATGCTAGAGACACACACAAATACATGTACAATTGAGTAATGTACATGTATGTTTACATGTACTTAATCGTACCTAAGAGACTTGTCATTTTCTGTAAGGGTAAGGAGTCATCCTGTAAATCAGAGGGGCGTGGTTTAAAGAATTCCCGTACATGTTTACATTGAGATATATGAACTGGTAACTTAAAGAGATCACTGCAAATAAATGAAAAATGAACTTAATATATTATACATTGTATAAATAACAGAGCACACGTACAACGCACGTAGAATATATGTACAATGCATGTACAATGCATGTAGAGTACATGTACTATACACATACAGTATATGTACATGTACTGTATATGTACTGTACATATACAGTACATGTATATATACTGTATATGTACTGTACATATACAGTACATCTACATGTACTGTATATGTACAGTACATGTACTGTACTTTTACAGTGTATGTACATATACAGTACATGTATTGTACTGTATAATATTTTAATATCAAATGTTATTTAAACACATACTGAGTATATTGCCATAGATCTTGTAATCTCTTCTCTGCTAATTCTCTATTGCTACGACCTGATAGTAGCTTTCTCCCTGAGAGAGAGAGAGAGAGAGAGAGAGAGAGAGAGAGAGAGAGAGAGAGAGAGAGAGAGAGAGAGAGAGAGAGAGAGAGAGAGAGAGAGAGAGAGAGAGAGAGAGAGAGAGAGAGAGAGAGAGAGAGAGAGAGAGAGAGAGAGAGAGAGAGAGAGAGAGAGAGAGAGAGAGAGAGAGAATGTCACACACATACATATACAATTATACATAACATACTTTCTAGATATTGAATTTTGTAGATAGCTGAACTCATCAACTAGACAGACTGACATGCCAACACAGTGGACAAACAAGCAAATAGCAATCACTATTGTTATATTAATTGCATTATTTGTTGTGTACGTTCAAAAAGTTCAAAGGGACAGACAATCCAATGTAACGGAATATTACATAATTAATTGGCACATGTCTGATTGTAACTTAATTTAAAATACCTCTCAATATCTGGTATAAAAAAACACACCAAAGGCTCTAGACTAGTGAACATCAGTACTTACCATAGTGACTTAGGATTGTTACCATCAGTAAGCTCTAGACTATTGAATATCAGTACTTACCACAGTGACCTAGGATAGCTACCATTAGTAAGCTCTAGACTATTGAATATCAGTACTTACAACAGTCACCTAGGATAGCTACCATTAGTAAGTTCTAGACTAGTGAACATCAGTACTTACCACAGTGACCTAGGATTGCTACCATTAGTAAGTTCTAGACTATTGAATATCAGTACTTACCACAGTAACCTAGGATAGTTACCATTAGTAAGTTCTAGATTAGTGAACATCAGTACTTACTACAGTGACCTAGGATAGCTACCTTTAGTAAGTTCTAGACTAGTGAACATCATTACTTACCACAGTAACCTAGGATAGCTACCATTAGTACTACACAAGTCTGCACAATGACCTAAGATACATATTCTTTAGCATGGCTAAAACTATCATGTAAGACTAACTCATTATCTTCCAAAGGTCAAAACATCAAACAATGATCTACACTAGAAACCAAGTGACTTAATAAGTAACTAAGGCATTTATCATAATGATCTGGGACAACTTCCTGGATACCTATAAAGTGACTAGCCTCACCCATATAATATATCATAGTGAAGTTGATTAACTGTTTTAATAATCATTGCCCAAATATTTTACTATTAACAGCCCTACAACATTGAAACTGTAAATGCCTTGTCATTGATGTTGTCCTTTTTACAGTCAGCAATTTCTTACCAGGTAAAAATGGGAATAACACGATTTTTCTTGCTTCTTTGACCTGATTCCTCAGGAAATATATCTAGTAACTAAAAAAGAAATGGTTGATCAACAACAATGTCATCTAGCACATGTACATGAAACAGCAAACGGTATTAATATAATATAAAAAGTGAGTACTGTCTTGTACATATGTCTACATTGTATATAGTCTGAGAGCAGACTTAGTGCTTCATTGCACTAAACTAGATTTTAAAGCTTGGAAAAGTGTCCTCAATATAGAGGTGTCCATAGTATGGAGGTGTCTTCAATATAGAGGTGTCCTTAGTATAGAGGACTCCTCAATATAGAGGTGTCCTTAGTATAGAGGACTCCTCAATATAGAGGTGTCTTTAGTATAGAGGAGTCCTCAATATAGAGGAGTCCTTAGTATAGAGGTATCCTCAATATAGAGGTGTCCTTAGTATAGAAGTTGGTAAACATATTGTATTTAAATATTAGTATGGGACTAGAACAATAATCTGAATTTGAGAGTGTGGATAATTCTAAGTATTGAGTTTATTGTTAATACAGTACCTACATAGTTTAATATACCTTGTTTTGAAATGTGAAGAAATCTCCATATGTTCTTTGTATGTGACAATATGCACCATCTGACCACTCAATCTGTACAGGAAGTAATATCATTAATTTCAGACAACCAGACAGACAAAGCCTTACTTCTAACACATAGGGGTATCTTTTATCTGAAGGTCTCTTGTAAACACCTTTTAATTCACAGCTTAGAATAGTAGCTAAAATATGATAAAATAAATATTTGCATGGTTACTATATCAGCTTACCATCATCACTAGGTACACAGGGTCTATCAATGTTGTAAAAGTGCAGCTTGCTCAGCTTCTTCTCTCTATGAAAATGAAATTCACTAATACATAATGTTTCTATAGAGGTCACTGTGGTAAGTACTGATGTTCACTAGTCTAGTGCTTACTAATGGTAGCTATCCTAGGTCACTGTGGTAAGTACTGATGTTCACTAGTCTAGAGCTTACTAATGGTAGCTATCCTAGGTCACTGTGGTAAGTACTGATGTTCACTAGTCTAGAGCTTACTAATGGTAGCTATCCTAGGTCACTGTGGTAAGTACTGATGTTTCACTAGTCTAGAGCTTACTAATGGTAGCTATCCTAGGTCACTGTGGTAAGTACTGATGTTCACTAGTCTAGAGCTTACTAATGGTACCTATCCTAGGTCACTATGGTAAGTACTTATATAATATATATACAGATAATAATATCACTTTTCATTGTGTATTATTTCATTACTAACTGTTAATGACTTAAGACAAAACACTCTTTAATAGACAATAAGAGAGAACTTGAGTCATTAGATGTGTAACCAAATGAGGAACCTGCTATACATTTGTTAACAATATAACTTACAATAGCTAACAAATTGAATTACTATATACCATCAGTATATAATAATGTTTGTATTATGTGGCATTATATGTACATTAATAGTGTAGTATTGTATGGAGTATGTTTTTCTACCAACATAGTGCATGCTGTTTAGATCAACAAAATGTTCATATATCAACCAAATATATAGCTCTCTCTCCTCTCTCTCTCTCTCTCTCTCTCTCTCTCCCTCCCTCCCTCCCTCCCTCCCTCCCTCTCTCTCTCTCTCTCTCTCTCTCTCTCTCTCTCTCTCTCTCTCTCTCTCTCTCTCTCTCTCTCTCTCTCTCTCTCATCTCCTCTTCTCTCCCTCCCTCCCTCCCTCTCTTTACTATTACTTATCCCACAAACATGTACTACTTCTAAACACTAGAGTAAAGCCATTCTCCCACACATACACTAAAACAGTAAACATCACCTTTACATACACACTCACCCAGACAAACAGATAGACATACATATTCTTTATCACACAGTGTGTATTATCTTTAACTAGACAGAGTAGCATATTTGATATATACAATAGGCTCTTTACTATACAAATATATACCACTTATTGCTACACAAGCAATATAATACTATTACATGTACAGCTATATTAGTTTGTATGTAGTAGTTCAGAGTCTATATAGTAATAGCATCATTTATCAAGAATGATTAATAATATTCACGACTGTTGTAATGTAAACACAAAGTTATTAGCAACATGCCATTAACAGATACCATTTGGCATCTAAACTAATAATGCAGATATAACTATGAAAGCTATGAAATGTAAGAATTAATATTTAGTTACTGTGTCATACAATACTAGGATATACAATTGTCTCAATTCATTGACATACTAGGTACTTTTGAGCAATCAATGTATCTTTAAAATGTCAATGAACATATTATAGTACTATTATCACATGCAAGTTCTCACATCAACCATACTTACTATAGACAACATTATGATGACCTCTACATCAGTAAGTAGTTTCATACATTTTGGTTGCTGTTGATTGGTAATTTCAATTTTTAAGCTAAGCTTCTTACAAATAGAATAATAGAATAATGATTAATGTCCAGTTAGTTAGTTATAATCATAATGTATCATTTAAATATAGAAATAAACGATGGCTATCTGTGTTAATCGGTGTTTGTGTATGGGACAAGGGTGTTATGAATTTAATGTAGCTGTTGTACCATTTGTTATTGGGCAAAAGAAGAAAACTATATTTTGTTATCCAGCTGTTATGAATATTTTGTGGTTAGTGGTAAGTTATCATTTTACAGATACTGTTGCCAACAATATAGTATATCTGGTGTATTATCTAATGGATTGTGAGTTATTAATGTACTGCTAATGTAAACTAATAGATAAAAACTTTGTTTAGATGTTTTGTTTAGGCTCAAAAAACACTAAAATAGCATAATCTCTATCAGTATTTTTACCAGAGTGACCTAAGATAGCTACCATTAGTAAGTTCTAGACAAGTGAACATCAGTACTTACCACAGTGACCTAGGATAGCTACCATTAGTAAGCTCTAGACCAATAAACATTGGTACTTACACAGTAACCTAGGATAGCTACCATTAGTAAGCTCTAGACTAATAAACATCAGTACTTACACAGTGACCTAGGATAGCTACCATTAGTAAATTCTCTACTAGCGATTGCTAATCCATCTAATTTAATAGTCTAATTAACTAGAGTTTTATCAATAATTATTTATCAATTATCATTTTTATCTTTCCATCAACATGCCTGTACATTTATTGCTTAATTTGTGTTTAACATTCCTCATTGATCTATCCATCCATCATACAATAGCCCACACACATACACACAAAGGTACTCTCACGATGAACAATAAATTGAGATAGGCTCAAAATCTGGAATGCAGTTATCAATTCTAAAAATAATTTAAAGCTGTACTACATCATACATATTGTGTATAATACAAACTTATGACAGCATAGATCAGCTTCTCTAAAGCTTAGGAATGCATACAATGACAACATTAAAGACATATGCAGACAAACTAATACAAACAGAGAAAGTACAGCCAAACAGACAAGAGATAAGATAGACATATTAACAGAAAGACTTATCTTATCAGAGACAGATGGAACAAACCAAAGATAGAGGAAAATAAATACATCAAAGAGAAGCATTAACTCTCACATATGTTACTATATCCACTTAAGCCTAGCTTAGTAAAGATCTTTTAAGAACCAAGTCTTAACAAATGTAACAATACAAAATAATTCACACCATTTATCCTATACCTAAATACTAAAATCTAAACTAATTAACCCCTTAATTATCAACTAATATATTATATCTTACCTTTCTCTCATCCTCTGCCAGTTTAGCATCATAGATTTCATCTAAATGTCTTAAATAGACGCTCAGCAAATGATGTCGGTGTTCAAAGGTCAATGCAGGATGATATATTGCTAATACGTATAACAGTCGTAAATTATTTAGGATGTTATAATCATCTATTTCTTCAGCAGAAAGAAGAATTTGGCGGTTATCCAACAATTGAAATACATCCTTAGCAACAACATGGTTGTCAATACGTACTAATGCTAGATAGCAACATAACTTTTCTAAGTTTTCTCTTAAAGTTAGTTCTCCTTGTAATGGGAGAAGGTTTTCAGGTTTGTTAGCGAAAGATTCTGATTTTGATAGCGTGTCAATACTGTCTTTAAGAGAACCTGAGAGAACGCTCCGGATAAAGTAAAGTTCATAGGAAATACATCTTTGTAACATTTGACAGAGGAGATAGATTCTGTCACAGACCGGCATCTCTTGAAATATCTGCATTATCTCAGAAACCTTCATGGTTATATAGAGTTCTTGAGAACCACTCAATTTAAAAAGAATATAGTGGAAAATAGGAAGAGTTGCTCGAATTATTTGTCAGGCAAAGAAAGCTTTTATCAGCTTTTTATTGGTTAGTTTGACGACTTGTACTTCTCAGAGTGTTCCAGTAGAGATAATAGGTACGATATAGCTATTACTGGATCAAACACGACACACGTTTAGAGGAATTTAACGGTATTTGTCACCTCGACTCTCACTTCAGACATGTTGACGAAAGATATAGACAAACTAACTTGCTACTTGTTCGCTGGCTTCTCTCAGGAACTGTACAGGTACCTTTAAAGGCACTAGCTTTATCAATGATTATTCAAAAGATGATGTTTTGCAGACATAGGCGTGAGCATAATCCGCGACCAAATAACCGTATTTTTAATCTAAAATAACGAACTTGGAAAATTATGTAAACGTTCTTCTCATTGTTCGTATTATTAGAGAAAAGTGATGGAAATTGGACATCATTGTTCTCTCCCTGCTTGTAATAGATTAGGTAATTAATTTGAGTAAATTAGGATTTATTATAATTTGTTATTTTGTTCAGATAACTTTTCTTATTTTTATTTCAGATTTCTTGCCATTTACGTGTGAAATCTGCAAACTTGAGTTCTGGTACGTAATAATAAATATTCAAAAACATAGTCTAAAGTAGTACTTGCTGGATTATTCATTCAGCCATTATCTACAATACTAATATTCAATCCTTAACTACATGTTCAGAGATCTGGTAGAATCCCATATTTTTAGGAAGAGTATAAAGATGGTAATGGAACGCCATGCTTTAATAATGTGAAATTAATACTTTTAAGTTCCAATATTTTAGGTTTAGGATCTAGAGAATAGCATTAAAATCTCATTAAAGTATGGTGTTCTATTACTAGCACTGCCTATCTTTATTTTGATCCATATCTCATCCTTAAACATTAAACAACATGTACAGCTTAAGTATAGATTTTCTACATCTCTAGACACTTTATTCAAAATACTTTTTCTAACGTAACTCAGTTTTGGAACAGAAATCAAGTTGTAATTGTTCTCATATCTCCAATTTTTCCAATCATACGAGATGTAATTACACTAACAATATGTACTATGACCTTTAAACTTGTGATGCAGAAAACGTAATAATATACTATGCACTCTAGAAGTCTCAATGTATTGTAATAGTGCTACGTTAATTATCTGTAATTTGAAAGATAATACTTACATAAGTCTACAATAAGTATCTGTTACTTACATTTTGTAGCCAAGATCACAAGTTACCACAGGATCATGAATGTCATTATCTGTCACAGGTATATTAAATGGATAGATAGATAAATGTACATATGAATGGACAGACAGACGATGTGGATGAATAGAGGATAAGAATAATGGGAGGAGCCACTGAAACAATGAATAGATGGATAGATAAACAATGGACAATTAGATGGATTAATGGACAGACAATAGGTGCATTGATAATAATGTTATAAATAAATGAAGTTTGTTATGTAGAAATATATTATTAGTAATAATTGAGGATGTGGGACTAAATTGTATGGAGTAAACCATATAACTTCCTATAATATAGTCAACTGAAGACAGTGCTGGAGATGCCAAACATTGTGAGGTTACCTCCTCTTCATTTTGTTCAGTTCCAGACTGTGGTAGAGTAGGAACTATTGAAATCATATGTAGTCGATGCCACAAAATATACTGTGTGAAGTAAGTACAAGAATAAATAGTAGCAGATATATGACATTGGTTAGGCCATCATATATTCTATAAATAATGAGATGTTCATTTACCACTTGTTTGGGATAAAATTGTAGCATTTTGAGTTAGAGTAGAATTTATACTATGCCTCTCAGCATTTTGCCCACAGGTAATATGAGTAGACAGATGTGACCACAATATATAGTACTGTGTATATACTAAAATGTGTTGTTTTTTTATAGACATCGTCATACTACTGATCATAATTGTCCAGAAACATTAACTACACCAACTATATCTACAAAGGCCAAAGTCCACACACCATATAAAACAAATGAAGAGTCTAAATCTACTAATACTAGAAAAATGAGAGGTAATGAATGAGTAACATACATCACATCCATTTATCTATTCATCAATTGAAATTAATATTACAGGGGCTAAGTCCGCTTCATTGAGTGCTAAAGTTGCTCTTATGAGACTAAAACAGAGAGCTGAAGGCGTGGCTTCAATACCAGAGGTAATGATATCCATGGAATTAAAACAATTAGATAAATAAATGGACAGACAGACAGACAGACAAACAGATTTGTGGGTGGACAGATGAATATATTATGTTGTCATAGTGCCAATATTGATAGTAAAAATAGTGAAAATTGATGAAGTTACTATGTTATAGTTGCATTATCATGTAACTAATTACATTATCATGTACTTTAATTAAGTTATAATTATTACCTTAATAAAATACTACCATACAATAATTACCAAATCTAACATTATCGCAGCTAATAATAAAATAATGCAATTAACTGGGTTTTCCCCACTTCACACATACTCTTTCTTAATCAACTGTTGTGTTAAGAAAACATAACAATTTGTTAACATATTGACTGTACAAACACTAACAGTTCTACACTAACTACATACAAAGCAATACAGATTATATCATCCATATTTAGACTAATAGATAGAGCAGTGTTATTGAGACTATTTATGCTGAAAATGGCTATCTCACCTTGTCATTGTATGTTACCTTTGTGCTATTGTATTATAGTCATGTGCATTTTTCTGAAGTGATAGATCATGTGCTCTGTTCTTCTATAAACTTATAAATGCATTATGCATACTGGCATGAAGATACTCTTTGATTGTAATAATCTCTCTCTTTCTCTCCCTCCCTCTCTCTCTCACTCTCTTCCTCCCTCTCCCTCTCCTCCCCCCCTCTCTCTCTCTCTCTCTAGTCAGAGAGAGTATACTTTGAGATAATTCTACCTCAAGAATATGGCCAATTATCTAAACCAGTCTTTGTATCAAAGGTAAACTCTCATCATCAAATTGTATAAGTCATATACTCCCACACTATTACATTAACTGACGTATGATTGACAAATAGAGGTTGTCTATGATATCATCATACTACCCCCACAGAGCATTAGGTCATCATAATATTGTCACTAGTATACTAACAAGTTCCTCGTGTTATAGATCCTGGCTAACTTGACATAAGTATAGAACTAACAGCTAGTAACATATGTTTAATGATATTTAATGGAGATATTCATTTATTGTTAGTAGTTCATGTTACTAAAGGTTACTAATGTGTAGTACTAATTGATAATATTATTTTTATTCATCTGCCACTCCCACTAATAACTGACAAAGCTGAATGGGAAGTGTTGACTTAAGTTAGTCTGCAACTCTAGCTATGTACATAAACATATCGTAAATCCTTTGGCAAACTTTTTCTATTCTGTTAGGCCTAAACTTAGTACCAACATTGAGACTTTACCTAAACTCATTACTGACAATAAAACTTTGGCTACATTCTAGTACTGTTTATTCATTTGTTCCTGTTGACCTTTTGATTATTAATTATCATGTAATAACACATATTGTCTTATAAGGGATAGCCCCTGTCATTAACTTAGAGTAATTCATATAATAATAGTACATTTAAAATATATGCATTTACTTTAATGTAATTATAAGCACTGATGATTGGTAGATGAAAAATAAAATGGTTATTGGTTGAGCAACCTTACATAATATTAAAATGTGAATGAGTCATGTATAATTCATACAGATATGGACTGTTGGAAAAGTTGTGGATTGTTTATCAGAAAAATATAAACTTCGTAACAACAATGATAAACTTCAAGCTAAGGTATATTTATTGGCTTTGTTTTATATTATTTTTAATATATTTCTATTTTATTTTAGAAATTACTATTGTTTACTTCTGATGGTGAGAGTTTAGTAATGAGACAATCAATAAAGAGTATTGAGGAGACTTATCCATCAGGAACTACATTGTATTTAGAATATGAAAATGATTATGATTAAAACAATAACAGATTATCAAATCAATTGTTTATTATTTGTTTCATAAAGTTATCAGTGATGAGCTAACTTATCAAGATATTATATACTTTATGTATTGCTACATATTGAGTTCAGTCTGCATTCTACTGGATGTAACCATGTGATTACTATAAATAGTAACATGTATCACATGTTACTATATTTAGGATTTAGGAAGTAATCAATGGCCATGGGATGATGTAACCCCGGTTACATTAAGAAACTACTGTATTTATGGTTAGTCTCACTCTTTACAATTAACTGGGTATAATGTATCATCTTATCCATTATTCATAAAGTACTATAATCATGATTTAACACACTTGGTCAAAATTTGAATTCACTAACTATGAATGATATTAACCTCTAACTCACATGATGGTGTAATAATATTCAATGTTTCTACTGTTATTAATCAAAAATTCACGTGACTGTTGATCTAAAAGTAGAAAATACCTTAAATAGTAAAATTATGACTGATAACCTTATTCACACTGGAAAATTTTATTTTAGATGCTAGTTTCCATAGAAACAAGAAAAGTGACAACAAAACTTCTTTGCACCTTCAGTATAGACAATGTCTGTCAAGGAAAACAGAGAAAATACTTCTACACCTGCTGAGTCAAGTATTGAAGGTTTGTTTACACTATATAATAATGTATATTATCATGATAACTGCTACCACAGGAACTACTTTAAAACAAGTTAAGAAAATTTTGAAGGCTGTACTTTTAAGTCATTTTGCTGGTTTAAGTGATTAGAGATATTAGTGAACTATTTCAATATCTTTGGCCGTATTACAGCTACCTTGACTGTGAGGTATTAGAAGCTATCATCAACAGCAAACGTTTTAAACTTGATAAACAGTTACAAGAAGACATGAGTAACTACAAACAACACCTTGAGGAGTTCAAAGCATTAACAACACTTATTGAATTTAAGAAAGCAGTTGAAAAAGCATTGATACCAAATCCAGAAGTCACAATGAGTACATGTGAAGTGGTCATCAAACTAAAGCAGGAATGGGGATATAAAACATTAGAGAACTTCAAAACACTTGTTAACCACATGTTCCATCAAAGAATGACTCATATACGTGTGGAGGAAGGATCAATACGTGTAACTCTACTTGTACCTCAATCAGTAGTAGAATGTATCTTGGAAATTGCCTGTTTAAAGAAAGAATTTGCATCAGTCATTGGTATATTCAAATTGACAGGTAATGGTCAACTAATTCTAGAAGAGAAAGAAGAAAATGAGCATTTTCATTTTGACCAAGCATTGCAAGAGGCTTCAAAACTTGGCAATAATGATGCTGTTCAATTCCTGTTTGATTTAATTGATAATATCAATTATCAAAATGAAAAAGGCACAACAGCACTTATGCTAGCTAGTAAAGGAGGACATGAACAAGTTGTACAAACGCTAGTATCAGCTGGAGCTAATGTTAACATTCAAGATAATGAAGGCTGCACAGCGTTAATGGTAGCATGTGAAAAGAACTATCTTGTAATAGTCAATACTCTTATCCAAACAGGTGCTAACTCAAATTTAAAGGTATCAGATGATACTAATGTACTAACAATTGCAAGTTATTATATTAATATTCAGACCAATGATGGATGGACTGCCCTGATGGTGGCTAGTCAAAACGGTCATTCCCAGGTCGTTGAACAACTACTCAAAGAGCATGCAGATGTTAATATTCAGAACAAAAATGGATGGACTGCCCTAATGATAGCTAGTCAAAATGGTCATACCCAGGTTGTTGAACAACTACTTAAAGAGCATGCAGATATTGATATTCAGAACAAAGAAGGTGTGACTGCTTTAATAAAAGCTAGTCAAAATGGTCATACTCAGGTCATTGAACAACTACTCAAAGAGGATGCAGATGTTAATATTAAGAACAAGAATGGATGGACTGCCCTAATGATAGCTAGTCAAAATGGTAATACCCAGAGCGTTGAACAACTACTCAAAGGGTATGTAGAAATTAATACTCAAACTGATGATGGATGGACAGCACTAATGATAGCTAGTCAAAGTGGTCATACCCAGGTCGTTGAACAACTACTCAAAAAGCATGCAGACATTAATATTCAGACTGATGATGGATGGACTGCCCTAATAGTAGCTAGTCAAAATGCTCATACCCAGGTCATTGAACAACTACTCAAAGAGCATGCAGATGTTAATATTCAGAACAAAAATGGATCGACTGCCCTAATGATAGCTAGTCAAAATGGTCAAGCCCAGGTCATTGAACAACTACTCAAAGAAGATCCAGATGTTAATATTCAGAACAAAAATGGATGGACTGCCCTAATGATAGCTAGTCAAAATGGTCATACCCAGGTTGTTGAACAACTACTCAAAGAGCATGCAGATGTTAATATTCAGACTAATGATGGATGGACGGCACTAATGCTAGCTAGTCAAAATGGTCATACCCAGGTCGTTGAACAACTAATCAAAGAACATGCAGATGTTAATATTCAGAGCAAAAGTGGATGGACTTCCCTAATGATAGCTAGTCAAAATGGTCATACCCAGGTTGTTGAACAACTACTCAAAGAAGATCCAGATGTTAATATTCAGAACAAAAATGGATGGACTGCCCTAATTATAGCTAGTCAAAATGGTCATACCCAGGTTGTTGAACAACTACTCAAAGAGCATGCAGATGTTAATATTCAGACCAATGATGGATGGACGGCACTAATGCTAGCTAGTCAAAATGGTCATACCCAGGTCGTTGAACAACTAATCAAAGAACATGCAGATGTTAATATTCAGAGCAAAATTGGATGGACTTCCCTAATGATAGCTAGTCAAAATGGTCATATCCAGGTCATTGAACAACTACTCAAAGAGCATGCAGACATTAATATTCAGACTGATGATGAATGGACTGCCCTAATAGTAGCTAGTCAAAATGGTCATACCCAGGTCATTGAACAACTACTCAAAGAGCATGCAGATGTTAATATTCAGAACAAAAATGGATCGACTGCCCTAATGATAGCTAGTCAAAATGGTCATATCCAGGTCATTGAACAACTACTCAAAGAACATGCAGATGTTAATATTCAGAACAAAAATGGATCGACTGCCCTAATGATAGCTAGTCAAAATGGTCATACTCAGGTTGTTGAACAACTACTCAAAGAAGATCCAGATGTTAATATTCAGAACAAAGAAGGTGTGACTGTCCTAATGAAAGCTAGTGAAAATGGTCATACACAGGTTGTTGAACAACTACTTAAAGAGGATCCAGATGTTAATATTCGGAACAAAATTGGAGTAACTGCCCTAATGTTTGCTAGTGCAAATGGTCATGTACAGGTTGTTGAACTATTAACTAAAGAACTTGTAGACATTGATGTTCAAATGAAAGATGGAAGTACTGCCTTAATGTTAGCTTGTTATTATGGCCATCTTGAAGTAGCTGAGTGTTTACTACAATCATTTGCAGATCCTCATATAATAGCATACAATGGATCAACAGCATTTTCATTAGCAGTTCTTAATGGTAACCGAGACCTTGTTAATATGTTGTTAGATAAAGCTGAACCCACTACTGATGATATTGAAAAAGCAGTAGTAACATCATGTTATGGTGGTCACTCTACTCTCATTACTTTCCTCTCAAACAAACTTCCACACCTCACTAATGACCAGAGAGAACTACTAGACTCATGTGTTAAAGGAGATTTAGGTGCAGTTATAATGAAGACATTAGATAGTCCAGATAATCCATTGGTACTTGGTCTTACTCCACTCATGGTAGCTTCATCATGTGGACATGTTGATATAGTGGATGCTCTAATACAAGCTGGAGCTGATGTCAATAAACAAGAAACTCATTTTTGGTTCACTCCTTTGATTTTTGCAGTAAGAGGTAGTAAATCATCTTCAATAACAGAGACCCTCTTAACGTATGGTGCTCATCCTAATGCCATTGCTGTTACTAACAAAACTCCATTGGATGTAGCTGCTGACATTAATAAAATATTTGAAATGGATGCTATTAGTGAGCTATTATTCAAATATGGAGGACAGACAACATTACAATCACAGAGAAGAAACAAATCAGAACCAGAATCATCATTTCTAATATCTGAAGAACTACAAACAACACCTATATCATTGCAGACAACAACAAATATGACATCACTTGAAGATACAAGTTACATTATCAAGAGGAAGACAATTCAATCAGAAATACCAAGTTTTACATCTTTTATTAATTTATTTGCTGAAACACTCAGTACTCACACATTTAGAGATATCAGTGTACAACAAGACAACAAGAAAGATAACAAGTGAAGTACATACTATTAATATTAATTAAGCAGTAGTTATTATATACTGACACATTCTATATCACTTTTGCTGTATTTTAAATATAATTATTAGATTTAATATAATCATGAGATTTCTAACTCATACATTTTAGTTCTATACCCACAATCCCAGAACCATGGGTACAAGTCAGAGGCCTTAACAGCTCTTAAGTAAACATGAAGAAGTAGGTCTTAGGACACTAGAGTCAAAAAACTAAACTCAAAAATATCAGCTATATTATGTATATAGACCTCCTAGCAGGAAATATAAAACTTGAGAGTTTAAATGGCTAGTTCCTTTTTCAAAAACTCCATAGTGCCAGATTCTGACAGATTACATCACTTTCACATTTAAAGGAATACTTTCCACTGATGTTAATAGCATAACCCAGTGCATATGCTGTAAACCACAATCCAATCATAATACCACTCATTTCAAGTGGAGACTGAGGTATTGTGAACTCCAAAGATGTTAGAAGAATCAAAGCTAATAAAAATCCAAACAAAATTTGAGGAATGACAATAGCTATACCCACAATCTGAGAACCATGTGTACAAGTCAAGGGTCTCAACAGCTCTTAAGTAAACATAAAGAAGTAGGTTTTGGGAATCTAGATACAAACATTAAACTAAAAATGTCTGCTGTATTAATGTATAGTCCTCCTAGCAGGAGTGGCTAGTTCCTTCTTCAAATACTAATCAGAGAGAGTATACTTTGAGATAATTCTACCTCAAGAATATGGCTAACTATCTAAACCAGTCTTGTATCAAAGGTAAGCTCTCAGCATCAACTTATATAGGTCATATACTCCCACACAAAGAGAGGTTGTCTATGACATCAACATACTACTCCCACAGAGATTAGATCATTATAATATTGTCACTAGTATACTAACAAGCTCCTTATGTTATAGATCCTGGCTAACTTGACATAAGTATAGAACTAACAGCTAGTAACATATGTTTAATGATATTTAATGGAGATATTAATTTATTGTTAGTAGTTCATGTTACTAAAGGTTACTAATGTGTAGTACTAATTGATAATATTATTTTTATTCATCTACCACTCCCACTAGTAAATGAAAAGCTAAATGGAAAGTGTTGACTTAAGTTAGTCTGCAACTCTAGGCATGTACATAAATATATTATCGTAAATCCTTTGGCAAACGTTTTCTATTCTGTCAGGCCTAAACTTAGTACTGACATCAAGACTTTGCCTAAACTCAGTACGGGTGCCTCTTTGTGTAACTTGACTGATGATGTAAAAACTTGTCCTATGATGACATCACTATATGTCAGTGTTAATAATGTTAGGTTTGGTTTAGGGTTTAGTAATGAGACAATCAATAAAGAGTATTGAGGAGATTTATCCATCAGGAACTACATTGTATTTAGAATATGAAAATGATTATGATTAAAACAATAACAGATTATCAAATCAATTGTTTATTATTTGTTTCATAAAGTTATCAGTGATGAGCTAACTTATCAAGATATTATATACTTTGTGTATTGCTACATTGAGTTCAGTCTGCATTCTGCTGAATGTAACCATGTGATTACTATAAATAGTAATATTTAATTACATGTTACTATGTTTAGGGTTTAAGGAATAGTGATCAGATCTTTACAATTAACTGGTCATAATGTATTATTTATCCATTATTCATAAAGTACTATAATCATGATTTAACACACTTGGTCAAAATTTGAATTCACTAACTATGAATGATATTAACCTCTAACTCACATGATGGTATAATAATATTCAATGTTTCTACTGTTATTAATCAAAAATTCATGTGTCTGTCAATCTAAAAATATAAAATACCTTAAATAGTAAAATTATGACTAATAACTTTATTCACTATGAAAAATGTATTTTTAGATACTAGTTTCCATGGAAACAAGAAAAGTGACAACAAAGAACTTGTACCTTCAGTATAAACAATGTCTGACAATGAAAATGGAGAAAATACTTCTACATCTGCTGAGTCAAATATTGAAGGTTTGTTTATAATGAAATATTGTATCTATAACATCATAACATTACAGATACCATGGTAACTACTTTAAAACAAGCCAAACAAATAATGAAGAATGTACTATCAAGCCATTTTGAACACTTGAGCCAACAATTAAGATTATGTTTACCTCGAGTTGCTGAAGAAATGTATTCCTGTAGACTGATAAATGAAACAGTCCTTGAGTCTCCAACTGCTTACAAATTAATCCAAGAATTTAAAAATGGAATGCAATGTGTGGTTGATATCTTAAAGTTGCAGGAACATTGTCGAGTTTTCTTACAATGTCTCTCCATTGAAGATGGTCCAATGAAATTAGCTGCTCAAAACTTATGTAAGGACTGGATGGAAGAAGTCAATAAAAAATGCAGTGTATCACTAGACCTCTTGTGTGATCAAGTTGGTGGATCGACTGCCTTAATTATAGCTAGTCAATATGGTCATACCCAAGTCGTTGAACAACTACTCAAAGAGCAAACAGATGTTAATATTCAGACTAATGATGGCTGGACTGCCCTAATGATAGCTAGTCAAAATGGTCATACCCAGGTCATTGAACAACTACTCAAAGAGCATGTATATATTAACATTCAGAACAATAAAGGCATGACTGCTTTAATGAAAGCTAGTGAAAATGGTCATACACAAGTTGTTGAACAACTACTCAAAGAGGGTGCACATGTTAATATTCAAAACAAGAATGGAGTAACTGCCCTAATGATAGCTAGTCAAAATGATCACACCCAGGTCATTGAACAACTACTCAAAGAGCATGCAGATGTTAATACTCAGACCAATGATGGATGGACAGCACTAATGCTTGCTAGTCAAAATGGTCATACAGAGGTTGTTGAACAACTACTCAAAGAGCATGCAGATGTTAATATTCAGACCAATGATGGATGGACTGCCCTAATGATAGCTAGTCAAAATGATCATACCCAGGTTGTTAAACAACTACTCAAAGAGCATGCAGGCGTTAATATTCAGAACAAAGAAGTAACTGCCTTAATGTTAGCTAGTGCAAATGGCTATGTACAGATTGTTGAACTATTAGCTAAAGGATTTGTAGACATTGATGTTCAGAAAAAAGATGGAAGTAAAGCCTTAATGTTAGCTTGTCTTTTTGGACATGTTGAAGTAGCTGAGTGTTTACTACAATCGTTTGCAGATCCTCATATAATAGCATACAATGGATCAACAGCATTTTCATTAGCAGCTCTTAGTGGTAATAGAGACCTTGTTAATATTCTGTTAGATAAAGCTGAACCCACTATTGATGAGATTGAAAAAGCAGTAGTAACATCATGTTATGGTGGTCACCCTACTCTCATTACTTTCCTCTCAAACAAACTTCCACACCTCACTAATGACCAGAGAGAACTACTAGACTCATGTGTTAAAGGAGATTTAGGTGCAGTTATAATGAAGACATTAGGTAGTCCAGATATTCCATTGGTACTTGGTCTTACTCCACTCATGGTAGCTTCATCATGTGGACATGTTGATATAGTGGATGTTCTCATACTAGCTGGAGCTGATGTCAATAAACAAGAAAGTCATTTAGGGTTAACTCCTTTGTTCTTTGCAGTAAGAGGTAGTAAATCATCTTCAATAATAGAAACGCTCTTAATGTATGGTGCTCATCCTAATATCATTGCTGTTACTAACAAAACTCCATTGGATATAGCTACTGACATTAATAAAACATTTGAAATGGATGCTATTAGTAAGTTATTAATCAAACATGGAGGTCGGACAACGTTATCATTTCAGACAATAACAAATATAATATCACTTGAAGATACAAGTTACATTATCAGAAGGAAGACAAATCAATTAGAAATACCAAGTTTTATATCTTTTATTAATTCATTTACTTAAACACTCAGTACTCACACATTTAGAGATATCAGTGTGGAACAGGACAACAAGAAAGATAACAAGTGAAGTACATACTATTAATATTAAGTAGTAGTTATTATATATTAACATGTTCTATATGACTTTTGCTATATTTTTAATATAATATGAGATTTGTATCCCATACATTTTGTTAGTTCTATACCTACAATCCCAGAACCATGGGTACAAGTCAGGGGACTTAACAGCTCTTAAGTAAACATGAAGAAGTAGATCTTGGGACATGTACACTAGACTCCAAAATGTCAGCTATGTTAATGTATATAGACCTCCTAGCAGGAAATATAAGACCTGAGAGTTTAAATGGCTAGTTCCTTTTTCAAAAACTCCATAGTGTCAGATTCTGATAGATTACATCACTTTCACATTTAAAAGAATACTTTCCACTGATGTTAATAGCATAACCCAGTGCATATGTTGCAAACCAGAACCCAATCATAAGACCTCTCATTTCAAGTGGAGACTGAGCTATTGTGAACTCCAAAGATGTTAGAAGAATCAAAGCTAATGAAAATCCAAACAAAATTTGAGGAATGACAATAGCTAAACCTACAATCCTAGAACCATGGGTACAAGTCAGAGGCCTTAACAGCTCTTACGTAAACATGAAGAAGTAGGTCTTGGGACACTAGACACAAAAATTAAACTAAAAATCTCAGTTATATTAATGTATATAGACCTCCTAGCAGAAATGGCTAGTTCCTTCTTCAAATACTAGTCAGAGAGAGTATACTTTGAGATAATTCTACCTCAAGAATATGGCCAACTATCTAAACCAGTCTTTGTATCAAAGGTAAACTCTCATCATCAAATTGTATAAGTCATATACTCCCACACTATTACATTAACTGACGTATGATTGACAAAGAGAGGTTGTCTATGACATCATCATACTACCCCCATAGAGCATTAGGTCATCATAATATTGTCACTAGTATACTAACAAGTTCCTCGTGTTATAGATCCTGGCTAACTTGACATAAGTATAGAACTAACAGCTAGTAACATATGTTTAATGATATTTAATGGACATATTCATTTATTGTTAGTAGTTCATGTTACTAAAGGTTACTAATGTGTAGTACTAATTGATAATATTATTTTTATTCATCTGCCACTCCCACTAATAAATGAAAAGCTGAATGGAAAGTGTTGACTTAAGTTAGTCTGCAACTCTAGGCATGTACATAAACATATCGTAAATCCTTTGGCAAACTTTTTCTATTCTGTCAGGCCTAAACCTAGTGCCGACATTGAGACTGTTTATTCATTTGTTCCTGTTGACCTTTTGATTATTAATTATCATGTAATAACACATATTGTCTTATAAGGGATAGCCCCTGTCATTAACTTTAGAGTAACTCATATAATAATAGTACATTTAAAATATATGCATTTACTTCAATGTAATTATAAGCACATGATGATTGGTAGATGGAAAATAGAATGGTTATTGGTTGAGCAACCTTACATAATATTAAAATGTGAATGAGATCATGCATAATTCATACAGATATGGACTGTTGGAAAAGTTGTGGATTGTCTATCAGAAAAATATAAACTTCTAACAACAATGATAAACTTCAAGCAAAAGTACATTTAATGGCTTTGTTTTATATTCTTAAATTTATTTAATTTTATTTTAGAAATTACTATTGTTTACTTCTGATGGTGAGAGTTTAGTAATGAGACAATCAATAAAGAGTATTGAGGAGACTTATCCATCAGGAACTACATTCTATTTAGAATATGAAAATGATTATGATTAAAACAATAACAGATTATCAAATCAATTGCTTATTATTTGTTTCATAAAGTTATCAGTGATGAGCTAACTTATCAAGATATTATATACTTTGTGTATTGCTACATTGAGTTCAGTCTGCATTCTGCTGGATGTAACCATGTGATTACTATAAATAGTAACATGTAATCATATGTTACTATATTTAGGGTTAATAGGACTGTTAAAGGCTAAGAAATATTTATAGTGGCCATGGGATGATGTAATCCTGGTTACATTAAGAAACTACTCTATTTATGGTTAGTCACACTCTTTAAAATTAACTTGGTATAATGTATTATCTTATCCATTATTCATAAAGTACTATAATCATGATTTAACACACTTGGTCAAAATTTGAATTCACTAACTATGAATGATATTAACCTCTAACTCACATGATGGTATAATAATATTCAATGTTTCTACTGTTATTAATCAAAAATTCATGTGTCTGTCAATCTAAAAATATAAAATACCTTAAATAGTAAAATCATGACTAATAACTTTATTCACTATGAAAAATGTATTTTTAGATACTAGTTTCCATGGAAACAAGAAAAGTGACAACAAAGAACTTGTACCTTCAGTATAAACAATGTCTGACAATGAAAATGGAGAAAATACTTCTACACATGCTGAGTCAAGTATTGAAGGTTTGTTTACAATGTAATATTCTATCTATAACATCATAACATTACAGATACCATGGTAACTACTTTAAAACAAGCCAAAAAAGTAATGAAGGATGTACTAACAAGCCATTTTGGACACTTGAGTGATCAATTAAGATTATGTTTATCTCGAGTTGCTGAAGAGATGTATTCCTGTGGACTGTTAAGTAGATCAGTTGTTGAGTCTCCGACTGCTCACAAATTAATTCATGAATTTGAAAATGGAATGCAGTTAGAGGATGATATCTTAAAGTTGCAGGAACATTGTCAACTTTTCTTACAATGTCTCTCCAGAGAACGTGGTCCCACTCAATTAGTTGCTCAAGAGTTATGTAAGGACTGGATGGAAGAAGTTAATAAAAAATGCAATATATCACTAAACCTTTTGTGTATTGAAGTTATGCATGAATCAAACCAAGGTCAGTATTAAACACAAACATGTATATTTACTTTATATAATGATACAGGTACTACTCAAGTAACAAACAGACAATTGGGATCATCTACAACAGAGATAGATACTATCACTGAAGGTAAATTAGTTGTTAATATGTACAAGACTTTCAATAGAATTTTATCAACCAAGGTAACATTGACCAAATAATGACAACAGAGGTTGAAGACAGAGCTAAGAATACAGTCCCTCAAGCACAAACACATCTCCCAACCTCTAATCCATACTCCCAACTTCAAAAAATAGAAGTCATTCCAGATGAGCCAATAGCCAAAAATTTAGCAACTCTTTATAATGAATTTGTAGACTTAGTTGCAAGTCTTAAGAGTACCCTGCGTAAGGCAGTCAATAATGGAACACTTGAAGTTATCGACATTACTGATTACATTTCTGAATATTTAAGAGTGAAAAGGTGGACTAATGCTAGAGATATAAGTGAACTATTTCAATATCTTTGGCCGTATTACAGCTACCTTGACTGTGAGGTATTAGAAGCTATCATCAACAGCAAACGTTTTAAACTTGATAAACAGTTACAAGAAGACATGAGTAACTACAAACAACACCTTGAGGAGTTCAAAGCATTAACAACACTTATTGAATTTAAGAAAGCAGTTGAAGAAGCATTGATACCAAATCCAGAAGTCACAATGAGTACACGTGAAGTGGTCATCAAACTAAAGCAGGAATGGGGAAATAAAACATTGGAGAACTTCAAAACACTTATTAACCACATGTTCCATCAAAGAATGACTCGCATACATGTGGAGGAAGGATCAATATGTGTAACTCTACTTGTACCTCAATCAGTAGTAAAATACATCTTGGAAATTGCCCCTCTAAAAAAAGAATTTGCATCTGTCATTGGTATATTCAAATTGACAGTTAATGGTCAACCAATCCTAGAAGAGAAAGAAGAAAACAAGCATATTAATTTTGACCAGGCATTGCAAGAGGCTTCAAAACTTGGCAATAATGATGCTGTTCAATTCCTGTTTGATTTAATTGATAATATCAATTATCAAAATGAAAAGGGCAGAACAGCACTAATGTTAGCTAGTATAGGTGGACATGAACAAGTTGTACAATCACTAGTATCAGCTGGAGCTAATGTTAACATACAAGATAATGAAGGCTGCACAGCATTAATGATAGCTTGTGAAAAGAACTATCTTGTAATAGTCAATACTCTCATCCAAGCAGGTGCTAACTCAAATTTAAAGGTATCGGATGATACTAATGCACTAACAATTGCAAGTTATTATATCAATATTCAGACCAATGATGGATGGACTGCCCTAATGGTGGCTAGTCAAAATAGTCATTCCCAGGTTGTTGAACAACTACTCAAAGAGCATGCAGATGTTAATATTCAGAACAAAAATGGATCGACTGCCCTAATGATAGCTAGTCAAAACGGTCATACCCAGGTTGTTGAACAACTACTCAAAGAGCATGCAGATATTAATATTCAGAACAAAGAAGGTGTGACTGCTCTAATAAAAGCTAGTCAAAATGGTCATACCCAGGTTGTTGAACAACTACTCAAAGAGGATGCAGATGTTAATATTCAGACTAATGATGGATGGACTGCCCTAATGATAGCTAGTCAAAATGGTCATACCCACGTTGTTGAACAACTACTCAAAGAGCATGCAGATGTTAATATTCAGAGCAAAAATGGATCAACTGCTCTAATGATAGCTAGTCAAAATGGTCATACACAGGTTGTTGAACAACTACTCAAAGAGCATGCAGACATTAATATTCAGACTTATGATGGATGGACTGCCCTAATAGTAGCTAGTCAAAATGGTCATACGCAGGTCGTTGAACAACTACTCAAAGAGCATGCAGATGTTAATATTCAGAACAAAAATGGATGGACTGCCCTAATGATAGCTAGTCAAAATGGTCATACCGAGGTTGTTGAAGCCCTACTCAAAGAGCATGTGGATGTTAATATTCAGAACAAAAATGGATCGACTGCCCTAATGATAGCTAGTCAAAATGGTCATACCCAGGTCATTGAACAACTACTCAAAGAGCATGCAGATGTTAATATTCAGACCAAAAATGGATGGACTGCCCTAATGATAGCTAGTCAAAATGGTCAAGCCCAGGTTGATGAACAACTACTCAAAGAAGATCCAGATGTTAATATTCAGAACAAAGAAGGTGTGACTGTCCTAATGAAAGCTAGTGAAAATGGTCATACACAGGTTGTTGAACAACTACTCAAAGAGGATCCAGATGTTAATATTCGGAACAAAATTGGAGTAACTGCCTTAATGTTTGCTAGTGCAAATGGTCATGTACAGGTTGTTGAACTATTAACTAAAGAACTTGTAGACATTGATGTTCAAATGAAAGATGGAAGTACAGCCTTAATGTTTGCTTGTCATTATGGCCATCTTGAAGTAGCTGAGTGTTTACTACAATCATTTGCAGATCCTCATATAATAGCATACAATGGATCAACAGCATTTTCATTAGCAGTTCTTAATGGTAACCGAGACCTTGTTAATATGCTGTTAGATAAAGCTGAACCCACTATTGATGAGATTGAAAAAGCAGTAGTAACATCATGTTATGGTGGTCATCCTACTCTCATTAGTTTCCTCTCAAACAAACTTCCATACCTCACTAATGACCAGAGAGAACTACTAGACTCATGTGTTAAAGGAGATTTAGGTGCGGTTATAATGAAGACATTAGGTAGTCCGGATACTCCACTGGTACTTGGTCTTACTCCACTCATGGTAGCTTCATCATGTGGACATGTTGATATAGTGGATGCTCTCATACAAGCTGGAGCTGATGTCAATAAACAAGAAACTCATTTTTGGTTCACTCCTTTGTTTTTTGCAGTAAGAGGTAGTAAATCGTCTTCAATAACAGAGACCCTCTTAACATATGGTGCTCATCCTAATGGTATTGCTGTTACTAATGAAACTCCATTGGATGTAGCTGCTGACATTAATAAAATATTTGAAATGGATGCTATTAGCAAGCTATTAATCAAATATGGAGGAGAGACAACATTACAATCACAGAGAAGAAACAAATCAGAACCAGAGTCATCATTTCTAATATCTGAAGAACTACAAACAACACCTATATCATTGCAGACAACAACAATTATGACATCACTTGAAGAGATATCAGTGTACAACAAGACAACAAGAAAGATAACAAGTGAAGTACATACTATTAATATTAATTAAGTAGTAGTTATTATATACTGACATATTCTATATTACGTTTGCTATCTTTTTAATATAATCATGAAATTTAGTATAATCATGAGGTATCCACCCCTTGCATTTTGTCAGTTCTATACCCACATTCCAAGAACCATGGGTACAAGTCAGGGCCCTTAACAGCTTTTTTTGTAAACATAAAGAAGTAGGTCTTGGGACACTAGACTCAAAAATGTCACCTATATTATTGTATATAGACCTCCTAGCAGGAAATATAAGACCTGAGTTTAAATGGTTAGTGTCTTCTTTAAAGACTGCATAATGTCATATTTATACAGATATCTGATATTGATAGATACCTATTTGATAACTTATACAATCAGCCTTTTAAATGAATATTGCTTGACATCCACATGCTATTTTATGGAGCAAACGTGGTAGGTTAATATGAATTTCATGATAAGTTATATCATATACATCATCATTCATTGATCAATGTACATTATATAACCTGCTAACTTGGCATTGTCACTCTCAGTCATATAGTTTCAGACAATATCTTTTAGTTTGAAGCCCAGTGGGCCGGGATAGTCTGAACCTTGGGCCAGATGCATAATTTAACTTTTAATGTGTAGGGTTTAGTGAATAGGAATCAGTGCTACTCTTAGTTGTTCTAATTGGCTTCCAAAATGTACTCATTGGCAGGTTCCACACATACAAATGTAAAATATTCCATAAAATGCATGTAGTATTTTTCATTTATCCTTTAAATGGCTCTTCAAATTAATTGCATAATGCACAGATAATGACTTATTAGTAAATTAAATTAAATAAAACTAATTATTAATTTCAAAAGACACAATGACAACATTTAATGAAACACTCAGTCTATACTTTAATTAGTTTTGTTCAAGTAGTATAAATTAACTATCTTACATAAATCAAATGTAGCTATAACTGTTTACAATACATCAGTATTAACATTAATTTTGTATGCTACATGTTATTAGTTTTAGTCAACAGTATATTCAGTTTCAGTCTGTGGACACATCTGATAGTCCTATTTCCTTTCATACTCAACTTTTTGTTCAATATATCTCTCATAATGTTCCTCAGCTATCAAATGTATATTGACTTTGTTCTCTCTCACTCGTAACTTGCAACGTTTAGCTAATACCAGGAACATTATCATTATGATAAGAAAAACCACACTCTTAAATACATAATAGTAGAGATTTTTGCAGATTACATCACTTTCCCATTTAAAAGAATATTTTCCACTGATGCTAATACCATAACCCAGTGCATATGCTGCAAGCCAGAACCCAATCATAAGACCTCTCATTTCAAGTGGAGACCGAGCTATTGTGAACTCCAAAGATGTTGGAACAATCAAAGCTAATGAAAATCCAAATAAAATTTGAGGAATGACAATAGCTTTGCATGAATTTTTATTCTGAGATAAATATTATTGTAGTTTGCTTTGATATTGAGCACACCTATAACAACCAGTCCTAAGAATATAATTTATATTGACAACTTACATAGAATTGTGTATTAATTACATTAAGTACTTTTGTTGAGATTTTGTGCAAGACTAGCACCACAATCAATAATGACTTCAACTTTATTATTGTTATTCAATGAGTATGTATATTAATCAATATGTTTGCACTTGCTGGCATATGTCTCATTGATATAGCAGTGGTCCTCCATCTTTATAAAATTGGCTGTTGTAATCAATGATTATTACCCTTACAGTTTTAGATACACTAACATTATCATTTATTTGTCTGGTGTTAATACTATCAGCTTTACTTTTTTCAGAAATATTGACATAAACATTTAGACAAATGATTTAAATTTGTTAATATTACATTGAGAAAAGTAAGATTGAAAGGATCAATAGATGGTTTAAATGTAAGTCATGAAAACATCACATAATTATAGAGCAAAAATATTAAACTAATAGAAAATACATGTTAAATTGTTGTTGTAGACTCGATTTGCTGAACAATGTCATTTTCATCCATTTTCTTTAGAGCTTCAATAAGATGTGCTCTAGTAGCTTTTCCTCCTTTGAGCCACTTCACTAACATGTCTTTACGAGATGGTCCAGGCTGGAAATAATTGGCAGCTTTAATTTCTTTGATGACAGCATCTCGAACACCTAGATGAACACCCAATATTTCCCAGTCATTAATCTCCTTTATAACCATAACTAAAGCAGACAGATGATTCTCATCTAATAGAAAAGAAATTATATTTTTAATATCAGAATAAACTACAACTAACTTAGTGGTCCATCTGGTATTGTTGAGCTGACAGGGATTACAGCTAAATCTCCGTCCACTGTACTGTAGTAGACAAAGACAGCTTATTTTATTATATGCATTCATTAGAAGTAAAATGATAATGTAAATATTATGTACAGAACATAATGGAGAAAAATTTAAGTAACATTATGAAATTGCAATCATGATGTTAGACAATATAATTTTGTGTTAACTTACATAGTGAATTATTTGGCTCAAGTGAAAACCTCATAGGACTGCTATCTAGAAATGACATGTCAGTGACAAAGAAAAATAAAAAAAAGGATGTAATTGGCATACCATTATTGTTATACAGACACTCACCAATAAGCCAACAGGTCTGTCTTTCATCAGTCAATTGAATTGTAGGAAGCTTCTTCTCAACACTACATCTAACAGCTGGAGGATCTTCATCTAATGACAGAATAACTGGATGTAACTTGTGATTACCCAGTTGGTGTTTTTGTTGACAGGGTACCGTGACTTCAGCATTGAGTGTTCCTTTAGCATAGTCCAGTACAGTTTCACAAGTTGAAATGGCTTGACAAATAACTTGATGAAGTTTGAAACAATTTTTTGGAAGTCCATTGTAATAGACCTCCATCCAGTAGAATCGATCAACTAATAGTACTGAACCAAACAGATCTTCTGAATAAAGCAAAACAGCATAACGAAGCTGTCTATAAGTGGGTGAGCAACTAATAAAAAAGTTGGGACTCTTCTTCCTGCTAACAAGAGCTACAACACAGGCAGGAAATACACCCTAAAGAATAAATTCAATGTACATAATTAATATTGAATAGTCACCCATTTTACCTGAGGTACTACATTGCCTTCAAATGCAATTATCATTGGATCACATGTTGCTGTAAACATAGCTATGTCTTCTTCTGTGGGTTGACAGGGAGGCAACACAACTGGAATAAAATAACGTTCTAGAGTGTCAGTTGTAGTAAGAGGTGCTATAATTTGAAGGTAACGAAGCAATTCTAGAAACTCGGTTCTAGTAAACAATGATGAAACAAATGGAAGGCAAAGTTTATCAAGTAAAGTCTCATCAAAAACTCCATCTTCACGAAGTACACGCTGAGTTTCAGGCTCCAAAGATTCATAATTTGGTAATATCTCCTCCAAACGATCCACAAATGAGAATCGTATCAGATTTGTGAGCATATCGAGAAGATATTGTGGATTGGTAAAAATAACATTGGGAAGGACTTCATGAAAATATAGGAACAAAGTCATGGAGTTAAGGTTGGTTACACACTGTATCACATTATCTTTTGTCATAACAAAATTAGCTCCTATACTGTAGCAACGTTCCAATGATATCATTCCATGATTTTGCTGTGATGCCTCTTCGGTTATTCTCATTTCAAAAATATACCAACGTACTGGTATGGGGACAGTAAAATGCCTATCCTTTTGATGAGACATGATTCGCTGACGGAGTAAGGATGATACCTCTTCACGATTCTGGCGACAGAGATTATTAACAGGAATTATGAGCTCTGTATCATTATGAAATATAAAGTGATCTCTAAACTCACTAAGAACAGAGAGAAGCTGTTCATTCTTAGTAGCTAAAGGTTCTAAAGTGTTAAAAATCCAATTTTTCCACCCATTAAGTTCATCCAAATAGGTTCCTATGATGGCAAATAGGGGTTTGTTTCCAAGTGACATACTTTTGGAAGCAACTACAGAACGCACAAAATATTCTATGAGCTGCAAATTGGTCATCTGTAATTCTTTAGGCTGATTGAGCACCTTTTCATTAATTGAATAAATAAACTTTGGCTTGTCAGAAAGTCGTTCTGTTAGTTTTGTGCAAATTAAATAGACTGTATTTCCACGAAGAAATGCTCGTGATATATCAGCAAACTGTGGTTGACCACCACTGTCAATAACATGGATCCATGTGGCCTTATGAAGCTGTTCTGATTTCTTTCGTTTTGCAAGAAGATCAATGATTTCTTTAGAATGAGCGTCAGCACTAACATTGGGTTCAAAATATATTGCTTCTTGTGATGTACTAAGAGGTTCCTCATCACTGGTAACAGATGTCGAACCATCATGATGTGAAAAGCTAAGTGAAGCATTGGGAGCATCAATTTCTTCAACTGCTGTAGAGCTACTTTCTGACGAGATATCTACATCTGATTTTGGTATGTCATTTTCTGATACAAAGTCAGGCAATGCATCATTTATTGAGTTGGCAGGCATTGTGGTAGAAACATTGTTAACATTATCCTCTTCCAGAGACTGTGAAGTAGACACATTGGTAGTCTTGGTTGATTTTGATGGCATACTCTTATCATTAGCTTTCTTTTGAGGGAGAGAACCCACATCATCTGATTTTGTTTCAAGAGCATGAATAGCATCAGATAACATTTTGTACAAGTCATTACTGGTAATTCTCTCCCAAATCTTTTCTTCATTTCGCCCAACAACTCTCTCAGTAGCACGAATTGGCCTAGTTGCTAATGCTGTGCTATTGTGAGCTTTTGGTGCTGGCCAGTTAAATAAGAGTGACTTCAAAGCTGTTTTACCGACACTAGGTGGTCCCATAAGGATCAGTCTCATATTAGTGATATAGACATTACCCTCATGGAGACCTCGTTTAAAAACAAGACGCAACTCTATAGGATGGAAAAAGAGCCTTTGATGTTAATAAAGATATAATTTGTAGAGTATAGAAAAGATAGTGGGAGAACTACAGTGTTATAATTAGCTGGTTATGAGTGATGATTTCTTTGTAGAAAGCAGAATATTTATGTGCATAATTATGAATAGTCAAAAAGCATTCAGTACTTTTTGTATTATAGGTATGTGCATATGCCTCATTAAAGAATTCAAATAACTACACAAGCAGAGGTATTTGGAGACATCTTTCTAATAGAAGATATCCTTAATGAACATACTTTCATCGGTTAGAAATTGCACAATATCTTGATGACCTCTTTTTTCAGCAACATCGAAAGGCGTATAACCATTCTATAAATACAGAGAAACAACCATTACAGATACACTTTTGACAGTGCATGCAATGTAAGTGAAGTTATACCAATTGATGTGAAGTAAGTAAATATGTCTGCTAAATTCATTATGTTCAAACAACCAAATAAAATAGATACATGTCCTGTGGCTTAAAAAATTATCTTTGGGATTTTACTAAGTAGAACATTTTCCTAGTTTCTGTATACGTATTGTAGTTTGCATAATTAATTTATTACATACTATATATAGTTGTATAAGGTAACAATCTTGTGAATGTTGTGAATTTCTTTTGTGATATACTTAGAGATGGCCCATTCTTGAGGTCATGCAACAAAATACAATTAGCAATGATAAAATGATCTCTTTTCTATTTAATATCCACTGTTGTTTCAAGAATATATTTTAAGATATGATACTAACTTTATCTTTAACATCAAGATCAGCACGACATTCTTTAGTTAGTAAAGTCACCATTTGTACTTGGCCTGTCTTTGCTGCCAAATGAAGTGCTGTTTGTTGATACTAATTAGGAAGAGATGGATACCATGATAGCTACACACAAAATTAAAGTTAATATAATATAAATAATTGGTATACATATATATTGTTGATATGGCACTAGAGTTTTGATATGATAAGAGCTGAGAGTTATATGAGATTTGGTTCTATTAAGAAGTGCTTTCTAGTCTGGAATGTTAAAAATTAATCAGTCATTCTTATTACTCCTCACTGTATGTGTAATTAAATTAAAATTCCATGTAAGGAACCTAAGAATTAAATGATTGAATTAACACTGTCAGAAGATGCTGAAGAAATCATTTTGTTGGTATGTCTGTACACAGAAAATGATTAATCTAATTCATACACCATCTTACATTGTTCCAAAAGCTAAAATTTTGTATAAAGTGAAATCTTGTAAGTTGCTTTATACACAAGTGAAATATCGACTTACTATATTATGTAGACACCAGTTTGTTCCCTTTTTTAGTAGAAGATCTGCCACAGAGCAGTGTCCTTTCATAGACGACAACATAAATGGTGTATTACCAAACTAGAGTGTAAAGAGCCAATCCTCAAACACATGATATATATATATATATATATATATATATATATATATATATATATATATATATATATGTATATATGTATAGATATATATATATATATATATATATGTATGTATGTATGTATGTATGTAAATATATATATATATATTACATCATGCATAATAGCTTTGTTTTTGTTCACTAGTGATAATAAAACAGGCTGTTATCGGCAAAATAGTATAATGCAGCACAAACAAATACACAAGTCTATAAATTGACATTTTGCACACATAGATCTGTGATAACTACATTGTAAATATGTAAGAGCGACTACATCACATATTGTTCATGTTTATAACTCAATGTTTGAAGTTTGAAGAGCATTTCATACCTTGGTAAAAGCATCAATATTTGCACCATAACTAATTAAAAGCTCCACAATATCAGCATGTCCGTTACAGGAAGCAAAATGCAGTGCAGTCCAATCACTCTGTAGTAAAAACAGCAATCATTAAGACATATAGGTAAGTATAAAAGTGACAGCATTTAAAAGTATTTAGATTATGTAAAATGATGGTTCATTCAATTTGATTTACAGATTGTTATTTGATAATTACTACATCACATCCTAACATGTTAATCATGATTCTACAAGTAAATAAAATAGGAATGATGGAAAGATATCTCAAACAAGCCCAAATTACTAACAGCAGTATGAACATTCATATTATAGTAACCACAAAATCAATAAGGATTGATATCAAAGTAACGAAGCTTGTTCTAAGAAAACAAGCACAAACTAGCAATATTCAAATATAAATATAGCATTGAGTTTGTATTATGTGACCTCCATGTAGGAATGTTAATACTGCATTCCTATTTTGGTTTAGTTTCAGATATTTTACCACCATTCCTTTCTTTTTGAATTTTTTAAGAACTTTTATTTACTTGTGTTTGGGTTGCTTTTTTTATAAATAATTTTTATGGTTTGGTAATGAAAGACAAGTCATTTAAAGAGTTATTTGAATCTAACATGCATGATGCTGGGCAGCCAATTGTATTACTGTCATCCAAATGTATGTAGCTTATATATAAGTGTGTGTGTGTGGGTGTTTGGGAAAAATCTACATGTCATTGAGCCAGAAATAGCTAAATTCAGCTCTCAATGTATTGCGTGTATAACATTTTTGATTAATAGAAGGTAAACCAAACCCGACCTTCTTAAGAATCAAAAATCTGAATTCCACTTCATTTAGAATGGCCTCATGGAAGAATGGAAATAAGGAAGTGGTTAAATAAATATCTAGAAGGATGTCTATACTTTGTTGCATATTATGATACCGGTGCCTATTCCATTCTTTTCATGGGTACAAAGTCAATAGTGTGATACCTCAGTTTCCAACTTAAAAGATCAATAAACATAGAATATGAGAAGAACTTGTGGTCCACATGGCAAATGTAATAACAATTTATAAACATTATGTAAACATTGTGTTAGTGCTCCACATTCCATGCATTCCAATGAGGCAATAGGCCTAGTTTGTTTCTAGACCTTTCTCCAACTGTCAGATTATCAAAAAGGAGGAGGGGCTAGCTCACTAGACTAGACTCCCACAAGAGCACTCTACCTGGCATTTTAATCAATCATGTGGGAGTTGTATGCTCCTTCCTCCTTCCTGCCTATTCTTATTATGTGCTCTTGAATAAACTTATCAGCCTCATTTTAATTATTCTGATTGCTACTAGCATGGTAGTAGTGTATTCATGAACATGAGTAGCTAAAAACTCAATTTTACATGATGTTTTATTCACTAATAAAAGTATTAATCACTACTATACTCTATGTCAGGTTGGTAAATTACATAAACAGGAACTCACTTTATTAAGTGCTCTCAGGTCTGCTCCTTTCTCTAGTAGAAGTTTAGCTACAGAGTAGTGTCCATTTCTGCATGATAACATCAACGGTGTTTTACCAGACTAGAGAGTGAACAATATTAACAATTTTAATAGAGAAAACTACATGTAGGTATAATTGCCTCTGGATGTCATCAACATATCTACTTTATTTTTGTTTGTTGTGTCTATTAATGACGTCTCTAGATATATTTGTTCCATACTTATTTGAATATGCTAATGTCACAGAAATACACAGAAGCTCAAAGACTGAAGAGCTGACATAAGCTTGATGAGTCATAACATAGCTATTAGTGAAGGTTACTTAAAAGTCATTGTTTGTCATGAGCAGGTTGAAATTTATGTTATATTTCATTCATAGCTTTAAGTTGCTATATACAACAATATAATAAAACAATACGAGTGGGCATACTAGTATATAAAATATATACCATGTGAAAATGATTACAGGACTGCCTGGCATTCTGCACATGCCTTACAGTAAAATAGGAAATATATCTATAATTATTAGCATGATAACAGAAGTGGAAAGAAAACAGATGCTTAAACAGAGTTTCGAAGTGTTTTCAGTAGAGTAAATTATGCTAAATGGACTATAACCCAAAGTTGCAATAATGTTTACATAATTGACCATGGATTCATCAAAAAATAATTAGCTGAAATGGATGCTGATTAATGATAATTATTGATTATTATTCATTATTAGTCATTGATCGCTGATTAGCTTGTCCTTATATTAATGATGTTTTCTACAGAATATCATGATGTCAACAATTTATTAAGTGAATTTGTTAATGAAGATCAATTATGGAGACTAAGAAGCCCTGTGTACAAAGTATAGCTGATTAAATGAAACTTGTTAGTTGTATATCTAATGTTTGTTATCTGGTATCCTACTTTATCTTAATGTAATTGAACATTAGGTCATAAAGAGGTTGACTTACAAAAGCTGTAGAATTAATGAATGCTCCTTTTTGAAGAGCATCTTGAACATTTGATGCCGTTCCATTCTGAGCAGATACAATAAGATAGTCATTCTACAAGGAAACAAAACTGTAGACTAATATTGCCTCCTTATAGAATAGAGTGTCTAAAATGATATTCAATGTCACATGTGATATCACATAATTTACTTATAACTGAAAATAATTCAGTCATTAACAATAACACAGCCTATGATGATTAAGTGAGTGCAACATTTCAGTCTAATTTGAAGCAATGAAATTAGAAAAAGTGACTAGTTAACATTAAATTTTAGGAGTTTTCCCTTTTTCTTGCCATACATTGGTATTCCCTGTTATAGTTCTAAATTGTCAGATGGTACAGTTGTTGTAAACAGAGCTATAATGCTACTCATTTCTTGAGTTATACCTATACAAATGTTTCAATACTCCATTAAAATTGAGTGGCCGATTTGACAAAATAAGAGACTATTTTATAGCATAAAGTACATGAAATGTTTTTAAAAATCATGAAATGCAGGGATGATGATACAAAAATCTGTTGATTTCAGATTTATAAGTATCATAGCCACTTATAAACTGTCCATCCATTGTATGATAAAACTCAGTCATATGCCATGTTACAGCTACTGACTTATCAAACATTATACCTTTGGTGCTCAACTTGATATATTCTATAGAAACCTTTACCTGGATATATTTGATCATATTGTATATATATAACATATACAACTGTATTAGATATATACCAATTAGGAAAAATGTACCTAAAACATTGTTTTCAGTGTTGGGTTTGTTTCTTATCATAAGTTCACTCATAACAACTACCTCAATAGTTCTTATTACTGCCACATAGTCAATGTCAGTTGCTACGATAAATCTGATTGGCACAAACAAATGAAGAGTCATGGGCAGTCTAGTTATTACTTTCATGCAGAGTATGGCTGGATTTTCAGTTTCACAACTATATTGAAACTCATAGAGCAAGAGTACTCTTGATAGAAGGTAGATATATATGTTTACATTTATTGCTGGGTAATATTGACACTGATCTTGTGACTAGTTACACAAAGCTTGGGGCGGAAGCGTAAGGAAGTTAAGAAAGTAATCACCTTTTCATCTATACAGGTCTACAGCCACACTAATGACCATTCCTCTTGTATACGTACACGTATATAGCAAACATTTGTGAGGGTTTCTTTATAGTCAAGTTGATTAATTCAGTAGGCAATGACACAAACTATTGAAAGAATTAAAGTACATTTACTTACGAGTTTCTCTTTTTCCATGGGTGGTTCTTGGTATAACTTGCCTATGATGACATCATGTGACATCATAATTGTGTTATAGGGGTTAAAATAGTATGTATTCTAGGTAATAGTGATATTGTAGGTAATATAGATAATACTGGTATTATAGGTAATACTGGTATTGTAGGTAAGACAGGTATTGTTGGTAATACTGTTATTATAGGTAATACTGGTATTGTAAGTAATACTGGTATTGTAGGTAATACTTATTACCTACAATACCAGTATTACTTATAATACCAGTATTACCTACAATACCACTATTACATATAATACCAATAATACCAGTAATACGTACAATACCAGCATTACCTACAATACCAGCATTACCTACAATACCAGTATTACCTACAATACCAGTATTACCAACCATACCTGTCCCTATCTACAATACCAACAACACAAATACTATTTTTAACCCCTATAACACAGTTATGATGTCACATGATGTCATCATAAGCAAGTTACACCAAGAACCACCCTTTTCCATCTTCGATTATGATATTGCAACCATACCTCTTAAATTGAGGTTAATAGGACTTTTTCGTCTAGCAACTTTATCAAAATTATATCAACTTTATCAAGACTGTGAGGAAGAAAGTTAAGTGTGATTTCTTTCAAGTGAGCTCTTATACAATGGGTTTGGTTAAGTCTTGTCAACAGAAGGATTTAAATAAAGTAGCAATATCAATAATATTCTATCATTAGCTAGTTCTGACTTTCTGGTTTTTCAATGGCTACAAATCCATCTAAGATGATAGAAGCCAATAGCAAAGTCACTATACTTGAATAGTAGAGATAGTTTTGTTTGTCGTGGAAATTGATTCGACAATTCTACAATCAAATAATGTCAGAGAATAGAGCAATGTAATTGATGAATTATACATAGAAAATAACACTTCCTCATAGAGTATATAAGTGCAGATGGCAAACTATAATATATACATATAATTATATATAATTATGCATGCTGTATTTCAATAAACATTTGCCTTGGGAGCCTTGTATAACTGAATACCTGACTCATATTAACTTTCGTCCTGGCCACATATTCTCCAGCTGAGGGTTAATAAATAAATGCCGATTTTGTTTAAAATTTGAGTGAAAAAAATACTGCGAGTTAAATTAATGTCATGGTGCTTAATTGAGGAAATGTGATATATATATATAGGGTGTGGTTTATCATTTAATCAACCATACTGTTGAACAATGTAGGTGTAATTACCCTTGCTATGTAAGGCCTGCTCTGTCGGTAGGGATTGAATTATGCTTGAACTTATAATATGCCACAGTCTCCTGTATACAGCCTACTATATCATTTTAATGTGTTGTTGTATGTGTTGTGACTTTGAAGAGAACAAATGAAATTTGAAGCTTCTTCTAGCCTAAGCTTGTATTCTTTCTGCTAGTCATTTTTACAGAGCCGAAATTGATCTGTAACAGTTTTCCTATACATGTGTTTCCCATACACTTGGCTACTATTTTATCATGAGATGAATGGAATGTATTTCTATTATTCCTATGAAGACTAGTTATTTTGTCTTTAAAAGGATCATGTCAAATACAATGTTAGCACCTTCACAACTTTTCTATATATTTAAGTGATTATAGTTTAAATTGACAGGACTTAGTTGACAAAAAATAAAGGTATGATATATTATATTTTAATGCTATGGTTTCTAAAAGGAAGCCATGAGATGTGGCTAAAGTAAATAGGCTAAATATAACTTGTTTAAATGCAACATGCACTTGTCCAGAAAACAAATTGTAAAGTGTAATATTTGCTTGTCAGATTAAGGTGTGGCTCTACATAATTAATATTCATTGAATTACTACAATGTATAATACTCTTCACTCTATAACTATATTGGTTGATTTGATTATGATAGCTATAGAAATGACAATATTTTTTACAGTTTATAGGAAACTCAACCAGAGATCATCATGTCTGGTGATACCACCCAGCAAAAGCTGGTGTGGATGTCTCCTGAGGAATATGAGACTTCTGTTAGAAGTCAAGAAAATGTTCAGCTTGACGATGTAGATCATAATGAGTTACCTGGATTAGACCTAACAGCTATCCTGATTAAAAATGGTACATTCTATTTGTTTATTTCACAGTACTGATAATAATATTGATCATTTAATGTCTAACATTATAATCTCTGTTATTAGGTATTCAATTGAAACAGAAAGGGGAAGCTCTGCCGTTTACTTTCTTCACCTACTGTCCTGGTCCTATGATTGATAACCCCATTAGAGTGGATTGGAAAATCCTCTCTCAAGAAGCTATAGTTGTCCACCACATTCGTTGCTATCAACTTGAACCTCGACAGAACTTACCTTTGATAATTAATCAGTGTAATATTAAGTACACACGAGCTTTGATTCTTATTACACCTGATGAATCCTTCCTTCTCTCTTGTGACTTTCAGTGGGAGGGAATGATTGCACCCCCATTTCCAGTTTGTGTCATAAATCAAGAACAAGGCCAGAAGTTGTTGGAAATTATTCGTCATAATGAAGTTGGAGATGTGATGGCTCGTGTAATTAGCTCTAGTGTCACTCAAGAGGAAGCTATGAGAGGAAAATCACCTTCACCAGAAGAGTTATCATTAACTTTAGAACAAGCAAAGGGTATGACACATAATTTAAGCTTACATGGTGGTGTTTTTAGACCCACTATGAACTCACAGTGCTTTATGTGGTCATGTTTCTACATCTTTTATTTCTAATTTGTTAACTATTAAACTACATACTATACTTGTTGCACATACAGCACTTAATGTTATCTTATGTTTAGGTAAACAAAGACGAGTTCCTCGATTGTTACATCATTCCAAGTTTGATCTCAAAAAGAAATTAAAAGAAATTATGTCCTCACCAACAACTGGTCCTTTATGCGTCTCAGAAGATCGGGACCTTTTCCAAAAAGTCATGGAGGAGTTTTATAATTATGAATGTGCTGTAAGTTGAGGGATTAAAGTGCTTGCTGGGTTTTATAGTGTGTCTGTGTGTGTTTTGCCTGCCAAAGACGTTTGTGTTGTAGTGATTCTAAATGTTTGGTCTTGCTAAACTCAAACTTTGCAGACAGATAGCAAGCCTTGTATCACTTTGAAGGGTAAAGAAAGCTTATGTGATCAAAAAAAATTATAAGCATGAACCTAGTTTTTGATCAGAGTGCTGTGGCATGTTAGTAGTACATAAATGTACAAAGCAGATTAGCAGTCATAGTTTTATTATATCATTGATATGATTTCTACCATTATCCTATTTATTAGTAAGCTAAGTGATAAAAAGTAACAGTTATGTGAACAACAAACATCTGCTCTTGTATATCCATAAAGTCTAGAAAGTCAACAAAGAAAGAATATCACAGTAAATAAAATGGAATGAAATTGTCAAAAAAGACTCAAGCAAACATCTTATATTGATTTTGCCTATAAATAACATTTATTTTAAAGCATTTTTATTAATAATAATTTAATTATTCATTGCAGAAAGATTTAGTGTTTGTAGTTAGCTTTGAAACCGTGTAGACTTTTGTAGGGTTTAGTATACATAAAAGAGAAGAAAGGGGGAGCTTTTGGTTTAGATACTCATTTGATGGTTTACATTGCTATATATGCTAACTGTACTTCTATTGTTGTATATCTTTTTACTCTGTAGGCTAAAACCAAGCCACACAGTTCTTCAGATAACAGTCGAGTGTTTCAGAAATTGATAAAGTTTATTGATCAAGTTGGTGTACTCAATAAAGATGCTTCTTTCTATGTCCTCTTAGCATACAGAGTTTTCAGGTAATTGAATCTGTATGTATAAGTATAATTATAATATATTATGTTGCTAGATATCAACAAATTTATCTCTGTGAAGAACATAACCAATTTATTCACAAATGTATTACAAAATTTGAAGAGATGATTGCAAGCAAGATTCTTGTACCAGTTATGAAATTCATTGACAAGTAACTATATTTTACTGTGAGACAATATCAATAACTTTCTCTTCTAGTGGTGACTTTTTAATCCATTATAATGAGGACTCTGCTGATACTAGTGTTTTCCATTTATTGGACAGAGCTTGTATTGCTCTCATGAAAGAATCTGTGAAATTGAAGTCACGAGTACACCAAGGATCACCTCCTCATCAATCTCTATTTTGCAAGATGATGTGGTGTAAGTAGATAAGTGGTGTACTATATTCCAGACAATCCTTTAATTATTTTGGGCCATGTATGTATGTATACATGTAAATCCATTTATCATTGCCTATTCTATTGTCGTATGTGACTATGAAGCCAACAAATAAAGTTATACTGTATGCTTAAACTGCTTACACACATATCAACCCTAAAACATTTTTTAACTCCATAAGCATTGTATCGTTGGTCATAAATGATTGTGTTTTGATGCTTAAGTGTACCTTTAGCATTCTATATTTCATCTATAGTTGTTTGAGTGTCTCTATATTTCATCTATAGTTGTTTGAGTGTCTACTGCTATTAATAATTCTTGATCATTAACAGTAATAGGAAAACGTTTCTACAATTATAATCCTTTTTGTATGTCAAGTGATATACTTCACTTTACCCATAATATACATGTATTCCTCCAACTCTGATTTCAACTTTGTTATACAATAACAATTTAAAATAAAAAATAGATCTGGTATATAGCACATTTATAGTTTTATAAAAACATATGTCAGCTTCCTTCCATGCCAACTATCTACTTCATGTTGTTAATAGCTTACTATCCTTATAGTAACTGTGAGTCTAAAGTTCAAATCTGTTTGTGGTGCTCAAGATGGTACCAAGACTTGGTATGACCATCTGACAAAGGTAAAATAACATTGACAACTCCTACTGTGAACACTTTATTGTTGTAGGAACCAGGAAATCATCATTTAGATAATCAATCTGTTGAGGAATTTGTCTTAGCTCTTAATCTTGGTCAAGAGCTCAAACTTCCGGTTGAAGCAGTTTTTGGTATTAAAGAGATGAGTTCATTGTTAGCATCTGGAGAGACTGTCCGTCCCTTCTGCCAGTTAAAGTAAGTTCGTACAGTTTATATCTTTAATTTCATGTTTATATGTTCTAGTAATTTCTTGAAGAAGGTGGAACCAAATCTTCATGTAGCTGAAGACTTTTTTAAACATATTATTGTTCATCTTAGAGAACCATACCGTCTTTGTTTAGAGCCTGCAACAAAGAAATTAGAGCACATCAGTACCTACGGCAATCTCCTTGGAGCTATACAAGAGGTGGCTAAGAAAACCAAGTTGTCATTAATATGATATATTGTTTGTATATAGGGTTTAACATTTTTAGACACCGTTTATGACATGTGGTTGGCTAAGAACTGGCAATATCCTTCCTTTGATGCTGAGATGCTGAAGTGGGTACAACTTCTTTTGGGTGCTGTTGATGTAACTACTGATAAGACGCCATCCTATTTGAAGGAGTTTATTTCTCAAATGAATCATTCTGTTTGTTCACAGTATCATAAGGAGATTACACAACAGGTACATGTACATACCATAAGTAGTTTTGATTGTTTTGTTTAGGTTATTGCTGAGGTGCAGAAAAACTTCAATCGTCTGAGTATTCTCAAATTTTTCAGATTATTCAAGTCTTTTTATATCTGGCCATTGGAGGTGAACTTTTTAACTGTTAACTCTGTAACTTTTACTTACTAATAACACAGCATTGGACATAATATTGGTTGTGGAAGTGTTTTACATATTCTGTTATGGTATGCATTTTCATTGACAGGTTGCTAAACAATATTTGTTTAATTTCGGTCAAAAAATACCAGCTAGAACCAATGTTAATGACAAGCTAATTGTTGAGCTCATCACAGAGATTGTAGAAAGGTTAGTATAGATACCAATTGAGGAAGGGGTAGTTAAACTCTTAAGTAGTATGACATAAATCTTATGTTGTATTTTTATGTACAGATAGATTAGTATAGAAAAGTGTTAGCTAATTCTGAAGCAATTACAAAATTAATAGATGTGAACAAACACTGGCTTTAGACACAAGTGCTAATCTTTTGTGATAGGATTCCTCCACATCTGTCTTGTGTGCATTTGTATTAATACAGCTTGTGTGTCTTGATAAATCTCATTTAGTGTTAATTTTATCTTTGAAGCTAATAAATGATTTAATTGTTAAAGTTTGGCTGTCAAATAAATTAGCTTGAAATTATTTTAAAGGGAACCTTTATTTGACTGTATTCTTCATATGTTATGTATATAGATTTGCTGGAGCTGAGAACCATACCTTTATATTTGAGTTCATCACTTATATGGGTGAGCATTATTTGATAGAGAGACGACCAAAAGAATTTGTATTTCATCTACTGAGTATGAACATTCCTGGATTGTTTGCTGTAGAGCCTAGTAAAAATGACCATGTTGCTCAAAGTGTGCCTGTTTGTTTCAAGACAATGCTGAGAGAATATATTCGGAGAAACAGACTCACAAACTCAGTCATTGGTCATGTGACTGCTATATGGGTGAGTACATGTATATATTACTAGTATGTTGTTTGTGTTGAATTGAATGTTTTTAAATCTATCCTTTTAGAAATCTATTTCTGAGATGAGTGAATTCCAATTGTTAGTCTTGTCTGTCTTGGAAAAGGTAATGTGGTGTTCAGTAGTGATTATATAGATCCTTCTCTTTAGGAGTTGATCCCAGAGTCACGTAACCTTCAAGCTCCTATTGAGGACTCCATCAAACCTATTTTAGATGACATTATTTATTTATTAAGCTATGATGCTAGCTGGTTGGAAGAACTTACTGCTCACCACAAGTTTGCATTTGGTGTTGTATCTGTGTGCTGTAACTTGATTCCTGTTGCCAAGAGACTGGACTGGACATGGTCTTACAACCAAGTTGTTGAGAAATTAGGATCTATATACTCTTGCTATTGCAAAGCTAAAGGTCATTATATTTTCTATTGTCTGATGTACTGTACATGAAATATGTCTTGATATTCTACAACAGTAAATCATAGTGATTACTTCCACTCTCTTTATCCTCAGGTTTAGCTGGTAAAGACTGCTGGCTAAAGACTGTTCCTGATGACATCTTAGCATGTTCTTCTGATGACATACAGACCTATTTCAAATGGATTGTTGAAATACAGCAAATATTAGCTGAGTGGAATAGAGAGTTCTCTGAGAAAACCCTTAATTATGATGACATTCAGCATTATAATCATATCTATATCAACCTTGATGACATAGGTCCAGCTCTTTGTGTCCCATTTCTTGTTGCTGATCCTGAAGTTGCTGAAGGAGGACATTCTGAGTATTTAAAACTATTTGAAAGACTCAACTGTCATTTGATTAAATATATTTCTGGCCATCCTGAGGCTTCATGGTAAGTGTATACTATAACAATATTTCAGTTTTTTTTTCTCCATAGGCTTCTTTTGCCCAGTTTACTAACGGAGTATGGGATTGAAATTCCAGAGAAAATTGCTGTTCCTCTTTCACAACAAGTTGTGTTTCCTGGAGAGAAGAATGAGGGTTATTTAGCTGTCACTTTCAGTGAAATATCTCCCTCAATTACTGGAGCTTTTTGTCCAGGTCATGATGTTTCATTGAAAATCGCAAGTACTGTCACTCTTTGTCAACTGTTCAAACTTGTGCATGATTTAGACGAGCTTCTATCTCCTATCAAAGAGAACTTGGATCTTCTTATATATTTTTTTCTTCACAAGAGTGCTATATTTGATACTTACCTTCGATATCAGTTAAGAAAGCACAATGGTCAAACCCAGGAATCTCCTCCATCAATGCAAACTGATGTCTCTCGTGCTTATACAATGTCTGGTGCCTTCATAAGCAGTATTCAAAGAAGCATTGAACCATTTAAAGGTATATCCTGGGATATTATAGCAGTAGCTCTCAAGAAAACAAAAGAGCTACTTGTCAGTCTTGTTGAGGGTACTGCTCAGTATAGTGATGTTACAGCTGGTGGTAACTTACCACTTGAGAAAATGGATCTTGTTGTCGAGTTTAAAGTACTTGTTGATTATGCCCAATACTTGAATCACACAAGTAATGTCACTCTCTGTCAACTGTTCAATCTTGTTCGTGACTTATATGAGCTTTTATCTCCTATCCAAGAGAACACGTTGAGTATGCGCATTCCTGAATTGTTTGCTGTGGAGTCTAGTAAAAATGACCCTGCTGCTCAAGGACTTCCACTATATTTTAAGACAATGCTGAGAGAGTATATTCAGAGAAACAGACTTGCTAACTCAGTCATTGATTATTTTACTACTAAATGGGTGAGTATACTAGACTTGTACATTGTTGTATTTTGAACTGCCAATCCTTTTAGAAACCTATTTCTGAGATGAGTGAATTCCAATTGTTAGTCTTGTCTATCTTGGAAAAGGTAATGTTCTGTTCAGTAGTGATTATATAGATCCTTCTCTTTAGGAGTTGATCTGTATTATTCAAACTCCTATTAAGGACTCCATCAAACCTATTTTAGATGAGACAATAAATTTGTTAAGTTATAATGCTAACTGGTTAGAAGAACTTACTCCTCATAGGAAATTTGTATTCCATTTTGTGTCTATGTGCTGCACCTCAATTCCTGTGGCTAAGAGACTGGACTGGACATTGTCTTACAACCAAATTGTTGTGAAACTAGGCTCTATTTTCTTATCATATTGCAAAAACAATGGTCATTATTTTTGTTGTATGAAAAATATATAATATGTAAACAATGTACTATTTGTATATATGTAGCAAAACTGTAACATTATCAGTACCATTTTTTTATTATTAGATTTAACAAATGAAGATTGTTGGCTGCGAGCTATTCCTGATGATGTTATAGCATGTTCTTGTGAGGACATGGAGGTCTACTTTCAGTGGGTTGTTGACATACAGCAAATGCTAGCTGATTGGAAAAGACAGTTCTCTGAGAAGACCCTTAATTATGACAGTATTCAGCATTGTATTCACTTCTATGTCAACCTTGATAACATAGGAGCAGCTCTTTGTGTCCCATTTCTTGTTGCTGATCTTGAAATTGTTGAACAAGTACATTATGAGTATTTGAAACTATTTGAAAGACTCAACTGTCATTTGATTAAATATATTTCTGGCCACCCTGAGGCTTCATGGTAAGTGCATATTACAACACTTTTCGGGAATTATTTTTTCTCCTTTTGCAGGCTTTTTTTGCCCAATTTGCTAATGGAATATGGGATTGAAATCCCAGAGAAAGTTGCTGTGCCCCTTTCACAGCAACTTGTTTTTCCTAGAGAGAGGATTGAGGGTTATTCAGCAGTCACTGTGAGTGATATTCCTCCCTCAGTAACTGGAGCTTTTTGTCCAGGTCATGATGTTTCATTGAAACTCGCAAGTAATGTCACCCTTTGTCAACTGTCCAAATTTGTGCATGACCTTGATGAGCTTCTATCTCCTATCCAAGAGAACTTAGATATTTTTATTTATTTTTTTCTTCGTAAGAGTGCTGTATTTCATACTTACCTTCAATATCAGTTAAGAAAGCACAATGGTCAAACCCAGGAATATCCTCTCTCAATACAAGCTGCTGTCTCTCGTGTTCATACAATGTCTGGTGCCTTCTTAAACAACATTGGAAGAAACAGTGAACCATTCAAAGGTATATCATGGAAATGTTTAGCCGAAGTTCTTAAGAAAACAAAAGAACTGGTTGTCAAACTTGTTGAGGGTACTGCTCAATACAGCGATGTTACAGCTGGTGGTAACTTACCACTTGAGAAGATAGATCTTGATTTCGAGTTTAAAATACTTGTTGATTACAGTAGATGCTTATATAGTGGTGATGAAAACTATACTGGTTTGCATGGTATTCAATGTATGCTTAAGCTGTTCCAATGTATGCTAAATGTGTATAGTATGTGTGAGCAGTATCACATAAAGGGATGCCTACAAGATGCTCATCTACAAGAGATCAAAGCAATAACTGATGATTTGCAACAAGTGACTTGTCAACTGACACTAAAAGATGCTTTTGACAAAATAGTATCAGCTCTTTGTTTGAAGAAACAGGGGCTTGGTTATGATCTTCAATGTCTGAGACTGTTTCCAGTAGTTGCTGATAGTGCTATTTTTTATCATTTCATCAAAGACAAACAATTCTATGGTGATGCAGGGCGGGAGGTGTTTCGACAGCAGTACGAATTGATAACAGCTCAGCTTCAACACGAGGAGTATAATGAAGTCGTCTTGAATCACCTTCTTGTAGCATTTCAAGTCATTAGCCCATTTATGGATGTTGAACAGGATTTTGAAAGTCTTATGTCACAATTGAATGAGATGAGTATCACCACTGGTTGCCAGGAACTACAGACTGTGAATAACAACATTCATTTGGTACGACTATGGTTTTCTAGAGCTGAGGAGGATACTCTGGAGATGGTACCTGCTGAACTCGAGGCTATCTTGGGTAGTGGAGAATATCAGTTTATTTTTGATAATACTTCTGATGGTGTCAAGGCTCAATTGTTTTTGGAGTATCAACCACCATCTGTCCTTCAGGCTATTACTCCTATACGACCTTCGCAACCACAAATTGATGTGTTGCCAGATGAAAGTTTGACAAGTCATTGTGATTCCTTTGATGATCCATCACGAGCCACACATTTTCCTGGTTCTCATCGAGATAGCACTTCATCACCTCCTCCACCTCTTTACATTCAGCGATGGAATAGCGACCAAATTCGAGATTTTGAACACCGCATTGGTTTCTTAGATCCAGAGCAAGATTTGAGTCTAAATATTAATAAATTCCTCATGTTTAACCAAAATGCTTACAAACTTCTTGAGCTTTATCAACGTCTTAGAGACCTTGGTCATCCTTTCTACACAGAATTAGAACCACAGAGAAAACCCACAAAGCAAGATCAGACCAAGGTATATTATAACATTTACTGGTGTCATGTTATCCATCGAAAGTGATTGTTGTTGATTATAGTGATGATTATTTGTGTCTGTTTCAGGAAGTTGCTGTTCCTTTTAGAGTATTACCATGTTCACTTAGTGAAAATGATGTCAAACAAAAGGTATTCATTAATTCATGTATGTATAATTCTATGTATCTAAAAACATAATTGTGTGTTCACTGTTTATCCTATACTATCTACTTGACTGATTTTTATTTTTGTGTTGCATTGTTAAGGTTGAAGAAGCAGAGGAAGAACTTAAAGTGTGGAGTCTGGATGTTTCTGATTTACATAAACAGTATGACATGTTACTGTTCTTCAGTATTCCTAAATTACGTCATGTTCATAAGAAATTAGTTGATGGCCATGTGGATAATGTAGTAGCAGAAATTAGCTTCTTGTTCAAAAACAATTTTATTGTCAGAGAAAAAGTAAAGGCAATTGTTGAGGTAAAAAATAACTGTCATAACATTTATTTCTTACTATTGTCAGCATACAAATATGTGAGGATTTAAATGTTGTTACAAAAGACTTTTACATTTCTGATTTGCACATTTGTGACACATTCATTATATATTAAAAGAATTGTAGCAATTTTTGCAATTTGATGTTTGTTTTCTAGACTCTGCCAACACACATGAATTTCTCTTTCTCTCTCTCTCTCTTTCTCTGTAGTTGATTCTTCCTCAAATTAAGGTACAGGTTGAATCATGTGCTGCTCCAATGATAGTAGTTGTTTCATTTTTACACCAACTCTTTGTTGATCATGATATGTCTTGCTATGCTTTACAACCTCGCCATCCTTATCGCCAACTGCAGCGTACACTGTCTTCTCAATCTTCTACTGTGCTTCACTCTTGCCATGGACTTCCTCGTGTCCAGTTAATGTCTTTACTTATTAACTGTTATAATGGAGTCCCTGACTCATTCCAACTCTTTAGATGCCAACCTTCCACTTCAGAAGATGAACTGATGCTATTTTTGAATAGGGCTGTTCAATATTCTTTCCAGTATATGGTAGTGGGTGTGGAGCAACTCGCATATCAGTTACAAGAGGTTAGTAATGATATCTGGTACTGTTGGTGCATACACCTCAAGAATGGCATGATTGTTTTATTTTAATGACATTTCTCTTTACTAGTTATTGCTGCAGTTTCAATTAAAAGTCTGTCCTGCTGTATTGACTGATGGAGGGGAGGGAGCTTCTCTGCACTTTGTTGAAACAGGACCGTCTGTCTTGAGAGAGATGCCTTGGATTATAGTGAAGGATCACAAGGTTAGATATTGCAGTTGATATGTGAAGTACAAGTTACATGTCTGCTTTATTTATCCATATTTGGAAGTTTATTGTTGTTAAAGAACTGAGTAAACTTTTAAACATGGTGAAAATATCAAGTTTGGAAGTGTAGGAATCATTTGAACTTTTTGTCTTAGAGTTCACCATCTTCTGAAATAATCTTAAATCTCTTATTAGGATGGTTTAGCATTAAATTTTGAACGAGCTAAGAAGATATGTCGTCAAGGACTAATGGCTTTTGAAGATTTCCAATGCATTACTCTTGTTTATGGACATGCTGGTGAGTTAGTGATTAGATTTTATGTACACATATGATTTCCACTAGGTGATGGCAAGTCTCATCTAATAAAGTCTCGTCTACGCTGTCGATTGTCTCATATGGTGCTTCAAATTCCAATCAATGAAGCTTTCACTCCATTGTCTGCTATCAAGAAACTACAGAACTTACCCATGGATACTAGGGGCTGTTGTATATACTTCAACTTCACTGTTTTACCTACCTCAGTAAGTACTATTCTTGTTTGTATTGATATGAGCTCCTTCTTCTCTTTAGAGTCCTAAAAGCCACCAAAAAGAAAAGAAGTTTTATGACAAACTGATGGAAGTGGTGAACTGGTTTTTCTTTGATCTTTTAATCCTTGGTTACGTTGAAGACCCAACTAGTGGTGAATCCTTTAGGTTACCTGGAGGTCTATCATGGACCATCTTTATTGAAGTAAGACAGATTATCAAACTGAAAGCATGTTAATGTAACGTTCATATTAATGTATAATTATCATCTTTAGTTCTAAGATTACTTCTGCCTGTTTATTAAAACTTATTAAAAACAATGTTAACAAAATACATTTATCACAGAAAGGAAGGCTAAACCATATTAACTGTGTCTATACTACACACACCAAGTTTCTTTGTAATATGCCAGCTATCCATGAGCAAGATAGTGTATCTAAAATATGTCAACCTAATACCTTGTTATGGACATAATTATGTAATTTATATAAATGGAATAGTTATAAGGAAATTTTTTACTTCATTGTCTTGTTCAGGTTCCCTCACGGAATTTAGAGATGGAACCATCAGAGAGTTTAACACATTTCTTAGAGGATGTTCCTGCATTAGGTCTTGTTGCCAACAAGGAGTATGTAGAGCCAATGCGCCCTTATGTTGTTGATGACGATGTCCAATTGGTTTGTAAATACTTGAAAGCTTATGAGATTGGTGGTAAGAATGGCATTGACAAGCTCTACAAAGAAGGTATGTTAAAAACAATAATTGTCCAATAGATGTAAGATGTTATACTTAAATGCCATAAATTAGTTTTTGTTCTTTAGGTTTTCGTAAAGGCAAGCAAATTCTCATGATTAAGTTTAGTGAGGATCCAGAGCTGGAAACTGACGAATGCCATCGCCTCTTGGACAAATATACTCCAGCTCACCTGAAGTGCAATAAGACAACCCAGAAATTGTTTGTCAGGTAAGTACTTGTATCATTGAATAAATGGATGAATGACATGGTTGGATTGATGGATGAATGGATTGAAAGATATATCTGATAGATGCATGGGAAGGAAATAATTAATCAGACTAATAAGGACTATGATGTTATCATAAAGTGATGTACTTGTAAATGAGTGTAACTATGTATGGAAAACATATAAATGAACTATTCCTTAGTTACATGAAACGTCGTTGTTATTTCCTGGACAATCTTCCTGCTTATAAATACAACACTGGAGAAAGTAAAAAAATTCCAAGTATTGAGGCCAAGAAAATGGCTAACAATACATACCAGCTTGGTTTTACATTAATGAGTGGATTTTTAAAGGAAGTTGAACATTTTTTTAATCCTGATCTTCAAGCAGGCTGGTCTAGAAATCTTCACCTACAGGTATTATGACATATACAGAGTATAATTATCAAATAATGATTGTCGTTTGTAGTTAATTTATGGTACAGTGGATGGTCAATCTAGTATTAGTCTCATTTCTCCAAGTGAAAATCTTCCAAAAGCTGAAGTAATCGGTATTGCCTTACAATCTCACTCATTGATGTAAGTTTTAAATTGACATTTTCATGCTTTTTAGGATAATTTCATGTAAACTTGTACTTTTATTTATTTTCTGGTTTCTGCAGTAACAATCATTAAAACGTGTACATTCATAATGATAATTAGTTAAGACCTCTAATTACTATATAATGTCAACAATAAGTATTGAGTCATTGTTGTGCAGTCTTGTTCTTTATATAATCAAAATTAAAGCCTGGTTATCTAACAATCTTTGACATTCTCTTTATGATATGTCAGGATTCTTTTTGTCAGAAATGTTTCTGATTACCTTTGGAAGAGGTTGAAACAGTGGGCTTCTGTTCCACTGAAGCATTTTTTTGTAAGTCATATGACTCTCATTTTTATACTCATTTCACTAAACTAATCACCAAAAGAGAACAAGTTTTAAAACTACCCAAATAAATATAGTGAATAACTGACTTAAATTGCCATGAAAGAATCAATTGATTTAATTTTATGAAGTCTCTTGGGAACATTGAGCAAACCAATTAGAAACATCTTTTCCTCAAATTGCCATATCTACAGAGAGAACACTACTCAGAAATTGTTACAATGTTTAATTGTTTGATAATAGTTGGCCTACTAACAACTAATAAAATCAATAAAACCCTCTACAGACATAATTATAAGGTCAAACCATTATAAAGGATGTATAGGAAATTGGGTGCAAATTCAACACAATTATAAAGACAAGCATTGCAAGATATTGCTTCAATGATGTATTGTATACATCACTGTGTCTCTTTCACTTTGTTAATTATCCCTACCATGGATTGTTGAAATGATACACATCTCAAAGGTATTCCATGCAGGTTTTACCCTTAAATGGTTTGCTATAACCTTCAAAACAAGACTTCCAAAAGTGAGTTCCTTGTCGAAAGTTTTTTTACTTTCATTAAATGGTTCTAATTTTCTTAATTATTAGTCATGGCTGTAGGGACAAAAGTAAATTCAGACTCAACAAATTTCTATAACAAATATGTAGAGCCAAATACAATGCAACTAAGTGTTAACTTAAGTATTGCTATAGAAAGGATTCAAGGAACACCACAAAGGGACTATTGAGCAAGCTATTTTAGTTTTTCTGCCAAATTGACAACAGGCTATTAAGGCCATCCCTACACTACTTATGTTTTTGAATGCAGTTTTTAATGACACTCTACTATAGCTGTTATTTCAAATTAATTTTAAAATTATATCAGTAGTGTATGTTTTAAAAACGATTAATGTAGAAGGGTAAAGTTACATTTGATAACAACCTTTTTTTAGGGAGATGCACTCTAGAGAGCAGTTAGATGACTATTTGTCTTGTGCTCTCACTGTACCATTGGACAATAATGGACGTTTAAGTATCATTGATGAATCAGCCTATGTTCTCACTCTTGACTACACACTAAAGATGTTGAATATTCATGAGCGCTGTGAGTGTGGTATGCCTGTTATAATAGAGGGAGGGACTGGTGTAGGAAAAACTGCACTAGTAGAAGTTCTCTCAAAACTTTGGAACTGTGCTCATATGGCTTACTGGCATAAAACTCGTGATAATATTCTGGAGTTCATGCAAAAGAATATCAATGGTTAGTGAATATGCAAAGTGTGTATCACTAAGCCCAAAAAACAACCTAAAAAAGCAAAAATGTTTTTTTGAACATCCATCAAATCTAAAAGTGGCATCAAAAACACTTTAAACAAAACCAAAGTATGAATGACAATATGAACATTCTACATACTATTTGTATACTAGGAAATGTTTTTGGAGTAATATTTTCATGAATTTCATGAACATAGCCTTTTGTGAAAATATAATCTGTCAAATTCCTGTTTAACAGGCATGGTATTTATATAGTTATATAAAGGACAAAATTGCAATACTTCTATAATTATTGTGATAAAAAAGTATTATGCTATTGATTAGTGGCTACCATGTATTCATACTGTCATTTCTACTTTGGTCTTGCAGCTCTTGCTTGAGATGTTTTACCATTATCCCTAAACATAATGAATTTTTAAAATGTTTATGTACTTGCAACTGTTCTGAATTGCTTGCAACTGCAAAAGGACATCATTACAAACTTACCTACACTATGTTATAGCAGTATAGAATGATTAATAATCATTGCATGGATAAGTCATTTTCAGATATATGCAAAATCTCAATGAGCCTCCAAATAAAGGACATTAGGCTAGTGTATGAGAACATAACATAGCATCTTTGGTTTAATAATGTTCCTGGCCCTAGCCCCACATTTCCCAATTGTGGTGTGCATATATATGCCAAAATTGGGACATTCTGCTCAAATTATAATTGGTAATCTGGAATTTAGAATGGCAATGCTAGAGCCATAAGCAACCACAAGTCAGTTTAAATATGCTGCTTAAATTAGTAAAGTCTTTAGGTTTGTTTCTTTCAAGTCTATTAATTTTTAGTAGTATTATGAATCATAGGCAGATGATAATGCTATACAAATTTCTTAGAAAGTGTAGCTTGTAATTATAAATCAATTGCATGCTCAGTTATACTATATAGAACAGTTATGCTAATTATATAATGAATTGTCACATTTCTTTGCTCACAAAATGATTGCAATAAAAATTACCTTCTATCTTTAGTTTTGAAAATGGAGATTAGTTGGCCACAATTGCAATTTTGTAGTGGAAAAAATGCCATTGCATTAATCTTTTATATCATGGATATATTATATATGATTAAAATATGATGCTTTTAAAAAGTGTACAGAAAAGCATTCTATGAGTACCAGGGAAAAAGTAATGCAATTTAGGTTCATAGAGAGCTTCCTGCCTTACAAAAATTTAGAAATGAAACAGGTTTTAATATGTTGAAGGACCTTCACTGTGTTTTTTCCAGTTCAACTGGGTTTTTTCTCTGGTGTGTTATGTCTAAACTTACTGAGGTGATTTTTGTAAATCATGTTATATAGGTCAATAAAGTGACATTGAAACTTTTCCTTTATCACATCATATTCTTTTTATTCTCAGCTAAAATCCTAAATGAAATAAGATTTGTCTGACTCATCATCACTGGTGTAAACCTGTGGGACCTGAAATAGTAACCAAGAGGAGGATAAAAAGATAAATACACATGTATCATGGGTTCATATTAAGTACTCCAACCAAAACGTCTTTGCTTCAAAAAACCTAGAAAAATAATCTTAGTGGATTAAGTGATTCTGGAGACTCTGGCTAGTCTCTGGATCATAGGGAAAAAAGCAAAAGTATCACTTCATCACATTTCCTCCTCCTTCATGTGGACAGTACAACTGTCCAAGATCTGGTTTTTGGGAGAAGTCATCTGGATTCCTATTCTCTTTTCCTTTTTGATACTGAACTTGGAACTTCAAAATCTGCAGATACAGACTCCATCGAGCCAATCTAGCATTGAGTTTGCATACAGTCAAACCAATATAAGATATGATGATCTGTCTATAGAATAAACTCATTTACCAAAAGATAGATATTTAATGTCTTAATAGCCCACACAATGGCTAAACATTCGTTTTCAACAATTGAATAAGGTTCTTCCCTCAGAAGTAGTTTTTGGCTAATGTAGACAACTGATTGCTTCTCCCCATTGTGACTTAGCATTGCTTCAGTTCTTCCATTTGAGGCTTCCAACTGTAAGATATTTGCTTGCTATGATTAGGACTTTGTAGCACAGACTCTGAGCATAATACTTCAGCCTATTAATGATCTTTCACACTTGTCTGTCTAAATAATATTCAAGACCATCTTCTTAGTTAAACCAGAAAATAAGGCAAAAATACTTGTAAAGTTTGCAATAAACTTTTGATAATATCTTACCAATCCAGAAAAAAATATATGAGTTGTTAGTAGGTACTGGATAATTCTTCATGGCTTGTACTTTGGTTAATTCATATTGCATCCATCCTTCACCAGTTGTGAGACCTCTTTTCTCTTTCTTGACCTATAGTATAGTTGTCTATCCACACTACTGCCACCACTTTTGACTGAAGATAGCTTTCTCTCTTATATCCATATTTACAAACTCTGTGTCATATTTGCTACCAGCTGCTCCTGTATCCCATTTCTGCTAATGCTCTTGCATCTTCTTAGCTCCATCTGTCACTTACTAAACAAATTAGTGATGTAGAAACTTAGAAAAAAGATTTCTAAAGTAAGCCAAGCAGAAATCAAATGTGATTCAAGCCTAATGATGTTTATATCTACGCAGGCAAGACATGCCAATAACATGTTACAATGTGTATGAATCGACATAAATGTATTTAGGTAAATTGCATTATGTGGTAAAAATATTGTGATGTAAACATAAATCTTAGGTGTGACAATCCATTTTTCACTAAAAGTAAATGCTATTTTGAGGTAAATTTTCAATACTTTTTACCAATGGACTACATAGTATTCTCCATAGTAATTATTTAACTAAGGTATGGATAATGTGTACTGGTTGCACGCTTGTTCTGTAGGATGTAATTATGTGTGTTCTCTTTTCTAAATTAGATCTATTGGAACAGTCCCCTAGCCATGAAGCTGCTTGTCTTGAAGTTATCAGTAACCTTTCTTTAGGGGAAGGGTTCACTGAAGTAGATCTTCAGATGATCACTAAGTTACCAGACAAATGTAGTCCATCAGCTCAGTTTCACTCTATTCTTTTAGAGGAGATATTAAAACTCAAAGATGATCCTGTACTTTCTTTACTACAGCAGCCAGAAACTGAGTCCAAGAAAAGCTTTAATTTCTTGTTCCGTGCAGCACAATATCATGATAATGCCAAGGTTTGTATTTATTATGATAACATACAATTAAACACGAATGCCACCAAAACCTATCACTATGATGTAATAATTTGTTTTAAATTACTGGAAACCTTGTTGAGAGAACATTCAATAACCCATATAACAACACTTTAATTTTATTGTGGTACTATTTGTGTAGAAAGTGGTCTAAAATAAATCCTATATGTGTTGTTTTTCCATATAATTAGTTCTGTGACACTGTCAGGTAGGCAACAGCACTGTTTATGTAGGGATGACACATAGTTCTTTCTTCTTTGATTAAGCCCACAATAACTAAAAGGCTTTTAGGCTTCTTTTTTACATTAGACTTTACATGAGGTATTCTCTTTTAGAAGTTTTATTTCAAATGCTTTAATGAATGAAATTAGTGATTTTGCAAAGCTTGATAATAACATCTCCTGGAAATATCATTCTATTTTCATCGAATTAATTTTACAACTTTGCAGTTAAATTAGCTACTTCTAGCATGATTACATACCAATTCATAAATCATGCTTTCTGAACCTATATCTATCATATTTTGTACACTTTTATTCTGCTTGAATAATACATATACACATACACACATACATAATTATACATAATTATATATCATATACTGTACAAATTCATTGTTAGTCTTACTGCCTAAATAGTCAGGCAGACTATGTATGTACATACATATGCATATGCATGATCATAAAATTTTATATATTTTATTGACATGTAAACCCTAGATAATTAATAGTTTAAGCAAAAATTACATAAACAAGTAGATGAAAATTTCTAAAAAAAAATCATCAGATGGCAGTAAAAACACCTCAAACACCAAAACACCTACTTTATGACACTGTTTGCCTAAAAATTGGGCTACAACTATTATGACAAATAGGTGTTATGTCATTGACATTGTGGCTAATATGTAGTCAGGTCCATACTGCCACTCTTGAGATGTTTTATCGCCATTCTTACTTTTAATGATTTTTTATAGATATTTTTATTTACTTGTATTATTACTATTTACTAGTGAAAGGTGGTTTTACAACTGCAGAAACATTCAGAAACAGTTTACATATCTTCTATATCTCAAAATAGCAAGCAATATGTACAATACAAACAGGTTCATTAATACTATCATTTAAGCTATAAAACTGCAGCTATATTGCATTTCTGATATACCTCATAATCAAAATTTTACAAGCCATTAGTCAACTCTATTTGGACAGAGTATACTAATCTAGTGATCACAATAACAATGTCTTTCATTCTTTTCTAGACAACAGCTGAGCTATTATATGCAATATTGACTGCTAAAGTTAAGAATACTTTCCATAAATTAAATGTTCATGCTGGTAAGAGATGATTTTCCTGTTGAATATGTTAGTAATTTTAACCCTCTAGCTCTTAAACCTTCTGATGTGATAGCTTTCTTCAAGGACGTTTCTGATCAGGCTTATGAAATCCAAGATGCTTATGACAAATGTAAAAATGCTAGCAGCAAAATGAAAGTCCTTTCTGTAACAGTATTTTTGGATGATATTAATACTGCATCATCTTTGGGTCTGTTTAAGGAAATCATTGTAGACAAGACTATTGATGGCACTGTAAGCATTGTATTATATTAGTAGCTTTCCATACATATGCAAGAATGATTAATATTATAACTTTACTCTTTATTTCTTGTAGGCTCTACCACCAAATGTCTACATTATTGGTGCTTGTAACCCACATCGTGGTAATAGCTTAGCTGCCATGGCAACTAATGAATCTTGGATTGGTAGCAACTATTATGTACGAGTGCTCCACCCAACACTGAACATGTTGAAATGGGATTATGGCTCTTTAGATGAATATCAAGAAAGAGACTATATCAATGCTAAGCTTCGTCTCATGCATCAAGAAATGCAGAATGTAGAATTAGCTAATCTAGCAGAATTAATTGTTTGCAGTCAGAATATTTTGCGAGCTTTTGCTTATCAACAGCTTTGTTCTCTTGGTGTGGATGAGATAAATGCTGCAAAATGTTCAAAGAGCTCTGTAAGTCAAAGAGACATTCAACGTGTCTTCACTTTCTATGAATGGCTTATGAAAGTATATGTTAAATGCCAACCTTATGGAACTAGTGAAGACTACCACCAGGTGGCCATAATTGTTTCTCTAGCCCTTGTTTATTATTTGCGATTGGATGATACCTATCGAGCACAATACATTGAGGCTATGCATAAATCAGCTCATTTAACTGGTGGGTTATCTTTCTCCGATATCCTTCAGAGAGAGATTGATTGGTACATTAGTCAGATGGATATTCCTCCTGGTATTGCCAAAACTGAAGCCCTCAAGGAGAACATATTCAGTATTATATTATGCACTATGACACATACACCTCTCATTATTGTCGGGCCATCTGGATGTTCTAAGACCCTCTCATTCAACCTTGTGACTGCCAACCTTCGTGGACAGGAGTCCAAGATGAAGCTCTTCCGAGATACTGAGATATTTCACTCACTGGATCCACACTACTACCAATGTTCACATCGCACAACATCCAATGAAATCCAAACTGTATTTTCCAGGTCAATTAACCGGCAACGTACTTATGCACAAGTCCCATTACCCATTTATTGTGTTGTATTTATGGATGAAGCAGGTCTTCCTGAAGAGAGCTTAGAATCATTGAAAGTTCTGCATTATCATCTTGACAGACGTGAAGTCTCATTTGTAGCTATCTCAAATCATATGCTTGATGCTGCTAAAACTAACAGAGCTGTTTCTCTATTTCGATCTGAGCCTTCTGTGGATGAGCTATGTACACTTGCTAAAGGTTGTCTTTGTGACACTCCTGATGATCCACCTCCTGAAATAAAGAAGGATGTTGAATTAATCGTTAAATTTTGTCCGTTGTATCATAAGTTCATGGAGCGATCAGATTTTCGACGATTTTTTGGTCTAAGAGACTTTATTCATTTTATTAACTATCTCAAACGACAACGTGGCATGAAGGGGATCACAGAGAGACTGGTAATGCAAGCTTTAGAGAGAAATTTCAATGGTCACAAACTGTTTGACACCATTTGTAAAGAAGTTTTGAGTGTGGTAAGTTATTGCCTCACCAAACTTAATATAGTTATTTTCTCTTTCTTAGATGGGTCCTACTAATCAACGACGACATAGTATTCTTGAAGTTCTTTATGATAGTCTTAGAGATCAACCTCAACTGCACTCTAGAGAGAATGAAGTTCGTTACAAACTCGTAATTGACTCAAGTGAAGACAACTCTCTTCTACGTTTGCTATTTGCATTTGGTATTCTTAAAGAGAAAGATACAAGGACATATGTGTGCAGTGACTTTCCTGGAGATTCTCATCAACAAATGGTACTTCACTAACTTTAGTTACTTTAGTATTTTAAATGCACAGTTAAGAATATCCGAAATTTTTTAGCATTTTTTAGTAAATTTTTTAGCATATGATGTTGTTCAAAATAAATTAGATGTTGATGCTTAGGAAGATTATCCCTTTTCCAATTTCTTTGTTTAGAGTCAGGTGGTAAGGAGGTAGATGTATAAGAATAGTAGTAGGCCAAGTTAACTCTCATCATTTCAGTGCTTTTAAAATAGTTTGGTTTATGCAAACAAAATGATGATGTTGTCTCTACATAACACTTGTACATAACAACAAAATCATCATTATCTGGATTCAGTATATCTATTTTTGATTATTTTCTGTTTGCTGTTATATTTGGATGATCCTATTGTAATTCATACTTGTTGTGATGCAATATTTTGTTCATTTAAAGCAGTATTTTTTAATGTACTTTGCAGAATAATGATGCATTTTCTCTTGTCAACAGATCAACACAATAGCTGCAATACGTCACTCAGCTGCTGCTGGACATACTGTTATTATGAGCCAAACAGATGAGCTTCATGAAAGTTTCTATGACCTCTTTAACCAACGATTCCGTCGCATTGATGACCCAAAAACTGGTCCTCGATTCTATGCTAATGTTGCTATTGGTGCTCATCATAAACCTTGTCGTATACATCCTGCATTCCAATGTATTGTTGTAGTCAAGCAATCTCAAATTGATGACATTCCTCATGCTTTCCTGAATCGATTTGAAAAATACAGTCTAACTCACAGAACCTTATTGGATGCTGTCCTAAGTAAACAACCAGCATATTTAAAGTCTGTTATACAGAGGGCATATGAAAAGGTAAATAGCATGTAAGCACACATGTATGCAGTTGACTCACTTGTACCTGCTATTGCTAATATGACTTTTAATTTCATATTAATAAAATCTTTTCACTATGTGTTGTTTAAATTGTCTAATGTTTTTCTCTGTAGGCTTCTGAATTTATTGAGCATGTTGGTGGGCCTGCGAATCTATATGGTCTTCATGATGACACTTTAGACTCACTTGTACTCAGTTTGTTACCTCCAGTTGGCTTCCAAGACTTTATAGAAACTGACAAACCTGAGAAACCAGAGACAATTCCTCAAGGAATACGTCCTGATGTGTTCTTGTTGAAGAAACTACTTCGAGCCTTGAGAAAAAGATCTGGGTTTAGACTGCCTCATGTAAGTTAACTTTAAGCTTTAGTTACACCTAGTTTGGCACCACTGACTACCAACATATACACATACAGAATTTTCTTTCATGTCTTTATGAGAAAGAATGATAAATGCTACAAACAGAGACAGTTTTTAATTATTAGTTGATCAAATATAGGCTAAGAATGTTTTTCTTAGCCTATGTTTGATGTTCATTGGTATGTAGTTGTAAATTATTGCTATGCCAAGAACTATTAAAATCTATGAATCAAGTAAAATAGCATTGTACTTGAGCGAGTTGATCTGTAGAGATCAACAACATAAGTGCAACATCTGTTCAGCTATTGCTTTTCCAATACACTCCTTCATATAATATGTATTATACTATTTATTTTTCATCTTATTCAGTTCACTCGTGAAGAATTAGCTGGTGATGCTGAACATGTAATGCAACTAGTTTCCCGTGACTCTCAATTTGCTGGTCAGCTGTCTGCCTTAACTCATGAGGATGTCCTTCAAGCTGTCCCTGAAGCACTACAAGGACTATATCACACAAACAAAGGAGGCCGGACTGACCTCTCTATTAATGCTTGCATGGTTATATCTGGTATGTATTATTACTACAATAGGACACATATGATCATTGTTATTTGAAAATATCATAATATTCACAACATTCTATGTGCCCTATAGTATTTTTGCAGTGGTTGATACGTCACTTATGCAAGAGATTAATGCAGTTGATGACTACTGAGGCACTTACTACTGTCTATCATTCTTTGCCACATTCTTATACTGAGACTTATCTCAAACATCAGAGTCATTTCAATTTGCAGGCTCTGGTTGAAAGACAGTTACAAGTAGTGGAACTTGATGATCGGATTGACAGGTAGATGGCTAAATTACTAATTAAATATAGTGTCATTGTTGTCTATAGATCCACTACTGGAACAGCAAATCGTCTTCTTCTCTTTACACGATCTTCTGCCATCATTCATCAACTCCCAGCTTGTTATCCTGTTACAAGATTTTCCTCTCAACTGTTATGTGATTATGATGATCTTATACGTAACTTAGTCTATTACTACACGGAAGATGTGTGCATCTGTAAACTTTCCAGTATCACCTCACAAGCTAACATGACAGAAATCCTTAACTCTTTTTGGTTGTCCAAGAAACAACGCATTATCTTGTTAGTAGCTAATATGAAGGAGACATCTCGTAAAATGATTAGTCATTTGAGAGTGATGATTGAGGAAATTGACACTGGAGAGAAGCTAAAGCTGTTTGTTTTACTTCTTCACTTTCCTCCATCAATGTTTACTACTCCCTGCTATCCCACTCTCTTCAGTAATACATGGGATCATCATTACTTAGATATAATTGGTCAAAATACTACTGGTCAAGTGATGGACATCTGTGAGTGGCTCTCTCTTTGCTGTTGTTATCTCTCCTCACAACACAGGCCTCAACAGCGAGTCTTTATGCATCTTTCCACTCTACTTCTTGAAGCAATACCAACCATATCGTCACGACTCTTCTTTGGTAAAGTAGAAGGTGCTTCATTCAATTGCCAATTGGATGTACCACGTCGTAACAAAGCACTCCAGCAGTTATTTGAAACTGGAGTTGGTGAGATCCTTTGTGAGAAATTTCTCAAGTATTGGGAACCGAGAGTCATGTTGGAATACTTGGAAAAAGCAGCAATGTTAACAACTACAGTCCAGACTAATGCTCTTAGTATAACAGACTCTGTCCAGACCATTTTACGAGACACATTTTTGGATTACATTGTCTACATGATTGCTAAAATGAATGAAGATATGAATATTGATATTGTCATGGATCCTAATTGTTCTCAAGTGACACATGATCTTTTCTTTTCTCTGTTACGTGTCTATCCCATGCCTAAACTCTCCCAGCTGAAGGCTCTCAGTAGTTTTGAGCACAGTATATCTAGTCTAGAGTCCTCTCAGCATGCTCCTTATATACCTGGATTCCCATTTTATCGAATGGTATCTATAACTATGGAAAAAATAATTGACCAAACAAGGAAGGAAATTAATCTGCGTTTGGATACCCTCCATGAGGAAACATCATTGCCAAAAGTTATTAAAGATAAAAGTCATCTTGTTGTTACTATGCAGCAACAAATAGAAGGGACCATTAAACAGATTCTTGAGGTAAGAGCCTACCATTCCATATCATAAGAGTGTTCTCTAACATTGATTCTGTGATTAAGTTATTATCTGGATTTGGTGTATGAATTTATAGGGACCAGTGTTTAGAAATACTTTGAGTTAAACATGTATGTTCATGCATTTACATGCTTCTTTGTCTTACCTTATAGTCACCACAGCAGACACCACTTAAAGTTGCACTTCAAGCTATGATTGATAATCCTGACCTCATGAAGAAATATAGTGAGGCTTTTATACATCAAAAGTTACGTCTTGGAGCTAGTTCAGCTGGTATAAGTTTTCGTATTCTTCATCTGACCTTTACCCAGCTCCATCCTACCAAAGAACTCCTCACACGTTTAATTCTACTCCATGTGTGCATGCATGTTTATCAGTTGGATTTATCTCGTTTGGTCCAAGTACTTCGTCCTCTGGATACCCTCCTTGACATGGCTGCTGTTGTTTCTGATGACCCATTTGCTGAAGCCCATCCTTCACCAACTGCATCTTTCCTTAGTGCTGTCCAGGAGAGTGGTGATCTATTAGGTCAACCAGGTGACCTCGGCAAGTATGTATTGAGAATTTTGTTTAGTGCTCTTGCTGGATCAATGTTGGATCAAAACCCTGAGGATAGTGTCACTCAAGAGAATATTTTCTTGTGGTATGAAGTCTACAGAGATGTGGTAAGTGCTATTGATATTGACTATACTGATGTTACATTTTATAAATAATCCTTCTTGTGATTGTGGAGTTGTTCTAAAGTCATTTGTCTCTCTATTCTATTTAGATGTCAATGTCTGCTGTCAAGGATTATTTGTACAAGAATCTCACAGAGATATCAAAAACTCAGCATAATATTATGCAAGCAGCATTCTTAGTGGTCCAAAGTAGCTATGGTTATGATGAGATTGAAGCTCTCGGTACTGCTAGAAAAGTGTTCAGTATTCTATTTAGTACTTACCTCTCTGAGAACATGGAGGTATTTATTAAATAAAATTTGATATATTTGGCTGAAAAGTGTCAATTGGCACTGGGCAGTGAGTGATATATCTACTCATTTTACTCTCCCTTAGATGAAGCAAGAGGCTTCTCCAAGACTCCAAGATGTTGTCAGCATTATAGTTCAAGAATTGTTTGGCTCCAGTATTGATGTTGCATTACAACATCATAACACTCAACTGAGACGCATTCTAGAAGGTCTCTTTTCTCACTATTTTTCAATCCATCGCCCCACACCCAATGCACAAGATTGTCAGTGGTTCTTGGAGCTTGTCAACAAGAACAGACATTGGAACATTGATTATTTGTTAGATCAAATCAGAGCTCTACACATGTCTGAAACTAAGTCTCCATGTCCACAGGTATCTTCTCCTGATGAGGAACATGAAAGTCATGGATGTATTTCTATGTCAGTGTATAAATACTACTTGACTTTGTTACTTGATAAAGCTGATGACAGCAATGTAGGCACACCAACTATGACATCATTGGTGTTTTACAAACCTTGGGTAAGCTGGTTATAAATTATTCGTTGAAATATTCTAAATTAATATGGTTATCTATTCCGATTATTTTGTTTTCTTAGGTTCGTGATTTGGTTGGTAAAGTTTTAGTTACTAGTCAGCATTCTACTGCTACTGCTGGACCTTATATTCCTACCTTTTATCAAGAATGTACTGGTATTAAGTGTCCTACTACAGTTAAGGTTAGTATAATATATGTGAGGGTCAGGACTTGTGATACACATACTTCAGAACAAGTTGATGCAACAACCACTGGCTCACTTGTACTTTGTGACAGTACTCCATCATCTCATAAGTAATGATTTTAACCTTACTAGTCTTGTAAGAGTGGCAAATGGTATCTCTGAGGTATACTACTACAATGGATTATATTACACAATCACTTTATAAACCTTATTTTTTAGAGCCTTGAAGAAGCTACTTTATTGCAAGACAAGGTTTTACATAACATTGAAAGACAAGCTGTTGTTCAAGCTGTTATTCAACGGTTAGCCATGAGTTTAAATCCTTCTGACCCCAGTAGTATCGGTGCAGTAAGTATAACATTATCATTAACTACTGTAGTAATTCATGTAATGATTGTTTGTTTAATAGGTTTCCACCATCATCACTGACATCAATCATCTTCTTGATGATGAGAGTATGGGAGGTGGAGATGCTGGTGGCCATGGTCTAGCATTGTCTCTCCACCTTTTGAAAGAGCTGCATAGCTTCAAAAAATTTACAGAATTACTGGGACCTAATTCATTTTGTAAAGAATTCAACTGTTTGGTTCGGCTGAGTACTGCCATTGAGCTCCCTGAAGAAGAGCACTTGTTCCCTTTCTTGGTATACGTGGGTAAAGGGAACTTACTAAGGGATCTTTACGAACGTGTTGGACGTGCTATGCATACTGTACATACAAGTGGAGGTCGCAAAACAGCACGATTAACCTTTTTAGCTCAAGAATGGTCAGTAGCGTATACTTGCACAATGTTGGAAATTATATATTTTTATTTAATCAGGTCACAAGGTCAGGTGACTATCTCTCTTCCTGATGGTCATGAGGTTTATGGAGAGAGATCTAGTATTTTTAGAATGATACTTTGGCTTAATGTGTATTACAAATTTTATTGTCAAAAGGTAAAAACTGTCTCTATTCATTTACTACTCTATTATGATGTTTATATCTATTAAGAAATCTTCACCAGTTCTTGTGGACATGCTCAAGGACCAGTTGCTGTATGCTGTACAGCCTACTCCGCTCAATAAACTGATATCTTGTTTCTTGGACCCTTCCAAAATGATCAGAGAAGCTAGTCTTGACAGCAATTCTCCCACTTATGATGATCCTATATTTACTTTGTTTAATCCAGAGAGTAAGGATGACAGTAAGGAGGATTGATGGACAGAGAGATTAGTAAATAGTTTGATGATAGACAGGCAGCTGGAGAGATGAATGGATCACATACTTGAGATAAATGGATAGGATATGTCATAAGGTTGATGTTGTATAGATTGGGACATGTTGTATAAATATGTATACAATAACATCAAAGGGGTAACTGATCTTGTTATGTTGTAGATCCTTGTGATGCTGCCCTTCGTCATGCACTAGCTAATATGATAGCTGTAGTGGTTGCAGCTCCACCTACTAGTACTCACTTGTGGTTACATATGTTCGCAGCAGACCAACTTGCTCATACACATATGACTGGATTTATGGTAAAATTTAAGATTTATAGGAAAGTTCTCACATACACTGCTACCATGTCACAACTTCTATCTATTATCAAACCCTCTGTTCAGTAGTCATTTCATTACACTATAACAGCATAAACTTTGTATATACACTCAATTTGTTCGTTTTTATTGGTTAAAGTTACAACTAAAGTTTGTATCTGTACAAGATGATAGCCTTAATTAATAGTTAGCAAGAAGAATTAGTAACTTTGATCATTGTTAGATATATTCAAAACTAGACAATCCTTTGTATATTTGTATAACTGGTAATGTTCTTCACTTGTAGTTGGAGACACCAGTTGGTCAAGATGATATTCATTATGATGCTGGAGTTCAACTAACTGATAATGGTTTCTATGGACAACAGAGTTATCTAAAACATGCTACCCGTGGCACTTTAAGTCTCCAGTCACTTTATCTTCTTCTTTGGGCTAATGCTGGAGCATTCTGTGTTGGTCTTCTTACTGATACTGAGAGTGAGAGTAAAATGTGTGGTTCAGTCTTCCCAAAGTATTTCTCTGTTCGTCAATTCTGTATGAAACAACTGAAGACATTATGGGGTCACTTGTCAACTAGTTTGGGTATCTCTGTTGAAGAGAGGTCATTTTTGGTGTCCAGAACTATGTGGAATCTGCTCAAGGTTAGATTTATTATAGTCATGTCAGTGAATGAGACATCTTGATTCTTTCTTTGTGTTTACCTTTGTCTCTTTCTTAGCTTGCCTGTGGAAATGGCAAGATGTTAGCTGGTAAATTTTCTACTATTGCTTCACTAAACAAGTATGAAACCACTTGGTATAATTCTGTTTTCATCCCAGTATGGAACACTCTTAAAGACGAATATGCAACTTACGCTAACTTGTATAGTCATGACATCTTCAGAAACATCAAGTTAGTAATGTATTTAACATATAAATGTTTCTAATGTGGAATATAATAATGTTACAATGCAAAAAGCACTAACAGCTCATAAACTACTACTTTCATAGCACCTACAGTTTTGGACAATTCAGAAGCTTGTCTGTAACTAGTACTTTTGCTATATAAAAATAGTACAAGTGCAATCATATTGATTTCTTTGTTTTATTTCAGAACACTTGAGGCTCGTTATCCTTGTTTCACAACAGAGAATGCTTTCTTACAAGCTCTTCTCTCTAATGCTAGTATTGGTGACCACATTGCTAGTAGTGAACACCTATTAGCTCAACTAGCACTATTGCGACACCAACTTGAATTAGGTGGACTATTGTTGCCTGATTTGGTAGAGCTTTATCAATGGATTCATCAAGAACTTAGTCATGTAGTCACTCGAAGTGATGCTGAAACCATTCCCCTATCTCGTGCAGTGCAGGTCCTGGCTAAGAGTTACTCACCTGAGGAGGGAGAGAGGTTACATAACTTGTACAAGAAATTAAGAGGTACTTTTATTTTAGTGTTAGTGACAAACAATAGTAATTGTTGTGACTTTGTAGCCATAGTTTTTATATACAATAATTTCTTACATGAATTCACTGTATATTATTTTGTTTGCTAGATACTTACAACCAGTACCGAGAGTTGACTGGTCAAAATGTATCTCCTCTTGAAGATACTACTCCTCTTCTTCATGTGCTATCTTGCAGTACAGATAGTGGTGATAGCCCTGATCTCCTTTATAATATTATCAGTGATATTGTAAGCTATTTTTAGGAGTCTTCTGATTTTACTTATTTGTTTCATTTGAAGATCACAACACACAACAACTTCCTTATGAAAGCTGAGAGTGTAATTCGCTCTGATCCTGACTCTCCTTTGGCTTGTTATCTACCTAAAGAATTACCACGTATTCATCCCACAGAGTTCACTGATCAGAACTGCATTGTAGAAAAATCTCAATGGTTAACATAATTGACTAATGTTTATTACAGGAGCCTGTGGACTTGAAGTTTCATTTACATTTGGTTTTTTTCTTTCTGTAGCCTCCATGGACTGACTGTGTTTAATCTTCTCATTAACAGTCGTTCAGCTCTCCCTTCACCCTTGTATGATGTGACTGGATGTCACACTTCACTTCCTTGTTGGCTGCCTAGTCTTACTAACCTTCAGCTACTCCAAGAAGACATCTTCTCAGCTCATGTAGCTGGGAAGCCATTGATTGGTCCACCACAGAGTCTAAGAATACACTTTGCATTCAGAGATGTTCATCATCATGCCAAAGATAAGTAAGAAAAAGCACAAGTTTTTATAGCATTTTACTGTGACATGTTTTTTCAGCTTATCTGCTATTGAGGCTGACTTAGAAACGATATCCAGTAAACTCCTTGATGAATTCAAGGTATTCCTCCTTGTATTATGTTTATATACATGTATCTTGTTGGTTTAGTGTCCAATGAACGAACATACTATTAAACTTTTGGAGCAACATTTTCATAGTGCTGCCTATCATAGTATAATGGAAGTTCTTTGTGGTTTAAGAAGTGTAGCTGGACACTTAATAAAGGTAGATGATTACTAATATACATTATATTGATGTTATCTTTATTTTCAGAATCTGATGGGTATCAGTCAAAGTGAACTGATAGATTTAAATGCAATTACAATTGCTGAGTTCTTATCATCTGTCTTTGAAACTCATGAGCCTTTGAAGAGTGTCACTGGTAGTAAGAAGAGTGTCTTACACGAGATTGGCATTTCCAGGTTACCATCATGTAGTAGTGAATTGTATAAAGAGAGCATTTGTTGTTTTTGGAGTTTTCACATCATTTGTCAATAATCATTAATGTGTTTGTTTCTCTCTCCTTGTAGCCTAACTCTAAATCAGTTTGCAGCTCTAGAGAACATCTCCCTTACTCACCTACATGATGTCTTAAAATGGTTTGTTACCTGGGTCAGTCAAGGATGGTACGAGTTTTGCTCTCTACCTTATTCAATGAAAATCAGGTTGAATGCACCAGATATGGAGGCACTCTATGCATTACCAGATCATTACACAGGTAAAGTAGAATCTATTATCATATTGGAATACTGCTCCATTTTATATCCACAGAGTCTCATAGTCAATTGTTGAAACAATTGAAAGCATTGGTTATGGTACTGAGTCATTTTGAATCAACTACTATCACATCTATGGCTCTTAAAGACAGTCAGGTAAGGAAGGATACAATAGTAAATCCTGTTATTCTTTTGTCTTTCTCTCTCTAGCTTTCTATTGTGGAATTTCTATCTCGTCTTGGTGAATGTACTGAACAAGAAGACTTGATGCAACTTGTTCCTGAAACAATTCTTATTGAAAATTATGTTGGATTCCGTGTTATCCTTAAACAGTCAGTTTTAACACTTACAATTAAACTTTATTATTATTGTTATTGTGTACATGTAGGTTGATTTCTCGTCTTCAAAAGCAGTTATCAAGTGAAAGCCTCTCTTTACATCCCCCCAAGAAATGTTGGGATGACTATGTCGATGATCTTTGGAAGAACAACCTCTCTCATTTCCGTAATCTACATTGACATAAAATCGACAATGCAACTCTCCAAATATAGAACATTATGACATAAATAGCATACCATAAAGTACATATGTACTAGTGATGTGGACACACCCAATTTGATAGACTACTATAATCATGTACATTTACTACTAGTGTAATGAATGATGAAATATATAGTTAGAACTGGTGATAAAGTGTTATTCTTAATTTCAATGGAAGTATTACAACATTAAAGTATAATAATAGATAGTAATAGTGGCAGTTATTATGTACAAATTAATAACTAGTGAGGATTAGAGGGTTTGGCCCCACTCCACTTTTAATATTAAATGATCATAACCATATCCATTTAAATTAACAACAGCATTCCAAGCATCATCTTTGTTGCTAAAGTGAATGAAGGCAATTCCTTTAGACTGTTGAGTTTTACAATCTTCATTTAGCTAAGAAAATGTGATCAATTTTACCAAAATGTCCAAATAATTCCTTAAGTCACGTTCACAAGCATCTTCAGAAAGATTAGTATCAGTACTATAATATCCTATTTTTTCACTGGACTTCCATGTTTCACAAATTTCCTCATTGGTAGCCAACTTATATGAAGCATGTTACATTGATATACATAACATACACTACACACACACACACACATGTAGGTATTGATCATACTATACATGAAGTGTTATAAATTTCTATATAAATGGTTCTTAAAATTAACTGCTTAATGCACATATAAACACTCATCAGTAAACAAAATAAATAAAATTATGAATTTCATAAAATGTAATGACAACATTTAATGAAACATTCACTCTATACTTTTAACAAGTTAATTGATTTATCTTAGTAATATAAATAAACTGTCCTATATAAATCAATTGTATACATAACTGTTTCAATACATCAGTATTAACATAAACTTTGTATGTTACATGTTATTATTAGCATTGCATTCACTAACTATACTGTTGACTTAAACAGTATATTCAGTTTCAGTCTGTGTGGACATATCTGATAGTCCCATTTCCTTCCTGTACTCAACTTCCTGTTCAATATATCTCTCATAGTGTTCCTCAGCTATCAAATGTATGTTGACTTCGTTCTCTCTCACTCGTAACTTGTAACGTTTAGCTAATACCAGGAACATTATCATTATGATAAGAAAAACCACACTCTTAAATACATAATAGTAGAGATTTTGGCAGATTACATCACTTTTACATTTAAAAGAATACTTTCCACTGATGTTAATAGCATAACCCAGTCCATATGCTGCAAACCACAATCCAATCATAAGACCTCTCATTTCAAGTGGAGACTGAGCTATTGTGAACTCTAAAAATGTTGGAACAATCAAAGCTAATGAAAATCCAAACAAAATTTGAGGAATGACAATAGCTTTGTATGAGTTTGTATTCAAAGGAAAATGTTCTTTGCAAGCTATCATAATAACATAGTAAAGCAGGGTGAATAAAGAAAAAAACATTCCAAGACAAATTCTTTTAAGCATACTAGGGATGTACTTATAGAAACATGGATATATGATCCACTGATACATTAGAATGTAAACTAAAAAAACAATAAGGCTTAACAATTTTGTGAGTATAAACCAAGAGATCAACTGGATTTTTTTATTCTGTGAATCTGATATCTCCCATCTTATTTCCCACACACAACATAACCCAACTATACAAATCAATAATGGTGACAACCGCAAAAATGTCTTGACATTTTCTACCTGCTCCTCCAAGAAAGGTCCACCATATTTTTCTTTACCCAAGTCTAATCGTGAAGGGTAGTCCTCCTCCCAGTAGGTTAAGGCACTACGATTTCTAGGATACTTGTTCTTCCTTGCATAGTTAAGTACATTAGCAATCAGTTTGACAGGATTGATATTGTGAGGTGTAGTATCTAGCCAATGTTTGAAGAGAAGGTTACTTACTATGACACTAGATACAGCCAGTCCTGATACAATGTAGGACACAATGATAAATTGTTCAATTAAACATTGGGCAATTTGTGCAGTTATATAGACTACAGGTACAGTCAGTAGGTGCCAATGAATAATAGCACTTAGTTCATCTGCTGAAGATCCTACTGATTGATCAATATTGAATTGGACAATATTAGAACGAACACTAGAGTAACCAATTACTTGAAGAATGTAACCAGCACTAAATAGTGCTATAAAAACTGGGAACAAGTCTAAAGATGTCTTTACAATAACAGCTAAGCCACTAAGTATCCATGCTGCAAATACAAAATACACACCAGTAATGATAGTCTTATATCTACCTGTCTTTACATCAGCAAGTAGACCAAAGAGAGGGAATGACAAAAATATTAGACAATATCCTATATTTAAGAAAATATTGTGATGTTTAACATAACTGTTAAAGTAGTTTGCAGCAAAATTTATCATCATTATAACGTTAGCATATATTAAGGCTTCCCAGAATATAAGTAAAATGACACCACGAGAAGAAAGGCATTGGATCTTTCTCTTAAAACTTAACATCTTCTTAATACTTCATCTACTAAAGGAGATTGTATACAGTTCATAAAAATAACATAGTCATGTTTTTCTTTCAAATTCCCAAACTTTTAACAGTATATGTATGTATATATAGTAGTTATTTTTATTGCATTTCTCATTATAAATACAACTCTTTACTCCCAAACTGAAACATAAGCATAAAATATTCAAAATTGTCCATTGAAATAGTATACATTGCTAGAATATAAAGATAATCTATTTCAATGAGTCATAAATCCATTGACAGTTACAACGAATCATAAACTATTGACAGTTAGCATATTGACTATAATTTGATTATGTAGAAGTGTTGGACTCAGTATACACACAATATTATAGAACACAAAGTAAATAAATAAAAGAGTCTCAGAATTAAACCACAGCATATCTACTACACTTACTCAACTTCATTAAGATTATTAACATGACATAATAGACTGTCTATCCTCACAATACAGTAACAATAATAACATTAAAAAATGTTGGAAGTGGACAAACAAGTTATAAAGTCCAATCAAAAACAACAGAGTCAAATGTAACAATTATCATTGATGTCTATGTGTTACATAAACGTACCAACACACAATTTGTAAAAGATATCAATCTACAGCCCTCAATTGATACCAAGGAAGCCCCGTGGGACAGTTTTAACCTCAGACCATATGCATATTTAGTATCACTGTAAAAACTGAATGGTTGATTTAACTATTATCTGGTTATACTGGTTGTAATGCAAACTTACTTTTGTCAAAAAAGAAAGCATACTATTGCTTTCATTACTAATGCAGTACTGCTTATGTAGCTCCACAACCATCAATTTCATAGTACATCAGTAATCAAAATAGTATTATAATTACTTTTGCATATTCAACCAGTATAACCATGTATTAGTTAATTCAACCAATCAATTTTTACAGTGTATATCAGTGCTATAATCAGTGCCCTATTGGGCATGTTTTAAAAAATTTCCTCATTGCTAGCCAGTTTATGTGAATCATGATAGATATATAACACACACACACACACACACACCATACATGTATGCATGAAGTATTATAATTTTGTCTATAAATGGTTCTTGAAATTAACTGCTTAATGCACATATAATGACTCATCAGTAAATAAAATAAATAAAACTAAGAATCAATTTCATAAGATATTATGGCAACATTTAATGAAACACTCACTCTACACTTTTAACAAGTTAAATGATTTATATTAGTAGTATAAACTGTCTTATATAAATTAGTTGTATACATAACTGTTTTCAATACATCAGTATTAACATAAACTTTATATGTTACATGTTGTTATTAGCATTACATTCACTAACTATATTGTTGACTAAAGCAGTATATTCAGTTTCATTCTGTGTGGACACATCAGGTAGTCCCATTTCCTTCCTGTATTCAACTTCCTGTTCAATATATATCAAATGTATGCTGACTTCATTCTCATTCTCTTTGTTTTTACTTTTAGTTATAGTTAGTTTTGGTACTTTATAGTTACTTTTAGTTAGTTTTGTATGTAGTTAGTTATTAAAGTCTATTAAGCATATACTGATGACTAATCCTTTAATAGACTTTAGTCTATTAAGTATATACTGATAAATAATCTATTAGCTTTATAGTACTTTTTAAGTAATGCGATCTGCCTGCTAAAAATACTAAGTGACAGCCAACAGATGATGCAAAGATACATATATGTATACATACATATATGTGCTACTAGGTTCTATTGATTGATATTGAAAGATTAGTTATCAGAGCTAATTTATCATGATGTTATACACTTTGTGTACTGTTATGTATTAAGTTCAGTCTGGCTCCTTCTGGATGTTACCATGTGATTACTATAAATAGTAATATGTTACTATGTTTAGCGTCTAAGGAATAGTGAACAATGTGATGACATATAACTTCAATGCTTACATCCAGAAACTGCCCTATTTCTGGTTAGTCACTCTTACGTTATCTTAAGAGAACATAATGTATCATCTTATACATTATTTATAAAATATTATAATTATATTAACATATTTGGTCAAAATATGCATTCACTAACTATGAATGATATTAACCTCTAACTCACATGATAAGAATATTCAATGTTTCTACTGTTATTAACCAAAACTTCATGTGACTGTTGATTTAAAAATAGAAAATACCTTAAATAATAAAATAATGACTAATTTATTTTTAGATACGAGTTTTCATTAAAACAAGAAAAGTTGATAAACAGTTACAAGAAGACATGAGTAGCTACATACAACACCTTGAGGAGTACAAAGTATTAACAACACTTAATGAATTTAAGAAAGCAGTTGAAGAAGCATTGACCCATATTTAGAAGCCACAATGAGTACATGTGAAGTGGTCATCAAACTAAAGCAGGAATGGGGATATAAAACACAATGTAGAACTTCAAAACACTTATTAACCACATGTTCCATCAAAGAATGACTCATATACATGTGGATGAAGGATCAATATGTGTAACTCTACTTGTACCTCAATCTTGAAAATTGCCCCTCTAAAAAAAACCAATTGCATCTGTCATTGGTATCTTCAAATTGACAGTTGATGGTCAACCAATTCTAGAAAGGAAATAAGAAAACAAGCATATTCATTTTGACCAGGCATTGCAAGATATGGGACACTGTTTGTATCAAAATTGGAAAATTATCATGATATATTAAATGAGTTATTATTTATTAATAACTGTTGATTTACTTCTTATTTATTTAATAAATCATGTATTATTTAGTAAATCATACATTATTTAATAAACCAAGCATTATTTACTAAATAATAAGTAATTTAACAAATAATAAGCATTAAAAACTAAATCAAGAAAGTCATTTTTAATTCACTCTTTAGTTTTTTGCAGTAAGAGGTAGTAAGTCATCTTTAATAATTGAAACACTCTTAATGTATGGTGCCAGTCCTAATGTTATTGCTATTACTAATGAAACTCCATTGGATGTAGCTACTGGTATTAGTAAGACATTTGAAATGGACGCTATTAGTGAGCTATTAATCAGACATGGAAGCAAGACAACATTACAATCACAGAGAAGAAACAAACCAAATCCAGAGTCATCATTTCTAATATCTGATGAACTACAAACAACACTTACATCATTACAAACAACAAGTATAACATCTCTTATTAATTCATCTACTTAAACAAACAGTGCTTACACATTTAGAGATATCAGTGTACAACAAGATAACAAGAAAGATGCAAGTGAAGTACATACTATTAATATTAATTATTTAGTAGTTATCATATACTGACATGTTCTATATTACGTTTATTGAATTTTAAATCTAACCTCAGGCCAAATGCATAATTAAACTTTTAATGTTTACGGTTTATGGCAATAGGAATCAGTGCTACTTTTAAGTTGTTCCATTAGGCTTCTGAAATTTACTCATTGGCAGGTTTATACCACACATACAAATGTAAAATATTCCATAATATGCATGGCTGTTCAAATTAATTGTGTAATGGCCACATAATGACTCATCAGTAAATTACATTAAATAAAACTAAGGATTAATTTCAGAAGGCACAATGACAACATTTAATGAAACAATCTACACTTTAATTAGTATAAATTAACTGTATTACAAAAATCAATTATATAACTGTTTTCAATACATCAGTATTAACATAAACTTTGTATGTTACATGTTATTATTAGCATTACATTCACAAACTATATTGTTGACTTAAACAGTATATTCAGTTTTAGTCTGTGGACTCATCTGATAGTCCCATTTCCTTCCTGTACTCAACTTCCTGTTCAATATATCTCTCATAATGTTCCTCAGCTATCAAATGTATGTTGACTTCGTTCTCTCTCACTCGTAACTTGTAACGTTTAGCTAATACCAGGAACATTATCATTATGATAAGAAAAACCACACTCTTAAATACATAATAGTAGAGATTTTGACAGATTACATCACTTTCACATTTAAAAGAATACTTTCCACTGATGTTAATAGCATAACCCAGTCCATATGCTGCAAACCACAATCCAATCATAAGACCTCTCATTTCAAGTGGAGACTGAGCTATTGTGAACTCCAAAGATGTTGGAACAATCAAAGCTAATGATAATCCAAACAAAAATTGAGGAATGACAATAGCTTTGTATGAGTTTGTATTCATAGGAAAGTGTTCTTTGCAAGCTATCATAATAACATAGTAAAGCAGAGTGAATAAAGAAAAAAACATTCCCAGACCAATTCTCTTAAGCATACTAGGAATGTACTTATAGAAATATGGATATATGATCCACTGATACAGTAGTATATAAATTGAATAAATAACAAAGTTTAGTAATTTTGTGAGTACAAACCAAGAGATCAACTGAATATTTTTATTCTGTGAATCTGATATCTCCCATCTTATTTCCCACACACAACATAAGCCAACTATACAAATCAATAATGGTGACAACCGCAAAAATGTTTTGACATTCTCTACCTGCTCCTCCAAGAAAGGTCCACCATATTTTTCCTTACCCAAGTCTAATCGTGAAGGGTAGTCCTCCTCCCAGTAGGTTAAGGCACTACGATTTCTAGGATACTTGTTCTTCCTTGCATAGTTAAGTACATTAGCAATCAGTTTGACAGGATTGATATTGTGAGGTGTAGTATCTAGCCAATGTTTGAAGAGAAGGTTACTTACTATGACACTAGATACAGCCACTCCTGATACAACATAGGACACAATGATAAATTGTTCAATTAAACATTGGGCAATTTGTGCAGTAATATACACTACAGGTACAGTCAGTAGGTGCCAATGAATAATAGCACTTAGTTCATCTGCTGAAGATCCTACTGATTGATCAATATTGAATTGGACAATATTAGAACGAACACTAGAGTAACCAATTACTTGAAGGATGTAACCAGCACTAAATAGTGTTATAAAAACTGGGAACAAGTCTAAAGATGTCTTTACAATAACAGCTAAGCCACCAAGTATCCATGATGCAAATACAAAATACACACCAGTAATGATGGTCTTATATCTACCTGTCTTTACATCAGCAAGTAGACCAAAGACAGGGAATGACAAAAATATTAGACAATACCCTATTTTTAAGAAAATATTGTGATGTTTAATATGACTGTCAAAGTAGCTTGCAGCAAAGTTTCGAATCATTACAAAATTAGCATATATTAAGCCTTCCCAGAGAATAACTAACAAGACACCACGAGAAGTAAGACATCGAATCTTTCTCTTAAAACTAGACATCTTCTTAATACTTCATCTACTAAAGGATATCATATAAAGTTCACAAAAATAACATAACCAGATGTTGTTTTCAAATTCCAATATTTCAGTGCATATAAAGTAATGGTGTGTTAGTTTTTGTTTTTTACATTTACTTAGTTATAGTTAGTTTTAGCCTCTTTACGATTACTATTAGTTAGTTCTAGTTAGTTTTTAGTACTTTATAGTTAGTTTTAGTTTTGCTTCTAGGGAAATAGCTCTAGTTAGTTCTAGTTAGCTATTCCATTATTAAGTATATTAGTTATTACATGTGATTTTAGTTAATGTAGATATGTATTGGATGATATGTTAATAAAAATGTTTAGACAGATGTACAAAAGTAGGTATTGCTCAATGTTTTCTATCATCAATACATTCAAGTTCAAGACTTCATGCATTATGGGAATACTTTTTATAATACAACATTTTACTCCTAAAGTGAAACATATATATCCATCATTCAAAATTGTTTATTGAAATAGTAACCATATACTTAAACATTAAGAGCATTAAAAGCATGACAATGAGTCCTACAACTATTGAAAGTTAGCATAGTGACTATAATTTGATTATGCAGAAGTGATAGACACACATGATATGGAAGATAATGTGAAAGAGACAACGAGTTACAGTATTAAACCATAGCATATTTACTATATCTATCCAAAATTTATTGAGATTGTTAACATGACATAACAGACTGTCTATCCTCACAATACAGCAACAATGATAACATAGAAAGATGATGGAACTGGACAAACAAGTTATGACTTCCATTCAAAAAACAACAGAGTCAGATATAACATGGATCATTAATCTATATGCATTATGTAAACCTGGAGAATATGGATTTGTAAAAAATATCACCCTCAGTCACACAGCTTTTAGATGACATCTTTTATTATGGAGGCCCAACGGGACTATTTGAACCTCAGGCCACATGCATAATTTAACATTTAATACTTATAGGCTTGGGATCAGTGCTAATCTCAAATTATCCCACTAGGCTTCCATGTTTTGCAGATTTCCTCATTGAAAGCCTGTTTATGTGAACCATGATAAACATACATACATATATATGTGTGTGTATATATATAACACATATAGACTACATACATACACATGTATATGTATACATTGGAAATATTATGCATGAAGTATTATTACTTTGTGTAAAAATGTATCATAAAATTAACTGTATAATGCACACATGATGATTCATCAGTAAACATAATGAATAAAGTTATGAATAAATTTATAACACAATAGCAACATTTAATAAAACATCCACTAAAACAAGTTAATTGACTTATCTTAGTGGTGTGAATTAACTGTATTACATAAATCAATTGTATACATAACTGTTTTCAAAACATCGGTATTAACATAAACTTTGTATGTTACATGTTATTATTAGTATTACATTCACTAACTATACTGTTGACTTAAACAGTATATTCAGTTTCAGTCTGTGGACTCATCTGATAGTCCCATTTCCTTCCTGTACTCAACTTCCTGTTCAATATATTTGTCATAATGTTCCTCAGCTATCAAATATATGTTGACTTCGTTCTCTCTCACTCGTAACTTGTAACGTTTAGCTAATACCAGGAACACTATCATTATGATAAGAAAAACCACACTCTTAAAAATGTAATAGTAGAGATTTTGACAGATTACATCAATTTCACATTTAAAAGAATACTTTCCACTGATGTTAATAGCATAACCCAGTGCATATGCTGCAAACCAGAACCCAATCATAAGACCTCTTATTTCAAGTGGAGACTGAGCTATTGTGAACTCCAAAGATGCTGGAACAATTAAAGCTAATGATAATCCAAACAAAATTTGAGGAATGACAATAGCTTTATAAGAGTTTGTATCCAAAGGAAAATGCTCTTTGCAAGCTATCATAATAACATAGTAAAGCAGAGTGAATAAAGCAAAGCACATTCCCAGACCAATTCTCTTAAGCATACTAGGAATGTACTTATAGAAATAAGGATATATGATCCACTGATAGAGCAGAATATAAATTGAATAAATAGTAAAATTTAGAGAATCAGTAAGTACAAACAAAGAAATCAATTGCATTTCTTTACTCTGTGAATCTGATATCTCCCATCTTATTTCCCACACACAACATAACCCAACTATACAAATCAATAATGGTGACAACCGCAAAAATGTCTTGACATCCTCTACCTGCTCCTCCAAAAAAGGTCCACCATATTTCTCCTTACCCAAGTCTAATCGTGAAGGGTAGTCCTCCTCCCAGTAGGTTAAGGCACTACGATTTCTAGGATACTTATTCTTCCTTGCATAGTTAAGTACATTAGCAATCAGTTTGACAGGATTGATATTGTGAGGTGTAGTATCTAGCCAATGTTTGAAGAGAAGGTTACTTACTATGACACTAGATACAGCCACTCCTGATACAATGTAGGACACAATGATAAATTGTTTAATTAAACATTGGACAATTTGTGCAGTAATATACACTATAGGTACAGTCAGTAGGTGCCAATGAATAATAGCACTTAGTTCATCTGCTGAAGATCCTACTGATTGACCAATATTGAATTGGACAATATTAGAACGAACACTAGAGTAACCAATTGCTTGAAGGATGTAACCAGCACTAAATAGTGTTATAAAAACTGGGAACAAGTCTAAAGATGTCTTTACAATGACAGCTAAGCCACTAAGTATCCATGATGCAAATACAAAATACACACCAGTAATGATAGTCTTATATCTACCTGTCTTTACATCAGCAAGTAGACCAAAGAGAGGGAATGACAAAAATATTAGACAATACCCTATTTTTAAGGAAATATCATTATGTTTAATACGACTGTCAAAGTAGCTTGCAGCAAAATTACGAATCATTACAAAATTAGCATATATTAAGCCTTCCCAGAGAATAACTAACAGTATACCACGAGAAGTAAGGCATTGGATGTTTCTCTTAAAACTTGACATCTTAATACTTTATCTTCTAAATGAGATTATATGAAGCTCACAAATATAACATAGTCAAGTGTTGTTTTCGAATTGCAAGCCTCTTTCAACAATATACATAGCAGCTAGTCTTATTGCATTGCTTGTTATAATAAACACAACTGTTTACTCCCAAACTGAAACATAAGCATAAATTATTCTAAACTGTCTATTGAAATAGTAAATATATGCTAGTATATTGAAAAAACATAATCTATTACGATAAGACTATTGATAGTTAGCATATTGACTATAATTTGATAATGTATAAGTGTTGAACTCAGTATACACACAACATTATAGAACAAAGGTTACAAGAAACAAAGAGTAACCAACTACTTGAAGGATGTAACTAGAGCCTCAGAATTAAACCACAGCATTGGTCCCTCTCAAAAGGAATGGGTTATTCCCTACACTTACTTTACTATACTTATTCAAAATTCATTGAGCTTGTTAACATCACAGCAAGATATAAAAGACAGTATATCCTCACAATACAGTAACAATAACAATAAGATGGGATTGGAAAAACAAGTTATGAAGTACATTCAAAAAACAACAGAATTAGATGCTTTGTACTTTAATAATACTATTAAACAGAGTCTGCTATAATACCATAATACTGTACACACTTCTATAGATCTTTACTAACATAGAGTTTATTCAATCATCTATAGCAATTGAATAGCTTTGAAATTATAGTTTCAGTTTGAAATCCCATAATGAAAACAAATGCTTTGATAGAATAAAGATCAACAAAACATTTGTAAATAAGATTAATATATGATACCCACAATCAAAACAAAAATTACTTATTATTCACAAAGTAGATTATACCTTGTGTTACTTTTTACCAACACGTATTAAGTAGCTATGACAAGATTAAAGATGATAGCAATGTACAGTTTGCTACTGTTACTATTGTTACAACAAGGACATGGTGGACATGGAAGTGTACCAAACAACAGACCTAGTAAAGGTTAGTTATGCTACTATCAATAGACATGGATGCCCACTGCTATTTATTGGTAAGCAGGTGTCCAACTGTATATGGCCTATGAGTTGAAAATTATATCAAACTATTCAATGATAAATGGCAGTCAGTTCTATGATGTTGATATAAATAAAAATGGTATTAATGATGCCTTGTGGTGCCAGAGTGCTAATAATAGCTCTGACATTGGATGGTGGTTTTATCCAAATGGTACTCAAGTGCTTCCAGGAAAACTTGGTGATACTTCTGCACCAAAACCTGTATATTCTAATAGATCAGTGGGTCAGATAGCACTAGCTAGAAGAGATGGACTATCTAAGAATGAGGGATTATATATTTGTCTTATTCCTGATGAAAATGGGGTAAACCAGACATTAGTGGTTGGTGCATATACTGATTCAAACTATACAAATAATGGTTAGTGAATTAAGCAAACTCATAATTTTGATTATTTTAACATTGTAGATGGTCCGGATGCAGATTCTTCAATGAAATTCACATTGATTTCTGCAAGAGATTCTAATCCTCCTGTATTTACTCTTACCTTTAATGTTACAGATGGACCTCCTACTGATGTCACTTGTGTGGTTAACCTCAATTCAATTAATTATGATCTCTCTCGTTCAGTGTTAAATGGACCAGGATCTATTACACAGGTGACAGTAACAGTGAGGATGAGACAAACTGGTACCTACCAGTGTACTGTCTCTAATGCCAGAGTTGATGCTGGTACCATCTATAGTGTAACTCCTATGAATAGCACTTCAACACTGTTTATACAAGGTTAGCTTAGGAGTTGTGAATGTGATGCAGTTTTTCTAATTTTTTTCCAGTTACAAATGCCTCTACAAATCTCTCTGCCACAAGATTAAACACAGGTCTTACTCATGTAAAACTTTCTTGGTCAAGTATGTCAGAAAACAATGAATTTGAAATATTCTATAATCTTTATGACACTCAAACTATTAAGAGTGCAGGAACTACTACTAATACCCAATTTAATATAACATCTGGATTATTTTTTAATCAAACCTACAAGTTCTTTATAGTAGCATATGACAATGGAGATATTGTGACACTACCTAGTGAGCGAAGCAATGCTACAATTCTATCATTGAGTAAGTGCTGCATTATAGTCATATAAATTTCTAAAATCTATAATTTTCAGCTAATCCCTCTGTTCACAACTTCACAGCTATCACAACAATTTTTGGTATAGAAATATTGTGGATTCCACCATCTTTTTTGCCAACCACTTATGAAGTTTCCTATCAATGTCATAGGCAGTGTGAAGGAACAACACTTACTCTCTCAATGAAAACATCAAATCCATATTACAACTTAACAAATATTAATCCTGGTAGTTACTGCAATATTACTATATATGGTCTGTATGGTAATGACAGTGTAAATCTTACTTCTGAAAGTATGATTACTCCTTCAATTGGTAAATTACTATATCATAAAAATTCTACATATTTTCATTATTATTTTATTACACAGCACCTACCTCATCTGTCAGTAATGTTATAATCTCATCAATAGAGGCGAGATCAATGAGAGTATCATGGCATGACATCCTTTGCTCAGGACAGAATGGACCCATCATTGGTTACTTGCTCCAATACAATAACTCAACATTCAGTGAGACTGTTAACATCACTGGAGAAGAAAACAGAGAGTATATGCTTACACAACTCACACCATACACTAACTACACAATAACAATAACAGCATACAATGATGGTGGGACTGGACCAACAAGTCATGAAGTAATACAACAGACACTTGAATCAGGTATATGTTAGTTAAAATGACTCTTTGATTATGTAAATAAACAGAACCTGGAGTAGTCACTGATTTTATGCCAAATTGTACAAGTATATTTACTATTACTATTGCATGGAAAGAACCCACAGAACCCAATGGGATCATTACAACATATGAGATATACTATGAAACATCTAATGGCCTTCACAAATATATAAATACCAACAAAACCCACTACATCATAGAGGACTTATTACCTCATACTAACTATACCATTGGAGTTAGAGCATATACTATAACAGGCCCAGGAGAATGGAGTAATATATCTACTACTACCAGTAACATACGTAAGAACCAATCTTTAATAACCATATTTAAATTGTGTCTTTTTTTTAGCAACTGTATCATACTTCATTGTTGCCAAGTTAAATGACACTGCAGTACATATTATATGGCAAGCTGTTAATATTTCAGGCATAAATCATTCCTACATTCTCTATTATTCAAATCAAAATGGTACATGCTGGAGTTCTTTTTCAGAAACTACTAGCAACATTGTCATTAGTGGACTAGACCCTGTCTTAAAGTATAAGTTTAGATTAGCAATGATTATATTACTCTGTGGAATAGAGTATGAAAGAGAAAGAGTAGATGCTACTTTAATAGGTACATTGTGTCAATAATGCATTACTTGTTATTCAATACATATTGAAAATTGTATAGGACAAATGTCACAACCACCAATTATAAGTGCTTGTTCAGGGCAAACGCAACAACCAACAATTAACTCAACCTCAGCATTGTCTTTTGATGATATATTAATATTTGTACTAGCTGGTGCATTGGGAATAAGTCTCATAGTTATAGCAGTATTAATACTGGTCTTATGTGTCTTACTGAAGAAGAGGAAATCAAAGTAGGTCACAGAGAGGTACTTAGTCTTGATTTGAGAATTTACAATTATGATATTTTTGGTATTTCTATTTATGCAGCAATAATATCAATATTTCACGTCTTTCTCCTGTTGAAGAATTCAATCTAAAACTACCTGAAGATACTAGCAATAAGCAGGAAGTATATTATGTGTCTGTTCCTGATATCGAACCCAAAATAGAAAACGAGCATTTTTATGACACTGTTGATGAACAAGAATACACTACCATGAAATAGCTTGATAGATTGAGTGTTACTATTAATAGATTAGTGAGTGTTATAATACAACTGTTAATGACTTAGTGATTGAGTGTTACTATTAATAGATTAGTGCATAGATGATGTATGTGTTCTATAAACACAAAAATTAATGAACTAATGATTGAGTGTTACTATTAATAGATTGTATTTTTACGTTATGTATTCTTGACCTGCTGATTGAGTGTTACTATTAATAGATTATGTATTCTATAAACAAAGTGTCTAGGTAGCTGCTAGCTATAAATTAATGTGAATTTAATATAACAAGGTTCTGAAGTTCAAGGTTAGGGTCTAGAGATTAATATTAAATTCAAATTATATTCTAAGCTGAACTAGACTGCCCAGACACAATGTCAGCTCTATAAAATGCAGCATACTGACACAATGGACTTCAAAGACCTCCCACAAGAGATTCGTTTATCTAGTTGAAATCTAATATGTAACTTTGTGGTGAAGATTAAAATAATGAAGATATCGAGTGATTGGTAAGTATTCATGTATTGTTCATCAGATGATTTACTCTGTTTGAACAAAAATATATCAGTATTCTACAACTTACTGAGCTCTCAGGCAGTAAGAATCTTCAATGAATTCTCCAGATAAACAAACAGAAGAGAATATGAACATTTAAAATTAAAATTATTATATTGTTGAGTGTTACTATTAATAGATTACTTAGTATACGGAGGTATACGTACTTCATAAATACAACAATTTGTGATGAACTGATGATGTAATATATACTATTGCATCAAAGTTTCGTAAAACACATGGTTATAAATTAAGTGCTTTTAAACAGCTGATATCAGCGCAATCCTGATTGATTAGTGAGCAATAGGAGAGACAACAGACTGATCTATAAAGATACCACAAGAACAAGATGGCCGTGAGAGTCCAATTCGAAGGAAACAATGAAGTTGGAGTATTTTCCACGTTAACAAATACTTACTGTTTGGTAGCCATTGGTGGCTCTCAAAACTTTTACAGGTAGGATAAGAGTTATCTGTGCTCGTGCCTTTACTATTAATCGATAGTGTTTTTGAAGGAGAATTGTCAGAAGCAATACCTGTTGTTCACGCATCTATTGCAGGATGTCGAATTGTTGGACGTCTCTGTGTTGGTAAGGTCACTAGATATCTCTACTATAGGACATGTATAGTTACCTCACAATGTGTCTATTGAACTGAAGAATGAGAGTAAATAACTATTGGTTCCATTAATGAAACAAACTTATCATTGAAGCTAGAATGGCAAATAAAATATAAAATACTTTATACTATAATAATAACTACACATTGAACTTAATAACTAGAGTAGGACTCAAAGACTTGACAGACTAGTTGTGTGATATTTTAGTTTAATTTACTGAATATTTAACTCTTTACTATCTAGGTAATCGTCATGGTCTACTTGTTCCTAATACAACAACAGATCAGGTACACTATACCAATATTAGGATAATATAGTAGTATTTGATGGTATTGTCTTTAGGAATTACAGCATTTACGTAATGCTTTACCTAATGAAGTCAAGATACAAAGAGTGGAAGAGAGATTGTCTGCTTTGGGTAATGTAATATCATGTAATGATTATGTGGCTCTAGTACATCCTGATCTGGATAGAGTGAGTAATGGATGGATGGTCAAAGAAATAGATGGACAGATAGATGTTTAAATGGATGGATCGATGAATAGCTGGATGGAGTGGTTGATAAAATGGATGTTAGTTTAGTTGATAGGTATCGTAAGAGATCACATATTCCCTTTGCTGTAGGAGACAGAGGAAATATTAGCAGATACTCTTCAAGTGGAGGTGTTTCGTCAGACTGTAGCAGGAAATGTGTTAGTAGGAACATATTGTAGCTTTAGTAATAGAGGAGGACTGGTATGTACCATCAACACACCAATACATATGTATCACTAACACACCAATACATATGTATCATTAACCACTATGTATACATGTACATATACCACTATATGTAGATGTACCATTAACCACTACACATAATATATCCCAATATGTACATGTACCAGTTATGTTGGTCCCATGCTGTATTGTGTATTAGGTTCATCCAAAGACTAAGATTCAAGATCAGGATGAATTATCATCACTTCTTCAAGTCCCATTAGTGGTGAGTATACCCCTAGTATTAGTAAACATAAAAGATGTGACCACACCCAAACTCCACTCTATTCTAATTAATACACACTAGTTGAACTCAAATTGTTTATATTTACAAGTCAATAACTAAAAGTAGTACAATCTGTTTTATTCATATTCAATTATGTCATACCTTCTATGTAACTAATACTGCACTAACATATCTTTCTGTATAGGCTGGTACTATAAATCGTGGCAGTGATGTTATAGGAGCTGGTATGGTAGTTAATGATTGGAGTGCATTTTGTGGTCTAGATACTACAAGTACTGAACTATCTGTAATAGAAAGTGTCTTCAAACTTGGTGACCAACAGCCATCGGCCATTGTCTCCGACATGAGAGAATCTTTAGTTGAAACGTGAGCACTACCAGTACATATAGTTAATGCAGTAACAAGTACATGTAAATTATATTGAATAACACTTACTCCCACTGTGAGAGAACATAGTCCCTGCAATAAGACATGGCTATTATGATGTTGTCATAACTGGTTATTTTATTTTATAGGGTAGCTTAGCAGTGATGTATCATTATCAGTAATAAATCAAGTGTTTCTCTCTTCTTTACACCCGTACTTACAAGATGTTCATATCTATTTGATTTTAGTCAGACTATCCTTTTTTTCTAAAATAAATTATTTATATTGCACAAAATGGTTAAGTCTTTGTTAAAAAAATGTTCCCATAAAATTTAAATTTTAAGATTTTTCTATGAAAATTGATTTTATATAGCCGGTATTCAGTCAAAGTAATCTTCAATATCAATACCAGGATCTAACAAGGACTCACCATATCTAGTAAGATCCATTTGATTTAGAATAAGATTCTCAAATGTTTCCTATAAAACATCATGATAATCTCTAAACAGTAGAATCTCTCAATACAGTTAATAACATTGTCTTAGGTCTTTATAATTTAGTCAGTAAAATTTATAGCCAAAGTGTGTATATTTAACTGTGAACAGTTCTATTGTGATAGGTCATTACAAATTAGCAAATTTTAGGGAGTGGTCAATATAAAAATGGAGGATCTCTCATAATGTTACTATTAATAGGATCACAGTCATCCATCTATTTTTAGACTTTAGAATAGTAATGATGTAATCTTACAGGTTAGTATGCCTAAAAATAGCACACATGTATGGACACACACACACATACAATTTCCAATAAAATAACAATGATCATTACCTCAAGGTCTGTGTCTCCAATAAGTATAGCTCCTATCATCCTACCATGTTGTAAGATCACTTTGATATATTCAACACCTATAACATTATAGAAAATAAATACACATTATATCTACAAATAAGTGAAACACAGATTGAATAGTACATGTAATTGACTTCACACAACTCACAATGTTTGCTCAAATGACTACCATTAGCAACAAAACATTCTCTCACTTAACACTAATCTATTATACTACATTTAGAGCGACAATTGTACATATACATGTACTAACAATGCTAGGACATATACCTTTTGTAACTCTTAATAATAGTTCATAGTCTTGTCCTAGTCCCTGAGCATTGTAACGTCCTAACAGTACTACCTGTACATGTACATGTATCGTGTAATTATGTGAGGGGGTGTTGCACCTTGTAACCAAAGAACTTTGTCACATGAGCAAATAACTCAAAACAGAAATCTAAAGAGACAGATTCACCAGCTTGAGAGAAGGGAACAAGGCATAAACGCCATTTAATTGAAATTCATTCTAACATACCTGTGTGTTCAGTCATACATTTAGCAGCGAATGCTCCTAATTGTCTTGCTTGACTCCATAATCTCATCTGTATTAGATGGAGTATTAAAAGGTTTGTTATAGAATAATAGAAATGGAATTACTTGGAACCATGTTCTTGATACATCAGGCCAGTTGACTGAACAGATATCACCAGCAGCATATATGTCAGGAACATTAGTTCTCATCTCTGTGTCCACTATCACACCACCATCTTCATCAGAGAAACAGAGCTAGGAGAGAGAGAGAGAGAGAGAGAGGGAGGGAGGGAGGGAGGGAGGGAGAGAGGGAGAGAGAGAGGGAGGGAGGGAGGGAGAGGGAGGGAGAGGGAGGGAGAGGGAGGGAGAGAGAGAGAGGGAGGGAGAGAGAGGGAGGGAGAGAGAGAGAGGAGGGAGAGAGAGAGAGAGAGAGAGAGAGAGAGAGAGAGAGAGAGAGAGAGAGAGAGAGAGAGAGAGAGAGAGAGAGAGAGAGAGAGAGAGAGAGAGAGAGAGAGAGAGAGAGAGAGAGAGAGAGAGAGAGAGAGAGAGAGAGAGAGAGAGAGAGAGAGAGAGAGAGAGAGAGAGAGAGAGAGAGAGAGAGAGAGAGAGAGAGAGAGAGAGAGAGAGAGAGAGAGAGAGAATGGAGTGAACACACACACATAATGTACTCACTTTATCTTTAAGATCCATAAGAGGTGTAGTGTTAGGTATTACACCAGTAGCTGATACTATAAAATCACATCCATACACTTTACCATTAGTCAGCTTAACATAGACAGGCCATGAATGTCTCTCCATTGAAATATCAGTAGTACTACTAGTACTTGGAGTAGCAATAGTGCTTGTTTCAATAGAAGGGTTTACTGAGGCAGGACTCACAGAGGTGGTGCTTGTTTCAATAGATGAGCTTATTGAGGTAGTACTCACAGGGGTGGTGCTTGTTTCCATTGAGGGGCTTGTTGAGATAGAGGTTGTACTTGTTTCAGTAGGAGGGTTTATTGAGGTAGTGGTGGTATTTTCTTGTGGTTTTAGTTCAGTTTCTGTTAATCCTTTAGAACACATCTCCTCAGGTGTTAATAATATATCAATCTCACAGTTATATTCTACATGTACATGTCTGTAATACTAGAAATGGAATATTGCAGTTAAATATTATCTCTTCTAAATCCATTCATCCATCTAGTGTGCCTGTCCATCCATTCATCTGTTAATTCATGTATCCATCTATACCATATCATTGTCATTCCCTCTAATAGCTAGACCTGAACTCCAGTCAGGTCCCAGTGCACTACCAAGTGGTCCTGTAATATCACTAGTGACCAGACCCATATCTTCTTCAGACCCAGACCCTATAAACCATTCAGTAAATTAATTAAAGTAATAATATCTCAATACCTATAGGGTCTAACATATATCTCATTCTTTTCAGAGGTTTAGTTTTTATCATTTCATCATCTCCACCTTCTCCTCCTCCCGCACAAAGTGGTGCGGTGTGATGTGGAGTGGTGAGGTGAGGAAGAAAAAACTTAGCAGCTCCTTCATCAAAGAAGGTATTACCAATACTGGAGTCTTTAATGGCCCAAATTACCTCACATCCACATAACTCATACCTACAAATGATATAGTAAATTACAATGTTCAATGTTACATGTATAAGTGAACCAAGTATAGATTACCTGACATACTTGCACACACACACACACACACACACACACACACACACACACACACACACACACACACACACACACACACACACACACACACACACACACACACACACACACACACACACACACACACACACACACACACACACACACACACACACACACACACACAGACACACACAGACACACACACGCACAGACACACACACACACATATATATATATATTATTATTATTATTATTATTATTATGACAGTAATCTTTTGGTTGTTGTATTATTATGAGGTATGCATAGTTGTTTTGATGTTATATGTGTACTGCATTAATGGAACTTATCTTAATATCATTTGGGTACAAATTAATTCTAATTAAAGGGGCATTTTTATTCTTTACAATTTAATCAATGCAAAATGGACATTAATATGATCTACATGTACTGCAGCAATGAAAGTTATTGACATCAAATTAATTTACTTGATTAAAGGGGCATCTTTACTCGTTACAAACGCAGAAGAGACATTAAATGAGGTATATCCATTGATAAAAAGGGAGGTTCACTCTAACATTAATTACTTACTTGTTAACTAAAGACTTACACAAGTTCAGTGGCAATTCCTCCATTACCAACTACAATAACACGACAAGCTGATTGCATTTTATATTGAAGTGTCTATACAAAATAGTATCATTATACACTATAATGATAGGGGCTACATCTGATTACTTTAACACTCTCTGTGTCTCGTATACCAATCACATAGGGGCAGTCCCTGGTAATTAACTAGCATAAGAGATAATGAGCATAAACACTAGATCAAACAGCAAGTTATACGCAAGATGAATGTTAGATAATAAACTTTCACATTTAAAAACAATGACTACATTTTCTTGTCCCCTCACAATATATGAGTCTCTTTGTATCAAACTCTTACTTTAGGAGAGGCACCCATACACAGACATAACTTATGATATGATAATGTCTCTCCAGTATTTAAGTGAACCAACTAATAGCGGCAAAGAAAAAGAGAGAAAAACATTAGAGTTTCATATAAAATAGTATCCTACAATAAGGGATTATAAGTGTGCATTTTATAAGTCATTATATCTGTAATACATACATGTTGTTCTGGGTCAATATATTCTAGTGTAGCTTGGAGTACAGTGACATTAGGACACATTTGTGTTAAATGACTAATGACTGTCTCCTCAACATCAAAGGACTCCAATGTACGAGATACCTATTGTAAAATAACAATATCACTTGATTATTAAAAATGATAACAGCTATTTACATAATTATAATAAATAGAGTATAAAACAATACAAGTACAAAATTAACTTTAAAATTGAATTTTAGTATATTTTTGTACCAAGTTAACAGAGTAGGTGAGAAAAACTTGTAGTTGTAGATGTAACTATTTTCATCCATTCAACTATTGTTTGTAATGGAAGAAGACTTTTATTCAAGAACCAGTCATGTAGTAAATGATTTAGCTATTTACAAATAGACATAATTTGGTCTAGTACACTATAATCATATACCACACCCACCTCACACAGCAGCACTGTAATAGACATATTGTGTAGAATAGTATTTACTGTATAATACTGCAAAAAGGAGATTTACCTTTTTAAAATTTGTAACAGCTTTGATCAATTTTGAAGCACTGACTAGAGTAATACTTGCTGAGGGATCTAGAGCAGATAGCTAATGAAATGAAAATACTTAAATCCAATTACATATTAATTAGTGACCTGTTCAGCACATGTTACTCCAGCTATTCCTCCACCAACTACTACATAATGAAGAGAAGAACCGCCACCTTCAGCCATCCAGAAAATGGGCGTGGTTTTATTCGAGTCACACCCACTTAAAATAAGGAGGTGTGATCGGTGAAGTGATTATGTCTTCTGGAGAACAAACCGACCAAGGAGGTGCCCAACAAAGCCAGGATCCTCCTCAGCAAACACCTGATGAGTTAGCTAAATTTGTGAGTTCTTTATTACTCGATAAACACATATCATAGAGTTATATTTTTACAGGTTGAAACATTACTTGGAGACATGGTGAGTATGTTGACATGTTATTTTGTGTTTTACTTGATTTTGTTGTATAGCAAAGTAAATTTCAACAAATGAGTGAGCAGATTATAGGAAGACATATCCTTTGTAATACATATGCTGTAATTACATGTAGTGGAATACCCTAAACCTCAAACCCTTGAAGGCTCATTAGAAATATGATTTACAGTACTTACCACAGTGACCTAGGATAGCTATCATTAGTAATCTAGACTAGTAAACATCAGTACTTACCACAGTGACTTAGGATAGCTACCATTAGTAAGCTCTAGACTAGTAAACATCAGTACTTACTACAGTGACCTAGGATAGCTACCATTAGTAAGTTCTAGAGTAAGCTATCTCTTATATCACATGACTTCCTTAACTGATCATGTGATTACTGGATGAAATGGGTCAAAGAGTTGATGATTTAGAGAAGAACATCTCTGACCTGATGCAACAAGTAGACTCAAAAGAGGATACATCATTAGGAGGTGGAGGTAGTGGACCTGCTCAAAAATGAGACAAAATTTATTTATGTTGAGGAACACAATTTTGTGATTTCCAAAATTTAAAAATGTAGCAAAAAATTAATTTCATTTCTAACAAAAATTACATTGTTGAGACAATGAGGTGATTCAATTAATTGTGAGAAGGGAAAGAGGTTATATACAGTGAGATACATCTGTGAGTACTTCAGTGTGCCTTTAAATGAGGATTCTTTGTTAGATAATTCCTACATTTGGTGGAAAAGACATTGTCAATAGATTTAGTTTTATAATTTTGACAGACATTTGAGTACTGGTCTCTAAATTGTTAAATATAATTGAATTAAAAATATTTAGTCAAATTAGATAAACTTAAAGATTACAGAGAAGTTTCTTTAGAGTTAGAGATTGATTTGTATAAGATTATATATATATATATATATATATATATATATATATATATATATATATACTACTTTAAAACTAACATCTGGTATATATTATACCTTCTAACTAACATCTAAATGGTTTACCTTTTAGCATTTTCCATTAATTGTTCTTTTCTTTGTTGTAATGATGGCAAATCAGATATAGCCTTTGGCTTTAGAGAGAAATGTTCTTGTGATTTATCATCCAATGATGAACTTGATGTCACAATCTCATTAGGAAACTCATTAATAGATAAATTTGGAGGATTATTTACATGACTGGGCTCACTGTCCATATTTTGTCTGTCTCCACGATGACGTAGTCCAGTATTTTGTACAGTAGTACTATCATTAGAAATTGTTTCTGATATAGTGTTATCATTAGGGGTAAGTTCTGTTAATAAAGTATTGTCATTAATTGTAGATGCATTATCTGGACCATTTTGGTACTGAGAGTGTGTTACCGATTGAAGTGTATGATCATTTTGTGTGGGTGGATGTTGGGCGGGGATTAGGATGGTACCAGATAAGATGTTATCGACTGTTTGTGGTACAGACCGTGTATTAGTTAAGTCCAAAGTTATTGCATGTAATGGTACATGAGGAAACATTGTATGGACTTGTTGGACCTTGACAATAGAGATAATATGGAGTAAAAGAATGAATTGATAACATGGTTTATACAAAGCTAATCAACTTATTAGAAAGCTCACAAGTAGGGAAAGTGTTTATTTCCAAAATAAAGATCTTTGTTTAATTACTCTGTATAATGAAGGGGTTCCATAGTATCAAAAAGCTTATAGGTTTAAGATTTAAGTGATAAGCACAAATGTCCCCTTGTGTAACAGTGGATATAACCCTCTAATTCAAGCAAGCATATTCTATAATCATTGAAAAAAATAGTCATATCCACTCCTAGTATATATATGTTAAATAAAAATTCTATTACAAATATTTGTGATAGTAGGTTTATACAATTTTTATTAAGTTTGATTACCCCTCTGTGGAACTCTTGACTGTTGCTAGCATTAGTAGATGCTGGTTGATGAACCTCAAGAGAGAAAGTAGGTAACCAACTGGCAATAGATGCTCCATTGAAATAAAGTAATGAATTCCTAAGAAAAGAACAAAATAAAATAATAAAATTAGTATTAAGACAAAGTTTATGAACACTACAGTAAATTGTATACATTTGTAATGTACCACGAATAGAACCTTAATAATAAGACTTTAAAATAATTTATAACAATTAATAAATAATTATTTTCCTTTATTTAAATAATGTTACAATCGCTAACCTACCTTCTATTGTTGGGTGTGGCTTCTTGTCTCTCAGTTCTACCTTGATTACTGGCACTTTCATGTAAAGATGAACTAAGTGACTGACGACATGTTGGACACACTGGGTCTTGTTCTAACCAGGAGCGTAGACAACCACTAGAGAAAACACGAAATATATAACATTAACTAGAACGTGATGTACTAATCTTCAAACCTATCTTAGTATTAGTACATTTATCTATAACTCTTTTATCTAGTGAGTGTATTCAACTAAGCTCATCTATCTTTCCATCCATCCTTTTGTCCACTTTATCTTACAAGTGAAAATTATGCCCACAAGGTAGTTGTCTAGCTGTGTTCATTTTCTCCCAACATATAGCACAGATCTCTTCTCCATCATTGAGTTGTTCTGGACCCATAAGCTCAAATCTATTCAAAATACAACAAATGTTTAACGTTTTGACAACCAATTAAACTAAACTAAACTTAATTTGCATGGATGCTCATTTAAGAGTCCTAATGTCTGCAATTCTGTATTTTTTACCTTTTTTCAAGGGTGTGTTTGACTATGACATAATTATGATGTCGTTTCATTTTTCTTTGTATTTCTTGATAGAGGAAACGTAATTTCATTAATAGAATAAGACTGGCTACACTAAGGAACATATTAGCCCAGAGCTATGAGAGAGAGAGAGAGAGAGAGAGAGAGAGAGAGAGAATCATTATAGAACACACATTACATACTAGCATATGAAGATGATGTAGAAAGTCAACACTCAGTGATGTCATCTCTAGCACAAACTCAGCATAGTAAGTATATGTATTTCTGTTCTCCCAGAGACCCTCATGATGCATATCCCATAAATGTATAATATATCTAACAATAGGAGAGCAGGAAGGATAGTAAATTAAGATACTCCAGCTTACCTGATGAGAGTATGTAAATTTAGAGTAAATAGTAGATAAACCTAATTAAAGAAAGAAGTCATATTTAGTCGAGTCATTTGCCTAACCACTTATCAACCTATCCATCCATCCGTCCGTCCATCCGTCCGTCCATCCATCCATCCATTTATCCATCCATTCATCCATCCATCTATCCATCCATCCATCCATCCATTCATGTTTACTTCAGAGAAAAGGAAAGCAAAGTGGTTGAATCCAAACTGCCATCCAACAATAGCACAGACCATGAAGAGACCAGCACAACATATTAATAGTCCAGATAAAAATACAATGATCTTAGCATGAGAAGAGGGTGGAGTCACAGGAGAGAAGGACAACTATAAAAAGAGAAGACTCATTCAACCATAATGATTTTATAAATTTTATTTTTCACAAACACCTTTATATTCACAAAATTTGTGATAATATTCTTCCTCAAAATTTCCCAGTATATGGTACTAATTTTAGTTACTACAACATTAACTCTTAAAAATTGTGTTAACATAATTATGACATAATTATGACATCAGAGGTAGCTTAGAAAACCACATCTAAGCATTATATATTAACACTACCAAATATTCAAGTACATTTACTTACATAGAGAAATCTGTCTTTACAAAGCTGAGATGTGAGTAGAAGACACCCAATGAGAGAGAACCATCCACACCAAACTAACATTTCCCTCATATCTTGAACATTCATCACTCCAAATAGAAAGATAAACTTATAAAAAACAAAGTTCCAAAATTTATCTTGCATATGCTAAAATAGAAACATGTTAAAGAAAATTATTTAGCATAACAAATAACTGACATTATATAAGCTAGTTAGTATACATAGCCAATTAATGTATTAAAAGAGATATTTAATGAACACTAAAGCATTTGAGAAAACATTTATGGCAAAATTTTAAGTTACTGTAGAAGTTAACTTAAGAATGTCCTTACTATTGTAACTAGCTTATGAAACACTCTAATACTAGCTATACTATGTCTGTATAAAGTAGTCCTATTATAAAATACATTATCTGTTCTTGTTAACACTTATTATGTGAACATTTCATAGCTTGAGTTGGTATATCAAATTAAGGAAATACAAGGTATTATCTTGAGCTGCTCTCAATGATACACTAATTAAAGGGGTTTACCCTTTTTTCATTGTTGTGATAAACACCAAATACAATTTTATGTAAAGCACTCATCAATTGAAAGTACAAACAACATCCAAAATTGACCATTGCCTATAAAAAAGAGAGAGAAATCATAAAATTATTAAAAAGAGCAAAGATTATTTTCTTTAAGATGTTAACTACAACAGGAAGCCACAACTATGGAATCTATTTAAATATATGTAGTATTATGTGAAAATTGAAGATCAAAAGGACAGTGTTAGATTTATATGAACAACACGAAATCTGACTACTCAATGTCTTGAGTTCTTGTACAAGGATTATCACGACTATCAATTCTCTGTTGAGCTAGTAACTTTGGTAGTAAGTATATAAATAATGATTAACAGTGAATTATCAATTACTAAATTACTACAGGTATATTTATATATAGTTCTCAGCATAGGTTTAGTGTTAGCAAAAGGACAAAGTAATTAATATCTAATATTTAAATAAATACACAACAAAGCTATTAGATATAGGACAAGTGTGCTGCAATGTTAGACTACTAAATAGCCATAAAACCTTAGAAGAACTCGGTCATAAAAAGTGTATTAATCTTGTTTTATAATCACAATAAACGAAGTCAACTGTTCAAGTATTATTTGACTCACTGTAGCACACCAGATGTCATCCCACAATGTATAAAAGAATCCTGTGGAAGCTGTGAGAGCATATGTAACTGCATAAAAGACTGCTAGTCCACTGAAGACAGTGTAGAGCTGGAGGCTAGGTAGAGGGAACTGATCCATTTTTGTTTAAGGATGGGTGTAATCAGACAGGTAGGTGTGGTGACAAGTGACCACACCTCTTCTTTGCGTCTTTATTTACGCTCGTATATCTCGTCCCCAGACGGCCACGCCCAGAACGAAAAGGCCTTTCAGTAACTACTACGCAGCATTGTTATTGTGATTGTTGTTTATTTATATACAAATATTCTTAGGTAGCCATTTGTACATTGTTCTCGCTTTAAGCATTACTACGCTGCCATCTGCTGAGTTCATTAATTATTTGCTTATTAGTTATAGTAGAAAATTAAGGAAAAAAACAAATTCAATAAAAAAAATAAATCAGGCCTATTTAGTTAGTAACCAAAGTGTTTTTATAGTTATTACAATTTTCATGCTGTAATTATAGTAACAATCTTTACTGTCATTAAGGAATTGAGAAGACATAAAACGATGAAACAGGACTTGTGTATTTGTTACAGTCTATACACATGTACATAACTTTGAAAATAAGTTGTCTTCTAATATGAACTAGAATGAGTATGTATATATATATGATGACATATCTAACAATACTTTCTTTATATGAATATAGGAAAACACATGTGCCACTCACATCTTTGCATTTAGATTGTGTTGTCTGATATACTGACAGTATCACTTCCTCAAGACCACATTGTCTGTAATAGATACTCTTATAAGAACTTGAATTGAATAATACACTAAACTATTATTGTTACTATACGACAATATCTTATTTCTTGAATTCATTAGCTTGCTCATTATTATTGTAAAAAATAATGGAAAAATAACTGAAATGAAAATAAATCAGGCCTATTTAGTTAGTAACCAAAAGGGTTTTCATTACTTTAATTACATTGTTTATGTTGTAGTCATAGTAACAGTCACTTTTACAAAGTTGATAATGTAGCTCTCAGCATCATCATAGCGATACACATCTAACCACAAATCACTTCGAGTTATATCAACAGTGGGATTATACCTGTCATACTCAACAGTAAAGAGGTGACCATCATCAATTGGAGTGCGGCATACTGCAAGTTTCTCCAGAGGCTTGATAGTGATACGGAAGTATCGTGGCCAATGTTGATTGGTTGCCTTTTCTTCGTTTGATCCAGCTAAACCATGGTTATTTAAGACATGACCAGGTGTTCCTTCAACACCAACATAGGGTCCCAAGGTTCTATATTCTGTTAAATCACGTAACTGGATTCCTATAGCATGATCATCACTTGCTACTGTCCACGAAAGTGGGTCTCTTCTAACAGGTGTTCCAGTGTATTCCAGTCCAACTTCATATGATACTTCAAGGTCTTCCAATCGAGCAAGTATTGGAATGGTTTGCATCTTAGCAATTGGAAATCGAAAAACACGCTCATAGTCAATACTGTCCTTTTTAATAAGGAGATGAGTGTCATCTTGTAGTTCATGGTCACAATTCCATTGCACATCGTTACTGTCATTAAGGAATCGAGCTGACAAAAAACGATCAAACAGGACTAATCTGTTAGCCATTGTCCATACAGATGCAAGTCTCTTGGCAAATAAGTTGTCTTCTAATATAAACTAGAATGAAAAAAATATATAAATACTGATGACATGTCTGACAATATATACTTTATTATAGACATGTCTTCAAGATTGACTGTCTGTACTACTAAAATTGTCTTACTTAAGTAGCAGCTTGTTACTTCTTTCAAATTAGGTACACAAATTAGAATTAGGTGTATTTTCAAACTGACAGAAAGCTCATTTATATACCACTAATGTTAGTTGGAATGACATCATATATATTATGCAATATATTTTCTATCACTAATCCTTATACACCTGGTATAGTGTCAAGACTTGTCATCATTAATACCTACTCCACCTACTAGTGTTAACATACACTTGATCAATCAAATCAGCCAATTAACATTGGCAGTGGCTATTTGTCAGGTAGAAGTGCACACTTTGTTGTAATAAGAGCATCTGTTACAGACTATGTGGTTTTTTGATGTATTGTGTAAGCAATTTTCTTACTATATCAGACACTACAATCTTTATTGGCAGTGGCTATTAGTCAGGGAGAAGTGCATACTTTGTTGTGTATTATAATACTGTTCCCCACCAAGCTAAATATTAATTATACACACCAAAAGTATTAACCTACTGACGGGCAAATGAACACTGTGATTAACATTTCCTTATTATAACACTCATTATATAATTGTCCTAGCTTAGCTGCATGTGCAAGTCCTTAAAAAAGTCTACTTAATTAAATAACAGCAAGTCTACATTCCCAGAAAGTTTATTCCTTCATAATTTTAAGGATACCAGCATCGATATCAGTGAAGACATATAAGTGACTTATATGTCATCACTGATATTGATGCTGGTATAGGGTTTAGGGTTTAGGGTTTAGGGTTTAGGGTTTAGGTATAATGCCTATATATATAGAATGTCATACTTTGCTACATATAGTTGCTTTTTAAGGCTTTAGGTAATGGAGATCAGTTTAATACATAAAGAAGTCCTCCCAGACCTATAGGCACTTCCTTAAAATTATAAAAAAATAAACTTTCTGGGAGTGTAGGTTTGCTGTTATTTAGTTAAGTAGACTTTTTGAAGGACTTGCACATACAGCTAAGCTAGGATAATACACCACTAATTTAATATTACAATGAAGCTTTATATGCACATATTATAATTATACATTTGAAACCAATTATAATGTAAAAATACCTGTATTCATTAATATCTGCTCCACCTTGTATAGTGTCAAAATAAACAATTTTGGATATTAGAATATTTCTATAATTATATTTTTATGACAAGACCATCTCCTTTAAATTATTTAATTATGATTCTTGTCTTTTATTCTTTTGATATTATATATAATAAATTGTTTAGTGTTATTTATTCTCCATCAATTCACTTACTACAAACTCTCAAAGTAAATGTTACTGATTTTATTTCAGTCCCAGGAGGAAAACACATGTGCCACTCATATCTTTGCATTTAGATTGTGTTGTTTGATATACTGACAGTATCACTTCCTCAAGACCACACTGTCTGTAATAGATGTTCTTATCAGAACTTGAATTGAATAATACACTAAACTATTATTGTTACTATACGACAATATCTTATTTCTTGAATTCATTAGCTTGCTCATTATTATTGTAAAAAATAAAGGAAAAATAACTGAAATGAAAATAAATCAGGCCTATTTAGTTAGCAACCAAAAGGGTTTTCATTACTTTAACTACAATGTTTATGCTGTAGTCACAGTAACAGTCACTTTTACAAAGTTGATAATGTAGCTCTCAGCATCATCATAGCGATACACATCTAACCACAAATCACTTCGAGTTATATCAACAGTGGGATTATACCTGTCATACTCAACAGTAAAGAGGTGACCATCATCAATTGGAGTGCGGCATACTGCAAGTTTCTCCAGGGGCTTGATAGTGATACGGAAGTATCGTGGCCAATGTTGATTGGTTGCCTTTTCTTCGTTTGATCCAGCTAAACCATGGTTATTTAAGACACGACCAGGTGTTCCTTCAACACCAACATAGGGTCCCAAGGTTCTATATTCTGTTAAATCACGTAACTGGATTCCTATAGCATGATCATCATTTGCTACTGTCCACGAAAGTGGGTCTCTTCTAACACGTGTTCCAGTGTATTCCAGTCCAACTTCAAGTGATACTTCAAGGTCTTCCAATCGACGAGTGGTTTGCTTCTTAGCAATTGGAAATCGAAAAACACGCTCATAGTCAATACTGTCCTTTTTAATAAGGAGATGAGTGTCATCTTGTAGTTCATGGTCACAATTCCATTGCACATCGTTACTGTCATTAAGAAATCGAGCTGACAAAAAACGATCAAACAGGACTTGTCTGTTAGCCATTGTCCATACAGATGCAAGTCACTTTGCAAATAAGTTGTCTTCTAATATAAACTAGAATGAAAAAAATATATAAATATTGATGACATGTCTGACAATATATACTTTATTATAGACATGTCTTCAAGACTGACTGTCTGTACTACTAAATTGTCTTACTTAAGTAGCAGCTTGTTACTTCTTTCAAATTAGACACACAAATTAGAATTAGGTGTATTTTCAAACTGACAGAAAGCTCTTTTATATACCACTAATGTTAGTTGGAATGACATCATATATATTATGCAATATATTTTCTATCACTAATCCTTATACACCTAGTATAGTGTCAACACTTGTCATCATTAATACCTACTCCACCTAGTAGTGTTAACATACACTTGATCAATCAAATCAGCCAATTAACATTGGCAGTGGCTATTTGTCAGGCAGAAGTGCACACTTTGTTGTAATAAGAGCATCTGTTACAGACTGTGTGGGTTTTTGATGTATTGAGTAAGCAATTTTCTTATTATATCAGACACTACAATCTTTATTGACAGAAAGTTCATTTATATACAACTAATGTTAGTTGGAATGACATCATACACATTATATCTTCATTCTAACATCTATTTTCTATCACTAATCCTCATACACCTGGTATAGTGTCAACACTTGTCATCATTAATACCTACTCCACCTAGTAGTGTTAACATAAACTTGATCAATCAAATCAGCCAATTAATATCGGCAGTGGCTATTTTTCAGGGAGAAGCGCACACCTTGTTGTGTATTATGATACTGATCCCCACCAAGCTAAACATTAATTATACACAACAAACGTATTAACCTACTGATGGATAAATGAACATTGTGATTAACATTTTCTTATTATGACACTTATGTGTCATCATTGATATCAATGCTGGTATAGTGTCAATATGCATGAGATTAATCGTGATATTATACTAAAGTAATAGCAATTAATGCTTATTTCACAATTGGAATAAGAAATAATGTACTAGTGAGCAAAGTAATTATTGCTCTATGGCTGTCATTTGGCAAAGCAGAAAATTTAAAGGCTAGATATAATACTGTTGAGTTTATTATATATAGCATTATAAACAAACTTTACATGCATGTAATATTGTGTATACTAACATAATGATCAACGTATCTATAATATGTATTGTTGGTACATAGGCTATCAGTAATTATAATGTATATCCTCACTCTAATGTTTAGTTGTCATCATTAATGCCTACTCCACCAGTAGTATATTGACATTACTATAAATCTTGTAATTACTGATAACCTCTGTACCAATAATATATATTATTTAGTTACTGAGTAGTCAATAATGACATATAGGTGGAAATATCTAGTACTTTATTAAGACAAGAGGAAGTGTTGACACTAAAACAGGTGTATGAGGACTAATGATAAAAAATAGGTGTTAGAATTAAGACATATTGCACAATATATATGATGTCATTCCAACTAACATTAGTTGTATATGATTACATTTATGATATCACAACACCATAGCCATTTCTACATACACTCAATTAATATTGTATAGTTGATATAATAATTATGTATTGTTTAATAATTTAATACTAATAAACTGGTAATTATAAAGATTTGTGTATATGAGTTCTAACCTTATAATAAATGTTTATTGTAAAAATTGTAATTTTTATTAATTACAATTTAAAACAGATACTAATTGTACTGTAATCAAGTAGAGGAAGTGACTAGTGAGATGCAGTCAACAAGATTCAAAATTGTTTGGAGGGTCAATCATTAGTTTTACTAACAGTAGGATATCTTGGGCTTTGACTGAGAGAGCAGCTTCAGTTATCAGTCTGGACTTATAGTCTAAGTCTACAAAGACCAAAATTTGGTGGTTCAACACTGAAGTCTTTTAGCTTTATTGTGTCTTGAGTTAAGTGAGGCCACTGTATTGGTGAGCAGTAGATTTTCTAACACTTGACCAAGGTTAGGTACACCAATTTCTTATGTTACTACTAAATGGAACAACATGTCTGATTAAAATAAGGGAAATATATTCCTTAGATATTACAGATAAAATGGAGAGATTAATAATTAAGACAGATGTCCATAATATTGTCATAACTGTCAGTTGTAGCTTTTTAATTGTGTTCATTATCTTTTTGACACTTCAAAGTATTCCACTGATATTAACCTTATATTAGTGGAAATTCAATGACAAAGATATGATGGAACACTGTAACAGTCACTGGTCACTGATCTTTCTTTTACTGTTGTATACAATCAAGTCAAGTAAGTCCAGAAATAATGTTAATAGAATTATAACATTTAATATATGTAGGCTATACTGAGCCTGCTGTCTGTACAGAGAGGTTCATGGACTTTGACTTGATTAAATATAGAGCAAAGACAATAGGCATCAGCAAAAAGGGATATAATTTAGATAATAAAATCAGACTCCTCACAGAATATCAGTTTAACTGTTCATCAACAACTATTACCAGTGTTATTGTGGGAGGTAACCTTAGGATACCAAATAATAATCGGCAGTTATTTCCTAGTGTTCAAATATGGACACCTTCACCTAATCGACCTAATGAATATTATCTTCTTCCAGGCAGTAATAAAATTATATACTACTCAACTAATAATCTCAGTACTAATGGAGTGTTTGAATATCCTCTGGATCCACCCATACCAGTACAAAATGGAGATATATTAGCTATATCACAACCTCCTCAAGAGAACAGTATTTTTAGAGTTTATTACATACAAGGTGGTATTAATTTTGAAAGTTATGTACACCCAAATATTCTACAAGATATTCAATTATCTAGTAGTCCAATTACTAGTGATTTGGTATTAGTCTATCCTATAACTAGTGAGTTATATCATATATACTAAACTATTTTGATCTGTTATGTCATTAGATGGATCTTGTGTTAGTAGTTCAATAAATGCTACAGTCATCAAGGAGAATGCTCTACTGATACATGAAGTTAGACAGGCAGGAGAAAGAAGACAGTATATATATCCAGAGATGAAGTTCTCATGTAATGGTAGTGTTACAAAATGGATCTATGGAGCTATAGATCAAAACAGATCTACAGGAGACTTACCTGAACTCCAAATATGGCGTCAAACTGGTCCTAATAGTTACAATAAACAAGGATCTAGTTTAGTTACTGCTAATATATCAATAGCTCCTAATGTCTATGAGTATTATCCTGTGACACCACTGGAGTTTCAAGAGGGAGATATATTAGGTCTTCATGTATGTGATAACAATAATAGTCAACTATGTCTGTATGAACAAAAAGAGAGTGGACCGCTTAATTTACTTATTGATAATGAAGTAAATTCATTACCTTCTTCAACAATAAATGGCATACTTACAACAGATGAGGCAAATAATTTTCCTCTAGTCACAGTGATAATAAGTATGTTAATATAATGTGTAATACTATTTTCACTTCTTATAAATATAGGTATTAGTACAGAGATAGTATCAACAACCATCTCTTCTACTACAGACATCAGTAGTATGGCTACAACAGGTGTGTGTTTATATTGTCCAATATAATTACTGTTAACACTTTGTATAATTAAAATTAGAATAAACAGATCAGTATATTGTTAATAGTTATAATAAACAATAGTCTAGTTTAGTTACTACTAATATATTAATAATTACTAATGTCTGTGAATATTATCCTGTGACTCTATTGAAGTTCCAAGTGGAATATATATATTGTATTAATTTTCCACTAAATTAGTCTAGTCAACTATGTTTATAAGAACAAAGAGAGTGTGGGCTTCTGAATTTATGTATAAATGTTAATATAGATTTCCCTACTCCTTCAACAGTATTGGTTACTTCAGACCTTACAACAAAGACATCTAACAATGTTCCTTTAGTAACACTCTTGATAAGTAAGTATTATATATTATCAGTTATTTATTATTATTATTACATAGGTACTAGTAATCCTATGACATCACTTCCTACATTAAGTTCTACAGTTACTATTTCAAGTGTTCTATCATTTGTATCTTTGTCTACATCTTCCTCACTTCCTACATTAAGTTCTACAGTCACTGTGGTACTCTTTAGTTCACCTTTCATTCTTGGAGATCACAGTCCAATAATAATTCCAATTGTTTTTGGAGTCATGTGTTTTGTTATAGTTCTATTAACAATTACATTGATCATTATCAGTATAATGTTAATTTGTCAAAGGTATGATATGTTAATATCTCCAACTTGAGTTAGGACACCTCCCAATAAATACCATTGGCTGTAATATTATCAATTATCATTATAGTAGTAATTATTTCCCTCATTATTATAATACTGGTGTGTGTATGTCTACTGTTTACTAGATACAAGAAGACACTATCACTATATGATGCTGTCATCACCACAAAAGTTCATCCTCCCACTTCAACAAACCCTTCATATGTACCTACTAGTAACAACCCTACTGATAATGATGGTAGCAATGGTACTGGATTATATATGGAGATTAGTGGAGCATACAGGAATGTTCTACCACCAACTATTAATATTGATGAGAACCCTGCTTATGAAAAACTTGATTATGATTACATTTATGATAGGACACCACCACTATAGCCATTTCTACATACACTCTATATTGTATAGTTTATACAATAATTATATATTGTTTAATAATTTATACTAATAAACTGGTAATTGTAAATATTTGTGTACATGTGTTCTAGACTTATAATAAACGTTTATTGTAAAAATTGTGATTTCTATTAAATAAAATTTAAAATAGATACTAATTGTGTTGTAATTCATATCTAATGAAGACTCAAGTCATTACCAATAGTACAGTATATTCTAGTAATTTACTATATTCAGTCTATATTCTGTATATTTTATATCATTTTGTATTAACAAGGATATTATCATTACATATAGATGCGTGTGTGTCCTTTAGACTCATAACAAAATTTAATTGAGACAGTCATGACAACTGAAGTAAGCTCCTTATAAGGTTACTAAATGAGTTATATGTAACTATTGCAGTTAACGTTACTTCAAGTAGTGTGTTTGACCAATGATATAAAAAGACATACCATCATTTTGAAAAATCATAGGTAGTTCTTTACACAATACATGTCTATTCTTGTACTCAATTATACAGATCTCTCAAAATGTTCTAATTTTATAATGACACTATGATAGTAAGTATGGAGTAGACTTTGTTACAATCATTTTTTGGTATGAGAATTATATATCTAGAAAAACAAAAGTAGTAAATATTATTTGTTCTTATCATCTTCCTATTGTTAATCACTTATAGTTTATTGCAGTACAACAGTGTACTGAGAGATTTATGAAGTTAGGATTATTGAACTTTATAGCAATGAGAATGGTTTTAGTAGAATTAGGACTCATTTATTTCATTTTAATTTAAAAAAACTACAACTGACAGTTATGACAACATTATGGACATCTGTCTTGAGAATGAATAGTAATTGGTTTAATATCAAGTTGTCAATAGTTGTGGTTTTTAAATTATGCTCATAACATTTTGACACTTCAATGACAAAGATATGATGGAACACTGTAACAGTCACTGGTCACTGATCTTTCTTTTACTGCTGTATACAATCAAGTCAAGTAAGTCCAGAAATAATGTTAATAGAATTATAACATTTAATATATGTAGGCTATACTGAGCCTGCTGTCTGTACAGAGAGGTTCATGGACTTTGACTTGATTAAATATAGAGCAAAGACAATAGGCATCAGTAAAAAGGGATATAATTTAGATAATAAAATCAGACTCCTCACAGAATATCAGTTTAACTGTTCATCAACAACTATTACCAGTGTTATTGTGGGAGGTGACCTTAGGACACCAAATAATAATCGTCAGTTATTTCCTAGTATTCAAATATGGAGACCTACACCTAATCGACCTAATGAATATTATCTTCTTCCAGGCAGTGAGAGAACTATATACTACTCAACTAATAATCTCAGTACTAATGGAGTGTTTGAATATCCTCTGGATCCACCCATACCAGTACAAAATGGAGATATATTAGCTATATCACAACCTCCTCAAGAGAACAGTATTTTTAGAGTTTATTACATACAAGATGGTATTAATTTTGAAAGTTATGTACACCCAAATATTCTACAAGATATTCAATTATCTGGTAGTCCAATTACTAGTGATTTGGTATTAGTCTATCCTATAACTAGTGAGTTATATCATATATACTAAACTATTTTGATCTGTTATGTCATTAGATGGATCTTGTGTTAGTAGCTCAATAAATGCTACAGTCATCAAGGAGAATGCTCTACTGATACATGAAGTTAGACAGGTAGGAGAAAGAAGACAGTATATATATCCAGAGATGAAGTTCTCATGTAATGGTAGTGTTACAAAATGGATCTATGGAGCTATAGATCAAAACAGATCTACAGGAGACTTACCTGAACTCCAAATATGGCGTCAAACTGGTCCTAATAGTTACAATAAACAAGGATCTAGTTTAGTTACTGCTAATATATCAATAGCTCCTAATGTCTATGAGTATTATCCTGTGACACCACTGGAGTTTCAAGAGGGAGATATATTAGGTCTTCATGTACGTGATAACAATAATAGTCAACTATGTCTGTATGAACAAAAAGAGAGTGGACCGCTTAATTTACTTATTGATAATGAAGTAAATTCATTACCTTCTTCAACAATAAATGGCATACTTACAACAGATGAGGCAAATAATTTTCCTCTAGTCACAGTGATAATAAGTATGTTAATATAATGTGTAATACTATTTTCACTTCTTATAAATATAGGTATTAGTACAGAGATAGTATCAACAACCATCTCTTCTACTACAGACATCAGTAGTATGGCTACAACAGGTGTGTGTTTATATTGTCCAATATAATTACTGTTAACACTTTGTATAATTAAAATTAGAATAAACAGATCAGTATATTGTTAATAGTTATAATAAACAATAGTCTAGTTTAGTTACTACTAATATATTAATAATTACTAATGTCTGTGAATATTATCCTGTGACTCTATTGAAGTTCCAAGTGGAATATATATATATTGTATTAATTTTCCACTAAATTAGTCTAGTCAACTATGTTTATAAGAACAAAGAGAGTGTGGGCTTCTGAATTTATGTATAAATGTTAATATAGATTTCCCTACTCCTTCAACAATATTGGTTATGTCAGACCTTACAACAAAGACATCTAACAATGTTCCTTTAGTAACACTCTTAATAAGTAAGTATCAAATATTATCAGTTATTTATTATTATTATTACATAGGTACTAGTAATCCTATGACATCACTTCCCACATTAAGTTCTACAATTACTATTTCAAGTGTTCTATCATTTGTATCTTTGTCTACATCTTCCTCACTTCCTACATTAAGTTCTACAGTCACTGTGGTACTCTCTAGTTCACCTTCCATTCTTGGAGATCACAGTCCAGTAATAATTCCAATCGTTGCTGGAGTTGTGTGTTTTGTTATAGTTCTATTAATAATTACAATGATCCTTATCACTATATTGTTTGTTTATCAAAGGAGACAAGAGAGAAAAATGAATGTATCAAGTAGTAAAGATGTAATAGAACTTACAACAATAAATCAACTATACAGTCAACATAAACCACCAGAACGTACCTTGATAAATCCTTTATATACAGGTAATTGTTACTATTATTCTATATATAGTGTAAACAATGGTTTAAAGGTTTCTATGGTTGTCCTCTATTTGTTGTATTAATCTTTAACTACTTTGAACTACAAGTCTAACCAAACCAGTTACATATACAAGCCTATTGTCATGACTCAGCAGAATTCTGAATAATTCTCTTCAATCTATCAATATCTGAGTACCTCCTGTTTGTTTATAAACATCAAAGGGAATTATTTATAAATTATATATTTGTATATATATCTAAACAATGTAGTAATAGTTAGATGCAACGTATAGATATAAAAATAGTTAATCAGTGTCAGGAAATGAAAACTAAATAATATAAATTATTCATTAAATATCTTATAATTGTTTCTGTTCACATTTAATGTCATGTACAGATACAGCATATATTAAAAATGAAAAGAAGATTAATGATGAATATGAAGATGTCTATGATAATGATGACAAGTATAATAATGATATTTTAACTCATTCATCACTTGCTTATGAGTCTGTGGATTGTGAGGAGTCTAATTCTGATAGAAGACAAGTTAGTGACTACAAATATCAACTAATGTCATTGATTTTACTGCAGACCTCAGGCTCAATCTCTAGTATGATCTCAAATCTTGTCTATGATATATATAACAAGGTATCTTGTGCACAGATACTTACATTTTTTAAAATTATCTCTATTAATTAGGACATATCTCCAGAACCATCCCTATCAAGTAACTATGGTGATACCCTACAAACTAGTGTCATTTTAACTGTGCGTTTTTTTAGTAAACATTACCATAGTAATATTATAATAATATTAATTATTATTGTACAGGATGAGAGAGCTCAACCTGCAGACAATGGACATACTAATAATGATGGTAGATCTGTTAATGACAAGTTAATACACATACAAGTAATAATGTTTATTATATGATAATGTAGTCAATGTAATTAATACAGAAATTGTCACCACAAGGTACAGATGTACACTTTACAAATTACTGGGAACCTGGATCTGATATTAACAATATTTATGAACAGCTCTCATCTAACAAATATCAAGAGATTTTACGCCAACAAATTGAGTAAATTAGTAACAACAATTACAAATGAGAGCTTACTTTTTATAGAATTACTGGTGAATTAGGATCTGGACAGTTTGGTACTGTTGCTAAAGGAAAATGGCAGTCAAAAGATGTTGCCATTAAAACTTTGAAAAATGATGCTTCAGAGGAAGACAAAGTCAAGTTCCTACAAGAGGCCGCCATTATGGGTCAGTTTCATCATCTCAGTATTATCAAGTTATATGGAGTGGTCACTGTAGGAGAACCAGTGAGTTGATAAAAGAGAGTTAACTTTTTATCACATTATAATAATACAGATAATGATAGTGTTAGAATTAATATCTGGTGGAGATTTGAGACATTATCTTAATTCACTTTGTCCAGAGTATGTCTTGTATAACATATTAGATGAAGTATCATTGTCAACACTGTAGACCAGGAGCGACCATTCCTTCTCTTCTGCCAATAATTCTACTTAGTTTCTGTCGTCAGATTGCCTCAGGTATGGAGTACCTGTCAAAGAAATGTTTTGTACACAGAGACCTGGCAGCTAGGAATATACTAGTGACTGAACAGGGTATTTGTAAGGTATGATATAGTTGTAAATATAACTAGAATGGATTTATTGCTTTGTATACAGATTGCAGACTTTGGTATGTCCAGAGATTTACAAGATGAGAACTATTATATCTCACATGCTACGAAAATTCCCATTAAATGGACAGCTCCTGAAGTCAGTACATTGCTAAAGTTATGTGTCAGTTATATTGTAAACTGTATAACTACAGGCCTTACATTTTAAACGATACTCCACTGCTAGTGATGTGTGGAGTTTTGGTGTAGTACTCTATGAAATATGGAGTCTAGGACATCAACCATTTGAGAACTGTAGTAATCAAGAGGTAAAATATAAAGTATATAATGAGTAATGATGTGAGATGATTTTAGTGTATAAGGCTAATAGATTCTGGTTATCGTCTTCCTCCTCCTCCTGGTTGTCCCAGACCTATCTATAAGATGATGATACAATGTTGGTAAGAGTGTCTGTATTGTACTACTATTACTTGATAATATGTGACAGGCATCCAGAGACTTCTAGTCGTCCTACATTTGTCAAGTTGGTATCAGATCTATCTCAAGCTGATGTTCAACTCCTCAGTAGTCCACTAACTAATGAAGACAAGACCTGTAATCCAGAGAATCCAGTACTGGGAGGTCCACTAGATACTGGACATAAACTCTATATAGATTTACAGAGAATGTATCACTGTTGACAACTTGACATTAAATTGTCAGTTGTAGTTTTAATTATGTATTGTTTATGAATTTTTTGACACTTAAAAGTATTCCAGTGATAATAACCTTATTTCAGCAGAAATTCAATGATCAAAGATCTGATGGAACTCTGTAACAGTCACTGGTCATTGATCTTTCTTTTACTGTTACATACAATCAAGTCAAGTAAGTCCAGAAATAATGTTAATAGAATTATAACATAAAATATATATAGGCTATACTGAGACTGCTGTCTGTACAGAAATGTTCATGGACTTAATTAAATAGGTTTTGATAGGCATCAGTAAAAATGATGATAACTTAAGTAATGAAATCAAAATTCTCACAGAATATCAGTTTATCAACATCTATTACCAGTCTTATTGTAGGATACCAAATAACAATTGACAATTATTTCCTAGTGTTCAAATATGGAGATCTCATAGATCTATTTTATATGATCTACATAATCTTGTTCTAGACAGTAAAATAATAAAGTAAATTTACCTGCTCCTTAAATGATAAATGCTTACAAGGATAAGGTAAATAGTTTTCTTCTAGTCACAGTCTTAGGTACATCTTCCTCACTTCCTATATCATTCAATATTTTACAACTGCTTCTACACCAGATAAGATACCTCTCAATAAAATACTATTGGCTGTAATACTACCAATTAACATTATAATAATAAGTATTTCCCTTATTATTATAATACTGGTACATGTATGTCTACTGTTTACTAGATATAAGAAGTCACTATCACTATATGATGATGTCATCACCACAAAGGTTGTTCCTTATACTTCAAATCCTTCATATGTTAATAATATTACTGATAATGATGACTTTGCTGTATATATGGATATTAATGACACACATAAGAGTGACACATATAAAATATAAAATATATATTTTATATCATTTGTATTAACAAGGATATTAACATTACATATAAATATGTGTGTGTCCTTTAGACTCATAACAAATTTAAATTGAGACAGTCATGACAACTAGAGTAAGCTCCCTATAAGGTTATTAAATGAGTTATATGTAACAATTACATTAATATTACTTGAAGTAGTGTGTCTGATCATTGATATGAAAAGACACACCATAATTTTGAAAATCAGAGGTAGTTCTTTACACAATACATGTCCATTCTCACACTTAATTTCACAGATCTTTCTATAATGCTCTAATTTTATAGTAATGTGTGCCAAAAAGACTATTACATCATGTCAATATATGGTATAGTGTCATTGAAGTTAGTAATGTGTCATGTGGTAGACTTATCGATACAATTATTATTTTTTATCACAACCTCTTAGAGAAGACAGTACATGTTGAAAGTAGAGGATCAAGTAGAGGTATTCGCTAGTGAGATGTAGTCAGTAAGATGAAGTTATTTAGATGGTCAATCATTAGTTTTACTAACAGTAGGATATCCTGGGCTTTGACAAACTGAGCAGCTTCAGTTATCAGTTTGGACTTATAATCCAAATCTACAGAGACTAAAATTTGGTGGTTCAACATTATAGCCTTTTAGGTTTTATTGTGTCTTGGGTTAAATGAGACCACCATATTGGTGAACAATAGGCAATGTAACTCCTGACCAAAGCTAGGTACAACAATCTCTTATGTTACTAATGAATGGAACAACATGTCTGATTAAAATAAGGAAAATCTGTACCTTACGTATCATAGATAAAATGGAGAGATTAATAATTAAGACAGATGCTCATAATGTTGCCATAACTGTCATTTGTAGTTCTTTAAATTATGTTTATTATCTTTTGACACTTCAAATTATTCCACTGACGCTGGCCTCATATTGGTAGAAATTCAATGAACAAAGATATGATGGAACACTGCAACAGTCACTGGTCACTGATCTTTCTTTTACTGTTGCATACAATCAACTCAAGTAAGTCCAAAAATTATGTTAATAGAATTAAAACATTTAATATATGTAGGCTATACTGAGTCTGCTCTCTGTACAGAGAGGTTCATGGACTTTGACTTGATTAAATATAGAGCAAAGACAGTAGGCATCAGTAAAAAGGGGTATAATTTAGATAATGAAATCAGACTCCTCACAGAATATCAGTTTAACTGTTCATCAACAACTATTACCAGTGTTATTGTGGGAGGTGACCTTAGGACACCAAATAATAATCGTCAGTTATTTCCTAGTATTCAAATATGGAGATCTATACTTAATCGACCTAATCAATATCATCTTCTTCCATACAGTGAGAGAACTATATACTACTCAACTAATAATGTCAGTACTAATGGAGTGTTTGAATATCCTCTGGATCCACCCATACCAGTACAAAATGGAGATATATTAGCTATATCACAACCTCCTCAAGAGAACAGTATTTTTAGAGTTTATTACATACAAAATGTTACTAATTTTGATAGTTATGTACACCCAAATATTCTACAAGATATTCAATTATCTGGCAGTCCAATTACTAGTGATTTGGTATTAGTCTATCCTATAACTGGTGAGTTATATCATATATACTACTAAACTATTGTGATATGTTATGTCATTAGGTGGATCTTGTGTTAGTAGTTCAATAAATGTTACAGTTATCAAGGAGAGTGTTCTAGTGATACATGAAGTTAGGCAGGTAGGAGAAAGAAGACAGTAAATATATACAGAGATGAAGTTCTCATGTATTGGTAGTGTTACAAAATGGATCTATGGAGCTGTAGATCAAAACAGATCTACAGGAGACTTACCTGAACTCCAAATATGGCATCAAACTTGTCCTAACAGTTACAATAAACAAGGATCTAGTTTAGTTCCTGCTAATATATCAATGGCTCCTAATGTCTATTAGCATTATCCTGTGACACTACTGGAGTTACAAGTGTGTGTTTACATTGTCCAATAAAATTACTTCTTATTATATATAGGTATTAGTACATAGATAAAATCTTTGACAACTATCTCAAGTAAATATCATTTATTATCAGTTATTTATTATAAAAACATAGGCTCTAGTCATCCCTTGACATCAGACACAGTCTTATTAGTTCATATGAAATCACCTCAAGCACCAACAACATATTATTATCATTTAGTAATACCTCCATTATCTTGATATCATCTAGTTCATCTACTTCAAGTGTTCTATCATTTGTATCTTTGTCTACATCTTCCTTACTTCCTACATTAAGTTCTGCAGTCACTGGGGAAGTCTCTCATTCACCTTCCATTCTTGGAGATGACAGCCCAGTAATATTTCCAATCATTCTTTGAGTTGTGTTTTTTGTTATAGTTCTATTAACAATTACATTGATCATTATCACTATAACATAATTTATCAAAGGTATGATATGTTAATATCTCCAGTTTAGGTTAGGACACCTCCCAATAAAATACCATTTGTTGTAATATTATCAATTATCATTATAGTAGTAATTATTTCCTTCATTATTATAATACTGGTATGTGTATGTCTACTGTTTACTAGATACAAGAAGACAGTATCACTATATGATGATGTTATCACCACAAAGGTTGATCTTTTTTCTTCAAACCCTTCATATGTATCTCCTAGTAATAACCCTACTGACAATGATTATAACACTGGTACTGTATTATATATAGATATTAATGACATATGTAAGATTGTTCTACCACCAGCTGTTGATATTGATGAGAACTCTGCTTATGGAAAACTTGATTATGATTACATTTATGACAGCACAACACTATAGCCATTTCTATATACACTCTATATTGTATATATAGTTTATATAATAATTATGTATTGTTTAATAATTTAATAATAATAAACTGGCAATTATAAATATTTCTGTATATGTGTTCTAGACTTATAATAAATGTTTATTGTTAGAAAATTGTGATTTTTATTAATTAGAATTTAAAATAGATACTAATTGTGTTGTAATTGATATCTAATAAAGACTCAAGTCATTACCTATAGTACAGTATATTCTAGTCATTTACTATATTCAGTCTATATTCTGTGTATTTTATATCATTTTGTATTAACAAGGATATTACCATTACATATAGATGTGTGTGTGTTCTTTAGACTCACAACAAAATTAAATTGAGACAGTCATGACACTTGTAGAGAATTAAAGTAAGCTCCCTATAAGGTTACTAAATGAGATATATGTAACAATTGTAGTTAATGTTACTTGAAGTAGTCTCTCTGACCATTGATATGAAAGACACACTATCATTTTGAAAAATCATAGGTAGTTCATTACACAATACATGTTCATTCTCACACTTAATTTTACAGATCTCTCTACAATGTTCTAATTTTATAATGACACTATGATAGTAAGTATGGAGTAGACTTTGTTACAATCATTTATTGGTATGAGAATTACAAAGTTAGAAATAACAAAAGTAGTGAGTATTATTTGTTGTTCTTATCATCTTCCTATTGTTAATTATTTACAGTAACAAAAGCTATTACAGTACAATAATGTACTGAGAGATTTATGGAGTTAGGATTATTGAACCTTATAGAAATGAGAATAGCCTTTAGTAAAATTGGGACTCATTTATTTTATTTTAATTAAAAAAACTACAACTGACAGTTATGACAACATTATGGACATCTGTTATAAGAATAAATAGTTATGTCAAGTGTGGTTTTAGTTATGTTAATTATCTTTTAACACTTCAAAGTACTCTGATAATTAACTTACGTCAGCAGAAATTCAATAACAAAGATATGATGGAACACTGTAACAGTCACTGGTCACTGATATTTCTTTTACTGTTGCACACAATCAAGTCAAGTAAGTCCAGTGATAATGTTAATAGAATTATAACATTTAATATATGTAGGCTATACTGAGTCCTCTATTTGTACAGAGAGGTTCATGGACTTTGACTTGATTAAATATAGAGCAAAGACAGTAGGCATCAGTAAAAAGGGGGATGGTTTAGATAATGAAATCAGACTCCTCACAGAATATCAGTTTAACTGTTCATCAACAACTATTACCAGTGTTATTGTGGGAGGTGACCTTAGGACACCAAATAATAATCGTCAGTTATTTCCTATTGTTCAAATATGGACACCTACACCTCGTCATCCTAATCAATATCATCTTCTTCCAGACAGTGAGAGAACTATATACTACTCAACTAATAATGTCAGTACTAATGGAGTGTTTGAATACCCTCTGGATCCACCCATACCAGTACAAAATGGAGATATATTAGCTATATCACAACCTCCTCAAGAGAACAGTATTTTTAGAGTTTATTACATACAAAGTGATATTAATTTTGATAGTTATGTACACTTAAATTTTCCAAATAATGCTGATTTATCTGGTAGTCCAATTACTAGTGATTTGGTATTAGTCTATCCTATAACTAGTGAGTTATATCATATATATCAAACTATTGTGATCTGTTATGTCATTAGATGGAGTTTGTGTTAGTAGTTCAATAAATGTTACAGTCATCAAGGAGAATGCTCTACTGATACATGAAGTTAGACAGGCAGGAGAAAGAAGACAGTATATATATCCAGAGATGAAGTTCTCATGTAATGGTAGTGTTACAAAATGGATCTATGGAGCTGTAGATCAAAACAGATCTACAGGAGACTTACCTGAACTCCAAATATGGCGTCAAACCTGTCCTAATAGTTACAATAAGCAAGGATCTAGTTTAGTTACTGCTAATATATCAATAGCTCCTAATGTCTATGAGTATTATCCTGTGACACCACTGGAGTTCCATGAGGGAGACATATTAGGTGTTCATATACCTGATGATAATAATAGTCAACTATGTCTGTATGAACAAATAGAGAGTGGACCTTGTAATCTATGTATTAATAATGTAGTAAATTCACCAGCTCCTTCAACAATAAATGGAATACTTACAATAGACGAGGCAAATAATTTTCCTCTAGTCACAGTGATAATAAGTATGTTAATATAATGTGTAATACTATTTTCACTTCTTTTAAATATAGATATTAGTACAGAGATAGTATCAACAACCATCTTTTCTACTATAGAGACCAGTTGTCTGGCTGCAACAGGTGTGTGTTTACATTGTCCAGTATAATTACTATTGTCACTTTGTATAATTAAAATTAGAAAAAACATATCAGTATAATGTTAATACTTACAATAAACAAGATGCTAGTTTAGTTACTGCTAATATATCAATAGTTACTAATGTCTATGAATATTATCCTGTGACTCCATTGAAGTTCCAGATGGGAGATATATATTATATTAATGTTCCACTAAATTAATCTAGTCAACTATGTTTATAAGAACAAAGAGAGAGTGGACTACTTGATCTACGTATTAATAATGAAATAAATTCACCTGCTCCTTCAACAATAAATGTAACATTTGTAATAGATGAGGCAAATAATTTTCCTCTAGTCACAGTGATAATAAGTATGTTAATATAATGTGTAATACTATTTTCACTTCTTATAAATATAGGTATTAGTACAGAGATAGTATCAACAATCATCTCTCCTACTACAGACACCAGTAGTATGGCTACAACAGGTGTGTGTTTATATTGTCCAATATAATTACTATTGTCACTTTGTATAATTGAAATTAGAATAGTATATTGTTAATAGTTATAATAAACTATAGTCTAGTTTAGTTACTGCTAATATATTAATAGTTACTAATGTCTGTGAATATTATCCTGTGACCCATTAAAGTTCCAAGTGGGAGATATATATTATATTAATGTTACACTAAATTAATCTAGTCAACTATATTTATAAGAACAAAAAGAGAATGGACTACTGAATTTATGTATAGATTTTAATGTAGATTCCCCTACTCCTTCAACAATATTAGTTACTTCAGACCTTACAACAAAGACATTTAACAGTGTTTCTCAAGTGACACTCTTGATAAGTAAGTATTACTTATTTTCAGTTATTTATTATTATTATTACATAGGTACTAGTAATCCTATGACATCACTTCCCACATTAAGTTTTACAGTTACTATTTCAAGTGTTCCGTCATTTGTATCTTTGTCTACATCTTCCTCACTTCCTACATTAAGTTCTACAGTCACTGTGGTACTCTCTAGTTCACCTTCCATTCTTGGAGATCACAGTCCAATAATAATTTCAATCATTGCTGGAGTCGTGTGTTTTGTTATAGTTCTATTAACAATTACAATGATCCTTATCACTATATTGTTTGTTTATCAAAGGAGACAAGAAAGAAAAATGAATGTATCAAGTAGTAAAGATGTAATAGAACTTACAACAATAAATCAACTATACAGTCAACATAAACCACCAGAACGTACCTTGATAAATCCTTTATATACAGGTAATTGTTACTATTATTCTATATATAGTGTAAACAATGGTTTAAAGGTTTCTATGGTTGTCCTCTATTTGTTGTATTAATCTTCAACTACTTTGAACTACAAGTCTAACCAAACCAGTTACACATACAAGCTTATTGTGATGACTCAGTAGAATTCTGAATAATTCTCTTTGATCTATTAATGTCTGATTTCTATTGGTACCTCCTGTTTTTTTATTAATATCAAGAAATATCCTGTTTTTTATAAACAACAAAGGGAATTATTTATAAATTATATATTTGTATATATATAAAAACAATGTAGTAATAGTTAGATGCAACATAGAGATATAAAAATGTCTATCAGTGTCAGGAAATGAAAAGTATACAATATAAATTATTCATTAAATATCTTATAATTGTTTCTGTTCACATTTAATGTTATATACAGATACAGCAAATATTATAAATGAAAAGAAGATTAATGATGAATATGAAGATATCTATTATAACGATGACAAGTATAATAATGATATTTTAACTCATTCATCACTTGCTTATGAGTCTGTGGTTTGTGAGGAGTCTACTTCTGATAGAAGACAAGTTAGTGACTACAAATATCAACTAATGTCATTGATTTTACTGCAGACCTCAGGCTCAATCTCTAGTATGATCTCAAATCTTGTTTATGATATATATAACAAGGTATCTTGTGTACAGATACTTATATTTTCTAAAATTATCTCTAATATATTAGGACATATCTCCAGAACCATCCCTATCAAGTGACTATGGTGACACCCTACAAACTAATGTCATTTTAACTGTACGTTTTTTAGTAAACACACCATAGTAATATTATAATAATATTAATTATTATTATACAGGATGAGAGAGCTCAATCTGCAGACAATGGACATACTAATAATGATGGTAGATCTGTTAATGACAAGTTAATACATATACAAGTAATAATGTTTATTATATGATAATGTAGTCAATGTAATTGATACAGAAATTGTCACCACAAGGTACAGATGTACACTTTACAAATTACTGGGAACCTGGATCTGATATTAACAATATTTATGAACAGCTATCGTCTAACAAATATCGAGAGATTTTACGCCAAAAAATTGAGTAAGTTAGTAACAACAATTGCAAACGAGAGCTTACTTTTTATAGAATTACTGGTGAATTAGGATCTGGACAATTTGGTACGGTTGCTAAAGGAAAATGGCAGTCAAAAGATGTTGCCATTAAAACTTTGAAAAATGATGCTTCAGAGGAAGATAAAGTCAAGTTCCTACAAGAGGCCGCCATTATGGGTCAGTTTCATCATCTCAGTATTATCAAGTTATATGGAGTGGTCACTGTTGGAGAACCAGTGAGTTGATAAAGAGAGTTAACTTTTATTACATTATAATAATACAGATAATGATAGTGTTAGAATTAATATCTGGTGGAGATTTGAGACATTACCTTAATTCACTTTGTCCAGAGTATGTCTTGTATAACATATTAGATGAAGTATCATTATCAACACTGTAGACCAGGAGAGACTATTCCTTCTCTTTTGCCAATAATTCTACTCAGTTTCTGTCGTCAGATTGCCTCAGGTATGGAGTACCTGTCAAAGAAATGTTTTGTACACAGAGACCTGGCAGCTAGGAATATACTAGTGACTGAGCAGGGTATTTGTAAGGTATGATATAGTTGTAAATATAACTAGAATGGATTTATTGCTTTGTATACAGATTGCAGACTTTGGTATGTCCAGAGATTTACAAGATGAAAACTATTATATCTCACATGCTACGAAAATTCCCATTAAATGGACAGCTCCTGAAGTCAGTACATTACTAATGTTATGTATCAGTTATATTGTAAACTGTATAACTACAGGCCTTACATTTTAAACGATACTCCACTGCTAGTGATGTGTGGAGTTTTGGTGTAGTACTCTATGAGATATGGAGTCTAGGACATCAACCATTTGAGAACTGTAGTAATCAAGAGGTAAAATATAAAGTATATAATGAGTAATGATGTGAGATGATTTTAGTGTATAAGGCTAATAGATTCTGGTTATCGTCTTCCTCCTCCTCCTGGTTGTCCCAGACCTATCTATAAGATGATGATACAATGTTGGTAAGAGTGTCTGTATTGTACTACTATTACTTGATAATGTGTGTACATCAATGACAGGCATCCAGAGACTTCTAGTCGTCCTACATTTGTGAAGTTGGTATCAGATCTATCTCAAGCTGATGTTCAACTTCTCAGTAGTTCATTAACTAATGAAGACAAGCCCTGTAATCCAGAGAATCCAGTACTGGGAGGTCCACTAGATACCGGACATAACCTTTATATTGATTTACAGAGAATGTATCGCTGTTGACACACTTGACATTAAACAATTGCTATTCATTCTTAAGACAGATGTCCATAATGTTTTATAATTGTCAGTTGTAGTTTTAATTTTGTATTCTTTATGAACGTTTTGACACTTGAAAGTATTCCACTGATAATTAATTCATGTCAGCAGAAATTCAATGTCAAAGATATGATGGAACACTGTAACAGTCACTGGTCACTGATCTTTCTTTTACTGTTGCATACAATCAAGTCAAGTAAGTCCAAAAATTATGTTAATAGAATTATAACATTTAATATATGTATATATTATTTATATACTGAGCCTGCTATCTGTACAGAGAAGTTCATGGACTTTGACTTGATTAAATAGATTTTGATAGGCATCAGTGAAAACGATGATAATTTAAGTAATGAAATCAGACTCCTAACAGAATATCAGTTCATCAACAACTATTACCAGTGTTATTGTAGGAGTACCAAATAACAATCAACAATTATTTCTTTGTGTTCAAATATGGAGATCACATGGATCTATCTTGTTCTAGACAGTAAAATAGTAAAGTAAATTTACCTGTTCCTTAAAAGATAAATAAAATGCTTACAATAGATAAGGCAAATGGTTTTTCTTTAGTCACAGTCTTAGGCACATCTTCCTCACTTCCTATATCATTCAATATTCTACAACTGCTTCTACACCAGATAAGATACCTCTCAATAAAATACTATTGGCTGTAATACTACCAATTAACATTATAATAATAAGTATTTCCCTTATTATTATAATACTGGTACATGTATGTCTACTGTTTACTAGATATAAGAAGACACTATCATTATATGATGATGTCATCACCACAAATGTTGATAGTTGGTATAGTGTTATTGAAGTTAGTAATGTATTATGTGGTAGACGTATTAATATGATTAGAGAGTTTATTAAATATGAAGTGCTACTAATTTTGATAGTTATGAAGTCCATTTGGTTTTATTTAGTCTTATTTATATTAATTTAATATAATTATTTAATTAATATATCTTAATTAAATAATGGTAATTTTGGTGTTAGTATCTAATGGAGAGTATCTACAAAAATTCCTACTTTTGTAATTTTTATATCAAATATATAATCTATTTATTTTCAGTATCATTACTTACAGATCAGGAGTGTTATTCATTCTACAGTATCTACTCTCCTACTCAGGTTCTGTTGTCAGATTGCCTTAGGTATGGAATATCTGTGAAAGAAATGTTTGCATGGCTGTTGACATTAAAGTAATTAAAAATAATATTATTATTATTAGCCTTACAATGTCATGATGACTGTATGCTGATCAATGAAGGTTATAGTGATACAAACTAGAGTTCAGTAACAGTTATAACAGGAATAATTATTGTCTAATAGAAGGATTGGGGAGGAAAGTGCTGCAATTAGTACAAGAACAAGCTATGTACCATGTACATGGGTCATCTGTGGTAAATGTAATGATAAAGTATTGTCAGTTGATGTTAAGGATGTTACCTTTCAGTGTTAGTAAAGGTGATTTTGTGTCCATTTGAGGGAGAGAATTCCAAATTTTGATTACTCTATATAAGTAGAAGTGTCTAGTGGTATTTAGATGAGGAGTAAGTAGATTTGTTCATATGATCCTGATGTTGAAGGTAGAGGATCAAGTAGAGGAAGTGACTAGTAAGATGAAGTCAATAAGATAAAAATTATTTAGATGGTCTATCATTAGTTTTACTAACAGCTTCAGTTATCAATCTGGACTCATAGACCAAATCTACAGAGACCAAAAATTTGGTCGTTCAATGATATAGCCTTTTAAGCTTTATTGTGTCTTGGGTTAAGTGAGGCCACCATATTGGTGAACAGTAGGCTTTGTAACTCCTGACCAAAGTTAGATACAACAATCTCTTATGTTAATACTGAATAGAACAACATGTCTGATTAAAATAAGGGAATTATATACCTTAGGTATAATAGATAAAATGGAGAAACTAATAATTAAGATAGATGTTCATAATGTTGCCATAAACTGTCAGTTGGAGTTTTTTAATTATGTTCATTATCAATTGACACTTCAAAGTATTCCACTGATAATAACCTTATGTTATTAGAAATTCAATGACAAAGATATGATGGAACACTGTAACAGTCACTGGTCACTGATATTTCTTTTACTACTGCATACAATCAAGTCAAGTAAGTCCAGAAATAATGTTAATAGAATTATAACATTTAATATATGTAGGCTATACTGAGACTGCTGTCTGTACAGAGAGATTCATGGACTTTGACTTGATTAAATATAGAGCAAAGACAGTAGGCATCAGTAAAAAGGGATATAATTTAGATAATGAAATCAGACTCCTCAAAGAATATCAGTTTAACTGTTCACCAACAACTATTACCAGTGTTATTGTGGGAGGTGACCTTAGGACACCAAATAATAATCGTATGTTATTTCCAAGTGTTCAAATCTGGAGAAAGGAAACTAATCGACCTAACCTATATTATCTTCTTCCAGACAGTGAGAGAACTATATACTACTCAACTAATAATGTCAGTAATAATGGAGTGTTTGAATATCCTCTGGAGCCACACATACCAGTACAAAGTGGAGATATATTAGCTGTATCACAACCTCCTCAAGAGAACAGTACTTTTAAAATTTATTACATACAAGATGTTGTTAATTTTGATAGTTATGTACACTTAAATTCTCAAACTGATGCTTATTTATCTGGAAGTCCAAATACTAGTGATTTGGTATTAGTCTATCCTATAACTGGTGAGTTATACCATATATACTAAACTATTGTGATCTGTTATGTCATTAGATGGAGCTTGTGTTAGTAGTTCAATAAATGCTACAGTCATCAAGGAGAATGCTCTACTGATACATGAAGTTAGACAGGTAGGAGAAAGAAGACAGTATATATATCCAGAGATAAAGTTCTCATGTAATGGTAGTGTTACAAAATGGATCTATGGAGCTGTAGATCAAAACAGATCTACAGGAGACTTACCTGAACTCCAAATATGGCGTCAAACTTGTCCTAATAGTTACAAGAAACAAGGGTTTAGTTTAGTGACTGCTGATATATCAATAGCTCCTAATGTCTATGAGTATTATCCTGTGACACCACTGGAGTTCCAAGAGGGAGATATATTTGGTGTTCATATACCTGATAATAATAATAGTCAACTATGTCTATATGAACAAAGAGAGAGTGGATTACTTAATCTATATATTAATAATGTAGTAAATTCACCTCCTCTTTCAACAATAAATGGATTACTTGCAACAGATGAGGCAAATAATTTTCCTCTAGTCACAGTGATAATAAGTATGTTAATATAATGTGTAATACTATATTCACTTCTTATAAATATAGGTATTAGTACAGAGATAGTATCAACAACCATCTTTTCTACTATAGAGACCAGTAGTATGGCTCCAACAGGTGTGTGTTTACATTGTCCAATATAATTACTATTGTCACTTTGAATAATTAAATTAGAATATAAAGATTAGTATACCGTTAATAGTTACATTAAACAAGGATCTAATTTAGTTACTGCTTATATATCAATAGTTACTAATGTCTGTGAATATTATCCTGTGATTAAGTTGAAGTTCTAAGTGGGAGATATATATGGTATTAATGTTCCACTAAATTAATTTAGTCAACTATGTTTATAAGAACAAAGTGGACTGATGAATTTATGTATAATTTTCAATGTAGATTCCCCTACTCCTTCAACAATATTGGTTACTTCAGACCTTACAACAAAGACATCTAACAATGTTCCTTTAGTAACACTCTTAATAAGTGAGTATCATTTATTATCAGTTATTTATTATTATTATTTCATAGTTACTAGTAATCCTATGACATCACTTAATACATTAAGTTCTACAATTACTATTTCAAGTGTTCTATCATTTGTATCTTTGTCTACATCTTCCTCACTTCCTACATTAAGTTCTACAGTCACTGTGGTACTCTCTAACTCACCTTCCATTCTTAGAGATGATCTTCCAGTAATAATTCCAATCATTTTTGGAGTCATGTGTTTTGTTATAGTTCTATTAACAATTACGTTGATCATTATCTGTATAATGTTAATTTGTCAAAGGTATGACATGTTAATATCTCCAACTTGAGTTAGGACACCTCCCAATAAAATACCATTTGTTGTAATATTACTAATTATCATTATAGTAGTAATTATTTCATTCATTATTATAATACTGGTATGTGTATATCTACTGTTTACTAGATACAAGAAGACACTATCACTATATGATGATGTCATCACCACAAAGGTTCATCCTCCCACTTCAACAAACCCTTCATATATACCTAATAGTAACAACTCTACTGATAATGATGGTAGCACTGGTACTGGATTATATATGGAGATTAGTGGAGCATACAGAAATGTTCTATCACCAACTATTAATATTGATGAGAATCCTGCATATGGAAAACTAGATTATGATTACGTTTATGATAGCACAACACTATAGCCATTTCTACATAATAATGTATTGCTTAATAATTTAATACAAACAAACTGGTAATTGTAAATATATGTGTATATGTGTTTTGGACTTATAATAATAGTTTATTGTAAAATATTGCGATTTTTAATAATTAAAATTTAAAGTAAATACTAATTGTCTTGTAATTAATATCTAATAAAGATTCCAGTCATTACCTATAGTACAGTATATTCTAGTCATTTACTATATTCAGTCTATATTATGTATATTTTATATCATTTTGTATTAACTAGAATATTACCATTACATATAGATGTGTCTGTGTGTGTCCTTTAGACTCATAACAAAATTAAGAGTCATGACACTTGTAGAGAACTACATTAAGCATCCTATAAGGTTACTAAATGAGTTATATGTAACAATTGAAGTTAACGTTACTTGAAAGTAGTGTGTTTGATATGAAAAGACACTAACATAGTGTCATTATAAAATTAGAGCATTGTAGAGAGATCTGTATAATTAAGTGTGAGAATGAACATGTATTTTTTAATGAACTACTTATGATTTTTCAAAAAGATGGTGTGTCTTTTCATATCAAACACACTACTTTCAAGTAACGTTAACTTCAATTGTTACATATAACTCATTTAGTAACCTTATAGGATGCTTAATGTAGTTCTCTACAAGTGTCATGACTCAATTTAATTTTGTTATGAGTCTAAAGGACACACACACACACATCTATATGTAATGGTAATATTCTAGTTAGTACAAAATAATATAAAATATACTGCATGGCTAAGTATATCATCTACACATTTATGTAGTGCTGTAAGTATTGTAATATCGATTAAATCATTATTAGAAAAAGAGAAATAGCTGAAGTAAAGACTATAAGAACACCCTTAATCATAGTTACTATGGTTAGTGTTCTTGTATCAATAAAGAGTAAAATTGATAATTGTTTTTGAAAAGTCTATCATTTTAATTTAACAAAACAATGTGTTATCATGACAGTATTATAACTAATAATTATAAAATTAATTTCTAGTAGTAAGGTGTACTTCTTTGACTTCCTTCTTGTTGTCTTGTTTTACACTGGTATTACTAAATGTGTGAGTACATTGAGTTTATGTGAATGAAGTTGTTAGAGATGTGAAACTTTGTATTTCTAAAGTCTTTTCCTTTGTCTTCCTCTTGAGGGTATAACTTGACTCTTCTTCACACATTGTTATATCATCTGTTGTTAATAATGATTTGGTTGTGGTTTCTTCACCTAATGTTGGTAAGGATGACTGATATTCTGATAGTTTGTATTCCTTCTTTCCCTGTAATTGTGAAATCGTCTGACCACCATAGCTGATTAGTAGCTCACTAATGGTTTCTGCTTTAATGGTGATAGCTACATCCAATGGTGTACTGTTGTCAGCAATGACATTAGGATGAGCACCATACATTAAGAGTGTTATTGAAGTCGATTTGCCACCATTTACAGCAAAGAACAAAGGAGTAAACCCAAAATGACTTTCTTGTTTATTGACATCAGCTCCAGCTTGTATTAGACCATCCACTATATCAACATGTCCACATGATGAAGCTATCATGAGTGGAGTAAGACCAAGTACCAGTGGAGAATCTGGACTACCTAATGTTTTCATTATAACTGCACCGAAATCTCCTTTAACACACGAGTCTAGTAGTTCTCTCTGGTCATTAGTGAAATGTGGAAGTTTGTTTGAGAGGAAGGTAATGAGAGTAGGGTGACCACCATAACATGATGTTACTACTGCTTTTTCAATCTCATTAGTAGTGGGTTCAGCTTTATCTAACAGCATATTAACAAGGTCTCTGTTACCATTAAGAGCTGCTAATGAAAATGCTGTTGATCCATTGTATGCTATTATATGAGGATCTGCAAATGATTGTAGTAAACGCTCAGCTACTTCAACATGTCCATTAACACAAGCTAACATTAAGGCTGTACTTCCATCATCTTTCTGAACATCAATATCTACTAGTTCGTTCAGAATTGTATCAACGATTTGGCTATGACCATTTTGACTAGCTACCATTAGGACAGTTACTCCACTTTTACTCTTAATATTAATGTCTGCAGACTTTATAAGTAGTTGTTCAACGACCTGGGTATGCCCATTTTGACTAGCAATCATTAGGGCATTCCATCCATTATTATTCTGAATATTAGCGTCTGTATTCTCTTTGAGTAGTTGTTCAACAACCTTGGTATCACCATTGACACTAGCTATCATTAGTGTAGTCCATCCATCATTGTTCTGAATATTAACATCTGCATTCTCTTTGAGTAGTTGTTCAACAACCTGGATATGACCATTTTGACTAGCTACCATTAGGGCAGTCCATCCACCATTGGTCTGAATATTAATGTCTGCTAGCTTTTCGAGTAGTTGTTCAACAACCTTGGTATGACCATTGAGACTAGCTAGCAATAGGGCAGTCCATCCATCATTAGTCTTAATATTAATGTCTGCATGCTCTTTGAGTAGGGCTTCAACGACCTCTGTGTGACCATTTAGACTACTAACCATAAGGGCTGTCCATCCACCATTGGTCTGAATATTAACATCCGCATGCTCTTTGAGTATTTGATCAACAACCTGGATATGACCATTTTTACTAGCTATCATTAGGGCAGTCACTCCTGCTTTGTTTTGAATATTAACGTCTGCATGCAATTTTAGTAGTTGTTTAATGACCTGGGTATGACCTTTTTCACTAGCTATCATTAGGGCAGTGCATCCACCAATGGTCTTAATTTTAATGTCAGCATGCTCTTTGAGTAGTTTTTCAACAATCTCGGTACAACCTTTTTGACAAGCTATCATTAGGGCAGTCCAGCCTTTATTATCTTGAATGTTAACATTACCCCCAGCTGATACTAGTGATTGTACAACTTGTTCATGTCCTTTTTGACAAGCTAACATAAGTGCTGTTGTGCTTTCTTTGTCGCAGTGATCTACATCAACTCCTAATTTGAGGAGAAATAGTACAGTTTCATTATGACCAATATTTGCTGCTTCAAAAAGAGCAGACTCAAAAGTAAAATTCATATTCTCATCTTCCTTGAGGATGTGTTGGTCATTAATTGTTAGACCAAAGATACCAATGAGATGCATAAACTGTAGCTTGTCTTGAGCATAAGCTATGAGACAATCAGCTTTTGATTCATGGACAATATATTTAGTGATAACTGAGCCTGTCTCGATCTCAATATGTTTTAGAATTGATTGTTTTGACTTGTAAGGTAGTAAATGTCCTATTAGTAGATAAAGTCGTTCAATAGTAGCTTCATTCCATGGATTGCATAACTCAATTTGAATTTGTGGCATGTTTGATAAATCTGTTAGATGTGGAGAATATAGAGTTTTTAATTTATCTTTGAGTTCTTTCACTGTAGATGAACAACGAAAGGACTCAGCCTTAGCTATATGTTCTTTAAGTTCACTGACAAGGGTTGTCTTGTCTTCACTAAACCATTTATCATTGAGAAACTCCTCGCTCATATCCACAATTAATTCACAGTCTAAGAAGTCAAAATATGGATGTAATTTCTTGAAAAGCTCATCTAAATCAGTGATACCACTCAGTTGCCCAACCCACTTCATTCGATGTTCAATCCATCTAATAAAGTCCACTAGTACTAGTTGTTGATGTTGTAGTTTATGATCAAGAGATGATCGAACAGCTACCATTAACAAACTGAAATTTCTGTCAAGGCTTGCTAAAGTAATTTTTACTTGTTTTTCATCTTCTTTGCTTTCTAACATTACTGTTTGTACAAGCTTCTGAGGACCTACATGAAGTGATAATATCATTTTAATAAAAAAATGTTTTAATACCTTGAAAAGTTGTCGATGCTGTCAATGAAGTTGTGTTAAGTTTTTGGTAGACTTTTGAAGCTAGAGTATATTCTTGTGACTTTTCTAGTGCAAACAATACATCCTGCCATGATGCCTCAGGATGAACACTGAGCCATTTTGAAAATAGAGCAGCTTTTTGTAGGTCAGTTCCTCTGATGTCACGTTCTATTACTTGGATATGTTCACTCTTAATTCCAGGTAAGAAAGCACCAAACTTTTGCCAATTGACTAGAGTATGTAGTAATTCTATTAACTGGTCATACTTAGGTCTAACAGACATAGCAGGATCTGCTGACATATTAACTTTATATTGTAGGCAACTGACAGCAATGCTAGCTAGCAAACTGAGGCGACTTGATCAACTAATAAGTGTCATAGTTGCTGCCCTTATAAGGCATAAAAAGACAACATTATGTCTGACCTTATAATAACTTTGGAACAACAAATATTATTATAATGTCATGTGATGTGTAATCCACAAATATTGACCAAATATGGAGTGTCTTATTATTATAATCATATCGTCAACATATGGATTGTTATAATAATAGATGTCATTGTGTTGATGGATGGATGAACAAGCTGACAAATGGACAGATAGGTGGGTAAAAACAATGATTAACAGTCTGTATGGATAGACAACCATTTTAGATGCCCAGTTTCCTCTTGTTCATTTTGTTACAACTTATAGGAGCTTTCCAAAGAATGCTAGTAGTGGCAATATTTCTAGTTAGAGCTATGCATAGTTATGATAGAGAATGATCTTATGTCTGTTTTAATTATATATGATAACCTGTATAATTATATATTTTGAATGGGCAACACTTAAGATGTTAGTGTTGTCTGATGTTTACTATTGCAGACGAAGATACATTTCATTTGTCTAACATATTAACCATCAATAATACTTTAAAAGTACTATATCTCTCATTCTGTTACATCACCAATAATGATGCACATTGTATTTGTAAATAGTTTGCATATATACCAACTGTATATATACAAGACTGTTTTTTGAGGTGTTTTAACAGTGGTCCCTTTTCACAAATTAGGTAACAAATGTTTTCCCAGAAGTGGTCCCTTTTTGCAAATCAGGTCACATATATAGCTGAATGTGTGTATTATCCTGGTATCTATCCTGTTAATACTCCACTAGTACTAACTATTACAGGGAATGGAACAGTCAGGTAGACCAGATTCAGTGACTAACTACATAACAACCACACCCTCATTATGTACAATATTTTTAATCCTAATTTATAGGCTGATGGTAAAGTGTCTATTAGGTACATGGCATCATGGAAACTCTTCTGAGAAATGGGATCCAGTACAATCCATACTCATGCAGGTTTGGAATAATAAAATTAAATTTTATTCAAAAATTGAATTTTGGTTTTTGTAATTTTAGAGGCCAAAGCAATAAAAATTTCTTTCATGAAATATTAGATGATGTCACTGCCTTAAAACCACAATTCCCATTGACTCAAGACTGTGGAAATATACAATGTCTGGACTGCTCTATTGGTCTTATGTACAAGGTGCTTTTTATAGCTATATGGAGTGGTCACTGTCGGAGAACCAGTGAGTTGATAAAAGAGAGTTAACCTTTATCACATTATAAATAATACAGATAATGATAGTGTTAGAATTAATATCTGGTGGAGATTTGAGACATTATCTTAATTCACTTTGTCCAGAGTATGTCTTGTATAACATATTAGATGAAGTATCATTATCAACACTGTAGACCAGGAGAGGCCATTCCTTCTCTTCTGCCAATAATTCTACTCAGTTTTTGTCGTCAGATTGGTTCAGGTATGGAGTACCTGTCAAAGAAATGTTTTGTACACAAAGACCTGGCAACTAGGAATATACTAGTGACTGAACAGGGTATTTGTAAGGTATGATATAGTTGTAAATATAAGTAGAATGGATTTATTGCTTTGTGCACAGATTGCAGACTTTGGTATGTCCAGAGATTTACAAGATGAAAACTATTATATCTCACATGCTACAAAAATTCCCATTAAATGGACAGCTCCTGAAGTCAGTACATTACTAATGTTATGTATCAGTTATATTGTAAACTGTATAACTATAGGCCTTACATTTCAAACGATACTCCACTGCTAGTGATGTGTGGAGTTTTGGTGTAGTACTCTATGAGATATGGAGTCTAGGACACCAACCATTTGAGTGTTATAGCAATCAAGAGGTAAAATATAAAGTATATAATAAGTAATGATGTGAGATGATTTTAGTGTATAAGGGTAATAGATTCTGGTTATCGTCTTCCTCCTCCTCCTGGTTGTCCCAGACCTATCTATAAGATGATGATACAATGTTGGTAAGAGTGTCTGTATTGTACTACTATTACTTGATAATGTGTGTACATCAATGACAGGCATCCAGAGACTTCTAGTCGTCTTACATTTGTCAAGTTGGTATCAGATCTATCTCAAGCTGATGTTCAACTCCTCAGTAGTCCATTGTCTAATGAAGACAAGACCATTAGTCCAGAGAATCCAGTACTGGGAGGTCCAGTAGATACTGGACATAAACTCTATATAGATTTACAGAGAATGTATCACTGTTGACAACTTGACATTAAACAATTACTATTCATTCTTGAGACAGACATTCATAATGTTTTTATAATTGTCAGTTGTAGTTTTAATTATGTATTTTTTATGAACTTTTTTGACACTTGAAAGTATTCTGCTGATAATTGATTCATGTCAGCAAAAAATTCAATGTCAAAGATATGATGGAACACTGTAACAGTCACTGGTCACTGATCTTTCTTTTACTGTTGCTACAATCAAGTCAAGTAAGTCCAAAAATTACGTTAATAGAATTATAACATTTAATATATGTAGGCTATACTGAGTCTGCTGTCTGTACAGAGAGGTTCATGGACTTTGACTTGATTAAATAGATTTTGATAGATATAAATGAAAATGATGATAATTTAAGTAATGAAATCAGACTCCTAACAGAATATCAGTTTATCAACAACTATTACCAGTCTTATTGTAGGAGGTGTCCTTAGAATACCAAATAACAATCAACAATTATTTCCTTGTGTTCAAATATGGAGATCTCGTGGATCTATCTTGTTCTAGACAGTAAAATAGTAAAGTAAATGTACCTGCTTCTTAAACGATAAATAAAATGCTTACAATAGATAAGGCAAATGGTTTTTCTTTAGTCACAGTCTTAGGTACATCTTCCTCACTTCCTATATCATTCAATATTTTACAACTTCTTCTACACCAGATAAGATACCTCTCAATAAAATACTATTGGCTATAATACTACCAATTAACATTATAATAATAAGTATTTCCCTTATTATTATAATACTGGTACATGTATGTCTACTGTTTACTAGATACAAGAAGACACTATCATTATATGATGATGTCATCACCACAAATGTTGATAGTTGGTATAGTGTCATTGAAGTTAGTAATGTATTATGTGGTAGACGTATTAATATGATTAGAGAGTTTATTAAATATGAAGTGCTACTAATTTTGATAGTTATGAAGTCCATTTGGTTTTATTTAGTCTTATTTATATTAATTTAATATAATTATTTAATTAATATATCTTAATTAAATAATGGTAATTTTGGTGTTAGTATCTAATGGAGAGTATCTACAAAAATTCCTACTTTTGTAATTTTTATATCAAATATATAATCTATTTATTTTCAGTATCATTACTTACAGATCAGGAGTGTTATTCATTCTACAGTATCTACTCTCCTACTCAGGTTCTGTTGTCAGATTGCCTTAGGTATGGAATATCTGTGAAAGAAATGTTTGCATGGCTGTTGACATTAAAGTAATTAAAAATAATATTATTATTATTAGCTTTACAATGTCATGATGACTTTATGCTGATCAATGAAGGTTATAGTGATACAAACTAGAGCTCAGTAACAGTTATAACAGGAATAATTATTGTCTAATAAAAGGATTTGGGAGGGAAGTGGTGCAACTAGTACAGGAACAAGCTATGTACCATGTACATGGGTCATCTGTGGAAAATGTTTTGATAAAGTATTGTCAGTAGATGTTAACGATGTGACTTTTAAGTGTTAGAAAAGGTGATGATTATGTGTCCATTTGAGGGAGAGAGTTCCAAATTTTGATTACTCTATTGAAGTAGAAGTGCCTAGTGGTATTTAGATGAGGAGTAAGTAGATTTGTTCATATGATCCTGATGTTGAAGGTAGAGGATCAAGTAGAGGAAGTGACTAGTGAGATGATGTTAGTAAGATAAAAATTATTTAGAGGGTCAATCATTAGTTTTACTAACAGCTTCAGTTATCAGTCTGGACTCATTGACCAAATCTACAGAGACCAAAAATTTGGTCGTTCAATGTTATAGCCTTTTATTGTGTCTTGGGTTAAGTGAGGCCACCATATTGGTGAACAGTAGGCAATGTAACTTCTGACCAAAGTTAGGCACAACAATCTCTTATGTTAATACTGAATGGAACAACATGTCTGATTAAAATAAGGGAATTATATACCTTAGATATAATAGATTAAGTAGAGAAACTAATAATTAAGACAGATGTCCATAATGTTGTCATAACTGTCAGCTGTAGTTCTATTAATTATGTTCATTATCTTTTTGACACTTCAAAGTATTCCACTTGTTAGTAGAAATTCAATGAACAAAGACATGATTGAACACTGTAACAGTCACTGGTCATTGATCGTTTTTTTACTGTTGCATATAATCAAGTCAAGTAAGTCCAAAAATAATGTTAATAGAATTATAATATTTAATATATGTAGGCTATACTGAGACTGCTGTCTGTACAGAGAGGTTCATGGACTTTGACTTGATTAAATATAGAGCAAAGACAGTAGGCATCAGTAAAAAGGGGGATAGTTTAGATAATGAAATCAGACTCCTCACAGAATATCAGTTTAACTGTTCATCAACAACTATTACCAGTGTTATTGTGGGAGGTGACCTTAGGATACCAAATAATAATCGTCAGTTATTTCCTACTGTTCAAATATGGACACCTTCACCTAATCGACCTAATCAATATCATTATCTTCCAGACAGTGAGAGAACTATATACTACTCAACTAATAATGTCAGTACTAATGGAGTGTTTGAATATCCTCTGGATCCACCCATACCAGTACAAAGTGGAGATATATTTGCTATATCACAACCTCCTCAAGAGAACAGTACTTTTAGAGTTTATTACATGCAAGGAGTTGTTAATTTTGATAATTATCTTCTAGTAATAATTTCAATCATTTTTGGAGTCATGTGTTTTGTTATAGTTCTATTAACAATTACATTGATCATTATCTGTATAATGTTAATTTGTCAAAGGTATGACATGTTAATATCTCCAACTTGAGTTAGGACTCCTCCCAATAAATACTATTGGTTGTAATATTATCAATTATCATTATAGTAGTAATTATTTCCTTCATTATTATAATACTGGTGTGTGTATGTCTACTGTTTACTAGATATAAGAAGACACTATCACTATATGATGATGTCATCACCACAAAGGTTCATCCTCCCACTTCAACAAACCCTTCATATGTACCTACTAGTAACAACCCTACTGATAATGATGGTAGCAGTGGTACTGGATTATATATGGAGATTAGTGGAGCATACAAGAATGTTCTACCACCAGCTGTTAGTATTGATGAGAACCCTGCATATGGAAAACTTGATTATGATTACATTTATGACAGCATAACACTATAGCCATTTCTACATACACTCTATATTGTATAGTTTATATAATAATTATGTATTGTTTAATAATTTAATACTAACAAACTGGTAATTGTAAATATTTGTGTATATGTGTTCTAGACTTATAATAAATGTTTATTGTAAAAATTGTGATTTCTATTAAATAAAATTTAAAATAGATACTAATTGTGTTGTAATTGATATCTAATAAAGACTCAAGTCATTACCTATAGTACAGTATATTCTAGTTATTTACTATATTCAATCTATATTGTGTATATTTTATATCATTTGTGTTAACAAGGATATTACCATTACATATAGATGTGTGTGTGTCCTTTAGACTCATAACAAAATTAAATTGAGTGATGACACTTATAAAGAACTGAAGTAAGCTCCCTATAAGGTTACTAAATGAGTTATATGTAACAATTGTGTTAATGTTACTTGAAGTAGTGTGTCTGATATGAAAAGACATACAATCTTTTTGAAAAATCATAGGTAGTTCTTTACACAATACATGTTCATTCTCACACTCAATTATACAGATCTCTCTACAATGCTCTAATTTTATAATGACACTGATAGTGAGTTTGTAAGAGGTGTCGTATGTATCAAAGTTGGAAAACTATCATGATATATTAAATAAGTCATTATTTATTAAAATGACTGTTGATTTACTTCTTATATATTTAATAAATCATCTATTATTTATATATCACAATTTATTTAACAAATAATGAGCATTAAAAGTAAATCAATTTTGACACAAACGCCACCTCATAAGTTTGGAGTAGACTTTGTTACAATTATATGTTTGTATGAGAATTTCATAGTTAGAAATAACAAAAGTAGTGAGTATTATTTGTTGTTCTTATCGTCTTCCTATTGTTAATTTGTCTACAGTAACAAAAGCTATTACAGCAATGTACTGAGAAATTTATAGAGTTAGGATTATTGAACTTTATAGCAATGAGAATAGACTTTAGTAGAATTGGACTCATTTATTTCATTTTAATTAAAAAACTACAACTGACAGTTATAACATCTGTCTTAAGAATAAATAATAATTCTTTTAATGTCAAGCTGTCAACAGTTGTGGTTTTAAATTATGTTATTTATCTCTTAGACACTTCAAGGTTTTCCATTGACCTCATGTCAGCAGATATTCAATGGAGCAAAGACAGTAGGCATCACTAAAAGGGGATATAATTTAAATAATGAAATCAAACTCTTCACAGAATATCATCCAGTGGTGTCACAGGATAATACTCATAGAGATTGGGAGGTATTGATATATTAGCAGTAACTAGACTAAATCCTTGTTTATTGTAACTATTAGGACCAGTTTGACGCCATATCTGGAGTTCAGGTAAGTCTCCTGTAGATCTGTTTTGATCTACAGCTCCATAGATCCATTTTGTAACACTACCATTACATGAGAACTTCATCTCTGGATATATATACTGTCTTCTTTCTCCTGCTTGTCTAACTTCATGTATCAGTAGAGCATTCTCCTTGATGACTGTAGCATTTATTGAACTATTAACACAAGATCCATCTAATGACATAATGGATCATAATAGTTTAGTATATATGATATAACTCACCAGTTATAGGATAGACTAATACTAAATCACTATTAATTGGATTACTACCAGTGCATATGTCCACAAAAATCATTATATGAATTATAATGTTAATGTGATTAAAATTACTAATTTTGGTTGAAGTAATTGAAATCTTATCTATAATTCTTTGTTTGTTTGAGCTCATGCATCTATACTTGCATTGTCAAAATATGCATTTTTATCTTAAATTTATATAAAAACAATAAATATTTCACACTACAGCTGTAACCCCTATAGTTTCAATATATTGTACATAAGAGATATTACTGGTATGATTTAATACTACTATATTAATGATAAATGTACTTAATAAAGACAACAGTTATCATTAACAATTATTGCATTTCTGTAGCAATCATACTGTTAATAGTTAACAGTACTATTTGAAAAATATTCGATTCATGATGCTTTTTACCAAAAAAATTTATTCATAAAATATTTTATTAGTTATAGTTGGATCAACTATCATCATCAATGTCTAAATAATGTATTAGTTCAGTACTATAGGAAAAGACTTCAGAATTTAGTATAAATTAACTAACTTATGTTTAATACATTATGTCATATACTGCATGGCTAAGTATATCATCTACACATTTATGTAGTGCTCTGAGTATTGTAATATTGATTAAATCATTATTAGAAAAAGAGAAATAGCTGAAGTAAAGACTATAAGAAGACCCTTAATCATAGTTACTATGGTTAGTGTTCTTTTATCAATAAAGAGTAAAATTGATAATTGTTTTTGAAAAAGTTTATCATTTTAATTTAACAAAACAATGTGTTATCATGACAGTATTATAACTAATAATTATAAAACTAATTTCTAGTAGTAAGATGTACTTCTTTGACTTCCTTCTTGTTGTCTTGTTTTACACTGGTATTACTAAATGTGTGAGTACATTGAGTTTATGTGAATGAAGTTGTTAGAGATGTGAAACCTTGTATTTCTAAAGTCTTTTCCTTTGTCTTCCTCTTGAGAGTATAACTTGACTCTTCTTCACACATTGTTATATCATCTGTTATTAATAATGATTTGGTTGTGGTTTCTTCACCTAATGTTGGTAAGGATGACTGATATTCTGATAGTTTGTATTCTTTCTTTCCCTGTAATTGTGAAATCGTCTGACCACCATAGCTGATTAGTAGCTCACTAATGGTTTCTGCTTTAATGGTGATAGCTACATCCAATGGTGTACTGTTGTCAGCAATAATATTAGGATGAGCACCATACATTAAGAGTGTCTCTGTTATTGAAGTCGATTTGCCACCTCTTACTGCAAAGAACAAAGGAGTGAACCCAAAATGACATTCTTGTTTATTGACATCAGCTCCAGCTTGTATGAGAGCATCCACTATATCAACATGTCCACATGATGAAGCTACCATGAGTGGAGTAAGACTAAGTACCAGTGGAGAATCTGGACTACCTAATGTTTTCATTATAACTGCACCTAAATCTCCTTTAACACATGAGTCTAGTAGTTCTCTCTGGTCATTAGTGAAGTGTGGAAGTTTGTTTGAGAGGAAGGTAATGAGAGTAGGATGACCACCATAACATGATGTTACTACTGCTTTTTCAATCTCATCAGTAGTGGGTTCAGCTTTATCTAACAACATATTAACAAGGTCTCTGTTACCATTAAGAGCTGCTAATGAAAATGCTGTTGATCCATTGTGTGCTATTATATGAGGATCTGCAAATGATTGTAGTAAACACTCAGCTACTTTAACATGTCCAGTAACACAAGCTAACATTAAAGCTGTACTTCCATCATCTTTCTGAACATCAATATCTACAAGTTCGTTCAGAATTGTATCAACGATTTGGCTATGACCATTTTGACTAGCTAGCATTAGGACAGTTACTCCACTTTTGCTCTTAATATTAACGTCTGCAGACTTTTTAAGTAGTTGTTCAACGACCTGGGTATGCCCATTTTGACTAGCAATCATTAGGGCATTCCATCCATTATTATTCTGAATATTAATTTCTGTATTCTCTTTGAGTAGTTGTTCAACGACCTTGGTATCATCATTGACACTAGCTATCATTAGTGTAGTCCATCCATCATTGTTCTGAATATTAACATCTGCATTCTCTTTGAGTAGTTGTTCAACAACCTGGATATGACCATTTTTACTAGCTATCATTAGGGCAGTCCATCCATCATTGGTCTGAATATTAATGTCTGCTTGCTCTTCGAGTAGTTGTTCAACAACCTTGGTATGACCATTGAGACTAGCTAGCAATAGGGCAGTCCATCCATCATTAGTCTTAATATTAATGTCTGCATGCTCTTTGAGTAGGGCTTCAACAACCTCTGTATGACCATTTAGACTACTAACCATAAGGGCTGTCCATCCACCATTGGTCTGAATATTAACATCCGCATGCTCTTTGAGTATTTGATCAACAACCTGGATATGACCATTTTTACTAGCTATCATTAGGGCAGTCACTCCTGCTTTGTTTTGAATATTAACGTCTGCATGCAATTTTAGTAGTTGTTTAATGACCTGGGTATGACCTTTTTCACTAGCTATCATTAGGGCAGTGCATCCATCAATGGTCTTAATTTTAACGTCAGCATGCTCTTTGAGTAGTTTTTCAACAATCTCGGTACAACCTTTTTGACAAGCTATCATTAGGGCAGTCCAGCCTTTATTATCTTGAATGTTAATATTACCCCCAGCAGATAGTAGAGATTGTACAACTTGTTCATGTCCTTTTTGACAAGCTAACATAAGTGCTGTTGTGCTTTCTTTGTTGCAGTGATCTACATCAACTCCTAATTTGAGGAGAAATAGTACAGTTTCATTATGACCAATATTTGCTGCTTCAAAAAGAGCAGACTCAAAAGTAAAATTCATATTCTCATCTTCCTTGAGGATGTGTTGGTCATTAATTGTTAGACCAAAGATACCAATGAGATGCATAAACTGTAGCTTGTCTTGAGCATAAGCTATGAGACAATCAGCTTTTGATTCATGGACAATATATTTAATATGAACTGAGCCTGTCTCGATCTCAATATGTTTTAGAATTGATTGTTTTGACTTGTAAGGTAGTAAATGTCCTATTAGTAGATAAAGTCGTTCAATAGTAGCTTCATTCCATGGATTGCATAACTCAATTTGAATTTGTGGCATGTTTGATAAGTCTGTTAGATGTGGAGAATATAAAGTTTTTAATTTATCTTTAAGTTCTTTCACTGTAGATGAACAACGAAAGGACTCGGCCTTAGTTATATGTTCTTTAAGTTCACTGACAAGGCTTTTCTTGTCTTCACTAAACCATTTATCATTGAGAAACTCTTCACTCATATCAACAATTAATTCACAGTCTAAGAAGTCAAAATATGGATGTAATTTCTTGAAAAGCTCATCTAAATCAGTGATACCACTCAGTTGCCCAACCCACTTCATTTGATGTTCAATCCATCTAATAAAGTCCACTAGTACTAGTTGTTGATATTGTAGTTTATGATCAAGAGATGATCGAACAGCAACCATTAATAAACTGAAATTTCTGTCAAGGCTTACTAAAGTAATTTTTACTTGTTTTTCATCTTCTTTGCTTTCTAACATTACTGTTTTTACAAGCTTCTGAGGACCTTGAGAAGTTGTTGATGCTGTCAATGAAGTTGTGTTAAGTTTTTGGTAGACTTTTGAAGCCAGAGTATATTCTTGTGACTTTTCTAGTGCAAACAACACATCCTGCCATGATGCCTCAGGATGAACACTGAGCCATTTTGTAAATAGAGCACCTTTTTGTAGGTCAGTTCCTCTGATGTCACGTTCTATTACTTGGATATGTTCACTCTTAATTCCAGGTAAGAAAGTGCCAAACTTTTGCCAATTGACTAGAGTATCTAGTAATTCTACTAACTGGTCATATTTTGGTCTAACAGACGTAAGAGGATCTACAGACATTATTAACACTGAAGACGAGGTAAGGTAACTCTAGAAGCACAACTATTCCCGATCGTCAGGGCTACGGAATGCGGAAATATTAACTATTTAACCTTTACTGTTTACTCCAGTTAACTTACAAGTGTAGATATCTACTTATGAATTTTTTACTTAATCTATCCTTATATGCTTTTTATATTATTTTCATAAATAATAAGAAGTCGTTTCTACACAAGAGTCCATATTAAGCTAGTTTCAAATTCAAACAATTTACCCATGGTTTGTTTTAGAGTCTCAAGACTATAATTTGAATCATGTATATCTATCTATCTAATCTAATAAACAATCTGAAGGGATCTCCCCTGTGTTAATTGCCAAGAACAAAGCACTTCTGCTACAATTGTGGTTAATTCTAATAGGACTGATGAACACAGTAAGATCAATGCAACTAACCATATTATAGTATATGTTCATAGAAATCTATAAAAAATCAATAAACAAGAGTTTTAGCTTATTTTTTAGTTAGCAGTAGTAGTATTCCATTGTTGTGCAGTAGCTTGAGAACCAGAGGTTATCTGACCATTAATAAACACATCTCCTGATTGACCTGCTTCCAAGCAAATCACTGGTATTGTTGGCTGCTGTAACTTGGAGACAATCAATCCTTGTTCAAACTTAAAGCGTTGCCCAGGAGAGCAAGCATTCCTATATGTAAGGATGAGACCATTACCACAGTTAGGGAGATCATTCATCACAGTCAACACAAGACTTTGGAATATCTTATGCTTGATATAGAAGTAGCCTGAACCATCATTATGAAAAATCCATTCTTGTGATTCTTCCAAGTGACATTGGTCACGAGAACGGAGAACAACACGAGTCCCAGCACTAGCAGCACCTTCAATATCAAGGTAGCTACAAGTGAGAAGATTTTGGATTAGAACTCCACCTGGCATGTTTATGAAAGAGAATATCCTGAATGTCCAATGTAGTGTTACTTGTTCTCATATAGTAGACACGACCAAATTATATGTATGACTATAATCAATACTAATTATGTATGGACTGTAAAAATGAATGTGTTATTTGTAGCTAATATATTAATGGATTAATATAGAATCTAGAATTTATGTTAATTACATTTGTACAATTTGTTAGTATGTAATGCTATTACAAAGCAACAAATTATACAGTGAACAATTCATATTAACTTTGTGTTCCAAAGTAATTCGTCTTTGTAGGCTACAAATTTGTTGTTATTAATTTTACAGTGACATATTTTTAGCTAGCTAGTGTCAAAGTACATATCATTAATGTTTATTGAGTATACATCACTTAAATACAATATACTATACCTTGGTTGAAATACAAATTAAGAGGCCATCATGTATGCATATTGTGAGCATATAGATCTATTTTGTTTGGCTAAATAAGTCATTACTTTATGGAACAATAGTTATTAATAGAGAACTTAATACTATCATGATGTAATTAACATGAAAAATTTTTGTATGCTTAATTATTAAGACAATTAATGTTGTACTGTTGATAAATTAAATGTCTATATACACTGTTAGTGCTTTGATTAGAAATATATGAGATCTGATACAACTATGATTTAAATGTAGCTAATAATAGACTGAGTTTAAAGCTCTTTTGGTTTATAATATAGCCTTCCCTCTCAATGATCAAGAGTAAAATTGATAATTGTTTTTGAAAAAGTGTATCATTTTAATTTAACAAAACAATTTGTTAAAATGACAGTATTATAACTAATAACTATAAAATTAATTTTTAGTAGTAAGATGTACTTCTTTGACTTCTTTCTTGTGGTCTTGTTTATACTGGCATTACTAAATGTGTGAGTACTGAGTGTTTATGTGAATGAAGTTGTTAGAGATGTGAAACGTTGTATTTCTAAAGTCTTTTCCTTTGTTTCCCTCTTGAGTGTATAACTTGACTCTTCTTCATACATTGTTATATCATTTGTTGTTAATAATGATTTGGTTGTGGTTTCTTCACCTAATGTTGGTAAGGATGACTGAAATTCTGATGATAATTTGTATTCTTTCTTTCCCTGTAATTGTGATATTGTCTGACCTCCATAGCTGATTAGTAGCTCACTAATGGCTTCTGCTTTAATAATGATAGCTACATCCAATGGTGTACTGTTATCAGCAATGACATTAGGATGTGCACCATACATTAAGAGTGTCTCTGTTATTGAAGACGATTTGCAACATTTTACACCAAAGAACAAGGGGGTTAACCCTAAATGACTCTCTTGTTTATTGACGTCAGCTCCAGTTTGTATGAGAGCATCTACTATATCAACATGTCCACATGATAAAGCTACCATGAGTGGAGTAAGACCAAGTACCAGTGGAGTATCTGGACTATCTAATGTCTTCATTATGACTGTACCTAAATCTCCTTTAACACATGAGTCTAGTAGTTCTCTTTGTTCATTAGTGAGGTGTGGGAGTTTGTTTGAGAGGAAGGTAATGAGAGTAGGGTGACCACCACCATAACATGATAGTACAACTGCTTTTTCAATCTCATCAGTAGTGGGTTCAGCTTTATCTAACAACATATTAACAAGATCTCTCTTACCATTATAAGCTGCTAATGAAAATGCTGTTGTTTCATTGTATGCTATTATATGAGGATCTGCAAATGATAATAGTAAACACTCAGCTATTTCAAGATGGCCATTATGACAAGCTAACATTAAGGCAGTACTTCCATTTTTTTCCTGCACATCAATGTCTATAAGTTCTTCAGTTAATAGTTCAACAATTTGTTTGTGGCCATTTGCACTAGCTAGCATTAGGGTAGTAATGCCTTCTTTATTCTGAATATTAACATCTGCTTGCTCTTTGAGTAGTTTTTCAACAACCAGGGTATGACCGTTTTGACTAGCTTTCATTAGGGCAGTCCATCCATTTTTGTTCTGAATATTAATATCTTCATGCTCTTTGAGTAGTTGCTCAACAACCAGGGTATGACCGTTTTGACTAGCTTTCATTAGGGCAGTCCATCCATTTTTGTTCTGAATATTAATATCTTCATGCTCTTTGAGTAGTTGCTCAACGACCTGGGTATGACCATTTTGACTAGCTATCATTAGGGCATGCCATCCATCATTGTTTTGAATATTAATGTCTGTATGCTCTTTGAGTAGTTGTTCAATGACCTGGGTATGACCATTTTGACTAGCTATCATTAGGGCAGTCCATCCATCATTGTTCTGAATATTAATGTCTGCATCCTCTTTGAGTAGTTGCTCAACGACCTGAGTATGACCATTTAGACTAGCTATCATTAGGGCAGTCCATCCATCATTGGACTGAACCTTAACATCTGCTTGCTCTTTGAGTAGTTGCTCAACGACCTGGGTATGACCATTTAGACTAGCTATCATTAGGGCAGTCCATCCATCATTGGATTGAATATTAACGTCTGCATGCTCTTTGAATAGTTGTCCAATGACCTGGGTGTGACCATTTAGACTAGCTATCATCAGGGCATTCCATCTTTTTTTGTTCTGAATATTAACATCTGCTTGCTCTTTGAGTAGTTGTTCAATGACCTGAGTATGACTATTTTGACTAGCTTTCATTAGGGCAGTCCATCCATCATTGGTCTGAATATTAACGTCTCCTTTCTCTTTGAGTAGTTGTTCAACGACCTGAGTATGACCACTTTGACTAGCTATGATTAGGGCAGTCCATCCATCATTATCTTGAATGTTAACATTAGCTCCAGCTGATACTAGTGCTTGTACAACTTGTTCATGTCCAAATTTACTAGCTATCATAAGTGCTGTTATGCCTTCTTCATTGCAATGGTCTTTGTCAACTCCTAATTTGAGGAGAAATTGTACAGCTTCAGCATGACCAGAATTTGCAGCTTTAACAAGAGCTGACTCAAAAGTGAAGTTCATGTTCTCATCCTCTTTGAGGATAAGTTCACCATTAATTGTCAAACCATAGATACCAATGAGATGCATAGACTGTAGCTTGTCTTGAGCATATGCTATGAGACAATCAGCATTTGATTCATGGACAATGTATTTAACATGAACTGAGCCTGTCTCAATTTCGATGTATTTTAAAATCGATTGTTTTGACCTGTGTGGAAGTAAATGTTGAATTAGTAGATAAAGTCCTTCAATAGTAGCTTCATTCCATGGATTGTGTAACTCAATTTGAATTTGTGGCATGTTTGATAAGTCTGTTAGATGTGGAAAATACAGAATTTTTAATTTATCCTTAAGTTCTTTCACTGTAGACGAGCAACGAAGGGACTCAGCTTTAGCTATATGTTTTTTTAGCTCACTGACAAGACCTATTTTGTCTTCATTAAAGCATTCATCATTGAGAAACTGTTCACTCATATCAACAATCAAACCACAGTCTAAGAAGTCAAAATATGGATGAAGTTTCTTAAAAAGTTCATTTAAATCAGTCACATCACTAAGTTGCCCAACCCACTTCATTCGATGTTCAATCCATCTAATAAAGTCCACTAGTACTAGTTGTTGATGTTGTAGTTTATGATCAAGGGATGATCGAACAGCTACCATTAACAAACTGAAATTTCTGTCAAGGCTTTCTAAAGTAATTTTCACTTGTTTCTCGTCTTCTTTGCTTTCTAACATTACTGTTTTTACAAGCTTCTGAGGACCTACATGAAGTGATAATATCATTTTAATAAAAATGTTTTAATACCTTGATAAGTTGTTGATGCTGTCAATGAAGTTGTGTTAAGTTTTTGGTAGACTTTTGAAGTTAGAGTATATTCTTGTGACTTTTCTAGTGCAAACAGTACATCCTGCCATGATGCCTCAGGATGAACACTGAGCCATTTTGAAAATAAAGCAGCTTTTTGTAAGTCAGTTCCTCTGATGTCACGTTCTATTACTTGGATATGTTCACTCTTAATTCCAGGTAAGAAAGTGCCAAACTTTTGCCAATTGACTAGAGTATCTAGTAACTCTATTAACTGGTCATATTTTGGTCTAACAGACGTAAGAGGATCTACAGACATTATTAACACTGAAGACGAGGTAAGGTAACTCTAGAAGCACAACTATTCCCGATCGTCAGGGCTACGGAATGCGGAAATATTAACTATTTAACCTTTACTGTTTACTCCAGTTAACTTACAAGTATAGATATCTACTTATGAATTTTTTACTTAATCTATCCTTATATGCTTTTTATATTATTTTCATAAATAATAAGAAGTCTTTTCTACACAAGAGTCCATATTAAGCTAGTTTCAAATTCAAACAATTTACCCATGCTTTGTTTTAGAGTCTCAAGACTATAATTTGAATCATGTATATCTATCTAATCTAATAAACAATCTGAAGGGATCTCCCCTGTGTTAATTGCCAAGAACAAAGCACTTCTGCTACAATTGTGGTTAATTCTAATAGGACTGATGAACACAGTAAGATCAATGCAACTAACCATATTATAGTATATGTTCATAGAAATCTATAAAAAATCAATAAACAAGAGTTTTAGCTTATTTTTTAGTTAGCAGTAGTAGTATTCCATTGTTGTGCAGTAGCTTGAGAACCAGAGGTTATCTGACCATTAATAAACACATCTCCTGATTGACCTGCTTCCAAGCAAATCACTGGTATTGTTGGCTGCTGTAACTTGGAGACAATCAATCCTTGTTCAAACTTAAAGCGTTGCCCAGGAGAGCAAGCATTCCTATATGTAAGGATGAGACCATTACCACAGTTAGGGAGATCATTGATCACAGTCAACACAAGACTTTGGAATATCTTATGCTTGATATAGAAGTAGCCTGAACCATCATTATGAAAAATCCATTCTTGTGATTCTTCCAAGTGACATTGGTCACGAGAACGGAGAACAACACGAGTCCCAGCACTAGCAGCACCTTCAATATCAAGGTAGGTACAAGTGAGAAGATTTTGGATTAGAACTCCACCTGGCATGTTTATGAAAGAGAATATCCTGAATGTCCAATGTAGCGTTACTTGTTCTCATATAGTAGACACAACCATGTTATATGCATGACTATAATTAATACTGATTATGTATGGACTGTAAAAATTAATGTGTTATTTATCAGCTAATTTGTAGCTAATATATTAGTGGATTAATATGGAATCTAGAATTTGTGCTAGTTACTCATTGTACAATTTTTTAGTATGTAATACTATTCCAAAGCAACAAATTATACAGTGAACAATTCATATTCATATTAAGTAATTCATCTATCTAGGCTACAAATTTGTTGTTATTAATTTTTACAGTGACATATAAAGTGTTAGTGTTTATTTTGGGGACATTTTGGGGAATCCCTGTCATCAGTGCAATGATGTATTTATGATTATCAATGTACAGATGACCTATTCTAAGAAGTGTCTGTGCCAATTATCATGCTAGCCTTTAAACTTGATTATTACTAGATTGTATACTGAGTAAAGGAGCACAAATTGGGAAGGTATTCTACTAATGACATCACTGGTTGTGTTTGCTGACATTACTTCAGAGAATTCTTGAAAAGCATCCTTAAAATAACTTAGCTTTATCAAATGTAGGATTTTTTCTCACTGCCTTTTTAGGCAGTATCCATTTATCTTAGGCAGACAGAAAATACCATTACATGTTAAAGACTCAAAAACAAGTTCATGTTCTGTCCTACCTATAATCCAAAACGTTTATTACTATAATGCTTCTATTATCAATGTCTCCTTTATCAGGTTGAGTGTCAACATACAATTTTTTGATCCTGAAGTGCATACATATTTCCTCACCTTAACACTTATACTGTATTCATTCATACCTGCTCCACCTGGTATAGTGTCAACATGTACATATTTCTGATTCTCTTTTAATAAAGAAACAACCCAAGTACACGAAGTTTACTTTATTGTGCATGACAGAAATTTCAGTGGTAGGAGTCGCTTCAAATAGTTTGGATGAAGTTTTGAAGGCTGACAAAGATCAGTCAATGATGATAGGTGTTATAGCTACATGTAGTTTAAAATTGCTTAACTTAAAGTTATTAGCTTAACTTAAAGTTAGGTATTCATAGACAAGTTATTTTATTTATAACATAATAAAAGTAACATTCATTGATGATATAGCTTCCAAGAAGCATTTCTGTACAGACCAGGAGGTTATTGACCTAACACATGGTGAAGATGAAGTCAACGAGTAGTATTTCCCAAGTAGTGATGATGATGAACTAGAACAGAAACTTAATTACTATGTTAAACGTGACAAGCATGCCAGTTTCTGCACCAGTACTGGCTTAATTGCCAAGAATGAAACTGCTCTCCTACAAGTATGTCCATGCAAGAATATTTGAGATTACAAATACGTTGATAATTAGAGTGTGACTATTAATGATATAGTGTCCTTCAATAGCTATGTTAATCACATCAGTTACATTTATTTGTGATGGAAATCATTCATAAATCCAATTATTTTACTTCCAGGATAGGCATTAGCTTCAATGAACCAAACATTCCAATCAGTTGATACCATAAAGTCAAAATCAATTAGATGAAAACAGGAAGGTGCTCTTTCCAGGAAATGAAAACCTATAAGAGGACTTAAATCAACCATATTTACCTATTTAGATATAAAAACAAGTAAGTATTCCAACAACATGTTTATACTTTATCATATAATTGAATTTAAACAACAACTTAGACTCTTTGTGACATCATTCCTGACATAACAAATAAGAAAGGGAAGGAGATAAAACATGAAACTTTTTTCTTATTACAAAGACAATTACCACATATAGAGTTTATCTAATAAAGTGATGTCGTGTACATTAAATATTTTATAAGTACAAATCAATATAGTCTATCAATTGATAGGATAATTATACATATGTGATTAAGTTAAACTGTATCAGAGGTGTGGATTAGTAACATGGATGAATGAATGGATAGATAGATGGTCAAAGAGACAGACAAATTGATTAATGGAGGGATAAATGATGTCATACAAACAAACGAGCAGAGGGAATAGACAAGTTGACACCATCTGGTCTGTCTGTTCAACTATACTTCTATGCAACCATCTCTCCATCTTTTGTCTATATCAAAACATTAATCCACTCCTCTGTCCATTCATAGATAGTTTGAAAGATCACTCTCTCTCTCTTTCTCATATATCTATACATGTTTATAAATCTTAAGGATTAATTTCCTTTCTTTTAAATAGTACATGTACTTACACTGATTTAACAAACTAACACTCAAAAATAAAAAAATTGGACACACATTTGTAAAAATAAAATTACAATCACTTCACAAAAAATTGACTAGTTACATATATATGTACACAATGTATACCATACTATATAGCTTTTTAGCTAGCTAGTGCCAAAGCACATATCATTAATGTTTATTGAGTATACACCACTTACATATAATATACTATACCTTTTGTTGCAAAACAAATTAAGAGGCCATCATGTATGTATATTGTGAGTTAGCTATATAGACCTATTTTGTTTGGTTAACTAAGACATCACTTTAGAAAACAATAGTTATTAATACAGCAATTATATACTATCATGATGTAATTAATATGAAAAGTTTTTGTATGCTTGTTGTGACAACTAGTGTTGTACTGTTGATAAATTAAATGTCTATATATACTGTTAGTGCTTTGATTGGAGATATGTAAAATCTGACACAACTATGATTTAATGGTAGCTAATAATACACTGAGTTGAAGTTCTTTTGGTTTATATTATAGTCTTCCCTCTCAATAATCAAAGAGTAAATTGATAATAGTTTTTTTAAACATTTCAACAAAACAAAAATTATGTTTACATGACAGGCAGTATTGTACTTAATAACTATAAATTAATTATTACAGTAAGATGTATTTATGACTTCCTTCCTGTTGTCGCATTTTACACTGGTATTTCTAAATGTGCGAGTACTTTGAGTTTATGTGAATGAAGTTTTTAGAGATGTGAAACTTTGTAATTCTAAAGTCCTTTCCTTTGTTTCCCTCTTGAGAATATAACTTGACTCTTCTTCATACATTGTTATATCATCTGTTGTTAATAATGATTTGGTTGTGGTTTCTTCACCTAATGTTGGTAAGGATGACTGATATTCTAATAATTTGTATTCTTTCTTTCTCTGTAATTGTGATACTCTCTGACCTCCATAGCTGATTAGTAGTTCAATAATGGTTTCTGCTTTAATGGCGATAGATACATCCAATGGTGTACTGTTGTCAGCAATGACATTAGGATGAGCACCATACATTAAAAGTGCCTCTGTTATTGAAGATGATTTCCCACCACTTACAGCAAAGAATAAAGGAGTTAATCCAAAATGACTTTCTTGTTTATTGACATCAGCTCCAGCTTGTATGAGAGCATCCACTATATCAACATGTCCACATGATGAAGCTACCATGAGTGGAGTAAGACCAAGTACCAGTGGAGTATCTGGACTATCTAATGTTTTCATTATAACTGCACCTAAATCTCCTTTAACACATGAGTCTAGTAGTTCTCTCTGATCATAAGTTAGGTGTGGAAGTTTGTTTGAGAGGAAAGTAATGAGAGTAGGGTAACCACCATAACATGATGTTACTACTGCTTTTTCAATCTCATCAGTAGTGGGTTCAGCTTTATCTAACAGCATATTAACAAGGTCTCTGTTACCACTATAAGCTGCTAATGAAAATGCTGTTGATCCATTGTATGCTATTATATGAGGATCTGCAAATGATTGTAGTAAACACTCAGCTACTTCAAGATGTCCATAAAGACAAGCTAACATTATTCTGTATCTCCATCTTTTTTCTGAACATCAATGTCTACAAGTTCTTTAGTTAATAGTTCAACAACCTGTGTATGACCGTTTCGACTAGCTAGCATTAGGGCAGTTACTCCATTTTTGTTCTGTATATTAATGTCTGCATCTTTTTTGAGTAGTTGTTCAATGACCTGAATATGACCATGTTGACTAGCTACCATTAGGGTAGTCCAGCCATCATTGGTTTGAATATTAATATCTGCATGCTTTTTGAGTAGTTGTTCAATGACATGGGTATGACCATTTTGACTAGCTATCATTAGGGAAGTCCATCCATTATTTGTCTGAATATTAACGTCTGCATCCTCTTTGAGTAGTTGTTCAACGACCTGTGTATGACCATTTTCACTAGCTATCATTAGGGCAGCCCATCCTCCATTATCTTGAATGTTAACATTAGCTCCAGCTGATACTAGTGTTTCTACAACTTGTTCATTTCTGCATTTACTACTAGCTATCATAAGTGCTGTTATACTTTCTTTGTTGTAATAGTTCACATTACCTCCTAATTTGAGGAGAAATTGTACAGCTTCGTTATGACCAGCTTTTGCAGCTTTAAGAAGAGCTGACTCAAAAGTAAAGTTCATATTCTCATCTTCTTGCAGGATAGGTCCACCATTAATTGTTAGACCAAAGATACCAATGAGACGCATAAACTGTAGCTTGTCTTGAGCATATGCTATGAGACAATCAGTATTTGATTCATGGACAATGATGTATTTGATATGAACGGACCCTGTCTCAATTTCAATGTACTTTAAAATTGATTGTTTTGACCTGTGTGGAAGTAAATGTTGAATTAGTAGATAAAGTCCTTCAATAGCAGCTTCATTCCATGGATTGTGTAACTCAATTTGAATTTGTGGCATGTTTGATAAGTCTGTTAAATGTGGAGAATATAGAGTTTTTAATTTATCTTTGAGTTCTTTCACTGTAGATGAACAACGAAGGGACTCTGCCTTAAGTATATGTTCTTTAAGTTCACTGACAAGGCTTTTCGTATCTTCAAAAAAGCATTCATCATTGAGAAACTGTTCACTCATATCAACAATCAAACCACAGTCTAAGAAATCGAAATATGGATGTAGTTTTAGAAAAATTTCATCCAAGTCAACAATGCTCCTAAGTTGCCCAACCCACTTCATTCGATGTTCAATCCATCTAATAAAGTCCACTAGTACTAGTTGTTGATGTTGTAGTTTATGATCAAGAGATGATCGAACAGCAACCATTAACAAACTGAAATTTCTGTCAAGGCTTACTAAAGTAATTTTCACTTGTTTTTCCTTTTCTTTGCTTTCTAACATTACTGTTTTTACAAGCTTCTGAGGACCTACATAAAGTTATAATATCATTTTAATAAAAATCTTTTAATACCTTGAGAAGGTGCCGATGCTGTCAATGAAGTTGTGTTAAGTCTCTGATATATTCTTGAAGCTAGGGTATAGTTTTGTGACTTTTCTAGTGCAAACAAGACATCCTGCCATGATGCTTCAGGATGAACACTAAGCCATTTTGAAATTAGAGCAGCTTTTTGTAGGTCAGTTCCTCTGATGTCACGTTCTATTACTTGGATATGTTCACTCTTAATTCCAGGTAAAAAAGTACCAAACTTTTGCCAACTGACTAGAGTATCTAGTAATTCTATTAACTGGTCATACTTTGGTCCAATAGACATGGCAGGATCAGACATTGTTCACACTGAAGACGAGCTAAGGCAACTCTCAAAATATAACGTCTCACGATTATCACAGGTTATGAAATGAGGAAATGTTAATTTATTTAACCTTTACCATTTATGGACCGTGTTTACATTCAGTTAACTTATAAGTGCACATATAATCTACTTATGATGTTTTCACTTGGCACGTATGATTTAGACCATGTGACATGTTTGCTTATTGTACATCTATTTTTGTTGTTTTCAAAAATGGAAAATAACCAATTAAATAAAACTATCTCTCTTTTCTAGGGTAAAACAATTTTTGACACCATTTAAAGTCTTTGGGTACTCAACTGATCTTTAATGTTGTATTTTGTACATGTATTCTTTGCAATGCTGTGCACAGTTTGATTACACAGGATATTTAACTACATTTGAATTGGCTCCTGCACAAATGAGTAAACATGCTCTACAGGCGTTCTTTCTTTATTAAATGAGATGGAAAAAGTGCAGAATGTTTTTGTTATGTATATGTCTTAAAAGGATATGTTCATCATTCCGTAAAAAGGATTGACAATAGTCCAATTGATCTCTTCATGCATTCATAGGGTAATGTGCTCAGTTGAGATTCCTATACATCATATATACAATGTGAACAATATTTTTTGGTCCATGCTAAGTTACTAGTCTATTTACTAACGACTTACTTTGTATCATTATACTGGTTATTCTATTTATGCATACATGTGCCCATATTGATAGTTATTGTTGTGGTCTTAACTTCATTTGTTCCTTTTAATTGTCACATATAACAATTGAATAATATAAACATATCATGTGCCACAAACAATTATACAATAAAACAAAGCAAAAACAAGAATTGAAAAAGATTCTTTTCAAGAACCTTTAAACAAATTTGAAACATTAAAATTCATATAAAGGGTTATACTCATCTGATAGACAACCAGGAGGGTTCTCCCTCCATATTAATTGCCAAGAATGAAACTGCTCTCCTACAGACATGTCCAAGAATATTTGAGGTGACTGTCGCATCATCATCACTAAATTAAGCATATCTTCCTGAAATAAAGTAAATAATGAATTTTAAAAGAAGTAATACTTCAAATACATTAAAAATTAGAGTGTGACTATTAATGATATAGTGTCTTTAAATTGCTACATTAATCATATCACTCACATTTCTTTTGTGGTGGAAATCATTCATAAATCCAATTATTTTACTTCCAGGATAGGCATTAGCTTCAATAAACCAAACATTCCAGTCAGTTGATACCATAAAGTCTAAACCAATTAGATGAAAACAGGAAGGTGCTCTTTCCAGGAAATGAAAACCTATAAGAGGACCCAAATCAACCATATTTACCTATTTAAATATAAAAGTATATTGTATAGTATTAAAATAATTATTAAAGTTATTGTCTTGTTATAAAACAAGACTAATGTTTACCTGAATGAAACAGGAGTAGAGCAATTTTCTTGATATGAGGGATTAATTTTGTAGTGACAAAATTGTTGTTATCAGGATGATGCTCATCTAAATACACTTGAAATTTATCATAGAACCAGTAATGTTTATCAGGAGAGAAGTCAGGTTGTTTACTCTGAATACATGTGTTTGTTAGATGTGCTTCATAACTAGCTTTGGGATCATATGCTTTTATAGATACACGTAGATATCCATCACGATAAAACAAAATATACGGTTGTGTGTTTGCTATAAGAAGAAAAGCTCTAACGTCAAATTTACAGCCTTCAAGTAAACATAGATTTTGTATATATTCCTGTACAATTTTCTTATCTGATAACACCATTTTCTGCTCCAGTTCAAGTGTACTGTCAATTACTTCAATTCCATGGCCACCTTCACCTATTCTTGGTTTGATTAACCACATATTGTTAGGGTTTGTCTCCTTCAAATATTGTAAGTCACTTGGTGATTGTGTTAATTCACTCATTAAATATGACTTTGGCATAAGTTTAAGTTGTTCCATTGACATTCCATAAGACTTGAGAAAATCTTTGATCATCAAATATGTATCCCACTTATCCACAGTGAGTTTATAAACATGAGGAACAGCTCCTATTAATACATTTGCTTTACAAAGCTGTGGTTTAAGAAGTGGATGTGAGAGATTTGACGATGAAGTGAAAGCAACTGTAAAAACATCGTCAGAAAACAAAGATTTCATTTCTTCTTCATCATCGATATCAACTCTTGGTCTAAGGTGCCATTGTTTCTCGTATGATATTTGTATTAATGAAGTCATGCGTGGTTTATCTATAAAAACCATTTCAAAGCTACTATACTGATCCCATGGTTTGTACAATGGTTGACACCAAGATACAGGGTAATGAGAGTCTGAGGAAAGACATTTTGCCCTGTTTTCACTCATGGTTTGACTATCTTGGGACATCATTATCTAGAATGAAATGAATTGTTAAAGAACATACGTACACATTATGACAAAAGAATCTAAGTATTATCAAAATCATTGCGTACTTTTCTAAAACCAACACATACGTGTTTACTATTAACATACACGACGTTTCTCCACATGCCTCTAATAAAAGTATAGGAGGTAGGACGTCACTCCTCTTTAGGATGCAATAAACACATGATTACACGTGTTTAGCCCCGCCTCAATTAATTAATATCATAAACCTGTAGAGCAGATTTAGTTCGAAAATTAATCTTTCTGATCTCCAAATGCATTTATAATACAAACTATATAGTATTATAGAGTTTTGACAAGCTTAAAGCTGGTTCCAGATTTTACCTTTGGAATAATATTATGATAATAAATATTATGAAATATTATAATAATAAAAGTAATGATTACATAGTAACAGCAAGTAAAGGGGATTTTAAAATGAATATATTACTATATAGTAAAACATTGCTGACTTTATTAGGCTTTAACCATATTTGCATGTCTACTTAGTGAAAATAACTTTAGTTTAAATTATTAAATTCATGTAGAGGATTATACTTGTCTAACAGATAATTAGGAGGATTTTCCCTCCATATTAATTGCCAAGAACGAAACCATTCTCCTACAGGCATGTCCAGGAATATTTGAGGTGTCTGTCGCATTATCATCACTAAATCAAGCATGTCTTTCTATAATAAAGAAAATGTCAGTTGATATGGACTTTGTATACAAGAAATCTCATATTAAGTAATAATGTACATATGTTATCATTTACTTTCTTATTGAGATGGAATTCATTCATATATCCAACCATTTTACTTCCAGGGGAACCATTAGCTTCAATGAACCAAATATTCCAGTCAGTTGATACCATAAAGTCTAAACCTATTAGTTGAAAACAGGAAGGTGCTCTCTCCATTAAATGAAAACCTATAGATTAGAAAGGGATCATAAGCAATTAGTCTTAAATTAATGAGGTTTTAAACAAACAAGGACAAAATTATACCTGAATGCAATAGAAGTATAGCAGTCTTTTTGATGAAAGGAATTAATTTATTAGTGACAAAGTTATTGTTATCAGGATGATGTTGATCTACATATGTCTGTAACCTATCATAGAACCAGTAGTGCTTTTCAGGAGAGAAGTCAGGGTTTTCTATCTGAATGTGTGTGTTTGATAGATGAGCATCACGACTACCTTTAGGATCATATACTTTCAAAGATACTCGTAGATAACCATCATGATGGAATAACACATATGGCTGTGTATTTGCTATAAGAATGAAAGCTCTGATATCAAATTTACAACCTTCAAGTAATAACAGATTATGTATATACTCTTGCACAATTCTCCTATCTGACAATTCTAATTTCTGTTCCAATTGAAGTGTACTGTTGATCACTTCAATACCATGGCCTCCAAAGTTTCTTCTTGGTTTGATTAACCACATACTGTTTGGTTTTGTGTCCTTCAGATATTGTACATCACTTGGTGACTGCATTAATTCACTCATCAAGTAAGTCTTTGGCATAAGATAAAGTTGTTCCACTGACATTCCATAAGGCTTAAGAAATTTCTGAAGCAATAGATATGTTTCCCATTTATCTCTAGTAAGGTTGTAAACATGAGGAACAGCTCCCATCAATACATTTGATTTACAAAGTTGAGCTTTGAAGAACGGATGTAAGAGAGTTAAAGAAGCTGTAAAAGCAATTGTAAACACATCCTCAGAAAACAAAGACTTTATTTCTTCATCATTAACACTAGAAAGTCTTTCTCTTATGATATGCCATCGCTTCTCATGTCCTATTCGTATCAGTGAGGTAAGACATGGTACATCTACGAATACCATTTCAAAGCTACCATACTGATCCCACGGTTTGTACAATGGTTGACACCAAGAAACAGGGTAATGAGCAGTGTCTGAAAGAAGACATGTTGCTTTGGATTTATTTGTAGAATGGTCATCTTCAGTGTTTTGTTCTGACTTCATTAGCTCTAATAAATTGTTACGGACAGCTAACACTACGAGACAGGTGTCATAAAATTGAATGTACAATTTCCTTACTTTTGCCCCACAGGAAACCATTGAGCTATTATAGCTGCATGTAATTGCCCCACCCTCTACTTTTTGTTATTTTAGGGAGGAGCTGACTCTACCCACAAATCGTAATAATTCAATGAGTTTCTCTACAAAGGGAACCTGTTAAAGACAATTTCCGTTGATAGGGAAAGCTGTCTTATGACCCAGACTCTACTCCCCTGTTGTCTAATAATGACTGTAGAGTCTTGCTCATAGCATTGGACTCAATGGAGTGTATAAACTTAGTATGTTAAATAGTTTTTAATTCTAAGTGATTATCTTAAAACAAAACAACTGCAGAAGTGGGTCAGTGTGGTAATTAAATCATAACCACAAATAAATCAAGTTGCCAACATTTCTTACTAGATGTTTCTTATAAAATAAGCTTTAGTGACCGCCAATGAAATCACATAGTTTAACAAATAAAATTAATTTAGAATTCTTAGCAGGTTCACTTACATGCTACAAAGATATATAGTTCAAACATTACTAAAGAATATAAATCTTGTCAGATGAAAACAACACAGTAATACATCAAAATAGAGGATTTAAATAATAATAGTCTGTAATAATAATAATAATTAACCTGAGTTTATTTCCATTAACTGGTATGAGTTTATTAATATGTATAACATCATTTCTAATAGTACTCTTATTTTAAAAACCTATGATTTAAAAATCTCAACATCTATAATGTGTAAAAGAAAACATTCTCTTCAAGAGACATGGGTCAAGACTGACTAGTTCGAACCATAAAATTCAAGTAAAGGATTATATCCATCTAATAATGGACAATCTGGAGGATTTTCTCTCCATACTAATTGCCAAGAACGAAACCATTCTCCTACAGGCATGTCCAGGAATATTTGAGGTGTCTGTCGCATTATCATCACTAAATCAAGCATGTCTTTCTATAATAAAGAAAATGTCATTATGATATATGAGATATGTACTTTAATACACATTAATATTAAGCAACACATTGTTTATGTATGATTAAATGAAATATAATATTTATTATTAAATATGTTCCATGCCTATTGTAACTCACTTTCTGTTTGTGATGATAATCACTCATATATCCAAACGTTCGACTTCCGGGGTAGCCATTAACTTCAATAAACCAAATATTCCAGTCAGTTGATACCATAAAGTCTAAACCAATTAAATGAAAACAAGAAGGTGCTCTCTCCAAGAGATGAAAACCTATAAATGTGTAAATATAAGTGTTCTGGTTTTGTTAACACTATAACTTAGACATCAACAAATGAACTGACAATTAAGCAGTAGTGAGGTTATTGTATTATGTCAAACATTACCTGAGTGCAACAGAAGTATAGCAGTCTTTTTGATGTAAGGAATTAATTTATTAGTGACAAAGTTATTGTTATCAGGATGATGTTGATCTAAATATGTTTGTAACCTATCATAGAACCAGTAGTGCTTTTCAGGAGAGAAGTCAGGGTTTTCTACCTGAATCTGTGTGTTTGATAGATGAGCATCACGACTACCTTTAGGATCATATACTTTCAAAGATACACGTAGATATCCATCATGATGAAATAACATATATGGCTGTGTATTTGCTATAAGAATGAAAGCTCTGATATCAAATTTACAGCCTTCAAGTAATAACAAATCATGTATATACTCTTGCACAATATTTTCATCTGATGAAACCATTTTCTGCTCCAACTGTAGTGTACTATCAATTACTTCAATCCCACAGCCTCCAGAGCCTGTTCTTGGTTTGATTAACCACATACTGTTTGGTTTATTCTCTTTCAGATGTTGCAAAACACTTTGCGACTGTATTAATTCACTCATCAAATAAGTATTAGGCATAAGCTTTAGTCGCTCTACTGATGTTCCATAAGGTTTAAGATAATTCTGAAGCAGTGAATACATATCCCACTTATCAATAGTGAGCTTGTGAACGTGAGGAATAGCACTAATTAACACATTTGATTTACAAAGTTGTGCTTTGAGAAATGGATGAGAAAGAGTTCTGGAGCCAGTGAAGACAACTGTGAACACATCGTCTGAAAACAAAGATTTCATTTCTTCATCATTGTTGATATAGTCTTTTTTACTTCTAACATGCCATTGCTTCTCATATCCTATTTGTATCAGAGATAGACGTTGAGGTTTGTCTATAAAAACCATTTCAAAATAGCTATACTGATCCCATGGTTTGTACAATGGTTGACACCAGGAAACAGGGTAACGAGGAATATCTGAAAGAAGACTTGTTTCTGTGGTTTCACTTGTAGAATAGCTGTTTTCAGAGTCTTGTTCTGACTTCATTATCTATAATACAATGTTAAGGACAGCTAACACTACGAAACAAGTGTCATAAAATTGAATATATGAATAAATACATCTACTGCTTGCTATTGTAGGGAGGAGCTGACTCTACCCACAAATCGTAGAGACTCGTGTCTTTTATCTATGAAGGAAACCAATTAAAGACAGCCTCCGTTGATAGGAAAGGGCTGTGTACATGTTATGACCCATACTCTACCCCCCTGCTGTTTAAAAAAGGAGTATAAAGTCTGGGTTGTAGCATTGGACTGTATGAACTCAGTATAGTGAATAGTTTTTAATTCTAAGTGAGACAAAACCACTGCAGAAGTGGGTCAGTGTGGTAATTAAATGATAACCACTAATAAATCAAGTTGCCAACAGTTCTTACTGGATGTTTCTTATAAAAACTTTTTAGTGACCACCATTGAAATCACATATTTTACCGAATAAATAAGTTTGGAATTCTTAGCAGGTTCACTTACATGCTTGGAGTTATATGGTTAAAACATTACTAAGGAATATAAATCTTGTGAGATGAAAACAACACAGTAAGTAATATATCAAAATAGAGGACTTAAATAATAATAGCTTGTAATAATAATAATCAACATGAGTTTATTAGTATATCCATTAACTGGTTTATGTATGATATCATTTCTAATAGTGTTGTTTTAGTAGACAAAAGGTGTTTAGTTATAGTAAAAGGTAAAGGTATTAGTTATAATATTAATGCTAATTTTAATTTATTTTTAGTATTAATTATAGTATTAATGTGAAATTTAATTTAGTTATAGCACTGGTTATAGACATGTTTAACAGTAGTTTTTAATTGAAAAACGTTATGTAGTTAGTTATTCAATGGTGGTTCATGCATATGCACTTGATAGTTAAATCTACATTACTATACGAAGAAGATTTTATACTGATAAATTAAGTTGTAAATTATCATGGTAAATACAAATCATTTGTGATCATAAGTATTTCTCATTCCAAGTTATTGTCACAAAAGTGGTTTCACTTCCCAGTTGTTAATTCTCCTCCAACTGAATAAACTCGCTCAATTGCAGTTGAAGATGCTGATACTCCGAGAAGGTCAAGATTGATATTTGAAAAGTTTGGAAATACAGTCAACAAGAACTCAAAAGGATCATCTTCCATGGACTGTGCTAATGGTGTAGTTATATAGCAGTCAAGTTCCATTTCAAAACTGGACATACCTTCATTTTGTTGATCTTTTCCTTTTTGTTTTGCAGCCAATAAAGCACTTAAATGTTTGAATCTTTTAGAAGACGGAGGGGAAGCTTCATTTGGCTCATCAATAGACCCTTCATCACCTCGGCTTTCATCCTGGGTCTTGTTTTCATCATCAGTTATTATGGGATCTTGAATTTTTAGTTTAAGTATATATTGTTTAGCTGCCTTCTTTTGAGCATCATTGAGGACATCTCTTAATCCTGGACTAAGAAGAGTAGCTATCACAAAAATTGGATCAAAATTGGTGTCATCAGGATCAGCTACATACTTGAATCACCTGTGAAGCTCACAATGCATTAGATTAGCCACTTGAGCTAATCCATGTACTTTTTCCATTTCTTCTAAATGAATAGACAGCTCAAGAATAATGGGAATCACATGCAGTTGATATGGTGGTACTTTCTTCTGCACCAGTAAGTGTAGTATAATGTGTGAATGGTTTCAAAAGGTCAATGAGGTTTTCCATTTGTTTCCAGTATGAGTTAGGGAGATTGTCATTTAGGGAGTACATTTATTCAATTTCAATGTATACTATTATCAATTATATACACATCATAGTGTTTGTTTCCTTAACATCATCTAAATATATATTTTTAGACTGATAGTATAATTATTTTTTATGTTTTAATTGATAAAACTAAATAAATATATTAACATATGTATAATATTTCCTTTAGCTTACAGCACTTCTAACTCCAAACTTTCTAATAAACAAATTACTTATTTAGGATTAATTTGTAAGTTATTATAACATAATTATGACTATACTATATATGACTTCAATTATTTTGCAAGTTACAATTTTCTTCATTGTAGCTTATTTCAGGCATATCAGATGTTTATCTTGAATTTTCTAACTTAACTTGAATAATTTATCCATTAGTTTTTACAGACAATAGTAATACATCTATGTATATTGACTAAAATATTGAAGTTAGTTCCTTTAGCTTGAATAAAGGATTTTGCTTTATTTTTATCTAGATGACATTGCTAGAAATGGTGACATTATCCTATAACGTAATGAGTATGCCTTATCATCCTATTACTTTGGTATTGTGAGAGTCTATTACAATAATGGATGGGATAATATCTGTTATGATTCCTACTACAGCTCTACTGAAGCTAATGTCATCTGTCATCAATTGGGATATACTGGAGCATGAGGTTACTTTAGAGCTGGATTAGTGAGGTTAGATATATCTAGGCTTAACAATAGTTAGTTTTTATTTTTCTGTCTAGTTATATGGCACTGATAGTCTTTCTGTGACAATGGATGACCTCAACTGTGGAATACTGGCTATCTCTTTCTCTACTGTCATTGATAGAGGATGTAATAATACTAACTCTTATGATGCTACTATTTGCTGCTGTGAGTGTATAAATATTTCTTCAATACTTATCTTTTTTGCAAAGATACCACTAGGATCTGGAACAGTAATCCTTTCCCTGGTTTGATACGGCTTCAATGAGGCATTTATTCTAATCAAGGACACGTTGAAGTCTACTGTAATGGACAGTGGGAAACAATATGTGATAATGTATTTAGTTCTACTGATGCTCAAACTATTTGCAAACAATTGTGATTTAACAGTTAATATAATTATGATTGCCTCAAAAACTATTATTAATGAGTATAAACTTATTAGTGGCAAAATAAATATTTCAATATTTGTTTCATTTCAGATCTAGTAATTCCAGTGAATTAATTTGGGGTACAGACATGTCTAGTTCTTTCTTGGTCACATGTTATGGTAATAGTAATTCCTGCCCATTGACTCCAGTGACTAGCTGTTCTCTCTCTTTTGTTTCTGTTGTTTTCTGACTGTAGGGTTATTAATAACATCGGAAAGAGATGGTGAATCTTGGATCAATTTCTATAAAAAGAAAGCTATTATTTTAAAACAACAAATCAGATAGACCAGTACATGTAAACGTACACTCTACATGTACTTCACTATAAATTATACATTAGCAATTACAATAGGAGTCATATTAATAACTATCAATTACCTCAGTGTTATTTAGTTTCTCTTCCACTTTCTCTAAAGACCCTTTCCTACAGGCAGTTGAAAACAAAGCACAAACATATCTACCTTGTAATCCATACACTTGATTTAGGAGCCTATAATATAAATGATAGATATTGTACATATTAGTCACAAAATCACAATGGATGTCATTTGTTTGTTGGAAAATCAAAATCAAATGACCATCTGCCATTTAATTACTAATAATGGTTTGGTGTTTTGCAAAAAGTTGTCTTATATGCATACCTGTGTATGTCTGGTAACACTATTAATATAAGGTTTATTTAATTTTAGGGTAGAATCTAATTACAATAATTTTGGTAATTTACATAAACTAGATAAAGCTGCTGGCTTGAAAGCAAGACCACATACTGCACGTAATTACTTATTAATAGAACCAAATTAAATACTCTTCGTTGAGAAGTTTGCTCATGAAAATGTTGACCAATATTATACCAACAATCACAGACATTTTAGACAATTACCTTAACACTGTTGTGGAGCTGCTACTTTTGGTAATGTTGTACTCAGACATCTCATTGAGCTAGTCCAAATGAATAAAAGAACAAGTCACACATAACTTAATGTACTGTAAATTCTAAAGTGATTGATATACACTTTCATACTGATTCTCTCTAATTATCAATCCACAAATAAAGTAGATTACTTATTACTGAATTTTGTGACAATGGCCAGACCAGAAGTCAGACTTCACTGTCTCATATCCAGCCTACAAACAACAGGAAACGTTGTAGGTCTGGGTATGATACTATACATAGCTCAACCTAGACCAATTTTATGTTGGATATGATACGTGTAATATACCCAGCCTCATATCAAGAGAATGCCTACAGCATTATTTAAGTAATTACAGTATGTTTCATAGCTATCTCAATACTTCTTTGAGTTATATACTTACTAAATGGTTAACTCTGAGCCAGCTAAGTGCTCTACATGCAGCCATGGTTCATGTTTGATGCAGCGAGTCACGTCCTATCCACGTAGTGTAGCAAGGTGGGGCTAATGCTTCTGTTGACACGCCCACAATAAAATGGCTGCTAAGAGAGAGATTTTTGTCATATCCCCTTGATTTATTACATGAAATGTAAGTGAGAATAGCTGTTAAAATATAACTTTATTATTTTTTATTAACAGCAGCAGAATATATTATCTATAGTATCAGTATCAGCTTATAATGCTGGTATGTAATGTCTGATATTTTTGTCCTTGATCCTGTGACACTATTGGAACTACTGCTCAACAATTAGTATTCAGTGGACATCCTCTCATTATACTTTTAGATGATATATATAGGTTAAAGAAAGTCAACTTCATAGACTTAATATGTGATGATCTTTGTCATGGACTACTACACATTCTACGAAGATAACTGTAAAATATAGACATTAGAAATGTCTACATCAATGATACCGATTTATAACTTTTGATTTTATTTATGTTAAAATTAATCAGTATTTTGTTGTATTGATGTGATTTTATATATTTACTGTTTCAACTAATGTTATGGATAAATGTTTATATTGTTTATCGGGAAGGATACTTAAACGTTATGGTCTGCTGGCATAATTCCGCAATTGGTCCAAATACTAGGCAGTAACTCCACCCATTGTAACAAGATAATGACATGCTGCAATACAAAGGCGGGGCTTCATATATGTGTGATTAATAAACTTACATTCAGAAAGACAATGTTCATTGTGTACTAGATAATATATAGAAAGTTACATTGCTATTACTAACATGGCGCGATCACGATGATCAACTGAGCATGCTCAGTTCGACAAGCAGCCCTTCTTACTATCATGGCGCGATCACGATGATCAACTGAGCATGCTCAGTTCGACAAGCAGCCCTTCTTACTATCATGGGGCGATCACGATGATCAACTGAGCATGCTCAGTTCGACTAGCAGCCCTAATAGCGCCAATTTTTTACTAGAAAATATTAAACTTAGACGCCCTTACTTCATTTTAGCCACCTCTCTGTCAGGACGTTACTTCGGCAGGGGTGTTAGCGCAAGACAGGAAGAAAGGCCTGGAGTCATGTTGTCGCGTGATTCTGATAGTGTTCTCTGCAGTAAATACTGAGACAAAGCTGTTCCTGGCTACGAAAAGTGTTACTTCATTTTATCCACCTCTCTGTCAGGACGCTACTTCGGCAAGGCTGTTAGCACAAGACAAGAAGAAAGACCTGGAGTCATGTTGTCGCGTGATTCTGATAGTGTTCTCTGCAGTAAATACTGAGACAAGCTGTTCCTGGCTACAAAAAAAGTGGAAGACAGTAGTAACAAATACGGTCAGAGTAACAGTACTCCATGTTTGTTAGTCTAGTTTGTCCCATTTAACTTTTGTATTCAGTGAGCTTTAGTCAGTTTTAGTTTCTTCTTCATTTAGCCTTTATTTAGTGCATTGGTATCCTAACTAAGCCTGGCATTTTTCCCTGTAATTTATAGACTTTTGAAACCAGTATATTTAGTACAATGTAGCAAGTCTGAATAAAATCAGTGAAATCTCTTTATTTAGTACAAGCCTGTTTATCCTCCTTGGGTCTACTATTGTATTAGTATTAGCTTGTGATGTTTAGACAATTCCTCTTCTCTTGTACTTGTTGTGTGTAGAGCATTACAGCATAATAGATCTCTATATTTATAGCCTATTATCCTTTCATTATAGCAAATTGTTGTAAGTAACCCTGTCTCCTTAATTTTTGTTATGTCTACAGCATCCCATTGTAACTCTCCTGTGTCTGTGTTTTAACATAACTGTAATGTTTGCTGTGTCATAATTTAATTGTCATGTCTACTATTATCTAATGTAACTCTTGCCCAGTGTATCCTAATTAATTTTCCTGTCTACAGTCTCCTAATTAACTGTCCTGTCCACTGTCTTTAATTTTATGTCCTGTCTACTGTCTTTTAATGTAACTTCCTGTCTACTGTCTTTTCTTGTAATTGTAATGTCTACTGTCATTTAATGTAACTGTACTGTCTACTGTCTTTTAATGTACCTGTCCTGTCTACTGTCTTTTAATGTATCTGTCCTGTCTACTGTCTTTTAATGTACATGTCCTGTCTACTGTCTTTTAATGTACTTGTCTTGTCTATTGTCTTTTAATGTACCTGTCCTGTCTACTGTCTTTTCTTGTAAGTGTAATGTCTACTGTCATTTAATGTATCTGTCTTGTCTACTGTCTTTTAATGTATATCCTGTCTACTGTCTTTTAATGTACATGTCCTGTCTACTGTCTTTTAATGTATTTGTCCTGTCTATTGTCTTTTAATGTACCTGTCCTGTCTACTGTCTTTTCTTGTAAGTGTAATGTCTACTGTCATTTAATGTAACTATACTGTCTACTGTCTTTTAATGTACCTGTCCTGTCTACTGTCTTTTAATGTACATGTCCTGTCTACTGTCTTTTTATGTACTTGTCCTGTCTACTGTCTTTTAATGTACTTGTCCTGTCTACTGTCATTTAATGTAACTATACTGTCTACTGTCTTTTAATGTACCTGTCCTGTCTACTGTCTTTTAATGTACCTGTCATGTCTACTGTCTTTTAATGTACTTGTCCTGTCTACTGTCTTTTAATGTACATGTCCTGTCTACTGTCTTTTAATGTATTTGTCCTGTCTACTGTCTTTCATTCTTACTGCCCTGTCTACAGTCTTTTAATGTACTTGTCCTGTCTATTGTCTTTTAATGTACCTGTCCTGTCTACTGTCTTTTAATGTACCTGTCCTGTCTACTGTCTTTCATTCTTACTACCCTGTCTACTGTCTTTTAGCGTAATAGTCCTGTCTACTGTCAACCGTCTTGTCTACTGTGTCATAATATGACTTTTTAGTCTACTGTGTCCTAATGTAAACGTCTTGTCTACTGTGTTCTAATGTAGCCATACTGTCTACTGTGTCCTAATTTAACTGTTCTGTCTAATGTCTCCTCCTAATGGAACTGTCTTGTCTAGTGTATCATAATTTAATTTTCCTGTCCAGTCTACTGTCTTTTAATGCACCTGTCCTGTCTACTGTTTTTTAATGTACCTGTCCTGTCTATTGTCTTTTAATGTAACTCCTGTCTACTGTCTTTCATTCTTACTACCCTGTCTACTGTCTTTTAATGTAATTGTCCTGTCTACTGTCAACCGTCTTGTCTACTGTGTCATAATATGACTGTCCTGTCTACTGTGTCCTAATGTAAATGTACTTCTACTGTTTTTTATCTGTGTTCTAATGTAAGCATCCCCTCTGCTGTGTCCTAATGTAAATGTCCTGTTTACTGTGTTTTAAAGTAGCAAATCTGTATACTGTAATCTAATTTATCTGTCATGTGTACTCTGTGCTGTACTTGTGTCTTAAGTATATAATTCTCTTATTGTGTTTGAATGTGACCCTTTGTTTTAATATAACTGTGCAGTTCACTATGTCCTTATGTAACTTAACTGTGTTCTAGTATGTGTATTGTTGGTAGCATAAACCCCCACCATCCTGGTTTTATTCAGACTTGCTGTATTGTATTAAATGAACTGGTTTCTTGTTATTTCCTAGAATTGTTTATGCTTGTATATTGTTATTATGCATGAGTACTTAGCCTTTTCTGATTTTACTTTAATTGCCTCAAAATACATGATCATTTGCCTATTACTGTGCTTTGTGATGTTATATTTCTAGTCATGCTAAACTGGTTGTGAGTTGTGTATATAACATTTTAACCAATGTTAGCCAACACTATATTCCATTGTGTAGTTATATAGTTACTATCTAAGATGATCTGATCACATTCTGATAACTGTTACCTTGTAAGTTTGATATGTTGTACATGCAGTAATAATCACTTCTTTTCTTTATAATTATTAGGTTAACATATTGCTGGTGATCTGTGAGATCTATATATGTGTAAAAAAACACTGACTATATGTAAGTTTTACCTCATAAGAAATGTTAGTATATAATAGATTTATTGTGTTTTAGGAATATATATATATATATTATATTGAAGATGTTTCTTTTGGTGGTGAGTTGGGACAGGTAATGTTTTTTCTTTCTTTTCTATGGTCGCTGCTCTATATCATGAATCATCTATCTCCCTGGAGTCTCAGTCTCGCCAAAATCTTTTAAACTATGTTTATAGTGACGTTGGTATTCTGTTTCTACAACAACAAAAAATGGTAGTCTGATACCTGACAACATTTTCTGGTAACAGTTTGTAAGTTCATTGTTGTAGACGTAAGTTCATTGTTGTAGATGCAGTTGTTATTAATTATGAGCTCTAAAGTTCTAATAGGATGTTTAGTGCATAAAAGATGCCAGCAGAAACAAAGCTATACTGCCTATGAAAGAAGAGAAGTTTACATGCTTAGAAAATGGAATGAGCCTTTAAGTGCACATATAATTTGATGACTTAGCATTCCTAATAAAAGCCTATAGCATACGTTACTGCCTATGAAAAGGAGAGAAGTTTACATGCTTAGAAAATGGAATGAGCCTTTAAGTGCACATATAATTTGATGACTTAGCATTCCCATTAAAAGCCTATAGCATAGGTTATTGCCTATGAAAAGGAGAGAAGTTTACATGCTTAGAATATGGAGTGAGCCTTTAAGTGCACATATAATTTGATGACTTAGCATTCCTATTAAAAGCCTATAGCATAGGTTACTGCATATTAAATGGAGAGAAGTTTACATGCTTAGAATATGGAATGAGCCTTTAAGTGCACATATAATTTGATGACTTAGCATTCCTATTAAAAGCCTATAGCATACGTTACTGCCTATGAAAAGGAGAGAAGTTTACATGCTTAGAATATGGAATGAGCCTTTAAGTGCACATATAATTTGATGACTTAGCATTCCTAATAAAAGCCTATAGCATAGGTTACTGCATATTAAATGGAGAGAAGTTTACATGCTTAGAATATGGAATGAGCCTTTAAGTGCACATATAATTTGATGACTAAGCATTCCTATTAAAAGCCTATAGCATACGTTACCTCTATGAAAAGAAGAGAAGTTTACATGCTTAGAATATGGAATGAGCCTTGAAGTGCACATATAATTTGATGACTTAGCATGTCATAACGTAACTAACATGTCTACTGTGTCCTAATGTAAGAATCCAATCTACTGTGTCATAACGTAACTCACTTGTCTACTGTGTCCTAATGTAAGAATCCAATCTACTGTGTCATAACGTAACTCACTTGTCTACTGTGTCCTAATGTAAGAATCCAATCTACTGTGTCATAACGTAACTCACTTGTCTACTGTGTCCTAATGTAACAATGCCATTTACTGTGTCATAATGTAACTCACTTGTCTACTGTGTCCTAATGTAAGAATCCAATCTACTGTGTCATAACGTAACTCACTTGTCTACTGTGTCCCAATGTAACAATGCCATCTACTGTGTCATAATGTAACTCACTTGTCTACTGTGTCCTAATGTAAGAATCCAATCTACTGTGTCATAATGTAACTCACTTGTCTACTGTGTCCTAATGTAAGAATCCAATCTACTGTGTCATAACGTAACTCACTTGTCTACTGTGTCCCAATGTAACAATCCCATTTACTGTGTCATAACGTAACTCACTTGTCTACTGTGTCCTAATGTACTACTGTGTCATAACGTAACTCACTTGTCTACTGTGTCCTAATGTAACAATGCCATCTACTGTGTCATAACATAACTCACTTGTCTACTGTGTCCTAATGTAAGAATCCAATCTACTGTGTCATAACGTAACTCACTTGTCTACTGTGTCCTAATGTAAGAATCCAATCTACTATGTCAAAATGTAACTCACTTGTCTACTGTGTCCTAATGTAACAATGCCATCTACTGTGTCATAATGTAACTCACTTGTCTACTGTGTCCTAATGTAAGAATCCAATCTACTGTGTCATAACGTAACTCACTTGTCTACTGTGTCCTAATGTAACAATCCCATTTACTGTGTTATAACGTAACTCACTTGTCTACTGTGTCCTAATGTAAGAATCCAATCTACTGTGTCATAAGATAACTCACTTGTCTACTGTGTCCTAATGTAAGAATCCAATCTACTCTGTCATAACGTAACTCACTTGTCTACTGTGTCTATATGTAAGAATCCAATCTACTGTGTCATAACGTAACTCACTTGTCTACTGTGTCCCAATGTAACAATCCCATCTACTGTGTCATAACGTAACTCACCTGTCTACTGTGTCTTAATGTACTACTGTGTCATAATGTAACTCACTTGTCTACTGTGTCCTAATGTAAGAATCCAATCTACTGTGTCATAACGTAACTCACTTGTCTACTGTGTCCCAATGTAACAATCCCATCTACTGTGTCATAACGTAACTCACCTGTCTACTGTGTCTTAATGTACTACTGTGTCATAATGTAACTCACTTGTCTACTGTGTCCTAATGTAAGAATCCAATCTACTGTGTCATAACGTAACTCACTTGTCTACTGTGTCCCAATGTAACAATCCCATCTACTGTGTCATAATGTAACTCACCTGTCTACTGTGTCCTAATGTACTACTGTGTCATAACGTAACTCACTTGTCTATTGTGTCCTAATGTAACAATCCCATCTACTGTGTCAACAACGTAACTCACCTCTCTACTGTGTCCTAATGTAAGAATCCAATCTACTGTGTCATAACGTAACTCACTTGTCTACTGTGTCCCAATGTAACAATCCTATCTACTGTGTCATAACGTAACTCACCTGTCTACTGTGTCCTAATGTACTACTGTGTCATAACGTAACTCACTTGTCTACTGTGTCCAAATGTAACAATCCCATCTACTGTGTCATAATGTAACTCACCTGTCTACTGTCATAACATAATTGTCTGAACGACTGTGTTCTAATACAATTGTCCCATCTATTGTGTCTTAATATAATTCTCCCATCTACTGTGTCCTATTGTAATTGCTCTGTATCGTGTAACCTGGTATAATTCTCCCATTGATATGTCATAATGTAACTCACTTGTCTACTGTGTCCTAATCTAACTGTCTCACCTACTGTGTCATAACATAATTGTCTCAACTACTGTGTTCTAATACAATTGTTCCATCTACTGTGTCCTATTGTAATTGTTCTGTATCCTGTAACCTGATATATTTCTCCCATTGATGTGTCATAATATAACTCACTTGTCTACTGTGTCCTAATCTAACTGTCTCAGCTACTGTGTCATAATGTAATTGTCTCATCTACCGTGTCATAACATAATTGTCTCAACTACTGTGTTCTAATATAATTCTCCCATCTACTGTGTCCTATTGTAATTGTTCTGTATCCTGTAACCTGATACAATTCTCCCATTGATGTGTCATAATATAACTCACCTGTCTACTGTGTCCTAATCTAACTGTCACATCTACTGTGTCATAACATAACTGTCTCAACTACTGTGTTCTAACATAATTGTGCCATCTACTGTGTCCTAAAGTAACTGTCCTGTCTACTGTGTCCTAAAGTAACTCTCTTGTCTACTGTGTCATAATGTACTGTCCTATCTACTGTGTCCTAATGTGACTATTCTCTCTACTGTGCCTAATTATCTGTCATGTCTACTATGTCCTAATGTAACAGTGCTCTCTACTGTGCTTTTCTGTATATTTTAAACCTCTTGTCTACTTTGTATATTATGAGATAATATCATAAAATGCAATTTTCTCCACTTGTCTAAAATGTATTGATGTATGATTACTCGGTTCTTAACTTGCAATACCCCATCTTTTATTCTCTATTGTATAATCAACCCTTCTACACTTTTGCATTTTCTAACCTCTTCACTGTATTATTTGTAGGAAACCTCTTGTCCTTTGCAATCAATTGCAGACCCTTGTGTAATATTTAGGAATGCCCCTAGTCCACATTGTCAAATGTAATTATATTTATTCATGTGTATTACAGTACTACTGTATTCAATTTGTGTGTCTTTATAAAATTGTCCTTTATAAGGGTATGGTAAGGTCAGTTTTATTTGTGTTTGTATGATTTGAGCATGATAGGTCATTAAAAATATTTGAGCATACTAGGCCGTTAAAAATATATTTTGAGCATATTAGGCTATTAAAACATCTATTTTGAGCATATTAGGCCATTTAAAAATATATTGTGAGCATATTAGGCCATTATAAAATATATTTTGAGCATATTAGACCATAAAAATATATTTGAGCATATTAGGCCATTAAAGATATATTTTGAGCATATTAGGCCATTAAAGATATATTTTGAGCATATTAGGCCATTAAAAGATCTATTTTGAGCATATTAGGCCATTAAGATATATTTTGAGCATATTAGGCCATTAAAGATATATTTTGAGCATATTAGGCCATTAAAGATATATTTTGAGCATATTAGGCCATTAAAAGATCTATTTTGAGCATATTAGGCCATTAAGATATATTTTGAGCATGTTAGGCCATTAAGATATATTTTGAGCATATTAGGCCATTAAAGATCTATTTTGAGCATATTAGGCCATTAAGATATATTTTGAGCATATTAGGCCATTAAAAAAGAATGAGAGGTGGTAGGGTGGGGGGACGGCAATACAGTACCACCTCCACGTGGTGTCGTCTGGAGCATCATAGGTGTGCTAACTATGATGTACTAAGAGTACTGTTGATCCTCGGCTCATTCTTTTTTAAACTGTATAGATATAGTAGCACCTTATTAGTAGATTTTAGAGTTTGAAAGTGTTCTAGCAAAAGGTTGCATCAATAACATACCATATGTGGCCAGTCTCATAATTTAGTGATTTTTTACAATTACACTAAAGCCTTCTTTTAATTGGTTTGCTTTTTTATTTTTTTTAATAGTTTGTATAGCTTCTGTTATAATTGGAGAGTGCATGTCCAATTGCTTGTTAATGATATGTTATGTTTTTATGAGACAAACCTTACTGAAAGACAAATTATTTTAGATACTGCTTGAGCTTTGGATATTTAAACACTATTTCAAAGTATGTTAAATAATTAAAACCATTTCTCACTAACATACGTTTTAGATAAAAATATATTGAGTCAAATGTCAAATTCTACCTGAATGGAGTATATATATTATATGTATAAATGTAATATAGTACTAATATTTTCTATAACATTTTATTACATGAGGTTACATCTCAAAGCTGGTGGTGATGAGTTATAACAGTAGTGCAGTAAATTTTGACTACATCAGCAAAAGGTACAATAACTTTTTTCCTTGTATAATAGATTAGTAATAATAATATAATGATACATTCTTTCATAATACATTTAATACATTCCTTCTTTGTTAGGATTAGTGAAATTTTAAAGAGCACAAGTTATCCCTAGATGTATGTGGGTTAACACTTGTTATTCCTATTGAGATCATCACACTAACAGATTCTTTATATAAAATAACTGCTCAAATGTGTGTGGTACAATGTATAATAAGTTTTCTGAAGGTAACAAAGTTATCAGTGCTGTTTGTGATACACATCTATGTCCAGGTCCAGGTCTTCTGATTTCGTCAAACGAATTGGTGTTTATTTAGAGCACTGTGCTCATATAATTGATAAGAAGCAGTCACAATATCTGACTTGTTGTTGCTAAATCAGCACATTGCCTTGAGACCTCTAGTTAATGCTTATACAAGAAGTTTACGTCAGCAACTTTTTTTAAAGGTAAATTTAAATTAGGAATACATGTACAAGATTATGAGGACAAGTTACATTCTACAATACACGCTAATAGTTTATATTATATTTACTTGCAGTAGACTATAGATTAGTAATGTTATGATTACCCTGCCTGGTGTACAAAATTATTTTTGACTAAATAATTATATCTGGGTAGTTAATTGGATTCATAATTGTCAAATACTTAAAGCTTCTATATATCAGAGCTGCTGTGGAGCTTTCAAGTGGGACTTGTATCCCCTCCCTCATTTGCAAGGCTATAAGTTCCTCTTATGCTTTAGTGAATAAATTTGTAGACAGAGTCTAATATTTTATTCCAGAACCTTTTTCAGGCACTCATAGAGATTTTAACCTTGTCATTACAATATAGTGAGTTCATTACATTTATTGTTCATTTCTATGTAGACAAAAGCCATACCATAAAGAAAAGGAGTCTGTCTAGTACCAATAACAAAGATTCTAAAACAATTGAAGAAGATATGTTACTTGTCATGTAAGACATAGCAATGTGGAGATTTACTTCACCCAAATCCAACAGAAACAGCTTGCATGGTATGAACACTCTGAAATTATATGAAACATTTTGTACAGAAGTAGTCACTTTCAAAAAATTCACAGCTACATGTATGTATATAAGTCTTTGTTATCTATTATTAAATTATATCAGTTTTTTCAATTGCTATGTTTTTCCATTAACTTTACCATCATCAAAACGTTGTATAAAAGAGATATATATTGACAAGGACAAAGTCTGTTCAATATCATAGATGTTTGTTACCGTTTGCTTTCTTACTGTTTTCTAGCCTGACTTTTGATAGCCTGGCTAATAAACCATACTACAGTGTTTTACCATAGCTATATGAGAAAATGGCCAAAGGAAATGTGTCTTCTACTTCATTGGACAATTCAACTAGCACGTTTCAACTTACTATGTTGTATTTATTAGACCATTATAGGTCCTCATTATTTTATATGCCTTTTGTCTCTTCATCATGATAATTACAAGCATTCAGCAAATTCCTTTTCACAACTTTCAATAAGTATTCATAATGTTAGTCTTCAAGTGTGAAGGAGGAATTAATCAATACATATTGCACATGGACCCACAAAGTTCAAACACCAGTGCCAGTATAGGAGTTTAAAAGTTGTGGTTAGTTGATTTTATTATTTTTGTAAGGAAATAGTTTTTATTTAGAGAGTTTACAAACAGCACTACATGTGTAATAAAATTGCTTTATATCAAAAGTTAAAGCAGATTTTTGCTACAGATTTTTTTTTCTTAAGAACAATAAGTTAACTTATTGATTGTATTATTTAAACATAAGATTTGGCTATGTTGTTAGAAATGCTAACATGATTTGTTTCAAAAATAGTGATTTAATACTTTACATTAATACGTTTATTGATTGTTGAATTTTTAGTTTATAATTTTATTGAGAAAGAGTAGCATATCCATTTTATCTTGCTTCAAACTAGTCTTAAACAATAGTCAATATATGGTAAAGGATCAGATAAAGGTTCAATTGAACTTTGAAGTGTGACATATACCTGTGCTGTGATTAATGAAAGATTTGTCTTATTGGTACACTGTGCATTCAATCTAATATGCCCACTTAACTATCTGATGATGTCAATTTAATCACATTCTCTGTGAAGCTGTTCTTTGCACCAACAGTAGCTAGCAATATGTTTATATCAATCCCAGTTATTGCAGTTATATTGATGTTGTTAATAGAACAATTCTGTTTATTCAATTCACAAAAACACAGTTTTATAGGATCTGATGACACTATTGATAGACCTGTCTGTTGAGGGTAGTGAAAAAGGGTTTTAAACTCATCATCTTTATAACATTTGTCAACATTACCACCATATAGGATGTTACCTGATATGGCAGCTGTATTGTTGACAAAATAAAACACAGCACTAGAATTATATTAAGATGAGGAATAACTTCAAAGGAACAATCAGTGCTTTTTTACATCAACTACTTGTGATACAAAGATTCCTCCACATGACACACTGGGAAATTATTGAAAAATGATATGTTCACAGTTTTGTTGGTATGTTCATTTAGTAATAATCGGGAAGACTCATAGAAAGCAATGCCTCCACCATAAATGCCAGAATTGTTTAAAAATATGCTATCCCCATCAAATGTTATTTGGCTATTGAAACACACTAAACCACTTGTGTTATGATTACTAACTTTAATTTGTTCAAATATAACATTAGCAATGTTGAATAATACCACAGCAGATTGATATATTTTTCTATATATAGCCAGGTTATTGGTTGCTTTATTGAAATGAAATAGAACATTCTGAAAGTAGAAGGTACTTGATGTCAAAGTAGCATGAAGTGAACGAAGATACAGTCCTATCTGAGGTATGCAATATTTTTGAGTATTCTACAGTTACCAAACTCAACTCTACTTCTTCCTCCATAGAAATCAATATACACTCCTCCTCCATCATACTGAGCAGTATTGCTATGTATAGTGCAATTATGACACTTGATGCTACTTGTCTCATACGTATCAATAAACACTCCTCTTCTTTCATTTTGAGCATTATTATTGTATTAGTGCAGTGTATAAAAAATGATAGTGTATAAAATGATAAGAACAGTTAACACTAAGGTACAAATATTATAATAATAATTAGTTTATTCAGTAGATTGTTATTGCTTACTTCTCCACACAATCTTGCAAGTATTATCTCCACACTGTATTGATTATCCATTGATGGGAGGGCTGGCCTCTAGAACTGAAAGATACTGCGGTAACTAAGTAAAAAATAAGGATCATTTTCTTTGCCAAAGAACCAGCTAGTCCTTTTCTTTAATGATTGCTCATTGTAGGGAAGATTTCTCTCATGACTTATTCAACTTTCATTCTTACTCGTTGTCTAAAATGGGTGTGGAGAATGACCGAACCTCCTCTTAAAAGGAGTGGTCAAACGTCATGGCAGACTACAGATTCAGTGAAGAAAAGTATCAACAGTTGTGTCATGCAAGCGGACATAGCGGCAAAATAACTGAGGTAAAGGCGCTGATTAAGGAGGTACATCCTGAAGAAAGAGCTCGGTTTGGACCAACCACGTTTTGTCCTCCACTAAAGTACATGTTGGAATCACCTCTTGTCATTGCTTGCTTTTGGGGCAAATTTAAGATTGTCCAGTACTTCCTTGAGACTTTCCCCAATATCATTGATGTAGATACATTGGCTACCACATTTTTGGACAAGAAAACAGCAATTACCCCACTAATAGCAGCTTGTATGTCAGAAAGTAGTGATGATCATGGCCAAGATTCTGTTAAAATAATAAAATATTTGATTTCAAAAGGGGCCAAAGTCAACAAGGCATCAACTGATGGATCTACTCCATTACGCCATGCACAGTCCCTTGAGACAATAAAGTACTTACTGGAGTGTGGTGCTGATATTAATAAAGCCTGTAATAATGGAATCAGCTTATTTGTACAAGTCGTCAGAAGTGGCCTCCTGAAAAAAGAAGTAAAAATTCAGATTTTAAGTTATTTGCTTGATAAAAATGCAAATGGTTATCAACGTACAACAGATGGCTATACAGCTTTACACATTGCTAGTCATACTTCATATTCTTATAAAGAAGTAGTTCAGTTTCTATTAGACAGTGGAACATCTCCTTTGTTTAGTACTGCTTCTTGTGTTACAGATATTGATTACATACCATCTCCTGTGTATCTTGCTGCTTATAGTGGTGGAGAGGATATAGTGGAGGTTTTTCTTCAAAGAGAAGATTGTCCTATAGAATGTAAAGTAAATATATATTTGTTAAAAGCTATGAGGCGTCAAGCCTTGTATTGTAGTGATCATGAAATTGAAAAGAGAATTGGTTTTTACCATGTATGGATTAAAGGTCTTGAAATCATGAAGAAACACAATGTTCAGCTTTCATATCCATTACCTATAGATGAATATGACCTACGTGTGGAGGTGAAAACCAAGAAAGAGCTAGATGCAATATGGGGCAATACTTTGGAAATACTTTTTCAACATGCATTGATTTATGAGCGATGTCTAGGCAGAATATGTTCCGAGTACCTGTTGAAAGTCGGAGATAGAATGATTGATGAAGGATATCTTAAAGAAGGTGAATCTGTAATTAAAAGAGGTGTACTAATAGAAACAAGTGTATGTGAAGAGTTATGTTCCAAGCCACCCAATTCTTATTCTTTTCCTCGATTTCATGTTACAAAAAGTGTGCTAGACTACTTTCATGTATTTATTCGTAACCTTCTCAAAACAGCATATCCACTTAATATTCAATTGTACATTAAATTTGGACTAACAGCTCTAAAGACCAAATATCACCTACAGTTGCCTATTGAACCATATGACAAACATGAAGTATTAAGAGTGTTTTCCATGTGGATAGAGAGCTGTGAATCTCCTAATTCATCTTATCCTGTTGAATTAATATCTTTAGCCAAAGAGTTTGTTTTAAGCTATCTTAATTATCCAGAAGGATCAGAATTACTTTTGTCTAACTCTGGTTTCATCTATCTATACCCTTCACTACTACGTCTTCTCCTTGAGGTAGGAGGTGATACTGTGATAAATGATGTTGGATGGGATGGAAGAACTTTACTTCAAGTTGCTCTTCAAGAGGCAGTTAATGCATACAAACTTGAAAAAATTGAGGAAGTTATAAGTATATTATTGGAATATGGTGCTCATGTAGACACAACTAATAGTAAAGGCCTGACATTATTCAGTGACATAGTTAAATCAAAGCTTTCATCATACAAAGCTTTATGTTCTCCACACCTTCCTTTATCTCTCTATTGTACATCAGCTAATGCTGTAGTGAAGTACTGTATACCTTATCAAGGACTACCTTCTCATGTTGTAGACTTTATCAAGTTACATGATCCTCAATACTTTAAGCAGTTTAATTATTTTCCTTAGAATTGTTTGATGTTCATTAAAGAGTGTGTGTACATATTCAGTTAAATTAATTTTATTTGTGTTCTTTATTTTATAAAATATTAACAGTATTATATAAGGAAATTTGGAGATATCTGTAGACATTTGGGAAGACATGTTACCTTGTTTTTATTTGTAGAGTGACCGACTTCTTGTACAGAGTTTATGTATAACCTGTAAAAATGCCTTAATGATTAAAATTAAATTTAGTTATAGTTAGGTTACAAAATCTAATCAGGGGAAAACACCCTGAACACATGTTTGAGTCACACACTATATTAGGAATTAGATATAAGCATGTATGATATCAGAAGTTAGTGCGTATTTCTCTCTTTTCTGGTCTAGTATTGTTTATCATGTAGTGATGTTCTTTTCATTGTTATCGCTATTTAAGTCATAGCATCTGTGGATGTACAATTGTAACATATTGGTATTTATTGCCCTTGCAGGCTACAAATATCTCTTGTAATAACAGTGCAGCTTTTTATAAATACCTATGTTTATTTTTTAACATTTTAAAAAGATGTATACACTTGTATATGTCAGTTTTTTATCAATTCAGATTTTGTACTGAAGTAATACATAAGCACTGTTATAGGATTAACAATTATCCATTTCAATATAATGTGAACAAGAGGAGAGGTACTAATAATCAGGTAGAACGTGCGTTGTAAACATTGATTATTCTTGATCTTGTAAACATAAATGGATCTACCTTTTTATTATTTATCACATGTATTCAATCACAATTGATTTTTAAGTTAATAATGTAGAAGTACCAAGGTTATTGTACATAAGATTATTATTTTGTTGTGACCTTGATGCAGTGAAGTTTTTAATTTTGTGAATGCTAAAGGATCCTTTTTTATTACAATACTTCTAGTATTATTACTTAGGATAAAAGATGCCTTTGAAACAGTACAGTATACACTTGTTAAGTAATGTTTATTCAAGACCTGAGTGGTGACAAATCAGTCAATTCTTCAAGTAATAAGAGATTATGTATATACTCTTGCACAATTTTTTCATCTGATGAAACCATTTTCTCCTCCAACTGAAGTGTACTGTCAATTACTTAAATCCCACATCCTCCAGATTAACCACAAAAGAGAAAAAAAACAAACAGTATGTACATACTGTTTTTTTCTCTTTTAGATGTTGCAAGACACTTAGTGACTGTATTAACTCAATCATCAAATCATCAAATAAATATTAGGTACAATCTTAAGTTAGTCTACTGATGTCCACTGATTTAAGAAACTTTTGAAGCCGTGAATACATATTCCACTTATTAATAGTGACCTTGTGAACATGAGAAATAGCACTCATTAACACATTTGATTTACAAAGTAGTGTTTTAAGAAATGGGTTAGAAAGAGGTCTGGAGCCAGTAACATGCCATTGCTTCTTATATCCTAATTGTATTAGAGAAAAAAGTTAGTTTTTGTCTGTGAAAACCATTTCAAAATAGCTATACTGATCTCATGGTTTATACAATAGTTGACACCAGGAAACAGAGTAACATGTGGCCATGATTATACTTGTAGAATGGCTGTCTTCAGAGTCTTGTTCTGACTTTTTTTATATATTATCTATAATAAAATGTGACAGTTAACACTGAGTCACAAGTATTATTAACTAATTTATTCAGTAAAAATTAAGTATCATTTTCTCTACTAGACAATCAGCTAGCCCTTCTCTCTAATAATTTCTCATTGTAGGATCTGATTGGTCACCATAGATAGTACACATTGGATTATTCTTATTCAGATACTTATGATGGTATTCGTAAAGTGATTGCATTTCTTTGAGAACCCTTCATATAAACTCAGATATATGATCTCATAGCAATAGACTAGTGGATGACAGTAGAGTAAGAAGTCATTTGTTTAGTACACAAACTATTGTGCAGTTCCTTAATTAGTAATCAAAATAGCATATGTTGTTAATACTTTTCAATATAAATATATTTATTAGGGAAGTGTGTAATCGAAATGACTATGACTAAGGTAGAAGGATGTATTTATTTAACAGTGATATATACACTATGATAGGTAGGATAACTGCTTTAGTTATAGTCTTTGATGGAGTGCATCCATTGACTGAACAGGAGACTTAACATTTAAGTTCTAGGTTAAAGTATTTAGTTCCAATACTCAGATCATATCTGTCATTGACCATCACATTGTAGAGACAATATATACCTAAACTAACCTACTATAATAACAGAGACTAAAACTCTTCAATGAAGACCTACATAGTCATCCAATATGGGTTGGGTTGACCGAACCTCTTTTTGGAAGACGTTTACTATAACTATACGGCTGATTACAGATTCAGTGAAGTGAAATATCAACAGTTGTGTCATGCAAGTGGATATGGCGGTAAAATAACTCAGGTCAAGGCGCTGATCAAGGAGGTACAACCTAAAGAAAGAGCTCGGTTTGGACCAACCACATTTTGCCCTCCGTTAAAGTACATGTTAGAATCACCTTTTATCATTGCTTGCTATTGGGGCAAATTTAAGATTGTACAGTACTTCCTTGAGACTTTCCCCAATATCATTGATGTAAATACATTGGCTATTAGGTTTTTGGACAAGAAAATAGCAGTTACCCCACTAATAGCAGCTTGTATGTCAGAGAGTCTTGATGACCGTGGAAAAATAATTAAATATTTGATTTCAAAAGGGGCCAAAGTCAACAAGGCATCAACTGATGGATCTACTCCATTACATCATGCACACTCTCTTGAGACTATAAAGTACTTACTGGAGTGTGGTGCTGATATTAATAAGGCCAATAATGAGGGCGTAAATCCACTAATACAAGTTGTCAGAAATGGCGTCCTAAAAAAAGAAGCAAAGATTCAGATTTTAAGATATTTGCTTGACAACAATCCAAATGTTGATCTATGTACAACAGATGGGTACACAGCTTTACACATTGCTAGTCAGTCTTCATTTTCTTATAAAGAAGTGGTTCAGTTTCTATTAGACTATGGAGCACCTCCTATGTTTACTAGTACTTCTTGTGTTACAGATATTGATTACATACCATCTCCTGTGTATCTTGCTGCTTATAATGGTGAAGAGGATATAGTGGAGGTTTTTCTTCAAAGAAAAGATTGCCCCATAGAATGTAAAGTAAATATATATTTGTTAAAAGCTACAAGACATCAACCTTTGTATTGGTTTCATGAAGAAGAGGAGAAAATTAGATTTTACCATGTATGGATTAAAAGTCTTGAAATTATGAAAGAACACAATGTTCAGCTTTCTTATCCATCACCTATAGATGAATATGACCTACGTGAGGAGGTGAAAACCAAGGAAGAGCTGGATGTAATATGGGACAATACTTTGGAAATACTTTTTCAACATGCATTGATTTATGAGCGATCCCTAGGTAGAGAATGTACCAAGTACCTGTTGAAAGTGGGAGAAGAAATGATTGACAATGGATATCTTAAAGAAGGTGAATCTGTGATTAAAAGAGGTGTTTTATTAGAAACAAATGTGTGTGAAGAGATATGTTCGAAGCCACCCAATTTCTATTCTTTTCCTCGATTTCATGTTACAAAAAGTGTCCTAGACTACTTTCATGTATTTATTCAGAAGCTTCTCAAAACAGCATATCCACTTAATTTTCAATTGTACATTAAATTTGGTCTAACAGCACTGAAGACCAAATATCACCTACAGCTACCAGTTGAACCATATGACAAACATTAAGTATTAAGAGTGTTTTCTATGTGGATAAAGAGCTGTAATTCTACCAATTCATCCTATCCTGTTGAGTTAATCCCTTTAGCTAAAGAGTTTGTATTAAGCTATCTTAATTATCCAGAAGGATCTGAATTACTTTTGTCTAACTCTGATTTCATCTATCAATACCCTTCACTACTACGTCTTCTCCTTGAGGTAGGAGGTGATATTGCAATAAATGATGTTGGATGGGATGGAAGAACTTTGATTCAAGTTGCTCTTCAAAAACTAGTCTTTGTATCCGAAAAGAAAGGGATAGATGAAGCCCTAAGGATAGAGGAAGTTACAAGGATAGAGGAAGTTATAAGTATATTATTAGAATATGGTGCTCATGTAGACACTACTAATAGTAAAGGCCTGACATTTTTCAGTGACAAAATCTTCCAATTAAAGCTTCCATCATACAAAGCTTTATGTTCTCTACACTGTCCTTTATCTCTCTATTGTACAGCAGCTAATGTTGTAGTGAAGTACTGTATATCTTATCAAGGACTACCATCTCAGGTTGTAGACTTTATCAAGTTACATGATCCTCAATACTTTAAACAGTTTGATTATTTTCCTTAGAATTGTTTAATGTTCATTTGTGCATGTGTACATCATTTTTGAAATAAATTGCTTGTTTTAACTAATCAATGGTCAATTAGGTGCATTCTTGCCTGCAAAATACATTAATCATTGGACATCATCAATAACATTTGATAGCTGTTTTGATTACCAATTCCTATGGAAATGACAGTTCACTAGTTCAATACTATTGGTTTTACAAAACGTTCATGCAGTGATTAGGAAGGTTGTCCAAATATAAACTCCATAGTGACTAGTGTTATTAACCTTCATAAATTAATACTATTACATATTATATATTTCACCTGCTTAGTAAAAGAATATGGCTTGAAATTCTCACAGCAATATTATAGTAAATGAATCGTATATATAGTGTATATTCATACAGTAACTTCAATGGGAAATTAATACATTTAGGTTCTAATGTTTAGGGTTTAGGGTCTATGATATAGTATTAATTTCTCATTGAAGTATGCAATTCTAGTGCTATAAGAATATTTACTATTGAAGAAATATTAACGCAACTGGTTCCACACATGGAACCTTATACATGTCGTGTTCATTTAATCTGTTATAATATTCATCATGAATGTAAATGTGACTATTATGATTATAGTATATTTAGTTTATATAACGAATTTCAGATATATAAAATGTTCCTAAAAGAATTAAATATATACAGACCTGAATATGTATACTTTTAAAGCTATGGCTGTTAAAACGTATTACCACATGTATTGTAATAACAAAGCACCCCGCCCCTTTTACTGTGGGAGTGGCTCATCCAAGTTTGATCTTATCCTCTTACCAGCAATGTTCTATTTAGCTCTTGCCATTGTTGCCTTAACTCTTCACGGAGTAACAGTGTTGTCATATGCTGATGACTTTAATTGTCCACCTTTACCACCTCTCACTAAACATGCGCAGTCTGTGTATGAGCTTAGACCACAAGATATCAAAGTGGTCATGGCACTAGGAGATAGTGTAACAGCAGGTATGATCAACCACCAATTATAATCCACCCAATAATTCAACATCTATTCATCCATTTATTTTATATAACATGTTCTCCTTAGCATTTGCTGCTATGGGAAGACAAGATAGTATCAAAGATTTTTATGAATTTAGAGTAAGACATGAACATTAAAAGTATATGACACACATATATATTCTTTTTAGGGTATCTCCTGGAGTATAGGTGGAGATACTGATGCCATAACATTACCTTCTTTTTTAAAACATTACACTCCTAATCTTATTGGAGCTAGTTTGGGATCCCACTTTGTAGAGGTAAATATATTAAGTTAGGAGACCAGTCTAATTTAAACTTAGAGCCACTTTATATAGTGGGTGTAAGACACATGTGTATAAGTCTAGTTACATGCTCTAGTATCAGTTTGTCTGTGTTATTTTCCTATATAGTTATGTTATGGTCCTGTTTGTTTCCCTGATCAATACCGACCATCAGAGGATGTGTTTAATGCAGCTCAGAGTGGTGCTATGATACCTAACCTGAAGAAACATGAGTTTACATATCTTTATAATGAGCTTAAGAAGGTATATTTTACAATGTATATCTATTTGTTGTGGCAATGTTGTAATAATGTTTATGATGCCATATCCCATTAATAGAATCCTGCTGTTAATATGGAAGAAGATTGGAAGTTGTTGTCAATTCTTATAGGATTTAATGATCTCTGTTTAGGGTCAGATAACCATATCACTCTCTTTTTAAATGACTTAATATTTTTTAAAATTAGTTGTTCTGGGGATGTTCCATTTATTACTGCTGATGACTTTGAGCATAACTTACGTGATGTTTTAGAGGAAGTTCGTACAAATATCCCTCGTGTTTTTGTTAATTTAGTACAGATCTTCAATCTGTCTATGGTAGGAAATGTCTATGAATAATGAGAACATATCTAAGTTTTAACAGGTTTATGAAAAGTCAAAGGAATCTGAACGTTGTAGAAACATTCACAGATTATTTTCCATTGAATGCTTTTGTGCTTTTGCTCCTGGTAAAGAAGGTGATAAAACTAGGTTAGTAATATCAAATGTATGTTTTATAACAAATTCTTTCGTAGACAAGAAGTTGACAACTATGGTGCTGAGTACAATAAACGAATGGAAATAGTGAGATATTAGAATTAAGATTGAATAAAGACGTGTCTATAATTTTTTATATGTTGTGATAACATAATGTACTGTATTGAACAGTACCTATATCACCTGGCATTGTCATAGCAATCATAGCAATCATAGGACACTGTTACACAAACTGTGACATTATTATTATTCCACTTACCTTATAGGTAGCTCATGATTATAGCTTAAAGAAATACCAAGACTTTGCTGTAGTGGTTCAACCTGGTGTTAGAAATGGCTCTCCAGATAATGTTCCTATTTACTTTCTCTCTGATGTAAGTAAAAGTATACTAATAAGACAGTTTTAGAAATTATATACTAACATTAATGGTTTGTGTATTTATTGAGGCACAAGAAATCTAACCTATGTACATTTCTTTTCTCTAACAAACCACACTAGTTTAGAAAAGTATAAAACAATAGCAATTACTTAATACTGTTCTATATAAAGTGTTAAGTAATTGTTATTGTTTAAGTGACACACACCGTTAGGCTCCTCTTCATGATATATTATCAAGAGGAGGTTAACAGTGTATGTCACTTTAAACATACACTTTCTAAATATGACCTATCTTAAGCAGTATTTTAAACCGGGATGAATTAACAACAATACATTTTACAGATTACATCAATGTTACAAGTCTATGGTTTACTTTACAGGTGGATTGCTTTCATCCCTCACTAGTAGCACATCAGTCAATGGCTAAAGTGATTTGGAATAACATGTTAACTCCAGCAGCAAACAAATCAACAAATTTTGACTACAAAGCACCTTATGTGTGTCCTACTAATGACACCCTATTATACACATACTAGATATATGCATGTGTGTGTGTTATTCCTGTGTATTAGGGGCCAGTGTGCGTACATATGTGTGTGTGTGTCAATATACCCTGCAAGTGTGATATGACTAGTAACTACGATGTTGCATATTTTAGTTCTGTTAAAAACCTGATGATAATAATTGAACTTTAATTTCTTTGTGTGGGTGGACATTTTATTTTATTTTTAATATTAAAATTATTTGATATAATGTCTATTAATAGTAGGAGTGATAGGGAATGTCTCTGTTGCCATAGCAACCACTGATTCTTGTATTTGGTCAACTTGCGTTAGTGGAGTGTATTCATCCTCAGTAGACCTATAACAGAAAATGAATATAATATGCATGTATGAATAAACACATCTTTTTATGATGTAACCATTTTATAAGAGTTAATGGAAGTTAATATATACACTGTTGATTCTAGGTAGGTAGCCAGTGTTATTCATAATAGTGCGAGAAATTTAATAAGAATACAGGTTGGGGAATTGCGGTTAACATTTTAAACTGTTACTTGGGAGTTTAGTCTATGAGTTTAGTTCTAACACAAAATGCATTCATATTATAGGCACAATTTTTTTATTGAAAAATTTACTATAAACAAACTATTATCTTCTATTATATGTCACTGTATGTAATTGTATAAGAAATCATTTAGTTAGCTTCATTAGCTTACCTAGCAACAGTTATTAGTGTGGGTAGGTTACCATATTTAACTAGCTCATTAAGAAGCTGTCGTATTGCTTCAGTTAAAGAGACTATCTCTTCATCCTTTGATATGTGATGAGGTAAATCAGTCATCATACCAGCTATATGGAGCTATATAGAGAAAGAGCAATAAATAAATGTTAAGTGTATGAAGCTATTAACTATTATAACTGTTATTCTTACATCTGATGGCTCAATAATTTCTCCATTTCTTTCTTCTCCAATAATAGACTTGATTTGTGCTTGTAGGGTACTGTGAAATAAGATATTTTGTATATTGACTAAACTGTACTAACCTATATAACATTATAAGAATAAACTGTAAGGTATAAGGTGGTTTAGAACCTGTATGTATTAAAGATCTACTTACTCAAGCGTTTCTGACTCTTCTGCCCATAGCTTGAGTAAGGATGATAACTGAGTAATTCTAGTCTCATTTATTTCTTTGGCAATCTGTAATGTAATGTGACATATGGTTAGTACAGCTCTATGTCATGGTATATGTGGTACATTTGTAGTTTAGCAAGTAAGTAGTATCATAAAAGAATATTGGATTCTTTAGTGTTTTACCTGTTCTGAGTCTAATGGTAATGGAGTTTGTAAATTTAGCTCATATAATTGTTTTAAATATGTAAACTGTTCCTATAATGAAAGTACATAACATAGTTAAATCAGCCCTGATTGTTATAATAACTAATTTTATTTACCTCTGTAAACCAATTCTTAAATGGGTTGACTGTAGAGAAGAAATCCAAGTCGATATCTAGTACCCATGCTGAAGAAGTTGATAATATCTTTCTCAAATCAAAGAACCATTCAGGAATGTCATGAGAGCTTTCAGTTAGGTGGCTATGAGATGATGCATTGCTGGTTGTTTCATGTGACAATGACGGAGAGCGTGATGATGAGGATTGTGAGTAAGATTTAATGATGTCAACTGTAAACACATAGAGAGGAATAGATTGGATATTTTCTAATTCAGTTTGAGGACAATAAAGACCTTCATTAAGATAGTAAGGTAGAGGAAGATTGACCCTGTAAGATAAAAATACGTAAATATCATATTGAATGAAACTAAGATATAAAATAATGTCTGAATATTTTTTGTAGTGTCTAGAGTCAGAGTCCCAGCAGAAATGCCATACTTCAATGTGAAATTAATATTATATCATAATCTATTAATTTACATTAAAGAATGGCTTTTTTCTGCACAATGAATATAATTTAATGTATTACTATTAAATAAACACACAGATATGCTCATAATAATTCAACAATATAATAATTATATTTTGTGGTACAGTTATTAATATTAATCCGGCAAGAAGCATTTCAGTACACAATTAATAACCTTATCTTTTCATTTTCATGATGTCTACCCACTGTCAATTGATAACAACCATCCATCATCTGCATGGACCATGGTGGCTTCAACCAAACAATAGAGCTAAAATGACCAGCATATACAGCTGGCAATATCCAGTCAGAAATACTAATGGTTTCAAATAATGTCTCCTTTTCATAGACCAAATCGGCTGGTAAATCAGGAGAGAGGAGATCAGGATGAGCATCCAAATGAAGAAGACATGTTCCAGCATATGGTAACTTTTTACTGCCTATGGCTCTGTATATATGTTCTAGAGCTTCGTTATGATCCTCTACAATATGAATAGGAAATGATATAGTGGATGAAGAGGCCATTACAGCATATTTATAATAATAGGGACCACCCACGTGTAGGTCCCCTCCCCCTTTGATGGTCGCTTGGGAGAGACTGCTTGTTCTTCTGATTGTTTCTCCATCGTTACCGGTGGTTCAAGAGGAACTGCAATTTGTCTTTGAAGTCACTGTCTCTGGGAGCCACACCCCACATGTGTAATGTAAGAAAATGTCTTGGTCAAAAATTTATCGATGGATTTTTTTGTCAATGCTAATTTTTGGGACAACCACATATTTATTAGAAGTATTCAGTACTAAGGACAACACATCTCAACCCACACTTGCCGTGTCTTCAAATCAATTTGAAAAAATTATTTTATTTTGGACACTGTATCGTAATTTATCATGGATAAATTACATGAAGATAAATGGTTCTATACAATGTGGTCAACAGAAATACAAATGTTTTGTTAGTAATGACAAACAACTCTTCTCCAGGAGCAGTGCTGTTGTTTTTCATGGCATTGCTAAGCGCTTCTTTTATGATTTAGACCTTGCACGCTCTCTGACCAGACCACAAGGACAACGATGGATTTTCTTTAACATTGAACCACCATCAAAACATGAAAAATACATTCAAAAACTTAAGCAGAAAGCTAAATCTGTATTTAATTGGACTATGACTTACATGCTTAGTTCAGACATTAGATTTGGGTATGGTGAAGTTTTTCCTGGAAAGTTTCAAGGAGGGTATGACCCAAACAAAAATTACCTCCAAGGGAGAAAAAAAACAGCAGTAGCTTTTATAAGTAATTGTGTAGTTGATCGACTGCTTTTAATAAAGAAGCTACAAAAGTATATTGATGTTGATGTCTATGGTAGATGTGGTAAAAAAAAGACTTGTGGGCACCATTGTTTCTCTTTATTGTCTCAGTATAAGTTCTACCTTGCCTTTGAAAGTAGAAATTGTCAAGACTACTTAACAGAGAAAACATACCACAATGCTTTTTGGAATGGAATAGTACCTGTGATCATTTCAGGAGCTGACTTGTCGAATCCTTCTGTGGTTCCTCCTAACTCATTCATCAATGGCCGTAGTTTCAGGAGAGCAAAACATTTAGCTGATCATTTGATAAATATTGGAAGTAATCCTCAACTTTACAACGAGTTCTTTAAATGGAAAGACAACTGGTTTGTTTCTCGTTTACATGAATATGGTTCTGATCATGAGAATTCGTTATCAATTCCGTGTCGTGTGTGTGAAAAGTTATATGAACAGAATCACCAAGAGAAGATATATCATGATCTTGCACAATGGTATAGCAATGAACAAAATTGCAAGTTGTACCCTCATTTGGTATGAGTGTGGAATGAAACTTTGGTTATCAAATTTATCAAGTATATAATATCCCAGAATCGCTAAGACTTTTTATATATTAAAACGGAATTAAATGATTCGTATTTCCATACAACATTATTATTGTTGTTAGTTGGTATCTAGAAGTATTATAAATTTAGTCTGAGGAATACAAATACTTTTATTTTGTCATTTTCAATTTCTTGTTTACTATATATCATTAAATAGTTTTCATTATAAACTAATGTTTGTCTACACAAGTGAGAGCTATAGCACGTAATTTGATAATGTACATCAATGATATTAATAATAAAGTAAGCACTATATGTCACTGGATATTGTTTTCAGTTCTGCTTCATATACCAATGTCTCGCATGTAATTATCAATGAGTTGTTATGGTTACTACTGTAAGCTTTGGCAAGATTTCAAGCTATAAGCCAGTTATATCTCCATTAATAGAAGCCACTATCTTTGTTCTCTTAAATGGCTAAAGAGCAATTAAGTGCTAAGTCACTAGAATGTTTTGCCATGACAAACCACTGCACTACTGAAATTTGGGTTACCAGTTACGTACATAACTAAAAAATTCTTGGGTCTTCAAATAAAAATGAAATCTATCATGTTTCAAAATAGATCATATTGTAATAATGTACATATAGTGTTGTTTTAAAGTTACATAATATTATTAGTAGTACAAAAATGAAACCATTAATATGATCACACTAAATTATTAGATAAAATATGCACTGATACACAATTACAGTTCACATTCAGTTTAAGAAACAATTGACAATTCAATATCATCTCCTTTCTGTCGTACAATAGTCTCAAGCAAATCTTTCAGCTCATCATGGCGCTGTTTCTGCAAAGAACGCATGGTTGTTATTTCATTTTGAAGACATTGTATTTTCGTTTCTTGATTTTCTAATATCTTATAAAGATCAGGTGCTGATTCATCTTGATCTTTCAAAGCCCGCCAGAAAACCCTCCAGCCCTTTCTCACTGGAGAGACATGTTTGTTTGGATGATGTTCATGAAATCGCTTATTGAAGCGATCTAGGATGCAGTTTGGTAACCAGGCCTCCATTTTAGTGAAGATCCTTACTTCATCTGAACGTTGTTTCAAGAGGGCATTTCTTTTTATGCTGTCAATGTCCCCAACAGCCAGACCTATAAGTAGATTCATAACCACTACTGCTAGCAGTGCTGCTGCAAGTAACACGAAGATATATGTTAGGATAGGATGTTGCAATGCCATGCTCTCTGATCGGCGAACATAAGTCTCGTAATTTATTTCTCCAAGCAAGTAAGAGAATGTGATAAAAAAGGAATCACCAAGACTTGTAAATGGCGAAAAGTCACCAGCAAGAATGAATAGAGAGAAAGCAAAGGCTATTACAAATAGAATGCAGACAAATGATACTTTAATCAGTGTTGCTAACACCTCCAAAAACATGGATACATATACTCCAAAAACGTCAAAGGGCTTCATGTACAAAACTAGAGTGACCCAAGAACAAAATATTGCAATAGCACCCGCTTCCCAATAGACAAAGCTGAACCCATGTTGAATGAATTTCCAAGGAATGAGAAAGGCATAGGTTGAACCAAGAGCTACTGCAAGCATCCACATTAACTGATGTTTGGTTATATAAAGAACTTCAAGTCGTATTGAGAATAGGTTGCAAAACCAAATGACTGTATTGATCAAACAGAAAAAAAGGGTAAAGAAACGAAGCACTGTTGAAGCATTAGATATCTCTGTGATTGTGGTATTTGAAGATTCCTCACTAACAATAAATGTCACTGTGTCTGTGATATTCAAACGAGGTGGAGGCGTAGCAATAATGAATGAAGACAAGAACAGAACTTGAAGAAAGAACAGAAGTAATTGGGTTCCATAAACAATTCGACCATACCCTTTCCATTTAATCTTCAAATATTGAACCACCACATTGTGGTTAAGAAGTGACACACGATTGAAACGGAGCATTTCCTTCAAAGCCACCATACCTGTGTTTCTTTTCCCAGTAATCACTGATAACTCTTCTTGTGATTGCCCTTTATATTTGATTGTCACAGATGTTGAAAAATCATCATCTTTGTGTTGGTTAGATAAAAGAACGGATTTCTCATCTGCTTCTCCAAGTTCTTCATCCTCTTGAGAAATATCTTCGGAAATTAAACGGAGGTATTTAAAATCATAGGTTTCATAATAGCTTTTGTGTTCCTTTGCATACGGACCTTTTTCCTGACATCGATCCAACACAGCTTTTGCAATATCTGGCATGGTCTGCACAAGTTGGATAAAAATGGGAGGCTTATGATTATGCTCTGGAATGTCGAGACATTCTTGCCATCTCTCATGTTTAACAACGACCAATGCAGACACAGTATCACTATTCTCAAGAATTATATCCATAAATGTTTCCCCATCATTGTTGGTTGTTATGGGAATGTTGAGATCAAGGCAAAGCTTGAGAACGCTTGAGTTGCTACTGCATACTGCATGATGCAAAGCGCTGTAGCCTCTGTCGTCAGTCCAATCTCTTTGGAATGGATACACTTCAAATAATGCTTTGGCGCAATCCGTCTGGCCCATACGAACAGCTGCAAGGAATGGCGTAAACCCACTATAACACTTGTGCATCATAGCACCTTGACCAAGAAGTAGTTCCACACACCTGAGATGACCATATCTGGCAGCTTCATGAAGAGGAGTGACTCCATGAGAATCTGTTTCATTCAACATGTTTGATGCCACTGGATTGTTGAGCAGAGTATTCAAGGCCTTCCAATTTCCACTTCTTGAGGCTAGATGAAGATAGTTTAATCCTTTGTCATCTTTGATATTTGAGAGGTGACTTTGTATTGCTGATACAAGAACCATCACAAACTCCCCTTGTGCATTGCGTAGTGCATAGTGGAGAGGTGTATTACAAGTGCTGTCTTGTTGACATAACAGCTCAATAAGGCAAGGTAATTGAAGGAGGTAGTGCAAAATTGCTTTTCTTTTATGAAGGACAGCATAATGTATGACATTTTTCTGTGTGTTATCACGGATAAAGACAGTACTCTGATCAGCCTTAACCAACTCTTGGACTGCTTCTAAGCTGCCATATATTATACCAGAATGTAATGCTGTACGACCTTCACTGTCAACTTGATTAGGATTAGCACCATTTTGAATAAGATAGCTGATAATATGCCCTCCATGAATTGAATGAGCCCCCCAGTGTAATGGAGTCTTACCCCCGGCAGCAGGAACATGAATGAGCTCAGTGCCACAAATCTCAACCATTGCTTGCACAATGTCAATACGACCTTGATAGCATGCCAAATGAATCGGAGGAATTTGGTCACCATTCTTAACGACAGCACAAGCACCATGCTTAAGAAGGACCTTCACTATATTGACATGACCTGCATCAATAGCAGCATGTAAGGGTGTGCTGTTTTCTTCATCAAGAAACTGCAAAATTACTTCTATTGGATAGCCATGACCAGTGCAACAGGAAATCATATAATCTAATACTCTGGCTGAACCACAGCGTGCAGCAAAATGTATTGGTGTAAGCTTATCAGCATCCATAGCACACAAACGAAATGTTTTCTTTTCCTTCCATTCCTGCACAACTAACGAGCAATTATTAAAAGCATCAACAATATCGACATAGTCATGTTCAGCCGCTATATGAAGTGGTGTGCGTTTACGATATCCTTCAACAATAAGATTTATAGTGGTGTGCTGAAGGAAGGCCTGCACTAAAGTAACGTTGCCTGTACGAACTGCGATATGCAGTGGTGCATCTTCATTCTTGTTAAGAATACTATCACTGGCATTGCGATTTAACAGTAAATGAATAGACTCAATGTGACCGTTCAAAGTGGCAGCATGCAGCACTGTATTACCGTTATCATCAACAGCATCAATGGCTATGCCACTATCAATGAGATAGTTCATTGTATCAAGCTGATTATTAGCAGTAGCTGCATGAAGAAGTGTCAGCCCTTGACTATCTCTTAGTTTTAATGAGACATTGAAAGATTCAATGCGTGTTTGAAGAACACTGAGATCTCCAGCTGATGCCAGCTCATGTGGTAACCGATTGCTTACTTCTTCAGCTAGTTCACTAAGTTGAAAAATTGAGTTCTTTTTGCGGTTTCTTTTTCTTCTACTTTCATTTGATTGTGTTTGTATTGTTAGGACTGTCTGCCCAACAGTTTGGAAATGGAGTTTTGACTCTCTCTTGGCTGCCATTATCAGTCAATCTGTGTGAAAAGAAGCAAAAAACTGTTTATAAGTATTTGTTGCAACTCAAGACAGAAGTATACACTCAGCTTTCTCACTTCATGAATGTTATTATGAAGTAAGCCAAGTAGAGTAATAGCACCATATATAATATTGCAATTTTGATTGAGAATGTGTTAAGAGAGAGTGTGAATATCATCTTCTAGTCTCGTATGTGTGGTTTACAATTAATTCTTTCTCACTCATCTCATTGTATATCCATGTGTTGACTAAATCATACATGTCTATCTGTCCATTATACATTTATCCATCCATCTATTCACTAATCCAGTATGACAGCACATGCTTTCATCCATCTATTAATCCATTTATCCTAACTGTCTGTTTGTCCATTAATCTGATCATTCATCCATTCATTTATCTTTCCATTTGTCCATCTATTCATTAATCTATCCATCCATTAATCCATCCATCCATTATATATATATATCATTCTATGATTCATACATTTTCAACCCATCAATTGAAATTAAATTGAATTATCTTAAAAGACTATGTTGTGTGAATATGATGATAACTTTAGTTATATCTATATAGCTTTATTGGTAAATAAATGCTTTCTAGGTCCAACCATCATCATGATCACACAGGCAAGCTATCATGTACATATATAGGCATAATGGACTGAATTATATTACAGATAGATGTATGGTTATCTATGCATTTACAATAAAGTAGAAAATCTTAAAATAGAGTTTTTGCTTCGTTATACAACTTACTTTATAGGGCTGACACAAAAGGAGAGCTGGAGACCACTGAGCTATGCTAATAATAACGAGTGGGCGGAATGCTTTACTAAACAAGCTCCACCCTCGAACAAATCAGCTTTGTTCCTTCATTCTTTCTTGTATCATAAATGCCTATTCCAAGACATTTCCCTAAAACTGGAGGCAAATCGGATCACTCTCCACTTAATGGTGCCTCTAGCGAAGCTAATAGTCCCTTAGCTGGTCGATATGTCGTGAGTAATAAGCTTGGCAGTGGTAACTTTGGTACAGTCTACTTAGTTAATGACATCAAGACAGGAGAAAAGTAATGTTATAAGTAGTTAGAAATGAGGGTATTGTGTTTGATGTCTTTTAGAAAAGTTCTTAAGAAGATTAATGTTGGTGAAATACAGCCTGATGAAACAGTTGAGGCAATTAAAGAAGCAACTTTATTGGCTAAAGTAAGAACCTTGTTGCATGTCATTAGATCATTATGATATATCCACAATCACATGACATATTAATGATTTATATTCTGTTTTTATTCAGCTTGATCATCCAGCCATTGTCAAGTTTCATGATAGCTTCATGGACGGAGACTTCGTTTGTATTGTAACTGAATATTGTGAGGTACGTTCATTTAATCTCCACTTCACTACATTATCTAAAATGCTCTCTATAAATCTTCATTGTTTGTGTATCCATTTTGTCTTTCATGAATTCATTTTTCAAACTATCTGTCCATTCATCCGTCTATCCATAGGGTGGTGATTTAGATCATATGATCAAGCAAGTAAAAGAAGCTGGTAAACGTTTGGACGAGTCTTTAATAATGGATTGGTTTGTACAGTTAACTAATGCTGTACGTTATATCCATGACAGGTATCTAATATATCATGGAGGAGGTGTATCCATGTAGTATCACATTGATAAAATTGCTCAAACATTACTTAAGTGATTGTTGTACATAAAATGTTACAAGTCTTTGACTGAAGCTAACATTTATTATCACATAATGTATAAATACATTTACAATTAGCACTATTCTTATGAGTAGCTACTATGAAATCATAGCTTTAAGGATTTATATATATTAAATACTAGTTACTTGGTTGAATAATTTTGAAATACAATATCATAAACACTAACATTTGTGGTTTTGTTTTACTCACTGTTATAGGAGAGTCCTACACAGAGATTTAAAAACAAGGTGATCCTCTTGTCTGATTTTCTGACTGTCTGTCTCCCCATCTCTCTCTTTCTCTTTGCTTGTCATCTCCACTATATGTTTTTACCTTATATCAGTCTATTGTAAGAGTAGATTAAAATTCTATACACCTGGGATATTGATATATAACAACTAAATATAGTGGAGAAATAGAGAAAGAGAAGAGATGACAATTCAGTAAATTATCTGCCTTTTCTTTTTTATTTATTAGGAATATTTTTCTCAAGGATAACAAAATTAAGTTGGGTGACTTTGGTATATCTCGTATTTTAATTGGTACATCAGATTTTGCTACTACATTTACTGGTACTCCATATTACATGAGCCCAGAGGTACTCAAACATGATGGCTATGATGTTAAATCAGATATTTGGTAAGTTGTCATTAGAGCAATCAGTAATATGGAGTCGTAGTGTATGTGGAGTGTGATGTTTAGTTATAATTTGATAATAAAAATACTATCTCCTTTTTATCTTTATATTACAACATATTCTTAGAATGTTTTAACTCTGTCTACTAGCTTGACATATGTATAATGTATATGTATGTGACAGTAGTTTGAGGAATGTAATAACAGTATTTGAAGGTATTGCTGAGTTATGCATAATATTATGTGTGAACTCATATTGCAAAACCCACAATCATAATGATAAAAGAGTAGAGACAAAAAATCTGAAAAATGGTGTTTTTTACATTTGTTTTGAGTAACTCTTTAGAAGTGCTGTTCTTTCCATTAACGCTCTAAGTGGAACTTACACTTTCAATATTATTTTTAGTATAATACTAAGTGTGTGTGTAATAAGAACTGCCCAATTAATTAATTAGTTCATAAATTTAAATTAATATTTTTACATACTATACTGACTACATGCAATTAATATAGTGTTATACTGGAGTTTTATCTATTAGCAATATCATTTATAGGAAACAGTATTAATAAGGGTTTTTTATCACTAGGTCTTTAGGTGCTGTGTTATATGAACTGTGTACATTAGAACATGCGTTTACAGGACAGGTAAGTTTAATAATACTGACATTGTAAGAAGTTATATATATACATGTACTTTGAGTGATTTAACATACTTCTAGATTGACTGAATGTCTCTATTATCAGCTTTACTTCCTATTATTGTAAACGTCCACTAAAGAAACTAATTTTGACTAGTTTTATGTATATCCATTCTTACATCTTTTCAGCTATAATGTATGTTTCCTTTACTACTGTAGAATCTAATGGCTGTTATGTACAAAATTGTAGAGGGGCACCCTCCACGGCTACCCGATCACTTTACTCCGTCATTAAGATATCTCTTCTCCAGGTTATTATTACGTTATTAAGTAACAAGATTATAATTGAAAAAATCATCCTATAATAATTTTGGAATATACTGACTTCAAAGTGAAACATTGACTAGAACTACAAAGCTTGCATTATTAGTAGCAGTGTCAGTGGAAGACTAATAACTATAGAATGCTAGCAATAGGAAAGAGCAAGCTAGCAAAAGCTTCAAGCATTGTCAGTCACACCCATTGTTGTATTGCTTGTGGTTAGGGTTAATGAAATTCATTCATTGCTGTATGTTGTTTATTTCATTTGTCACTCTTAAATGTCTTATATAACAATAATAATAATTAAAGTGATGTAAACAATCATAACCAGTTACATACATAACACATGGTCTGAAACAATTATAGGACTGCCTGGTGTGCTGTTTATGCCAGACGTTAAAAAATGTATATTAACAAGTTAAGCAACACTGAATTGGAACATTTATATGGTAGACACTGCTCAGTATTGTGAGACTATGGAGAAGGCCAATACATTTCTACCCTCACAATTGGGTACCATTCATCTAAATGCATCAGTTGTTTGTATAGATGACTTGCATTAAAACCAGCCAATGGCTGATGAGACTTTCTCTCTAAATATTGGCAAAAGATAAAATATGCATACACTACATATATTAAGTTACCTTCAAGAAGACTATAGTCTTTTTAATATTAATAGCATTTACATGCACATATCAAAGATATAGTATACTTATTATTTGAGTAATGACTTCAATTTTCTATATTCTCCTTCAGAATGATGGATAAGATTCCTTCTAGACGTCCCTCAGCAGTGGAGATATTACAGGAACCTTATATTAAAAGACACATGGAGGTAAAAGATGACAGCAATTTTGTGATTTTGGAGCAATACTGGTACCATGTTAAGGCTTCAAGTGATAATATGTATCAGACTTTATTTAATACAAAATGACAATAGGATACAGTGGCTGATTAGCATTGAGTTAGATCAAAGTCTATTCATATACCTACTGGTATTGATGATAATTATATTCATTTACTTTTATTAGTGTCTTAGTCAAAAGTTAACACAAACATTGACATCAAAAAAGACCAATCCATCAGAAGAGGCTAAAGCCATTGCCAAAGCTCTGTAAGAGAGAGATATTAACAATTCTCATTATATCAGTATTAATGCATTATTTATTTATTTTCGTTGAATTTGTGATACTTGTGTGGTAATTCCTCTGTCTGTAGGAATCAGAAGCACAAGAAACAAGTATCTCAAGAAGATAGTGACAATGATGGACCAACAGAGAGGGCTATGACACCAAGGTAACAATAAATCTTGAAACGATATAGATACATGTTGTGTCAAGTTCTGTTTCTGTATAATGATAGTATTAAATATATTATGTGTGAATTATTTCTCCAAAGAGAAAGAATGTTACGTAGAAAGTTCAAGTTAGCTGACAAAGAGGCTGAAAAATTAAAGTACACTAATGCTGTCCCACACATTTGTTTTATGATATTCTTGTTTAGACAAGCAGCAGCTGCAAACTATTCTGAAAATCAACGTAGATACAAAGAACGAATGCACAAAACAAAGAAAGTAATGACAAATTTATTACATACTAGTTATTATATTGTATTTTTCTCTTAATTATTTCAGTCCAAGATTGTTCCTCCGTGGGTAGGGGAACATCCAGATGTGTTTGATGACCCAAACTTTTCTATTACTGCTATTGAGTCTTCTCGTGGAACAGATCTGGAAAAGGGAGGAGTAAGAGGAGTGGGTGAAGGAGGATTAGGTGATGGAAAAGGTGGACCAGAAAGATTATTTGGTAGAGGTAGTGGTTTGATTGAAGGTGATAAAGGGGTTAATTCACTTAACGAGTCCTTTATGGAAATATCTATTGGTGTTCCAAAACCATCAGACTATCAACTACCAGAATCATTTGGGATAATGACAGAATCTCCTAATGTTCAAAAGAGTGTTGACATGATTGAAGGTGAGATCAGGAAATAGTTGGAGCATTACTTTTAGTCACATTGTTGTTAATCATATTATGAACTGTAATCTCATGTAGCATACTTTTATGTTTCTGACAATAGTTGTGGCTGAGCAGTTACAATCTGAACATTATCATTTTTGTAGATCCTATTCCTGAAGACCCCATCGCAGCTGAGACATATTATTCTCAAGTAAGTGTGTATATTACACTATGATGTGTGATGTCAATGATATTGTAGTTTGATGACTTTGAAATGGATGTCTCATCTTCTTCTGATGAAGGAGAAGTAAGTCTAATTACTACAATGAGTTATGTGGATGTATTAATACATATACATGTACATGTATTAGCATACTACATGTTCTATGTGTCCAACTGTCCATCCATATATATGTTATTCAACCCAATAACCATATATTTAATACACACAGGATGACTACGAAGCTATTCTTGATTGTATTAAGGAAGCACTAGATTTAGAAGGTAATCTTGCAGGATACTGATTTCTCTATACAATACCATTACCTTTTTCATTGTTAACAGATATATTATGAAAATATTTAGATAAATGATTCATTATTATGGAAATAGTGACATAAAGTTACATGTACAATTTATAGGACCACCAATGGCTGGAGCAACAGCTGTAGTCCCTCAACCTCAACCTTCACAATCTCACGATGATTTGTCACCTTTCTCACCTCTTGCTAGAGAAAAAAGAATTGTTCTACTCAGGCAGTATCCTAATATATATGTCCAATATTAGTATATTAGTCATTAAAAGTTTGTTAGTATGCTATAAGTTATACATAGTGTGTATTACCAAGAGCCAATAGCCTCACAAATGAGGAAGGAGCATGTTGCAGCATCAAGCAGAACATCCATTGTGAATGACCATATAAGGAAATGTGTAATTACATTCATAGCAAGTTAACCATATTCATAATCACAAGTACTTAATGCTTTACTACTATATACATTGTATATGTACATGCACATGCTATTGAGTCTGTGTATTGGCAACACTTAACTGTATTCTCAGAGAAGCTCAGCGTGTGTTAGGTGTGGATGTGTTCCAACGTGTTTATGAGTACCTTAAAGGAGCTCGTGAAGAGACAGGTCTTATAAATGAAGCCTCTGTTATGATTGGACTAAAAAATATCACTGATAATACAAGAGATTGTTTTCTTGTTGATCAACTTGTGTTTCTTGAGAAACAAGCTGAAAATTCATTGTAACATTCTGGACATCAAGTTAATAAACTTTTTATAATCATATGTGTACTAATATTTCAATAGTAACATTTACAATACAATATAATGTGTTTGGGAAATATCATTTATTTGTACACATTTAATGATTTAATACAACAAATACATTATGTTAAAGTATTTTTGATAATGAAATCATTTGTATAGTTTTGCATAACTGAGCAAGTCAAAATTTGTATAGTTACAACTATGGATTACTATAGATTGCATCAAAGAAATTTGTAATTAACTGATAGGTATTTGTCAAAGCTCTATGAAAAGTCTGTTACATTAGTTAGAAAGAGAATTTTCGTGGATGCTGTGTCTATGTGATTATGAGGGCTGTCCTACATACCACATGCTTGCAATTGCTATAAAGACATTTCTTGAAGGACAATTTGTGATGATTTTTTCTAGTTGATATTATATCAGTCTCTGCTACGTATGTACATCTTCCTGCAAAAGCTAATGTTAACAGGTACATGATGTGTGAGGGAAGTGAAATGATTCAACTGGGAGAAATATGCTCTAATACATGTAACAAACATAGCAAACTTGCTGACTCGTGGTCGTTGAGTAGAAAATAGTATACTTTAAAAAATAACCAGTTTAATTGTATAAGATTACATGGATACATAGATAAACTATCCAGATGCACATTACAACACTGTCCGATACGATGCTTTGAAGAGACGCTAGGTTGGAGCTCAGCCGAACTGTCATTTCTTTCAGGATCTCGATTATTTTTGAAGGTATTGTAACCCATATATATAGATCTATTGGATTAGCAAGTTTGACAAAAATTCGCAACTGGTTTGTGTAAGAAAGCAAACAATGTCTGTTTGTTGATAAAATCGTACGAAATTAGCAATTTTCGTACACCTCTACATTTTGAACTATAACGTCAAAAATAAAACTTTTATTGCTGTCATACTCTTCATGCAATTAGTGAAATGAAAGAGCTTTTGGATGATATCTGCGACATGGAATTTTGTTGTTTAATATTGGAGTATTTACAGTCTGAATTGAGATTTATCCGAGCATTGGTTTTTCACTCTAGTAGTTGTATCAAATAAGGGCTTGAGTTTATAGATATGTGATCTAATATAATGTTATTTAGATTTGGCTGGAATTTAAGCCATAATTGGTGACAAACTGGAGATGATAATTATAAGGGGCTCCAGGTAACAAAAAAATACAAAGAGAATTTCACTGTAAGTTCTCCGCAACACTTCATTTGACTTATAGGACATTTGTTGTTAGAAGGTTATTTCATGATCCTACATAGTCTAGACTCTCTTGCTGATGCATGAGAGGGGGTTTAGTAAAGGTATTTAAGTAAACTCAAGATTTGTTGAGTTTCTAGAAGGTATTTAAGTAAACTCAATATTTGCTGAGTTTCTAATGTGATGATTAAATATTATTTTAGCTTGTAAGTCAGTTATCACTTGAGCTTCAATGTAGAAAAATGCTTCCAAGTTTTAAGAGATTCTGACATGTTATAAATCACTATTTTCTATGGACAATTCAAGCCATCCCTACATAAGTAGTGCTATTACTACATAGAGCAGTAATAAATCAATATTTTAAAGAGTATATACCAGGTTATGGTAATTATATAATATATATTGTAAATAATATATTCATAATGATATTAATGCATTAAGATTAACAAGAAAGAGTAAAGTCAATATTATTTATCACTTCCATGACTCAGCATCTCATGTCTGTTGTAGTAGTAAGTACCATATCATACTGATAACAACCATTCAAAACCCTTAGTCATTGTGATAATACTCTTTTTACAGTGGTATATCACAAACGCATGTACCATATTGTATGGTCTTCATCTTTTGAAAATATTTGTATAAATTAGGTAGAAACAAATGGAATTGGCCAAAATAATTATTTTTAAAATAAATTTGAAGGAAAAAGTATTAGTCATTAAGATTAAATTAGAACAGCAATATATTAATTTTAATATCTATACACTTTTAAAATGACAAAAATTATATAATCAATATTGATAACATATAAAAACCAACAGTATAATAGGAAATAGTGTAAACATAATACTATTACTGGTTGGCATATCTGTCATACTCATCAGGGTTCTTAAAAAAATCACGAATTTCATCACCAACTTGATGACCTTTCACCATAGGGCCTTCTACTGCCTTTAGCAATGCCTCCCACGTAGCTTCCTTGGCTTTCTCCTGTTTCCATTTACTAATTATTATTGTCAGATTCTTCTCTTCTGGATTATTGCTTATATTCAGGCTATTTAGATCTGCTGAGCTAACGTCTAGCGCAGTACCAATCATGTACCACTGATCCTTAATAGGTATCAGTTTACTCACAGCATCTCTGTTCGTAGGGACTTTAGAAAGAATTTGACGAATATCTAGATTAATGATAGAAGATATTATCCAACAAATTCATATATTACACATATTTAAATACTCCCAAGGAGTGTTTATTTTGAAATGTTATTTAAGTCAAATGTAAACACGAGAGTACAAGATGACTCTTGAGTGTTTTAGACCAAGTCTTCAAACACTTTTGGTTCCTTTCATAAATAACGCAAGCAACATTTTATCTGACTTACAAGACAATAAATATGTTGTCAGAAGGGCATTTCATAATTCTTTAAAAGCAACTAGGATATGTTTACTATTAATCTCATAAAAAGAACACAAACAAGGTAGTAGTAAATAGTCAATATACATAATGTAATGACACACAATACAGTATTATTATTGAGAGATATAATTAATTGCACTAGTATGGTATGTAGAGATGATGCTATTTTCATTGTCACTTCTTTGCTTGTGTTTTTAATTGATATTAACTTATTACCTGATATGGAGTAGAAAATTAATATAATAAACTAGGCTGAAAGAAACAAGAGTAAATTCAGGATTTGTCTAATGTGATGATTAAATATTATTATTAAGTAGAAAAAAGCTTCCAAGTTTTGAGAGATTCTGACATGTTATAAATTACTATTTTCTGCTGATACATTTCATGGACAATTTGAGCCATCCATACAATGACACCCCATTATAAGACAATTATAAGCCAGCCAGTACCTGACAATATTATAGACACACATAAGTATTAATATGAAGAACTTTCATTGCTATATGAATTATAAATAAAGCTATGTTACTAATGTTAAATTTAATAGACTCTTTAGAATTCAGTAAAAGCATTAAATTAATCCTACCTCTTTCACTTTGTGTTAAAGGTTGCTCAGTAGCATATCGACCAACAACAGGCACATCAACCTATAAGCAAATGTATAATATTTATGATATCTTGAAATATGAGTAATATATGAATGATCATTAAGAACTAAAAATAACAAGTGAAACTATATAAATTACATTATGTTATACATTATCAAATCAAATGTTATGATTTAGTGACAAATATACATTGCACATACTTACAGCCTAAATAGTTATAGTATTTGGAAGGTTGGTCATCAGTGATTAGAGGATCATTGATGTGTAGAAAGGACAAATGAAAATTAAAAACAAGTTAAGAATTAAAATAAAAAAGCAAAACTATATAAAATACACTATGTTATACATTATCACATCAATTGTTATGATTTAGTGACAAATATACATTGCACATACTTACCTCCTAAATAGTTGTAGTAATTAGAAGGTGGATCATCAGTGATTACAGGATCATTGATGAGGAAAGAGGACAAATAAAAATTAATAACAAGAATGATCATTAAAAATTAAAAATAACAAGTGAAACTATATAAAATACATTATGTTATACATTATCACATCAATTGTTATGATTTAGTGACAAATATACATTGCACATACTTACAAACTAAACAGTTGTAGTAATTGGAAGGTGGATCATCAGTGATTGCAGGATCATTGATGAGGAGAAAAGACAAATAAAATTAATAACAAGAATCATCATTAAGAATTAAAAATAATAAGTGAAACTATATAAAATACACTATGTTATACATTATCACATCAATTGTTATGATTTAGTGACAAATACACATTACACATACTTACAGCCTAAATAGTTGTAGTAATTGGAAGGTGGATCATCAGTGATTACAGGATCATTGATGAGGAAAGAGGACAAATAAAAATTAATAACAAGAATGATCATTAAGAATTAAAAATAACAAGTGAAACTATATAAAATACACTATGTTATACATTATCACATCAATTGTTATGATTTAGTGACAAATACTCATTACACATACTTACAAACTAAACAGTTGTAGTAATTGGAAGGTGGGTCATCAGTGATTACAGGATCATTGATAAGAAAATAGGTAAAATTAAATGATATGATTGTTAAAAATTACAAAGCAATTACAATCACAATATTAATTGTTATTATTATTATTAATAAAACATTTATAATTTGTTTATACGTAACTTACTGGTATATTATTCTCATCTCTTTCAGCCATTGTCACACTGGTACAATATATGCTACAATTATTTAAATATATATTTAGTTAAAGATATCAACATTATTGTATTAATTAATGAAAATGGTTCCTGTACAAACTAATTAACAAAAAATAGTTAACATGTGGCCTCTTTTTTAGGAAATGTTTTAATTTTATGTTTACTTTTTTAAATATTCTTTATTTATTTATGTATACAAAGTCATATGTACTTTGGTATCTCTTATAATTTGCTATATATTTGAATGCACTTCATAAAATATGAAGACTGTTATTGTCTCCAATGTTTTGTAGAGCTAGACCTACTTCATAGTCATACAACAATGGATAGTGTCCATCATATTAATGATACTTTATACACACGTCCCACCCAGTATAATTGGGGGAGTGGCTTAATATCTCTTAATAGTTCTAAAGCTTCCACCTGCCATTTCTACCTCAATGTGCCCTGTTACTTTATCTTGAGCTATACAGTAAGGTAGTCTTGTCTTTAGCTACCCACTATACATATGTAGGATATCAGATGAGGACAAGACTAGTGGCAATTATCTAAATTAAGATGACATTTCCACACACTTTCTGTTGAACAAAGTTAGCATTAATGTCAGACTAAGTGATCCTGATCACATATTGTAGATATTAATCTACACTACAATCCTCAAAATATTATAGTGACCTGATATATGTTACAATGTTACATCACTGACTTACAATATAGTAGGAAAAGTACTCAATACACAAAAGACTAGTAATAGAAAAGTTCCCCACGATGTCCCAACCTAAAAAGTAATCGATCATATTTACTTTAATTAGTTTATTAACACATACTTCCATACAAAATAACACTTGTTAGCTATAATTTATGGAGCACTGTTAGTAACACTGATCACCTGATTAGGCAGACTTTGGATCGCTACACGCATGCGCATAATCATCATTTTTTTGGCCAGGCACCCGCCCACGCATTTAATACAGCACATTGCCCTAATAATTTTGGGAAGTTGGAAGTCTCTCATCTGTTATTATGACACCCAGTCAAAGAAACCCTTTGTAATATTAATTGTTATAATGGCCAGTAGTTTAGGTTATGACACTAACAGTTTGACTTAGGAAAGTTCTAGGTAATTACAAGATAAATCTGACATGTATTTTACACACAGGGCAATACATTCTACACTGATAGCCCTTTTGTCATATTGAGTTTAAATCTATTAAATGTAATATATATATATATATATATATATATATACATGCATACATACATGCATACATATATACATACATACATATATACATACATACATATATACATACATACATACATACATACATACATACATACATACATACATACATACATATATACATGTAAAAAGGCAATACAATTCAGTGAACTGATGTCATTTTCATTTGTTGATTCAATTTTAAGTTTTTAACCTCTAAGTTATATTTAAGCTTTTAGTTAATAATAATTGTAATGTAAGCCTAAATACTAGTAATAATTCTTGGTCCATATTTATTTTGTCTCATTATAATGTGCTATACATATATTAACATGTAGTAATAACATTGAATTTTTCAATAATATTTCTCTAATAATTATAAACATGACAAAGTTATTACTAAAAATGTTCATAATAATAATTTGTATCAAGTCAACTGATACCAGAATTAGCCTTTTGGTATGTATAGTTTATTTCTATGTCCTTGTTATTTTGTATACTTCAATTCTATGAGGTTCCACATCAACAGAATATCTTCATGTAATAAAAAGTGTTCACAATGTATATTATTATGTTTAACAATTCTTTGAGTTGTTAAACTGCCCCATCTCTTTGTGTTGCCACAAGTCCCTCATTTTAGCTGTAGACCACTTGAAAAGACTGAAATCTAATGTTATTTTATGTGATACACTATCCTGTGGTAGTATGATGAGTGATGATATTATTGTAGTGGTTTGGTTCAAGATAGAGAAAGATATATTTTCTTTAACACAACTAGTAATAGTACAAAATCAAGTAGTAACGGAATAAACCCCGAACAAAAACCAGTCTACTTATATATAAACATACATAATAATATTCATAATCAGACACAAAGTTATTAACTATTAGTTATTAACTTGTATACATTACAATTATAAGGATATATACTGTCACTTATAGCATTATAAAGTCCTACTGCCTTAGAGCCACCTTCAAGATCTTTAGACCAAATCTGGCATCTCTTCTTAAATAGAAACAATTTAAAATATATATGGAGTGCTACCATGAATAAAGCCTTACTTCTTTGCAGGTACCAGTATATTGTCAAATTTGTCATAACCAATCCTTTTACCACCTGCTCCTATATGGAATACAAACCACGACAAAAATAGGCATCGAATTCACGATTGTTGAACACTCAAAATTCACGATTTTCCAGTAATTCACGATTATTGAACACTCAAAATTCACGATTTACCAGTAATTCACGATTATTGAACACTCAAAATTCATGACACTACCCGGAAATTCACGATTATCATAATTCACAATTCACGATTTTACTGTGAATTCGCGATTATTCCACTTCTCAATTCACGTTTTTACCGAGAGTTCACGATTATTGCAATTCGTGAATTCACGATTTTATGGTGAATTTGCAATTCAAAATTTTAGTTATTCAACTAGCAATCTTCAATTTTGGTAAGTCTCGATACTCTATCATACTAGAAATTCTCTCTATTTCAGTATTTAAGATGGGGGTCAATTAGGGGTCAAAATGGGCGTGGCAACGAACAGAACGGTTCTCTTCTTATTATATGAAGGTACTTGCTAAGGTGATATTCTCAAGATACTATCTACTTTCTGTTCTCATTGACCTATGTTTAACTCATCAGATTATAATTATTATTATAATTATTATTATTGTTATTATTATTGTTGTTGTTGTTGTTGTCGTTGTTGTTGGTTGTTGTTGTTGCTGTTATTATCATGATTATTATGATCATGGCCACTTCCAGGAGTCTTGTTCCTTTTTAAATAATTAATAAGTTTTTCTCCCAAAAACATCAACTATCTCAACTCAACTTCTATTCGAGATGATTGGTATAAATTTTGAACAAGATATCTTCAATTTGCCCAGCTTTCTTTGGCTAAAAATGCTTTCTTAGTGTGCCACATAAAATATTGCTACTAAAATTAGAAAATATGGGGATTGGTAACTTTTCTACTGAGATGGATTTGTAATGATTAATCTGGTAGTGTATAATATGTTATCACAATGGTGTTCATTTAATAGAACTACCAGTCATTTCAGGAATACTTCAAGAGTCAGTACTAGGTCACTTGCTATTTCTAATTTACACAGATTATATTACTAATCTTTTCTTCTCTTTAGATATCTCTATGCTGATCATATAGTTTTATTGAAAGAAATTAGAGAGTCCCAGAAGACTATACCATCTTCAAATGATATTAACCTTATTAATAATTGGGTTCAAGAAAATTACTTTAGTCTAAACTCTTCTAAATCGAAGTTGAATTTCACATTAATGTAGAGTACCCTTGAACATTTCAATCAGTCTCTGTTTAAATAAAATTATCTTATAATTAGAAGACATCAGCAACATCAACTATTCTTGATGTACTTTTAACTAATGAACTTACTGCACTCTATATTAAATACAGTATATAACAAAAGTAAGCCAGTACTTGGTTTTGACTTTTATACATTTTTATAAATATTACTGACAAACACACTTTTAAAAGGCTATATATTTCTTACGTGGGACAATACTTAGATTACACTACTTTTTAAAACCTCTAACCAGAAAAGGGCATTGAGCTTTGAGTCAAACTATGTATATCAAATTGGCACACAAGTCATAGTTATAATGATGCGTTATGTTCCTTAAATCATCGACTATTAAAAGTAAGGAGGTTATTCCTCAAAACTGTTATCTTCCACAAACTCTGCCTGTTATTTCCATAGATGTCTCATGCCAAAACCCTTAACATCTGTGCATGAGTCTTTAAACCCAAATTTCTATGAGTGGAAATAATCAATGTAATAGATGATGAGGTTTTGGCACAAGATATGTTTGAGAAGTCTACTAGTAACCATTTCACATGACAAAAATTACATCATCCTAATTATTATGATTAGAAAGGCCCTAAAACCTAATTACCTAACATAAAGTCTCAAAATATCTATGACAGATCTTAAACAGCTAATTTCTACAAGTTAAAGTCATCAATGGAGTAGATATTGAAGTTTTGGCACAATATATCTTCATATAATGACATTAGTAACCAATTCATAAAAAAATGACATATCTGAAATGGTAAAATTACAATGGTCTTGTACCCTAATTGGCAAATGTAAAGCCCTAAGATGTCTATGGAAATTTCTAAACCCTAATTTCTATAAGAGGAAATGGTCAATGTAGTATACATTGAACCTTTTGCACAAGACGTGTTTGGAAAGACATTAGCAATAATTTCACATGAGAAAAATGTCATCATACTAATTGGTATGAGTACAATGGCCTTTACCCTAACATGCCAAACGTGAAGGTCTCTATTGCAGTCCTTAAACCATAATTTATATCAACGAAAATCATCAATGGAGTAGATACTGAAAGTTTGGCACAAGATATGTTCATATATATAGTGGCATTAGTAACCAATTCACTTGAGAGAAATGACATCATTCTAATGTGCATGATTACAGTGGCCTTAAAACTGTTATTAAACATAAAGCTTTGAGATGGGTAGAGCATCCCTTAAAGTCTGATCTCTAAGAGTCAAATGGCCAATGAAGTCGATACTCAAGCTTTGGCACAGGATTAATTTGGAAAGTCACATTAATAACCAATTCATCTTTGAAAAACAACATCATCTTAATAGGCATGATTACAAAGGCCCTTAAACCCTATTCACCAAACATAAAGTCTTAAGATCTCTATGACAGTCCTTCAACCCTAACTTCTATGAGTGAAAATGGCTAATGGAGTACATAGTAAAGTTTTGGCACAAGATATCTTTGTAAAATGATGTTAGTAACAAATTTACATGACAAAAATTAATGTGAGTACAAATATAAAAGGGAATATATACTGGAGTTTTGGCACGAGATATTTATGAGAAAAATGACATTATCCTAACTGGTGTGATTACAATGGACTTACAGCCTAATTGGTAACATAAAGTCTTTAAGATCTCTATGGCAGCCCTAAAGTCTAATTTCTTTGAGTCAAATTGGCCAATGGAATGGATACTGAAGTTTTGGCACAAGATATCTATCTTTGTAAAGTGACTATCACTATTAATTGAACTAATGTAGCCTGAGAATCAGTTAAGTGAATAAATACGGCATGAATTATATTTTAATTCAGGCATAATTGTTTAATGTGTGTTAATGTATGGGGCTATAATCATTGCTTTATTGAATGACGTTTCTACCATTCCAACAGGTGTTACAGCCTGTACTGACATAACATTATATCCTATCTTATCATACATATCCATGTATACACCTATTACGAGTCTGTACTTCACATGCATACATGTACATCTTACTACTTTCTTATATAAGCAGTTAGTACAGCACTGTCAAAGACATTATGGCAGTTGAAATCATTCTGTGCATAACTGTTGGCTTACAAATCAATTTCGAAGTCATACATATAAATTTTGTACTAACTGTGTATTCAGGCATCATTGTTTTATTGGATGACCTTTCTAGCAACAGGTGTTACAGCCTGTACTGACATAACATTATATCCTATCTTATCATACATGTATACACCTATTACCAATCTGTCTAACCATTCATTGGTCCTTTTGCACTCTAGTCACCTAGCCATTTGTCGATCTATCTATCCATATCTATCTCCATCAATCTTAGCTAGCAATTCATTGTCATATTCTCATATATACATAATATATGACATACATGAGTTCTTGTAGTCTAGATACTGATAGATAGTTGTACATGCTATTAGTATCAATGACTATCATAAGTATCTATGAGTTTTGATTAGTAATCCATCACATTATTATAGCTATAAGTATATATATATCATTATTTGTGAGTGAGTAGATCTATATAGATCTATATAGTATTTGTGAATAACCATTAGTGTCTACTATATTAGTATCAATGAGCATGACCTGATGTAGCCAAGCTAGCATTGAGTACTGACATGATAAATACTGGTCAAGTTCATATGGTAATGAATATTAGTTATCATTCATTATCTTGTTGTAAAGAAGAGAGGGTAAAGGTCATGTTTGATTGAGTTGTAGTTCAGTGACCAATCAGATTTTGTTGTGTCAAACATCTGTTTTTATTGTACTGCCATAAAAGTAAGTAGAAAGTAGAACGAACATCTTGCTAAAGTAACTACTGTCTGCTCACAGTCAAGAGAGTAGAAAATTAAAGAAAAAATTAGAAGCTATTAGCACAAACTATTGCTGCAGTATACTGAGACAAGTACATACACAACAATTCAAGCAATGTTCTCAAACATGGTTCTTTTAGTTGAATAAAGGGTAAATGTCTAAATGGCTTATCAGTACCTGTTGGCTTACTATTTGTCTTAAATTTTATATAAATATAAAATTATTTTCAACTAATATGGACATTTTGTAGATGTTATAAGAGACCGACAGTGAACCTCAAATTATTTAAAATATAAACACTACTTAATAATAATAATAATAATAATAATAATAATAGAGTAAGAGTTCTGTGACCAATCAGATTTTGCTGTGTCAAAGTTCGTCCTCGTTGTACCGCCAAAAAAGGATCTAGAAAGTATAAACGGACGCCTTGCTACTGTTTGCTCAGTCTTTATCCGGTGTGAAGATAGGTTGGAAGTTTGAGAGAACACTTTTGGTTGTCTGTAAGTATTGACTGTCAAATGTTTATGTTCTGTCAATGACGTTAACTTATTTAACTAGGGCGGTTTCAACATGGCAGGTTTATTATCACAGGATGATGTTGAAAAGGCCCAAGAGGCACTAAGAATTCTGCGGTCAATTCCTTTCCCTATCTCATCGTCACCAGCTCATGGCCCTAGCACTAGCTCTGGTCTTAGTTGTCAAATTATATGAACACTTTACTCTTTTCAGAATTATTGTGTTAGGATTGACCTCTCAGAACTCTTGTGTTAGAGTTGGAAATTCAATGATTCTTCAGAGTTCAGAGCTCTCGTGTTAGAGTTAAGCATTCAAGCTGAAGTACTTGTTCTCCTTTGGTCTTCTACACAATCTGAGTTATCACAAGTTTCTTGTGTCCAGACTCAGGTGAGTTATTATATACAAATGTACTTAAAATTAATCAGTTGCATCTTATGAGTAGACATATGCCTGTATTTTGTTGCTGTAGTTTACTCTAGGTACAGTCTTACAGGCTCACAAGCCTAAAACACACATGTAGCTAATAACCTTAGTTGACCTGTGTGATAAATAAACATACAGACATGTAACCAAAATAATTATTGATCTTACATGTTAAGGGCATGTGTTAGTAGTACACAAGGCGTGTTCAACACCTTTCACTTAACCTCATTTTAGGATAATCTTGCTGACTAAGTTTTGACATTGTCTTCTAATAGAGCTGCTGTCTTCTGGTAAGAGTAATATAGTAATAGTTGGTTGTTTCATGTGCCATCATCTTTCTAGACAAAAAACTTTTCTTGTTCTCTCCATTGGCTGTCGTAGAACATTATGAGAAGTCTATTAATTCCTGGTTTAGGTGAGCTATTATATATAAATTCACTTGCAATTAAATTGGACTTACAAAAAAGTATCTAGAAAGAATAAATGAACGTCTTGCTACTGTTTGCTCAGTCTTTATGTGGTGCGAAGATAAGTTTGAAGTTTGAGAGAGCACTTTTAGTTGCCTGTAAGTATTAACTGTCAAATGTTTACGTTTTGTCAATGAGGTTAACTTATTTAACTAGGGCAGTTTCAACATGGCAGGTTTAATATCACAGGATGATGTTGAAAAGGCCCATTCTCATCCCTATCTCATTGTCAGCATCTCATGACCCAGGACTAGCTCTGGTGAGACTGAATTGTGTATGTATACTGTACATGCATACCAAGTATATCTAGTCACTTGCATTCAAGAGCACAATCGTGTGTACAGATCAGTAGACATATTTTATTTGTGTAGTTACTGCTATCACAGTCTCTAGTACACATCTGCATGCAGGTATATAGGTTGAGAAATGACCTTTCATATATGTCTACCTATGTATAGATAATGCAGGTGCTACAGTTCAACAAACATGTGATGTTGCACTGAGCAATCTCCAAAGAGCCAGAGAAAGGCTCACTGCTAGAGCTTGAGAATCTAAAAATGAAAGTTCTTTTAGCAGGGAATTCACTCGAACATCATCTTTCTTAGGACAGAAGAGAAATTCTGTGAAACTATTGGGCAAAGCAACCTTGTAAAGGTGCAGCGAGAACATGGGCGCACAAATTTGTTTGTTTAAGTCGTTGTGCCCAAGACATCATACCAACTACTGGATAGTGAGAAAGATGCTTTGTTGGAAGCTGGGCTTGGGGAGAAGAAGATTGTCATTGAAGATGTTGACTGCTCAGGGGAAGAGTTTCGTGAACTATTGCATGCAGCATTTCCAAAATTAAAAGATTCTGGTGGCTTCATATTTGCAAAGTGCAAGTGTAATTCACAGTTTTTAGAACCACTCTCATCTATGTGCTTAACCTCACCAAGACGTTTACAAGAAAGAATTGGTAACTTTAGAACATACATCATCCCATTACAGAGAGATTTAGACTTGACACCCTGTCAACTTTCACCTGGGGTAAGGCTTGAAGATTATTAATCTGAACATATTTATCATACATGTACACATAGCCTGTGGAGAAGTGCCTATCATGTGCTGAGGATGTCCCTGTAACAGTGTTATGACAGCATTTGTTATCATGTATAGAGCCAAAGACTGTTTTAAAATTGTCAACAATTGTGACTTTTCTCCCACTAAACTTATCAAAGTATGCACAAGTTATATTTTGACATAAACAGGACTTTCGTTGATAGGTTGTCTTCAAAGGAGAACAGGGTGAAGATGGTGGAGGACTGAGAAGAGTACTTTGGCACCTTTTCTCATTACAACTGAAGGAATGTTACTTTGAGGGTGAAGAGAATAAGAAAGTAGTTCGACATGATATTCTTGGTCTTCAGGTAAATAATGTGTGAAATTGTTTGAATGATATTGATGGTTATAAATGTATGAAATCTGTTCCTGCTAATTATTTTCTCTCAACTCCATTGTAGACAAATGTTTTTTACAAAATTGGCTGTTTGATGTCTGTATCTCTTAGTCAAGGAGGATCAGACTATCCTTATATCTGTAAGAGGGTTTATGATTACCTTTGTGGCAAGGAGCTTAACGAAATCACTATTGACTACACTATTATACCTGATTATGACATCAAGCTATTAGTAAACAAGGTAAATAAGTCATGATGACAACATTATAATTACTTCTAATTTAAGAGTGTATTCATGTGAGACTTACTGAATTAATCTAATTCTGTTGTGTAGTTTCTTTATTTTATGTGTTAAAAAGAATGACAGTACTGTATTATTTATGGACTTGTTAATTGTTGTCTTAGATTATAGATGCTGTCAGCAACGAGGACATCCAAGCCCTGTCAATGGATGCAATAGAAGTACTGTCCAACTGTGGGTTCAACAAGGGTCCCACAACTTTGACACTTGAAGATCGTTCTACTTTGGTCCATAGTATCACAATGTACTATACAATACTTCGATCAAAAGCCGAGCTTGATCAACTATGGAACGGACTTCAAACACTTGGTGTAGCAGATGCCACGAAGTCTCACCAGAATAGTCTAGAATCCCTTTTCACTGCTCCTTCACACCCTACTGAATTGACTCCAGGTATCAAGTAGTACATGTACTCTCTGGCAATGTGTTTTTCACTTATTCCTAATAGTTATAATCAAGTCACTGTTTCAAAACAGAGCTCGCTACTCTGAGAATTCAAATCATAGAAAAGAGAAAGAGATGGCAAGATATGTACTTTTTGGTGACTATTTAGAGGATTGCAAAGGTAAGTAGTTCAGAAATTCTAACTAAAAGGCGACTTGTATTTACTAATAATGTTAAGACTTTCTCATGATGAGGTTGGTCTTGTGGTTTAGCACTCTAAGTAATTACACAATTAAATTAGTTTACAGCCTCCACTGTTTAAGTGGTTTCTTTGATGTCATTCATTAGTTACTTCATGTATACATTCACTAAGATTGGTTATAAGACTTGAATACACTGTTTTTATGTACTTTCACATTCCTTACAGGTGAGTGTAATGAAGTTTCCTTGAAGGATGTTCTCAGTTTTTTTACTGGTTTATCAGATGTACATCCACTTGGGTTTGATATAGGTTGGTTGAAAATGGATTTAAAGAAACTGACATTGCAACATTGATTGGTTGCTCTACACGTACGATTCAACGAAAACTAAAGGAGTTTGGGATAGAATTCAATCGATTCAGTGAAATAACTAATCAAGATTTGGATGACCTAGTTAAGGAGATTGTAACACGCTTACCTGCTTGTGGCATACGATCAATACAGACTCTGCTTAAGGTTAATGGTGTGATATTGCAAAGAGAAAGAGTGAGAGAGTCAATTCGTCGTGTTGACCTCTTGGGACTTGAAACTAGGCTACATAACACTCTTCATTGTAGGCAATATAACGTTGCAAGCACCAATGCATTGTGACACATTGATGGATATCACAAGCTTATAAGGTGGCAGTTAGTAATACACGGAGATATAGATGGATATAGCCGAGTTCCAGTTTACTTAAAGGTAGCCTCTAATAACAAAGCTGTGACTGTTTTTAATGCATTTCTGCAAGCTGTCGAGTGTTATGGATTATCATCTTGTGTACGTTCAGACAATGGAGGAGAAAATGTTCTAGTTGGACGCTTCATGCTCAAGCATTCCGAGAGAGGTCCAGAAAGAAGTTTCATCTGTGGTAGAAGTGTCCACAACCAAAGGATAGAATGTTTATGGAGAGATCTTTTGCAAGGTTGTATTAGTTTCTATTACTTCCTATTCTATTCGCTGGAAGAAGTCAGTCTATTAGATCCAGGTAGTGAAGTTGATCTATGTGCACTTCATTACGTTTATCTACCAATTATACAATCTCAAGTGGACATGTTTCGTGAGGTATGGTGTAACCATCCTCTTCGTACAGCACACAACCAAACACCACATCAGCTATGGATTCTGGGAATGACTCAAGCTAGGATGGAAACACCAACAAGTACTAGCAGTTACAGGAACTACCGAAGTATGTATATTTTGTAATCAGTGTCATGTTATACAATATGTATGTTAACGTATGTAGTTTACAAAGCATAGCAGACTTTAAGTCTGTAACATTATACCATGTGTAAAGTTAGATTAGCATACTGTTGTGAGTACTATTTAGAAAGAAATGAAAGTATTACTTATCAGGTGCTTTTATTTGTAGGATTGTGATTATGGCATTGATGTAGTGGACCGGTGAGTACTGATGATGATAGTAATACTGTTATCGTACCTGATCTTCCCTCTAATTTCTTAACTGAACGTCAAAGAATCCTATTAGCAGAAGAACTTCAACAATATCCAGACACAAAATTTGGTGTAGAACACTATTTCTTAGCAAGAGCCTTTATCTCAAGTTGTTGCTCTCCTCCACAAACAGTTACATAAACATTTTCACTTTTTTTGAAAAGATTTCCTTTCAAAAATATAAACAGATCAATCATAAAATAAACTATTGATTGACAAAACATTTTACCAAAATCTAATCCAGAGTAATTAGGAAGACTATATTGTCCCAAAACAAATAATAAATTGAACATAAAATTAATACAATGAGCATAAAATAAACTATTGATTGACAAAACATTTTACCAAAATCTCATCAAGAGTATACAAGGGAGACTATACTGTCCAAAAACAAATAAATTGAACATAAAATAAATACAATGAGTATAAGATACATTATTGATTGACATACTTTCATCAAGAGCATAATATTGACCATAACATTAATCAAACTGAGCCAAACCCACTATGACAAGTAAATGCCTGATTCATTTTGAGCTTAAATTGATTGTAGTCATTGTAGTATCTTGTAGGTAGAGTGAGTGAGAAAACACATGTAGAGGCTGTTGGATAAACTGCATTGTGGCTGAACGATATAGTTGGACCTATATCAAACCCAAGTGGAGGTACAGCTGATGAACCAGTAAAAAAACTGAGAACATCCTTCAAGGAAACTTCATTACACTCACCTGTAAGGAATGTGAAAGTACATAAAAACAGTGTATTCAAGTCTTATAACCAATCTTAGTGAATGTATACATGAAGTAACTAATGAATGACATCAAAGAAACCACTTAAACAGTGGAGGCTGTAAACTAATTTAATTGTGTAATTACTTAGAGTGCTAAACCACAAGACCAACCTCATCATGAGAAAGTCTTAACATTATTAGTAGATACAAGTCGCCTTTTAGTTAGAATTTCTGAACTACTTACCTTTGCAATCCTCTAAATAGTCACCAAAAAGTATATATGTTGCCATCTCTTTCTCTTTTCTATGACTTGAATTCTCAGAGTAGCGAACTCTGTTTTGAAACAGTGACTTGATTATAACTATTAGGAATACATGAAAAACACATTGCCAGAGAGTACATGTACTACTTGATACCTGGAGTCAATTCAGTAGGGTGTGAAGGAGCAGTGAAAAGGGATTCTAGACTATTCTGGTGAGACTTCGTGGCATCTCCCACACCAAGTGTTTGAAGTCCATTCCATAGTTGATCAAGCTCAGCTTTTGATCGAAGTATTGTATAGTACATTGTGATACTATGGACCAAAGTAGAACGATCTTCGAGTGTCAAAGTTGTGGGACCCTTGTTGAACCCACAGTTGGACAGTACTTCTATTGCATCCATTGATAGGGCTTGGATGTCCTCATTGCTGACAGCATCTATAATCTAAGACAACAATTAATAAGTCTATAAACAATACAGTACTGTCATTCTTTTTAACACATAAAATAAAGAAACTACACAACAGAATTAGATTAATTCAGTAAGTCTCAGATGAATACACTCTTAAATTAGAAGTAATTATAATGTTGTCATCATGACTTATTTACCTTGTTTACTAATAGCTTGATGTCATAATCAGGTATAATAGTGTAGTCAATAGTGATTTCGTTAAGCTCCTTGCCACAAAGGTAATCATAAACCCCCTTACAGATATAAGGATAGCCTGATCCTCCTTGACTAAGAGATACAGACATCAAACAGCCAATTTTGTAAAAAACATTTGTCTACAATGGAGTTGAGAGAAAATAATTAGCAGCAACAGATTTCATACATTTATAACCATTAATATCATTCAAACAATTTCACACATTATTTACCTGAAGACCAAGAATATCATGTCGAACTACTTTCTTATTCTCTTCACCCTCAAAGTAATGTTCCTTAAGTTGTAAGGAGAAAAGGCGCCAAAGTTCTCTTCCTAGCCCTCCACCATCTTCACCCTGTTCTCCTTTGAAGACAACCTATCAATGAAAGTCCTGTTTATGTCAAAATATAACTTGTGCATACTTTGATAAGTTTAGTCGGAGAAAAGTCACAATTGTTGACAATTTTAAAACAGTCTGCTAGTACACATTTTCTGTCAACTTCTAATAAAAATTCATCATAATGCTCCACTTTTCTGGACAACCTTCGTATGATGTCTTCCATTGAATGACTACAGATACAAGAGAGGTGTACAAGCACCATCTATGCAACATTACCTGCCAACTTCATCACATTCTCTAACGCTTTGCTCAAGTACATGTGTGACAATTGCATCTTCTGTCTCTTCAATTTCTAGATCAGGCTCTTCATCAATAAGGTCAACACTACTTGATGACATGGAAGGATGTGGAGTATGAACAAGAGTTGGTGGTGGGTAGGTCAAAATTCTCATCACTTGACTGTTGCATATCCTCCTCTACCCCACTCCTACATGACATGTAATCAACACAAGTCATAAACATCGCAGACAGCTCACCTTTGCTCTATACATGATGACAAATGCTGACATAACACTGTTACAGGGACATCCTCAGCACATGATAGGCACTTCTCCACAGGCTATGTGTACATGTATGATAAATATGTTCAGATTAATAATCTGCAAGCCTTACCTCAGGTGAAAGTTGACAGAGTGTCAAGTCTAAATCTCTCTGTAATGGGATAATGTATGTTCTAGAGTTACCAATTCTTTCTTGTAAACGTCTTGGTGAGGTTAAGCACATAGATGAGAGTGGTTCTAAAAACCTTGAATTACACTTGCACTTTGCAAATATGAAGCCACCAGAATCTTTTAATTTTGGAAATGCTGCATGCAATAGTTCACGAAACTCTTCCCCTGAGCAGTCAACATCTTCAATGACAATCTTCTTTTCCCCAAGCCCAGCTTCTAACAAAGCATCTTTCTCTCTATCAGTAGTTGGTATGATGTCTTGGGCACAACGATTTAAACAAACAAATTTGTGCATCCATGTTCTCGCTGCATGTTTACAAGGTCGCTTGCCCAATAGTTTCACAGAACTTCTCTTCCGTCCTAAGAAAGATGACGTTCGAGTGAATTCCCTGCTAAAAGAACTTTCATTTCTAGATTCTCGAGCTCTAGCAGTGAGTCTTTCCCAGGCTCTTCGGAGATTGCTCAGTGCAACATCACATGTTTGTTGAACTGTAGCACCTTCTGCATTATCTATATATACATAGGTAGGCAAAAATGAAATTTCATTTCTCAACCTATATACCTGCATGCAGATGTGTACTAGAGGATGTGTTAGAAGTAACTACACAAATATACACATAGAGATAAAACTTTTCATCAGTTGGCATTTTTCTGATATGCCTACTGATCTGTACACATAATTGTGCTCTTGAACGCAAGTGACTAGATATACTTGGTATGCATGTACAGTATACATACACAATTCAGTCTCACCAGAGCTAGTGCTAGGGCCATGAGCTGGTGACGATGAGATAGGGAAAGGAATTGACCGCAGAATTCTTAGTGCCTCTTGGGCCTTTTCAACATCATCCTGTGATAATAAACCTGCCATGTTGAAACCGCCCTAGTTAAATAAGTTAACGTCATTGACAGAACATAAACATTTGACAGTCAATACTTACAGACAACCAAAAGTGTTCTCTCAAACTTCCAACCTATCTTCACACCGGATAAAGACTGAGCAAACAGTAGCAAGGCGTCCGTTTATACTTTCTAGATCCTTTTTTGGCGGTACAACGAGGACGAACTTTGACACAGCAAAATCTGATTGGTCACAGAACTCTTACTCTATTATTATTATTATTATTATTATTATTATTAAGTAGTGTTTATATTTTAAATAATTTGAGGTTCACTGTCGGTCTCTTATAACATCTACAAAATGTCCATATTAGTTGAAAATAATTTTATATTTATATAAAATTTAAGACAAATAGTAAGCCAACAGGTACTGATAAGCCATTTAGACATTTACCCTTTATTCAACTAAAAGAACCATGTTTGAGAACATTGCTTGAATTGTTGTGTATGTACTTGTCTCAGTATACTGCAGCAATAGTTTGTGCTAATAGCTTCTAATTTTTTCTTTAATTTTCTACTCTCTTGACTGTGAGCAGACAGTAGTTACTTTAGCAAGATGTTCGTTCTACTTTCTACTTACTTTTATGGCAGTACAATAAAAACAGATGTTTGACACAACAAAATCTGATTGGTCACTGAACTACAACTCAATCAAACATGACCTTTACCCTCTCTTCTTTACAACAAGATAATGAATGATAACTAATATTCATTACCATATGAACTTGACCAGTATTTATCATGTCAGTACTCAATGCTAGCTTGGCTACATCAGATCATGCTCATTGATACTAATATAGTAGACACTAATGGTTATTCACAAATACTATATAGATCTATATAGATCTACTCACTCACAAATAATGATATATATATACTTATAGCTATAATAATGTGATGGATTACTAATCAAAACTCATAGATACTTATGATAGTCATTGATACTAATAGCATGTACAACTATCTATCAGTATCTAGACTACAAGAACTCATGTATGTCATATATTATGTATATATGAGAATATGACAATGAATTGCTAGCTAAGATTGATGGAGATAGATATGGATAGATAGATCGACAAATGGCTAGGTGACTAGAGTGCAAAAGGACCAATGAATGGTTAGACAGATTGGTAATAGGTGTATACATGTATGATAAGATAGGATATAATGTTATGTCAGTACAGGCTGTAACACCTGTTGCTAGAAAGGTCATCCAATAAAACAATGATGCCTGAATACACAGTTAGTACAAAATTTATATGTATGACTTCGAAATTGATTTGTAAGCCAACAGTTATGCACAGAATGATTTCAACTGCCATAATGTCTTTGACAGTGCTGTACTAACTGCTTATATAAGAAAGTAGTAAGATGTACATGTATGCATGTGAAGTACAGACTCGTAATAGGTGTATACATGGATATGTATGATAAGATAGGATATAATGTTATGTCAGTACAGGCTGTAACACAAGTTGGAATGGCAGAAAAGTCATTCAATAAAGCAATGATTATAGCCCCATACATTAACACACATTAAACAATTATGCCTGAATTAAAATATAATTCATGCCGTATTTATTCACTTAACTGATTCTCAGGCTACATTAGTTCAATTAATAGTGATAGTCACTTTACAAAGATAGATATCTTGTGCCAAAACTTCAGTATCCATTCCATTGGCCAATTTGACTCAAAGAAATTAGACTTTAGGGCTGCCATAGAGATCTTAAAGACTTTATGTTACCAATTAGGCTGTAAGTCCATTGTAATCACACCAGTTAGGATAATGTCATTTTTCTCATAAATATCTCGTGCCAAAACTCCAGTATATATTCCCTTTTATATTTGTACTCACATTAATTTTTGTCATGTAAATTTGTTACTAACATCATTTTACAAAGATATCTTGTGCCAAAACTTTACTATGTACTCCATTAGCCATTTTCACTCATAGAAGTTAGGGTTGAAGGACTGTCATAGAGATCTTAAGACTTTATGTTTGGTGAATAGGGTTTAAGGGCCTTTGTAATCATGCCTATTAAGATGATGTTGTTTTTCAAAGATGAATTGGTTATTAATGTGACTTTCCAAATTAATCCTGTGCCAAAGCTTGAGTATCGACTTCATTGGCCATTTGACTCTTAGAGATCAGACTTTAAGGGATGCTCTACCCATCTCAAAGCTTTATGTTTAATAACAGTTTTAAGGCCACTGTAATCATGCACATTAGAATGATGTCATTTCTCTCAAGTGAATTGGTTACTAATGCCACTATATATATGAACATATCTTGTGCCAAACTTTCAGTATCTACTCCATTGATGATTTTCGTTGATATAAATTATGGTTTAAGGACTGCAATAGAGACCTTCACGTTTGGCATGTTAGGGTAAAGGCCATTGTACTCATACCAATTAGTATGATGACATTTTTCTCATGTGAAATTATTGCTAATGTCTTTCCAAACACGTCTTGTGCAAAAGGTTCAATGTATACTACATTGACCATTTCCTCTTATAGAAATTAGGGTTTAGAAATTTCCATAGACATCTTAGGGCTTTACATTTGCCAATTAGGGTACAAGACCATTGTAATTTTACCATTTCAGATATGTCATTTTTTTATGAATTGGTTACTAATGTCATTATATGAAGATATATTGTGCCAAAACTTCAATATCTACTCCATTGATGACTTTAACTTGTAGAAATTAGCTGTTTAAGATCTGTCATAGATATTTTGAGACTTTATGTTAGGTAATTAGGTTTTAGGGCCTTTCTAATCATAATAATTAGGATGATGTAATTTTTGTCATGTGAAATGGTTACTAGTAGACTTCTCAAACATATCTTGTGCCAAAACCTCATCATCTATTACATTGATTATTTCCACTCATAGAAATTTGGGTTTAAAGACTCATGCACAGATGTTAAGGGTTTTGGCATGAGACATCTATGGAAATAACAGGCAGAGTTTGTGGAAGATAACAGTTTTGAGGAATAACCTCCTTACTTTTAATAGTCGATGATTTAAGGAACATAACGCATCATTATAACTATGACTTGTGTGCCAATTTGATATACATAGTTTGACTCAAAGCTCAATGCCCTTTTCTGGTTAGAGGTTTTAAAAAGTAGTGTAATCTAAGTATTGTCCCACGTAAGAAATATATAGCCTTTTAAAAGTGTGTTTGTCAGTAATATTTATAAAAATGTATAAAAGTCAAAACCAAGTACTGGCTTACTTTTGTTATATACTGTATTTAATATAGAGTGCAGTAAGTTCATTAGTTAAAAGTACATCAAGAATAGTTGATGTTGCTGATGTCTTCTAATTATAAGATAATTTTATTTAAACAGAGACTGATTGAAATGTTCAAGGGTACTCTACATTAATGTGAAATTCAACTTCGATTTAGAAGAGTTTAGACTAAAGTAATTTTCTTGAACCCAATTATTAATAAGGTTAATATCATTTGAAGATGGTATAGTCTTCTGGGACTCTCTAATTTCTTTCAATAAAACTATATGATCAGCATAGAGATATCTAAAGAGAAGAAAAGATTAGTAATATAATCTGTGTAAATTAGAAATAGCAAGTGACCTAGTACTGACTCTTGAAGTATTCCTGAAATGACTGGTAGTTCTATTAAATGAACACCATTGTGATAACATATTATACACTACCAGATTAATCATTACAAATCCATCTCAGTAGAAAAGTTACCAATCCCCATATTTTCTAATTTTAGTAGCAATATTTTATGTGGCACACTAAGAAAGCATTTTTAGCCAAAGAAAGCTGGGCAAATTGAAGATATCTTGTTCAAAATTTATACCAATCATCTCGAATAGAAGTTGAGTTGAGATAGTTGATGTTTTTGGGAGAAAAACTTATTAATTATTTAAAAAGGAACAAGACTCCTGGAAGTGGCCATGATCATAATAATCATGATAATAACAGCAACAACAACAACCAACAACAACGACAACAACAACAACAACAACAATAATAATAACAACAATAATAATTATAATAATAATTATAATCTGATGAGTTAAACATAGGTCAATGAGAACAGAAAGTAGATAGTATCTTGAGAATATCACCTTAGCAAGTACCTTCATATAATAAGAAGAGAACCGTTCTGTTCGTTGCCACGCCCATTTTGACCCCTAATTGACCCCCATCTTAAATACTGAAATAGAGAGAATTTCTAGTATGATAGAGTATCGAGACTTACCAAAATTGAAGATTGCTAGTTGAATAACTAAAATTTTGAATTGCAAATTCACCATAAAATCGTGAATTCACGAATTGCAATAATCGTGAACTCTCGGTAAAAACGTGAATTGAGAAGTGGAATAATCGCGAATTCACAGTAAAATCGTGAATTGTGAATTATGATAATCGTGAATTTCCGGGTAGTGTCATGAATTTTGAGTGTTCAATAATCGTGAATTACTGGTAAATCGTGAATTTTGAGTGTTCAATAATCGTGAATTACTGGAAAATCGTGAATTTTGAGTGTTCAATAATCGTGAATTCGATGCCTATTTTTGTCGTGGTTTGTATTCCATACTCCTAAGGGATCTTGGATAACACTGGTCATCTCTTTATTCAAAAGGAACTATGTTTTATATACACTTAATGTCACTTATTTTACTCACTTACTTCCTTCATAATGTCTGTTAATATGATCAAGCAAGTAAAAGAAGCTGGTAAATGTTTGGACGAGTCTTTAATATTGGATTGGTTTGTACAATTAACTAATGCTGTACATTATATCCATGGCAGGTACCTAATATATCATGGAGGAGGTGTATTCATGTAGTAGTATGTATATATGACATTGATAAAATTGCTCAAACATTACTCAAATGATTGTTGGACATAAACTGTTACAAGTCTTTGACTGAAGCTAACATTTATTATCATATGATGTATAAATACTTTTACAATTAGCACTATTCTTATGAAATCATAGCTTTAAGGATTTATATATATTAAATACTAGTTACTTAGTTGGATAATTAATTTTTGAAATACAATATCATAAACACTAACATTTGTGGTTTTGTTTTACTCACTGTTATAGGAGAGTCCTACACAGAGATTTAAAAACAAGGTGATCCTCTTGTCTCTCCATCTCTTTCTTTCTCTTTGCTTGTCATCTCTACTATATGTCTCTACTTTTATCAGTCTATTGTACGAGTAGATAAAAATTCTATTCTTCTGAGACATGGATATATAACAACTAAATATAAAGAAGAAATACAGAAAGAGAAGAGATGGCAATTCAGTAAATTATCTGCTTTTTCTTTTTTTATCAGGAATATTTTTGTCAAGGATAACAAAACTAAGTTGGGTGACTTTGGCATATCTCGTATTTAATTGGTACACCAGATTTTGCTACTACATTTACTGGTACTCCATATTACATGAGCCCAGAGGTACTCAAACATGATGGCTATGATGTTAAATCAGATATTTGGTAAGTTGTCATTAGAGCAATCAGTAGTATGAAGTCATAGTGTATGTAGAGTGTGATGCTTAGTTGTTATTTGATAATAAAAAGTATTATCTCCTTTCTGTCTTTATATTACAACATATTCTTAGAATGTTTTAACTCTGTCTACTAGCTTGACATATGTATAATGTATATGTATGTGACAGTAGTTTGAGGAATGTAATAACAGTATTTGAAGGTATTGCTGAGTTATGCATAATATTATTTTTGAACTCATATTGCAAAACCCACAATCATAATGATAAAAGAGTAGAAGCAAAAATCTGAAAAATGATGTTTTACATTTGTTTTGAGTGACTCTTTAGAAGTGCTGTTCTTTTCATTAAAGCTCTAAGTGGAACTTACACTTTTAGTATTATTTTAAGTATAGTATTAAGTGTGTGTGTAATAAGAACTGCCCAATTAATTAATTAATTCATAATTTTAAATTACCGATTAATAATATATCTATTATACTGGAGTTTTATCTATTAGTAATATCATTAATAGAAAAACAGTATTGATATTGCTTTTTTATCGCTAGGTCTTTAGGTGCTGTGTATATGAACATGCATTTACAGGACAAGTAAGTTTTATAATATAATGTATATCCATTAATAGCTGATAATACTTACATTGTAAGAAGTTACATACATGTACTTTGAGTGGTTAGGTATACTTCTAGGTTATTAGTGTTACTAACAATGCTCCATAAATTATAGTTAACAAGTGTTCTTTGTATGGAAATATGTGTTAATAAACTAATTAAAGTAAATATGATCGATTACTTTTTACGTTGGGACATCGTGGGGAACTTTTCTATTACTAGTCTTTTGTGTATTGAGTACTTTTCCTACTATATTGTAAGTCAGTGATGTAACATTGTAACATATATCAGGTCACTATAATATTTTGAGGATTGTAGTGTAGATTCATATCTACAATATGTGATCAGGATCACTTAGTCTGGCATTAATGCCAACTTTGTTCAACAGAAAGTGTGTGAAAATGTCATCTTAATTTAGATAATTGCCACTAGTCTTGTCCTCATCTGATATCCTACATATGTAAAGTGGGTAGCTAAAGACAAGACTACCTTACTGTATAGCTCAAGATAAAGTAACAGGGCACATTGAGGTAGAAATGGCAGGTGGAAGCTTTAGAACTATTAAATGTTACTATTATCGGCTTTACTTCCTATTAATGTAAATGTCTACTAAAAAAACTAATTTTTACTATTTTGTGTACATCCATTAATAGCTGATAAGACTTCCTCTCAAAATATTGGGAAAAAATATGTATACACTACATACATTAAGTTACCTTCAAGAATATAATAGTCTTTCTAATATTAATAGCATTTACATGCACATATCAAAGATATAGTATACTTATTATTTGAGTAATGACTTCAATTTTCTATATTCTCCCTCAGAATGATGGATAAAATTCCTTCTAGACGTCCCTCAGCGGTGGAAATATTACAGGAACCTTATATTAAAAGACATATGGAGGTAAAAGATGATGGCAATTATGTGATTTTGGAGCAATACTGGTACAATATTATGGCTTGAAGTGATAATGCATATCAGACTTTATTTGATGTAAATGACAATATGTGCTCAGCATTGAGTTAGATCAAACTCTATTCATATACCTACTGCTATTGATGATAGTTATAATTATTCATTTACTTTTTTAGTCTCATAGTCAAAAGTTAACACTAACACTGACATCAAAAAAGACCATTCCATCAGAAGAGGCTAAAGCCATTGCCAATGCTCTGTAAGAGAGTGATATTAACAATTCTCATTATATCAGTATTAATACATAATTTACTTATTTTCGTTGAATTTGTGATACTTGTGTGGTAATTCCTCTGTCTGTAGGAATCAGAAGCACAAGAAACTGGTATCTCAGGAAGATAGTGACAATGATGGACCAACAGATAGGGCTATGACACCAAGGTAACAATAAATCTTAAAAGGATATAGATACATGTTGTGTCAAGTTCTGTTTCTGTATAATGATAGTATTAAATATATTATGTGTGAAATTATTTCTCCAAAGGGAAAGAATGTTACGTAGAAAGTTCAAGTTAGCTGACAAAGAGGCTGAGAAATTAAAGTATACTAATGCTGTTACACACATTTGTGTTATAATGTATATTTTTGTTTAGACAAGCAGCAGCTGCGAACTATTCTGAAAATCAACGTAGATACAAAGAAGGAATATACAAAACAAAGAAAGTAATGACATATTTATTACATACTAGTTATTACATTGTATTTTTCTCTTAATTATTTTAGTCCAAGATTGTTCCTCCGTGGGTAGGGGAACATCCGGATGTGTTTGATGACCCAAACTTTTCTATTACTGCTATTGAGTCTTCTCGTGGAACAGATCTGGAAAAGGGAGGAGTAAGAGGAGTGGGTGAAGGAGGATTAGGTGATGGAAAAGTTGGACCAGAAAGATTATTTGGTAGAGGTAGTGGTTTGATTGAAGGTCATGAAGGGGTTAATTCACTTAATGAGTCCTTTATGGAAATATCTATTGGTGTTCCAAAACCATCAGACTATCAACTACCGGAATCATTTGGGATAATGACAGAATCTCCTTATGTTCAAAAGAGTGTTGACATGATTGAAGGTGAGATCAGGAAATAGTTCGAGCATTACTTTTAGTCACATTGTTGTTAATCATATTATGAACTGTAATCTCATGTAGCATACTTTTATGTTTCTGACGATAGTTGAGGCTGAGCAATTACAATCTGAACATTATCATTTTTGTAGATCCTATTCCTGAAGACCCCATCACAGCTGAGACATATTATTCTCAAGTAAGTGTGTATATTAGACTATGATGTGTGATGTCAATGATATTGTAGTTTGATGACTTTGAAATGGATGTCTCATCTTCTTCTGATGAAGGAGAAGTAAGTCTAATTACTACAATGAGTTATGTGGATGTATTAATAAATGTACATGTACATGTATTAGCATACTACATGTTCTATGTGTCCAACTGTCCATCCATATATATGTTATTCAACCCAATAACCATATATTTAATACACACAGGATGACTACGAAGCTATTCTTGATTGTATTAAGGAAGCACTAGATTTAGAAGGTAATCTTGCAGGATACTGATTTCTCTATACAATACCATTACATTGTTAACAAATATATTATGAAAATATTTAGATAAATGATTCATTATTATGGAAATAGTGACATAAAGTTACATGTACAATTTATAGGACCACCAATGGCTGGAGCAACAGCTGTAGTCCCTCAACCTCAACCTTCACAATCTCACGATGATTTGTCACCTTTCTCACCTCTTGCTAGAGAAAAAAGAATTGTTCTACTCAGGCAGTATCCTAATATATATGTCCAATATTAGTATATTAGTCATTAAAAGTTTGTTAGTATACTATAATGAGGAAGGAGAATGTTGCAGCATCAAGCAGAACACCCATTGTGAATGACCATATAAGGAAATGTGTAATTACATTCATAGCAAGTTAACCATATTCATAATCACAAGTACTTAATGCTTTACTACTATATACATTGTATATGTACATGCACATGCTATTGAGTCTGTGTATTGGCAACACTTAACTGTATTCTCAGAGAAGCTCAACGTGTGTTTGGTGTGGATGTGTTCCAACGTGTTTATGAGTACCTTAAAGGAGCTCGTGAAGAGACAGGTCTTATAAATGAAGCCTCTGTAATGATTGGACTAAAAAATATCACTGATAATACAAGAGATTGTTTCCTTGTTGATCAACTTGTGTTTCTTGAGAAACAAGCTGAAAATTCATTGTAACATTCTGGACATCAAGTTAATAAACTTTTTATAATCATATGTGTACTAATATTTCAATAGTAACATTTACAATACAATATAATGTGTTTGGGAAATATCATTTATTTGTACACATTTAATGATTTAATACAACAAATACATTATGTTAAAGTATTTTTGATAATGAAATCATTTGTATAGTTTTGCATAACTGAGCAAGTCAAAATTTGTATAGTTACAACTATGGATTACTATAGATTGTATCAAAGAAATTTGTAATTATTAACTGATAGGTATTTGTCAAAGCTCTATGAAACGTCTGTTACATTAGTTAGAAAGAGAATTTTCGTGGATGCTGTGTCTATGTGATTATGAGTGCTGTCCTACATACCACATGCTTGCAATTGCTATGAAGACGTTTCTTGAAGGACAATTTGTGATGATTTTTTCTAGTTGATCAAATATCAGTCTCTGCTACGTATGTACATCTTCCTGCAAAAGCTAATGTTAACAGGTACATGATGTGTGAGGGAAGTGAAATGATTCAACTGGGAGAAATATGCTCTAATACATGTAACAAACATAGCAAACTTGCTGACTCGTGGTCGTTGAGTAGAAAATAGTATACTTTTAAAAATAACCAGTTTAATTGTATAAGATTACATGGATACATAGATGAACTATCCAAATGCACATTACAACACTGTCTGATACGATGCTTTGAAGAGACGCTAGGTTGGAGCTCAGCCGAACTGTCATTTTTTTCAGGATCTCGATTATTTTTGAAGATATTGTAACCCATATATAGATCTATTGGATTAGCAAGTTTGACAAAAATTCGCAACTGGTTTGTGTAAGAAAGCAAACAATGTCTGTTTGTTGATAAAATCGTACGAAATTAGCAATTTTCGTACACCCTACATTTTGAACTATAACGTCAAAAATAAAACTTTTATTGCTGTCATACTCTTCATGCAATTAGTGAAATGAAAGAGCTTTTGGATGATATCTGCGACATGGAATGTTGTTGTTTAATATTGGAGTATTTACAGTCCGAATTGAGATTTATCCGAGCGTTGGTTTTTCACTCTAGTAGTTGTATCAAAAAAGGGCTTGAGTTTATAGATGTGTGATCTAATATAATGTTATTTAGATTTGGCTGGAATTTAAGCCATAATTGGTGACAAACTGGAGATGATAATTATAAGGGGCTCCAGGTAACAAAAAAATACAAAGAGAATTTCACTGTAAGTTCTCCGCAACACTTCATTTGACTTATAGGACATTTGTTGTTAGAAGGTTATTTCATGATCCTACATAGTCTAGACTCTCTTGCTGATGCGTGAGAAGGGGTGTAGTAAAGGTATTTAAGTAAACTCAAGATTTGTTGAGTTTCTAATGTGATGATTAAATATTATTTTAGCTTGTAAGTCAGTTATCACTTGAACTTCAATGTAGAAAAATGCTTCCAAGTTTTAAGAGATTCTGACATGTTATAAAATCACTATTTTCTATGGACAATTCAAGCCATCCCTACATAAGTAGTGCTATTACTACATAGAGCAGTAATAAATCAATATTTTAAAGAGTATATACCAGGTTATGGTAATTATATAATATATATTGTAAATAATATTTTCATAATGATATTAATACATTAAGATTAATGAGAAAGAGTAAAGTCAATATTATTTATCACCTCCATGACTCAGCATCTCATGTCTGTTGTATTAGTAAGATACCATATCATACTGATAACAACCATTCAAAACCCTTAGTCATTGTGATAACACTCTTTTTACAGTGGTATATCACAAACGCATGTACCATATTGTATGGTCTTCATCTTTTGAAAGTATTTGTATAAACTAGGTAGAAACAAATGGAATTGGCCAAAATAATTATTTTTAAAATAAATTTGAAGGAAAAAGTATTAGTCATTAAAATGAAATTAGAACAGCAATATATTAATTTTAATATCTATACACTTTTAAAATGACAAAAATTATATAATCAATATTGATAACATATAAAAACCAACAGTATAATAGGAGAATAGTGTAAACATAATACTATTACTGGTTGGCATATCTGTCGTACACGTCAGGGTTCTTTAAAAAATCACGAATATCATCACCAACTTGATGACCTTTCACCATAGGGTCTTCTACTGCCTCTAGCAATGCCTCCCACGTAGCTTCCTTGGCTTTCTCCTGTTCCCATTTACTAATCATTATTGTCAGATTCTCTTCTGATTTCCTGCTTATATTCAGGCTATTTAGATCTGCTGAGCTAACTTCTAGCGCAGTACCAATCATGTACCACTGGTCCTTAATAGGTATCAGTTTACTCACAGCATCTCTGTTCGTAGGGACTTTAGAAAGAATTTGACGAATATCTAGATTAACGATAGAAGATATTATCCAACAAATTCATATATTACACATATTTAAATACTCCCAAGGAGTGTTTATTTTGAAATGTCATTTAAGTCAAATGTAAACACGAGAGTACAAGATGACTCTTGAGTGTTTTAGACCAAGTCTTCAAGCACTTTTAGTTCCTTTCATAAATAACGCAAGCAACATTTTATCTGACTTACAAGACAATAAATATGTTGTCAGAAGGGCATTTCATAATCCTACATAGTCTAGACTCTTCTCTTTGATGATATATGAGAAGGGTATAGCAAAAGTCATAATTAGAACTTTAATTAATTATGATAAGCAAAAATAATGAAGCTATACAAACACCTATAACCAGTGATCTCACTATTTAATGCATCTTGGCTACATGTGATGATTAGAAGTAGTTAATTGTGTCTGACCAATCAGATTGCTTCGTTAAGTTATGTATATACAATTATTATGTAATTTTAAAATTGATACTGGACGTTTTCAAATTTTGAAGTTATGCTTATTTCTAACATTTAGTCCAATATGATGGTTACATATTTGTGAAATGTGAAGACATCATGTGTCAGCCTATACATGTAGTTTATTCAGATAATCTATCTGACTATCACTAACAGCTGCTGCCAATATATCAATAACCTACCTCTATCTGAAGAATTAGTGTCTTTCTCTTCTTCATAATGTTCAGGTGTTCTTGTGTCAACAATATCTAAATATAGGTAAATGAGAATGTGGAATTTGAAAATGACAGTCTTGATGCAGCTTAAAAGTTTTGATAGTTTAAAATATATCAAAAAGAACATTACATAATTCTTTAAAAGCAACTAAGATATGTTTACTATTAATCTAATAAAGTCAATATACATAATGTAATGACACACAACACAGTATTATTATTGAGAGATATAATTAATTGCACTAGTATGGTATGTAGAGATGATGCTATTTTCATTGCCACTTCTTTGCTTGTGTTTTTAATTGATATTAACTTATTACCTGATATGGATTAGAAAATTAATATAATAAACTAGGCTGAAAGAAACAAGAGTAAATTCAGGATTTGTCTAATGTGATGATTAAATATTATTATTAAGTAGAAAAAAGCTTCCAAGTTTTGAGAGATTCTGACATGTAATAAATTACTATTTTCTGCTGATACATTTCATGGACAATTTGAGCCATCCCTACAATGACACCCTGTTATAAGACAATTATAAGCCAGGGAGCATCTGACAATATTATAGACACACACAAGTATTAATATGAAGACCTTTCACTGCTATATGAATTATAAATAAAGCTATGTTACTAATGTTAAATTTAATAGACTCTTTAGAATTCAGTAAAAGCATTAAATTAATCCTACCTCTTTCACTTTGTGTTAAAGGTTGCTCAGTAGCATATCGACCAACAACAGGCACATCAACCTATAACCAAACGTATAATATTTATGAATCTTGAAATATGAGTACACACCTGTTTTGGTAGCATCACTTCTTTAAACCAAACTGCTTCATCAGCATTAAGTTTACGATATGATCGATTGTTTCCACAACAAATTGGCATGTCAACTGATTGCTCTTCTCCAATCATAAGGTAGTGAAGATCACTGCTTTTAAGACATTGATTGCAAACGTATTGAAACTCTTTGGTAATATGGATACATTGCCTCTCACTTAGGAAATCCCAATGACTTGCAAGGACTTGCTCAACCTGCTGTCCACAGTATTGTAGAACAGTTAATAACTCCTGGCATACTGTATTAATGGATTTAAAGGCTGGGTTTTCAGGAGCATATCGTAACACATCAACTTGTATAGCAAAATGAAGATCAGTCAGAATGATGTGATCAATAGGTGGCTGGCCATATGTAAAGGAGACACGATTACGATATACTCCACCTTTAAATACAAGTGCACACTTGCACAATGGATTACAGGCAAAAGTGGTAACAAATCGGGTAAAGAAGCCTGGAGGTACAAATTTAGTACTGAAGATAATATGTAGAGGAATAGCTCGTAAATAATGGCCATGTGGAGCTTCAGAAGGATCTCCTTTGAATGACTTCAGCATCGCTGGTAAAAAATACTGCTTGACAGTTGGATCATGATATTCCTTGGTAGTGACTGGAGCAGCAAGACAAAAATTAACCAAAAGTTTGATAATGGCTTCTGGATTTAACTCAGTAGTACACTCTCTCCAAATAGACACATACAGTGTCTGTACTAGAATGCCCTTTTCCTGTAGCAATGTCAACATTGTTCTTATTCGTCCATCTCTTCCATCTAATGTAAATAATTTACCAAGTGTGTCTACAAACCATTTGGGTTTAATAATGACTTTATCCTTCAGGCCTTCAATATGGGGATAGAAGAGCACAACCCCTAGATCATGGTTAAAGAGGAGGGCTTTAGGAACATCATCATGTGGAATTTTACAAGCTGCTCCAATAGCATGAGCTTCTTCAAGATTAATAACATTTTTTTCATATAATTGGATAACTTTACGAAAAAGAACCCAACTGATTGGCGTTTTGACAATGAGTTTGTCATGTATGAACTGACAAATGGCTCTTCGTAATATGGTGATATTGGGGTCTTCATCTTTTCCTTTACCAGAAGTAGTGTTATCAATGATCAAGGTGTCTTTGATGAGTTCAAAATAGGCCTTATTCTTGTAATGAGATTCAATCTGTTCTACAACTGCTTTTTTCTTTTCATTAGTTTTTAAAATATCACCATGAGTGCCAATGCAATACATGCGAGGGTATTCACAAAGACTACCATCATGTTCTTGCCGGATTAGATGACCATAAATGCTAGCCATCCAATTGACCATCAGACCAAGTGTGGTCACATTTACCACCTCATCAAATATTTTGTCTCCAGCCCTATGCTGCACAGATTGCCATCTTTCATTGAAATCTTTTGAGGCATCAAACATGAGGAGAAACATTGTACGAGGAGTAAGGAATGCAGGGAGGATTTCAAGAAAAACAGGCTGACCACCACAATCCCAGATGTGCAAAAAAGGTTGAGGTTTAACACTTTTAAGATCATCTGGGGACATACTTTCAGAATAATCTATAGCCAGTGACAAAATACTATCAACATGAGTACCCTCTATATCTTCAATTTGCTTTGAAGACAGTGAAGAAGCATTTATCATAGAAGCTATAGAATAGAGTGCTGAGGCTGTAATTTTACTGTGAGCAGACATGGTATTAGAAGGATCATGATATACCAAAGAAAGTAGTTTTGCCAGTTCAACTATTTCATCATCAATGGTTACTTCTACTAATTTGTCATCATCTTCCTGATTCATGTTGTACCACTGATGCCCAAAAGGCCGAACGCAGCTGATATCAGATATAACAGTACTGGTAGTGTGGGGTTCCCAAAGCAGTTTCATCAAGGATCGTTTCAAACTAGTTTTTCCAACACCTGCACTACCAAGAAGCATAATACGACCATATGCTACATCTAATTCGCCTTTATCCAGGGCTCTCTTATAAGAATCTATACCACATAGTTATTAGAGATAAAGATATAATATTATAGTCATTAGCTCCAATAAATAAATTATTGTTCATAGAAAACTAATTTATTTAATTTATTGTACCTCTTCTTTCTCTCCTTTCCTTTATTCAGTACACAACACAAATGTTCATCACAGGAGTGTTCAAATGGTAAAAAAACATTAACAATAGATATAACTACATAAGCTTTAAAAGATAAATAAGCTAACATGCCTATATTTACATATCCAAAATTACAAAACATTTTGACACATTCCAAAATTCCACTTTTGCATGCGATATTATAAAAAGACAATGACATTATCATCACTGGCCATTTCATTAGCCAGCACCATTTTCTAAAGCAATCAATACCCTCCTCAAAGATATCAAATGTTATTCACTATCATATTAACTGTTATCACTTAGTGACAAATATACATTGCACATACTTACCAACTAAATAGTTGAAACAATTGGAAGGTGGATCATCAGTGATTACAGGGTCATTGATGAGTAGAAAGAGAAAAATGAAAATTAATGACAAGAACGATCATTAAGAATTTAAAATAAACAAGTGAAACAATATAACATACACTATGTTATACATTATCACATCAATTGTTATGATTTATTAACAAATATACATTGCACATACTTCCTAAATAGTTGTAACAATTGGAAGGTGGATCATCAGTGATTACAGGATCATTAATGAGGAGAAAAGACATATAAAGTTAATAATAAGAATCATCATTAAGACTTTAAAATAAACAAGTGAAACTATATAAAATACACTATGTTTTACATTATCACATCAATTGTTATGATTTAGTGACAAATATACATTGTACATACTTACATCCTAAATAGTCGTAACAATTGGAAGGTGGATCATCAGTGATTACAGGATCATTGATGAGTACAAAGGACAAATGAAAATAAATAACAAGAATGATCATTAAGAATTAAAAAGAAACAAGTCAAACTATATAACATACACTATGTTATACATTATCACATCAATTGTTATGATTTAGTGACAAATATACATTGCACATACTTACTAGCTAAATAGTTGTAACAATTGGAAGGTGGATCATCAGTGATTGCAGGATCATTGATGAGTACAAAGGACAAATGAAAATAAATAACAAGAATGATCATTAAGAATTAAAAAGAAACAAGTCAAACTATATAACATACACTATGTTATACATTATCACATCAATTGTTATGATTTAGTGACAAATATACATTGTACATACTTACTAGCTAAATAGTCGTAACAATTGGAAGGTGGATCATCAGTGATTACAGGATCATTGATGAGTACAAAGGACAAATGAAAATAAATAACAAGATTGATCATTAAGAATTAAAAATAACAAGCGAAACTATATAAAATACACTATGTTATACATTATCACATCAATTGTTATGATTTAGTGACAAATATACATTGCACATACTTACTAGCTAAATAGTTGTAACAATTGGAAGGTGGATCATCAGTGATTGCAGGATCATTGATGAGTAGAAATAACAAATAAAATTAATAACAAGAATCATCATTAAGAATTAAAAATAACAAGCGAAACTATATAAAATACACTATGTTATACATTATCACATCAATTGTTATGATTTAGTGACAAATATACATTGCACATACTTACTTCCTAAATAGTTGTAACAATTGGAAGGTGGATCATCAGTGATTGCAGGATCATTGATGAGGAGAAATAACAAATAAAATTAATAACAAGAATCATCATTAAGAATTAAAAATAACAAGTGAAACTATATAAAATACACTATGTTATACATTATCACATCAATTGTTATGATTTAGTGACAAATATACATTGCACATACTTACAATCTAAATATTTGTAACAATTGGAAGGTGGATCATCAGTGATTACAGGATCATTGATGAGGAAAAAGGACAAATGAAAATTAATAACAATAATGATCATTAAGAATTAAAAAGAAACAAGTCAAACTATATAACATACACTATATTATACATTATCACATCAATTGTTATGATTTAGTGACAAATATACATTGCACATACTTACAGACTAAATAGTTGTAACAATTAAAAGGTGGATCATCAGTGATTACAGGATCATTAATGAGGAGAAAAGACAAATAAAATTAATAACAAGAATCATCATTAAGAATTAAAAATAACAAGTGAAACTATATAAAATACACTATGTTATACATTATCACATCAATTGTTATGATTTAGTGACAAATATACATTGCACATACTTACTTTCTAAATAGTTGTAACAATTGGAAGGTGGATCATCAGTGATTACAAGATCATTCATGAGGAGAAAGAGAAAAATGAAAATAAATAACAAGAACGATCATTAAGAATTAAAAAGAAACAAGTGAAACTATATAGAATACACTATGTTATACATTATCACATCAATTGTTATGATTTAGTGACAAATATACATTGCACATACTTACTTCCTAAATAGTTGTAACAATTTGAAGGTGGATCATCAGTGATTACAGGATCATTGATGAGGAGAAAGGACAAATGAAAATAAATAACAAGAATCATCATTAAGAATTAAAAATAAACAAGTGAAACTATATAAAATACACTATGTTATACATTATCACATCGATTGTTATGATTTAGTGACAAATATACATTGCACATACTTACAGACTAAATAGTTATAACAATTGGAAGGTGGATCATCAGTGATTGCAGGATCATTGATGAGGAGAAAAGACAAATAAAATTAATAACAAGAATCATCATTAAGAATTAAAAATAACAAGTGAAACTATATAAAATACACTATGTTATACATTATCACATCAATTGTTATGATTTAGTGACAAATACACATTGTACATACTTACTTCCTAAATAGTTGTAACAATTTGAAGGTGGATCATCAGTGATTACAGGATCATTGATGAGGAGAAAGGACAAATGAAAATAAATAACAAGAATCATCATTAAGAATTAAAAATAAATAAGTGAAACTATATAAAATACACTATTGTTATACATTATCACATCAATTGTTATGATTTAGTGACAAATATACATTGTACATACTTACTAGCTAAATAGTCATAACAATTGGAAGGTGGATCATCAGTGATTGCAGGATCATTGATGAGGAGAAATAACAAATAAAATTAATAACAAGAATCATCATTAAGAATTAAAAATAACAAGTGAAACTATATAAAATACACTATGTTATACATTATCACATCAATTGTTATGATTTAGTGACAAATATACATTGCACATACTTACAATCTAAATATTTGTAACAATTGGAAGGTGGATCATCAGTGATTACAGGATCATTGATGAGGAAAAAGGACAAATGAAAATTAATAACAAGAATGATCATTAAGAATTAAAAAGAAACAAGTCAAACTATATAACATACACTATGTTATACATTATCACATCAATTGTTATGATTTAGTGACAAATATACATTGCACATACTTACTCGCTAAATAGTTGTAACAATTGGAAGGTGGATCATCAGTGATTACAGGATCATTGATGAGGAGAAATAACAAATAAAATTAATAACAAGAATCATCATTAAGAATTAAAAATAACAAGTGAAACTATATAAATACACTATGTTTTACATTATCACATCAATTGTTATGATTTAGTGACAAATATACATTGTACATACTTACTGGCTAAATATTTGTAATAATTGGAAGGTGGATCATCAGTGATTACAGGATCATTGATGAGGAAAAAGGACAAATGAAAATTAATAACAAGAATGATCATTAAGAATTAAAAAGAAACAAGTCAAACTATATAACATACACTATGTTATACATTATCACATCAATTGTTATGATTTAGTGACAAATATACATTGCACATACTTACTCGCTAAATAGTTGTAACAATTGGAAGGTGGATCATCAGTGATTGCAGGATCATTGATGAGGAGAAATAACAAATAAAATTAATAACAAGAATCATCATTAAGAATTAAAAATAACAAGTGAAACTATATAAATACACTATGTTTTACATTATCACATCAATTGTTATGATTTAGTGACAAATATACATTGTACATACTTACTGGCTAAATATTTGTAATAATTGGAAGGTGGATCATCAGTGATTACAGGATCATTGATGAGGAAAAAGGACAAATGAAAATTAATAACAAGAATGATCATTAAGAATTAAAAAGAAACAAGTCAAACTATATAACATACACTATGTTATACATTATCACATCAATTGTTATGATTTAGTGACAAATATACATTGCACATACTTACAGGCTAAATAGTTGTAACAATTGGAAGGTGGATCATCAGTGATTGCAGGATCATTGATGAGGAGAAATAACAAATAAAATTAATAACAAGAATCATCATTAAGAATTAAAAATAACAAGTGAAACTATATAAAATACACTATGTTATACATTATCACATCAATTGTTATGATTTAGTGATAACAATACATTGTACATACTTACTGGCTAAATAGTTGTAACAATTAAAAGGTGGATCATCAGTGATTACAGAATCATTGATGAGGAGAAAGGACAAATGAAAATAAATAACAAGAATGATCATTAAGAATTAAAAATAAACAAGTGAAACTATATAAAATACACTATGTTATACATTATCACATCAATTGTTATGATTTAGTGACAAATATACACTGTACATACTTACCAACTAAATAGTTGTAACAATTAAAAGGTGGATCATCAGTGATTACAAGATCATTCATGAGGAGAAAGAGAAAAATGAAAATAAATAACAAGAACGATCATTAAGAATTAAAAAGAAACAAGTGAAACTATATAAAATACACTATGTTATACATTATCACATCAATTGTTATGATTTAGTGACAAATATACATTGCACATACTTACAGACTAAATAGTAGTAACAATTAAAAGGTGGATCATCAGTGATTACAGGATCATTGATGAGGAGAAAGGACAAATGAAAATAAATAACAAGATCATCATTAAGAATTAAAAATAACAAGTGAAACTATATAAAATACACTATGTTATACATTATCACATCAATTGTTATGATTTAGTGACAAATATACATTGCACATACTTACAATCTAAATATTTGTAACAATTGGAAGGTGGATCATCAGTGATTACAGGATCATTGATGAGGAAAAAGGACAAATGAAAATTAATAACAATAATGATCATTAAGAATTAAAAAGAAACAAGCCAAACTATATAACATACACTATATTATACATTATCACATCAATTGTTATGATTTAGTGACAAATATACATTGCACATACTTACAGACTAAATAGTTGTAACAATTAAAAGGTGGATCATCAGTGATTACAGGATCATTGATGAGGAGAAAAGACAAATAAAATTAATAACAAGAATCATCATTAAGAATTAAAAATAACAAGTGAAACTATATAAAATACACTATGTTATACATTATCACATCAATTGTTATGATTTAGTGACAAATATACATTGCACATACTTACTTTCTAAATAGTTGTAACAATTGGAAGGTGGATCATCAGTGATTGCAGGATCATTGATGAGGAGAAAGGACAAATGAAAATAAATAACAAGATCATCATTAAGAATTAAAAATAACAAGTGAAACTATATAAAATACACTATGTTATACATTATCACATCAATTGTTATGATTTAGTGACAAATATACATTGCACATACTTACAATCTAAATATTTGTAACAATTGGAAGGTGGATCATCAGTGATTACAGGATCATTGATGAGGAAAAAGGACAAATGAAAATTAATAACAATAATGATCATTAAGAATTAAAAAGAAACAAGCCAAACTATATAACATACACTATATTATACATTATCACATCAATTGTTATGATTTAGTGACAAATATACATTGCACATACTTACAGACTAAATAGTTGTAACAATTAAAAGGTGGATCATCAGTGATTACAGGATCATTGATGAGGAGAAAAGACAAATAAAATTAATAACAAGAATCATCATTAAGAATTAAAAATAACAAGTGAAACTATATAAAATACACTATGTTATACATTATCACATCAATTGTTATGATTTAGTGACAAATATACATTGCACATACTTACTTTCTAAATAGTTGTAACAATTGGAAGGTGGATCATCAGTGATTGCAGGATCATTGATGAGGAGAAATAACAAATAAAATTAATAACAAGAATCATCATTAAGAATTAAAAATAACAAGTGAAACTATATAAAATACACTATGTTATACATTATCACATCAATTGTTATGATTTAGTGACAAATATACATTGCACATACTTACAATCTAAATATTTGTAACAATTGGAAGGTGGATCATCAGTGATTACAGGATCATTGATGAGGAAAAAGGACAAATGAAAATTAATAACAAGAATGATCATTAAGAATTAAAAAGAAACAAGTCAAACTATATAACATACACTATATTATACATTATCACATCAATTGTTATGATTTAGTGACAAATATACATTGCACATACTTACAATCTAAATATTTGTAACAATTGGAAGGTGGATCATCAGTGATTACAGGATCATTGATGAGGAAAAAGGACAAATGAAAATTAATAACAAGAATGATCATTAAGAATTAAAAAGAAACAAGTCAAACTATATAACATACACTATATTATACATTATCACATCAATTGTTATGATTTAGTGACAAATATACATTGCACATACTTACAGACTAAATAGTTGTAACAATTAAAAGGTGGATCATCAGTGATTACAAGATCATTCATGAGGAGAAAGAGAAAAATGAAAATAAATAACAAGAACGATCATTAAGAATTAAAAAGAAACAAGTGAAACTATATAGAATACACTATGTTATACATTATCACATCAATTGTTATGATTTAGTGACAAATATACATTGCACATACTTACTTCCTAAATAGTTGTAACAATTTGAAGGTGGATCATCAGTGATTACAGGATCATTGATGAGGAGAAAGGACAAATGAAAATAAATAACAAGAATCATCATTAAGAATTAAAAATAAACAAGTGAAACTATATAAAATACACTATGTTATACATTATCACATCGATTGTTATGATTTAGTGACAAATATACATTGCACATACTTACAGACTAAATAGTTATAACAATTAAAAGGTGGATCATCAGTGATTGCAGGATCATTGATGAGGAGAAAAGACAAATAAAATTAATAACAAGAATCATCATTAAGAATTAAAAATAACAAGTGAAACTATATAAAATACACTATGTTATACATTATCACATCAATTGTTATGATTTAGTGACAAATACACATTGTACATACTTACTTCCTAAATAGTTGTAACAATTTGAAGGTGGATCATCAGTGATTACAGGATCATTGATGAGGAGAAAGGACAAATGAAAATAAATAACAAGAATCGTCATTAAGAATTAAAAATAAATAAGTGAAACTATATAAAATACACTATTGTTATACATTATCACATCAATTGTTATGATTTAGTGACAAATATACATTGCACATACTTACTTTCTAAATAGTTGTAACAATTGGAAGGTGGATCATCAGTGATTGCAGGATCATTGATGAGGAGAAATAACAAATAAAATTAATAACAAGAATCATCATTAAGAATTAAAAATAACAAGTGAAACTATATAAAATACACTATGTTATACATTATCACATCAATTGTTATGATTTAGTGACAAATATACATTGCACATACTTACAATCTAAATATTTGTAACAATTGGAAGGTGGATCATCAGTGATTACAGGATCATTGATGAGGAAAAAGGACAAATGAAAATTAATAACAAGAATGATCATTAAGAATTAAAAAGAAACAAGTCAAACTATATAACATACACTATATTATACATTATCACATCAATTGTTATGATTTAGTGACAAATATACATTGCACATACTTACAGACTAAATAGTTGTAACAATTAAAAGGTGGATCATCAGTGATTACAAGATCATTCATGAGGAGAAAGAGAAAAATGAAAATAAATAACAAGAACGATCATTAAGAATTAAAAAGAAACAAGTGAAACTATATAGAATACACTATGTTATACATTATCACATCAATTGTTATGATTTAGTGACAAATATACATTGCACATACTTACTTCCTAAATAGTTGTAACAATTTGAAGGTGGATCATCAGTGATTACAGGATCATTGATGAGGAGAAAGGACAAATGAAAATAAATAACAAGAATCATCATTAAGAATTAAAAATAAACAAGTGAAACTATATAAAATACACTATGTTATACATTATCACATCGATTGTTATGATTTAGTGACAAATATACATTGCACATACTTACAGACTAAATAGTTATAACAATTGGAAGGTGGATCATCAGTGATTGCAGGATCATTGATGAGGAGAAAAGACAAATAAAATTAATAACAAGAATCATCATTAAGAATTAAAAATAACAAGTGAAACTATATAAAATACACTATGTTATACATTATCACATCAATTGTTATGATTTAGTGACAAATACACATTGTACATACTTACTTCCTAAATAGTTGTAACAATTTGAAGGTGGATCATCAGTGATTACAGGATCATTGATGAGGAGAAAGGACAAATGAAAATAAATAACAAGAATCGTCATTAAGAATTAAAAATAAATAAGTGAAACTATATAAAATACACTATTGTTATACATTATCACATCAATTGTTATGATTTAGTGACAAATATACATTGCACATACTTACAGACTAAATAGTTATAACAATTGGAAGGTGGATCATCAGTGATTGCAGGATCATTGATGAGGAGAAAAGACAAATAAAATTAATAACAAGAATCATCATTAAGAATTAAAAATAACAAGTGAAACTATATAAAATACACTATGTTATACATTATCACATCAATTGTTATGATTTAGTGACAAATATACATTGGACATACTTACAATCTAAATATTTGCAACAATTGGAAGGTGGATCATCAGTTATTACAGGATCATTGATGAGGAGAAAGGACAAATGAAAATAAATAACAAGAATGGTCATTAAGAATTAAAAAGAAACAAGTGACACTATATAGAATACACTATGTTATACATTATCACATCAATTGTTATGATTTAGTGACAAATATACATTGTACATACTTACATCCTAAATAGTCGTAACAATTGGAAGGTGGATCATCAGTGATTGCAGGATCATTGATGAGGAGAAATAACAAATAAAATTAATAACAAGAATCATCATTAAGAATTAAAAATAACAAGTGAAACTATATAAATACACTATGTTTTACATTATCACATCAATTGTTATGATTTAGTGACAAATATACATTGTACATACTTACTGGCTAAATATTTGTAATAATTGGAAGGTGGATCATCAGTGATTACAGGATCATTGATGAGGAAAAAGGACAAATGAAAATTAATAACAAGAATGATCATTAAGAATTAAAAAGAAACAAGTCAAACTATATAACATACACTATATTATACATTATCACATCAATTGTTATGATTTAGTGACAAATATACATTGCACATACTTACAGACTAAATAGTTGTAACAATTAAAAGGTGGATCATCAGTGATTACAAGATCATTCATGAGGAGAAAGAGAAAAATGAAAATAAATAACAAGAACGATCATTAAGAATTAAAAAGAAACAAGTGAAACTATATAGAATACACTATGTTATACATTATCACATCAATTGTTATGATTTAGTGACAAATATACATTGCACATACTTACTTCCTAAATAGTTGTAACAATTTGAAGGTGGATCATCAGTGATTACAGGATCATTGATGAGGAGAAAGGACAAATGAAAATAAATAACAAGAATCATCATTAAGAATTAAAAATAAACAAGTGAAACTATATAAAATACACTATGTTATACATTATCACATCAATTGTTATGATTTAGTGACAAATATACATTGCACATACTTACAGACTAAATAGTTATAACAATTGGAAGGTGGATCATCAGTGATTGCAGGATCATTGATGAGGAGAAAAGACAAATAAAATTAATAACAAGAATGATCATTAAGAATTAAAAATAACAAGTGAAACTATATAAAATACACTATGTTATACATTATCACATCAATTGTTATGATTTAGTGACAAATACACATTGTACATACTTACTTCCTAAATAGTTGTAACAATTTGAAGGTGGATCATCAGTGATTACAGGATCATTGATGAGGAGAAAGGACAAATGAAAATAAATAACAAGAATCGTCATTAAGAATTAAAAATAAATAAGTGAAACTATATAAAATACACTATTGTTATATATTATCACATCAATTGTTATGATTTAGTGACAAATATACATTGCACATACTTACAGACTAAATAGTTATAACAATTGGAAGGTGGATCATCAGTGATTGCAGGATCATTGATGAGGAGAAAAGACAAATAAAATTAATAACAAGAATCATCATTAAGAATTAAAAATAACAAGTGAAACTATATAAAATACACTATGTTATACATTATCACATCAATTGTTATGATTTAGTGACAAATATACATTGGACATACTTACAATCTAAATATTTGTAACAATTGGAAGGTGGATCATCAGTTATTACAGGATCATTGATGAGGAGAAAGGACAAATGAAAATAAATAACAAGAATGGTCATTAAGAATTAAAAAGAAACAAGTGACACTATATAGAATACACTATGTTATACATTATCACATCAATTGTTATGATTTAGTGACAAATATACATTGTACATACTTACATCCTAAATAGTCGTAACAATTGGAAGGTGGATCATCAGTGATTGCAGGATCATTGATGAGGAGAAATAACAAATAAAATTAATAACAAGAATCATCATTAAGAATTAAAAATAACAAGTGAAACTATATAAAATACACTATGTTATACATTATCACATCAATTGTTATGATTTAGTGACAAATATACATTGCACATACTTACAATCTAAATATTTGTAACAATTGGAAGGTGGATCATCAGTGATTACAGGATCATTGATGAGGAAAAAGGACAAATGAAAATTAATAACAAGAATGATCATTAAGAATTAAAAAGAAACAAGTCAAACTATATAACATACACTATGTTATACATTATCACATCAATTGTTATGATTTAGTGACAAATATACATTGCACATACTTACTCGCTAAATAGTTGTAACAATTGGAAGGTGGATCATCAGTGATTGCAGGATCATTGATGAGGAGAAATAACAAATAAAATTAATAACAAGAATCATCATTAAGAATTAAAAATAACAAGTGAAACTATATAAATACACTATGTTTTACATTATCACATCAATTGTTATGATTTAGTGACAAATATACATTGTACATACTTACTGGCTAAATATTTGTAATAATTGGAAGGTGGATCATCAGTGATTACAGGATCATTGATGAGGAAAAAGGACAAATGAAAATTAATAACAAGAATGATCATTAAGAATTAAAAAGAAACAAGTCAAACTATATAACATACACTATGTTATATATTATCACATCAATTGTTATGATTTAGTGACAAATATACATTGCACATACTTACTGGCTAAATAGTTGTAACAATTGGAAGGTGGATCATCAGTGATTGCAGGATCATTGATGAGGAGAAATAACAAATAAAATTAATAACAAGAATCATCATTAAGAATTAAAAATAACAAGTGAAACTATATAAAATACACTATGTTATACATTATCACATCAATTGTTATGATTTAGTGACAAATATACATTGCACATACTTACAATCTAAATATTTGTAACAATTGGAAGGTGGATCATCAGTGATTACAGGATCATTGATGAGGAAAAAGGACAAATGAAAATTAATAACAAGAATGATCATTAAGAATTAAAAAGAAACAAGTCAAACTATATAACATACACTATGTTATACATTATCACATCAATTGTTATGATTTAGTGACAAATATACATTGCACATACTTACTCGCTAAATAGTTGTAACAATTGGAAGGTGGATCATCAGTGATTGCAGGATCATTGATGAGGAGAAATAACAAATAAAATTAATAACAAGAATCATCATTAAGAATTAAAAATAACAAGTGAAACTATATAAAATACACTATGTTATACATTATCACATCAATTGTTATGATTTAGTGATAAAAATACATTGTACATACTTACTGGCTAAATAGTTGTAACAATTAAAAGGTGGATCATCAGTGATTACAGAATCATTGATGAGGAGAAAGGACAAATGAAAATAAATAACAAGAATGATCATTAAGAATTAAAAATAAACAAGTGAAACTATATAAAATACACTATGTTATACATTATCACATCAATTGTTATGATTTAGTGACAAATATACACTGTACATACTTACATCCTAAATAGTTGTAACAATTGGAAGGTGGATCATCAGTGATTACAGGATCATTGATAAGGAAAAAGGACAAATGAAAATTAATAACAAGAATGATCATTAAGAATTAAAAAGAAACAAGTCAAACTATATAACATACACTATGTTATACATTATCACATCAATTGTTATGATTTAGTGACAAATATACATTGCACATACTTACTCGCTAAATAGTTGTAACAATTGGAAGGTGGATCATCAGTGATTGCAGGATCATTGATGAGGAGAAATAACAAATAAAATTAATAACAAGAATCATCATTAAGAATTAAAAATAACAAGTGAAACTATATAAATACACTATGTTTTACATTATCACATCAACTGTTATGATTTAGTGACAAATATACATTGTACATACTTACTGGCTAAATATTTGTAATAATTGGAAGGTGGATCATCAGTGATTACAGGATCATTGATGAGGAAAAAGGACAAATGAAAATTAATAACAAGAATGATCATTAAGAATTAAAAAGAAACAAGTCAAACTATATAACATACACTATGTTATATATTATCACATCAATTGTTATGATTTAGTGACAAATATACATTGCACATACTTACTGGCTAAATAGTTGTAACAATTGGAAGGTGGATCATCAGTGATTGCAGGATCATTGATGAGGAGAAATAACAAATAAAATTAATAACAAGAATCATCATTAAGAATTAAAAATAACAAGTGAAACTATATAAAATACACTATGTTATACATTATCACATCAATTGTTATGATTTAGTGACAAATATACATTGCACATACTTACAATCTAAATATTTGTAACAATTGGAAGGTGGATCATCAGTGATTACAGGATCATTGATGAGGAAAAAGGACAAATGAAAATTAATAACAAGAATGATCATTAAGAATTAAAAAGAAACAAGTCAAACTATATAACATACACTATGTTATACATTATCACATCAATTGTTATGATTTAGTGACAAATATACATTGCACATACTTACTCGCTAAATAGTTGTAACAATTGGAAGGTGGATCATCAGTGATTGCAGGATCATTGATGAGGAGAAATAACAAATAAAATTAATAACAAGAATCATCATTAAGAATTAAAAATAACAAGTGAAACTATATAAAATACACTATGTTATACATTATCACATCAATTGTTATGATTTAGTGATAAAAATACATTGTACATACTTACTGGCTAAATAGTTGTAACAATTAAAAGGTGGATCATCAGTGATTACAGAATCATTGATGAGGAGAAAGGACAAATGAAAATAAATAACAAGAATGATCATTAAGAATTAAAAATAAACAAGTGAAACTATATAAAATACACTATGTTATACATTATCACATCAATTGTTATGATTTAGTGACAAATATACACTGTACATACTTACCAACTAAATAGTTGTAACAATTAAAAGGTGGATCATCAGTGATTACAAGATCATTCATGAGGAGAAAGAGAAAAATGAAAATAAATAACAAGAACGATCATTAAGAATTAAAAAGAAACAAGTGAAACTATATAAAATACACTATGTTATACATTATCACATCAATTGTTATGATTTAGTGACAAATATACATTGCACATACTTACAGACTAAATAGTAGTAACAATTAAAAGGTGGATCATCAGTGATTACAGGATCATTGATGAGGAGAAAGGACAAATGAAAATAAATAACAAGATCATCATTAAGAATTAAAAATAAACAAGTGAAACTATATAAAATACACTATGTTATACATTATCACATCAATTGTTATGATTTAGTGACAAATATACATTGCACATACTTACAGACTAAATAGTAGTAACAATTAAAAGGTGGATCATCAGTGATTACAGGATCATTGATGAGGAGAAAGAGAAAATGAAAATTAATAACAACATTAATCATTAAGAATTAAAAACGTGAAACTATATAACATAAACAATAACAATTAAAAGGTGGATCATCAGTGATTACAAGATCATTCATGAGGAGAAAGAGAAAAATGAAAATAAATAACAAGAACGATCATTAAGAATTAAAAAGAAACAAGTGAAACTATATAAAATACACTATGTTATACATTATCACATCAATTGTTATGATTTAGTGACAAATACTCATTGCACATACTTACAGACTAAATAGTAGTAACAATTAAAAGGTGGATCATCAGTGATTACAGGATCATTGATGAGGAAAAAGGACAAATGAAAATTAATAACAAGAATGATCATTAAGAATTAAAAAGAAACAAGTCAAACTATATAACATACACTATGTTATACATTATCACATCAATTGTTATGATTTAGTGACAAATATACATTGCACATACTTACTCGCTAAATAGTTGTAACAATTGGAAGGTGGATCATCAGTGATTGCAGGATCATTGATGAGGAGAAATAACAAATAAAATTAATAACAAGAATCATCATTAAGAATTAAAAATAACAAGTGAAACTATATAAAATACACTATGTTATACATTATCACATCAATTGTTATGATTTAGTGACAAATATACATTGCACATACTTACTCGCTAAATAGTTGTAACAATTGGAAGGTGGATCATCAGTGATTGCAGGATCATTGATGAGGAGAAAGGACAAATGAAAATAAATAACAAGAATGATCATTAAGAATTAAAAATAAACAAGTGAAACTATATAAAATACACTATGTTATACATTATCACATCAATTGTTATGATTTAGTGACAAATATACACTGTACATACTTACCAACTAAATAGTTGTAACAATTAAAAGGTGGATCATCAGTGATTACAAGATCATTCATGAGGAGAAAGAGAAAAATGAAAATAAATAACAAGAACGATCATTAAGAATTAAAAAGAAACAAGTGAAACTATATAAAATACACTATGTTATACATTATCACATCAATTGTTATGATTTAGTGACAAATATACATTGCACATACTTACAGACTAAATAGTAGTAACAATTAAAAGGTGGATCATCAGTGATTACAGGATCATTGATGAGGAGAAAGGACAAATGAAAATAAATAACAAGATCATCATTAAGAATTAAAAATAAACAAGTGAAACTATATAAAATACACTATGTTATACATTATCACATCAATTGTTATGATTTAGTGACAAATATACATTGCACATACTTACAGACTAAATAGTAGTAACAATTAAAAGGTGGATCATCAGTGATTACAGGATCATTGATGAGGAGAAAGAGAAAATGAAAATTAATAACAACATTAATCATTAAGAATTAAAAACGTGAAACTATATAACATAAACAATAACAATTAAAAGGTGGATCATCAGTGATTACAAGATCATTCATGAGGAGAAAGAGAAAAATGAAAATAAATAACAAGAACGATCATTAAGAATTAAAAAGAAACAAGTGAAACTATATAAAATACACTATGTTATACATTATCACATCAATTGTTATGATTTAGTGACAAATACTCATTGCACATACTTACAGACTAAATAGTAGTAACAATTAAAAGGTGGATCATCAGTGATTACAGGATCATTGATGAGGAAAGAGGACAATGAAATTAATAACAAGAATGATCATTAAGAATTAAAAATAACAAGTGAAACTATATAAAATACACCATATTATACATTATCACATCAATTGTTATGATTTAGTGACAAATACACAGTGCACATACTTACTCGCTAAATAGTTGTAGTAATTGGAAGGTGGATCATCAGTGATTACAGGATCATTGATGAGGAAAGAGGACAATGAAAATTAATAACAAGAATGATCATTAAGAATTAAAAATAACAAGTAAAACTATATAAAATACACCATGTTACACATTATCAAATCAATTGTTATGATTTAGTGACAAATATACATTGCACATACTTACAACAATCTAAATAGTTGTAGTAATTGGAAGGTGGATCATCAGTGATTACAGGATCATTGATGAGGAAAGAGGACAATGAAAATTAATAACAAGAATGATCATTAAGAATTAAAATAATAAGTGAAAATATATAAAATACACTATGTTATACATTATCACATCAATTGTTATGATTTAGTGACAAATATACATTGCACATACTTAGCACATACTTACTTGCTAAATAGTTGTAGTAATTGGAAGGTGGATCATCAGTGATTACAGGATCATTGATAAGAAAATAGGTAAAATTAAATGATATGATTGTTAAAAATTACAAAGCAATTACAATCACAATATTACTTGTTATTATTATTATTAATAAAACATTTATAACTTGTTTATACGTAACTTACTGGTATATTATTCTCATCTCTTTCAGCCATTGTCACACTGGTACAATATATGCTACAATTATTTAAATATATATTTAGTTAAAGATATCAACATTATTGTATTAATTAATGAAAATGTTTCCTGTACAAACTAATTAACAAAAAATAGTTAACATGTGGCTTCTTTTGTAGGAAATGTTTTTGTTTTACGCTTACTTTTTTAAAAGATTCTTTATTTATTTATGTATACAAAGTCATATGTACTTTGGTATCTCTTATAATTTGCTATATTTGAATGCATTTCATAAAATATGAAGACTGTTATTGTCTCCAATGTTTTGTAGAGCTAGACCTACTTCATAGTGATACAACAATGGATAGTGTCCATCATATTAATGATACTTTATACACACGTCCCACCCAGTATAATTGGGGGAGTGGCTTAATATTTCTTAATAGTTCTAAAGCTTCCACCTGCCATTTCTACCTTAATGTGCCCTGTTACCTTATCTTGAGCTATACAGTAAGGTAGTCTTGTTTTTAGCTACCCACTATACATATGTAGGATATCAGATGAGGACAAGACTAGTGGCAATTATCTAAATTAAGATGACATTTCTACACACTTTCTGTTGAACAAAGTTGGCATTAATGCCAGACTAAGTGATCCTGATCACATATTGTAGATATGAATCTACACTACAATCCTCAAAATGTTATAGTGACCTGATATATGTTACAATGTTACGTCAATGACTTACAATATAGTAGGAAAAGTACTCAATACACAAAAGACTAGTAATAGAAAAGTTCCCCACGATGTCCCAACCTAAAAAGTAATCGATCATATTTACTTTAATTAGTTTATTAACACATACTTCCATACAAAAGAACACTTGTTAGCTATAATTTATGGAGCACTGTTAGTAACACTGATCACCTGATTAAGCAGACTTTCGATCGCTACACGCATGCGCATAATCATTATTTTTTGTCCAGGCACCCGCCCACGCATTTAATACAGCACATTGCCCTAATAATTTTGGGAAGTTGGAAGTCTCTCGTCTGTTATTATGACACCCAGTCAAAGAAATCTTTTGTAATATTAATTGTTATAATGGCCAGTAGTTTAGGTTATGACACTAACAGTTTGACTTAGGAAAGTTCTAGGTAATTACAAAATAAAGCTGACATGTATTTTACACACAGGGCAATACATTCTACACTGATAGCACTTTTGTCATATTGAGTTTAAATCTATCAATGTAATATATATATATATATATGCATACATACATACATATATAAATACATACGTACATACATACATACATATATACATATATACATGTAAAAAGGCAATACAATTCAGTGAACTGATGTCATTTTCATTTGTTGATTCAGTTTTAAGTTTTTAACCTCTAAGTTATATTTAAGCTTTTAGTTAATAATAATTGTAATGTAAGCCTAAATACTAGTAATAATTCTTGGTCCATATTTATTTTGTCTCATTATAATGTGCTATACATATTTTAACATGTAGTAATAACATTGAATTTTTCAATAATATTTCTCTTATAAATATATGTGTGACAAAGTTATTACTAAAAATGTTCATAATAATAATTTGTATCAAGTCAACTGATACCAGAATTAGCCTTTTGGTATGTACAGTTTATCTCTATGTCCTTGTTATTTTGTATACTTCAATTCTATGAGGTTCCACATCAACAGAATATCTTCATGTAATAAAAAGTGCCCATAATATATATTATTATGTTTAACAATTCTTATGAGTTGTTAAACTGCCCCATCTCTTTGTGTTGCCACAAGTTCCTCATTTTAGCTGTAGATCACTTGAAAAGACTGAAATCTAATGTTATTTTATGTGATACACTATCCTGTGGTAGTATGATTAGTGTTTATTGTGCTGGTTTGGTTCAAGATAGAGAAAGATATATTTTCTTTAACACAGCTAGTAATAGTACAAAATCAAGTAGTAACAGAATAAACCCCGAACAAAAACCAGTCTACTTATATATAAACATACATAATAATATTCATAATCAAACACAAAGTTATTAAGTATTAGTTATTAACTTGCACACATTACAATTATAAGGATATATACTGTCACTTATAGCATTACTGCTATAAGTGACAGTATATATCCTATGTCCTACTGCCTTAGAGCCACCTTCAAGATCTTTAGACCAAATCTGGCATCTCTTCTTAAATAGAAACAATTTAAAATATACATGGAGTGCTACCATGAATAAAGCTTTACTTCTTTGCAGGTACCAGTATATTGTCAAATTTGTCACAACCAATCCTTTTACCACCTGCTTCTAAGGGATGTTGGTTAACACTGGTCATCTCTTTATTCAAAAGGATCTATGTTTTATATACACTTAATGTCACTTATTTTACTCACTTACTTCCTTCATAATGTCTGTTAATATGATCAAGCAAGTAAAAGAAGCTGGTAAACGTTTGGACGAGTCTTTAATAATGGACTGGTTTGTACAGTTAACTAATGCTGTACATTATATCCATGGCAGGTACCTAATATATCGTGGAGGAGGTGTATTCATGTAGTGGTATGTATATATGACATTGATAAAATTGCTCAAACATTACTCAAATGATTGTTGGACATAAACTGTTACAAGTCTTTGACTGAAGCTAACATTTATTATCATATAATGTATAAATACAATTACAATTAGCACTATTCTTATGAAATCATAGCTTTAAGGATTTATATATATTAAATGCTAGTTACTTAGCTGAATAATTAATTTTTGAAATACAATATCATAAACACTAACATTTGTGCTTTTGTTTTACTCACTGTTATAGGAGAGTCCTACACAGAGATTTAAAAACAAGGTGATCCTCTTGTCTGATTTTCAGACTGTCTGTCTCCCCATCTCTCTCTTTCTCTTTGCTTGTCATCTCCACTATATGTCTCTATTGTACAAGTAGATAAAAATTCTATTCTTCTGAGACATGGATATATAACAATTAAATATAGAGAAGAAATAGAGAGAGAGAAGAGATGGCAATTCAGTAAATTATCTGCTTTTTCTTTTTTTTTTATCAGGAATATTTTTCTCAAGGATAACAAAATTAAGTTGGGTGACTTTGGTATATCTCGTATTTTAATCAGTCCATCGGATTTTGCTACTACATTTACTGGTACTCCATATTACATGAGCCCAGAGGTACTCAAACATGATGGCTATGATGTTAAATCAGATATTTGGTAAGTTGTCATTAGAGCAATCAGTAGTATGGAGAAGTAGTGTATGTGGAGTGTGATGTTTAGTTATAATTTGATAATAAAAATACTATCTCCTTTTTTTGTCTTTATATTACAGCATATTCTTAGAATGTTTTAACTCTGTCTACTAGCTTGACATATGTATAATGTATATGTATGTGACAGTAGTTTGAGTAATGTAATAACAGTATTTGAAGGTATTGCTGAGTTATGCATAATATTATGTTTGAACTCATATTGCAAAACCCACAATCATAATGATAAAAGAGTAGAGACAAAAAATCTGAAAAATGATGTTTTTACATTTGTTTTGAGTCACTCTTTAGAAGTGCTGTTCTTTTCATTAAAGCTCTAAGTGGAATAAATTATAGTTAACAAGTGTTCTTTGTAGGGAAGTATGTGTTAATAAACTAATTAAAGTAAATATGATTGATTACTTTTTAGGTTGGGACATCGTGGGGAACTTTTTTATTACTAGTCTTTTGTGTATTGAGTACTTTTCCTACTATATTGTAAGTCATTGATGTAACATTGTAACATATATCAGGTCACTATAATATTTTGAGGATTGTAGTGTAGATTCATATCTACAATATGTGATCAGGATCACTTAGTCTGGCATTAATGCCAACTTTGTTCAACAGAAAGTATGTGAAAATGTCATCTTAATTTAGATAATTGCCACTAGTCTTGTCCTCATCTGATATCCTACATATGTAAAGTGGGTAGCTAAAGACAAGACTACCTTACTGTACAGCTCAAGATAAGGTAACAGGGCACATTGAGGTAGAAATGGCAGGTGGAAGCTTTAGAACTATTAAATGTTACTATTATCGGCTTTACTTCCTATTAATGTAAATGTCCACTAAAAAACTAATTTTACTAGTTTTGTGTACATCCATTAATAGCTGATAAGACTTCCTCTCAAAATATTGGGAAAAAATATGTATACACTACATACATTAAGTTACCTTCAAGAATATAATAGTCTTTTTAATATTAATAGCATTTACATGCACATATCAAAGATATAGTATACTAATTATTTGAGTAATGACTTCAATTTTCTATATTCTCCCTCAGAATGATGGATAAGATTCCTTCTAGACGTCCCTCAGCAGTGGAGATATTACAGGGACCTTATATTAAAAGACATATGGACATAAAAGATGATGGCAATTTTGTGATTTTGGAGCAATACTGGTACAATATTATGGCTTGAAGTGATAATGCATATCAGACTTTATTTGATGTAAATGACAATATGATATAATGGCTGCTCAGCATTGAGTTAGATCAAACTCTATTCATATACCTACTGCTATTAATGATAGTTATAATTATTTATTTACTTTTTTAGTCTCATAGTCAAAAGTTAACACTAACACTGACATCAAAAAAGACCAATCCATCAGAAGAGGCTAAAGCCATTGCCAAAGCTCTGTAAAAGAGTGATATTAACAATTCTCATTATATCAGTATTAATACATAATTTATTTATTTTCGTTGAATTTGTGATATTTGTGTGGTAATTCCTCTGTCTGTAGGAATCAGAAGCACAAGAAACAGGTATCTCAAGAAGATAGTGACAATGATGGACCAACAGAGGGAGCTATGACACCAAGATAATATTCTTGTTTAGACAAGCAGCAGCTGCGAACTATTCTGAAAATCAACGTAGATACAAAGAACGAATGCACAAAACAAAGAAAGTAATGACATATTTATTACATACTAGTTATTATATTGTATTTTTCTCTTAATTATTTCAGTCCAAGATTGTTCCTCCGTGGGTAGGGGAACATCCAGATGTGTTTGATGACCCAAACTTTTCTATTACTGCTATCGAGTCTTCTCGTGGAACAGAATTGGAAAAGGGAGGAGTAAGAGGAGTGAGTGAAGGAGGATTAGGTGATGGAAAAGGTGGACCAGAAAGATTATTTGGTAGAGGTAGTGGTTTGATTGAAGGTGATAAAGGGGTTAATTCACTTAACGAGTCCTTTATGGAAATATCTATTGGTGTTCCTAAACCATCAGACTATCAACTACCAGAATCACTTGGGATAATGACAGAATCTCCTAATGTTCAAAAGAGTATTGACATGATTGAAGGTGAGATCAGGAAATAGTTTGAGCATTACTTTTAGTCACATTGTTGTTAATCATATTATGAACTGTAATCTGTAATCTCATGTAGCATACTTTATGCCTCTGACAATAGTTGTGGCTGAGCAGTTACAATCTGAACATTATCATTTTTGTAGATCCTATTCCTGAAGACCCCATTGCAGCTGAGACATATTATTCTCAAGTAAGTGTGTATATTACACTATGATGTGTGATGTCAATGATATTGTAGTTTGATGACTTTGAAATGGATGTCTCATCTTCTTCTGATGAAGGAGAAGTAAGTGTAATTACTACAACGAGTTATATAAACGTATTAATATATGTATATGTATTAACATACTCCATGTTCTGTATGTCCATACATCCATACATCTGTTAGTCCATCCAATAACCATATATTTAATACACACAGGATGATTATGAAGCTATTCTTGATTGTATTAAGGAAGCACTAGATTTAGAAGGTAATCTTGTAGTATACTGATTTCTCTATACAATACTATTACCTTTTTCATTGTTAATAATTTGATAATAAAAATACTATCTCCTTTTTTTGTCTTTATATTATAGCATATTCTTAGAATGTTTTAACTCTGTCTAATAGCTTGACATATGTATAATGTATATGTATGTGACAGTAGTTTGAGGAATGTAATAACAGTGTTTGAAGGTATTGCTGAGTTATGCATAACATTATGTTTGAACTCATATTGCAAAACCCACAATCATAATGATAAAAGAGTAGAGACAAAAAATCTGAAAATGGTGTTTTTTACATTTGTTTTGAATCACTCTTTAGAAGTGCTGTTCTTTCCATTAACGCTCTAAGTGGAACTTACACTTTCAATATTATTTTAAGTATAATACTAAGTGTGTGTGTAATAAGATGGAATTAATAATATATATGTTATACTGGAGTTTTAATTTTTTTATTTGGAGTTTTTTTAGTGATATCAATAGTAGGAAACAGTATTAATATTGCTTTTTTATCACTAGGTCTTTAGGTGCTGTGTTATATGAACTGTGTACATTAGAACATGCATTTACAGGACAAGTAAGTTTTATAATACTTACATTGTAAGTCAGTACATGTACTTTGAGTGATTGAGCACACTTCTAAATTGACTGAATATCTCTATTATCAGGTTTACTTCCTAATAATGTAAACGTCCACTAAAGAAACTAATTTTTGACTAGTTTTATGTATATCCATTCATACATCTATTCAGCTATAATGTATGTTTCCTTTAATACTGTAGAATCTAATGGCTGTTATGTACAAAATTGTAGAGGGACATCCCCCACGGCTACCCGATCACTTTACTCCGTCATTAAGATATCTCTTCTCCAGGTTATTATTACATTATTAAGTAACAATTAAAATTACAATTGAAAAAATCATCCTATAATTGTTTTGGAATATATAGACTTCAATGTGAAACATTGACTAGAGCTACAAAGCTTGCATTATTAGTAGCAGTGTCAGTGGAAGACTAATAATTATAGAATGCTAGCAATAGGAAAGAGCAAGCTAGCAAAAGCTTCAAGCATTGTCAGTCACACCCATTGTTGTACTGCTTGTGGTTAAGGTTAATGAAATTCATTCATTGCTGTATGTGGTTTTATTTCATTTGTCACTCTTAAAAATGTTTTATATAACAATAATAATAATTAAAGTGATGTAAACAATCATAACCAGTTACATACATAACACATTGTCTGAAACAATTATAGGATTGCCTGGTGTGCTGTTTATGCCAGACATTAAAAAATGTTTATTAACAAGTTAAGCAACACTGAGTTGGAACATTTATATGATAGGCACTGTTTAGTATTGTGAGACTATGGAGAGGGCCAATACATTTCTACCCTCACAATTGGCTATCATCTATCTAAATGCGTCAGTTCTTTGTATAGATGACTTGCATTTAAACTAGCCAATGGCTGATGAGACTTTCTCTCTAAATATTGGCAAAAGATAAAATATGCATACACTACATATATTAAGTTACCTTCAAGAAGACTATAGTCTTTTTAATATTAATAGCATTTACATGCACATATCAAAGATATAGTATATTTATTATTTAAGTAATGACTTTAATTTTCTATATTCTCCCTCAGAATGATGGATAAGATTCCTTCTAGACGTCCCTCAGCGGTGGAAATATTACAGGAACCTTATATTAAAAGACATATGGAGGTACAATGACGATGGTAATTAGTTGGTAATGGGAGCAATAATGTACCATAATTATTATGGCTTCAAGTGATAATATGTACTTTATTTGATGCAAAATGACAATAGGAATAGTGGTTGCTTAGCATTGAGTTACATCAAACCCTATTCATATACCTACTGGTATTGATGATAATTATATTCATTTACTTTTATTAGTGTCTTAGTCAAAAGTTAACACTAACATTGACATCAAAAAAGACCAATCCATCAGAAGAGGCTAAAGCCATTGCCAAAGCTCTGTAAGAGAGAGATATTAACAATTCTCATTATATCAGTATTAATACATAATTTATTTATTTTCGTTGAATTTGTGATACTTGTGTGGTAATTCCTCTGTCTGTAGGAATCAGAAGCACAAGAAACAGGTATCTCAAGAAGATAGTGACAATGATGGACCAACAGAGAGGGCTATGACACCAAGGTAACAATACATCTTGAAAGGATATAGATACATGTTGTGTCAAGTTCTGCTTCTGTATAATGATAGTATTAAATATATTATATGTGAAATTATTTTTCCAAAGGGAAAGAATGTTACGTAGAAAGTTCAAGTCAGCTGACAAAGAGGCTGAGAAATTAAAGTACACTAATGCTGTCCCACACATTTGTTTTATAATATTCTTGTTTAGACAAGCAGCAGCTGCGAACTATTCTGAAAATCAACGTAGATACAAAGAACGAATGCACAAAACAAAGAAAGTAATGACATATTTATTACATACTAGTTATTATATTGTATTTTTCTCTTAATTATTTCAGTCCAAGATTGTTCCTCCGTGGGTAGGGGAACATCCAGATGTGTTTGATGACCCAAACTTTTCTATTACTGTTATCGAGTCTTCTCGTGGAACAGAATTGGAAAAGGGAGGAGTAAGAGGAGTGGGTGAAGGAGGATTAGGTGATGGAAAAGGTGGACCAGAAAGATTATTTGGTAGAGGTAGTGGTTTGATTGGAGGTGATAAAGGGGTTAATTCACTTAACGAGTCCTTTATGGAAATATCTATTGGTGTTCCTAAACCATCAGACTATCAACTACCAGAATCACTTGGGATAATGACAGAATCTCCTAATGTTCAAAAGAGTGTTGACATGATTGAAGGTGAGATCAGGAAATAGTTGGAGCATTACTTTTAGTCACATTGTTGTTAATCATATTATGAACTGTAATCTCATGTAGCATACTTTTATGTTTCTGACAATAGTTGTGGCTGAGCAGTTACAATCTGAACATTATCATTTTTGTAGATCCTATTCCTGAAGACCCCATCGCAGCTGAGACATATTATTCTCAAGTAAGTGTGTATATTACACTATGATGTGTGATGTCAATGATATTGTAGTTTGATGACTTTGAAATGGATGTCTCATCTTCTTCTGATGAAGGAGAAGTAAGTGTAATTACTACAACGAGTTATATAAATGTATTAATATATGTATATGTATTAACATACTCCATGTTCTGTATGTCCATACATCCATACATCTGTTAGTCCATCCAATAACCATATATTTAATACACACAGGATGATTATGAAGCTATTCTTGATTGTATTAAGGAAGCACTAGATTTAGAAGGTAATCTTGTAGTATACTGATTTCTCTATACAATACCATTACCTTTTTCATTGTTAACAGATATATTATGAAAATATTTAGATAAATGATTCATTATTATGGAAATAGTGACATAAAGTTACATGTACAATTTATAGGACCACCAATGGATGGAGCAACAGCTGTAGTCCCTCAACCTCAACCTTCACAATCTCACGATGATTTGTCACCTTTCTCACCTCTTGCTAGAGAAAAAAGAATTGTTCTACTCAGGCAGTATCCTAATATATGCCCAATATTAGTATATTAGTCATTAAAAGTTTGTTAGTATGCTATAAGTTATACATAGTGTGTATTACCAAGAGCCAATAGCCTCACAAATGAGGAAGGAGCATGTTGCAGCATCAAGGAGAACACCCATTGTGAATGACCATATAAGGAAATGTGTAATTACATTCATAGCAAGTTAACCATATTCATAATCACAACTACTTAATGCTTTACTACTATATACATTGTATATGTACATACACATGCTATTGAGTCTGTGTATTGGCAACACTTAACTGTATTCTCAGAGAAGCTCAACGTGTGTTAGGTGTGGATGTGTTCCAGCGTGTTTATGAGTACCTTAAAGGAGCTCGTGAAGAGACAGGTCTTATAAATGAAGCCTCTGTAATGATTGGACTAAAAAATATCACTGATAATACAAGAGATTGTTTTCTTGTTGATCAACTTGTGTTTCTTGAGAAACAAGCTGAAAATTCATTGTAACATTCTGGACATCAAGTTAATGAACTTTTTATAATCATATGTGTACTAATATTTCAATAGTGACATTTACAATACAATATAATGTGATTGGGAAATATCATTTATTTGTACACATTTAATGATTTAATACAACAAATACATTATGTTAAAGTATTTTTGATAATGAAATCATTTGTATAGTTTTGCATAACTGAGAAAGTCAAAATTTGTATAGTTACAACCATGGATTACTATAGACTGCATCAAAGAAACTTGTAATTATTAACTGATAGTTAATTGTCAAAGCTCTATGAAAAGTCTGTTACATTAGTTAGAGAGAGAATTTTCATGGATGCTGTGTCTATGTGATTATGAGGGCTGTCCTACATACCACATGCTTGCAATTGCTATGAAGACATTTCTTGAAGGACAATTTGTGATGATTTTTTCTAGTTGATCAAATATCAGTCTCTGCTACGTATGTACATCTTCCTGCAAAAGCTAATGTTAACAGGTACATGATGTGTGAGGGAAGTGAAATGATTCAACTGGGAGAAATATGTCCTAATACATGTAACAAACATAGCAAACTTGCTGACTCGCGGTCGTTGAGTAGAAAATAGTATACTTTAAAAAATAACTAGTTTAATTGTATAAGATTACATGGATACATAGATAAACTATCCAAATACACATTACAACACTGTCTGATACGATGCTTTGAAGAGACGCTAGGTTGGAGCTCAGCCGAACTGACATTTCTTTCAGGATCTCGATTATTTTTGGAGGTATTGTAACCCATATATAGATCTATTGGATTAGCAAGTTTGACAAAAATTCGCAACTGGTTTGTGTAAGAAAGCAAACAATGTCTGTTTGTTGATAAAATCGTACGAAATTAGCAATTTGTCGTACACCCTACATTTTGAACTATAACGTCAAAAATAAAACTTTTATTGCTGTCATACTCTTCATGCAATTAGTGAAATGAAAGAGCTTTCGGATGATATCTGCGACATGGAATTTTATTGTTTAATATTGGAGTATTTACAGTCCTAATTGAGATTTATCCGAGCATCGGTTTTTCACTTTAGTAGTTGTATCAAAAAAGGGCTTGAGTTTATAGATGTGTGATCTAATTTAATGTTATTTAGATTTGGCTGGAATTTAAGCCATAATTGGTGACAAATTGGAGATGATAATTATAAGGGGCTCCAGGTAACAAAAAAATACAAAGAGAATTTCACTGTAAGTTCTCCGCAACACTTCATTTGACTTATAGGGCATTTGCTGTTAGAAGGTTATTTCATGATCCTACATAGTCTAGACTCTCTTGTTGATGCATGAGAAGGGGTTTATTAAAGGTATTTAAGTAAACTCAAGATTTGTTGAGTTTCCAATGTGATGATTAAATATTATTTTAGCTTGTAAGTCAGTTATCACTTGAAACTTCGATGTAGAAAAATGCTTCCAAGTTTTAAGAGATTCTGACATGTTATAAATCACTATTTTCTATGGACAATTCAAGCCATCCCTACATAAGTAGTGTTATTACTACATAGAGCAATAATAAATCAATATTTTAAAGAGTATATACCAGGTTATGGTAATTATATAATATATATTATAAATAATATTTTCATAATGATTTTAATGCATTAAGATTAATGAGAAAGAGTAAAGTCAATATTATTTATCACCTCCATGACTCAGCATCTCATGTCTGTTGTAGTAGTAAGATACCATATCATACTGATAACAACCATTCAAAACCCTTAGTCATTGTGATAACACTCTTTTTACAGTGATATATCACAAACGCATGTACCATATTGTATGGTCTTCATCTTTTGAAAATATTTGTATTAATTAGGTAGAAACAAATGGAATTGGCCAAAATAATTATTTTTTTAAATAAATTTGAAGGAAAAAGTTTAGTCATTAAAATTAAATTAGAACAGCAATATATTAATTTTAAAATCTATACACTTTTAAAATGACAAAAATTACATAATCAATATTGATAACATTAAAAACCAACAGTATAATAGGAGAATAGTGTAAACATAACACTATTATTGGTTGGCATATCTGTCGTACACGTCAGGGTTCCTTAAAAAATCACGAATATCATCACCAACTTGATAACCGTTCACCATGGGGTCTTCTACTGCCTCTAGCAATGCCTCCCATGTAGCTTCCTTGGATTTCTTCTGTTTCCATTTACTAATTACTATTGCCAAATTCTCTTCTGATTTCCTGCCTATATTCAGGCTATTTAGATCTGCTGAGCTAACATCTAGTGCTATACCAATCATGTACCACTGGTCCTTAATAGGTATCAGTTTACTCACAGCATCTCTGTTCGTAGGGATTTTAGAAAGAATTTGACGAATATCTAGATTAATGATAGAAGATATTATCCAACAAATTCATATATTACACATGTTTAAATACTGCCAAGGAGTGTTTATTTTGAAATGTCATTTAAGTCAAATGTAAACACGAGAGTACAAGATGACTCTTGAGTGTTTTAGACCAAGTCTTCAAACACTTTTAGTTCCTTTCATAAATAACGCAAGCAACATTTTATCTGACTTACAAGACAATAAATATGTTGTCAGAAGGGCATTTCATAATTCTTTAAAAGCAACTAGGATATGTTGACTATTAATCTCATAAAAAGAACACAAACAAGGTAGTAGTAAATAGTCAATATACATAATGTAATGACACACAACACAGTATTATTATTGAGAGATATAATTAATTGCACTAGTATGGTATGTAGAGATGATGCTATTTTCATTGTCACTTCTTTGCTTGTGTTTTTAATTGATATTAACTTATTACCTGATATGGAGTAGAAAATTAATATAATAAACTAGGCTGAAAGAAACAAGAGTAAAATCAGGATTTGTCTAATGTGATGATTAAATATTATTATTAAGCAGAAAAAAGCTTCCAAGTTTTGAGAGATTCTGACATGTTATAAATTACTATTTTCTGATGATACATTTCATGGATAATTTGAGCCATCCATACAATGACACGCCATTATAAGACAATTATAAGCCAGCCAGTACCTGACAATATTATAGACACACATAAGTATTAATATGAAGAACTTTCATTGCTATATGAATTATAAATAATACTAAGTTACTAATGTTAAATTTAATAGACTCTTTAGAATTTAGTAAAAGCATTACATTAATCCTACTTCTTTCACTTTGTGTTAAAGGTTGCTCAGTAGCATATCGACCAACAATAGGCACATCAACCTATAACCAAATGTATAATATTTATGATATCTTGAAATATGAGTACACACCTGTTTTGGTAGTATCACTTCTTTAAACCAAACTGCTTCATCAGCATTAAGTTTACGATATGATCGATTGTTTCCACAACAAATTGGCATGTCAACTGATTGCTCCTCTCCAATCATAAGGTAGTGAAGATTACTGCTATTAAGACATTGATTGCAAACGTATTGAAACTCTTTGGTAATATGGATACATTGCCTCTCACTTAGGAAATCCAAATGACTTGCAAGGACTTGCTCAACCTGCTGTCCACAGTATTGTAGAACAGTTAATAACTCCTGGCATACTGTATTAATGGATTTAAAGGCTGGGTTTTCAGGAGCATATCGTAACACATCAACTTGTATAGCAAAATGAAGATCAGTCAGAATGATGTGATCAATAGGTGGCTGGCCATATGTAAAGGAGACACGATTACGATATACTCCATCTTTAAATACAAGTGTACACTTGCACAATGGATTACTGGCAAAAGTGGTAACAAATCGGGTAAAGAAGCCTGGAGGTACAAATTTAGTACTGAAGATAATGTGTAGAGGAGTAGCTCGTAAATAATGGCCATGTGGAGCTTCAGAAGGATCTCCATCGAATGACTTCAGCATCGCTGGTAAAAAATACTGCTTGACAGTTGGATCATGATATTCCTTGGTAGTGACTGGAGCAGCAAGACGAAAATTAACCAAAAGTTCGATAATGGCTTCTGGATTTAACTCAGTAGTACACTCTCTCCAAATAGACACATACAATGTCTGTACTAGAATGCCCTTTTCCTGTAGCAATGTCAACATTGTTCTTATTCGTCCATCTCTTCCATCTAATGTAAATAATTTACCAAGTGTGTCTACAAACCATTTGGGTTTAATAATGACTTTATCCTTCAGGCCTTCAATATGGGGATAGAAGAGCACAACCCCTAGATCATGGTTAAAGAGGAGGGCTTTAGGGACATCATCATGTGGAATTTTACAAGCTGCTCCAATAGCATGAGCTTCTTCAAGATTAATAACATTTTTTTGATATAGTTGGATAACTTTACGAAAAAGAACCCAACTGATTGGCGTTTTGACAATGAGTTTGTCATGTATGAACTGACAAATGGCTCTTCGTAATATGGTGATATTGGGGTCTTCATCTATTCCTTTACCAGAAATAGTGTTATCAATGATCAAGGTGTCTTTGATGAGTTCAAAATAGGCCATATCCTTGTAATGAGATTCAATCTGTTCTACAACTGCTTTTTTCTTTTCATTAGTTTTTAAAATATCACCATGAGTGCCAATGCAATACATGCGAGGGTATTCACAAAGACTACCATCATGTTCTTGCCGGATTAGATTACCATAAATGCTAGCCATCCAATTAAGCATCAGACCAAGTGTGGTCACATTTACCACCTCATCAAATATTTTGTCTCCAGCCCTATGCTGCACAGACTGCCATCTTTCATTGAAATCTTTTGAGGCATCAAACATGAGGAGAAACATTGTACGAGGAGTGAGGAATGCAGGGAGGATTTCAAGAAAAACAGGCTGACCACCACAATCCCAGATGTGCAAAAAAGGTTGAGGTTTAACATTTTTAAGATCATCTGGGAACATACTTTCAGAATAATCTATAGCCATTGACAAAATACTATCAACATCAGTACCCTCTATATCTTCAATTTGCTTTGAAGACAGTGAAGAAGCATTTATCATAGAAGCTATAGAATAGAGTGCTGAGGCTGTAATTTTACCGTGAGCAGACATGGTATTAGAAGGATCATGATATACCAAAGAAAGTAGTTTTGCCAGTTCAACTATTTCATCATCAATGGTTACTTCTACTAATTTGTCATCATCTTCCTGATTCATGTTGTACCACTGATGCCCAAAAGGCCGAACGCAGCTGATATCAGATATAACAGTACTGGTAGTGTGGGGTTCCCAAAGCAGTTTCATCAAGGATCGTTTCAAACTAGTTTTTCCAACACCTGCACTACCAAGAAGCATAATACGACCATATGCTACATCTAATTCGCCTTTACCCAGGGCTCTCTTATAAGAATCTATACCACATATATAGTTATTAGAAATAAAGATATAATATTATAGTCATTAGCTCCAATAAATGAATTATTGTTCATAGAAAACTTATTTATTTAATTTACTGTACCTCTTCTTTCTCTCCTTTCCTTTATTCAGTACACAACACAAATGTTCATCATAGGAGTGTTCAAATGGTAAAAAAACATTAACAATAGATATAACTACATAAGCTCTAAAAGATAAATAAGCTAACATGCCTATATTTACATATCCAAAATTACAAAACATTTTGACACATTCCAAAATTCCACTTTTGCATGCGATTTTACGAAAGACAATGATATTATCATCACTGGCCATTTCATTAGCCAGCACCATTTTCTAAAGCAATCAATACCCTCCTCAAAGATATCAAATGTTATTCACTATCATATTAACTGTTATCACTTAGTGACAAATATACATTGCACATACTTACCAACTAAATAGTTGAAACAATTGGAAGGTGGATCATCAGTGATTACAGGGTCATTGATGAGTAGAAAGAGAAAAATGAAAATTAATGACAAGAACGATCATTAAGAATTTAAAATAAACAAGTGAAACTATATAACATACACTATGTTATACATTATCACATCAATTGTTATGATTTATTAACAAATATACATTGCACATACTTACTCGCTAAATAGTTGTAACAATTGGAAGGTGGATCATCAGTGATTACAGGATCATTAATGAGGAGAAAAGACAAATAAAGTTAAAAACAAGAATCATCATTAAGAATTTAAAATAAACAAGTGAAACTATATAAAATACACTATGTTTTACATTATCACATCAATTGTTATGATTTAGTGACAAATATACATTGTACATACTTACATCCTAAATAGTCATAACAATTGGAAGGTGGATCATCAGTGATTACAGAATCATTGATGAGTACAAAGGACAAATGAAAATAAATAACAAGAATGATCATTAAGAATTAAAAAGAAACAAGTCAAACTATATAACATACACTATGTTATACATTATCACATCAATTGTTATGATTTAGTGACAAATATACATTGCACATAGTTACAGCCTAAATAGTTATAGTAATTGGAAGGTGGATCATCAGTGATTACAGGATCATTGATGAGGAAAGAGGACAATGAAAATCAATAACAAGAATGATCATTAAGAATTAAAAATAACAAGTGAAACTATATAAAATACACTATGTTATACATTATCACATCAATTGTTATGATTTAGTGACAAATATACATTGTACATACTTACTTCCTAAATAGTTGTAACAATTGGAAGGTGGATCATCAGTGATTACAGGATCATTGATGAGGAGAAAGGACAAAGAAAATTAATAACAAGAATGATCATTAAGAATTAAAAATAACAAGTGAAACTATATAAAATACACTATGTTATACATTATCACATCAATTGTTATGATTTAGTGACAAATATACATTGTACATACTTACATCCTAAATAGTCGTAACAATTGGAAGGTGGATCATCAGTGATTACAGGATCATTGATGAGTAGAAAGGACAAATGAAAATAAATAACAAGAATGATCATTAAGAATTAAAAAGAAACAAGTCAAACTATATAACATACACTATGTTATACATTATCACATCAATTGTTATGATTTAGTGACAAATATACATTGTACATACTTACATCCTAAATAGTCGTAACAATTGGAAGGTGGATCATCAGTGATTACAGGATCATTGATAAGTAGAAAGGACAAATGAAAATAAATAACGAAAGATTATTAAGAATTAAAAAGAAACAAGTCAAACTATATAACATACACTATGTTATACATTATCACATCAATTGTTATGATTTAGTGACAAATATACATTGCACATACTTACTTTCTAAATAGTTGTAACAATTGGAAGGTGGATCATCAGTGATTACAGGATCATTGATGAGTAGAAAGGACAAATGAAAATAAATAACAAGATTGATCATTAAGAATTAAAAATAACAAGCGAAACTATATAAAATACACTATGTTATACATTATCACATCAATTGTTATGATTTAGTGACAAATATACATTGTACATACTTACATCCTAAATAGTTGTAACAATTGGAAGATGGATCATCAGTGATTGCAGGATCATTGATGAGGAGAAAAGACAAATAAAGTTAATAACAAGAATCATCATTAAGAATTAAAAATAACAAGTGAAACTATATAAAATACACTATGTTCTACATTATCACATCAATTGTTATGATTTAGTGATAAATATACATTGCACATACTTACAATCTAAATAGTTGTAACAATTGTAAGGTGGATCATCAGTGATTACAGGATCATTGATGAGGAGAAAAGACAAATAAAATTAATAACAAGAATGATCATTAAGAATTAAAAATAACAAGTGAAACTATATAAAATACACTATGTTATACATTATTACATCAATTGTTATGATTTAGTGACAAATATACATTGCACATACTTACAATCTAAATATTTGTAACAATTGGAAGGTGGATCATCAGTGATTACAGGATCATTGATGAGGAGAAAGGACAAATGAAAATAAATAACAAGAATGATCATTAAGAATTAAAAAGAAACAAGTGAAACTATATAGAATACACGATGTTATACATTATCACATCAATTGTTACGATTTAGTGACAAATATACATTGCACATACTTACTGGCTAAATAGTTGTAACAATTGGAAGGTGGATCATTAGTGATTACAGGATCATTGATGAGGAGACAGGACAAATGAAAATAAATAACAAGAATGATCATTAATAATTAAAAAAAGAAACAAGTGAAACTATATAGAATACACTATGTTATACATTATCACATCAATTGTTATGATTTAGTGACAAATATACATTGCACATACTTACTAGCTAAATAGTTGTAACAATTGGAAGGTGGATCATCAGTGATTACAGGATCATTGATGAGGAGAAAGGACAAAGAAAATTAATAACAAGAATGATCATTAATAATTAAAAAAAGAAACAAGTGAAACTATATAAAATACACTATGTTATACATTATCACATCCATTGTTATGATTTAGTGACAAATATACATTGTACATACTTACAATCTAAATATTTGTAACAATTGGAAGGTGGATCATCAGTGATTACAGGATCATTGATGAGGAAAGAGGACAAATAAAAATTAATAACAAGTATGATCATTAAGAATTAAAAAGAAACAAGTGAAACTATATAAAATACACTATGTTATACATTATCACATCAATTGTAACGATTTAGTGACAAATATACACTGTACATACTTACATTCTAAATAGTTGTAGTAATTGGAAGGTGGGTCATCAGTTATTACAGGATCATTGATGAAAAGAAAGAGAAAAATGAAAATTAATAACAAGAATGATCATTAAGAATTAAAAATAACAAGTGAAACTATCTAAAATACACTATGTTATACATTATCACATCAATTGTTATGATTTAGTGACAAATATACATTGTACATACTTACTTCCTAAATAGTTGTAACAATTGGAAGGTGGATCATCAGTGATTACAGGATCATTGATAAGGAGAAAGGACAAAGAAAATTAATAACAAGAATGATCATTAAGAATTAAAAATAACAAGTGAAACTATATAAAATACACTATGTTATACATTATCACATCAATTGTTATGATTTAGTGACAAATATACATTGTACATAATTACATCCTAAATAGTTATAGTAATTGGAAGGTGGGTCATCAGTGATTACAGGATCATTGATGAGTAGAAAGGACAAATGAAAATAAATAACAAGATTGATCATTAAGAATTAAAAATAACAAGCGAAACTATATAAAATACACTATGTTATACATTATCACATCAATTGTTATGATTTAGTGACAAATATACATTGTACATACTTACATCCTAAATAGTTGTAACAATTGGAAGATGGATCATCAGTGATTGCAGGATCATTGATGAGGAGAAAAGACAAATAAAGTTAATAACAAGAATCATCATTAAGAATTAAAAATAACAAGTGAAACTATATAAAATACACTATGTTATACATTATCACATCAATTGTTATGATTTAGTGATAAATATACATTGCACATACTTACAATCTAAATAGTTGTAACAATTGTAAGGTGGATCATCAGTGATTACAGGATCATTGATGAGGAGAAAAGACAAATAAAATTAATAACAAGAATGATCATTAAGAATTAAAAATAACAAGTGAAACTATATAAAATACACTATGTTATACATTATTACATCAATTGTTATGATTTAGTGACAAATATACATTGCACATACTTACAATCTAAATATTTGTAACAATTGGAAGGTGGATCATCAGTGATTACAGGATCATTGATGAGGAGAAAGGACAAATGAAAATAAATAACAAGAATGATCATTAAGAATTAAAAATAACAAGTGAAACTATATAGAATAAACGATGTTATACATTATCACATCAATTGTTACGATTTAGTGACAAATAATTATACATTGCACATACTTACTGGCTAAATAATTGTAACAATTGGAAGGTGGATCATTAGTGATTACAGGATCATTGATGAGGAGACAGGACAAATGAAAATTAATAACAAGAATGATCATTAATAATTAAAAAAAGAAACAAGTGAAACTATATAAAATACACTATGTTATACGTTATCACATCCATTGTTATGATTTAGTGACAAATATACATTGTACATACTTACAATCTAAATATTTGTAACAATTGGAAGGTGGATCATCAGTGATTACAGGATCATTGATGAGGAGAAAAGACAAATAAAGTTAATAACAAGAATCATCATTAAGAATTAAAAATAACAAGTGAAACTATATAAAATACACTATGTTATACATTATCACATCAATTGTTATGATTTAGTGATAAATATACATTGCACATACTTACAATCTAAATAGTTGTAACAATTGTAAGGTGGATCATCAGTGATTACAGGATCATTGATGAGGAGAAAAGACAAATAAAATTAATAACAAGAATGATCATTAAGAATTAAAAATAACAAGTGAAACTATATAAAATACACTATGTTATACATTATTACATCAATTGTTATGATTTAGTGACAAATATACATTGCACATACTTACAATCTAAATATTTGTAACAATTGGAAGGTGGATCATCAGTGATTACAGGATCATTGATGAGGAGAAAGGACAAATGAAAATAAATAACAAGAATGATCATTAAGAATTAAAAAGAAACAAGTGAAACTATATAGAATACACGATGTTATACATTATCACATCAATTGTTACGATTTAGTGACAAATATACATTGCACATACTTACTGGCTAAATAGTTGTAACAATTGGAAGGTGGATCATTAGTGATTACAGGATCATTGATGAGGAGACAGGACAAATGAAAATAAATAACAAGAATGATCATTAATAATTAAAAAAAGAAACAAGTGAAACTATATAGAATACACTATGTTATACATTATCACATCAATTGTTATGATTTAGTGACAAATATACATTGTACATACTTACAATCTAAATATTTGTAACAATTGGAAGGTGGATCATCAGTGATTACAGGATCATTGATGAGGAAAGAGGACAAATAAAAATTAATAACAAGTATGATCATTAAGAATTAAAAAGAAACAAGTGAAACTATATAAAATACACTATGTTATACATTATCACATCAATTGTAACGATTTAGTGACAAATATACACTGTACATACTTACATTCTAAATAGTTGTAGTAATTGGAAGGTGGGTCATCAGTTATTACAGGATCATTGATGAAAAGAAAGAGAAAAATGAAAATTAATAACAAGAATGATCATTAAGAATTAAAAATAACAAGTTAAACTATATAAATACAATATGTTATACATTATCACATCAATTGTTATTATTTAGTGACAAATATACATTGTTCATACTTACTTTCTAAATAGTTGTAACAATTGGAAGGTGGATCATCAGTGATTACAGGATCATTGATGAGGAAAAAGGACAAATGAAAATTATTAACAAGAATCATCATTAAGAATTAAAAATAACAAGTGAAACTATATAAAATACACTATGTTATACATTATCACATCAATTGTTACGATTTAGTGACAAATATACATTGCACATACTTACATCCTAAATAGTTGTAGTAATTGGAAGGTGGATCATCAGTGATTACAGGATCATTGATGAGGAAAAAGGATAAATGAAAATTATTAACAAGAATCATCATTAAGAATTAAAAATAACAAGTGAAACTATATAAAATACACTATGTTATACATTATCACATCAATTGTTATGATTTAGTGACAAATATACATTGTACATACTTACTTGCTAAACAGTTGTTACAATTTAAAGGTGGATCATCAGTGATTACAGGATCATTGATGAGGAAAGAGGACAAATGAAAATAAATAACAAGAATCATCATTAAGAATTAAAAATAACAAGTGAAACTATATAAAATACACTATGTTATACATTATCACATCAATTGTTATGATTTAGTGACAAATATACATTGTACATACTTACTTGCTAAACAGTTGTTACAATTTAAAGGTGGATCATCAGTGATTACAGGATCATTGATGAGGAAAAAGGACAAATGAAAATTATTAACAAGAATCATCATTAAGAATTAAAAAAAACAAGTGAAACTAGATAAAATACACTATGTTATACATTATCACATCAAGTGTTATGATTTAGTGACAAATATACATTGCACATACTTACATCCTAAATAGTTGTAGTAATTGGAAGGTGGATCATCAGTGATTACAGGATCATTGATGAGGAAAGAGGACAATAAAAATTAATAACAAGTATGATCATTAAGAATTAAAAAGAAACAAGTGAAACTATATAAAATACACTATGTTATACATTATCACATCAATTGTTACGATTTAGTGACAAATATACATTGCACATACTTACATCCTAAATAGTTGTAACAATTTAAAGGTGGATCATCAGTGATTACAGGATCATTGATGAGGAAAGAGGACAAATGAAAATAAATAACAAGAATGATCATTAAGAATTAAAAAGAAAGAAATGAAACTAGATAAAATACACTATGTTATACATTATCACATCAATTGTTATGATTTAGTGACAAATATACATTGCACATACTTACTAGCTAAATAGTTGTAACAATTGGAAGGTGGATCATCAGTGATTACAGGATCATTGATGAGGAGAAAAGACAAATAAAATTAATAACAAGAATCATCATTAAGAATTAAAAATAACAAGTGAAACTAGATAAAATACACTATGTTATACATTATCACATCAATTGTTACGATTTAGTGACAAATATACATTGCACATACTTACAGCCTAAATAGTTGTAGTAATTGGAAGGTGGATCATCAGTGATTACAGGATCATTGATGAGGAAAGAGGACAAATAAAAATTAATAACAAGAATGATCATTAAGAATTAAAAAGAAACAAGTGAAACTATATAAAATACACTATGTTATACATTATCACATCAATTGTTACGATTTAGTGACAAATATACATTGCACATACTTACATCCTAAATAGTTGTAACAATTGGAAGGTGGATCATCAGTGATTACAGGATCATTGATGAGGAAAGAGGACAAATAAAAATTAATAACAAGTATGATCATTAAGAATTAAAAAGAAACAAGTGAAACTATATAAAATACACTATGTTATACATTATCACATCAATTGTTATTATTTAGTGACAAATATACATTGCACATACTTACTAGCTAAATAGTTGTAACAATTGGAAGGTGGATCATCAGTGATTACAGGATCATTGATGAGGAGAAAAGACAAATAAAATTAATAACAAGAATCATCATTAAGAATTAAAAAAAACAAGTGAAACTAGATAAAATACACTATGTTATACATTATCACATCAATTGTTACGATTTAGTGACAAATATACATTGCACATACTTACATCCTAAATAGTTGTAGTAATTGGAAGGTGGATCATCAGTGATTACAGGATCATTGATGAGGAAAGAGGACAAATAAAAATTAATAACAAGTATGATCATTAAGAATTAAAAAGAAACAATTGAAACTATATGAAATACACTATGTTATACATTATGACATCAATTGTTATGATTTAGTGACAAAATTACATTGCACATACTTACATACTAAATAGTTGTAACAATTGGAAGGTGGATCATCAGTGATTACAGGATCATTGATGAGGAGAAAAGACAAATAAAGTTAATAACAAGAATGATCATTAAGAATTAAAAATAACAAGTGAAACTATATAAAATACACTATGTTATACATTATCACATCAATTGTTATGATTTAGTGACAAATATACATTGCACATACTTACAATCTAAATAGTTGTAGTAATTGGAAGGTGGATCATCAGTGATTACAGGATCATTGATGAGGAAAGAGGACAAATAAAAATTAATAACAAGCTTGATCATTAAGAATTAAAATTAATAAGTGAAACTATATAAAATACACTATGTTATACATTATCACATCAATTGTTATGATTTAGTCACAAATATACATTGCACATACTTACAACCTAAATAGTTGTAGTAATTGGAAGGTGGATCATCAGTGATTACAGGATCATTGATGAGGAAAGAGGACAAATAAAAATTAATAACAAGAATGATCATTAAGAATTAATAATAACAAGTGAAACTATATAAAAACACTATGTTATACATTATCACATCAATTGTTATGATTTTGTGACAAATATGCATTGCACATACTTACATTCTAAATAGTTGTAGTAATTGGAAGGTGGATCATCAGTGATTACAGGATCATTGATGAGGAAAGAGGACAATGAAAATCAATAACAAAAATGATCATTAAGAATTAAAAATAACAAGTGAAACTATATAAATACACTATGTTATACATTATCACATCAATTGTTATGATTTTGTGACAAATATACATTGCACATACTTACAGCCTAAATAGTTGTAGTAATTGGAAGGTGGATCATCAGTGATTACAGGATCATTGATGAGGAAAGAGGACAATGAAAAATAATAACAAGAATGATCATTAAAAATTAAAAATAATAAGTGAAACTATATAAAATACACTATATTATACATTATCACATCAATTGTTATGATTTAGTGACAAATATACATTGCACATACTTACTAGCTAAATAGTTGTAACAATTGGAAGGTGGATCATCAGTGATTACAGGATCATTGATGAGGAAAGAGGACAAATAAAAATTAATAACGAGAATGATCATTAAGAATTAATAATAACAAGTGAAACTATATAAATACACTATGTTATACATTATCACATCAATTGTTATGATTTTGTGACAAATATGCATTGCACATACTTACATTCTAAATAGTTGTAGTAATTGGAAGGTGGATCATCAGTGATTACAGGATCATTGATGAGGAAAGAGGACAATGAAAATCAATAACAAAAATGATCATTAAGAATTAAAAATAACAAGTGAAACTATATAAATACACTATGTTATACATTATCACATCAATTGTTATGATTTTGTGACAAATATACATTGCACATACTTACAGTCTAAATAGTTGTAGTAATTGGAAGGTGGATCATCAGTGATTACAGGATCATTGATGAGGAAAGAGGACAATGAAAAATAATAACAAGAATGATCATTAAAAATTAAAAATAATAAGTGAAACTATATAAAATACACTATATTATACATTATCACATTAATTGTTATGATTTAGTGACAAATATACATTGCACATACTTACTAGCTAAATAGTTGTAACAATTGGAACGTGGATCATCAGTGATTACAGGATCATTGATGAGGAAAGAGGACAATGAAAATTAATAACAGGAATGATCATTAAAAATTAAAAATAATAAGTGAAACTATATAAAATACACTATGTTATACATTATCACATCAATTGTTATGATTTAGTGACAAATATATACTGTACATACTTACTAGCTAAATAGTTGTAACAATTGGAAGGTGGGTCATCAGTGATTACAGGATCATTGATAAGAAAATAGGTAAAATTAAATGATATCATTGTTAAAAAGTACAAAGCTATTAAAATCATAATATTAATTGTTATTATTATTATTAATAAAACATTTATAACTTGTTTATATGTAACTTACTGGTTTATTATTCTCATCTCTTTCAGCCATTGTCACACTGGTACAATATATGCTACAATTATTCAAATATATATTTAGTTAAAGATATCAACATTATTGTATTAATTAATGAAAATGGTTCCTGTACAAACTAATTAACAAAAAATAGTTAACATGTGGCCTCTTTTTTAGGAAATGTTTTTATTTTACGGTTACTTTTTTTAAAAGATTCCTTATATATTTATGTATACAAAGTCATATGTACTTTGGTATCTCTTATAATTTGCTATATTTGAATGCACTTCATAAAATATGAAGACTGTTATTGTCTCCAATGTTTTGTAGAGCTAGACCTACTTCATAGTCATACAACAATGGATAGTGTCCATCATATTAATGATACTTTATACACACGTCCCACCTAGTATAATTGGGGGAGTGGCTTAATATCTCTTAATAGTTCTAAAGCTTCCACCTGCCATTTCTACCTCAATGTGCCCTGTTACCTTATCTTGAGCTGCACAGTAAGGTAGTCTTGTCTTTAGCTACCCACTATACATATGTAGGATATCAGATGAGGACAAGACTAGTGGCAATTATCTAAATTAAGATGACATTTCCACACAATTTCTGTTGAACAAAGTTGGCATTAATGTCAGACTAAGTGATCCTGATCACATATTGTAGATATTAATCTACACTACAATCCTCAAATATTATAGTGACCTGATATATGTTACAATGATACGTCACTGACTTACAATATAGTAGGAAAAGTACTCAATACACAAAAGACTAGTAATAGAAAAGTTCCCCACGATGTCCCAACCTAAAAAGTAATTGATCATATTTACTTTAATTAGTTTATTAACACATACTTCCATACAAAAGAACACTTGTTAGCTATAATTTATGGAGCACTGTTAGTAACACTGATCACCTGATTAAGCAGACTTTCGATCGCTACACGCATGCGCATAATCATCATTTTTTTGGCCAGGCACCCGCCCACGCATTTAATACAGCACATTGCCCTAATAATTTTGGGAAGTTGGAAGTCTCTCATCTGTTATTATGACACCTAGTCAAAGAAACCCTTTGTAATATTAATGTTATAATGGTCAGTAGTTTAGGTTATGACACTAACAGTTTGACTTAGGAAAGTTCTAGGTAATTACAAGATAAAGCTGACATGTATTTTATACACAGGGCAATACATTCTACACTGATAGCACTTTTGTCATATTGAGTTTAAAACTATTAAATGTAATATATACATACATACATACATACATACATACATACATACATACATACATACATACATACATATATACATACATACATACATACATGTAAGAGGCAATACAATTCAGTGAACTGATGTCATTTTCATTTGTTGATTCAATTTTAAGTTTTTAACCTCTAAGTTATATTTAAGCTTTTAGTTAATAATAATTGTAATGTAAGCCTAAATACTAGTAGTAATTCTTGGTCCATATTTATTTTGTCTCATTATAATGTGCTATACATATATTAACATGTAGTAATAACATTGAATTTTTCAATAATATTTCTCTAATAATTATAAACATGACAAAGTTATTACTAAAAATGTTCATAATAATAATATGTATCAAGTCAACTGATACCAGAATTAGCCTTTTGGTATGTATAGTTTATTTCTATGTCCTTGTTATTTTGTATACTTCAATTCTATGAGGTTCCACAACAGAATATCTTCATGTGATAAAAAGTGCCCACAATATATATTATTATGTTTAACAATTCTTATGAGTTGTTAAACTGCCCCATCTCTTTGTGTTGCCACAAGTCCCTCATTTTAGCTGTAGACCACTTGAAAAGACTGAAATCTAATGTTATTTTATGTGATACACTATCCTGTGGTAGTATGATGAGTGTTTATTGTGGTGGTTTGGTTCAAGATAGAGAAAGATATATTTTCTTTAACACAACTAGTAATAGTACAAAAACACCGGTCATCTCTTTATTCAAAAGGATCTATGTTTTATATACACTTAATGTCACTTATTTTACTCACTTACTTCCTTCATAATGTCTGTTAATATGATCAAGCAAGTAAAAGAAGCTGGTAAACATTTGGACGAGTCTTTAATAATGGACTGGTTTGTACAGTTAACTAATGCTGTACATTATATCCATGGCAGGTACCTAATATATCGTGGAGGAGGTGTATTCATGTAGTGGTATGTATATATGACATTGATAAAATTGCTCAAACATTACTCAAATGATTGTTGGACATAAACTGTTACAAGTCTTTGACTGAAGCTAACATTTATTATCATATAATGTATAAATACATTTACAATTAGCACTATTTTTATGAAATCATAGCTTTAAGGATTTATATATATTAAATACTAGTTACTTGTTGATCAACTTGTGTTTCTTGAGAAACAAGCTGAAAATTCATTGTAACATTCTGGACATCAAGTTAATGAACTTTTTATAATCATATGTGTACTAATATTTCAATAGTGACATTTACAATACAATATAATGTGTTTGGGAAATATCATTTATTTGTACACATTTAATGATTTAATACAACAAATACATTATGTTAAAGTATTTTTGATAATGAAATCATTTGTATAGTTTTGCATAACTGAGCAAGTCAAAATTTGTATAGATGCAACCATGGATTACTATAGACTAGATCAAAGAAACTTGTAATTATTAACTGATAGGTATTTGTCAAAGCTCTATGAAAAGTCTGTTACATTAGTTAGAGAGAGAATTTTCATGGATGCTGGGCTATGTGATTATGAGGGCTGTCCTACATACCACATGCTTGTAATTGCTACGAAGACATTTCTTGAAGGACAATTTGTGATGATTTTTTCTAGTTGATCAAGTATCAGTCTCTGCTACGTATGTACATCTTCCTGCAAAAGCTAATGTTAACAGCTACATGATGTGTGAGGGAAGTGAAATGATTCAACTGGGAGAAATATGCCCTAATACATGTAACAAACATAGCAAACTTGCTGACTCGTGGTCGTTGAGTAGAAAATAGTATACTTTAAAAAATAACCAGTTTAATTGTATAAGATTACATGGATACATAGATGTATTAGTAAACTCAAGATTTGTTGAGTTTCTAATGTGATGATTAAATATTATTTTAGCTTGTAAGTCAGTTATCACTTGAAGTTCGATGTAGAAAAATGCTTCCAAGTTTTAAGAGATTCTGACATGTTATAAATCACTATTTTCTATGGACAATTCAAGCCATCCCTACATAAGTAGTGCTATTACTACATAGAGCAGTAATAAATCAATACTTTAAAGAGTATATACCAGGTTATGGTAATTATATAATATATATTATAAATAATATTTTCATAATGATTTTAATACATTAAGATTAATGAGAAAGAGTAAAGTCAATATTATTTATCACCTCCATGACTCAGCATCTCATGTCTGTTGTAGTAGTAAGATACCATATCATACTGATAACAACCATTCAAAACCCTTAGTCATTGTGATAACACTCTTTTTACAGTGGTATATCACAAACGCATGTACCATATTGTATAGTCTTCATCTTTTGAAAGTATTTGTATTAATTAGGTAGAAACAAATGGAATTGGCCAAAATAATTATTTTTAAAATAAATTTGAAGGAAAAAGTATTAGTCATTAAAATGAAATTAGAACAGCAATATATTAATTTTAATATCTATACACTTTTTAAATGACAAAAATTATATAATCAATATTGATAACATATAAAAACCAACAGTATAATAGGAAATAAAGTGTAAACATAACACTATTATTGGTTGGCATATCTGTCGTACACGTCAGGGTTCTTTAAAAAATCACGAATATCATCACCAACTTGATGACCTTTCACCATAGGGTCTTCTACTGCCTCTAGCAATGCCTCCCACGTAGCTTCCTTGGCTTTCTCCTGTTTCCATTTACTAATTACTATTGCCAAATTCTCTTCTGATTTCCTGCCTATATTCAGGCTATTTAGATCTGCTGAGCTAACATCTAGTGCTATACCAATCATGTACCACTGGTCCTTAATAGGTATCAGTTTACTCACAGCATCTCTGTTCGTAGGGACTTTAGAAAGAATTTGACGAATATCTAGATTAATGATAGAAGATATTATCCAACAAATTCATATATTACACATATTTAAATACTGCCAAGGAGTGTTTATTTTGAAATGTCATTTAAGTCAAATGTAAACACGAGAGTACAAGATGACTCTTGAGTGTTTTAGACCAAGTCTTCAAGCACTTTTAGTTCCTTTCATAAATAACGCAAGCAACATTTTATCTGACTTACAAGACAATAAATATGTTGTCAGAAGGGCATTTCATAATTCTTTAAAAGCAACTAGGATATGTTGACTATTAATCTCATAAAAAGAACACAAACAAGGTAGTAGTAAATAGTCAATATACATAATGTAATGACACACAACACAGTATTATTATTGAGAGATATAATTAATTGCACTAGTATGGTATGTAGAGATGATGCTATTTTCATTGCCACTTCTTTGCTTGTGTTTTTAATTGATATTAACTTATTACCTGATATGGAGTAGAAAATTAATATAATAAACTAGGCTGAAAGAAACAAGAGTAAATTCAGGATTTGTCTAATGTGATGATTAAATATTATTATTAAGTAGAAAAAAGCTTCCAAGTTTTGAGAGATTCTGACATGTAATAAATTACTATTTTCTGCTGATACATTTCATGGACAATTTGAGCCATCCCTACAATGACACCCTGTTATAAGACAATTATAAGCCAGGGAGCATCTGACAATATTATAGACACACACAAGTATTAATATGAAGACCTTTCACTGCTATATGAATTATAAATAAAGCTAATGTTACTAATGTTAAATTTAATAGACTCTTTAGAATTCAGTAAAAGCATTAAATTAATCCTACCTCTTTCACTTTGTGTTAAAGGTTGCTCAGTAGCATATCGACCAACAACAGGCACATCAACCTATAAGCAAATGTATAATATTTATGATATCTTGAAATATGAGTAATATATGAATGATCATTAAGAACTAAAAATAACAAGTGAAACTATATAAATTACATTATGTTATACATTATCAAATCAAATGTTATGATTTAGTGACAAATATACATTGCACATACTTACAGCCTAAATAGTTATAGTATTTGGAAGGTTGGTCATCAGTGATTAGAGGATCATTGATGTGTAGAAAGGACAAATGAAAATTAAAAACAAGTTAAGAATTAAAATAAAAAAGCAAAACTATATAAAATACACTATGTTATACATTATCACATCAATTGTTATGATTTAGTGACAAATATACATTGCACATACTTACCTCCTAAATAGTTGTAGTAATTAGAAGGTGGATCATCAGTGATTACAGGATCATTGATGAGGAAAGAGGACAAATAAAAATTAATAACAAGAATGATCATTAAAAATTAAAAATAACAAGTGAAACTATATAAAATACATTATGTTATACATTATCACATCAATTGTTATGATTTAGTGACAAATATACATTGCACATACTTACAAACTAAACAGTTGTAGTAATTGGAAGGTGGATCATCAGTGATTGCAGGATCATTGATGAGGAGAAAAGACAAATAAAATTAATAACAAGAATCATCATTAAGAATTAAAAATAATAAGTGAAACTATATAAAATACACTATGTTATACATTATCACATCAATTGTTATGATTTAGTGACAAATACACATTACACATACTTACAGCCTAAATAGTTGTAGTAATTGGAAGGTGGATCATCAGTGATTACAGGATCATTGATGAGGAAAGAGGACAAATAAAAATTAATAACAAGAATGATCATTAAGAATTAAAAATAACAAGTGAAACTATATAAAATACACTATGTTATACATTATCACATCAATTGTTACGATTTAGTGACAAATACTCATTACACATACTTACAAACTAAACAGTTGTAGTAATTGGAAGGTGGGTCATCAGTGATTACAGGATCATTGATAAGAAAATAGGTAAAATTAAATGATATGATTGTTAAAAATTACAAAGCAATTACAATCACAATATTAATTGTTATTATTATTATTAATAAAACATTTATAATTTGTTTATATGTAACTTACTGGTATATTATTCTCATCTCTTTCAGCCATTGTCACACTGGTACAATATATGCTACAATTATTTAAATATATATTTAGTTAAAGATATCAACATTATTGTATTAATTAATGAAAATGGTTCCTGTACAAACTAATTAACAAAAAATAGTTAACATGTGGCCTCTTTTTTAGGAAATGTTTTAATTTTATGTTTACTTTTTTAAATATTCTTTATTTATTTATGTATACAAAGTCATATGTACTTTGGTATCTCTTATAATTTGCTATATATTTGAATGCACTTCATAAAATATGAAGACTGTTATTGTCTCCAATGTTTTGTAGAGCTAGACCTACTTCATAGTCATACAACAATGGATAGTGTCCATCATATTAATGATACTTTATACACACGTCCCACCCAGTATAATTGGGGGAGTGGCTTAATATCTCTTAATAGTTCTAAAGCTTCCACCTGCCATTTCTACCTCAATGTGCCCTGTTACTTTATCTTGAGCTATACAGTAAGGTAGTCTTGTCTTTAGCTACCCACTATACATATGTAGGATATCAGATGAGGACAAGACTAGTGGCAATTATCTAAATTAAGATGACATTTCCACACACTTTCTGTTGAACAAAGTTAGCATTAATGTCAGACTAAGTGATCCTGATCACATATTGTAGATATTAATCTACACTACAATCCTCAAAATATTATAGTGACCTGATATATGTTACAATGTTACGTCACTGACTTACAATATAGTAGGAAAAGTACTCAATACACAAAAGACTAGTAATAGAAAAGTTCCCCACGATGTCCCAACCTAAAAAGTAATCGATCATATTTACTTTAATTAGTTTATTAACACATACTTCCATACAAAATAACACTTGTTAGCTATAATTTATGGAGCACTGTTAGTAACACTGATCACCTGATTAGGCAGACTTTGGATCGCTACACGCATGCGCATAATCATCATTTTTTTGGCCAGGCGCCCGCCCACGCATTTAATACAGCACATTGCCCTAATAATTTTGGGAAGTTGGAAGTCTCTCATCTGTTATTATGACACCCAGTCAAAGAAACCCTTTGTAATATTAATTGTTATAATGGCCAGTAGTTTAGGTTATGACACTAACAGTTTGACTTAGGAAAGTTCTAGGTAATTACAAGATAAATCTGACATGTATTTTACACACAGGGCAATACATTCTACACTGATAGCCCTTTTGTCATATTGAGTTTAAATCTATTAAATGTAATATATATATATATATATATATATATATATACATGCATACATACATGCATACATATATACATACATACATATATACATACATACATACATACATACATACATACATACATACATACATACATACATACATACATATATACATGTAAAAAGGCAATACAATTCAGTGAACTGATGTCATTTTCATTTGTTGATTCAATTTTAAGTTTTTAACCTCTAAGTTATATTTAAGCTTTTAGTTAATAATAATTGTAATGTAAGCCTAAATACTAGTAATAATTCTTGGTCCATATTTATTTTGTCTCATTATAATGTGCTATACATATATTAACATGTAGTAATAACATTGAATTTTTCAATAATATTTCTCTAATAATTATAAACATGACAAAGTTATTACTAAAAATGTTCATAATAATAATTTGTATCAAGTCAACTGATACCTGAATTAGCCTTTTGGTATGTATAGTTTATTTCTATGTCCTTGTTATTTTGTATACTTCAATTCTATGAGGTTCCACATCAACAGAATATCTTCATGTAATAAAAAGTGTTCACAATGTATATTATTATGTTTAACAATTCTTATGAGTTGTTAAACTGCCCCATCTCTTTGTGTTGCCACAAGTCCCTCATTTTAGCTGTAGACCACTTGAAAAGACTGAAATCTAATGTTATTTTATGTGATACACTATCCTGTGGTAGTATGATGAGTGATGATATTATTGTAGTGGTTTGGTTCAAGATAGAGAAAGATATATTTTCTTTAACACAACTAGTAATAGTACAAAATCAAGTAGTAACGGAATAAACCCCGAACAAAAACCAGTCTACTTATATATAAACATACATAATAATATTCATAATCAGACACAAAGTTATTAACTATTAGTTATTAACTTGTATACATTACAATTATAAGGATATATACTGTCACTTATAGCATTATAAAGTCCTACTGCCTTAGAGCCACCTTCAAGATCTTTAGACCAAATCTGGCATCTCTTCTTAAATAGAAACAATTTAAAATATATATGGAGTGCTACCATGAATAAAGCCTTACTTCTTTGCAGGTACCAGTATATTGTCAAATTTGTCATAACCAATCCTTTTACCACCTGCTCCTAAGGGATCTTGGATAACACTGGTCATCTCTTTATTCAAAAGGAACTATGTTTTATATACACTTAATGTCACTTATTTTACTCACTTACTTCCTTCATAATGTCTGTTAATATGATCAAGCAAGTAAAAGAAGCTGGTAAATGTTTGGACGAGTCTTTAATATTGGATTGGTTTGTACAGTTAACTAATGCTGTACATTATATCTATGACAGGTACCTAATATATCATGGAGGAGGTGTATTCATGTAGTAGTATGTATATATGACATTGATAAAATTGCTCAAACATTACTCAAATGATTGTTGGACATAAACTGTTACAAGTCTTTGACTGAAGCTAACATTTATTATCATATAATGTATAAATACATTTACAATTAGCACTATTCTTATGAAATCATAGCTTTAAGGATTTATATATATTAAATACTAGTTACCTGTTGATCAACTTGTGTTTCTTGAGAAACAAGCTGAAAATTCATTGTAACATTCTGGACATCAAGTTAATAAACTTTTTATAATCATATGTGTACTACTATTTCAATAGTGACATTTACAATACAATATAATGTGTTTGGGAAATATCATTTATTTGTACACATTTAATGATTTAATACAACAAATACATTATGTTAATGTATTTTTGATAATGAAATCATTTGTATAGTTTTGCATAACTGAGCAAGTCAAAATTTGTATATTTACAACCATGGATTACTATAGACTGCATCAAAGAAACTTGTAATTATTAACTGATAGTTAATTGTCAAAGCTCTATGAAAAGTCTCTTACATTAGTTAGAGAGAGAATTTTCATGGATGCTGGGTCTATGTGATTATGAGGGCTGTCCTACATACCACATGCTTGCCCTTGCTATGAAGACATTTCTTGAAGGACATGAATTGTCAATTCCATATATAATAATTAGTAATAAAATATCTTGTCAACACTTCAATAATTTTAGACATGTACATGTATGTAACATAAGTGACCATGAATTTGTTAAATAACCATCTCTTTTAACAGTGATATAAAAATGAAGTTAATAAATAATGGTGTGCTTCTGAACATAAATATATACACATGTCTCAGTGCATGAAAATCAAATTAATTTAATATCATGTATGCACATTTTAGTTTTAAAATAGATCCAAAATGTAGACTATCCGAGGTAGCAGAAGCATAAATATATATATCATTTCTAATCATCATAAAAATTTTATTAAAGTCTTCACAACAGTATCACTTTTTAATTATTATCTAATTTATAAAAATATAATTAATTCCTAAGAGAGTTTTGAAGTAATGTACCAAGCTGAAAATCTTTTTCTATCATAATTTTAGTCGTTTCCGCTTATTTCTCTTCTTATATGATGCTTTCCAATTTGGAAATGGTTTGCAGTTTTCACTGCTACTAAACCAACCAGAAATATCATGATATATTTTAATAGTTTGATTTGACTCGTACAGTTTGTTACATATATCGCATGGAATGTGGCTAGTCCCACGTAAAACAATAGCCCAGTTGTTTCTCCATTTAAAGAACTCGTTATAAAGTTGATGATCACTACCAACTTGTTTGAGATGATTAGCCAGATCAACAGCTTTCTTAAAATCAAGTCCATTAATGAAAGATTTGGGAGGGACCACTGCAGGATTTGACAAGTTTGCACCTGATATTATTACTGGAACTATTTCATTCATTAAAGCATTTCTATATGTTTTTTCTGTGATGTAGTCTTCACATATAGAATTCTCAAAGGCCAAATAAAATTTGTACTTTGGTAACAAAGAGAAGCAGTTTGGATTACATGGTTTTCCACATCTACCATAGATATCAACATCAATATATTTCTTTAAGTTATTTATCAAACGCATACGATAACGTCGCATACCATGACAATTACTTATAAAAGCAATAGCTGTTTTAGTTCGGTTTTCAAGATAATTTTTATTAGAATCATAACCACCTTTAAACTTTCCAGGAATAATATCAGCATAACTTTGTCTAATATCTGAACTAAACTTGTATGTCATTGTCCAGTTGAATAGAGATTTGCAATGTGGCATGATATCACTATATTCATAAACACGTGGTGGTGCTTCTTTACTGTAAAAAATCCACCTTTGGTCTGGTGGTCGATTCATGCTACGAGCAACAAACAGATCATCTAAAAAGTCATCTTCTACAATATGAAATACCACAGCACTGCTACTGTTAAAGAGGTCCTTATCCCCAGTAACAAAACATTTGTGTCGATGCAGCCCACACTTTATTGTTCCTTTGATTTCAATTGCATTTATAAATGATTGTTTAGACAAAGCTGTCCATAACAAAATAACTTTTCCCAATTCATTATTGTTTACATTCATAGGAAGTTTTCCCAATTCAATATTGCTTATATTCCCAGAAAGTCTTCCCAATTCAGTATTGTTTATATTCACAGGAAGCTGTTGACGATACGTTATCTTGACTGGAATTGTTGTTAATTGAAAAGAATATACCATTTTCATACTGAGAATAACACTTATCACTGTTACTGATATAATGATTAGAAAGCATATAAACAAGGTTCTTCTTAGCCAACGAGAACGGAATAAAACAATACTCACACACGCACATCCTTCCTCCATTAGTAACTGTATTAGTCTCGCCCCCTTACCATCGATAACAGAACAATGCCCGGCCCAAGTACTAGCTTACATAATCCTTGTTCCGCCCTTTATAGCGCGTGTAGATGTAATTCGCGATACAAAAGTTACTGCATATGGCCCAAAATGTTAATATACATTGTCGTAGTCATTGCTGCTAGCTAAAGTTAGTAATTTATATCCTAATATAATTATTGATAATAACATTATTTAGCGTGTGTATGGATGTGTTCCAATGTATGTATGCGTGTCTTAAATTACTGTTGAGAGCATGTGACAGGAAATTCTGTATTGGTATGGCTCAAACAGTTTTAAAATATTGATTATATATTCATAATGTCAACACTGTTGCAATGAAATACTTCTTTATAACATCAAATTTTATATTTCCACACAATTAAAGACGAGATTTATGTAATATATGAGAGGTAATTAGTACCAAAATTTAGCAGAATACAGAATGCGTAGTACTTTTGTTTAGAGTTCAGGTTTTGGTTGGGATTAGGAATAAAATAAACATAGTAAAATTGGTGGGTGTCAATAAGTGTTAGCATTGATCATCTACCATATATCTGTTCTTGTACTATTAGCCTATCAATGCAAAATACTAATTCAGTACAGTGAAACATGTGCAGTAAAATGGTCTGGTAGGGCCTGTACATGTCTTAATAAAAGTTGGTCGGATATAAAAAAGAACAATTGAATCAAAAATTTAATGTTTAGGCTGGTGACTTTGGTGCATGATCCATGTCAAAATTATCCAAAATTCATTATACACTATTTTTATGCTGTTCCTAGAACTCACCCCAAATATCTTAAATAGATAAGGCATAATATTAAGTGTGTATTTTACCTACCTCCTATCAATTTTGCACTAATTTTAACATACGTATATATAAATATATATATATATATATATATATATATCCACACATGCATGCTTTAATATTGTTCGAATTCACTTGCTGAATGCCTGATATAATGCAAAGATACCTGTTCCAATCGTAATGTAACTGCTTAAAATATATGTGCAAGGCAAAGTTTTTTTAAATTTCCCTCCATAACAGTGCCTCCTACGTTCATTTATGCAATAAACAATACACGCCCACTTCCACGCAAGATATGAAATATGAACTAGTGTTAATAGACATACAGGCAGGCCCACCACTATGTCTGTGCGCCTCTGGTATTTTTTGTTAGTAGTAATAGTTGCTCTATTTTTTTTGATATATGTTACTTCAGTTGACTTAAAACAAACTACAATGTTGTCATTAAAAAATGCAAACTGGGATATTAGTGGAGTCAAAGTTATCAGCCAAGGTTTCATGAATTGGGAGGGATCTGCTTTTAGTGGCTATAGCTATGATCTTCAATGGAATATAACATGGAGAATGTATGGTGTTAATTCAAGCTCACTTTTAAACGAAGTTCAGATCTCAGACAGCCTCAAAAAAGCAGCAGACCTGTCCAAGGCTAACACTGAGATTTTCATGAAGGACTTGCCCATTGAGCTACAACAACAACTGATGCAGGGCTTGCCTCTTTCCTGCTATTCTGGAAATCAAGGTCTATTTCTAAAAAAATATGAAAAATTATTAATTGCTCTTGATCGTTACTCGGAAACACATCGCACAATGTCAGAAAACTCTAACAATACTAGAACACTAATATGGCGGTGTCATGCTAATGACTATTGTGGAGGTTTGGCTGATAGGGTGAGAGGAATGACATTTTCATTGTTGCTAGCTATGTTTAGTGAGAGGAGATTGGTTTTGGACTGTGGATCTGCAATTGAATGGCTACATTTTGAACCCAATGTAATCAACTGGGCAGACAATGAACTCCTTCAGACAATTCCACATCTTAAATCAAGTAATAATACATCTAATATATCTGTGATTGAAATGACCATACATTCAATTGGTAAACATCCATTTTTACGTGTTGACATTCCTAAACAAGGAAAGTGGGAAGATCAACTCAATGCAATAGCTGGAAGCACAACCTTTGTTGTCATGGTAACTAATGTGGAGATGTTAGCTATGAGATCAATATTGAAACATACCTGGTTAGTAGAGGGACTTAAAGCCACTGGATTGATGAATATTACTAATCATGAAATGAATGACATTATTGGAATAGTTTTTAGATATTTATTTCAATCAGAGGACGAATTAATGTTGCAACTTTCACTGGCTACTAAAGTTTTGAAACTGACAAATCAACCATATGTAGGTGTTCACATAAGAACAGGTTTTTATGGAGTAAAAAGTATTGAAGAGTACAAACATGGAAAGTTATTAAAAGATAAAAATATATGGAATAGAATATTAAAATGTGCAGTGACAACTGCAGACAAATCATTAGGAAATTCTAGTCTTATATTCTTAGCAACAGATTCTAACGAAGTCAAGGAAATGGCTGTGGCTACATATGGTATGAGATTTAGATCATTAAATAATACTCTCATTCATGTGGGTACATGGGATAAGAAGATAAGAAAACCACATAGACAAGAACAGGAGGGGGCTCTATATGCTTTAGTTGACTTGTTTATTCTGGCTCAGTCATATGTATTATTAAGAGGAGACAGTGGGTACTCATGGCTGGCTGGAAAACTATGTGGAATACCAAAGGATCATATTATTAATGGGACTAGTTGTGATTTGTATCTTTAACGCACAAACAGTAGTATAGTTTTATGTATCAAGAACATTGTAAACAACTCTGACATAATATATGGCAGCTCTTTTTGTATTTACTAGTAAAGAAAACTTTATTTTACACTTGTAAAACAGATGAAATACCTATTAATTGATAGATTTAGACCTTTTACAAATCAACAAAATTAAATGATCAACTCAATCTGACCAACAGTACAAAAACAATAACTCAAAACATAAAACCAAGAAAGTTCTATATGAACACATGTGACTTGAAATAGACCACATTCTTTTTAATCATGGCTACTTATATAAACTGATCCTAAATGCAATTATTGTAAATAGTTTTTGTTAGTAGTAATAGTTGGTCTATTTTTTTTGATATATGTTACTTCAGTTGACTTAAAACAAACTACAATGTTGTCAATAAAGAATGAAAAATGGAATATTAGTGGAGTCAAAGTTATCAGCGAAGGTTTCACGAATTCGAAAGAATCTGCTTTCAATGGAGATAGCTATGATCTTCAATGGAATATAATATGGAGAATGTATGGTGTAAATTCAAGCTCACTTTTAAACGAAGTTCAGATCTCAGACAGTCTCAAAAAAGCAGCAGACCTGTCCAAGACTAACACTGAGATTTTCATGAAGGACTTACCTCTTAAGTTACCACAACAACTGATAATATATAATATAATTAGATGTTATTTAATAATACATTTAATACATTCTTTCTTTGTTAGGATTAGTAAAATTTTTAAAGAGTGCAAGTTATACCTAGATGAATGTGGTTTAACACTTGTTATTCCTACAGAGATCATCCTACTGATAGATTCTTTATATGAAGTAACAGCTCAAGATTTATGTGGTACAAGGTACAAGCATGTTTGATTTTTCTGAAGGTACGGTAATAAACTTATCAGTGCTATTTGTAATACACATCTCTATATCCAGTTCCTCTGAGTTTATCAAACCAATTGCTGTTTATTTAGAGCACTGTTCTCATATAATTGATAAGAAGCAGTCACAATATCTGACTTGTTGTTGGCTAAATCAGTGCATTGCCTTGAGAGCTCTAGTAAATGCTGATACAGTCAGCTTGAGTCAGCAACCTTGTTTTAAAGGTTCATTTAAATTAGGAGTACATGTACAAGATTATGTAGACAAGTTATAGTCTACAATACACACTAACATTTTATATTATATTTATTTGCAGTAGACTATAGAGTAGTAATGTTATGATTTCCCTGCCTGTTGTGCAAAATTATTTTTGACTAGATAATTATATCTGGGTAGTTAATTAGATTCATAATTGTCAAATACTTAAGGCTTCCATATATGGTGTGATTAGAACTACTGTTTAGCTTTCAGGTAGAGCTTGTATTCCTCTTATGCTTTAATGATTAAAATTTGTAGACAGAGTCTAATATTTTATTCCTAAACCTTTTTCAGGCACTCATAGAAATTTAAACCTTGTCATTACAATATAGTCAGTTCATTACATTTATTGTTCATTTCTATGTAGACAAAAGCAGTACCATAAAGAAATGGAGTTTGTGTAGTACTGATAACAAAGATTCTAAACAAGTGAAGATCTGTTTTTTGTCATGTAAGACATAACAATATGGAGATTTACTTCACCTAAATCCAACATTTCATATCCAGTACTTTAATACTATTTTGTTTATTATTGTTCAATTCTGTTTGAACATTTGAAACACTAAAATGATTGCTTGTGTAATAAACTAATAATATTCATTGTATAAATTCTATTAGCTGATAGCTTTGAATATACATGTCAGGCTCGCCTAAACTTTGTGTTGCAAGTGTCATGCAAATAAATTAAGTTTTTAGGATTGTTGTTTAACTGGTGTGAAGTAGATACTATGTTTACTATAAAGGTATTTGCTTGCCTCACAGTTTTAAATGTAGAGATATTAGATTCAAGTAAAAGTTGTGATTAGTACAAAGTTAGCCTCCGTGGTATGAACACTCATGAAATTATACAAAACATTTTGCACAGTAGCCACTTTCATAAAATTCACGGCTGCATATATGTATATAAGTCACTGTTATCTATTTTTAAATGATGTCAGTTTTCTTCAGTTGCTATGTTTTTCCATTAACTGTACCATCATTGAAATGTTGCATAAAAGAAATATATATTGGCAAGGACAAGGACAAAATGGCTGAAGGAAATGTGTCTTCTATTTCAGTGGACCAGCTCTTGGACAAACAACCTCCATGCAATGATAGAGTTAATTCACATTGCTAAGACTGCAGAGTGCTCTAGTTTAAGAATACAGCTGGAACTGGATAACGCTAAGCTGAAGGGATGTAGAGGTGACTTAAGCTGTGTGTGTGACTTGTGGATTATGGATAAAACTGAAACTGCGACAAGGAGAAACTTATTAGATATTTTAAGATCTAGAGCTATTGGACAGAATGATGTAATGTATGAGTACAAAGAATATCTGAAAACTTCGGTTAGTTTGCTAAAAATCAAATCTACAATACTATAAGCTATAAAATCTAATAACTGTATTAATAACACATGCATATATAAGGAAATAGAAAGGAACAAAAATGTATTTTAAATATCATGTATACACATTAATTTTTAGTTTTAATAGATCCATAATGTAGACTATCAGAGGTAGAAGCATAAATGTAAAGGCTTTGAGTGAAAGACTTCCACTAGGCAGCTCACAAGTAAGTGGAGGGGCCTCTACATTACATCTATTAAAAAGACTTTGGTCTGCAAATAATGGTGACGTAGTGTTATTTATCAAACGCATATGATAACGTCGCTACTTATAAAAGCAATAGCTGTTTTAGTTCTGTTTCAAGATAATTTTTATTAGAATCATAACCACCTTTAAACTTTCCAGGAAAAATATCAGCATAAATAACTTTGTCTAATATTTGAATGGAGAAAAAATAAATTAGTAATTTTTATCCTAAAGTAATTATTTATAATAACATTATTTAGTATATGTGTATAGATGTCTTCCAATGTATACGTGTCTCAAATTACTTTTGAGAGCTTGTGACAGGGAATATTATGTACTGGTGTAACTCAAATATAAAATAAATAGTTTAAAAATATTGATCATACTCATAATGTCAACACTGTTGCAATGAAATACTTGTTTATAACATCAAATTTTATATTTCTACACAATTAAAGACGAATCTTTAATTGTCATGATATTTTGGTTTGGTTTAGTAGCAGTGAAAACCATTTAAAATCAAAAATTTAATGTTTCAGTTGGTGATTTTGAGGCGTGATCCGTGTCAACACTTATTACACACTATTTTTATGCTGTTTCTAGCCCCCACCCGAAACATCATAAATGGATAAATCCTAAGGTATTGTATTAAGTGTGGATTCTACATACCTCTTATCAATTATAATATGCATTAATATATATATATATATATATATATATACATATATATATATATATACAATACCTGTTGCAATCGTAATGTAACTGCTTAAAATATATGTGCAAAGCAAACCAAACTTGTGTTTTAAATTTCCCTCCATAACAGTGCCTCCTACGTTCATTTATGCAATAAACAATACACGCCCACCTCCCACGCAAGCTATGAAATATGAACTAGTGTTAATAGACATACAGGCAGGTCCACCACTATGTTTGTGCGCCTCTGGTATTTTTTGTTAGTAGTAATAGTTGCTCTATTTTTTTTGATATATGTTACTTCAGTTGACTTCAAACAAACTACAATGTTGTCATTAAAGAATGCAAAATGGTATAATAGTGGAGTCAAAGTTATCAGCGAATGTTTCATGAATTGGGAAGGATCTGCTTTCAATGGCTATAGTTATGATCTTCAATGGAATATAATATGGATAATGTATGGTGTAAATTCAAGCTCATTTTTAAACGAAGTTCAGAGCTCAGACAGCCTTAAAAAAGTACCAGACTTGTAGAAGGCTAACACTGAGATTTTCATGAAGGACTTGTCTCTTAAGTTACAACAACAACTGATGCAGGGCTTGCCTCTTTCCTGCTATTCTGGAAATCAAGATCTATTTCCAAAAAATATGAAAAATTATTAATTGCTCTTGGTCTTAATGATATATATAATGAATATATTTTTCCAGAAGGTAAATTATTGACTCCTGTTAAACAATACATGACATCTAGGGTACGTGTGAATACAGACTCTTTTAATAAAGAATACAACGTACTGTTCATAGCTTTTACACACAATGACGATATCCTACATTGACTACTATTTTAGTTAAATTAAAAGATGATGGAGTTTTCGGAGGTAGTAGGTTTGGTCTATGGAAAGTTCTGCGAGAGTTGGGGTTTTCATACAAGAAAAGAGACAATAAACAATACATATATGAACAATGTAATATACTAGAACAAAGACATACATACTTGCAAACGATACGTAAACTAAGAAATGACAACAGGACAATAATCTATATTGACGAAACATGGGTAAACACACATCACTGCAAAAAACATATTTGGGTAAACGTCAATGATAAAGGAGGATGGAAGGTGCCAAGTGGGTAAGGTCAACCATTGATTGTGGTTCATGCTGGTGGAGTGGAAGGTTAGGTTCCTAGTGCAGACTTGGTTTTAGATCTAAGACAAATTCAGAAGACTATCATGACGAAATGAACTCAAAACACTTTATAGAATGGTTTACACAACAGCTACTTCCGAACATTCCACCTACATCTGTGATAGTTTTAGACAATATGCTTCATAATAAAAGGACAAACTTCAAACAACTGCAAACAGAAAAGATGATATTAAAAGATGGTTAGATAAACACAACATAGAATATGATGACAAGGACATTGAAAAGACATTACTAGAGAAAGTAAAACAACACAGACCAGCACCTTTGTACCTTACTGATGAAGCAGCACATACACTCAAACTAGCATTTTGTCATTTCAACCATTGTCTTTGTTACCATAATTTCATCAATATAACATTAGCCCAATATTGAGTTACCACAAAGCCAAAACTGGTCTAACTCAATATGTATAAAGTCAACTAGAAGCCAAAAGGTACTCTTTGTAGTTTATGTCTACTAATTGAAGCCATAAGCAAGAGATAGATACTATTTCAACTTAACTAATTGGATTAGGAACAGTTGAAACAGAATCTGCTTATAGCTTCAATTGAACCCATGATTCAATTACTATAGCAAAGTGGATGTAAAAGAAATGTGGTTATAGATACAACTAGTTGGCTTTATACATATTAAGATACACTACAGTTGGCCTTGTAGCAACTTAGAATAGGTTTACATCATATTGATAAAACTGTGGTAACGAAGACCTCGGTTAAAATGACAAAATGCTTTTTTCAGTGTACACAAGGACATACAGTTTTAAGGTTACCAAGAGCCCATTGTGAACTTAATCTAATAAGTTAGCATGGGCTTCTTGAAAGGCTATGTGGCCAACCATAACAACACATTCAACTTAGCAGAAATTGAATGGCTTACACCTGATGGGTTTACACACACAATGACTGACATGTGGAGGAATTTTTGTAGACATGTTGTGGACATAGAAAACGATTACTTTGAAAAGACAGACTTATTGAGGATACAATAGAAGAATTTATAATTGAACTTGGAGAAAATGATAGTGACTATGATGATAACAATGACACAGACAAAGACATGATGGACATAACCTACACAAACAATATGTACTGATCCAAGACGTAACTTAACAGAGGTTTTTAAAGACTTTGATCAAGATTGTTTAGATAATGTATTACCACTATCATAACTTCTATAATTTTTTGTTATTCATTCTTATACACAATAGTCATATTCAATTTATTTGACCCATCTATATGATTAAACTTTTACAGTTAGAATGTATTTCTTACCGTACTGGATTCTCTCTTCAAGCGGCAGCCATTTTATTGATTAACGAAATTTTCACCAGATCACATTCCTCGTGGTCAATGGCATCTTCTATACTTTGTTTATGGAAAGTACAACAAATCTTGTTCTTGTGGGTCGTATTCATATAAAAATGACATCAAAAGAACCGGATGGTCGTCAGGAGACCACCTGACTTTGAAATTTTCAATTTGGTCGAGTTATTAGAGAGTTATGACAATTATCTACCGGCAAGGTGAACGCCAACAGACCTTAGTGTTAATAGACACACAGGCAGGCCCACCACTATGTCTGTGCGCCTCTGGTATTTTTTGTTAGTAGTAATAGTTGCTCTACTTTTTTTGATATATATTATAAGCCAAGGTTTCGTGAATGGGAAAGGATCTGCTTTTAATGGCTATAGCTATGATCTTCAATGGAATATAATATGGAGAATGTATGGTGTAAATTCAAGTTCACTTTTAAACGAAGTTCAGATCCCAGACAGCCTCAAAAAAGCAGCAGACCTGTCCAAGGCTAACACTGAAATTTTCATGAAGGACTTGCCCCTTAAGTTACAACAACAACTGATGCAGGGCTTGCCTCTTTCCTGCTATTCTGGAAATCAAGGTCTATTTCCAAAAAAATATGAAAAATTATTAATTGCTCTTGGTCGTTACTCAGAAACACATCGCACAATGTCAGAAAACACTAACAATACTAGAACACTAATATGGCGGTGTCATGCTAGTGACTTTTGTGGGGGTTTGGCTGATAGGGTGAGAGGAATGACATTTTCATTGTTGCTAGCTATGTTTAGTCAGAGGAGATTGGTTTTGGACCGTGGATCTGCAATTGAATGGCTACATTTTGAACCCAATGTAATCAACTGGGCAGACAATGAACTCCTTCAGACAATTCCACATCTTAAATCAAGTAATAATACATCTAATATATCTGTGATTGAAATGACCATACATTCAACTAGTAAACATCCATTTTTATTTGTTGTCTATCCTAAACAAGGAAAGTGGGAAGATCAACTCAATGCAATAGCTGGAAGCACAACCTTTGTTGTCATGGTAACTAATGTGGAGATTTTAGCTATGAGATCAATATTGAAACATACCTGGTTAGTAGAGGGACTTAAAGCCACTGGATTGATGAATATTACTGATCACGAAATGAATGACATTATTGGAATAGTTTTTAGATATTTATTTCAATCGGAAGACGAATTAATGTCACAACTTTCACTGGCTACTAAAGTTTTGAAACTGACAAATCAACCATATGTAGGTGTTCACATAAGAACAGGTTTTTATGGAGTCAAACATGTTGTAGAATACAAACACAAAAAGTTATTAAGAGATAAAAATATATGGACTAAAGTGTTAAAGTGTGCAGTGACCATCGCAGATAAATTTTTAGGAAATTCCAGTCTCATCTTTTTAGCAACAGATTCTAACGAAGTCAAGGAATTGGCTGTGACTACATATGGTATGAGATTTAGATCATTAAATAATACTCTCATTCATGTGGGTACATGGGATAAGAAGATGAAAAAACCACATAGACAAGAACAGGAGGGGGCTCTATATGCTTTAGTTGACTTGTTTATTCTGGCTCAGTCATATGTATTATTAAGAGGAGATAGTGGGTACTCGTGGCTGGCTGGAGAACTATGTGGACTACTAAAGGATCATATTATTAATGGGACTAGTTGTGATTTGAATACACAATCAATAGTATAGTTTTATGTATCAAGAACACTGTAAACAACACTGACATAATATATGGCAGTTACTTTTGTATTTACTAGTAAAGAAAACTTTATTCTACATTTGCAAAACAGACGAAATACCTATTAATTGATAGATTTAGACCTTTTACGAATCAACAAAACGATCAACTCAATCTGACCAACAGTACAAAAAACAGTAACTCAAAACATAAAACCAAAATCAACCAGAAAGTTCTATATAAACACATGTGTACGAAAGCCGAAGGCGGACATCCAATTCTACTTCGTCATTTCAAATTCTATTTCGCAGTTTTCTATTTTTATTTGGTACTCTCTATTTAAAAATGGAAATTTCGAGAATTTTTTCTATTTTTAATTTTGCGCAGGAGGGATATGAATATTATTATTACAAGTAATGCGGTATTGCAAAGTTCCAGGGTACGCACGTGCTTCCACGCTGTTATAAAATGAATGAAAAATTCAGAGCTAGCCTAAAAGAGAGTGGTATCACAGACTCTACTATAAGTACTTTGATAGTCCAAGACATCCTATCAAAGGATATTTTGTCTTCTTTGAATGATGAAGAATTTAAATTACTTCAGGGTGAGCTAACAGTCGGTCAAGCGTCCCTTCTAAGATTATACAAAAACAAAGTTAATAAACTGACTCCACCCAATGCACAGTCAGGAGGAAAAGGTAAGTGTTTGTGATAGTTACAATTGATATAAATCTCTCATGTAGTAAATATGCCTAAAACAAAAGAGGAGCTTTTTTCACAGTACAAGAGATTAAGGGTGCTTCTTGGTGTACTTGACAGAAGATATAACAACTTGTCCTATGATGACATCACAATATGTCGTAGGTTATTAATGTTAGGTTTGGTTTAGGGTTTAGGTGATGTTATTATTATGATGACATCCTATGAGTCATTTTATTATGATGTCATCATAGTCAAGTTACACCAAGAACCACCCGAGATTAATGAACAATAGAAAAAGGGATGGTGGTGACACACCTAATAATTCTAAAAGAGGCATATTAGGTGTATGTATATATCACTTAATAGTGTTGTCTATTTTATTGACTATCTATTTTAGATACACTTTTGAGGAATGAGTTATGACTGTGAGTTGGAAAGAGGTGTGCGAAAACATAACATTGCTCCTCCACGTGTTGTTGACCTACCAAAAAGTGCTACATACAATGAAATAAAAAAAGGCCATGAAATATTTTTCAAGGACTATTCTTCAGACATAAAAGACTATTACTTATCTGGTACAGCTGGGATTCCTTACGATATTGAGGATAAGGAGAATTGGACTTTATCAGATTTTATGAAATCACATGCATTTGTTCCTAGCAAATTTAGACTCTACATTGTGTACAAGAAAGTGAGGCTAATTTCTTATAATTATTATGTCAATCTCAAGGTAATTTTAGGTACTAAATAGCAAAGAATATGTAGAGCTAGAAGATAAATCTGAAGTCATTGAAGTTAAGAATCATTGATATGTTTTTATTAATTATTATGTGTACGTTTAGGATGAACCTGTACCAATAGATAAGGTAGCAGATAAAGGTACTAGTTATGGTGAGGAGACCCCTCTTCCATTACTTAAATTATATGAAAGTAAGATTTCCATACTGTTAACTATATATATTCATTATATCAGTGTAGAGGAAAAACAGTACCTCAGGAAACTTCGTGCAATTCATGTGGCAGATCATTCCTAGCCCTAGTTCCTGATACAACGTGTCACTTGCCAGACGGTGGTGTTGTATGCTATGCTAATCCAAATACAGACTGTCTACTGTGTGATAATCTCTTTTGAGCTGCTTGGAATGTTGATTTTATGCCAGACTTGGCCTTTATGAAAACTGAATAATGTTTTGTTACTAGAACGCCTGGGTACGAGGCTATTTATACATTAGTTGTGTCATGAACTTATGAATATATACATTATTGTTTTATGAATATACATTATTGCAGTCTAATAGTTCTCCATGTAAACAACCAATAAACTTAATAGCTCCATTGCATCCAATACTTTTCTAGGTTGCTGAAGTGAAAGTTCCTCCATAAGACAATATCCATACTCTTTAAATTCTGTACTGCATATCTTAATAGGGACGCTATATGTAGATTTAGCATACTCAAAGAGGTCCTTGTCAAGGTTACACTTATAATCAATAGTACCTAAGTTTAAATGTAAGCACAGACATAAAATCATGAATCCATACTCACCTGAATGCTCTGGTAAAGAAAATAATATCTCTGAAATACCTCCAGGGACTTCAGCTCTTCTATTTGGATGTATGTTGTGATAATTCCACTCATTAACAAGATTGCTCAACTCAACTCTGATGACCGGAATAAAACAAAATCTAAACGCTTCACTACAAAAAGAAAATATCTATATCAAATTGATAACACTTGGAAAGGTAGGCTATAAATAGGATATTGATGTCAACAGTAGGATGAAATGTGTATTGTTAAATCATTAATGTGGGGTTTCCCTATTTTGGTGTACGAGAGCACAAATTGTTAAAAACTTACATGTGCTGATCTAAGGAGTCATCAATACAACCAGATGAAATTAAATCCTGTTGAAATTACTGCATTATAGTGAGTAATTTGTTACACTTCCTTTGAAGAATGTGGTCCACCAGTCAGTCAATTGAGTACGTAAATATGACCACCATGCTTCTATCCTCTATAGTACATTAAAATAGCACTATAACATTAATAAGAAAAGAAATACAAACCTGATTAGAAATTGACCTTCCATACCTAAAGCTATTTTTACCAGCAAATTTATCAGTGTGATTGCTACATAAAGATGGATGAAGAAAACATATCTATTTCACGATCAGTGTGCAAAATGCAAGGAAGACCTATAAAATTTCAATAATTTACAAAACAAACTTTACCATTCCGCCCAACAGCTTATCGAAATAGAGGAGGGTCTAGCTCGCTAGACTAATACTAAAAGTGACCTTCAACACTCCTTCTCACTTTGAATCAGATGAAATTCTTTAACTCCAGCCATATCTCTGAGTTTCTCAAATCGTTCAGCATACAATCCCTCTGTTAGCATATCAGCTATCATATCATCAGTTCTGCAGAATTTATAATTGAACTTGGAGAAGATGATAGTGACGATGACGATAACATTGACTCGGACGAAGACATGATGGACAAAGACAACAGACAGTTAATAGATGAAGTACTACAAGAAATAACAGAACCTACACAAACAATATGTAATGATCCAAGACGTAACTTAACAGAGGTTTTTAAAGACTTTGATCAAGATTTTTTAGATAATGTATTACCACTACCATAACTTCTATAAATTATTTGTTATTCATTCTCATACACAATAGTCACATTCAATTTATTTGACCTATCTATATGATTAAACTTTTACAGTTAGAATGTATTTCTTACCGTACTGGATTCTCTCTTCAAGCAGCAGCCATTTCACAAGATCACATTCCCTGTGGTCAATGGCATCTTCTATACTTCGCTTATGGAAAGTACAACAAATCTTGTTCTTGTGGGTCGTATTCATATAAAAATGACATCAAAAGAACCGGATGGTCGTCAGGAGACCACCTGACTTTGAAATTTTCAATTTGGTCGAGTTATTAGAGAGTTATGACAATAACTACCGGCAAAGTGAACGCGAACAGACCTTAGTGTTAATAGACACACAGGCAGGTCCACCACTATGTCTGTGCGCCTCTGGTATTTTTTGTTAGTAGTAATAGTTGCTCTATTTTTTTTGATATATGTTACTTCAGTTGACTTAAAACAAACTACAATGTTGTCATTAAAGAATGAAAAATGGTATAATAGTGGAGTCAAAGTTATCAGCGAAGGTTTCACGAATTCGAAAGGATCTGCTTTCAATGGCAATATCTATGATCTTCAATGGAATATAATATGGAGAATGTATGGTGTAAATTCAAGTTCACTTTTAAACGAAGTTCAGATCCCAGACAGCCTCAAAAAAGCAGCAGACCTGTCCAAGACTAACACTGAGATTTTCATGAAGGACTTGCCCCTTAAGTTACCACAACAACTGATGCAGGGCTTACCTCTTTCCTGCTATTCTGGAAATCAAGGTCTATTTCCAAAAAAATATGAAAAATTATTAATTGCTCTTGGTCGTTACTCAGAAACACATCGCACAATGTCAGAAAACTCTAACAATACTAGAACACTTATATGGCGGTGTCATGCTAGTGACTTTTGTGGGGGTTTGGCTGATAGGGTGAGAGGAATGACATTTTCATTGTTGCTAGCGATGTTTAGTCAGAGGAGATTGGTTTTGGACCGTGGATCTGCAATTGAATGGCTACATTTTGAACCCAATGTAATCAACTGGGCAGACAATGAACTCCTTCAGACAATTCCACATCTTAAATCAAGTAATAATACATCTAATATATCTGTGATTGAAATGACCATACATTCAATTAGTAAACATCCATTTTTACATGTTGTCATTCCTAAATATGGAAAGTGGGAAGATCAACTCAATGCAATAGCTGGAAGCACAACCTTTGTTGTCATGGTAACTAATGTGGAGATGCTAGCTATGAGATCAATATTGAAACATACCTGGTTAGTAGAGGGACTTAAAGCCACTGGATTAATGAATATTACTGATCACGAAATGAATGACATTATTGGAATAGTTTTTAGATATTTATTTCAATCGGAGGACGACTTAATGTTGCAACTTTCACTGGCTACTAAAGTTTTGAAACTGACAAATCAACCATATGTAGGTGTTCACATAAGAACAGGTTTTTATGGAGTCAAACATGTTGTAGAATACAAACACAAAAAGTTATTAAGAGATAAAAATATATGGACTAAAGTGTTAAAGTGTGCAGTGACCATCGCAGATAAATTTTTAGGAAATTCTAGTCTTATATTCCTAGCAACAGATTCTAACGAAGTCAAGGAAATGGCTGTGGCTACATATGGTATGAGATTTAGATCATTAAATAATACTCTCATTCATGTGGGTACATGGGATAAGAAGATGAAAAAACCACATAGACAAGAACAGGAGGGGGCTCTATATGCTTTAGTTGATATGTTTATTCTTGCTCAGTCATATGTATTATTAAGAGGAGACAGCGGGTACTCGTGGCTGGCTGGAGAACTATGTGGACTACCAAAGGATCATATTATTAATGGGACTAGTTGTGATTTGAATACACAATCAATAGTATAGATTTATGTATCAAGAACTCTGTAAACAACACTCACATAATATATGGCAGCTACTTTTGTATTTACTAGTGAAGAAAACTTTATTCTACATTTGCAAAACAGATGAAATACCTATTAATTGATAGATTTAGACCTTTTACGAATCAACAAAACGATCAACTCAATCTGACCAACAGTACAAAAAACAGTAACTCAAAACATAAAACCAAAATCAACTAGAAAGTTCTATATAAACACATGTGACTTGAAATAGACTACATTCTTTTTAATCATGGTTACTTATATAAACTGATCCTAAATGCAATTATTGTAAATAGTCTGAGTCTGATACTAGAGATGACCTTCAACACTCCTTCTCACTTTGAATCAGATGAAATTCTTTGACTCCAGCCATATCTCTGAGTTTCTCAAATCGTTCAGCATATAATCCCTTTGTTAGCATATCAGCTATCATATCATCAGTTCTGCAGTATTGAATATCTATTGTCCTTTCTTTGTTTTGTCTCTGATGAAATGGTATTTGTGTCTATATGTTTGTGGACATAGAAAACGACTACTTTGAATAAGACAGGCTTATTGAGGATACAATAGAAGAATTTATAAATGAACTTGGAGAAGATGATAGTGATGATGACAACAGACAGTTAATAGATGAAGCACTACAAAAAATAACAGAACCTACACAAACAATATGTACTGATCCAAGACGTAACTTAACAGAGGTTTTTAAAGACTTTGATCAAGATTTTTTAGATAATGTATTACCACTATCATAACTTCTAAAATTTTTTTGTTATTCATTCTCATACACAATAGTTATATTCAATTTATTTGACCTATCTATATGATTAAACTTTTACAATTAGAATGTATTTCTTACCGTACTGGATTCTCTCTTCAAGCAGCAGCCATTTTATTGATTAACGAAATTCACGAGATCACATTCCTCGTGGTCAATGGCATCTTCTATACTTTGTTTATGGAAAGTACAACAAATCTTGTTCTTGTGGGTCGTATTCATGTAACATGACATCAAAAGAACCGGATGGTCGTCAGGAGACCACCTGACTTTGAAATTTTGAATTTGGTCGAGTTTTTAGAGAGTTATGACAATTTTTCTATTGGCAAGGTGAACACGAACAAACCTTAGTGTTAATAGACATACAGGCAGGTCCACCACTATGTCTGTGCGCCTCTGGTATTTTTTGTTAGTAGTAATAGTTGCTCTATTTTTTTTGATATATGTTACTTCAATTGACTTCAAACAAACTACAATGTTGTTATTAAAGAATGAAAAATGGTATAATAGTGGAGTCAAAGTTATCAGCGAAGGTTTCACGAATTCGAAAGGATCTGCTTTCAATAGAGTTAGCCATGATCTTCAATGGAATATAACATGGAGAATGTATGGTGTAAATTCAAGCTCACTTTTAAAGGAAGTTCAGATCTCAGACAGCCTCAAAAAAGCAGCAGACCTGTCCAAGGTTAACACTGAGATTTTCATGAAGGACTTGCCCCTTAAGTTACAACAACAACTGATGCAGGGCTTGCCTCTTTCCTGCTATTCTGGAAATCAAGGTCTATTTCCAAAAAAATATGAAAAATTATTAATTGCCCTTGATCGTTACTCAGAAACTCATCGCACAATGTCAGAAAATTCTAACAATGCTAGAACACTAATATGGCGGTGTCATGCTAGTGACTATTGTGGGGGTTTGGTTGATAGGGTGAGAGGAATGACATTTTCATTGTTACTAGCTATGTTTAGTCAGAGGAGATTGGTTTTGGACTGTGGATCTGCAATTGAATGGCTACATTTTGAACCCAATGTAATCAACTGGGCAGACAATGAGCTCCTTCAGACAATTCCACATCTTAAATCAAGTAACAATACATCTAATATATCTGTGATTGAAATGACCATACATTCAATTAGTGAAGATCCATTTTTACGTGTTGACATTCCTAAATATGGAAAGTGGGAACATCAACTCAATGCAATAGCTGGAAGCACAACCCTTGTTGTCATGGTAACTAATGTGGAGATGCTAGCTATGAGATCAATATTGAAACATACCTGGTTAGTAGAAGGACTTAAAGCCACTGGATTGCTGAATATTACTAATCATGAACTGGATGACATTGTTGGAATAGTTTTTAGATATTTATTTCAATGGAAAGACGAAGTAAAGTCTCAACTTTCACTGGCTACTAAAGTTTTGAAACTGACAAATCAACCATATGTAGGTGTTCACGTAAGAACAGGTTTTTATGGAGTCAAACATGTTGAAGAATACAAACACAAAAAGTTATTAAGAGATAAAAATATATGGACTAAAGTGTTAAAGTGTGCAGTGACCATCGCAGACAAATTTTTAGGAAATTCTAGTCTCATATTCTTAGCAACAGATTCTAACGAAGTCAAGGAAATGGCTGTGGCTACATATGGTATGAGATTTAGATCATTAAATAATACTCTCATTCATGTGGGTACATGGGATAAGCAGATGAAAAAACCACGTAGACGAGAACAGGAGGGCGCTCTATATGCTTTAGTTGACTTGTTTATTCTGGCTCAGTCATATGTATTATTAAGAGGAGATAGTGGGTACTCATGGCTGGCTGAAGAACTATGTGGACTACCAAAGGATCGTATTATTAATGGAACTAGTTGTGATTTGAATACACAAACAGTAGTATAGTTTTATGTATCAAGAACACTGTAAACAACACTGACATAATATATGGCAGCTACTTTTGTATTTACTAGTGAAGAAAACTTTATTCTACATTTGCAAAACAGACGAAATACCTATTAATTGATAGATTTAGACCTTTTACGAATCAACAAAACGATCAACTCAATCTGACCAACAGTAGAAAAAACAGTAACTCAAAACATAAAACCAAAATCAACTAGAAAGTTCTATATAAACACATGTGACTTGAAAGAGACCACATTCTTTTTAATCATGGTTACTTATATAAACTGATCCTAAATGCAATTATTATAAATAGTCTGAGTCTGATACTAGAAGTAACCTTCAACACTCCTTCTCACTTTGAATCAGATGAAATTCTTTGACTCCAGCCATATCTCTGAGTTTCTCAAATCGTTCAGCATACAATTCCTTTGTTAGCATATCAGCTATCATGTCATTAGTTCTGCAGTATTGTATATCTATTGTTCCTTTTATTGTTTTGTTTCTGATGAAATGGTATTTGATGTCTATATGTTTGTGGACATAGAAAACAACTACTTTGAATAAGACGGACTTATTGAGGATACAATAGAAGAATTTATAATTGAACTTGGAGAAGATGACAGTGACGATGATGATAACATTGACACAGATGAACACATTATGGACAAAGATGACAGACAGTTAATAGATGAAGTACTACAAGAAATAACAGAACCTACACAAACAATATGTACTGATCCAAGACGTAACTTAACAGAGGTTTTTAAAGACTTTGATCAAGATTGTTTAGATAATGTATTATCACTATCATAACTTCTATAAATTATTTGTTATTCATTCTCATACACAACAGTCATATTCAATTTATTTGACCCATCTATATGATTAAACTTTTACAGTTAGAGTGTATTTCTTACCGTACTGGATTCTCTCTTCAAGCAGCAGCCATTTTATTGATTAACGAAATTCACGAGATCACATTCCTTGTGGTCAATGGCATCTTCTATACTTTGTTTATGGAAAGTAGAACAAATCTTGTTCTTGTGGCTCATATTCATATAAAAATGACATCAAAAGAACCGGATGGTCGTCAGGAGACCACATGACTTTGAAATTTTCAATTTGGTCGAGTTATTAGAGAGTTATGACAATTATCTACCGGCAAGGTGAACGCGAACAGACCTTACTGTTAATAGACACACAGGCAGGTCCACCACTATGTCTGTGCGCCTCTGGTATTTTTTGTTAGTAGTAATAGTTGCTCTATTTTTTTAAATATATGTTACTTCAGTTGACTTAAAGCAAACTACAATGTTGTTATTAAAGAATGCAAAATGGAATATTAGTGGAGTCAGGTTTCATGAATTGGGAAGGATCTGCTCTCAATGGCTATAGCTATGATCTTCAATGGAATATAACATGGAGAATGTATGGTGTAAATTCAAGCTCACTTTTAAACAAAGTTCAGATCCCAGACAGCCTCAAAAAAGCAGCAGACTTGCCCAAGGCTAACACTGAGATTTTCATGAAGGACTTGGCTCTTAAGTTACCACAACAACTGATGCAGGGCTTGCCTTTTTCCTGCTATTCTGGAAATCAAGGTCTATTTCCAAAAAAATATGAAAAATTATTAATTGCTCTTGGTCGTTACTCAGAAACACATCGCACAATGTCAGAAAACTCTAACAATACTAGAACACTAATATGGCGGTGTCATGCTAGTGACTATTGTGGGGGTTTGGCAGATAGGGTGAGAGGAATGACATTTTCATTGTTGCTAGCTAGGAGACTGGTTTTGGACTGTGGATCTGCAATTGAATGGGCACATTTTGAACCCAATGTAATCAACTGGGCAGACAATGAACTCCTTCAGACAATTCCACATCTTAAATCAAGTAATAATACATCTAATATATCTGTGATTGAAATGACCATACATTCAATTAGTAAACATCCATTTTTACATGTTGTCATTCCTAAACATGGAAAGTGGGAACATCAACTCAATGCAATAGCTGGAAGCACAACCCTTGTTGTCATGGTAACTAATGTGGAGATGCTAGCTATAAGATCAATATTGAAACATACCTGGTTAGTAGAGGGACTTAAAGCCATGGAGTCAAACATGTTGAAGAATACAAACACAAAAGTATATATGGACTAAAGTGTTAAAGTGTGCAGTGACAATTGCAGACAAATCATTAGAACATTCTAGTCTCATATTCTTAGCAACAGATTCTAACAAAGTCAAGGAAATGGCTGTGGCTACATATGGTATGAGATTTAGATCATTAAATAATACTCTCATTCATGTGGGTACATGGGATAAGCAGATGAAAAAACCACATAGACAAGAACAGGAGGGGGCTCTATATGCTTTAGTTGCTTGCTGGAGAACTATGTGGACTACCAAAGGATCATATTATTAATGGGACTAGTTGTGATTTGTATCTTTAACGCACAAACAGTAGTATAGTTTTATGTATCAAGAACACTACAAACAACTCTGACATAATACATGGCAGTTACTTTTGTATTTACTAGTAAAGAAACTTTATTCTACATTTGTAAAACAGACGAAATACCTATTAATTGATAGATTTAGACCTTTTACAAATCAACAAAACGATCAACTCAATCTGACCAACCGTACAAAATACAGTAACTCAAAACATAAAACCAAAATCAACTAGAAAGTTCTATATAAACACATGTGACTTGAAAGAGACCACATTCTTTTTAATCATGGTTACTTATGTAAACTGACCCTAAATGCAATTATTGTAAATGGTCTGAGTCTGATACTAAAAGTGAACTTCAACATTAATCACGTAGTCTGTACATTCACTATTAATCATGTATATTATATTATATTAATCATTATATTATATTAATAATACATATTGTTGTACAATAGTATTGACTTTAATCACATTGAAAGCTTGTTTTGTGTTGTGATGAGCAGTCATATCAAGAGGTGACCTGTACACTATTCATAATTGTGAAGTGATCTGTCATTAAATATACATAAGCACTAACAATTTGTGATAAAAGAAAATACTATTTTTTATTAGTGAACAATGACACAGTAAATGGAAGATTGTAACACTACAATAAAAACAATTGTTAAAACAGTTCAATTATCTTATTATTGTTACCACACAACAAGATTACATAAAGACATGACAAATATGAACAACATAATAACTACCAAATGTTGTCAGAATAGTACCACTAGTCATCAAGCAACAGTGATTCTCGTCTCATTTTAATCGACGTTATTATAGTTGAAGTAGGTTTAGTTTGAACACCAGTGGATTCTGGACACATTGAAACATAGAAGGTTAAAGGAAGTTTAGTATCATCATAACGAGAAGGGAGTGATTGATTCTTAAATATCTCCTTGGTTTTTGCTATTGGTCTTTGCAAATAAGACTTTAGGCAATGATCCCAGACATAATAGAGTATAATACCACAGAATACAACAAATGATATTGATACTAAAACAATATTTGACACTTTTCGTTTGGATATTTCAGAGGTTTGTAGGTTAATGTGAGCCATTATCATAAGTTTGAGAATAAAAAATTCTTCTAGACAAAACAGACCAAATTGTTGATATATTCCCTTCGAAAAGAGATACATGAAGACAATAACAATTAAAACAGATGTTAAAACATCCAAGGATATGGTAACCCTAGTATCTAAAGACATAACTAGAGCTAAAATAACACGAACTAGTAGTAAAAATCCGGTCCAAAAACGACACTTGTCCTTATATGGACCTCCATATGCATCAAACAAAGGCTTCATATATATTGACAACTTTTGAGAGCAACATATGTACTTTGATAGAAGTCCTTCAGATAATGGTATAGTGAGAAGATAGAAGGTGTATGGAACAATTAGTATAATGAGTACAGCCAGTGAAAACAGGAACAATGGTATATGACAACCTCTCAGATATTGGACATTAGCATCAATATACCACCTCTGTAATGTGACATTATTCTCACCACTACATGGAATATTGATAAATAGAAGGACCTGGAAAACAATGCATATCAGTTTGGTGTAAGAGAGAAGGATCATAGTGGCTAGTACTGGAATTACTTGTCTTCCCACAAGTCGAACCACTTTGCTGGAATATCGTGACAATATTATGATAAATATAAGAATAAACCAAACATAGCCTGGAAAAATAAACTGTAGCCACGCCTTACCACAAGAATCCATTCCATCATAGAAACATGTCTGAATACCCAGATCTAAATTAAGCCAGGAAATGAAATGACTGAGAAATGGTATGGGACCATCAGGAAAGAAGATAGGTTCATATATTTTGACAACATTAGCATAGAATATTAGTCCATTAATTGTACCTACAGAGACAGTTAGATTTAAAACAACAACGAAAGCTACCAATGCTATACCAGCCAAAGCAAATGGAATTATAAGAGCTATGTAGGCATTACTACATTGTCCACATTGATTGGAACCCAACATGAGACTGAGTCCTTTAGTGCATTGTCCACAGAGTAGTCCAGATCGTTTGAGAAGACATTGTGGATCAGGAGATGTGATTTTAAATTGAATTGCTTTATAATTACAATAATCAAAGGGGCAGTTAGGATAGACAATAAGACAGTCTGAGTCATTTTTATAACCAATCCATTTATCACCATGTCTAGTAATAATTTCAGTATTAATATCACATGTTATTGAAGATGTTTTTAATTCAGATCTGCATACACAGGCATCGTTGACCAATGGAAACCCAATTGGACAGGGCTTAATGGTAACATAAATGACTTTGTCCCTGATTGAAGTTTCAAGTGTTGCATGGACTTGTGTTGTGTTCAATGAAGAGTTTGCATTTAATGTAAAGGTTACATTGGTACAAGATGCATTTAGTTTGTTGTTCTCACTTTGTACATTGAAAGAGCCATCTGATGATCTCAATTTTATCACACCCTCTGTTAAGCCATCTTTTATACCCACTGTAGCTAGTGATACATTGACATTAATCCCACGCATAAGAGTTATATTAATACTTGAAATAGAACAATTTTGTTTGTCTGATTCGCAAAAACACACTTTAACAGGGTCTGATGACACTACTGATAGACCTGTCTGTTCAGGGTAGTTAAATAGATTATCAAAGTAGAGTTTGTGCAAACAATCCTTAATTTTACCTCCATATAAGACATCACCTGAGATGCCAGCTGTATTGTTGACAAAATACATCACTGTCTTGTCATAGTTAGAATAATGACGAGGAATAACTCTAAAGGGACAATCAATAGGAATGTTTACATGAAGAATTTGTGATACAAAGATTCCTCCACCTGACTTACTAGCATGATTATTGACAAATGATATACTTGCATTTAATTTGAGAAATAATTGGGAGGACTCATGTAAGCCAATGCCTCCACCATAAATACCTGAATTATTTGCAAACGTGCTGTTTTTATCAAATGTTAACTTGCTATTGACACCCATTAAACCAGTTGTGTTGTGATTACTAATCTCAATTTTGTCAAAAAAAACATTGTGAATGTTGATTAATAACACAGCAGTTCCATATACATCAAGGTTGTTAGTTATTTTATTGGAATGAACTAAAACATTTGTAAAATGAAAGCTGCCTGTTGAAGCAACTTGAAAATCATAAACAACCATACCTGATGCAATATATGCAGTATTGTTGTATATAGCACAGTTATGAAACTTTGTACTACCACTTCCTTTCGAAACAAGGAACATTCCTCCTCCATATAAAGGAGATGTATTGTTGTAAATAGTGCAGTTAACAAACTCAATACTACTATTCCCATATGATCTCATGAACAGTCCTCCTCCATAGTAAGCAGTGTTGTTGTATATAGTACAGTTACGAAGCTCCAATGTACCATTCCCACGAGATATAATTTGAATCCCTCCTCCATGCTTAACCATGTTGTGTGAAAAATGACAATTTTCAATGATTACTTCAGCTTTGTTTTTAGTAAAATACCAGAAATCCAAGCCATTTCCTGACAAGCTCAGTGTAAAATTTGATTTCATGATATTAACTCTGAATAGTCCTTCACGCTGGTCATCATAAAAAATTAATGCATTGCCTCCTAAAGTCTTAGCACCTCTATGATTAGCAAATGAGGAATTAACAATTAAGACATTGAAAGTATTGACTAAACAGAGTCCATAAACTGAACCATTCTGGACTGATACCCATTCTAATGTAACATTATCAATGTCAACAAAGAATAAACTAACATCGGCTTTGTGAGGGCATGTTTGGTCAAATTTGTGAGAGCATGCTTGGTCACTGACAAAAGCGTAAAACTCACAGTTTGCTATTGTTAATGATTTCAATACAACATCTGTACTATTAGTAAATTGTATACCAGTACTGTTGTAATCACTACACTTTATTACTGAGGTGGATTGCATAACAGTCTCATGGAAGCCTTGTTCTATATGACCTAGTCCCTGTAGAGTTATATTACTTACATTACTGATCTCCAATATATCTTGTAGAGTATGAGTTCCCTTTAGGAAGTAGAAGATCGTATCATCAGTGAAGTAAGATTTATAATCAGCAATATAGTAGGAGAGGTTGTGACAAGGTTTGTGAGTATGATTGCAAGGCACACCATTAAGAGCTGCAGAGACATAATATTCAGAAGCAGTAACATAACTACTGTAGATATACAGTATAACTGATGTTATATAATAGATATGACACCAGCTCGAGCTCATGACGGGAGCGTAATCAACAATCTAGCGTAAATGAAATATATGATGCCGTTTGCGTCAATATTCACCTTCTATGAGGTCTTGTTACTTTTAAATTCACGAGAACCAAACAAATGCTCAGATTTATACAGATTAATGATGTCCGAAATAGATTGCTATTAAATAGACTACCGTTACGTAACTTGAAATTACAAGACGTGATGTTATTTAAATTACGCCTCGAATACAACGTCGTCGAAAGAGGATGTACACTTTTCTCAATTAACGTGAACTTAATCCTCTCAGAAACAAGAGCATACATTATCATGAGTGTGTACTATATGTCCTCATTTGTTTGTATAAGTACTAATCCTACGTGCATTCAAACATGTGATCCACTAGCTAGTTTCACGTCATGGCCTGCTTATATATATATATATATATATATGTATGTGTGTATTTCACCATAAAAACTGATTGGTTGATTTAACCAAGTATAGTTATACTGGTTGCATATATATGTAGCATATCACTTGATACAAATTGAAAGTAAAATTAAATGTTTAGTCAATATGACAATATTCTAGGAGTTTTTGATGTTTACTTTCAATTTGCAATATTATCAATTACATTACTACATATGCATGCAACCAGTATAACTATATTTGTTAAATCAATTCATCAATTTTTACAATATATACATGTCTGGCCACATGAGACTACCTTGCTTATTTTCAACTTAAAGATGATAGTTAGGATTACACACATCATCATTACACACACAGATCTAATATTTGTAACACAGGGTAACACTACTATATGCTATATATGTTAGAGAGAGAGAGAGAGAGAGAGAGAGAGAGAGAGAAGTTTGCACACATTTCTACCTTGTCCGTGTAGTTCTCCAGCCAGTCATGAGTACCCACTATCTCCTCTTAATAATACATATGACTGATCCAGAATAAACAAGTCAACTTAAGTATGTAGAGCTAACTACTGTTCTTGTCTATGCGGTTTTATTTGTATTATTATTATTATTGTTATTATTATTATTATTGTTGTTATTATTATTATTATTATTGTTATTATTATTATTATTATTATTATTATTATTATTATTATTATTATTATTGTTATTATTATTACACTATATAACATCTTATAACAATAGATATACAATGAATTATTATAAGATGATCACAGCCAATATTAATATATAAAAAGGTATGATTGATAGTGGATGTACTATATCCCTGTATATTGTTGGTTAGTTAATTTAATCAATATGGCTATTATTACAGATGAATTTGTGACCTGACTTGTGTAATTGGAACCACTACTAAAAACATACCAAAAACAGTTTTGTATACATACAGTTACCATGAATAGTTGCGCATATACAGCAACTGTATGTATACAAAACTGTTTTTAAAAGTTGTCCCTTTTCACAAATCAGGTCACAAATGTTTGCCAGAAGTGGTCCCTTATTGCAAATCAAGTCATATTAAAGAAATCTATTTCATGTAAAATGTAAACATCACACTGTTTTTATTACTACATCATAATGTTTTGATGTAACATGGAATTGACTGCTCGATTAATTTAGTTAACGTTAGAACTAATAATGTATGTGTGAAGTCTGTTACTATATTTATGTACATCTAGTAACAGATGATTTCACAATTATATAGTCACCTCTTACTCTACACTACATGTGACTGCTTATCATAACAGACACAAAACACAGCGCAACCTTTTAAGCTGATCACAGGTATAATAATATGATTAGTAGTGGGTGTACAGATTACATGATTGAATGGTTTAGAAATATAGTATTAATTTTTCTCTATTAATAAATTAAGAGTGGCTAGTATATGTTAGATCTCAAGTCAGTGTCTATCGTTTAGTTTACAGCGTTTGTGATACAGTAAAAGTATACTACAGTCTGTACACTAAAGTTTGGCTTGTAAATTTTTAAACCAAAACTCATATATTTAATATGACTGGATTTGTGAAAAGGGATCACTTCTGTCAAAATATTCGTGACCTGATTTGTGAAGAAACCACTGTTAAAACATATCAAAAAACACTTTTGCATGCAGATAGAATGGTTATGCATATATAGCAACTGTATGTATACAAAACTGTTTTTTGATATGTTTTAACAGTTGGTTTTTTCACAAATCAGTGAAGTGATCCCTTTTTGGTTGTAATGTGAAATATTGCATTGACTCATTTAGTGGAAGTTATAATAAGTTGTTGTGTATGTCTAGAAATTTCTCTAACATATATACCGTATTGCTCTGTGTTATAATAGGTAGTTATGTGTGTATACATCTGAAGAAAACTTTAAAACTACATCTCTAAACCAAATGAAAAACTTAATCATGTAGTCTTCACATCCACTATTAATTATACCTGTTAAATGTATCATATTATTGACTATGATCACATTCAAAGCTTACTTTGTATCATATGTCTGTTTTGACGAGCAGTAACATCAAGAGGTGACCTGTACACTATTTGTAGCCGTCAATTGATCTATCATTAGATGTACATAAACATTAACTGTTTGTTATAATAGAAAAGATTATTTTTTTAGCAGCCAACAATAACACAGTAAATGGAAGATTGTAACACTACAATAAAAACGATTGTTATAACAGATCAATTATCTTATTATTGTTACCACACTACAAGATTACACAAAGACATAACAAATGTGAACAGCATATAAATACCAAATGTTGTCAAAATTAGCAGCACTAGTCATTGAACAACAGTGATTCTCACTTCGTATCCATTGACAACATTGTTGTCAAAGTAGGTTTACTTTTGACACCAGTGAATCCTGAATAAGTTGAAGCATAGACATTTGAAGGAAGTTCAATATCATCGTAACTAGAAGGTGGTGGAGGCATCTTGGACATATTCGTAACTAGTACCTTTCCAATTAGTTTTTGTGAATGAGACTTTAAGAGACAATCCCAGACATGATAGAGTATAATACAACAGAATATGACAAATGATATTGATACCAAAACAATACTTGACACTTGTCGTTTGGATTTTTCAGATGTTTGGAAGTTAATGTAAGCCATTAACATAAGTTTGAGAATGAAATATTCTTCTAGACAAAGCAAAGCAAATTGTCGATATATTCCCTTTAAAAGGACATACATGAAGATAATAATGATTAGAAGAGATGTTAAAACATCCAAGGATATGGTAGCCTCAGTATCTACAGAAACAAGCAGTGCTAAAACAACACGAACTAGTAGTAAAAATCCTGTCCAAAAACGACACTTGTCCTTATATGGACCTCCATATGCATCAAAGAAAGGCTTCATATATATTGATAACTTTTGGGAGCAGCATATGTACTTTGATAGAGGTCCTTCAGATAATGGTATAGTGAGAAGATACAAGGTATATGGAACAATTAGTAAAATGAGTACAGCCAGTGAAAATAGGAACAATGGTATATGACAACCTCTCAGATATTGGACATTAGCATCAATATACCACCTCTGTAATGTGACATTATTCTCACCACTACATGGAATATTGATAAATAGAAGGACCTGGAAAACAATGCGTATCAGTTTGGTGTAAGAGAGAAGGATCATAGTGGCTAGTACTGGAATTACTTGTCTTCCCACAAGTTTAACCACTTTGCTGGAATATCTTGACAATATTATGATAAATATGAGAATAAACCAAACATAGCCTGGAAAAATAAACTGTAGCCACGCCTTACCACAAGAACCCATACCATCATAGAAACATGTCTGAATACCCAGATCTAAATTAAGCCAGGAAATGAAATGACTGAGAAATGGTATGGGACCATCAGGAAAAAAGATAGGTTCATATATTTTAACAACATTAGCAAAGAATATTAGTCCATTTATGGTACCCACAGACACAGTCAGATTTAAAACAGCTACAAAAGCTACCAGTGCTATACCAGCCAAAGCAAATGGAATTATAAGAGCGATGTAGGCATTAGTACATTGTCCACATTGATTGGAACCCAACATGACACTGAGTCCTTTAGTGCATTGTCCACAGAGTAGTCCAGATCGTTTGAGAAGACATTGTGGATCAGGAGATGTAACTTTAAATTGAATTGTTTTGTCATTGCAATAATCAAAGGGGCAGTTAGGATAGACAATAAGACAGCCTGAGTCATTTTTATAACCAATCCACTTATCACCATGTCTAGTAATAATTTCAGTGTTAATATCACATGTTATTGAAGATATTTTTAATTCAGATCTGCATACACAGGCATCATTGACCAATGGAAACCCAATTGGACAGGGCTTAATGGTAACATAAATTACTTTGTCTCTGATTGAAGTTTCAAGTGTTGCATGGACTTGTGTTGTGTTCAATGAAGAACTTGAATTTAATGTGAAGGTTACATTATTACAAGATGCATTTAGTTTGTTGTTGTCAGTTTGTACATTGACAGAGCCATCTGATGATCTCAATTTTATCACACCCTCTGTTAAGCCATCTTTTATACCCACTGTAGCTAGTGATACATTGACATTAATACTACGCATAAGAGTTATATTAATACTTGAAATAGAACAATTTTGTTTGTCTAATTCACAAAAGCACAATTGAACGGGTTCTGATGACACTACTGATAGACCTGTTTGTTTAGAGTAGTCAAATAGATTATCAAAGTAGAGTTTGTGTAAACAATCCTTAATTTTACCTCCATATAAGACATCACCTGAGATGCCAGCTGTATTGTTGACAAAATATAATGTTGTCATATTGTCATCAGACTGATGATGAGGAATAACTCTAAAGGGACAATCAATGGCTATGTTTACATGAAGAAATTGTGATACAAAGATTCCTCCACCTGACTTACTAGCATGATTATTGACAAATGATATGCTTGCATTTTCTTTTAGAAATAATTGGGAGGACTCATGTAAGCCAATGCCTCCGCCATAAATACCTGAATTGTTTACAAATGTGCTGTTTTTATCAAATGTTAACTTGCTATTGACACCCATTAAACCAGTTGTGTTGTGATTACTTATCTCCATTTGGTCAAAAAAAACATTGTGAATGTTGATTAATAACACTGCAGTTTTGTATATATCAACATTGTTAGTTACTCTATTGGAATGAACTATGACATTTGTAAAACTAAAGCTACCTGTTGCATAAAGAATCATCCCTGATGCAATGTCTGCATTATTGCTGTGTATAGTGCAGTTACGAAACTCAGTTCTACCATTTCCATAAGAAACAAAGAACATTCCTCCTCCTTGCGCCAGAGCAGTATTGTTGTATATAATACAATTACTAAACTTAATCCTACTATTCTCATACGATTTAACGAACACTCCTCCTCCTGATTGTAAAGCAATATTATTGTACATAGTGCAGTTATTAAAAGCAATACTACCATTTTCATGTGATTCAATGTACACTGCTCCATACAAAACATTATTATGTGAAAAATGACAGTTTTCAATGAATACCTTAACTTCACTATAATGCAAAAATTTCATGCCACTGACCAAGCTCAGTGTAAAATTTGATTGCGAAATATTAATTTTGATAAGTCCATCACGTTGGTCATTATAGACAATTAATGCATTACCTCCAAAATGCTTGGGATATCCATTATTAGCAAATGTGGAATCAACAATTATGACATCAAAAACATTGACTAGACAGAGTCCATAAGCTGAACCATTTTGGACTGATACCCATTCCAATATGACATTATTGCTGTTAACAAAGAATAAACTAGAATTGGCTTCACAACTGTATGCTTCGTCACTTATAAAACTACAGTACCCGCAATTTGCTATTGTTAATGATTTCAATACAACATCTGTGCTATTAGTAAATTGTATACCAGTACTGTTGTAATCACTACACTCTATTACTGAGGTGGATTGCATAACAGTCTCATGGAAGCCTTGTTCTATATGACCTAGTCCCTGTAGAGTTATATTACTTACATTACTGATCTCCAATGTATCTTGTAGAGTATGAGTTCCCTCTAGGAAGTAGAAGATCGTATCATCAGTGAACCACGTCTCATAATTAGCAATATAGTAGGAGAGGCTGTGACAAGTTTTGTAAGTATGATTGCAAGACACATTATTAGGAGCTGCAGAGACATAATATTCAGAAGCAGCAACATAACTACTGTAGATATACAGTATAACTGATATTATATAATAGATATGACACCACCTCGAGCTCATGACAGGAGTGTATTCAACAGTCCAGCATGAATGAAATATAGGTTGCCGTTTGTGTCAATATTCACCTTCTATGAGGTCTTTTTACTTCTATAATCTTAACGAGAATCAAATAAATAGTCAGTAAAAGTCGATAATGTTCGTAATAGTTTACTATTAAATAGACTAACGTTTTATAAAAAACAACACAAGCAAATAAACGTGGATGTTTATTTAACTACGCCTCGAAAACCTACGTCTTCGAAAGTAATTGTGTTTACCAACAAAAGAGAAGCTAACAATCGTTTCAGAAGCAAGAGCCATACATAATCATGATGTTCAATATATACCCTCGTTTGTTTTACAAGAACTAATTCTACTTACAATAACTTTTGGCATAACTTGAGTTAAAAACGCAACTCATTATTTAACCCTTTGTTAGGCTAAATAATCATTTGCAGGTTGCTTTTCCCAGTCAAACCTTTACGGTACTTCTTGGTGTAACTTGACTGATGATGTCCTATGATGACATCACATGTGTCATAGAGTTAATAATGTTAAGTTTGGTTTAGGGTTAAGGTGATGATGTCATCAATATGATGACATCACTATGTATCATTTCATTATGATGTCATCATAGTCGAGTTACACCAAGAACCACCCAACCTTTATAATACACAGACAGCAATATACTTTGACTGTATCAAGATAACTGTAAACAAGACTTATGTAAGATCTAATATACATCAACCATTCCTGTATTTACTACTGAAGAAAACTTTATTTATAATTACATTTCTAAACCAAATGAAATGCTTTTTAATCATATTGTCTGAAAATGAACTATTAATAATACATATTGTTGTGTCATATTATCGACTAGGATAACATTAAAACCTTGTATCATGTTGTGACAAGCAGTGACATCAAGAGGTGACTTGTACACTATTTGTGACTGTCAAGTGATCTGTCATTAGATGTACATAAACATTAACTGTTTGTTATGATAGAAAAGATTATTTATTTTCAGCCAACAATAACACAGTAAATGGAAGATTGTAACACTACAATAAAAACAATTGTTAAAACAGTTCAATTATCTTATTATTGTTACCACACAACAAGATTACATAAAGACATGACAAATGTGAACAACATATAATCACCAAATGTTGTCAGAATAGCAGCACTAGTCATCAAGCAAGAGTGATTCTCGACTCATTTTAATTGATGATATTATAGTTGAAGTAGGTTTATTTTGAACACCAGTGGATTCTGGACACATTGAAACATAAACTGTTAAAGGACGTTCACCATCATCATAAATTGGAGGCTTCTTGAATATCTCCTTAATGTTTGATAATGATTTTTGCGAACAAGACTTTATAAAACGATCCCAGACATGATAGAGTATAATACCACATAATACAACAAATGATATTGATACTAAAACAATACTTGACACTTGTCGTTTGGACTTTTCAGATGTTTGTAGGTTAATATGAGTCATTAACATAAGTTTGAGAATGAAATATTCTTCTAGACAAAGCAAAGCAAATTGTCGATATATTCCCTTCAATAGCAGATACATAAACATAATAATAATTAAAAGAGACATTAATACATCCAAGCGTATGGTAGCCTCAGTATCTACCAACGTAACTAGTGCTAAGACAACACGAACTAGTAGTAAAAATCCAGTCCAAAAACGACACTTGTCCTTATATGGACCTCCATATGCATCAAAGAAAGGCTTCATATATATTGACAACTTTTGGGAGCAGCAAATGTACTTTGATAGAGGTCCTTCAGATAATGGTATAGTGAGAAGATACAAGGTATATGGAACAATTAGTAAAATGAGTACAGCCAGTGAAAATAGGAACAATGGTATATGACAACCTCTCAGATATTGGACATTAGCATCAATATACCACCTCTGTAATGTGACATTATTCTCACCACTACATGGAATATTGATAAATAGAAGGACCTGGAAAACAATGCGTATCAGTTTGGTGTAAGAGAGAAGAATCATAGTGGCTAGTACTGGAATTGCTTGTCTTCCCACAAGTTGAACCACTTTGCTGGAATATCTTGACAATATTATGATAAATATGAGAATAAACCAAACATAGCCAGGAAAAATAAACTGTAGCCATGCCTTACCACAAGAGTCCATACTATCATAGAAACATGTCTGAATACCCAGATCTAAATTAAGCCAGGAAATGAATTGACTGAGAAATGGTATGGGACCATCAGGAAAGAAGATAGGTTCATATATTTTGACAACATTAGCAAAGAATATTAGTCCATTGATTGTACCCACAGACACAGTTAGATTTAATACAACTACAAAAGCTACCAGTGCTATACCAGCCAAAGCAAATGGAATTATAAGAGCTATGTAGGTATTAGTACATTGTCCACATTGATTGGAACCTAACATGAGACTGAGTCCATTACTGCATTGTCCACAGAGTAGTCCAGATCGTTTGAGAAGACATTGTGGATCAGGAGACGTAATTTTAAATTGAATTCTTTTGTCATTGCAATAATCAAAGGGGCAGTTAGGATAGACAATAAGACAATCTGAGTCATTTTTATAACCAACCCACACATCACCATGTCTAGTAATAATTTCAGTGTTAATATCACATGTTATTGAAGATGTTTTTAATTCAGATCTGCATACACAAGCATCGTTGACCAATGGAAACCCTGTTGGACAGGGCTTAATGGTAACATAAATGACTTTGTCCCTGATTGAAGTTTCAAGTGTTGCATGGACTTGTGTTGTGTTCAATGAAGAGTTTGCATTTAATGTGAAGGTTACATTGGTACAAGATGCATTTAGTCTATTATTGTCAGTTTGTACTTTGGTTGAGCCATCTGATGATCTCAATTTTATTACGCCCTCTGTTAAGCCATCTTTTATACCCACTGTAGCTAGTGATACATTGACTTCAATACCACACATAAGAGTTATATTAATACTTGAAATAAAACAATTTTGTTGGCCTGATTCACAAAAACACACTTTAACAGGGTCTGATGACACTACTGATAGACCTGTCTGTTGAGAATAGTCAAATAGATTGTCAAAGAAGAGTTTGTACAAACAATCCTTATTTTTACCTCCATATAAGACATCACCTGAGATTCCAGCTGTATTGTTGACAAAATATAATGTTGTATTATTGTCATAAGAATAATGATGAGGAATAACTCTAAAGGGACAATTGGTTGCAATGTCTACTTCAAGAACCCGTGCTACAAAGATTCCTCCACCTGACTTACTAGCATGATTATTGACAAATGATATACTTGCATTTAATTTGAGAAATAATTGGGAGGATTCATGTAAGCCAATGCCTCCTCCATAAATGCCTGAATTGTTTACAAACGTGCTGTTTTTATCAAATGTTAACTTGCTATTGACACCCATTAAACCAGTTGTGTTGTGATTACTAATCTTAATTTGGTCAAAAAAAACATTGTTAATGTTGATTAATAGCACAGCAGTTCTGTAAACATCAAAGTTGTTAGTTATTTTATTGGAATGAATTAAAACATTTGTAAAATGAAAGCTGCCTGTTGAAGCAACTTGAAAATCATAAACAACCATACCTGATGCAATATATGCAGTATTGTTGTATATAGTACAGTTATGAAACTTTGTACTACCACCTCCTTTCGAAACAAGGAACATTCCTCCTCCATATAAAGGAGATGTATTGTTGGAAATAGTGCAGTTGACAAACTCAATGCTACTATTCCCATATGATCTCATGAACAGTCCTCCTCCATAATTAGCAGTGTTGTTGTATATAGTACAGTTACGAAGCTCTAATGTACCATTCCCACGAGATATAATTTGAATCCCTCCTCCAAATAAAACTGTATTATGTGAAAAATGACAATTTTCAATGATTACTTCAGCTTTATTTTTAGTAAAATACCAGAAATCCAATCCATTTCCTGACAAGCTCAGTGTAAAATTTGATTTCATGATATTAACTCTAAATAGTCCTTCACCTTGGTCATCATAAAAAATTAATGCATTGCCTCCTGTAGTCTTAGCACCTTTATGATTAGCAAATGAGGAATTAACAATTAAGACATTGAAAGTATTGACTAAACAGAGTCCATAAACTGAACCATTCTGGACTGATACCCATTCTAATGTGACATTATTAATGTCAACAAAAAATAAACTAACATTTGGTTTGCTAGGGCATTTTTGGTCAAATATGTGAGAGCATGCTTGGTCATTGACAAAGGTGTAAAACTCACAGCTTGCTATCGTTAATGATTTCAATACAACATCTGTACTATTAGTAAATTGTATACCAGTACTGTTGTAATCACTACACTTTATTACTGAGGTGGATTGCATAACAGTCTCATGGAAGCCTTGTTCTATATCACCTAGTCCCTGTAGAGTTATATTACTTACATTACTGATCTCCAGTGTATCTTGTAGTGTATGAGTTCCCTCTAGGAAGTAGAAGATCGTATCTTCAGTGAAGTAAGATTTATAATCAGCAATATAATAGGAGAAGTTGTGACATGGTTTGTGAGTATGATTGCAAGACACACCATTAGGAGCTGCAGAGACATAAAACTGGAAAGCAGTAACATATCTACTGTAGATATACAGTATAACTGATGTTATATAATGGATATAACACCAGGTTAAGCTCATGATGGCAGTGTATCCAACAGTCCAGCATGAATGAAATATAGGGTTGCCGTTTGCGTCAATATTTACCTTCCTGAAGTTCTTGTTATTTTTATAAATTTTTCCAGAACTAAACAAATACTTGGTAAATTAAAAGTCAATGATGTTTGAATAGATAAATATTAAATAGAATACCACCTTGTAACTTGAAAAACACAAGACGTTGTGATTATTTGAATTACGCCTCGAAATACAACGTCGTCAAAAGGTTACGTGTACTTTTCTCAACAAAGGAAATCTTAACAATCCTCTCAGAAGCAAGAGCCGTGCACCATGATGAGCATTTGATATATGTCCTTGATTGTTTTTACAAGTACTAGTCTTACATACATTCAAACATGGGATAGACTAGCTAGATTCACATCGTAATCAGATGCTTATATATCACCACAAAATTTATTTGGATGATTTAACCATATATGGTTATACTGACTGTATATGTAGCATATAATTTGATACAAATTGAATACAAATTGAAAGTAAGCATCATACTGTTTTTATTTCTATCTTATTGTCAGATTGACTGTTTAGTAAATCTGACAATATTTCAATAGTTCATGACGTTTATTTCAGTTGGCAATATTATCAAATACATTACTACATATACATGCAACCATCATAATCATATTCGTTAAATCAACCAATCCGTTTTTACAGTTGCACGTGTCCAGCTATATAAGACTACCTTGCATATTTTCAACTTTCTAGAATTGCAAAATGTCTTACTATTTCTTCCACTAAATGAGCTGATGCATTATTTCACATTACAAACTCAATCTTTGTTGTCCAAATTTGAAAAGACATAAATGTAGTCATTGAAGATGAACTTTCAATCTAACAAAATTAAATGATCTTACTACCATTTGGAGAAATGATGTTTATTTTTTAAATGAAATATGTTTTGCTAAATGTGACCTGATTTGCTATAAGGGGTCATTTCTGCTAAACATTTGTTACCTGATTTGTGAAAGAAATGACTGCTAAATATATCAAACAAACAGTTTTGTATACATACAGTTGCTATATATGCACAACTATTCATGGTAACTGTATGTATACAAAACTGTTTTTGAGATGTTTTGACAGTGGTCCCATTTCACAAATCAGGTTACAAATGTTTTGATGGAATTGAAGTGGTCCCTTATAGGAAATCAGGTCACAAATGCATCAGTAATAATAGCCATATATTGATTAAATTAACTAACCAACAATATACAGTGAACATACACCTAAAATCTCAAATGCAGTTACTAATTGTGCATATTTATCTCATTTAGTATAATATAAACTAGGGGTTCTCAACAACAGATAATAATGCCATTGACATCATCTACAATTCCTTCTTTCCCATCTTGTATCAAGGGAGTCCAGTTCTCTTGGTAAGTGATTCAATTGGACTGTCCCAAGTCAATCAAATGAAGACCAGACTTGTCTTTCACTATGAGATGTGGTACTTAGTCTGATCACAAGTACAATACTAGTGTATATAGTTCATTTTATCATTAATTGTTTACATATAACATTAAAATCAATATTAAATTTAGCAATGAACATGTATTCATGTGACAGACAAATTATTGCATTATTTATTACTAAAGAAAAATGGAACAATAATTCCACCTTTGTAATATGCAAACTCCATTGAAACATGATGATAGTCTTTCTTTGTAGCAAAATAAATCATTTATAGATAATAGAGTGTCATAGAAAGATGATCAAATCATTGTTCTGCTTACATGTACAATAATAATATGCAATAATATAAAACAACATGCTGGAGAATGATAATAAACTAACAATCAATTATTTATGTCCTAATATAATAATGATACAACATATACCTTTATTTTCATTATGGGCAAAGATTATTGTATTTCAAAGTAAATTACAAAACAATAAAGTGATGATGATAAACACAATTAAAAAGTTTTATATCCACAGGAAGAAATTCTTGATCATTTAAGATGTCAGGAAACTGTTCTTAAACACTTTCCTCCTCTAAAGGATGAAGACATAGGATCATCAATGATATCATGTTCATCCTCTTTATCTCTTACCAGTCCAGGTCCATTGTCATCAACAATGGATCATTTGCCATAATCTACTGATCCATTATCCTTTATCAAAACATTCTCATCTACTATATCAAGTATACATTCGCCATCATACTACGAGTTTGAATTAACTGGATCAGGCCAATTAGCTATTGTTATGTCCAGATTTTCTGACCCTTGAACTTAATATATAGTTTTTTCATTTATACTTAGCAGATAGTTACAATTTTGATTTTGATTTTGATTTTGTTGACATTTTCATTACAAAGGGTCCCCCCCTTTGGTTTGGCCATCGTTTTTGTCACAAAGGGTCCCCCCTTTGGTTTGGCCATCGTTTTTGTTACAAAGGGTCCCCCCTTTGGTTTGGCCATCATTTTCTTCACAAAGAGTCCCCCCTTTGGTTTGCTCATCGGTTTCCTCACAAAGGGTCCCTCCATTGGTTTGAGTGTTGTTTTCATCACAAAGGGTCCCCCCTTTGGTTTGGTTGACATTTTCGTCAAAAAGAATCCCCCCTTTGGTTTGGTTGACATTTTCATCAAAAAGGGTCCCCCCTTTGGTTTGGTCACCGTTTTCATCACAAAGGGTCCCCCTTTTCGTTTGGCCATCGTTTTTGTCACAAAGGGTCCCACCTTTGGTTTGGCTAACGTTTTCGTCACAAAGGGTCCCACCTTTGGTTTGGTCATCAGTTTCATCACAAAGGGTCTCCACTTAGGTTTGAGTGTCGTTTTCGTTACAAAGGGTCCCCCCTTTTCTTTGGCCATCGTTTTCGTCACAAAGGGTCCCCCCTTTGGTTTGATCACCATATCGTCAAAAAGGGTCCCCCCTTTGGTTTGGCCATCGTTTTCGTCACAAAGGGTCCCCCCTTTGGTTTGGCCATCGTTTTTGTAGCAAAGGGTCCCGCCTTTGGTTTGGTCATCGGTTTATTACAAAGGGTCCCCCCTTTGGTTTGAGTGTCGTTTTCGTCACAAAGAATCCCCCCTTTGGTTTTGTTGACATTTTCGTCACAAAGGGTCCCTCCTTTTGTTTGGCCATCGTTTTCGTCACAAAGGGTTTAGACACCATTTTCGTCACAAAGGTTCCCCCTTTGGTTTGGCCATCGTTTTCGTCACTAAGGGTCCCCCCTTTGGTTTGGCCATCGTTTTCGTCACAAAGGGTCCCCTTGAGAAGTTTTGAGTTACAAGTATTACCAAATCATTTTATGTCTGTTTACCTTTTATACTCTCTCTCTCTCTTTCTCTCTCTCTCTCTCTCTCTCTCTCTCTCTTTATTTCTCATTCACGCGGGTGCTTCTTGGTGTAACTTGACTGATGATGTAACACCATGTCCTATGATGACATCACATGTGTCATAGAGTTAATAATGTTAAGTTTGGTTTAGGGTTTAGGTGATGTCATCAATATGATGACATCATCATGTATCATTTCATTATGATGTCATCATAGTCAAGTTACACCAAGAATCACCCCATTCACGTACAAAAGCAAACACTGTTTTCTTTTCATTGATCAATTAATACTCTGAAATATTAAAGGTATGTCAACTTTAATTTTCTAACGGAATGTAATTAATGTAGGCATAGAGTTTTGTTGTTAACTATGGTCATGACATTCTAGCTGGTACATATGATGACAAATAAGGAGAAAATTGTAATCTGAGATTGTATAATAATGGACAGATGTTAGTATGGATGGATGCTTACTGTAATTGTGTTAATGGATGTATACTGTATTTTATCCATATATGGATGCATGTAACATGCAGCTCTGTTTATTAGCTGTACTGCTACATTATCAGAACAATATCTTATAGTAAGAATATCTTATAGAAAAGTCTCTTTAGATGACATTAAATAATATATTTTCTGCATAACATTTTTTCAGTGTCTCTTGGAAGCTGCTTAAGATGTAATAAATGCCAACTACTCCTGTATTTACTAGTGAAGAAAACTTTATAACTATATTTCCAAAACAAATGAATAACATATTAATCATATAGTCTATACATTAACAATTAATAATACATATTGTTGTACCATATCATTGACTATGATCACATTAACAACTTGTTTTGTGTTGTAATAAGCAATGACATCAAGAGATGACCTGTACACTATTCATAACTGTCAAGTGATGTGTCATTAGATGTACATAAACATTAATTGTTTATTATGATAGAAAATTTTTTTGATCAGCCAACAAAACACAACAAATGGAACATTATAACACTACAATAAAACAGTTGTTAAAGCAGTTCAATTATCTTATTATTGCTACTACTTCTACAAACTCATAAAGACATGACAAATATGAACAACATACAAATCACCAAATGTTGTCAGAATTAACAGTACTAGTCATCAAACAGTAGTGATTCTCGTCTCATTTCAACTGATAACATTGTTGTTGATGTAGGATTACTTTCAAAATTAGGAGATACTGGATGTGTTGAAGTATTAACGGTTGAAGGAAGTTCAATATCATCATTACTTGAAGGTAGTGGAAGCTTCTTGGATATCTCTTTGACTTTTGCAAATGGTTTTTGTGAATGAGACTTTAAGAGACGATCCCAGACATGATAGAGTATAATACCACAGAATACGATAAATGATATTGATACTAAAACAATACTTGACACTTGTCGTTTGGATTTTTCAGATGTTTGTAGGTTTATGTGAGCCATTATTACAAGTTTGAGAATGAAATATTCTTCTAGACAAAGCAAAGCAAATTGTCGATATATTCCCTTCAATAGCAGATACATAAACATAATAATAATTAAAAGAGATGTTAAAACATCCAAGCGTATGGTAGCATCAGTATCTATAGACACAACCAGTGCTAGGACAACACGAACTAGTAGTAAAAATCCTGTCCAAAAACGACACTTGTCCTTATATGGACCTCCATATGCATCAAAGAAAGGCTTCATATATATTGACAACTTTTGAGAGCAACATATGTACTTTGATAGAGGTCCTTCAGATAATGGTATAGTGAGAAGAAAGAAGGTGTATGGAACAATTAGTAAAATGAGTACAGCCAGTGAAAACAGGAACAATGGTATATGACAACCTCTCAGATATTGGACATTAGCATCAATATACCACCTCTGTAATGTGACATTATTCTCACCACTACATGGAATATTGGCGTATCGAAGGACCTGGAAAACAATGCGTATCAGTTTGGTGTAAGAGAGAAGGATCATAGTGGCTAATACTGGAATTGCTTGTCTTCCCACAAGTCGAACCACTTTGCTGGAATATCTTGACAAAATTATGATAAATATGAGAATAAACCAAACATAGCCTGGAAAAATAAACTGTAGCCACGCCTTACCACAAGAATCCATACCATCATAGAAACATGTCTGAATACCCAGATCTAAATTAAGCCAGGAAATGAACTGACTGAGAAATGGTATGGGACCATCAGGAAAGAAGATAGGTTCATATATTTTGACAACATTAGCATAGAATATTAGTCCATTTATGGTACCCACAGACACAGTTAGATTTAAAACAACTACGAAAGCTACGAGTGCTATACCGGCCAAAGCAAATGGAATTATAAGAGCTATGTAGGCATTAGTACATTGTCCACATTGATTGGAACCCAACATGAGACTGAGTCCTTTAGTGCATTGTCCACAGAGTAGTCCAGATCGTTTGAGAAGACATTGTGGATCAGGAGATGTAACTTTAAATTGAATTGTTTTGTCATTGCAATAATCAAAGGGGCAGTTAGGATAGACAATAAGACAGTCTGAGTCATTTTTATAACCAACCCACACATCACTATGTCTAGTAATAATTTCAGTGTTAATGTCACATGTTATTGAAGATGTTGTTAATTCAGATCTGCATACACAGGCATCGTTGACCAATGGAAACCCAATTGGACAGGGCTTAATGGTAACATAAATGATTTTGTCCCTGATTGAAGTTTCAAGTGTTGCATGGACTTGTGTTGTGTTCAATGAAGAGTTTGCATTTAATGTGAAGGTTACATTGGTACAAGATGCATTTAGTCTATTATTGTCAGTTTGTATGTTGGGTGAACCATCTGATGATCTCAATTTTATTACGCCCTCTGTTAAGCCATCTTTTATACCCACTGTAGCTAGTGATACATTGACTTCAATACCACGCATAAGAGTTATATTACTGCTTGAAATAGAACAATTTTGTTTGTCTGATTCACAAAAACACACTTTAACAGGGTCTGATGACACTACTGATAGACCTGTCTGTTCAGGGTAGTTAAATAGATTATCAAAGAAGAGTCTGTACAAACAATCTTTATTTTTACCTCCATATAAAACATCACCTGAGATACCAGCTGTATTGTTGACAAAATATAATGTTGTCTTATTGTCGTAAGAATAATGACGAGGAATAACTCTAAAGGGACAATCAGTTGCGATGTCTACTTCAAGAACCCGTGCTACAAAGATTCCTCCACCTGACTTACTAGCATGATTATTGACAAATGATATGCTTGCGTTTTCTTTTAGAAATAATTGGGAGGATTCATGTAAGCCAAGACCTCCTCCATAAATGCCTGAATTATTTGCAAACGTGCTGTTTTTATCAAATGTTAACTTGCTATTGACACCCATTAAACCAGTTGTGTTGTGATTACTAATCTCCATTTGGTCAAAAAAAACATTGTGAATGTTGATTAATAACATAGCATTTCTGTACACATCAAGGTTGTTAGTTATTTTATTGGAATGAACTAAAACATTTGTAAAATGAAAGCTGCCTGTTGATTCTGAAGCAACTCGAAAATCATAAACAACCACACCTGATGCAATATATGCAGTATTGTTGTATATAGCACAGTTATGAAACTCAGTATTACCACCTCCTTTTGAAACAAGGAACATTCCTCCTCCATATAAAGGAGATATATTGTTGTAAAAAGTGCAGTTGACAAACTCAATACTACTATTCCCATATGATCTCATGAACAGTCCTCCTCCATAGTGAGCAGTGTTGTTGTATATAGTACAGTTACGAAGCTCTAATGTACCATTCCCACGAGATATAATTTGAATCCCTCCTCCATACAAAACTGTATTATGTGAAAAATGACAATTTTCAATGATTACTTCAGCTTTATTTTTAGTAAAATACCAGAAATCCAAGCCATTTCCTGACAAGCTCAGCGTGAAGTTTGATTTCATGATAATAACTCTGAATAGTCCTTCACGCTCGTCATCATAAACAATTAATGCATTGCCTCCTGACGTCTTAGCACCTCTATGATTAGCAAATGAGGAATTTACTATTAGGACATTAAAAGAATTGACTAAACAGAGTCCATAAACTGAACCATTCTGGACTGATACCCATTCTAATGTGACATTATCAATGTCAACAAAGAATAAACTAAAATTGGCTTTGTACGGGTATGCTTGGTCACTGAAAAAAGTGTAAAACTCACAGTTTGCTATTGTTAATGATTTCAATACAACATCTGTGCTATTAGTAAATTGTATACCAGTACTGTTGTAATCACTACAATCTATTACTGAGGTGGATTGCATAACAGTCTCATGGAAGCCTTGTTCTATATGACCTAGTCCCTGTAGAGTTATATTACTTACATTACTGATCTCCAATGTATCCTGTAGAGTATGAGTTCCCTCTAGGAAGTAGAAGATCGTGTCATCAGTGAAGTAAGATTCATAATCAGCAATATAGTAGGAGAGGTTGTGACAAGGTCCAGGTAAGTTAGTACGATTGCAAGACACACCATTAGGTGCTGCAGAGACGTAATACTCAAAAGCAGTAGCATATCTACTGTAGATATACAGTATAACTGATGTTATATAATGGATATGATACCAGCTCGAGCTCATAATGTCAGCGTATTCAACGAGAATGAAATACTATGGTTTCAAGTTGTGTCAAATTCACGTTCTGGAGATCTTGTTACTTTTACAAATCTTTACAAGAGCCAATAAATATTCAGTAAAAGTCAATGATGTTTGAAATAGATCACAAGATAAAAACATTCATCCGCAGCACATTCCTGGTACTAGATAACCACGCCTTGTGGTTTCAAGTACTTTGATAGGGTGGAGCTTGAGCTGCACTATATCAACATTGTGTGTAGGAGAGAGCATTCCAATGAGTTTAGGTAATATGTTAAAAATTATATAGCCAATTCATTTCACAAAAATTGTTTTATAAATTTACTATATCAATTTTTATATTTTCTTAGTAACAGCATTTTGCAGCTTAAAGTTGCTAGTATAAATAATAATTGAGAAAATTGCAGTTACTGGCCTCCAGTAAAATTCGTCCTTAATTCTTTACATTAGATCAATTTGTACACCACTCTGAAAAAAAATTAAACTTAAATTATTATACATTGTATTGATTGATGTGAATGTTATTGCTGAATTGAAACAACAGTTTAAGTTAGCTCACAGTGACAAGTTTCACATTCTTATGTGGAAATACACAATCTTAATGGTTTGTCACATACAAAAGTATTATCACTCAATGTGTGTACAGCTGAACACACATTATAACAACAGAACACAATAAAAAGTCTCAATAGCCAGTAATAAGAGAAAATGTACTTAAAAACGAACAAATGGCCTTATTGCTGGGTGGGGAAGACACACCTACATCAAACAAAGAACAATGATTCTCACATTCACTTGACACACTTTAATATCATAGTCATTTGCATTGAAGGACTTAACAACCAGCAATAAGAGAAATGTACTAAAAATTAACAAGTGGCCTTATTATTGGGTGAAAAAGACACACTTACATCAAAACAGCTAACAATGATATTCGCACTCATTTGACACATATTCAATATCATATTCGATTGAGTGCATCAAGTGAGTGCGAATATCATCGTTAGTTGTTTTGATGTTGGTGTGTCTTTCCCATCCAGTAATAAGGCCACTTGTTCATTTTGTACTTTTCTGAAGTTCTTGCTGGGTGGGAAAGACACCCCTACATCAAGCTAATGATGATGCTTACATTGAAAAAGGTTCCTTGTTTGCAATTTGACTGTTTACACACGGATTACACCCACTACTAATCTTATGATTATACCATATTATTGACTGTGATCAGATTAAAAGGTTGTTTTGTGTTTTGTGTCTTTTATGATAAACAGTCATATGATGTGTAGGATAAAAGGTGATGACATAATTGTGAAATCATCTGTTACTAGATGTACATAAACATTGTAATAGACTTGACTCAATCATTATTATTTCTAACATTAACTACATGAACAGTCAATTCCATAATACATTAGAAATCAAAACATTATGATGTTTATTGTTTTGCTTGAAATGATTTTGCTAAATGCATCTGTAATAATAACTATATACTGATTAAATCAAACAACCAATAATATACAGTCACATAATACATCACTACTAATAATACATTTCTCTGTAATCACCTTAAAACAATGTTCTGATCATATTCTGTTGTAATAAGATGTTACATGATGTGTGCAGTAAAAGGTGACTTGTACATTATTTGTAATTTCTGGTTATGTTGGCTAACTTGGCCATGGCAACAAAAGTGCTTTTTCTGTCATTATGGGGTCCTGGCAATACTGATGATCACATGATTAATATGATAATAATAAAATAAACTCTTCTATCATGTAAAATCTATTGGTATATTGTCTGTATGAACATACACCTAACATGTGTAAATGATTTACTAATTGTGTATATTTATCTCATTTAGTATAATATATACCAGGGGTTTCCTCATCCAATTATAAATTGTGGTTGTCAGATCTTGAACATATTGACATTTCCATTGTCTTATAAAAGTAAATGATATAGACAACAGATTTAAATATAGGGATTATTTTATAACGGGAAAATTTTCTTATTGCATAATCAAATTAAAAGCCAATAAATTCTGATATAATCTTTGTAACAGTTTCTGGTTGCTCTAACATAGAAAGATGTGCTGCATCTTCAATTACATAAAATTTATCTTCAGGGACTCCCAAAATTTCTGCAACTTGTCGACAACTATCAACAGCAAAGAGGCCATCTTCTCGACCACAGATAATAGTGACATTGACATCATCTCCGAATCCTTCCTTCCCATTTTGTATCCAGGCAGTCCAGTTCTCTTGGTTAGCACAATCTGCTCCAATCACTCTCATCATATACATTCTGTTATTATCATTAATAGCATTTTCAAAAGTTATAAGATCACGGCTTGTGTTAGTAGAAAAGAGTTTAGCATTTGATGATGACCTTGCTAATGGCCTCAACCACTCTAGGAGAGAGAGAGAGAGAGAGAGAGAGAGAGAGAGAGAGAGAGAGAGAGAGAGAGAGAGAGAGAGAGAGAGAGAGAGAGGGGGGGGGGGGGGGGGGGGAGGGAGGGAGGGGGAGAGGGAGGGAGGGGGAGAGAGAGGGAGGGGGAGAGGGAGGGAGGGGGAGGGAGAGAGAGAGAGAGTTTCAGTATTGACATTTCTACTACAATACTACAAGATAGTCACCTTGAATAAATGCTGGTATCTTTGTTAACCATGCTCCTGAAGGTGGCAAAGGACAGTTAGTTCCCAGAGCTATAATAGTCACACCCACTATACTTGTGTGTTGTCCCTCTTGTCTAAGACGCTTCATTAACCTCAGTGTGTGTATAGCACCATAGCAATGTCCTACTATTATGTTTCGTGACTTCTTGTGTTTCATAAATAACTCATATGTATCTTCTAAATGCTGTGGAAAAGACAATAACACATTAATAGTCCACTTAGTTAAGTGCATGCCAATAAGCCAATATATAATACTATAGATGTTAATGTCATACTGATGTAATAGGAGACATATTACCTCATCTGCTGTATATAGATTGGGTTGGTTAGGAGCTGGACTGTCACCATGACCAAGCAAGTCTACAGCTACTATATCAACTCTGTAAGATAATAAGGAAATTGATGTCATTTATAGTAACAATAATTCAAAGTGTTAAATGGATATTAAGTGTGAAGTACAAATAGTGTTTTATATCTATAAGGAAATAAATTATACATATACTATATTTTAATTAAAAGAAATTAATAGGAGCCTTTATTTAATACTAACCCAACCTCTATCAAATAACAATTGTATCGACTATAGTGAACAATCTTAATGTCAAGTTATCAATTAGCTATTTCCAATGTAAGTATAGACAATTAAAGCCACACCCACTACCATAAAATCTGGCTGGCTTTGTAAAGGCAGGTTCTTATCTATATATCATAGTAACACTATACTTAGAGTAGTCTGGGTCCAGGACTAACAGTACCGGGGAGATACATGTATGACTGATCAAAGAAACAAACTGATAGTTTAGTGATCTTACTTGTCTTGTAAAGCTCTGATCTGATGTTTAAATTGACAAGCCCTTCCTCCTCCACCATGTAAGAAAAATACACAGAGATCACTCTGTCCAGTACGATGGATCACTCTTAGAGATTTACCTCGTATCTCCTCTAAAGAGTGGCCAAATTCTTCACGTTCTTGTTCCAATGGAGTCAAACGTTCTGCCATAATGATCACCAGGTGAGTATAGGCGTGGTCAATATGGATGGCTCCTCCCACATTTATACTCCTCCTATTATGGCTATAGTTTGTGTGTCAGCTATCTCTAAAGAAGTAAGCTAGTATTGTTACTCACTGATATATGTGATTGTATTGTGTCGTTTTAGAACTTTCCTCTCTACTTGAGGACAGCCTCCAGTCACAGAGACAGTGAAATGCAATTCCATCATATAGTCCACACTGCTATTGATGTCATTGAAGAAAAAAGTGAGTCTTCTTTTTAAGTTATTGTTCAGAGTGTGATCTCCCATACTGATGTAGACTTATATAGTCTAGCATCGTGGTCTACTCCCAACATAACCTTGAAGAGGATGGCATTGCCAGACCATTACAGCCATTTGTTCTAGCTGCCATAACTTAAACGTACTTTGTAAATACACTTTGTTTTTAATCAAGTACAAAATGTGCAATAGCAATTATGTCAATATTTAATTTGAATTAAACTTGTTGTATAAATTTGATGTGTCACATTCTAATTTGAAAATGAATAAGCCAGCAATTGACAGAATGCCTTGCTATATATATGTTTATTTCACAGTACTAATTTCAGCATTCAAAGCAACGATGCCATTGTTATACCAAAACATACATACATCTTATTAAAGGACTGTTAAAACTGTCTTTGATCTAGAGATTTGTAGTTGTGTCATTAACAGGCATTTTAGTTTCCTTTATAATATACCTGTTCTCCAGTAAAATATATTATTGAGTGCCGACTTCATTCTGTTATGAAATGATAGCACTGTCTAATTATATAATAAATTTATAACTTACCTGTACATGTTTATGCAAGAATGTTTAGAAGCTTTACAGTAGTTTATGGACAATCTCTTATTTCTTTGCTACTACAGTATCTTCAGTGGGTACAGCTAGAGCAGCTACTGATTTCAGAGAACACTATCTAGGACCACTCTATCCCTCTGAACAATACAAAATGTATCCTCATTACTTGCTATATATCCCATTTCTTCCATACATATAGGTATTACAATATATAGTTATTTTGGTAAGAATAAAATTTAATAGTTTACTTTCAAATAATGTTCAGCAAAATTTAATAATGCATAAAATTTACTGGGTTTAATTTGGTAAATTAACAAAAAAATGTTTATTCGCCAAATCAAAATCCTTGCCAAACTTTTCCACAAATAGAGTAAAACTGAAGTAGTATTAATCTCGTGATAAATAAGTACTGTGTAGCTCCGAAGTTTCAATTAGAACAAAGTTAATGTCTTGGCTGCTTAAACTCCATCAATTAGTTTTCCTAATGAATGTTTCGTGATTTTATGATAGTTTCAAGCACTACCTTGCTAAGCTGGATTGCACATGTTTTAAGTAGTTGTTTGACATCATAGTCAATTTTTTCTCTTTAGCTCTGACTCCTTTGAGAGATTACAACAACAATAATTCAACATGGTAATTTAATAAGCATATCCACAAGTGACTAGAATATGCCCATTCATTTCTCAGTGTAGGGAAAAAATTCTGTGAATAAGGTTTTGTGATTTTCAATACTTCCCAAATTTATTGACCACACAAATTTGGAGCTGTACAGTGTATATTTTTCTTTTGTTGTATTTATCCTTTACTTACTGTTTTAAGATATGGATATGCTACAAACACTAGAATGAAATTTGTTATAATCACTGAAAATACTACCAGTCAGTCAAGAGATAATGAAATTAACCCAGTGAGTTTGTCATTAGTATATAACCTATACCATCACACACTTTCTCTCTCTCTCACACACACACACACACAGTTATTTAAGAAAATTCACACAGCTTATGTGGACATGTTCTGTAATCCTTTTTATGTTCCCAACAGTGAAATCACTTCAAAGTAAGTTTTGAAGACATCATACTGTAAATAGGTTTCTTGAAATTGAATGAACACTTAATGTACATGTACTATTAAACCTTAACATCTTCTCTTAATTAAATCATGTATAGGAGTTTCCTCATTTGGTCCCACTTTACTTCTATATAATAATTATAGTGTTACATAATTTATCCATGATTTAAATGTAAGCATATACTGGGTATATGAAGTATTTATTAGACAATATAACATGATGTCATCTTTTGTTATTGTTATCATAATTTGTTATTGTTGGAATAAGTATCTATTTTCTTTTACTTCTTAGAAAATTTGATCTTGTCATATCAGAGATATTTAGAGAGAATGAAAACAAACTGATGAAAAATGAACAACAAAAGCTCTAAATACTAGAACATTTAATTTTTTTATGAACATTTTGTTTACAATATAATAATCCAAATAATAGATGTTATACAGCAAAGAGTAAGATTCTTTTAGTAGTGGTCTATAAAGTATCTAACAGAAATATAACAAACAAATGAAGTGACAATTCAATTTATAACTTCTTCCATGCCTATATATACGTTGTTTCAAATCATTCTTTATTAGGAATCATTTCTTAAATGATTCCTAACCTTTTAGAAGCTACTTTGTTATGGTTCACTTTCTCTTTATGGAACAGTTCCCATCGCTTGATAATGATCATTTTGACCAGCTATTATAAAGGCTATTGTTTCATTATTGCTTTAAATATTAGGATCAACTCGTTTGAGTAGCAGTTCCATCACTTGATGATGACCTTCTGCACTGGCTATGTACAGGACTGTTATTCTGTTATTGTTTTGAATGTTAGGATTACCTCGTAGTTTGAGTAACATTCCACCACTGGATAATGACCTTTTGAAGTTCTCCATTTGTACATCATAGTAGAAACTACCTAAATTAAAAAAATTAATTCCATATTTCATTTCATGTTTTACAATATGGATAGGCTCTATTATAATTTGGTTTGGATTTACTAGCATAAACTCAGTATATGTACTCTCTAGCAAAGATTATCATTGAACTACTTGAGATGAAAAGAAGTGAAGATATCAGTTTAACTAATATAAAAAATCTGCAGGCTATGATTTAGTACAATAATGGATAAATTATATGTACTTTTAATATGGGATTTTCTGTGCTGAAATGATAATTTATAGCAATAGTGTTAAGAAATTAATAAAATAATAACCAGAGGTTGAGAGGTCATGTTAACAGATGGTACTGGAGTTTAGTCTGTAACAATCATAATACTGAGTTTAGTACTACCAAAATTGAATGGTAAGATTACCAATTATTAGACTACATACTTTCAAAGGATTATCTTAAATTACCATTTATTTTGAAGCTTTTGGCGAATGTGTCAGAACCACATTGTCTTATCTTGGTGCAGAAAGGTGACTAAACTACACCAAGGTTTCTGTTTATATATACAATGTACACACACACACACACACACACACACACACACACACACATATATATATATGGACAACTCTGTGAGGTCTACATACATTATTTTCACAGTAACTAACCTAACAAATTATCTAATGTATAGAATGTATAGTAACTTATACCACAATGTTATATCTTGTCTGAGAAGCAATATCACTGAATAATTTTGCTAGAGTCAGCGAGAGTATTTTTCTTGTAGGGAGGGGCCTGATTTTCACGTGATACCGCCGAAATTGGTCGCCGGCCTTGGCGGGAAACACAAAGTGTGCCAAAGTAGTTTTCACTGTTTGATGGTCTGAGAATACATGTCGAAGACATCAAGAGCCAACATATCTAGTACATGACATCATCTGAAGAAAGCTCAGCAGTGATGCCTCTGATGTTCTCATGATTTCTGACAAACATCAATAAGTTGGTCCAAACTGTTGGAAATACAGGTCAGTCAGTTAGTAAGTGTACTTAATTAATTATTTAATGAACAAGGATTATCCCCATAATACAGAACCACTTACTATAGCAGTGAAACATTCAATGTAGAGTAGTCTGTCTGCTGGCTGCAATATACCACTCACTATAGTTATTTGTACTAAACTTTTCCCTTTTACATATCTACCAGTCTAATTTTTATATGGATAAAGGTAAACAATTTGATACATATACTCATTAGATGAATTAATGATATCTATTCTGTAGACTCATATATAGCAGTGCAATAATGCAGTAATTTGATGTAGCAATTTGATTTGCTGTGTGTTGTTGTTGAATATACATGTGAAAATAGTATTGGTGAGGTTTTAAATAAATGTGACTTATGTATCTCATTTTTATTTCTTGTGCTACCAGCCAAGGCCAGCCCTTTACTTTTAAAAGTGGCACTAAATTTTATGACCTTAGTATATACTAAATACAAGCACAAATTATTCTGCAATTACTTTATAGGAATTTAATGACTGTGTACTGGCATGAGGAAAGTTGTAACATTTTCCATTTTGCTGTATATATTCATAAGGAACTAGCCCCTTTTTTACTGGCAATTTCAACTTATAATTCACCATTTTCTTGCTCTACATATCAATCTTTTATACTATTAGATTGACTTATTGCTCAAGTATTACTTTCATTACTTGATAATGTTCATTTGTATTGAAATAGACAAGTCTGTTAATCAATTGCCACTTCTAATGTTAGTATCTTCCTCTTCATTAAGCATTAAGTAGTTTGACAGTTTGATAATGCGTCTTGCATTGCACGGTGCCATCAGAGCCATTGTTTCATTGTTCCTATTGATATTGGGATTGACCTGTTGTTTGAATAGTTGTTCTACCACTTGATAATGTCCTTCCACTGGCAAGGATTAGGGCAGTTCCTTGTCTTTTATCCTGATTATCAGGAATCATCATTTTTCAAGCAACAATTCCACCAATTGATAATGATCATTTGCACTAGCTATGACCAGTGCTGCTTTTTCATCCTTGATCTGAATATTAGAGTCTGTGTATTCTTTAAGAGATAGTTCTATGATTTTATATTGGCCACTTGAACGGTTGTACAGGGCTGTTGTTCCATTCTTACTCTGAATATTGGGATCAACAATAATTTTTGAGTGCACAACTTGATGATATATATTTTGACTAGCTATGTTCTTTGACTAGCTTTTTGTTCTTCTAATTGAATATTAGAATCAGCTTGTATTCAAATAAGAGTTTGACTATTTGATAATGACCTTTTAAAGCTTTATACTGTTATTTAATATAGTTTATCTATGATCAAAATGTAAGCCTATATCCACACATGTATTGGGTATGGAAAGTAATATAGACAATATATTCATAACTACTTATTGTTAGAATAAATATCTAATTTCTAAGAAATTTTGATCTTGTAATATCAAAGATATTATATATAGAGAATAAAAACATAATGATAAAAAGTAATAATATAGTGATAAATATGATTCTTTTAGTAGTGGTTTATAAATAAAGTTTTTAACAAAAATAAAACAAACAAAAGAAACAACATATTAACATTTAACTTCTTCTAAGTCAGTATGAACAAATAAATTGTTAATAAATTCTTTATTACAGAATTTATTAACAATTTTTTTAAAAGTGCTCCACTATTTTTCTAAAAATGTTGTTTAGGATTGGCTATCATCATTGTAGTCCTACCTTCTTCGTCTTTGCTATTAGGATTGGTTTGTTCCTTGAGTAGCAGTTCCACCACTTGATAGTGACCATTTTGACTGGCTATGTGCAGGGCTGTTGTTCCATTATTACTTTGATTATTAAGATCAGCTTGTTGTTTGAGTAGCAGTTCTACCACTTGATAGTGACCATTTTCACTGGTCACGTACAGGGCTGTTACTCCGTTACTGTTTTGTGCTCCACCATTTTCGGGGAAAAATTGTTTAGGATTGGCTATCATAATTTCAGTCCTATCTTCTTAATTTTTGATATTAGGATTGGTTTGTTCTTTGAGCAGCAGTTCCACCATATGAGAATGACCGTTTTCACTTGCTATGTAAAGGGCTGTTATTTCATTATTTTTTAATATTAGGATCAGCTTGTTGTGTGGGTAGCAGTTCTACCACTTTATAATGACCATTTTCACTGGCTATGTGCAGGGCTGTTGTTCCATTATTACTTTGATTATTAGTATCAGCTTGTTGTTTGAGTAGCAGTTCCACCACTTAATAATGACCATTTTCACTGGCCACGTGTAGGGGTGTTTCTCCATTATTGCTTTGAATAATAGGATCAGCTTGTTGTTTGTTCTTTGAACATCAGTTCTACCATATGAGAATGACCATTTTCACTTGCTATATAAAGAGCTGTTAATTTGTTATTGTTTTAAATATTAGGATCAGCTTGTTGTTTGAGTATCGGTTCTACAACTTGATAATGACCATTTTCACTGGCTACGTGTAGGGGTGTTTCTCCATTATTGCTTTGAATATTAGGATCAGCTTATTGGTTGAGTAGCAGTTCTAACACTTGATAGTGACCATTTTGACTGGCTAGTTCTTTTCACCTTTGATATTAGGATTAGCTTCTTCCTTGAGAAGCAGTTCCACCACTTGATCATGACCATTTAGACTGACTATGTACAGAGCTATTGTTCCATTTCTGTGCTGAATATTAGGATCAGCTTGTTGTTTAAGTAGCAGTTCCACAACGTGATAATGACCATTTTCACTGTCTATGTACATGGCTGTTATTCCCCATTATACTATGTTGACTGGCTAAGTACAGTGCTGTTACTCCATTATTGTGTAGAATATTAGGATCAGCTTGTTGGTTGAGTAGCAGTTCCACCACTTGATAATGACCATTTTGACTGGCTATATATAAGGCTGTTAAATTTTAACTGTTAACTAGATTATTAGAAAGAAAATATAATAATATAGGGCTTTGTGTTTGGCTGTTGTGTCTGCTGATGAGATCTCTAGTTAGAAAATCAAACAAATTTACTTGCTTCAGTTATTTGTTATTTGCCTGTTGCTATGGACTCTTTAGATGATAGTTGATTGGTTGTTGTATTTTATATGTTGCTTGGTTTATTTCAAGATTTTTGTTATTGCTTATGGAGATAAAAATAAAGTCTAAAATGTATATCCATATATATTATGGTGGAATTTTAATCAAATGAGTCATTGAAAATATGTCCATGCATCAGTATTTATATGATGGGACATTTAACATCACTATTATAAAACAAACAAAAAAATAAAACAAACAAACAAGGAAAACATCGTTCAACATTCAATCTTTCCAAGCCTAGGTGAGCTAAAGCACATTATTAATAAATTTAAAAAAGTACTTAGAAATCATTATTTCTTAAAGAAATTCCACAATTTTCGGAAGATATTTGATTGAGGACTGACTTTCTCTTTACATAACAGTTCCACTACTTGAGAGTGACCATTTTCTCTTGCTATGTCAAGGGCTGTTTTTCCGTACTTGTTTCTAATACTAGAATTAGCTTGTTGATTAAGCAGCAGTTCCACTACTTGATAATAACCACTTCGACATGCTAACATAAGGGCTGTTGTTCCATTATTGCTTTGTATATTAGGATTAGCTTGTTGTTTGAGTAGCAGTTCCACTACTTGATAATGACCATTTTCACTGGCTATATACAGGGCTGTTTCTCCACTTTTATTAGTGATATTAGGATCAGCTTGTTGTTTCAGTAGCAGTTCCATCACATGATAATGACCATTTTGACTGGATATCATCAGTGCAGTGCAATCTTGTTCATCTTTGATATTAGGATCAGCTTGTTCCTTGAGTAGCAGTTCCACAACTTGATAATAACCATTTTGACTAGCTATGTACAGGGCTGTTGTTCCGTTATTGTTTTGAATATTAGGATCAGCTTGTTGTTTGAGTAGCAGTTCCACCACTTGATAAAGACCATTTTGACTTGCTATCATCAGTGCAGTCCAATCTTCTTCATCATTAATAATTGGATTGTTTTGTAGTAGTTCTTCTACTTCAAAATGATAGTTTTGACATGCTATCATAAGGGCTGTTGTTCCGGTGTTGTTTTGAATATTAGGTTCAGCTTTTTGGTTGAGTAGCAATTCCACCACTTGATAATGACCATTTTCACTGGCTATATGCAGGCCTGTTGCTCCATTTTTATTTGTGATATTAGGATCAGCTTGTTGTTTGAGTAGCATTTCCACCACTTGATAATAACCATTTTGACTGGATCTCATCAGTGCAGTGCAATCTTCTTCATCTTTGATATTAGGATCAGCTTGTTTGTTGAGTAGCAGTTCCACCACTTGATCATAACCTTTTTCACTGGCTATGTACAGAGCTGTTGTTCCGTTTTTGTGCTGAATATTAGGATCGGCTTGTTGTTTGAGTAACAGTTCCACAACTTGATAATGACCATTTACACTGGCTATGTACAGGGCTGTTATTCCGTTAATGTTTTGAATATTAGGATCAGCTTGTTGTTTGAGTAGTAGTTCCACCACACGATTATGACCATTTTGACTTGCTATCATAAGGGATGTTACTCCCTTATTGCTTTGAATATTAGGATCAGTTTGTTGTTTAAGTAGCAGTTCCACCACTTGATAATTACCATTTTGACTAGCTATCATAAGTGCAGTCCAATCATTTTCTTCTCTGATATTAGGATTTGCTTCATGATTGAGTAACAGTTCCACTACATGATAATGATCATTTTGACTGGCTGTGTACAAAGCTGTTTGTCCATTTGGCAATTGAAAATTAGGATTGGCTTGTTGCTTAAGTAGCAGTTCCACAACTTGATAATAACCATTTTTACTGGCTATGTACAGAGCTGTTGTTCCGTTATTTTCTTGAATATTAGGATCAGCTTGTTGTTTGAGTAGCATTTCCACCACTTGATCATAACCTTTTTGACTGGCTATGTACAGAGCTGTTGTTCCATTTTTGTGCTGAATATTAGGATTGGCTTGTTGTTTAAGTAGTAGTTCCACAACTTGATAATGACCATTTTGACTGGCTATGTACAGGGCTGTTGTCCCGTTATTGTTTTGAATATTAGGATCAGCTTGTTGTTTGAGTAACAGTTCCACCACTTGATAATAACCATTTTGACTGGATCTCATCAGTGCAGTGCAATCTTCTTCATCTTTGGTATTAGGATCAGCTTGTTCGTTGAGTAGCAGTTCCACCACTTGATCATAACCTTTTTCACTGGCTATGTACAGAGCTGTTGTTCCGTTTTTGTGCTGAATATTAGGATTGGCTTGTTGTTTGAGTAACAGTTCCACGACTTGATAATAACCATTTTGACTGGCTATGTACAGGGCTGTTGTCCCATTATTGTTTTGAATATTAGGGTCAGCTTGTTGTTTGAGTAGCATTTCCACCACTTGATAATGACCATTTTGACTGGCTATGTACAGGGCTGTTATTCCATTAAATGTTTTGAATATTAGGATCAGCTTGTTGTTTGAGAAGTAGTTCCACCACATGATAATGACCATTTTGACTTGCTATCATAAGGGCTGTTACTCCCTTATTGCTTTGAATATTAGGATCAGTTTGTTGTTTAAGTAGCAGTTCCACAACTTGATAATTACCATTTTGACTAGCTATGTACAGGGCTGTTGCTCCGTTATTGTTTTGAATATTAGGGTCAGCTTGTTGTTTGAGTAGCATTTCCACCACTTGATAATGACCATTTTGACTGGCTATGTACAGGGCTGTTATTCCATTAAATGTTTTGAATATTAGGATCAGCTTGTTGTTTGAGAAGTAGTTCCACCACATGATAATGACCATTTTGACTTGCTATCATAAGGGCTGTTACTCCCTTATTGCTTTGAATATTAGGATCAGTTTGTTGTTTAAGTAGCAGTTCCACAACTTGATAATTACCATTTTGACTAGCTATGTACAGGGCTGTTGCTCCGTTATTGTTTTGAATATTAGGATCAGCTTGTTGTTTGAGTAGCAGTTCCACCACTCGATAATGACCACTTTGACTGGCTATCATCAGTGCAGTCCAATCTTCTTCATCATTAATAATTGGATTTGTAGTAGTTCTTCTACTTCAGAATGATAGTTTTGACATGCTATCATAACAGCTGTTGTTCCGGTGTTGTTTTGAATGTTAGGTTCAGCTTTTTGGTTGAGTAGCAATTCCACCACTTGATAATGACCATTTTCACTGGCTACATGCAGGGCTGTTGCTCCATTTTTATTTTTGATATTGGGATCAGCTTGTTGTTTGAGTAGCAGTTCCACCACTTGATAATAACCATTTTGACTGGATATCATCAGTGCAGTCCAATCTTCTTCATCTTTGATATTAGGATCAGCTTGTTTCTTGAGTAGCAGTTCGACCACATGATCATGACCTTTTTCACTGGCTATGTATAGAGCTGTTGTTCCATTTTTGTGCGGAATATTAGGATCGGCTTGTTGTTTGAGTAGCAGTTCCACCACTTGATAATTACCATTTTGACTAGCTATCATAAGTGTAGTCCAATCATTTTCCTCTTTGATATTAGGATTGGCTTCATGATTGAGTAACAGTTCCACTACATGATAATGATCATTTTGACTGGCTGTGTACAAAGCTGTTTGTCCATTTGGTAATTGAACATTAGGATTGGCTTGTTGTTTGAGTAGCAGTTCCACAACTTGATAATGACCATTTTTACTGGCTATGTACAGGGCTGTTACTCCGTTATTGTTTAGAATATTAGGATCAGCTTGTTGGTTGAGTAGCAGTTCTACCACTTGATAATGACCATTTTGACTAGCTATGTACAGGGCTGTTGCAACATTGTTTGTGTTAATTGATTCTGTTTTTTTTTGTGTACACTTATAATGGACATGAGCACATAACTCCAGTAGTAAGTCCACATTTTCTATTAGACCGTCTTTTGCTGCTTGTAGAAGAGAAGACTCGAAAGTGAACTTATCATTGCTATCTTCTACTATGATAGGATGGTTGCCAATGTACATTTCAAAGATACCAACTTGATACAAGAGATCATTTTTAGTTACTGCCATATCTTTAAGAGTGTGGTATTGTGAACTAGGTGCTCGGAAAGTGATACATAGTGATTCATGTTCAATGTGAATATGGTTTAAATGTTTTCCTTTTTCTGCAAATACATGGTTAATTAAAATATGTAGACTCTTTAATGTCATTTGTTTCCATATGACATTTAGTTTGATGATAATTTCACAAGTTGGTTCAGAAACATCTTGTTTTGATAGATGAATTTTATCACTAGCATTCTGAATATCTATTAATCTAGCTGACTCTTCAAATACTTTGACTTCATCTAAATACTCTTTGACTCTACTTTGAAGAACCTCTCCTGAAAGAAAGCATTGTACAAGGTGTTCAATTAAGTGACAACTAAGAAAATGATAGTGTGACTTAATCTTGTTAAATAGTTCATCGATAGTTGTTACTTTAGTCAACCCTTTCTCTTCAGTGTATTCTTCAATGTGTTGAGCAATAGTGACTAGTTTGCATGATCCGTTTTTAATCAATACAGAAAATCTCTTTTTAATATTTGATACTAGGGAGTCAAATTTCTGATCCAGCACTTGAATATCAGCTACTATTTTATCACTGCTATTAATAGTGATATAGGATGATATGCATTGTAGTAGACAGATTACATTTGAACAGACGTGTCGGCAGGCACTAATGAAAGTTGTTTCATGGACTTTTCTTTGTTGAAGTTGATAATTACATATTGTGTATGAGTTCATTTCACAAGCTATTGTTAGTGCAGTGTAATTGTTGTTGTCTTGAATGTAAACATCAGCTCCAGCCAATACTAGAGTTTGTACAACTTGTTCATGTCCACCTAATGTAGCTAGCATTAGTGGTGTTTTGCCTTCTTTATTATGATGATTGATACTGGCACCATATTTAAGAAGTAAGCATACTGTTTCACTATGACCATGCTTTGCTGCTTCAAGAAGAGCATCATCAATGTTACCTCCTAACTCCATAAGAACTGAAACTGCTTCATTCTGATCATCCTGTAATGCTTTGAGAAAAGCAGTATCCACATTGGCTCCTAACTCTAGAAGAAATAGAACTGCTTCAGTATGACCAACTTTTGCTGCTTCAAGAAGAGCAACATCAAAAGTAAAGTTCTCATTCTCATCATCATCAGCTAGTATTGATGTGTCATTGATTACTAAACTAAACATACCAATGAGACGCATAAACTGTAACTTGCCTTGAGCATAAGCTATAAGATGGTCAACTTGAGATTCCCGGACAATATATTTAATACGCACTGACCCAGCTAAGATTTCGATGTGGTTTATAAGGGATTGCTTCTCATGTTTTGGAAAGAAACGTTTGATTAATGAGTAAAGTCCTTCTACAATTGCATCATTCCAAGTCTCTTTTAAATAAATAACAGCTTTTGGTGCATTTTCAGGATTTTTTAAGTGTGGATTGTATATTTGTGTTACACCATTTCTAAGTGACTTAACTGATTGAGTATTTCGAAATTTAATTGCTTCTTCTGAATGGTTTTGCAATTTCTTACTTAAATCACTATTTGTAAGGTATTCCTCAGTAATTGCAACAATAATGTCGCAATCTAAAAAGTCATAAAAACGATGTAGCTCTTTAAAGAGTCCATCCAAATCACTGATATTACTGAGATCAAGACTTTCCCAAGATATATAATCTTGTACATAGCCTGCAATATCTGAAAGACACGTTTTTGTTTTTTGATTCTGAATCTCTTCATTTAATTCAGTTCTAACTCGTCTCATTAGACCAGTAAATGTTCGGTGGAGATTTTGTAGCTGTTTCAAAACAATGACTTCACTATCAAGCTCAATTATCTTGAAATCTTCTTCAATAGTTGAAGAAGTATATGTACTCTGAACTGCAGCAGGTTTGAGGTTTCTCAATCTTTTTCTTAATTCTTTATCTAAATAATCTGCTGCACCTTGAACACCAGCACCACCTTGATTATATAGTATATTGAGAAATGATTGCCAATACTTTTGTAATGCTGGAACATCTTTTTGCCATTTAATACCAACTTTAAATTCATCAATTAATTTATCATAATTTGGATCATCTCTGACAGACTCAGGAATCATTTTAATGCTAAACATTTCTGCAGCCACTTGTGGAAGAATGTTTTTCAATGCAACTTGTAAAGAACAATGTTGTTCCCGAAGTATGTCCATTATTACCCTTTCTAACTGATGTTGACCTGCATCTGTGCTACCTCCTAAATTGAGAAGAAATTGTGTTGCTTCATTATCATCTTTTGCGGCCTCAAAAAGAGCAACATCAGTGTTTGCTCTAAGCTTAAGAAGAAATTGAGCTGCTTTGTCATGACCAAATTTTGCTGCTTCAAGAAGAGAAATAGTTGTGTTAGCTCCAAAATTAATAAGAAATTGTGCTGATTCATAATCATCTCCTTTTGCTGCTTCATAAAGAGCAACGTTAGTGTTTGCTTCAAACTTAAGAAGAAATTGAGCTGGTTTGTCATGACCAACTTTTGCTGCTTCAAGAAGTGCAATATCTTTCTCAGCTCCTAGATTGATAAGAAACTTTGCTATTTCGTTATCATCTCCTCTTGCTGCTTCGTAAAGAGCAATGTTAGTGTTTGCTCCAAACTTAACAAGAAATAGAGCCGCTTTGTCATGATTAACTTTGGCTGATTCAAGAAGAGCAATATCTGCACTAGCTCCTAAATTACGAAGAAATTCAGCTGCTTTGTCATGACCAACTTTTGCTGACTCAAGAAGAGCAATATCTTTGTTTGCTCCTAAATCAAAAAGAAATCGAGTTGCTTCATTATCATCTCCTTTTACTGTTTCGTAAAGAGCAACATCAGTGTTTGCTCCAAACTTAATAAGAAATAAACCCGCTTTGTCATGATTAACTTTTGCTGATTCAAGAAGAGTAATATCTGCGCTAGCTCCTAAATTAAGAAGAAATTGAGCTGCTTTGTCATGACCAACTTTTGCTGATTCAAGAAGAGCAATATCTGCGCTAGCTCCTAAATTAAGAAGAAATTGAGCTGCTTTGTCATGACCAACTTTTGCTGATTCAAGAAGAGCAATATCTGCACTAGCTCCTAAATTGAGAAGTAATTGTGCTGCATCATTATCATCTCCTTTTGCTGCTTCGTAAAGAGCAATGTTAGTGTTTGCTCCAAGCTTAAGAAGAAAAGGAGCTGCTTTGTCATGACCAACTTTAGCAGATTCAAGAAGAGCAATATCTGCGCTAGCTCCTAAATTGAGAAGAAATTGTGCTGCATCATTATCATCTTTTTTTGCTGCTTCGTAAAGAGCAACATCATCAGTGTTTGCTCCAAGCTTGAGAAGAAATTTAGCTGCTTTGTCATGATCATCAACTTTTGCACGTTCCAGTTCTATTGTTTTGATGACATCTGCTTCAATGCTTGGCGAAATACATGTATTTTGAGTTGTAGCAGTGTTGAGGTTTTTCAATCTGTCTCTTAATTCTATATCTAAATGACATGCTGCACCTTGAACAGCACTATTATCTTGATTAGATAGTATTTTCAGAAATAGTTGCCAATGCGTTTGTAATGCTGTAACATCTCTTAGCATTCCTATGCCAGCTTTATACTCACCAATGACTTCATTATAAGTTGGATCCACTTTGACAGACTCAGGAATCATTTTAACACTAAACATTTCTGCAGCCACTTGTGGAAGACAGTTAGATAATGCAACTTGTAAAGGATAATCTTGTTCCTGGAGTATGTCCTTCATTAGGTTTTGTAATTGACATGCATCAGCATTTGTAGCTATAAGACAAACAACTTTTAGTAAATAATCTATACCAACTTGACAAACTTACCTTGTTGCTCAGTCATTGTAGCAAAAGAAAGATTGCTAACAGGTGGGCTAGTTGCCTCATGTTGTTCAGCCATTATATTTGAAACTACTAAAGAGACAGCAGATTATCAATGAGAGTAGTCTGGCTTGTTTAATGTTGCTATAGTGATGAGTGACATCATAATATATCACGAGGTCTGGGTCAATATCATTCACAGACAAAGGATAAAATTTTGACCAAATATGAGTGACAATGAATTTTATTATATTCATAATTAAAAATCACAATAGTACACAGACATTAGGCTAGACCTTGTATACAAAGAATGTGAATGGTTTTGTTCACTGTCCATCATAATTTAGTACCTAAAGATATATCTTGAGCTCCTGTAGGAATGAAAACATGAAAGCTATAACAACTTTTCCTAGTATTGGCTAAAAATATTAGTATACTCATTGATAATCTAATTCCTTTAAATTTTGTTATTAAGTATTTTATTTTTTAGTATAAAACCTTGTATCATCAAAATATGTTATACATGAAACATGATTAATTTCTATCTTAGATTAGCCATTGATACAAATGATCAGTGTCTCATTAAAAGTACATTTTAAAAGCTCCAACTTCAATATCAACAATATACTTCTTACTCTACACAATATCACAGATATCACAGATGTTCAAAGTACTCTCAAGGTGTTTAGACTTTATTATAAGCAAATTCTGGGTTCATTGCCTCAGCAATTTCCTGAAACTCTTAAACCTATTCTGAAACTGCAGAATCTAACAGAACAAGGTCTATTATACTATGCCTTACTTGTACATGTAAGCTATTATATACTCATTAACCCACTAAATGTAAGATGTATAATTTATATCTATGCAATTTACATGGATTAGGTAAAACCAAGTACAATGTAGTTAATTACTAAAATTCCAAAAATGGGTGGAGGTTTTACTAAATAAGGTCAAAACAGTGATACCTTAAAGATATTCATGACAGTATTTACTTTCTATGAATAATAAAACGACACTCCCCTTTTAAAGAACAACAACATATATGTACATGTCACAAGGTACTATACTTGTTTACTCTGCATGTAGAGAATTTAAAAAGATTATAATCTATATCATTTTCAAAAATAATAGATATTTACTCTGGATTTCTTAATATACAAATATAAAATAGTATCAAATATTCCTATGTAGTGTAATAAGTATTTCTGTGTACTATCTTTAATGTCATTGAGGTGTATAGGACACAATGCTATTTAAATTATAAACTACCAATAGGTATGTCCATTAAATTCTATATTGGTAGCCAATATAGGTAAAGGAGCACCAACAAATGATTGTATTTATTATAGAGCACTGCTGCATTAGGTCAGGACACCAATTTTTAATATGCATTTGCATTATGTGCCACACTTGGCTCTACTAATGATCAATATTTGTCTCAGCATACAGAGACAACCATTAGTTGTCCACGTAATGTATAGGGACAATACAACTTAAATAAATGTGGATAACATGTGCCTTATATTATGTTATCAATGAAGTTGACTGATATACTAGTTCTAAAACAAAATCTATCATTTAGTAACTTATCAGTACAAGTCTATAGAACAGAGAACATAAAACAACTTGGAAACCAGGACATGTACCTATTACAATGAAAATATATTTAATAGATATAATCAATAGTAAAATTAAAGTACATTGAACAAGTGACGACGTGATTACTAACAATATTTTAGACTTATAAACATCAAGTAATAGTTATCAATTGATTTGAAATATAATATCTTTCTTACACCAATGAACATGAGATATCAGATTATATCATATATTTACATTACTAATGATGGGTGGGGTTTTGACCAAATAAGGTCATAGCAGTGTAACTATAACAGTACCATTTCATAGCAGTATTCACTTACAATGAATAAAGATAACACTCAAATACATGTCACTTACAAGTACACTAATGCAGAATTAATCTATTAATTTTTTGAAAGTTTATATTATACTAATAGATTATGAGAATAATAAAATCATCCTTTAGTCTATCTTTGATGTTGACAATCATTTTAATAACTTCACCATGTTTTTAATACACAACCTCATATACACTTTATGGCAATACTATACTTTGGTTTATAAGTGATACACATTATAAAAACTAACTTTGACACCTTAAATGATATTAATTGCAGACTTTTACTATTTTAATGGAAATAATATTTAGTTATGATTAGAAATTATAAAGAAATGATTAAAAATGCAATATTGATTAAAGGTTATTTGTATTCTGAAGTCAGTTAACACTAATACATTTTAGTTACCTCCCCTAACTATCAGATTGTTCTTTTTATTAGTTATATTCTAACAACAATTACCTATACTACAAAACAATGAACTAGATACGATTGTCTATACTATACACATTAAGATTAACTAATGTGAATTAAGAAAGTGTTATGGTAGTGTTAGCATTTGACAAGATAAATAGGTATTTAAAAACAGGCGGGGTTAATAAATAAGTTTACTCCCACAATATACTATAGCTAATAAATATCTTAGTCTTATATACTACAACCAGAACCTTTCAAAAATGAGTAAGAGGGCGATTTCAATTTTTGAGTATTATCCAATATATCCTCCTGGTGTCTAGCCACTAATATCCAGTAGCCTTGACATAACATAAACAATTTGCTGAAATGCAACTACATGAATTCTATGACTTCAGTTGACATTCTTGTACATTATAGACGATGGTGGTTGTTGTATGATATGTTTGTGGTTAATAATGTCATATCAACCTCTCTTAACACCTACTATTACTTAACCCAACATTAACAAGATGAATATCACTATTTCTTTCATTAAAAAGTGTCAAATATGAATATTACAATCTTAATTAAATAGACAGGAAACAAAAAACTATTATGTTTGCAATTGTGTAAACTCACAGTAGCAGTCATTAAATAATAGTATATATATACATATTGTTGGTTTAACAATTTATTATGATGTTAATTCTAGACATGGGATGATGTTTTCAGTCATTTTACCCCATAATTCTAAATAGGAAGTTTTCTAAGGATTTTTACATAAAAATTAGAAGAGTGTGCTTTTTTAAATGATTCAACAATAAAAGTAGTGATTTCATTCCATTTTATTAATATTGAACAACAACATATGTTTGCATAAGCCTTCTTCAGCTTCAGCAAAAAGTTCAGAACTATTAAAAATGCCTTTGATATTATGGTAGATTAAGAAGACAGGCACAAAGAACCACAAATAGTTAAACTTGAGTCACAAAAGACTATATACAACTATGACACTGTGTCTAAGTTAGGTTGACAACATTATTGGAATCCCACTAACCTGCAACATATATAACACTTATACAAAATGTTATATGATATCCATTCTTGCAACAAGTAGATAATTACAAATTGTTATATATGCTCCCTTCCCAATTTGTAGGAAAGTTTAAAGACTTCCAAAACAATATATGATAAACACGTTAGTTTACTTCAAAAAGTAATGCATTGGTAATGTATACACAAGATAATTGTATAAATTATACATACATCTATACTGTGAGATTATATATTTATAATGGTGCATCTAATAATAATATTGGATATACAGACCATAGTCATCGAGGGGAGGCATTTGGATCAAGTTAAGTCAAGATAATGAACTATCTAAATACTAAAATTTACAATGTACTTTTTTAAAACAATAACAAAAAAGGGATGGCTACATCAGTGATAGGTTAAGTTTTGACTAATTGAAGTAATAAAGTTATGTTAATATTAAAGTTTGGAAAAATAATTATGGTACTGAAATGAAGAGACTTTGATCAATCATAACTATTATTGCAGGATGACTAATTAAATTCATTGTTTGCTAAGTACATTAGTGATCCATCTGTGTAGGTTATTTGTCTTTTTGAAATTGCATTTCTTACAAATAACAAAATTTTAAGTTATAACACTGTTTATGTTACTGATGGAAGTGAGATTACATTTAATTGTGAAGATAAAGTAGGCTAAAGACAAGATATAAAACAACTGCATAGTACATTAGGTTAGTAACTACTTAAGTTAATCCATTAAAACAGTATTTTCATTTTTTTTTCATATTTAGTGTTTGACATTGTACTTCTATAATTATTATAATTTATTTAGAATTGCTAGTACAAGTTCATTAAATATAACCACTTTAGTCTTTGCATTAAATTGATTGACATGAACAAATACAATGTTATTCAAAGACATTATAACTATGTACATATCATAGAATAAATGTTGAAAATGAACACAAAATTAAAATATGACACTTGATCTAAAGTAATGCTGTAGTCAGACTTTCATAATACGTTTTTATGTTATACTTAAATAGTTCTAATTATATATGTAATATCCTGTTATGAATAAGCTTGTTCTTTGAGTAACTGTTCCACTACTTCATAATAACCATTTTGACTAGCTGACATGAACTGTACAAGTCTATTAAACATAACAACTTCAGTCTTTGCATTAAATTGATTGAACACGTACATCATGACATGAACAGGTACAATATTATTCAAAGACACTGTGACATGTCTAGAATAATTTGACATGACTTGCTTTTCTTTGTATTTTTATAATATTTCACTATATGTTTCAGTTTATAGGATCCAGGTTAACATGATCAAACATTAGCGTGAAATATGGAAAATGATAGCTTAATTCACTCATTTTGAAGGATGTGATCATTAGTACACGTCCTCTCACAATAAACAGCCCCTACAATAATTCAAATACAAATTAGTGACATCATAATATCATCATCATAATGACATCATAATTATTTAACCTGATGTACACATGTAGACAATAACCTATTGAACAATGTTTTGTGTGTTATGATATTCTGACTGATTGTGTAATGGTCTATAATGTCTAATACAAAACGATCATTGTTTCTACATATATGTTGTATTGAACTGCAGTAGTACTAAGAAGCTATAGTGTAGTAGCATAAAAATAATATGCATTTCTTTAAAATGATTCAAGTCCATTGTTGTAGTGACATATTTTTAAAGAAATACTTATGTACATGTTTAAACCTCATTATTTGTATAACTTTAGTATTGGATGCAGAAAACAAAGTAACAAGCTAATAATTCATAAGGTTATTGGAATCACTCATATTTTATAATGAGTTAGAGGAACAGAGAATGACTGAACAATTCTAACATTTAAAATACTGAGTATCATCTATATGATGAAGAAGAAATGACCTAAGACAAAAGTCTATAACAATACACTACATTTGTGTAATAGATCTATGTATAGAAAAAGAGTTATTTTTAAGAAATGAATGCTTGTGTGCATATACAGATATATAGCTTTCCTTATAACAATTGTTGAAAAGTCTTTAGGCAGAGAGATTATAACTATTATAAAGAAAGTTATGTAGCTGTATATGCTCATAAGTGTGGCTACCTCTGGCTACCATCAATGTTCTGTCATGGTCAAATTTAACAGTACAGTAGCTTAATGGAGGGAGAATATAATAATCTAGGAATTTGTGTTAGTCTGTTGTGTCTGTTGATGAGATCTCTAGTTAGAAGATCAAAACAAATTTATTTGCTTCAGTCATTTGTAATTTGTAAAGCATTATGTTCCTGCTAATTCCTTCCCTGTTGCTATCGACTCTTTAGATGATAGTTGATTGGTTGTTGTATTGTATATATTGCTTGGTTTGTTTTAAGATTTTTAGTATTGCTTATGAAGATAAAAGTAAAGTCAAAAATATACTTCCATATACATATTGGTAGGAATGTGAATCAAATGAGTCATTGGAAATATGTCCATGCATCAGTACTTATATGATGAGACATTTAACATCACGAACATAACAAAATAAACAAACAAGTAAAATGACATTTCAACATTCATGCTTTTCCAGGCCTAGGTGAACTAAAACAAATTGTTAATTAATTTAAAAACCTACTTAGAAATCATCATTTCTTAAAGAATTCCACAAGTTTTGGAAGATATTTGGTTGAGGACTGGCTCTCTCTTTATATAATAGTTCCACCACTTGAGAGTGACCATTTTGTCTTGCTATGTTAATGGCTGTTCTTCTGTACTTGTTTTGAATACTAGAATCAGCTTGATGATTAAGTAGCAGTTCCACCAATTGATAATGACCATTTTGACATGCTAACATAAAGGCTGTTGTTCTGTTATTGCTTTGAATGTAAGGATCAGCTCCTTTTTTGAGTAGCAGTTCCACAACTTGATAATGACCACTTTGACTGGCTATCATCAGTGCAATCCAATCTTGTTCATCATTGATAGTAGGATTGTTTTGTAGCAGTTCTTCCACTTCAAAATAATAGTTATGACTTGCTATCATAAGGGCTGTTGGTCCAATATTGTTTTGAATATTAAGTTCAGCCCTTTGTCTGACTAGCAATTCCACCACTTGATAATGACCATTTTGACTAGCTATGTAAAGGGCTGTTGTTCTGTTATTGTGTTGAATATTAGGATTGAATGTTGTTTGAGTAGCAGTTCCACAACTTGATAATCACCATTTTCACTGGCTATGTACAGGGCTGTTACTCCTTTTTTGCTTTGAATATTAGGATCAGCTTGTTGTTTGAGAAGCAGGTCCACCACTTGATAATGACCATTTTGACTGGCTATGTACAGGGCTGTTGCTCCATTATCATCTCAAATATTAGGATCAGCTTGTTGTTTGAGAAGCAGTTCCACCACCTGGTAATGACCATTTTCACTGGCTATGTACAGGGCTGTTGCTCCGTTATTGTTTTGAATATTAGGATTAGCTTGTTGTTTGAGTAGCAGTTCCACAACTTGATAATGACCATTTTGACTAGCTATGTAGAGGGCTGTTGTTCTGTTATTGTGTTGAATATTAGGATCGGCTTGTTGTTTGAGTAGCAATTCCACAACTTGATAGTGGCAATTTTCACTGGCTATGTACAGGGCTGTTACTCCATTAATGTCTCGAATATTAGGATCGGCTTGTTGTTTGAGAATCAGTTCCACTCACTAATATGTCATCCAAATACCAGACTACATGTGATAATCCATGGAAAATTTTATTCATGATTTCTTGAAAAATGGCAGGACTAGAAGCAACCCCATATGGTAGTCTTTTCCAACAGTACAGACCTTTGTGAGTGTTGATTACTGTTAGCTCTCTTGATGCTTCTTCCAACTGAACTTGATTGTATGCCTGACCTAGATCTAACTTTGTAAATTTTTTTCCACCATTCATGGTTTGAAAACACTTTTCAATATGTGGTAGTGGGTGCTGATTTATTTCCAAGCAGGGGTTCAGGGTGACTTTGTAATCCCCACAGACTTGCACTGAGCCATCAGGTTTCATGACTGCTAGTATTGATGTTGCCCACTCATTGTAGTCTATTTTTTCTAGATTACCCTCTATTACCATTCTTTGTAATGTTTCTCCTAACTCTACCTATACTGCATATGGTACTGGACGTGGCTTGCAAAACTTTGGTTAGGCATTTGGTTCAACTTTAGTTTGGCTTCGATTTCTCTTAATTCTTCCAGCCCAGGTCTGAATACTGTCTGATCGTATTTTTCCAATAGTACTTGCAACTGATTACTTTTCTGTGTCGTTTTTAACACGTTGACTTGTGTGAGTCTTCCTGCACAATTATCTCCATAGAAAACTTGAATCCAATCTCTGCCAAAGAGTGACGGGCAGTTTCCTTTTGCTACAAACAATTTAACCTTTCTTTTGATCCCTCCTATCTCGGCTTGTACCATGGCTTCACCTACTAATGGCATCGTCTGTCCTGTTACTGACTTCAACTTTGTCTTGGTTGGTTGTACTTTCACCTTACATGTCATCTCTGAAACTACTGTTACTGCTGCACCAGCATCCACTTCCATGTTCACTGGTTGACTGTTAATAATTACTTTAATTTGAGCCTTTTTCTGATGCGCATCACTTTGGTTTTTTAAGCCATTTAACTCCAAAAATATTTTGTTTTCACTCGATTCTATGTCTTCTTCAACTTGTTTTATCTTCTTTGGTTTCGATCTGCAAGCTTCTTTAATATGTCCGTTTTTTCCACAACTGTAACACTGAGTTTTTTAACCTGCATTCGTCTGGAGTATGCCCCGATTTCGCGCAACAGTAACACTTTTCTCTTGTTTTACATGTACCTTCCTTTTTGTCAGTGACTGACTTTCTCTCCTTCGTTGCAGAAGGTTTACTCGTACAGGGTCTTTTTGTGTCTGTGCCATGAGTGAGCTGTCTGTAGCTGCTACTTCCATAGCTGTGGCAGTTTCACGTGCCGTCTCTAGTGTGAGCTTCTGATCTTTCAACAGTTCTTTCCTGATTGATTCGCTACTGAGATCACAAACAAACCTGTCTCGTAACGCATCATTCAAGAAGTCTCCAAATGCACAATTCTTGGCTAGTCGTCTCAGTGCTGCAATGTATTCAATCGCAGTCTCTCCAGTCTGTTGACTTCTCAAGTGGAACTTGTAACGTTCTGAAATCACTATCGATGTAGGCTGGAAACTTTTCAACTAGCTCTTCGAAAGTTTTTGTGTTTGGTTTATCAGGAGCACATAAGTCACCTAAGAGTTTGTATGTAGCATCTCCGATACTACTAAGTAGAATGGCTACTTTTTTTCTTGCATTGTTTACACTGTTGGCTACCAGATATTGTTCTATTCTTTCTGTGTACGATGTCCACTGCATCTTGCTTGGTTCAAAAGGAGTGAGGGCACCAACTTTAATCTTGTCGCCATTGTTATATCTTAGGTTTTTATCACTCGAGATAACTTTTACAGTTGCACACACACACACTAACTAACTAATCATAAATACAAAAATCAATATTTATACAGCACACTAAAAGTAAATTAACATACAGGAAAACCACAGAACTAAATTAATGTCATACATTACAGGATGAAGCTAGTAGTATCACTTTATTTAATAGATGGATTAACAAAAAGAACATATTTTTATGTTTATAGTTTATTATCTGTATAATTTTATTATTGAAAGCACAAAACAAAAGTAACAAACTAATTATCCATAAGGTTATTGGAATCACTCATACCTTTTATACTGAGTAAGAGGAACAGAGGATAACTGAAAGTTTTCAAGATATAAAACTTCATCTTATGATTAACAAGAAACTACCTAAGAGAAAAGTCTATAACAATATACAACATTTGTGTAATAGATCATAAAACAAGAGTTAATGGACTTATGATGGTAAGTATATTGATCTGTTGACAGTTTTATACGTAGTTAATTTAAATGATAAATAGACACTATTGCACATACTCTTTAGCTAAGATCATTATTGAACTACTTGAAGTGAAAAATATAAAGTGAATGCATCAGTTTAAATGTAACAGTAATCTGTAGAATATGATTTACTGCAATAATGAAGATTGACAAATTATATGCAGTTTAACATAGGATGTTGTGTATAGCATGGTAATTTATAACATTATTGTTAGAAAAAGAATGCAATAATAGACAATATACATGATTATATAATAATCAGAGTTCAAAGGATCGTGTTAATAGATGGTACTGGAACTTGATCTGTATTATATCATGATGTTAGTACTGAGAATTTAGTACTACCAGAATTGAAAAGTAAGATTACTATGAAATATTAAACCTTATGCAAACCTGTACTTTCAAGTCACATTTCACTGTTATCTTTTGATGCTTTCAGTGGGTGTGTCAGATTCAACTGTCTTATCTGGATGTAGAAGGCTAATTAAACTACACCAAATTTTCTGTTTATACAATGCATATAGGACAACTTTGTGAAGAATATTTAATGTACAGAAGGTAAAGTAACTTACACCATAATGTTATATCTTGTCTGAGAAGCAATGTCACTGAATAATTTTTCAAGAGTCAGCAAGAGAGTATTCTTCTCATAGAGAGGGGACCGATTTCTCACGTGTTATTGCCAAAATTCATCTCAAGCCTCGGTGGGAAACAAACAAATACAAAGTATACCAAAGTAATTTTGACTCTTTGAAAGTTAGTCTAAGAATACATGTTGAGGACATCAAGAGAAACATATCTAGTATATAACATCATCTGAAGCAAGCTCAGCAGTGATGCTGCCTTTGTTCACATGATTTCTGCCAGATATCATTTGAGCTGGGACAAACTGTTGGAATTCCAGGTCAGTCTGTTAGTAACTGCACTTAGTTAATTATGCAATTAACAGGATTATCCCTATAATACAGATTTACTTACTATGGTAGTAAACATTCAATGTAAATTATTATTCTGTCTGCTGGCTGTAATATACTGTTCACTATGGTTGTTTGTACTAAAATTTTCCATTTCACATATTATACAAATATGTTTTTATGGATTGGCACTAAAACATGGTCACACTTAAACCGTGAAATCATAAAGGTAAACATTTAAATACTAAACACTCGATAGTTGAATTAATGGTATATATTCTGTAGATAATCAGATATAGTGACACAATTATATAGTTTTTTGTTATTGTTGAACTATATATATATATATATATATATATATATATATAAATTATATATATATATATATATATATATATATATATATGGCCTTATAATGTTATGGCCTTATATTGCATGGTATTATAATGTTCCTTTAAATTGTTTTTCATGATTAATGACTTGCTATCATAAAGACTGTTCCTCCAATACTGTTTGATTAGCAGTTCCACCACTTGATAGTGACCATTTTGACTAGCTAACATAAGTGGAGTCCAATCATCTTCCACTTTTATATTAGGATTGGCTTCATGATTAAGTAACTGTTCATTTGTGTAATAGATCTATGTATATGAAAAGTGTTAGTGTTAAGAAATAAATGCAATAATAGATAGTATTATTATTTATATATATAATAATCTGAGGTCAAAGGGTCAAAGAACTAGTGAATTATCTAATGTACAGAATGTTTAGTAACTTACGCCATAATGTTATATCTTGTCTGAGAAGCAATGTCACTGGTTAAGTTTGCTAGAGTCAACTCTTCTCGTAGGGAGGGGCCTGATTTCATACGTGATAACCGCCAATATCTGTTGTGGGCCTTGGCGGGAATCAAAAAAATCAAAATGGACCCAAAGTAATTTTGACTGTTTGAAGGTTGGTCTCAGAATACATTTTCAAGACATGAAGAGACAACATATCTAGTATATGATATCATCTGAAGCAAGCCCAACAGTGGTGCCTCTGTTCACAGGATTTCTGCCAGGCATCAGTGAGCTAGTCTGAACTGTAAGAATTCCAGGTCAGTCTGTTAATAACTGCACTTATATGATTAACAAGGACTATCCAGAAAATACAGGGCTACTTACATTAGTAGTAAAACATCCAATGTAAATCAGTCTGTCTGCTGGCTACAATTACCACTCATTATAGTTGTTTGTACTTAAATTTTCCCATTTTACATACGTACCAGTCTAATTTTTATATGGATAAAGGTAAACAATTTGATGCTTAATACTCATTAGGTGAATTAATGACACATATTCTGTAGATATAGATCTATATATAATGGTGCAGTAGTGCATTAATTTGATATAGCAATTTAATACACTGTCTGTTATTGTTGTTAAACGTGCATGAGAACGTTTGGTGAAGTTTAAACAAATGTGACTATTTACCTCAATTGTATCATTTGTACTGCCAGCCATGCCCAACCTGCTGCTTTTAAAGTTGATACAAAATGCTATAGCCTTATAGTATTCCCTTAAATTATTGCTGTTTGTGATTAACTCAGCTTATTTTTTCAATATTTTTAGGCAGAGAGTAATAGATTAGAAAGGACATTTCCGACATTATTTAGCCTGGACAACCAATATTAAAATCATCAAACAAACCAAGCAATATATACTATACAACAACCAATCAAATATCATTTAAGAAGTCCATTACAGCAGCCACTGAACTGACCAAGGTTTGTCGATTTTCTAACCAGAGATTTCATCAACAACCACGACATACAAATATAAAGTCCTCCATTATTACATTTAACCTCTAATATGCTAGTGAAGTAGTGTGTCCCACTGTTAAAATTGACCATGACAGAACATAGATAGTATTCAGAAGTAACCATGCCTATGTGGAGATACAGCTACGTAGCTTCCCTTATAACAATTGTTGAAATGTTTTTAGGCAGAGAAGTTATAACTATTATAAGGAAAGTTATTTAGCTGTATATGCACATAGGTGTGGCTACCTTTGGCTACCATCAATGTTCTGTCATGGTCAATTTTAACAGTTCACTAGCTTATTGGAGGGAGAATATAATAATCTAGGACTTTGTGTTAGTCTGTTGTGTCTGCTGAAAAGATCTCTAGTTGGATGATCAAAGCAAATTCACTTGCTTGAGTCATTTGTGATTTGTCAAAGACTCTGTTCCTGCTAATTCATTGCCTATTGTTATGGACACTTTAGATGATAGTTGATTGGTTGTTGTATTATATATATTGCTTGGTTTGTTTTAAGACTTTTAGTATTGCTTATAAAGATTAAAATAAAGTCTAAAATGTACTTCCATATACATTATGGTAAGAATACGAATCAAATTCATTGGAGATGTGTCCATGCATCAAAATGTACATGATGAGACATTTAACATCACTAATATAAAACAAACAAATGAACAAAACAAACAAACAAGTAAAACGACATTACAAGATTCAATCTTTTCCAGGCCTAGGTGAGCTAAAGCATATTGTTAATAAATTTAAAAACCTACTTAAGAATCAACATTTCATAAAAAAATTCTACAATTTGTGGAAGACAGTTTGCTGAGGACTGGTTTTCCCTTTACATAACAGATCAACCACTTGACAGTGACCATTTTGTTTTGCTATGTCAAAGGCAGTTTCTCCGTACTTGTTTGGAATACTAGAATCAGCTTGTTGTTTGAGTAGCACTTCCACCACTTCATAGTGACCATTTTCACTGGCTATCATCAGTGGAGTCCAATCTTCTTCATTTCTAATATTAGGATCAACTTGTTCTTTAAGTAGCTGTTCTACTACTTGATAATGACCATTTTGACTGGCTATGTACAGGGCTGTTACTCCATTATTGTTTTTAATGTTAGGATCAGCTTGTTGTTTAAGTAGCAGTTCCACCACTTGATAATGACCATTTTCACTGGCTATGTACAGAGCTGTTACTCTCTTATTGTCTTGGATATTAGGATCAGTTTGTTGTTTGAGAAGCATTTCCACCACTTGATAATGACCGTTTTCACTGGCTATGTACAGGGCTGTTACTCCATTATTGTTTTGAATACTAGAATCAGCTTGTTGTTTGAGAAGCAACTCCACCACTTGATAATGACCATTTTCACTGGCTATCATCAGTGCAGTCCAATCTTCTTCATCTTTAATATTAGGATCAACTTGTTCCTTGAGTAGCTGTTCTACCACTTGAGAATGACCATTTTCACTGGCTATGTACAAGGCTGTTACTCCATTATTGTCTTGAATATTAGGATTAGCTTGTTGTTTTAGTAGTAGATCCACAACTTCATAATGACCATTTTCACTGGCTATCATCAGTGCAGTCCAATCTTTTTCATTTTTAATATTAGGATCAGCTTGTTCCTTAAGTAGCTGTTCTACTACTTGATAATGACCATTTTGACTGGCTATGTACAGGGCTGTTACTCCATTATTGTCTTGAATATTAGGATCAGCTTGTTGTTTGAGTAGCAGTTCCACCACTTGATAATGACCATTTTGACTAGCTATGTAGAGGGCTGTTACTCCATTATTATCTTGAATATTAGGATTAGCTTGTTGTTTCAGCAGCAGTTCCACTACTTGATAATGACCATTTTCACTGGCTATGTACAGGGCTGTTACTCCATTATTGTTTTGAATATTAGGATCAGCTTGTTGTTTGAGCAACAGTTCCACCACTTGATAATTACCATTTTGACAGGCTATCATAAGTGCAGTCCAATCTTCTTCATCTTTGATATTAGGATCAGCTTGTTCCTTGAGTAGCTGTTCTACCATTTGAAAATGACCACTTTCGCTGGCTATGTACAGGGCTGTTACTCCATTATTGTCTTGAATATTAGGATCAGCTTGTTGTTTGAGTAGCAGTTCCACCACTTGATAATGACCATTTTCACTGGCTGTGTACAGGGCTGTTACTCCGTTATTGTTTTGAATATTAGGATCAGCTTCTTGTTTGAGCAACAGTTCCACCACTTGATAATGACCATTTTGACTGGCTATGTACAGGGCTGTTACTCCGTTATTATTTTGATTATTAGGATCAGCTTGTTGTTTGAGCAACAGTTCCACCACTTGATAATTACCATTTTGACAGGCTATCATAAGTGCAGTCCAATTTTCTTCATCTTTGATATTAGGATCAGCTTGTTCCTTGAGTAGCTGTTCTACCATTTGAGAATGACCATTTTCGCTGGCTATGTACAGGGCTGTTACTCCATTATTATCTTGAATATTAGGATCAGCTTGTTGTTTGAGTAGCAGTTCCACTACTTGATAATGACCATTTCGACTGGCTATATACAAGGCTGTTACTCCATTATTGTCTTGAATATTAGGATCAGCTTCTTGTTTGAGTAGCAGTTCCACCACTTGATAATGACCATTTTGACTGGCTATATACAGGCCTGTTACTCCATTATTGTTTTGAATATTAGGATCAGCTTGTTGTTTGAGCAACAGTTCCACCACTTGATAATGACCATTTTGACAGGCTATCATAAGTGCAGTCCAATCTTCTTCATCTTTGATATTAGGATCAGCTTGTTCCTTGAGTAGCTGTTCTACCATTTGAAAATGACCATTTTCGCTGGCTATGTACAGGGCTGTTACTCCATTATTGTCTCGAATATTAGGATCAGCTTGTTGTTTGAGTAGCAGTTCCACCACTTGATAATGACAATTTTCACTGGCTATGTACAGGGCTGTTACTCCGTTATTGTTTTGAATATTAGGATCAGCTTGTTGTTTGAGCAACAGTTCCACCACTTGATAATGACCATTTTGACTGGCTATGTACAGGGCTGTTACTCCGTTATTATTTTGATTATTAGGATCAGCTTGTTGTTTGAGCAACAGTTCCACCACTTGATAATTACCATTTTGACAGGCTATCATAAGTGCAGTCCAATTTTCTTTATCTTTGATATTAGGATCAGCTTGTTCCTTGAGTAGCTGTTCTACCATTTGAGAATGACCATTTTCGCTGGCTATGTACAGGGCTGTTACTCCATTATTATCTTGAATATTAGGATCAGCTTGTTGTTTGAGTAGCAGTTCCACTACTTGATAATGACCATTTCGACTGGCTATATACAGGGCTGTTACTCCATTATTGTCTTGAATATTAGGATCAGCTTGTTGTTTGAGTAGCAGTTCCACCACTTGATAATGACCATTTCGACTAGCTATATACAGGGCTGTTACTCCATTATTGTCTTGAATATTAGGATGAGCTTGTTGTTTGAGTAGCAGTTCTACCACTTGATAATGACCATTTTGACTGGCTATATACAGGGCTGTTACTCCGTTATTATCTTGAATATTAGGATGAGCTTGTTGTTTGAGTAGCAGTTCCACCACTTGATAATGACCATTTTGACTGGCTATCATTAGTGGAGTCCAGTGTTTTTCACATTTGTTATTAGAATCAGCTTGTTCTTTCAGTAGCAGTTCCACTACTTGATAATGACCATTTTCACTGGCTACGTCACCTACGTGTAAAGCTGTTGCTCCATTATTGCTTTGAATATTAGGATCAGCTTGTTGTTTGAGTAGCAGTTCTACCACCTGATAATGACCATTTTGACTGGCCATGTATAGGGCTGTTGTTCCATTATTACTTCGAATATTAGGATCAGCTTGTTGGTTGAGTAGCAGTTCCACAACTTGATAATGACCATTTTGACTGGCTATGTACAGGGCTGTTTCTCCATTATTGCTTTGAATATTAGGATCAGCTTGTTGTTTGAGTAGCAGTTCTACCACTTGATAATGATTATTTTGACTGGCTATGTACAGGGCTGTAGCTCCTTTTTTGTGTTGAATATTAGATATGGATGAATGTAGAAGAGCAACATCCACACTAGCTTCTAACTTTATAAGAAATCGAACTGCTTCAGTATGACCAACTTTTGCTGCTTCATGAAGAGAAACATCAGAGTTTGCTCCAAATTTAAGAAGAAATTGAGCTGTTTTGTCACAACCAACTTTTGCTGATTCAAAAAGAGCCAGATCCACACTCGCTCCTAACTCTAGAAGAAACTTAAATGCTTCAGTATGACCAACTTTTGCTGCTTCAAAAAGAGCAATATCTGTGCTAGCTCCTAAATTAAGAAGAAATTGTCCTGCATCATTATAATCACTTTTTGCTGCTTCAAAAAGAACAACGTCAATGTTTCCTCCAAACTCACAAAGAAATTGAGCTGCTTTATTATAACCAATTTTGGCTGATTCAAGAAGAGCAATGTTTATGCTAGCTCCTAAATTGAGAAGAAATTGAGCTGCTTTGTCATGAAGAACTTTGGCTGATTCAAAAAGAGCAATATCTGCACTAGCTCCTAAATTGAGAAGAAATTGTGCAGCATCATTATCACCTCTTTTTGCTGCATTAAAAAGAGCAACGTCTATGTTCGCTCCAAGCTGAAGATATTCATCTGCTTTATCATGACCAATTTTTGCAGATTCAAAAAGTGCAATGGCTGTAGTAGCTCCTAAATCGAGAAGAAATTGTGCTGCTTCGTTATGATGTCCTATTGCTGCTTCAAGAAGAGCAGTATTCACATTAGCTCCTAACTCCAGAAGAAAGTGAACTGTTTCAGTATGACCAACTGTTGCTGCTTCAAGAAGAGCAACATCAAAAGTAAAGTTCTCATTCTCATCTTCATCATGTAGTATTGGTGTGTCATTGATTACTAAACTAAACATACCAATGAGATGCATAAACTGTAACTTGCCTTGAGCATAAGCTATAAGATGGTCAACTTGAGATTCTCGGACAATATATTTAATAAGCACAGATCCAGCTAAGATTTTGATGTGGTTTATAAGGGATTGCTTCTCATGTTTTGGAAAGAAACGTTTGATTAATGAGTAAAGTCCTTCTACAATTGCATTATTCCAAGTCTCTTTTAAATTAATAACAGCTTTTGGTGCATTTTCAGGATTTTTTAAATGTGGATTGTATATTTGCGTTAAACCATTTCTAAGTGACTTAACTGATTGAGTATTTCGAAATTTAATTGCTTCTTCTGAGTGGTTTTGCACTTTTTTACTTAAATCACTATTTGTAAGGTATTCCTCAGTAATTGCAACAATAATGTCGCAATCTAAAAAGTCATAAAAACGATGTAGCTCTTTAAAGAGTCCACCCAAATCACTGATATTACTGAGATCAAGACTTTCCCAAGATATATAATCTTGTACATAGCCTGCTATATCTGAAAGACACGTTTTTGTTTTTTGATTCTGAATCTCTTCATTTAATTCAGTTCTAACTCGTCTCATTAGACCAGTAAATGTTCGGTGGAGATTTTGTAGCTGTTTCAAAACAATGACTTCACTATCGAGCTCAATTATTTTGACATCTTCTTCAATAGTTGAAGAAGTATATGTACTCTGAACTGCAGCAGGTTTGAGGTTTCTCAATCTTTTTCTTAATTCTTTATCTAAATAATCTGCTGCACCTTGAACAGCAGCACCACCTTGATTATATAGTATATTGAGAAATGATTGCCAATACTTTTGTAATGCTGGAACATCTTTTTGCCATTCAATACCAGCTTTAAATTCATCAATTAATTTATTACAATTTGGATCATCTCTGACAGACTCAGGAATCATTTTAATGCTAAACATTTCTGCAGCCACTTGCGGAAGAATGTTTTTCAATCCAACTTGTAAAGAATAATATTGTTCCTGAAGTATGTCCATCATTATCTTTACTAATTGACATCGACCTTCATCTGTGCTAGCTCCTAAATTGAGAAGAAATTGTGTTGCTTCATTATCATCTTCTTTTACTACTTCATAAAGAACAATATTAGTGTTTACTCCAAGCTTAAGAAGAAATCGAGCTGCTTTGTCATGACCAAGTTTTGCTGATTCAAGAAGTGCAATATCTGCACTAGCTCCTAAATTGCGAAGAAATTGAGCTGCTTTTTCATGACCAACTTTTGCTGATTCAAGAAGTGCAATATCTGCGCTAGCTCCTAAATTGCGAAGAAATTGAGCTGCTTTTTCATTACCAACTTTTGCTGATTCAAGAAGTGCAATATCTTTCTTAGCTCCTACTTTGATAAGAAACATTGCTATTTCATTATCATCTCCTTTTGCTGCTTCGTATAGAGCAACATCAGTGTTAGTTCCAAGCTTAACAAGAAATAGAGCCGCTTTGTCATGATTAATTTTGGCTGATTCAAGAAGAGCAATATCTGCGCTAGCTCCTAAATTGCAAAGAAATTGAGCTGCTTTGTCATGACTAACTTTTGCTGATTCAAGAAGTGCAATATCTTCGCTCGCTCCTAAATCAAGAAGAAATTGTGCTGCTTCATTATCATCTCCTTTTGCTACTTCGTAAAGAGCAACATCAGTGTTTGCTCCTAACTTAAGAAGAAATAAACCCGCTTTGTCATGATTAACTTTGGCTGATTCAAGAAGAGCAATATCTGCGCTAGCTCCTAAATTGAGAAGAAATTGAGCTGCTTTGTCATGACCAACTTTAGCAGATTCAAGAAGTGCAATATCTGCACTAGCTCCTAAATTGAGAAGTAATTGTGCTGCATCATTATCATCTTTTTTTGCTGCTTCGAAAAGAGCAACATGATCAGTGTTTGCTCCAAGCTTGAGAAGAAATTTAGCTGCTTTGTCATGATCATCAACTTTTGCACGTTCTAGTTCTATTGTTTTGATGACATCTGCTTCAATGCTTGGCGAAATACATGTATTTTGAGTTGTAGCAGTGTTGAGGTTTCTCAATCTGTCTCTTAATTCTATATCTAAATGACATGCTGCACCTTGAACAGCACTATTATCTTGATTAGATAGTATTTTCAGAAATAGTTGCCAATGCGTTTGTAATACTGTAACATCTTTTAGCATTCCTATGCCAGCTTTATACTCACCAATGACTTCATTATAAGTTGGATCCACTTTGACAGACTCAGGAATCATTTTAACACTAAACATTTCTGCAGCCACTTGTGGAAGACAGTTAGATAATGCAACTTGTAAAGGATAATCTTGTTCCTGGAGTATGTCCTTCATTAGGTTTTGTAATTGACATGCATCAGCATTTGTAGCTATAAGACAAACAACTATTAGTAAATAATCTATACCAACTTGACAAACTTACCTTGTTGCTCAGTCATTGTAGCAAAAGAAAGATTGCTAACAGGTGAGCTAGTTGCCTCATGTTGTTCAGCCATTATATTTGAAACTACTAAAGAGACAGCAAATTATCAATGACAGTAGTCTGGTTTGTTTAATGTTGCTATAGTGATGAGTTACATCATAATATATCACGAGGTCTGGGTCAATATCATTCACAGACAAAGGATAAAATTTTGACCAAATATGACTGACAATGAATTTTATTATATTCATAATTAAAAATCACAATAGTACACAGACATTAGGCTAGACCTTGTATACAAAGAATGTGAATGGTTTTGTTCACTGTCCATCATAATTTAGTACCTAAAGATATATCTTGAGCTCCTGTAGGAATGAAAACATGAAAGCTATAACAACTTTTCCTAGTATTGGCTAAAAATATTAGTATACTCATTGATAATCTAATTCCTTTAAATTTTGTTATTAAGTATTTTATTTTTTCGTATAAAACCTTGTATCATCAAAATATGTTATACATGAAACATGATTAATTTCTATCTTAGATTAGCCATTGATACAAATGATCAGTGTCTCATTAAAAGTACATTTTTAAAAGCTCCAACTTCAATATCAACAATATACTTCTTACTCTACACGATATCACAAATATCACAGATGTTCAAAGTACTCACAAGGTGTTTAGACTTTATTATAAGCACATTCTGGGTTCGTTGCCTCAGCAATTTCCTGAAACTCTTAAACCTATTCTGAAACTGCAGAATCTAACAGAACAAGGTCTATTATACTATGCCTTACTTGTACATGTAAGCTATTATATACGCATTAACCCACTAAATGTAAGATGTATAATTTATATCTATGCAATTTACATGGATTAGGTAAAACCAAGTACAAAGTAGTTAATTACTAAAAGTCCAAAAATGGGTGGCGTTTTGACTAAATAAGGTCAAAACAGTGATACCTTAAAGATATTCATGACAGTATTTACTTTCTATGAATAATAAAACGACACTCCCCTTTTACAGAACAACAACATATATGTACGTGTCACAAGGTACTATACTTGTTTACTCTGCATGTAGAGAATTTAAAAAGATTATAATCTATATCATTTTCAAAAATAATAGATATTTACTCTGGATTTCTTAATATACAAATACAAAATAGTATCAAATATTCCTATGTAGTGTAATAAGTATTTCTGTGTACTATCTTTAATGTCATTGAGGTGTATAGGACACAATGCTATTTAAATTATAAACTACCAATAGGTATGTCCATTAAATTCTATATTGGTAGCCAATATAGGTAAAGGAGCACCAATAAATGATTGTATTTATTATAGAGCACTGCTGCATTAGGTCAGGACACCAATTTTTAGTATGCATTTGCATTATGTGCCACACTTGGCTCTACTAATGATCAATATTTGTCTCAGCATACAGAGACAACCATTAGTTGTCCACGTAATGTATAGGGACAATACAACTTAAATAAATGTGGATAACATGTGCCTTATATTATGTTATCAATGAAGTTGACTGATATACTAGTTCTAAAACAAAATCTATCATTTAGTAACTTATCAGTACAAGTCTATAGAACAGAGAACATAAAACAACTTGGAAACCAGGACATGTACCTATTACAATGAAAATATATTTAATAGATATAATCAATAGTAAAATTAAAGTACATTGAACAAGTGACGACGTGATTACTAACAATATTTTAGACTTATAAACATCAAGTAATAGTTATCAATTGATTTGAAATATAATATCTTTCTTACACCAATGAACATGAGATATCAGATTATATCATATATTTACATTACTAATGATGGGTGGGGTTTTGACCAAATAAGGTCATAGCAGTGTAACTATAACAGTACCATTTCATAGCAGTATTCACTTACAATGAATAAAGATAACACTCAAATACATGTCACTTACAAGTACACTAATGCAGAATTAATCTATTAATTTTTTGAAAGTTTATATTATACTAATAGATTATGAGAATAATAAAATCATCCTTTAGTCTATCTTTGATGTTGACAATCATTTTAATAACTTCACCATGTTTTTAATACACAACCTCATATACACTTTATGGCAATACTGTACTTTGGTTTATAAGTGATACACATTATAAAAACTAACTTTGACACCTTAAATGATATTAATTGCAGACTTTTACTATTTTAATGGAAATAATATTTAGTTATGATTAGAAATTATAAAGAAATGATTAAAAATGCAATATTGATTAAAGGTTATTTGTATTCTGAAGTCAGTTAACACTAATACATTTTAGTTACCTCCCCTAACTATCAGATTGTTCTTTTTATTAGTTATATTCTAACAACAATTACCTATACTACAAAACAATGAACTAGATACGATTGTCTATACTATACACATTAAGATTAACTAATGTGAATTAAGAAAGTGTTATGGTAGTGTTAGCATTTGACAAGATAAATAGGTATTTAAAAACAGGCGGGGTTAATAAATAAGTTTACTCCCACAATATACTATAGCTAATAAATATCTTAGTCTTATATACTACAACCAGAACCTTTCAAAAATGAGTAAGAGGGCGATTTCAATTTTTGAGTATTATCCAATATATCGTCCTGGTGTCTAGCCACTAATATCCAGTAGGCTTGACATAACAGAAACAATTTGCTGAAATGCAACTACATGAATTCTATGACTTCAGTTGACATTCTTGTACATTATAGACGATAGTGGTTGTTGTATAATATGTTTGTGGTTAATAATGTCATATCAACCTCTCTTAACACCTACTATTACTTAACCCAATATTAACAAGATGAATATCACTATTTCTTTCATTAAAAAGTGTCAAATATGAATATTACAATTTTAATTAAATAGACAGGAAACAAAAAACTATTATGTTTGCAATTGTGTAAACTCACAGTAGCAGTCATTAAAGTAATAGTATATGTATACGTTTAACAATTTATTATGATGTTAATTCTAGAGATGTAATGATGTTTTCAGTCATTTTACCCAATAATTCTAAAAAGGAAGTTTTCTAAGAATTTTTGCATAAAAATTAGGAGAGTGTGCTTTTTTAAATGATTCAACAATAAAAGTAGTGATTCCATTCCATTTTATTAATATTGAACAACAACATATGTTCGCATAAGCCTTCTCCAGCTTCAGCAAAAAGTTCAGAACTATTAAAATGCCTTTGATATTATGGTAGATTAAGAAGACAGGCACAAAGAACCACAAATATTTAAACTTGAGTCACAAAAGACTATATACAACTATGACACTGTGTCTAAGTTAGGTTGACAACATTATTCGAATCCCACTAACCCGCACCATATATAACACTTATACAACTCAAAATGTTATATGATATCCATTCTTGCAACAAGTAGATAATTACAAATTGTTATATATGCTCCCTTCCCAATTTGTAGGAAAGTTTAAAGACTTCCAAAACAATATATGATAAACACTTTAGTTTACTTCAAAAAGTGATGCATTGGTAATGTATACACAAGATAATTGTATAAATTATACATACATCCATATTGTGAGATTATATATTTATAATGGTACATCTAATAATAATATTGGATATACAGACCATAGTCAATGAGGGAAGGCATTTGGATCAAATTAGGTCAAGATAATGAACTATCTAAATACTAAAATTTACAATGTACGTTTTTAAAACAATAACAAAAAAGGGATGGCTACATCAATGATAGGTTAAGTTTTGACTAATTGAAGTAATAAAGTTATGTTAATATTAAAGTTTGGAAAAATAATTATGGTACTGAAATGAAGAGACTTTGATCAATCATAACTATTATTGCAGGATGACTAATTAAATTTATTGTTTGCTAAGTACATTAGTGATACATCTGTGTAGGTTATTTGTCTTTTTGAAATTGCATTTCTTACTAATAACAAGATTGTAAGTTATAACATTGTTTATGTTACTGATGGAAGTGACATTACATTTAATTGTGAAGATAAAGTAGGCTAAAGACAAGATATAAAACAACTACTGCATAGTACATTAGGTTAGTAACTACTTAAATTATTCCATTAAAACAGTATTTTCATATTTCATTTCATATTTAGTGTTTGACATTGTGCTTCTATAATTATTATAATTTATTTAGAATTGCTAGTACAAGTTTATTAAATATAACCACTTTAGTCTTTGCATTAAATTGATTGACATGAACGGATACAATGTTATTCAAAGACATTATGACTATGTACATATCTAGAATAATAGTTAATAGCCTGTTTATGTTAACTTTGACATGACTTACTTTTCTCTTTAATTTGTAATAACATGAACAGACATTAGTATGAAATATGGAAAATGATTAGTTCATTTGATTTACTTTGAAGTGTGTGATCATTAGTACACATTCTCTAATAATAACCAGTGCGTACAATAATTAAAATAGTATAATTAACATAATGACATCACAATATCATCACTATAATGACATCATAATAATGTAATATGATGTACACGTAATCTTTTGTATGAATGTATATCTCATGATAATCTTGACCGATGTGTAATAGTCTATTACATCTATAACAATTGTTTTCTAATGGATATATTGTATGGGACTGCAATAGTACTAAGAAGCTATAGTGTAATAGTATAAAAATATCAAGCATTTCTTAAAAATAATTCAAGTCCATTGTTGCAGTGTTGTTAGTACAATCAATAACTCATAACTTATAAAATTGTTCTAAAATAATGTATAGTGAAGACAAATTTGATTTTAATTGATGCTTATAATAAAATAAATGTTAAAAATGAAGAAATAATTAAAATATGACACTTGATCTAACGTAATGCTGTAGTCAGACTTTCACAATACGTTTTTATGTTATACTTAAATAGCTCTAATTATATATGTAATGAGAATATAATAATCTAGGAATTTGTGTTAATCTGTTGTGTCTGCTGATGAAATCTCTAGTTGGAAGATCAAAACAAATTTACTTGCTTCAGTTGTTAGTGATTTGTAAAGCATTATGTTCCTGCTAATTCCTTCCCTATGGCTATGGACTCTTTAGATGATAGTTGATTGGTTTTTGTATTATATATATTTATTGCTTGGTTTGCTCTAAGATTTTTAGTATTGCTTATGAAGATAAAAATAAGGTCAAAAATATACTTCCATATACATTATGGTAGGAATGTGAATCAAATGAGTCATTGGAAATATGCCCATGCATCAGTACTTATATAATGAGACATTTAAAATAAACAAACAAGTAAAATGACATTTCAACATTCATTCTTTTCCAGGCCTAGGTGAACTAAAGCACATTGTTAATAAATTTAAAAACCTACTTCGAAATCATCATTTCTTAAAGGATTTCCACAATTTTTGGAAGATATTTAGTTGAGGACTGGCTCTCTCTTTACATAATAGTTCCACCATATGAGAGTGACCATTTTGTCTTGCTATGTTAATGGCTGTTCTTCTGTACTTATTTCGAATACTAGAATCAGCTTGATGATTAAGTAGCAGTTCCACCAATTGATAATGACCATTTTCACATGCTAACATAAGGGCTGTTGTTCCGTTATTGCTTTGAATGTAAGGATCAGCTTCTTTTTTGAGTAGCAGTTCCACAACTTGATAATGACCACTTCGACTGGCTATCATCAGTGCAGTCCAATCTTGTTCATCATTGATAGTAGGATTGTTTTGCAGCAGTTCTTCCACTTCAGAATGATAGTTTTGACATGCTATCATAAGGGCTGTTGTTCCAATATTGTTTTGAATATTAGGATCGGCTTGTTGTTTGAGAAGCAGTTCCACCACTTGATAATGACCATTTTGACTGGCTATGTACAGGGCTGTTGCTCCGTTATTGTTTTGAATATTAGAATCAGCTTGTTGTTTGAGAAGCAGTTCCACCACTTGATAATGACCATTTTGACTGGCTATGTACAGGGCTGTTGCTCCGTTATTGTTTTGAATATTAGAATCAGCTTGTTGTTTGAGAAGCAGTTCAACCACTTGATAATGACCATTTTGACTGGCTATGTACAGGGCTGTTGTTCTGTTATTGTGTTGAATATTCAGATCGGCCTGTTGTGTGAGTAGCAGTTCCACCACTTGATAATGACCATTTTCACTGGCTATGTACAGGGCTGTTGCTCCATTATTGTTTTGAATATTAGGATCAGCTTGTTGTTTGAGAAGCAGTTCCACCACTTGATAATGACCATTTTGACTGGCTATTATAAGGGCTGTTGCTCCGTTTTTGTTTTGAGTATTAGGTTGAGCCCCTTGTTTGAGTAGCAATTCCACCACTTGATAATGACCATTTTGACTGGCTATGTACAGGGCTGTTGCTCCATTAATGTTTCGAATATAAGGATCAACTTGTTGTTTGAGGAGCAGTTCCACCACTTGATAATGACCATTTTCACTGGCTATGTACAGGGCTGTTGCTCCGTTATTGTTTTGAATATTAGGATTGGCTTGTTGTTTGAGAAGCAATTCCACCACTTGATAATGACCATTTTGACTGGCTATCATCAATGCAGTCCAATCTTCTTTTTTTTTGATATTAGGATCAGCTTGTTGTTTAAGTAGCAGTTCCACCACTTGATAATGACCATTTTGACTGGCTATGTACAGGGCTGTTGCTCCGTTATTGTTTTGAATATTAGAATCAGCTTGTTGTTTGAGAAGCAGTTCAACCACTTGATAATGACCATTTTGACTGGCTATGTACAGGGCTGTTGTTCTGTTATTGTGTTGAATATTCAGATCGGCCTGTTGTGTGAGTAGCAGTTCCACCACTTGATAATGACCATTTTGACTGGCTATGTACAGGGCTGTTGCTCCATTATTGTTTTGAATATTAGGATCAGCTTGTTGTTTGAAAAGCAGTTCCACCACTTGATAATGACCATTTTGACTGGCTATTATAAGGGCTGTTGCTCCGTTTTTGTTTTGAGTATTAGGTTGAGCCCCTTGTTTGAGTAGCAATTCCACCACTTGATAATGACCATTTTGACTGGCTATGTACAGGGCTGTTGCTCCATTAATGTTTCGAATATAAGGATCAACTTGTTGTTTGAGGAGCAGTTCCACCACTTGATAATGACCATTTTCACTGGCTATGTACAGGGCTGTTGCTCCGTTATTGTTTTGAATATTAGGATTGGCTTGTTGTTTGAGAAGCAATTCCACCACTTGATAATAACCATTTTGACTGGCTATCATCAATGCAGTCCAATCTTCTTTTTTTTTGATATTAGGATCAGCTTGTTGTTTAAGTAGCAGTTCCACCACTTGATAATGACCATTTTGACTGGCTATGTACAGGGCTGTTGCTCCGTTATTGTTTTGAATATTAGGATCAGCTTGTTGTTTGAGAAGCAGTTCCATCACTTGATAATGACCATTTTGACTGGCTATGTACAGGGCTGTTGTTCTGTTATTGTGTTGAATATTAGGATCAGCTTGTTGTGTGAGTAGCAGTTCCACCACTTGATAATGACCATTTTGACTGGCTATGTACAGGGCTGTTGCTCCATTATTGTTTTGAATATTAGGATCAGCTTGTTGTTTGAGAATCAGTTCCACCACTTGATAATGACCATTTTGACTGGCTATTATAAGGGCTGTTGCTCCGTTATTGTTTTGAATATTAGGTTGAAGCCTTTGTTTGAGTAGCAATTCCACCACTTGATAATGACCATTTTGACTGGCTATGTACAGGGCTGTTGCTCCATTAATGTTTCGAATATTAGGATCAACTTGTTGTTTGAGAAGCAGTTCCACCACTTGATAATGACCATTTTCACTGGCTATGTACAGGGCTGTTGCTCCATTAATGTTTTGAATATTAGGATTGGCTTGTTGTCTGAGTAGCAGTTCCACCACTTGATAATGACCATTTTGACTGGCTATCATAAGTGCAGTCCAATCAATTATCTCTTTGATATTAGGATTGGCTTTGTGATTGAGTAACAGTTCCACCACTTGATAATGATTATTTTCACTGGCTATGTACAGGGTTGTAGCTTCTTTTTTGTGTTGAATATTAGATATAGGTGAATGAAGAAGAGCAACATCCACACTAGCTCCTAACTTTATAAGAAATTGAATTGCTTCAGGATGACCAACTTTTGCTGCTTCATGAAGACAAACATCAGGGTTCGCTCCAGACTTAAGAAGAAATTGAGCCGCTTTGTCATGACTAACTTTGGCTGATTCAAAAAGAGCAAGATCCACACTCGCTCCTAACTCTAGAAGAAACGTAAATGGTTCAGTATTACCAACTTTTGCTGCTTCAAAAAGAGCAATATCTGTGCTAGCTCCTAAATTAAGAAGAAATTGTGCTGCATCATTATAATCACCTTTTGCTGCTTCAAAAAGAACAACATTGGTGTTTCCTCCAAACTTACAAAGAAATTGAGCTGCTTTATTATGACCAACTTTGGCTGATTCAAGAAGAGCAGTGTTTATGCTAACGCCTAAATTGAGAAGAAATTGAGCTGCTTTGTCATGAAGAACTTTGGCTGATTCAAAAAGAGCAATATCTGCACTAGCTCCTAAATTGAGAAGAAATTGTGCTGCATCATTATCATCTTCTTTTGCTGCATTAAACAGAGCAATGTCAGTGTTCGCTCCAAGCTGAAGAAATTCAGCTGCTTTATCATGACCAACTTTTGCTGATTCAAGAAGTGCAATGTTTGTACTAGCTCCTAAATTGAGAAGAAAGTGTGCTGCTTCATTATGATGTCCTTTTGCTGCTTCATAAAGAGCAATGTTAGTGTTTGCTCCTAGCTTAAGAAGAAATTGAGCTGCTCTGTCATGACCAACTTTTGCTGATTCAAGAAGAGCGATATCTGTGCTAGCTTCTAAATTAAGAAGAAATTGTATCGCTTTGTCATGACCAACTTTAGATGCTTCAAGAAGAGCAATATCTGTGCTAGCTCCTAAATTGAGAAGAAATTGAGCTGCTTTGTCATGACCAACTTTTGCAGCTTTAAGAAGAGCAGTATTCACGCTAGCTCCTAATTCCATAAGAAACTGAACTGCTTCAACATGACCAATTTTTGCTGCTTCAAGAATAGCAATATCAAACGTAAAGTTCTTATTCTCATCTTCACCCTCTAGTATTGGTGTGTCATTGATTACTAAACCAAACATACCAATGAGACACATAAACTGCTTCTTGTCTTGAGCGTAAGATATAAGAGTGTGAATTTGAGATTCTCGGACAATATATTTAATATACACTGAACCAGCTGAAATGGTGATATGTTTTATGAGAGATTGTTTTTCGTGTTTTGGTAGAAATTTTTTAATTAGTAAATAAAGTCCTTCTATGTTTACTTCATCCCAGGAGTTATGTAACGTAATGTGAGCTTTTGGTGCATTCTCAGGATTTATTAAGCATGGACTGTATATTTTAAGCAAGCTTTTTCTGAGAGATTTAATTGACTTGGAATTTCGAAATTCATGTGCTTTTCCTGAATGGTTTTGCAATTTTTTTACTAGACTATCATTTGAAACATATTTCTTAGTAATTGCAACAATTACCTTACAATCTAAAAAATCAAAGTAGCGATGAAGCTCTGTAAAAAAGTCGTCAATGTTATTAATACTACTGGGATTAATCGGCTCCCAATTTATATAACTCTGAATAAAACCTGTTAAATCTGATAGTGATATAATTGTTTCTGTATTATCTTCTGTTCTAACTTGGCTTTTTAGCTCTAAGTCAGTTTTAACCCGTCTCTTTAGTTCAGTCTTAACTTCGCTAACTAGATCAGCAAAATCATCATGAAGATCTTCAATTTGTTTCATTATAAGTCCTTCATCATCTACTACTATTGTATATGTTTTGTCATTGATATCTTTAGTAACAGGTGGATTAGTAATGGTGGTCTCTCCCTGAAAGTTAATTGTTTCATTGTCACTTAATTCACTCACCATTTTTAGACTTAACTTAGTTGCCAAGTGATCAGCAGCATTTTCACTTGGACCGCCTTGGTTAGAGAGAATTTCAAGAAATGATTGCCAACGACCTTGTAATTCATGATCAGGAATGTCTTTCTGTTTTATTCCTGCCTTAAATTCATCAATCATCTTATCAAAAGTTGGCGTATCTTTTACAGATGTGGAGATTAACTTTTTGCTGAACATTTCTGTAGCAACTTGTGGAAGACAATGTTTTAATGCAAGTTGCAAAAAGGAATATTCTTCTTGAAGTAGATTTTCCATCACCTTTTGCATTTGATCTTGATTTGCAACAGCAGTTTGTACAGCTATATTATGGACATAAATTACACTGTTAACAATTCATACACAGACTTACCCTGCTGTGGTTCTATCGTCAATGTGAAAGGAGAGGGATCATTGACATCATTTTTACGTAATTTTCTACGACATTCAAGCATTCTTTTGCAGTACAGAATACCAAATGTAACTAACAATTCAGATGCAGAAAGCTTGGTTTTGTCAAGATGTTGTGTTAACAAGTGACCTAATAATATTATAACATCATGTGAGGTATAGAGCAACATTATTCACAGAGGAGAAAGGTTATGATCATGATTTTGACCAAATATGAACAATAATGAATTCAATAACATATTCATAGACAAATTTTGCATGCATGCAGTACAAAAGATTAAAAGAGAAAACAATGAAATTGTGTGGCAAGGTTGTGAAAATATTATACTCTGTTTAAATTAGTATATAGTATTTGTGCTTCTAGACTAGACAACTGCATTGTGAGATTATCATCCTGTATAGTGTTACATATACTTTATCTATTATCTTCATGTAAGTCTACATCCATCCATGAAATTGGATATGTGAAGTATTTACTAGACAATATAACATGTGATCACTTTTTGTTACTGATGGCATCATCTGTTATTGTTGGAATAAGTGTTTAATAAGTATTGAACCAGTAGAGATTGTTATGTGGTTTATAAGGGATAGCTTCTCATGTTGTGGAAGGAAATGCTTTATTAATAAGTAAAGTCCTTCAATGTTAACTTGATTCCAAGGTTTGTTCAACTTAATATGAGCTTTTGGTGCATTTTCTGAATTTTTTAAGTGTGGAATGTATATTTGCATCAAACAATCTCTGAGTTCTTCAATTGATTGAGAGCTTCAAAAATTAACTGTTTGATCAGAGTGTTTTTGTATATTTTCAGATAGTTCCTCTGTGACATATTTTGTAGCAATTTCTACTATAAGTTGACAGTCCAAGAAGTCAAAATAGGGATGAAGGTTTTTTCAATAGTTCATTTAAATCTTGAATATTACTGAGCTCTTCTTTGGCCATTGGCACAAAAATTAGAACATAGTCAATGAGTTCTTCAAGTGTTTATTCATCCTTCACTTTGTCTTTAAGCTCATTCTTAAATTGTTTTATTAGATGAGCCAATTGTTGTTGAAGACGTTGTAATTCTTTGTATATTTTTACATTGCTAATACCTTTGCTAGAGGTGGAATTACATGCACTTTGTGGTTCAGTGACATTATCACTTAATTCATTATGTAATTTGTCACTAAAGTCAGTTGTCAAGTGATTAGCTGCATCTTGAGCTGGACCACCTTGGTTAGGGAGAATTTGAAGAAATGACCACCAACGATCCTGTAATTCATGAATGTCTTTCCATTTCATTCCTGCCTCAAGTTCATCAATCATCTTAACATAAGTTGGATCATCTTTTACAGACCTGGAGATCAATTTCTCACTGAACATTTCTCCAACAACTTGTGGAAGACAATGTTTTAATGCAACTTGCAAAGGGTAATGTACTTCTTGAAGTAAGTCTTTCATCACATTTCGTATTTGATCTCGACTTGCAACAGCAGTCTGCAAGGCTATTTATTATGGATATAAAGTACTGTTGACAATTCATACACTAATGTCATATCAACCTCTACTAACACCTACTGTTAATAAACTCAATATTAAGAACATGAATATCACTATTTCTTTCATTAAGAAGTGTCAAATATGAATATCACAATCTTAATTAAATAGACAGGAAAAAAAAAGCTATTATGTTTTGTGTACATTTCACTGTAGCAGTCATTAAAGTAACAGTACATGTACATACTCTTGACTTAATGATTTCTAGAGATGGGATTGTTTTAATGATTTATTATGATGTTAATTCTACAGAAGGGATGATGGTTTTAGCTTTTTAACCCATAATAACTCCGAATTAGAAATCTGCTAGTATTTTTACAAAAAAATTCAGGTAGGTGTGCTCATTTTGAGTGATATAACAATGAAAGTAGTGATTTCAATATAACTTGAATATAATCTATTCAAGAGATGCCATTTTATTAATATTAAACTAATTATAAATAGAAAATATTAAGTGAATATTTATACATCCAACCTCTTATGAGGCACAAATTGCATAGACTAAACATGTTGGTAAGAAAATCTATGTCTAGGATGGTTTTCCAGCTTAAGCATTTTGTTTCTCACTGCTAGTTCTCTAATTTTAACACTCAACATGTTTACTGTGTGATTGGCATTTCAAAAGATTATTGTACAAAGAGTTTTATTATGGCCTTTTCTGCCTGGTATCCACAGCATGCCAGGTGGACCACATGTTAACATATACATATATACACATATTTGTATGTCAACTTTCTTTGTTTTAATATATATATTATATGGGACTTCCAAGAGCAACAAATAAAATCAAACCTTATCCTTTAACTGCTGACACATATATTAACCAATGAACTTTATTAACCCTAACCATGTGAGCTTTGACATTAGGTATGACTGCTGAGGTTACAGCAATGATACGATAAAAGTGATAAGTCATAGCATTATAAATTTACTGAAGTCAGATAACATTAATATATATAAGTAGCCTTACCAATCTGATCCTTCTTTGGCGAGCTTCAGTAACATATCATTCACCATACCTATTGTTTGCATAAATATTAGAGATTAATTTAATTGGTTTAATGGACGTAAGGGTTGTACTATGGGTAATGAGTCCTGGGGAGGATCCTTGGGTGAGACATACCCCACAAGGCTTTTCTTGGGCAATGGGTGGAGCACTCACTAGCTCTAACCAGTCATATCACCCAAGGACATGCCTCATTTCAGAATTAATAAGTGATTGAGGCTACCATGTTTCATTTAGGGATCATTTAGCTTGATTAACCCCTTAAAGGTAGAGTCATGCATTTTAATAATTTTATCCACTCAGCCTGGATCCTCCTCTTCCCATACTATACTGTTCTGGAAAGCAGGGAGGCAATACCAGAATACTCCTAATGTTTAAAGGAGGGTTCAAAATGTAGTATCAAAAGCTAGAGCAAACTATTATTATATCATATTTGAATGTAATTTAAACCAAAGTTTAAATGTTGTTAATGGGGATGGATCTGGGCCATAGCGCGCATGCTCAGTTTAAATAAGAACACATACCCTACTCGCTAGGCAAGCTAACAGACTTACCCACCCATTATCTGAGTTTCAGTCTCCAACCATCACACAAACTTTCATGACCTCAAATAGACTGTATTAGTTGCCTATAAACAGTAAAATTAAATTGGTTATTGTGATAACTGGACTAGGATAGTTAGATTGAATAGGATTATAACAGAATGACAAAAAGAGAATACCAAAAATCATACATCAAATATGAACATGAGTCTAACCCAAAAAACCAACTGAGCATGCTCATAACATAATTATATACAATAACACAATAATGCATAATTCAATACACTACAGTTATAATCACTGAAAATATTACCAGTCAGTTAAGAAATAATAAAATTAATCCAGTGAGTTTGTATTAGTGTATAATATATTCCATCACTCTCTCATTCACATACACACACAGTTATTTAAGAAAATTCACACAGCTTATGTGGATATGTTCTGTAACTATTTTTATACTAACAGTGAAATAACTCAAAATTAAGATTAGAAGGCATGATATTGTAAATGAAGTTTTGTTGAAATGGAAAGAAACTTAATGTACAGATGTTAAACCTTAACACCCTCTCTTAACCGAAATTATGTATAATAGTTTTCTCCTTATTTGGTCCACTTTACTTCCTCATATGGTGAAAGACTTTCTGGTGTTCAGAGTTGATTTTCTTGGAAATCTAGATTATTAATCTGGTTTGAGTATAGTACTGTATGTCATGACATCTTACATAATGTACGAATAATTATTAAATATTGCTACTACGAAGCATGTTAAGGTTTAGGAATAATTATCAAACAAATTGATGTGAGGAGTCAGTTTTGCTAGCCACATTTTAAGTCTTTTAGTTCCAAGAGATAGTGTTAAAAGGTTCTAAACTCATCAATATACATTAACCAAAGAGACACCAGTAGCAAAGATTTCTGAGCAACTGATAAAGTAAACTGATTTAAAACTATTTGGTAGTCAATAACGTATTGTTAAACTAGCTTACATAGTAACCAGGTACACATAGCAACTGTCTATCTAAAATCAAGAACTGCTGAAGTGTGGATAATTATAGCTATGTAACTAGCAATAATCACAAATCTTCACATACTATCACTTGACAATATTAAATCCTCTACCAGACTGTCTTTCACTTTGTGGTTTGACTAGCTTGAAACAAGAATATATCTATGCTTTGTTTCAATAGCATATAGTATGTAGTCTACTGTGCCTCTAGACTAGACAACAGCATTGTGAGATTATAATTCTGTATAGTGCTATGTATACTTTATCCATGATCTACATGTAGTCTATAACCATCCATGTACTGGGTATGTTAAGTATTTATTTGACAATATAACATGTCATCAACTTTGTTACTGATGTCACAATCAGTTATGTTAAAATAGGTATCTCTTTCCTTGTACTTATTAGAAAATTTGATCTTGTCATATTAGACATATTTAGAGAGAATGAAAACAAACTGATGAAAAATGAACAACCAAAAATTTAATACTAGAATGTTTGCATATTTTGCTTACAATAACCTCAAGAATAGATATTATACAGTTATAATTAAGATTCTTTTAGTAGTGGTCTATAAGCTTCTAACATTTCAACTTTTAAACTCTCCAGGTCTAGTTGTGCAATTCAATCTCTTCATCCTTGATATTAGGATTGGCTTATTCTTAGAGTAGGAATTCTATCATTTGAGAAGGCCATTTTTACTAGCTACGTATATTGCTATTTTTCCAATATTGTTTTGAATAATAGGATTAGCTTCTTGTTTGAGTAGCAGTTCCACCACTTGATAATAACCACTTTGACTGGCTATGTACAGGGCTGTTACTCCGTTATTGTTTTGAGTACTGGGATTGGATTTTGTTTGATTAGCAGTTCCATCACTTGATAATGACCATTTTAACTGGCTATCATCAGTGCAGTCCAATCTTTTTTTCTTTGATATTACGATTGGCTTGTTCCTTGAGTAGCAGATTCACCACTTGATAATGACCATTTTGACTGGCTATATGCAAGGCTGTTACTTCGTTATTGTTTTGAATATTAGGATCTGCTTGTTGATTGAGTAGCAGTTCCACCACTTGATAATGACTATTTTGACTTGCTATCATCAGTGCAGTCCAATCTTCTTTTTGTTGGATATTAGGGTCAGCTTGTTGTTTAAGTAGCAGTTCCACCACTTGATAATGACCATTCTGACTGGCTATGTGCAAAGCCGTTACTCCATTATTGTTTTGAATATTAGGATCAGCTTGTTGTTTGAGTAGCAGTTCCACCACTTGATAATGACCATTTTGACTGGCTATCATCAGTGCAGTCCAATCTTCTTTTTCTTTGATATTAGGATTAGCTTGTTGTTTGAGTAGCAATTCCACCACTTGATAATGACCATTTTCACTGGCTATCATCAGTGCAGTCCAATCTTCTTTTTCTTTGCTATTAGGATCAGCTTGTTGTTTGAGTAACAGTTCCACCACTTGATAATGACCATTTTTACTGGCTAGGTGCAGGGTTGTTAATCCGTCATTATTTTGAATATTAGGATTAGCTTGTTTTGTGAGCAGCAGTTTCACCACTTCATAGTGACCATTTTGACTGGCTATGTGCAGGGCTGTTACTCCATTTTTGTATTGAATATTAGGATCGGTTTGTTGTTTGAGCAACAGTTCCACCACTTGATAATGACCATTTTGACTGGCTATATACAGGGCTGTTACTCCGTTATTGTTTTGAATATTAGGTTCAGCTTGTTGTTTGAGCAGCAGTTCCACCACTTGATAATGACCATTTTGACTGGCTATGTACAGGGCTGTTACTCCGTTATTGTTTTGAATATTAGGATCAGCTTGTTGTTTGAGTAGTAGTTTCACCACTTGATAATGACCTTTTTCACTGGCTATCATCAGTGCAGTCCAATCTTTTTTTTCCTTGATATTAGGATTGGATTGTTGTTTGAGTAGCAGTTCCACCACTTGATAATGACCATTTTGACTGGCTATGTACAGGGCTGTTACTCCATCATTGTTTTGAATATTAGGATTAGCTTGTTGTTTGAGTAGCAGTTCCACCACTTGATAATGACCATTTTGACTGGCTATCATTAATGCAGTGCAATCTTCTTTTTCTTTGATATTAGGATTGGCTTGTTCCTTGAGTAGCAGTTTTACCACTTGATAGTGACCATTTTGACTTGCTATGTGGAGGATTGTTACTCCGTTATTGCTTTGAAAATTCGGATTAGCTTTTTGTTTGAGTAGCAATTCTACCACTTGATAATGTCCATTTCGACTGGCTATATATAGGGCTGTTGTAACAATGTTCATTTCGTTTGATTCCATTTCCTTTTCTGTACTCCTGTAATGGACACAAGCACATAACTCCAGTAGTAAGTCCATATTTTCTATTAGACCATCTTTCGCTGCTTGTAGAAGAGAAGGCTCAAAAGTGAAGTTATCATTTGCATTTTTTACTATAATAGGATGATTGTTAATGCACATTTCAAAGATACCAAGTTGATAGAGAAGATCTCTTTTACTTACTGCCATATCTTTAAGACAGTGGTATTGCGAACTAGGTGCAAGGAATGTGATGCATAATGACTCATGTTCAATGTGAATGTGGTTTAGATGTTTTCCTTTTTCTGCAAATATATAGTTAATTAGAATACGTAGACTGTTTAATGTCATTTGTTTCCATATGACATTTAGTTTGATGATAAGTTTACAAGTTGGTTCAGTAACGTCTTGTTTTGATAGATGAATTTTCTCACTAGCATTCTGAATATCTATTAATTTAGCTGACTCTTCAAATACTCTGAGGTCATCTGAATACTCTTTGACTTTACTTTTAAGAACATCCTCCCAAAGAAAGTATTGTACAAGATGTTCAATTAAATGACAATTAAGAAAATGATAGTGTGACTTAATCTTGTTAAATAGTTCATCGATAGTTGTTACTTTAGTAAACCCTTTCTCTTCAGTGTATTCTTCAATGCGTTGAGCAATAGTGACTAATTTGCATGATCCATTTTTTATCAATACAGAAAATCGCTCTTTAATATTTGATACTAGCGAACCAAATTTCTTATTAAGGATTTGAATATTAGCCACTATTTTATCACTGCTATTAATAGTGATGTGGGATGATATCCACTGTAGTAAAGCGATTACATTTGAACAGACGTGTCGGCAGGCAGTAATGAAAGCTGTTTCATGGACTTTTCTTTGTTGAAGTAGATAATTACATATTGTATTCAAGTTCATTTCGCAAGCTATTGTTAGTGCAGTGTAATTGTTGTTGTCTTGAATGTAAACATCAGCTCCAGCTGATACTAGAGTTTGTACAACTTGTTCATGTCCACCTAATGTAGCTAGCATTAGTGGTGTTTTCCCTTCTTTATTATAATGATTGATACTGGCACCTAATTTAAGAAGTAAGCATACTGCTCCACTATGACCATGCTTTGCTGCTTCAAGAAGAGCATTATTAACGTTACCTCCTAACTCTAGCAGAACTCGAAGTGATTCAATATGACCAACCTTCACAGCCTCAAGAAGTGCACCATCAATGTTAGCTCCTAACTCTAGAATAAATTGAATTGCTTCAACATGACCAATGTTTGCTGCTTTAAGAAGAGCAGTATCAAAAGTATAGTTCTTATTCTCATCATCTCTGAAGATGAGTTCACCATTTATTGTTAGACCAAAGATACCAATGAGACGCATGAACTGTAGCTTGCCTTGAGCATAAGCTATGAGACAATCAGTATTTGATTTATGGACAATGTATTTAATACAAACTGAGCCTGTGGTGATTTCAATATGCTTTAGAATTGATTGATTAGACTTGTAAGGTAATAAATGTTGTATCAGGAGGTAAAGTTTTTTAATGTTGGCTTGATTCCATCGATTTTGTAACTTAATGTAAATTTGGGGCATGTTTGATAAATTTGTTAGACGTGGAAAATATATGCTTTCCAATTCATCTTTGAGCTGTTTAACGGTAATTGAGCTATGGAGGGTATTAGCCTTAACTTTATGTTCTTTGAGTTCAATGACAAGACCTTTTTCTTTTTCAAAGCAAACATCATTGAGAAACTCTTCACTCATATCCACAATTAACTCACAGTCTAAAAAGTCAAAATATGGATGTAGCTTTTTGAAAAGCTCATTCAAATCTGTAATGTCACTCAGTTCCCCAATCAAATTAATTTCTTGTTCAATCCATCTAATAAAGTTCACTAGTACTAGTTGTTGATGTTGTAGTTTATCATCAAGTGATGATCGAACAGCTACCATTAATACACTAAACTTTCTGTCTAAGCTCTTTAAAGTTTCTTGAAGAGCTTCTTCCTCCTCCTTGTCTTTTGCCACTCTTATTTTAACAACTTCCTGTGAACCTGCATTAAGTGATGGTAATACTTTTCAGAAAGATATTATATTATTACCTTGTAAATTGTTTGAAACTGTTGATGAAGTTGTGTTAAGTTTTTGATAGAATTTTGAAGCTAGAGTGTATTCTTGTGACTTTTCTAGTGCAAACATCACATCCTGCCATGATGCCTTAGGATGAACACTAAGCCATTTTGAAAATAGAGCAGCTTTTTGTAAGTCAGTTCCTCTGATGTCACGTTCTATTACTTGGATATGTTCACTCTTAATTCCAGGTAAGAAAGCACCAAACTTTTGCCAATTGACTAGAGTATCTAGTAATTCTATTAACTGGTCATACTTTGGTCTAACAGACATAGCAGGATCTCCTGACATTGCTAGCAACTGCAAGGGCTGTAGATGAGTCAGCACTTATGACTTCCTTTTACTATGTAAACAATAATTTGTATAATAACCTTTGATGTCATTTTGGTGATCTTTCCAATATAGTAGGGTTTTACTCTGTATTACTGTTTACTGGTTCCCAATGTAAACAGGAGATGACTGGCTAGATTTTATTCTGGTCTACACTTAAACATTGCGTCATTTGAGGGGTGGTTCTTGGTGTAACTTGACTATAATGACATTATAATGAAATGCACAATGATGTCATCATATTGATGATATCACCTAAACTCTAAAGCAAACCTAACATTATTAACTCTATGACACATAGTTATGTCATCAAGACATGTTGTTACATCATCAGTCAAGTTACACCAAGAAGCACCCCATATGAGGCCTTAGTTTTATCAATATCATGATATAGGACCCATACTGAGTTTACCACAAAGTTAAAATGCCAACACTAGATATGTATAAAGCCAACTAGAAGCCAAAAAGTAATCTTTGTTATTTATTGTCTAATAATTGAAGACATGATCAAGCAAGAGATGGATATTAGTTCAAATGAACTAAACGGGTTATTTTATTTCAATATTATACACTCATAGCTTCAATTGAAGCCATGACAAGAGATTGCTTTTGGCTTCTAGTTGGTTTTATATGTATTAAGTTAGACTAGTTTTGTGCTTGTGTCAACTTAGTATTGGACATGTATCATATTGATGAAACTATAATAATAAAGGTGTCAATTGAAACAGCACAAAGTTTTTTTAAGTGTACAATTGTTACTTATTCATAGAGAGTAGTAATATAACATAAAGTACACATCATCAATAGATGTAGTTGATAAGTTGTTCATGTATTGTGATGTCCATTTTACAAACCTTTTAAACTTATTGACTCCTTTTTGTTAGTGTTACTGCATGATACTGAGTTCATTAACAAACAGCTTATATTAACTACTTATATTGAAGCTGTGGTTTATGTACTATTTGCTTGGTAATTCATTGAAATCACGATATTATTAGATAACAACAACTTAATCAAGGTCACTTGAAATATGGTACGATTCGTTATATAACATAGCTGTATCACTGTAGCTAACAAACGTATAAACTTTAAATCACACTAGATATTAAACAAATTGCTATTGCACACATTATGCCTCACTGAAAACAAAAAGTATTTACAAGATAAGACTGGCAATGCCATTTACATCAAAGCTACATTGGCACTTATCATTTTAAAGAAGACCCTAGCCATTTTATATTAGATTCTTATTTACATTTAGATACCCACCACCAGATTCTGTGATTACCCTTCCAACATTACCTGCTGTGAAAAGGATGTCCTAGACCAACTCACCTTATTAAAAGAAAACAAGCTAGTGGTTTAGATAGTATCTCAGGTACAATGATGAGACATACAAGCCTGTGCATCTCATTGGTACTTACCATACCACACTATTCAACCTGTCTCTCTCCACTGGTGCTTTCTAAATATTGTAAGTCCTCACACATCATCCATATTCACAAAAAAGATAGTTGTACCTCTGTCATCAACTACCATCCAATGTCTTTTCTGTGCATTATCTCAAATGTTTTCAAAAGAGTAGTTCTTAACCACATCTTGTCCTATGTAATCAACCACCATATATTGAGTGACATTCAATTTGGTTTCAGCCCTAGGCAATCCACTCAAGATGCCTCTTAACTGCTACCAAAAATTGGCACTCTTATTTGTAATCCAGTATCAGCAAAGTATTTTTACTTTGCTAAGGCTTTTGACTTAGTTCCACATGAGAAGATCATAACCTGTCTAAAGTCTATGCATTTCACTGGCCCTCTGCTGACATTGTTAGATCCTATTTGACTGATAGATCACAGCAAATTTTGATCAAAAACATACTTCAGAGTCTCTCCCAGTATCTTTAGGAGTAGCCTAATGCTCCAAGCTGGTTCTCCCCTCCTTTTCATATACATGAACAGCATCAGCTTCTTTACTACTGGAACAATTATCTAACAATACATACCTAGGGGTTGTGTTATCTTCAAAGCTACAGTGGAATGACCACATTCACTACATTTTTTTATGGTTAGAGAAAGACGGGTTTTATGCATAGTAGCTTTACAAAATATTAGTATTGATGCTAAGATACATTTATACAAAAGAGTATTGTTCCTAAACCCTAAACCCTACCGGCCACCGCAAAAGAGCTCTCTAGATTTAGCAGAAAATTCAAAAATTGTTAAAAGTACCTTTAATAGTGAAAGTAGCTCTATTAAAGAGAGATGATGAGAAGGAAACACAAAAAGCTTCAATATGACTCACAAAATATGTACAATTATGACACCACGCTCAAGATAGGTTAATGACACAGGTTATTATTGGAATTCCACTAAACTACAACATATAATAGTTACACAACTCAATATTTGATATGATATCAATAATTCGTGACAAGTAGATAATTACAAAATGTTATATATACTCCCTTCCTAATTTGTAGAAAAGTTAAAAGAATTCTAAAATAATTTATGATTAACATCTTGACATTACATTTAATTATGAAGATAAAGTAGACTAAAGATAAGGTACAAAACAACTACATAGTACATGCTTTAAGCTAGAAACTACTTAAATTATTCCACTAAAATAGCAAGTTCGTATTTCATTTCATATTTAGTGCATACGTTTGATATTATGCTTCTGAAACTACTACAATTTATTTGGGTTTGCTAGTACAAGTCTATTAAACATAACAACTCCAGTCTTTACATTAAATTGATTGAACATGTACATCATGACATGAACAGATACAATGTTATTCAAAGACAATATGACTACATACTTGTCTAGAATAATAGTTATAGTCTGTTCATGTTAACTTTGACATGACTTGCTTTTCTTTTAATTTAAGTGTAAGGCACCAACCAAATATTCCACTAGATATTTCAGTTTACAGGGTACAAGTTAACATAAACAAACATTAATATACAATATGAAAAATGATTAGTCAATTTGACTCGCCTAAGCTACTATTTTAAAAAGTGTGATTACTAGTTGATGTCATCTTATAATAACTAAATATAAATTGCTAACATAATGACATCAAAATAATGTATTATAATTCATAAGGTTATTAGAATCACTCATACCTTTTATGCTGAAGCAGAAGAGTAGAAGATGACTGAACAGTTGCAACATATAAAACACTGAGAATTATCATGATGAACAAGACGAATTGCCTAAGTCAAAAGTCTTTAATAATATAGTAATAATATACTTTGTGTAATAGATCTACTTAAGAAAAAGAATTGATGGACTTATGATAGTATATTGATCTGTTAACAGTTTTATACTTAATTAATTTTAAAATGATAAATAGATATTTACCGTTTAACATCACTAATATAAAACAAACAAATATTCAAAACAAACAAACAAGTACAAATTCAACATTAATTCTTTTCCAGGCCTAGGTGAGGTAAAGCACAATGACATTGTTAATGAACGTAAAAACCTACTTAGAAATCATCATTTCTTAAAGACATTCCTTAATTTTTGGAAGATATTTGGTTGAGGACTGGCTTTCTCTTTACATAACAATTCCACCACTTGAGAGTGACCATTTTGTCTTGCTATGTAAAGGGCTGTTACTCCATCATTGTTTTGAAAATTAGGATCAGCTTGTTGTTTGAGTAACAGTTCCACAACTTGATAATGACCATTTTGACTGGCTGTGTGTAGGGCTGTTTCTCCATTATTGTTTTGAATATTAGTATCCGCTTGTTGTTTGAGTAGCAGTTCTACCACTTGATAATGACCATTTTGACTGGCTATGTACAGGGCTGTTGATCCATTATTGTTTTGAATATTAGGATCAGCTTGTTGTTTAAGTAGCAGTTCCACCACTTGATAATGACCACTTTGACTGGCTATCATCAGTGCAGTCCAATCTTCTTCATCATTGATAGAAGGATTGTTTTGTAGTAGTTCTTCAACTTCAGAATGATAGTTTTGACATGCTTTTATAAGGGCTGTTACTCCGTTCTTGTTTTGAATATTAGGATCAGCTTGTTGTTTGAGTAGCAGTTCCACAACTTGATAATGACCATTTTCACTGGCTACATGTAGGGCTGTTTCTCCATTATTACTTTGAATATTAGGATCAGCTTGTTGTTTGAGTAGCAGTTCTACCACTTGATAATGAGCATTTTGACTGGCTATGTACAGGGCTGTTGTTCCGTTCTTGTTTTGAATATTAGCATCGGCTTGTTGTTTGAGTAGCAGTTCGACCACTTGATAATGACCATTTTGACTGGCTATCATTAGTGCAGTCCAGTCTTTTTCGAATTTGATATTAGAATCAGCTTGTTCTTTTAATAGCAGTTCCACTACTTGATAATGACCTTTTTCACTGGCTATGTATAGGGATGTTGCTCCATTATTGCTTTGAATATTAGGATCAGCTTGTTGTTTGAGTAGCAGTTCTACTACTTGATAATGACCGTTTTGACTGGCTATGTATAGGGATGTTGCTCCATTATTACTTTGAATATTAGGATCAGCTTGTTGTTTGAGTAGCAGTTCTACCACTTGATAATGACCATTTTGACTGGCTATGTATAGGGATGTTGCTCCATTATTACTTTGAATATTAGGGTCAGCTTGTTGTTTGAGTAGCAGTTCTACCACTTGATAATGACCATTTTGACTGGCTATGTATAAGGATGTTGGTCCATTATTACTTTGAATATTAGGATCAGCTTGTTGTTTGAGTAGCAGTTCTACCACTTGATAATGACCATTTTGACTGGCTATGTACAGGGCTGTTGCTCCATTATTGTTTTGAATATTAGGATCAGCTTGTTGTTTAAGTAGCAGTTCTACCACTTGATAATGACCACTTTGACTGGCTATCATCAGTGCAGTCCAATCTTCTTCATCATTGATAGAAGGATTGTTTTGTAGTAGTTCTTCAACTTCAGAATGATAGTTTTGACATGCTTTTATAAGGGCTGTTACTCCGTTCTTGTTTTGAATATTAGGATCAGCTTGTTGTTTGAGTAGCAGTTCCACAACTTGATAATGACCATTTTCACTGGCTACATGTAGGGCTGTTTCTCCATTATTACTTTGAATATTAGGATCAGCTTGTTGTTTGAGCAGCAGTTCTACCACTTGATAATGAGCGTTTTGACTGGCTATGTACAGGGCTGTTGTTCCGTTCTTGTTTTGAATATTAGCATCGGCTTGTTGTTTAAGTAACAGTTCCACCACTTGATAATGACCATTTTGACTGGCTATCATTAGTGCAGTCCAGTCTTTTTCAAATTTGATACTAGAATCAGCTTGTTCTTTTAGTAGCAGTTCCACTACTTGATAATGACCTTTTTCACTGGCTATGTATAGGGATGTTGCTCCATTATTGCTTCGAATATTAGGATCAGCTTGTTGTTTGAGTAGCAGTTCTACCACTTGATAATGACCATTTTGACTGGCTATGTATAGGGATGTTGCTCCATTATTACTTTGAATATTAGGATCAGCTTGTTGTTTGAGTAGCAGTTCTACCACTTGATAATGACCATTTTGACTGGCTATATATAGGGATGTTGCTCCATTATTGCTTTGAATATTAGGATCAGCTTGTTGTTTGAGTAGCAGTTCTACCACTTGATAATGACCATTTTGACTGGCTATGTACAGGGCTGTTGCTCCATTATTGTTTTGAATATTAGGATCAGCTTGTTGATTAAGTAGCAGTTCCACCACTTGATAATGACCACTTTGAATGGCTATCATCAGTGCAGTCCAATCTTCTTCATCATTGATAGAAGGATTGTTTTGTAGTAGTTCTTCAACTTCAAAATGATAGTTTTGACATGCTTTTATAAGGGCTGTTACTCCGTTATTGTTTTGTATATTAGGATCAGCTTGTTGTTTGAGTAGCAGTTCCACAACTTGATAATGACCATTTTCACTGGCTACGTGTAGGGCTGTTTCTCCATTATTACTTTGAATATTAGGATCAGCTTGTTGTTTGAGTAGCAGTTCTACCACTTGATAATGACCATTTTCACTGGCTATGTACAGGGCTGTTGTTCCGTTCTTGTTTTGAATATTAGCATCGGCTTGTTGTTTGAGTAGCAGTTCGACCACTTGATAATGACCATTTTGACTGGCTATCATTAATGCAGCGCATAAAAGAGCAATATCTGTGCTAGCTCCTAAATTAAGAAGAAATTGTGCTACGTCATTATAATCACCTTTTGCTGCTTCAAAAAGAACAACATCAATGTTTCCTCCAAACTCACAAAGAAATTGAGCTGCTTTATTATAACCAATTTTGGCTGATTCAAGAAGAGCAGTGTTTATGCTAGCTCCTAAATTGAGAAGAAATTGAGCTGCTTTGTCATGAAGAATTTTAGCTGATTCAAAAAGAGCAATATCTGGACTTGCTCCTAAATTGAGAAGAAATTGTGCAGCATCATTATCATCTCTTTTTGCTGCATTAAACAGAGCAACGTCTATGTTCGCTCCAAGCTGAAGGTATTCAGCTGCTTTATCATGACCAATTTTTGCTGATTCAAGAAGTGCAATGTCTGTACTAGCTCCTAAATTGAGAAGAAAGTGTGCTGCTTCATTATGATGTTCTTTTGCTGCTTCATACAGAGCAATATTAGTGTTTGCTCCAAGCTTAAAAAGAAATTGAGCTGCTTTGTCATGACCAACTTTTCCTGATTCAAGAAGTGCGATGTCTGTGCTAGCTCCTAAATTGAGAAGAAATTGTGCTGCTTTGTCATGACCAACTTTTGCTGATTCAAGAAGAGCAATATCTGTGCTAGCTCCTAAATTAAGAAGAAATTGTGCTGCTTTGTCTTGACCAACTTTGGCTGATTCAAGAAGAGCAGTATTCACACTAGCTCCTAACTCCAGAAGAAATTGAACTGCTTCAGTATGACCAACTTTTGCTGCTTCAAGAAGAGCAACATCAAAAGTAAAGTTATCATTCTTATCTTCATCAGGTAGTATTGGTGTGTCATTGATTACTAAACCAAACATACCAATGAGACGCATAAACTGTAACTTGCTTTGAGCATAAGCTATAACACAGTCAACTTGAGATTCTCGGACAATGTATTTAACAAGTACAGACCCAGCTGAAATAATTATGTGGTTTATAAGGGACAACTTCTCATGTTGTGGAAGGAAATGTTTGATTAATAAATGAAGTCCATCAATGTTAACTTGATTCCAAGGCTCATTTAACTTAATGTGAGCTTTTGGTGCATTTTCAGGATTTTGTAGGCATGGATTGTATATTTGCAACAAGCATTCTCTAAGTTCTTTGATTGATTGAGATCTTCGAAATTCTTTTGCCTGGTTAGAGTGTTTACATATTTCTGCAGATAGTTCCTCTGTGACATATTCTGCAGCAATTGCTACTATGAGTTCGCAGTCCAAGAAGTCAAAATAGGGATGAAGTTTTTTAAATAGTTCATTTAAATCTTTAATATTACTGAACTCTTCTTTGGCCATAGGAGGTATAAAATTTAGTACATAATCAGTGAGTTCTTCACATATTTTTTCATCCTTGACATTGTCGCAAAGCTGATTTTTAAACCTTTTCATTAAAGAAGCAAACTGTAGTTGAAGTCTTCGTAGTTCTTCTAAAACCTTGTCCTCTTCTTTAACTTTGACATTCCAGATACCTTCACTATCAATGAATACTTCATTATCATTTAACTCAGACGCCAAATGATTAGCTGCATCACAAGCTGGACGACCTTGGTTAGAGAGAACTTGAAGAAATGATTTACAATGATCCTGTAATTCATAAATGTTTTTCGATTTCATTCCTTCCACAAACTCATCAATTATCTTATCGTAAGTTGGATCATCTTTTACAGATTGAGAGATTAATTGCTTACTGAACATTTCTGCAGCAACTTGTGGAAGACAGTCTTTTAATACGACTTGTAAAGGATAACATTCTTCTTGAAGTAAATCTTTCATCGTTTTCTGAATTCGATCTTGACTTGTAGCAGAACTCTGCATGGCTATATAGTGGACATATACTATTGTTAATAAGTCTAATACACAGGCTTACCCTGCTGTGGTTCAGTTATGTTGAATCTTTTAGAAGGAGCCTTTAAAGAACATTGAAATTGATCTTCTCCTTTCAAGGTTGTCAACTGAATTGGTGGTGTTTTTTGCAAGTGATAATTTGGCATTTCATTATTTTGTTCTGGATGGTATAAAATAGTAAAGCTAATTGTCATTCATCTTTGTACTTACTTTGTTTTGTTCCTTCACCACAATGAATTGACAGTGATATGCTATGACGTTTCCGGACAGACTTTTTCCAATCTTCAGCCAAATCTTGAGCAGCAGATATGGCAGGACCACCTTGACTACCATTGTCGAGACAATCTAAAAACGTTTGGCAGTACTCCTCTAACTGAGTGATGTCTTTCATGTATATCATCCCTGCTTTAAACTCATGAATTACACTGTCATAAGTGGGAGAATCCTTGACGTTTTCTGAGATTAACTCTTCTGCATACATTTCATTAGCAACATCTTTGAGATTGTTTTTCAAAGCGTTATTTAATGATACATACTGCTTTTTAAGTACACTTTGCAAAGTTTTACATAGTTTACTGACATCTATAACTACTGTAAATAAAAATTAGAGTGAACATACACATTTAAAATATATTGGTTGTTTTAATGATTTATAGTTATGTAAAACATATAAGCTACTGTTAACAATTAATACACAAACTAACCCTGTGATTCAGTAGTCAACATCAGAAGAGAGGGTTCATTGACATCTTTTTTACTTAATTCACTACAACCAGCCATTCTCTGCAATACAGAATACCAGAGATAACTAATAATTCACTTTTAAAAGTTTGTTTAATGTTACATTGCTTAGGTAATGAGTGATGTAAATTTTATAACATCATGTGAGGTATAGATCAACATTATTCATAGAGGAGGTTTTAATTTTAACCAAATATGAACAATAATGAATTTAAAATTATATTCATCAATACATTTTGTATGGATATAGCAAAAAGGGTTAAATAGAAAAATAGTGACTGTTATGTGGTTCAAAAAAAATGATTTATTTGTTAATATATAGTCTTCATGTATGTCCTAAAGAAAATCATTAAGTTATGACTACAAATTGATTCATGATATATAAGACTATGGAAACAAAAGAAGATAGAGTATTTATTGACTATGATGTATTCTGAAGTCAGTTAATATTAATATACTTTAGCTAACTATCCCTAACAATCAGATTTTCCATTTTTATTAGCTATAATCTAACAGAAATTACATATACTATGAACCATTGAACTTCATACAATTGTCTATACTACACAAACTAAGGTTAAATATAAGTGAACTAAGGTGTTACGGTAATGTTTGAATATGACAAGATTAATAAGTATTTATGCAGGTAGGGTTAATAAATGAGTTGACTCCCACAATATACTATAGTTAATAAATATCTTGTCTTATATACTACAACCACAAGCTCACAATAGTTCAATAATGGGCGAGAAGGCAATTTGAAGCAGTATCCAATATATGTTTCTGATATTTAATTGCTAGTAGTGAGTAGGTTTGACATAACAGAAATGATTTGCTGAAATAAAACTACATGTATTCTATGGACTAAATTCACATACTTGTACATTATAGACTTGGGTGGTGAAAGTATAACTCTCCATTAAGACTATGATGGTTTTTGTATGATATATGTATGGTGAATAGTGTCATATCAACCTCTACTAACACCTACTCTTTATTAACCCAATATTAAGAATATGAATATCAATATTTCTTTCATTAAAAAGTGTCAAATGTGAATATCACAATATTGATTAAATAGACAGGAAACACAAAAATATTACGTTGGTGTACACTTTGCAATAACAGTCATTGAATTAACAGTGCATACACATACTCTTGATTGTATGATTTCTAGAGATGGAATTGTTTTTCAGCTTTTTACCCCAAAATAGAAATCTGCTAAGATGTTTACATAAAATTAGGAGGTTGTGCACACTTTGAGTGATTCAATAATGAAAGTAGTGATTTTAATATAACTTGGATATAGGCTATTCCAAAGATGCCATTTTATTAAAGTAACTAATAATTATTATAAATAGAGAATATTTAGTCAATATTTATACATCTAAGCTCTTATGAGGCATAGATTGCATAGACTAAATGTGTATGTACGACAATCTATATCTAGGATGCCCTTTCAGAAAAAAAATATTTTGTTTCTCTTTGGTAGTTCTCCAGTTTTAACACTCAACAGATTTATTGTGTAATTGCCATTTTCAAAACAATTATTGTACAAAAATTTTATTAGAGCTTTATTCTGTCTGGCATGCATAGCTACCAGGCAGTCCTATAATTGTTTTAGACCATGTGTTAACGATATTTGTATGTCTACTTTCTTTGTTTTAATATACAGTTATATGTGACTTCCAAGAGCAAAGAATGAAATTAAATCTCCTTTCTAAACAGCTGACACATATATCAACTAATGATTTTTATAACCCTAACCATGTGGGCTTTGACAATAGGTATGACAGCAATGCCTGAAGCTTCTTGCTTGCTAATTCTTCTATATTTCTAGCATTTTACTGTTATTAATCTCCATTAAAATTTTTGCTAATAAATTTGATTTTTGTAGGTCTAGTCAGGGCTTCACATTGAAGTCAGTATCTTCCAAAACAATTATAGGATGACTGTTTTTTTGAAGAGAAAATGATCTTATTAATGTGTACATTTGCAATAGCTTAAAATGATCTAGTTTGATATTTACAATCTACAGAGCAACTTGATGTAATCATGACAGCACTGAAATATTGGATATATCTTTGAATAACTATGTGTGATAAGTGTAATCATGTTCAGGTTGATACAACCATCATTTTCAAATACCAAACTAAGAATGACAGATATTAGATGTACAGATTATAGTCAGTGAGGAGTAGAGTTTTAACCAAATAAGGTCATAACAATAAGCTACATGAATACTAAAATTTACAATGTACTTATTTAAGACAATATCAAAATAGGATGGCTACATCAGTGATGGGTGGAATTTTGACTAAATGAGCTAATACGTTTTTGTTAATATTAAAGTTTAGAAAAGATAATTATGGTACTGAAATTAAGAGGCTTCAATCAATTACAACCATTATTATAGCGCTTGCAGGATGACTAATTAAATTCATTGGTTGCTAAGTGCATTAGTGCTCCATCTGTATATGTTATTTGTCTTTTTAAAATTGTATTTCTTACAAATAACAAGATTGTAAGTTCTAACATTGTTTACATTACTGATGGCAGTGACATTACATTTAATTGTCAGGCTAAAGATAAGATACAAAACAACTATCTGGTACATGAATTAGGCTAAAAACTATTTAAATTATTCCATTAAAATAGTAATTTCCTAGTTCATTTCATATTTAGTGTTTGATATTATGCTTCTGAATCTATTATAATTTATTTGGGTTGCTAGTACAAGTCTATTAAACATAACAACTTCTCTCTTTACATTAAATTGATTGAACATGTACATTATGACATGAACAGATACAATATTATTCAAAGACATTATGACTACATACATGTCTAGCATAATAGTCTGTTCATGTTAACTACAACACAACTTGCTTTTCTCTTTACATTTTTTTAATATTTCACTATATATTACAGTTTATTGGATCTAAGTTAACATGAACAAGCATTAGTATAAAATATGGAAAAAGATTAGTTAGTTCGACTTACTTTGAAAGTTGTGATCATTATTACATAATCTCTCATAATAAACAGCCTCTATAATAATTAAAATACAAATTATTAATATAATGACATCATAGTATCATATTATAATGACATCATAGTGATACAATATGATGTACACATGTAGACAGTAACTTATTGAACAATGTTTTGTATGAATGTATATCTCATGATACTCCTGACTGATATGTAATAGTCTATAATGTCTATAACAAAATTATCATCGTTTTCTAATAAATGTATGCTATATGGGATTGCAGTAGTGCTAAGAAGCTATAGTGTAGTAGTATAAAAATAGTAAACATATCTTCAAATGATCCAAGTCCATTTTTGCAGTGTTTTAGTAAAATGAAATAACTTGAAAACTAGAATTTTAACAATTTTTTTACATAAGAAGTTATTACTTGATCAAAGACTATGTGTTTGTCATATTGAGCACTTTAATAACACTAGTATGATTCAATTATCTGTGTGAATAGTTCATGCTCCTCTCACTTCATCATTATTGGCTCCTAGTAGTATTAGATATAGTCAAATAATTAAAGGGTGTGATCTTTGTATATATTCCTCATGATAAGGCAGTCCTTACATATAAAATACATTAATTTAATAACATGCCTCTTAAACAGACTGTACGACAGTGATGGCAGTAACATTAAAATCATCTGTACATAATAGTACTTCCATACAATATAGTAACAAAAGATAAGAACATCTATTGATCACAGGAAATTTTTTTTACTTTTATTAATAGCACATGATAACATAACTTGTATGATCATGTAACTAGTCTATATTACACTAAAGATATAAGATGAAGCTACTGACATCAATTTATTTAATAATTGTATTATTAAACAGAACATATTTTATGAAATAGTTATGTACATGTTTTTAGTTTATTATTTGTATAATTTTATTATTTAAAGGAGAAAACAAAAGTAACAAGCTAATAATTCAAAAGGTTATTGGAATCAGTCATACCTTTTATAATTAGTGAGAGGAACAGAGGATGACTGAACAGATTCAACATATAAAACACTGATTATCATCTATATGATTAACAAGAAAATGATCCAAGACAAAAATCTTAACAATATACTACATTTGTGTAATAGATAATAGAACAGGTCTTAATGGAATTATAATATAGTATAATGATCTGTTGACAGTTTTATACTTAGTTAATTAAAATGATAAAAAAACACTATTACACATAATCTCTAGTTAAGATTATTATTGAACTACTTCAAGTGAAAAATACAAAGTGAATGCATCAATTTAAGTGTAAAAATAAACTGTAGAGTTGATTAAGTGCAATAATTAACATTGGTAAACTATATGCAATTTTAATTTGGGATTTTGTGTGCTGATATGATAATTTATAACATTAGTGTTAAAAAATGAATGCAATAATAGACATTATTATTACATAATAATCAGAGGTCAAACAATTGTGTTAACAAATGGTCATTAATGGAGTTAAGTCTATATCACAATGTTAATACTGAGTTTTGTACTACCAGAATTGAAAAGTTAGATTACCAGGAGATATTAAACTATATGCAAACCTGTACTTTAGACAATATACCATGTTACCACCTTTTGTTATTGATGTCACAATTTGTTTATGTTGGAATAAGTATTTCTTTTTTATTTGAAATTTTGATCTTGTTATAACAATATCAAGAGATAAGATATTTAGAGACAATGAAAACAAACTGATTTAAACTCAACAACAAAAAAATCTAATACTATAATGTTTAATATTTACAAACATTTTGTTTACAATAACCTGAAAATGAGTAAGATTCTTTTAATTATGGTCTATAAAGTTTATAACGGTAATAACACAAATGAAACAAATGAAAAGTCAGTATGAGCAGGCAAATTGTTAAAGAATTTCAAAACATTCTTTACCAGAGAATCAGTTCTTGAAAGAGTTCCACAATTTTTGGAAGATATTTTGTTTAGGATTGGCATTCTCTTTACGTAACAGTTCCACCACTTGATAATGAAAATTTTGACTGGCTATGTACAGGGCTGTTATTCCGTAATTGCTTTGAATGTTAGAATTGGCTTGCTGATTAAGGAGTGTTTCAACGACTTGATAATGACCTTCAGCACTGGCTATCATAAGGGCTGTTTGTCCATTTTGATCTTGTATGTTAGGATCAGCTTCCTGTTTGAGTAGCAGTTCCACAACTTGATAATGACCTTCTGCACTGGCTATGTAAAGAGCTGTTTGTCCATCTGGCAACTGAATATTAGGATTGGCTTTTTCTTTGAGAAGCAGTTCGACCACTTGATAATGACCTTCTGCACTGGCTATCATAAGGGCTGTTTGTCCATTTTGATCTTGTATGTTAGGATCAGCTTCCTGCTTCAGTAGCAGTTCCACCACTTCATAATGACCTTCTGCACTGGCTATGTAAAGAGCTGTTTGTCCATCTGGCAACTGAATATTAGGATTGGCTTTTTCTTTGAGAAGCAGTTCGACCACTTGATAATGACCTTCTGCACTGGCTATCATAAGGGCTGTTTGTCCATTTTGATTTTGAAAGTTAGGATTTGCTTGTTGTTTAAGAAGGAGTTCCATCACTTGATAATGACCATTTTCACTGGCTAAATAAAGGGCTGTTCGTCCATCTGGCAATTGAATATTAGGATCAGCTTGTTCTTTCAGAAGCAATGCCACTACTTGATAATGACCGTTTTGACTGGCTATCATAAGGGCTGTTGCTCCAGTTTGATCTTGTATGTTAGGATCAGCTTCTTCCTTGAGTAACAGTTCCACCACTCGATAATGACCTTCTTGACTGGCTAAATAAAGGGCTGTTCCTCCATTTGGCAATTGAATATTAGGATTAACTTGTTCATTGAGAAGCAGTTCCACCACTTGATAATGACCTTTTTGACTGGCTATCATAAGAGCTGTTCCTCCAGTCTCATCTTGTATGTTAAGATTGACTTGTCGTTTAAGAAGCAGTTCCACCACTTGATAATGATCCCTTTCACTGGCTAAGTAAAGTGCTGTTCGTCCATCTGGCAATTGAATATTAGGATCAGCTTCTTGTTTGAGAAGCAGTTCTGCTACCTGATAATGACCATTTACACTAGATATCATAAGGGCTGTCCAACCATTTTCCTCCTGAATGTTAGAGATGGCTTGCTGTTTGCATAGTGGTTCCACTCTGAGATGATGGACTTTTTCGTGTTTTATGAATTGTGTCATTGAAACAATGTCCACTTCATTTATCTCTGCTCGTCTTTCTTCGCACTGATAGTTGACGCGAGCTCCTAACTTCAGTAGTAATTCTACATCATTTACTAGGCCATATTTTGCTGCTTGTAGAAGAGAAGGCTCAAAGGTGAAGTTATCATTCTCATATTTTAATATGATAGGATGGTTGTCAATGTACATTTCATAGATACCAACTTGATACAAGAAATCTCTTTTAGTTACTGCCATATCTTTAAGAGTGTGGTATTGTGAATTAGGTACTAGGAATGTGATACATAGTGATTCATGTTCGATGTGAATGTGGTTTAGATGTTTACCTTTTTCTGCAAATATATGGTTAATTAGAATATGTAGACTCTTTAATGTCATTTGTTTCCATATGACATTTAGTTTGATGATAATTTCACAAGTTGGTTCAGTAACGTCTTGTTTTGATAGATGTGTTTTGTCACTAGCATTCTGAATATCTATTAATTTAGCTGACTCTTCAAATGCTATGACTTCATCTAAATACTCTTTGACTCTATTTTGAAGAACATTTCCCGAAAAAAAGCATTGTACAAGGTGTTCAATTAAGTGACAATTAAGAAAATGATAGTGTGACTTAATCTTGTTAAATAATTCATCAATAGTTGTTACTTTAGTCAACCCTCTCTCTTCAGTGTATTCTTCAATGTGTTGAACAATAGTGACTAGTTTGCATGATCCGTTTTTAATCATCACCAATAATTTCTCTTTGATGGTTGATATTAGCGAGCCAAATTTCTGATCCAGCATTCGAATATCAGCCACTATTTTATCACTGCTATTAATAGAGATATAGGATGATATGCATTGTAGTAGACAGATTACATTTGAACAGACATGTCGGCAGGCAGTAGTGAAAGGTGTTTCGTGGACTTTTCTTTGTTGAAGTAGATAATTACATAATGTATATGAGTTCATTTCACAAGCTATTGTTAGTGCAGTGTAATTGTTGTTGTCTTGAATGTAAACATCAGCTCCAGCTGATACTAGAGTTTGTACAACTTGTTCATGTCCACCTAATGTAGCTAACATTAGTGGAGTTTTGCTTTCAACACTTTGGTGATTGATACTGGCACCAAATTCAAGAAGTAAACATACTGCTTTAGTATGACCATGCTTTGCTGCTTCAGAAAGAGCATCGTCAGTGTTAGTGCCTAACTCTATAAGAAATTGAATTGCTTCAACATGATCAACTTTTGCTGCTTCGAGAATAGCAGTATCAAAAGTAAAGTTTTTGTTCTCATCGTCTTTGAAGATAGGTTCACCATTAATTGTTAGACCAAAGATACCAATGAGATGCATAAACTGTACTTTGCTTTGAGCATAAGCTATGAGACAATCAGCATTTGAATCATGGACAATGTATTTAATATGAACAGAGCCTGTCTCAATCTCAATGTACTTTAAAATTGATTGTTTGGATTTGAAAGGTAGTAAATGTCCTATTAGTAGATAAAGTCCTTCAATAGTAGCTTCATTCCATGGATTGTTTAACTCAATTTGAATTTGTGGCATGTTTGACAAATTTGTCAAATATGGAGAATAAATGGTTTTCAATTGAACTTTAAGTTCTTTTACTGTAGATGAACAGCGAAGACTCGTAGCCTTAACAACATATTCTTTAAGTTCACTAATAAGGCTTTTCTTCTCTTCTCCAAAAGATTCATCATTGAGAAATTCTTCACTCATATTGACAATCAACCAACAGTCTATGAAGTCAAAATATGGATGTAGTTTCACGAAAAGGTCATTTAAATCAGTGATGTCACTCAGTTGCCCAACCCATTTCATTCGATGTTCAATCCATCTAATAAAATCCACTAGTACTAGTTGTTGATGTTGTAGTTTATGATCTAGAGCTGATCGAACAGCAACCATTAATATGCTAAAGCTTCTATCGAGGTCTTGTAGTGTGGTTAGAAGTACTTCTTCTTTTTCCTCATTTTCTAACATGACTGTTTTTACAAGTTCTAGAGGTCCTACATGAAGAGATGACATGATAATTACTTTTAATTGTGTTACAATATATACCTTGAGAAATAGTTGAAGCCATTGATAAAGTTATGTTAAGTTTTTGATATACTTTTGAAGCTAGAGAATATTCTTGTGACTTTTCTAATGCAAGCAGTACATCCTGCCATGATGCTTCAGGATGAACACTAAGCCATTTTGAAAATAGAGCAGCTTTTTGTAGGTCAGTTCCTCTGATGTCACGTTCTATTACTTGGATATGCTCACTCTTAATTCCAGGTAAGAAAGTGCCAAACTTTTGCCAATTAACTAGAGTATCTAGTAATTCTATTAACTGGTCATACTTTGGTCTAACAGACATAGCAGGATCTCCTGACATTGCTAGCAGCTTCAAGGGCTGTAGATGAGTCAGCCCCTTTCACTTCCTTTTGCTATGTAAACAATAATTTAGCAGACATAGCAGAATCTCATGACATTATTATCTATGTATAATGTAAACAATTGACAGCAAACACTGGTAAACTGGCAAAATGGTTGATTGTCACCAATATATGATTATACGAGTTGTATGATGCAAACCGACAGTAAAGATAATAAGATTTGGTTACTATTGTATCATGCAATTGACTGTGTACCAAATGATAATGATGTTATGTTTAAAACAATAGTTATTGTTATTAGTTCTAACATTTTGTAAACAGTTGATACTATAATCAAAACAGTATTATGTTTACTTTCAGTTTGCATCATACACCCTATATAACCATATATTGGCTAAATCAACTGATCTGTTTTTGTAGTACATACATACATACATACATACATACATACATACATACATACATACATACATACATACATACATACATACATATATATATACATATATATAGTGTCTGTATAAAGTAATAATTGTCATGCCTGGTTAATAGCTGTAGAAACTGTAGGAGTGTCATTTGAGGAGAAAATGCTTATAATTATGACGAGTGTACTGGATGAAGAGTCCACCAAAATATGCAAACATAACGATGAACATACTTTCTACATGTCTGACTATTGATTTCTGAGCATATACCATCTGAGGCTGGACTTAGTTACATCTTCATTAATTCAACAGGCCTCATACTAGCTCTTTTATTGACACAAATGATTTTATTAGTGACAACCAGGTAAGTTATAATACACTTAAAACTTGTTATAGCACTTATTATTAATAATTACAGTTATCTATGAAATATCCACTGGCTCCATTTTACTAGCTTAATTCATTTTGTGATCTGTCATCTATATAACTGATGAGCCTCTGAAGAAAACACGCCCAGCAAGGTTGCTTAAATTAGGTAATAGAGTATATCCATGCTAATTATTAAACATTATCTGTATGTAGCAGATGCTTGTTTTTACAATACTGTGCTTGGATAAACTGACACCTCATACAATATTTTAAAAACAATGAATATTGTTATAATCCATGTGATGCTAATATAGACATTCATAGTAACACAAGATGAATGATTTTCACCAAATTTATAGGATCAACAATAATACAATTATTCTTATTTTATATCTAAATATTGTATAATCTATGTCTATCACATAATACGCAGCTCAATTTGTTTTACTATTTGTGCAAGTAATTTAATATCAGAAACATCAATCTTCTTAATTTTCACATATATTGATTGGACATTCTTGTAACATTATTTTATATAGTTACTGGTGTTTTTAAAAATATTGTTTCTGTCAATGGCATGGAGTTCAGTGATATAATGACATAAATTGTAAGGCAAGGAATTTAGTCAATCAAAGAGAGTGAGTAGATCTAGACATGCTAGTGAGTAAACCATTTATATACAAACTTTATTCTGTGTAATAAAGCTTTAAACATACCTTTTATATAACATGTCATATATGTATCTCTTAAGTTTGTAATGGTCACATATATGCTTTCAACAGGTCTATTTTGTATATAATATGTTTTATACAATAATTTATGCTTAAGGGTATGGCAAATATATGTCTGCATTTTTTATACAGTCCCTAACACAAATAGTGCTGACAGTCTTAAGATGGCCATTAAGAGGGGACTGTCATTTCACAAGAAATATTTAAAGAAAGATGATAGTTTAAGTATTGGCATGAAACAACCTATGACCACAGAAACAATTAATTTGTTAAACTTTATAATTTCTATTATTCTGTACAAAAGTCATACCTTCATCACCATAACAAAAACCATGTTGTTCTTGCACTGACACAAAGTCTAAAAAAATTTTTTGCCTCTTTCACACACATAATTGCCGCAATTTGTGTCTTAGCACGAGGTGGCAAATCTATGTTCGGTGCAGAGTCAAAACTTGTATTGTTGCTGGTGGACATCCAATGTTGCTTACTGTCACCCAATGGTTATCCTTTACATTGTGAATTTGGACAAATTCAGTTCTTTGTACATCAAATCCAAGTGTCAGGCCTAATGTTATAGGTTGGAGACCACCAACATGTTGATATAATTCCTTAAGAAGGTGCTGACTGGGAGTTACAACAGCATCTCTAAGCCATTTTTTTACCTCCCAAAACTCCATATCGCCTTTAAATAGGCATAATTCTTTTATCTAATAGTTGTCTTCCCTGTTGGTGGTCGGCGAAAGATGTGTGAGATCTTCACAAACTACAAATAAAAAGAAATTAAATTAAGTGTTAAAGTCCAATACCTTGTGAAACATGTGCAAATTGAGTACATTTCAATTCTCTTTGTTTCTAAAATCAGAGTACCTTAAAAGTGCTAATAACAATTCAAACATCCTGTGGATGATAAGGTGTAGTAAGTCTGTGCTCTACTCCTAATAGGCTCATTAATGTCTTGTTCAGTCAATTATTGAACTCTTTACCCTGACTGACATAATTACACTTGGTAGTCCCAGATGCATGAATAACTAGAGAGATATAGGAATAATGATGATAGTTTTATAAAAATAAAAAATATCTACACCTTAAATAATGTAATTGCAACAGTCAGCTTCTACTCACTTTGTAAAGTAATCAGATATTGTTATATGTATTGGCTGCCATCTTGTGCTACTGGAGTCAATGGAACAATAAAATCAATGCCAATATGGTACCATGGTGATTTAACTGGTACAGGTAGTAGTTGTGGAGCACCAGTTGTTATCTTTCTATACATTCGTGGACACACATCACATGTTGCATTCTAATTATGAGTATTAATAAATTATGTCAAAAAAATTAATACTGACCATTCCTTCTACATCTTTGACAATTCCATGCCACATTCTTCAACGAACTCATTTTTCATCATCATCTTGAGATATTAAACGTGTTAAAAGGTGTTGTCATGCGCAGACTGTAACAGATTAATTTTTATCCGCGGACCAAAATTTTATGTCACTGGGTCTTTTTAATGCCTGCCGAACCGTTTTTACCAGACCAATTCTACTGTGACAGTACCACAACCCATCTCTTAGAATCAACCGTTAGCAAGACGTTTCCAGTTGGGTTGGGTTCCTGATTTTTTCGGTTGTTTTTTCCAAGAAATAAATGGAAATCTATTAAAATTTATATAGAAATCCTTTTGAAAGTCAAGTTAAAATTTATAGAAAGGTTAAATGTCCATCCGAGACCTCTATGTAATTGATTGGTGCTTCAGAGGGGGAAAATGAGGGAGATCCCCTTAGGCAACGAATGGTGGAATGGAGAAGAGAGAATGAGAGTCAACAGCATATAAAATTCATAATTGTACTGTAAGGTTTGAGAATTGATGGTTAGATATTCTTTTAAAGAATTGAGTGGCAATTAGTCCCATACCTCCCATTGTTGAAAAGATGAGAGAAGAAAAACTCCCATTTTCAATTTCTCTAATCCACTGATCATGTTTATGTTTCTTGTCCTCCTGATTCCTCTTGGGTTCCTGATTTTGGTTGTATATTGTACAACTGTTATTTCCGGAAGCTGATAAAGGACATTCCAACTCTGTATAATCTCGTAATTAAATGTACGTCCTCAACTTCCGTACAGAGACTTTTGTAGAGCTTATCCAATGACATTACAAAATACAATCAAAACATAGCAACCATTGCTAGGCACCATTTTGAATGGCAAAAAGTGCACTTGTGAGTGGCAAGTTCAGTAGTCTTTAGATGGGACCTGGACCATCTAGCACTTCAGATTACTTTCATGGGTTAGATGGAGCTGCCAAACAGCGTTACAAAGAGAAACTCGACAAACTTGGTAGACTGGAAGACCCTTACCTGCGCTAGGTGAATCACTTGATGGCATCATCAAGTGCAAGTGCTGTGGGTATGGTGTGCTCGAAATTAAATATCCTTATTCTTATTGTGATAGGACCATTCAGGAAAGAGTTAATTAGTCAAGATTCTTCTGCAGAAAAATAATAGGGAGATTTTGCTCAACGTGTACCATGCATATTACTTTCAGGTTCAAGTTCAGTTGAAGTTTAGTGATGCTCAATAATGTGATTTTGTTGGAATCTTGATAATTTGTTTGTACAGCGTCTGTATTTGGATGAACCTTTCATTTCGATAGCATCAGAGAAATGAAAGCAGTTTATCAAACTTGGTATTCTTCCTTAGATTTTAGGGAAATAGTATTCACGAGAACCTCAGTCCTTAGCAGGTACAAGCCTCAATGAAACTGATCGAGATAAGGCACAAGACCTTTGGTGCTATTGTAGGAAGGGGGAGTCTGGGACAATGATTGCATGTGATGATCAAGCATGTCGCATAAGGCACAACAAATTAAACAATATTGTGCAATGCACTACTTTTTTCATCTTTGCTTGAGATACTCTCTCAAACTGTTTCATCCTCTCTTCTAATCTTCGTTTCACTGGGCTTTTGGCTTGAGGAAAGAGTGAGGGTACATAATCTGGGAACAGTGGATTATTGTCCTTAGACTCAGAAACAAAATGAGCACTACAAATCCACGAATGCTGAGTAGGTTCCCAGTTTTTGTGAGCCTCAGCATCTATCCACTTCGCTCTTCTGTCTTTGTCTTCAGAAAAACAGTAAAAATGAATACCAGATTTTTTGGTAATGATTTGCACAGCCAATAGCCTATTATAGGGCCTATTATTGATGAACCTATGGTAACAAAGGCCTCAGTTGAAATGAAAAATGGTTAACTGCTAATTAAATTCATTAGTCTAGAAAACTACATTATTGACTTGACAACTACTTAAATGTAATATATTTACAAATGTCTTCGACAAAGCAGACTGGATTATAGTATATATTCCATGATAGGTATTACTTACTAACACACAGTTATACATTTAATATACTTTACTTAACTTACCAGTATACAAATTATCAATTTGCTATTCCAGATTCATGTCATCATTAGTTATTTAGTGATGAATAGAATACCTAAACAGATCCACAATGTACATACACACATAATGGATTCCTCATATAATTAGTTTATTGGTTGTCTAGAATAATGACTCTAATTGTTTATAACACTGTACAATTAAACATCCTTCTAAAATTCTAAATAAAATAAATTCCAACTAATAATGACTATATTCTAGTACATTAAGGGGATGTCTCCAAACTATTTTTTGAGTCATTCAGATTTGGGGGGAGGGGAAGATCGAGTGAAGTTTTTAGAATTGCTACAAAGCAACTTGTATTACACATTAAGTCTTTCTTTCAATGTGTGGCCAACATTCAGCCTCAAATTTTGTTCTTTATTAACCTCCAAGATCAATATATAGCTCAGAGAAAGATGCAGCCTGAAAACGAACCTAGAAGGTATGGACTCTCAGATCCAGAAGGTATTGAGCTTACAACAATGGCCTCTAAAATTGTGGTTACCCTTTCAGTGGGTTTGGACATCCTCTTGGAGTCTTGTGCTCAGAAGCAATTACTATTATCACAGATACACCAATCTCTATAGGCTCTCAAGAAAGAAGTAAGCAGGGAGCATCTTATAAATGACCTTAATAGACAACTTGTCCAATAGAAAAACAACACAGTGACATTCTAACCTCAGGTATCATAATTAGTAACCTCAGGTAATATAATTACTAACCTCAGACACAATATGTGGTTTTGATAATTAATCTATGTGCTGACTGTATTGCATTATCACATATGTTGATATAGGCAAGCTGGAGGTACAATAGAAGCATCTTTGACACTACCTTTTTCAGTTGTATGTGAGCTATTTGGGCTTCCGCCAACTTCAGCAAGGGGACTGGCATTGCAGCTAGTTGATTTTTCCTGTACTACTGGTGACTCAAGTAAGGAAAGTTATGCTAGTGAACACTACTGAAGTAATGATGTCCTCGGATTACTTTGAACAGTTACTAACGAACAACACTTCCCAATCTCAGAGTTAAGAAAACATCCCTAGACAGCCACATTGTATTGACAGGACAAGTAGGAGTACAATTGGTTCCAAAGTTGGTTGCCCATCACTTATGACCAAGTTTCCTAACATTATTGAATTTGCTGCTGTATTTTTTAAGCAATATGGTTTCTATGCACATATTTGCCAGTGAGAAGAGGCTGAAATGGCTGGGGTATCTCTTAGTCAACTTAGAGATCATCTCAAACAGAATATTCCTGGATTAAAGGAACATGGCATTAGCAAAACCACAGTTTCTCATTTAATTGAACATCCTAGGCAAGATACTATTTCAGCCAGAGGATACAAAGGGTTTCTGAAGACTCATGTACCTGTGAAACAAATTCTTACAGAGAAAACCACCATGATCAGCATTTTTCCCTCATGTTGTCTATCAATGAGTTCTCAGAGATGTTTAATAGTGAGTGTGAAATATTTACTTGTGATGACATGAATAAAATTAAAGTAGGAACATTGCCAATGAGCCAATACCACCAGATCCAACATTTCTATCTGACAGACGACACCCCCAATGTGCCTGACTATGACTTTCCAGTACATGGGTACTTGTTGATTCCCTCTGAATATATGCGACTAATGTTAAAGGAAGATTATGTCGCCGATTCTGGTGAAAATGATCCAGAAATAGTACTGTACCAGGAATCTACTTTGAATGATTTATGTCTTAGATAGTTCTCGACCTTCTAGTCAGTCCGATATAAGTAAAGTATGAATAATGATGTACCACTGACCACATGTACAACAACACTGATTCTGAATCTGGAATGTTCAGTGTCATCCCAAATCACAATAGCTTGCAATAGAGCTGAAATATTAATCTCTTTATCTCTTCAACAATGATTGGAGGACCGGTCAGTGCCACAGTGAGTGGTGCATCTGTATCAGCCACATCAAATTGTGGACTCTCCTTGATCACAGCAACAGGTGGACCCATGTCAGCTTACAGCAACAGATGGATCCTCATCAGCTACAGCAACTAGTGGACTCACATCAGCTACAACAACTAGTGGACCCACATCAGCTACCGCAATGGGTAGACCTGCATCAGCAATCATATTGGGTGGACCTGTATCAGCTACAGCAACAGGTGGATCCACATCATTCACAGCAAGTACCCTTGGCCAAAGTGAATAGTGAAATGACTCAAAATAGCAGTACACAAACTGATTCCTTGCGCAGACTACATCTTGAAACACTCCATACTGGTCCTGGAATTATATGTGTAAGGGCCACAAATTTTCACAGTACCTTAAAGAGTCTTCTACTTACTGCATAGCTACTTCTCCTAAAACAAGAAAGGTGTATGACTTTCTCTGAGAGTGAAATATGATTCTGTTCTCTCCCTAGCCTAGTAGTGAACACATGGGACATTACTGTACATTTTTGGAAATGTGTGGTAAACCACTGTCTGAGTTAACTTCTCTGGATGATGGAATGCCATCTGCTCAAAGTGGCTTTGGACGCTTAGAATCATACATTTACTAGTATAATTAATTTTATACATTATGTATATATAATGAAGGAATGATAAATAAATATAATGACACGTGCATGTCTTCTTCAAATACATGAGAGTTGGTGTCCAGTATATCACTTCTTTTTCTTAAGGGTTGACATCTCAGATTTGACACTTTTTCCTGTGAAATGATTGTATTGTTTTTCACTAACCAAGTGAAGCCATAAATATGAGTAAAATAGCTGGAAATATTTGAGCCAATGAAGTAACTATTTCACTGTGTTCTGTTCCAGCAAAAGTATAACATAGTAATATATGTTGCCAAATATATATATTAAAATAATTTCAAAGTATTCACTACATAAGCTCCGCCTACTGTACCGTAATTTAATTGCCATCTCTTGCCTCAGACTTTAAGAGTGACAGTATATTCTAATGTTTGCAGACTTCTTCAACTTAAAAGGGAGAAAACTTTTACTCGTGTGCGCTGTGGTTATGACAACAGTAACGCTAGTGTATATAATTGTCAGTATGAACGTGATATCACTTCAACTACCATCATGGAGTCATCATGAGTCAAAATTACTACCCGTTAGGAAAACTGATCATTGTAGAAATCAAAGTACTTCAATTTCTGATAAGATCACTACAATTGGTGCTAATGAAAAAATAATTTTATTATGGACAACTTGGCTTGGCAGAAATTTTATTAAATCAATAGGTAGAAGTGGACCAATAACATGTGGACCAAACAAAAACAAATGTTTTCTTACTGATGACAAGAATCTTTATTCTAATAGCAGTGCTGTAGTTTTTCATATTGTTGAACGTAATTTATTAAAAAGTATTATTACTGCCAGTAATATGGGTCGACCACTAGACCAAAGGTGGATTTTCTTCACTAAAGAGGCACCACCACGTATTTATGAATATCATAAATTTATCCCGTATTCCAAGTCTCTATTTAACTGGACAATGACATACAAATTTAGTTCAGATATCAGAGAAAGTTATGCCTACGTTGTTCCAGGAAAGTTTAAAAGTGGATATGATTCTAACAGAAATTATCTTGAAAACAGAACTAAAACAGCTATTGTCTTTATAAGTAATTGTAAACGTCCTCGTTTACGTGCAGTAAGGGAGTTAAAGAACCATATTGATGTTGATATCTATGGTAAATGTGGAAAGCGATGTAAGCCAAACTGCTTCTCTTTGTTACCAAAATACAAGTTTTATTTGGCATTTGAGAATGCTGTATGTGAAGACTACATTACAGAAAAAACATACAGAAATGCCTTCACTAATGAAATAGTTCCAGTAATAATATCAGGGGCAAACCTATCAAATCCTGCAGTGGTCCCTCCCAATTCTTTCATTAATGGACTTGATTTTAAGAGAGCTGTTGATCTAGCTGATTACCTAAAGAAAATTGGTAGTGATTCTCAACTTTATAATGGGTTTTTCAAATGGAAAGATAAGTGGTCTATAATAGGTGGTGGGCTCTATCGTATACCTTGTGATGTGTGTAACAAACTGTATGAGCCTAATCAATGTATAACAATATATGATGACATTGAACAATGGTATAGTGTCCAATACGACTGTAAACAATATCCAAAATGGAATAGATGACATCATCATTTCCAATAGTATAATAAATGGAGTATTGTAATGAGTTAACATAGCCCATCATTTGAATGGGAGTGTCAGTTTAATATAACACGTTACTGTAGATCTCTTAGTGGGTTTATATTTGAAAATAGGCACTGGGTATTCATAGGGGACACAAAATGCATTTGTCAACTAAATCTTATACCTTAAATATTAAATTATAAGGGTATTAATTACACAATAAATTAGAGTACGCACTCCTGTGGTGTAAATATAGATCATATGGTTCATCCATTTATGTTACGTTAACCTACCAACTTGGGATTTTGTGAAAGATATTACTCAAGGACAATACCATCCATCTTACTTGTAGTAGACCTATTCCGAGATGTTGCAGCCATATAACAGATACATAATCAAATTGAGTATTGGACCTAAAATCAAAAGGTGTATTAAGAATTGATGCCACCAATTAATCAATACAAAAAATATTCTGTCATTTCAACCAGACCACTTTAGTTACCATACACGTATCATTATGATGTATATCAACAATCACATTTACAATGATATATATATATATATATATATGCATGGCTTTAAATATTGGTAATGGATTACAAAGATTACTTGGCTTCTATTTTACTTTATACATATTGAATTAGACTAGGTTTGGCTTTGTGATAGCTCACTACTGGACTTATATCAAATTGATGAACCTATGGTAACAAAGGCCTCAGTTGAAATGACACATGCTTTTTAACTGTTAATTAAAACTCATTGGTCTAGAAACCTAGTTACATTATTGACTAGTCAACTACTGAAATGTAATATATTTACTATTGTCTTTGACAACACCATGATAAGTATTACTTACTAAGACACAGTAATACTTATACCTTTAATGTACTTAACTTACTAGAGTATACATTATCAGTTTGTTATTCCAGATTCATGTCATTCATTAGTTATGTAGTGATGAATAGGATAACTATACAGATCTACAATGTATAAACACACATTATGGATTTCTCATATAATTATTTCATTGGTTGTCTAGACTAATGATTCTTATTGTATATTACACTACAATTAGCATCCTTCTAATTAAATTAAATTCCAAATAATTATGATTACATGCTAGTGCATTAAGTGTATAAGCATTACTGTTATTAGAGATGGCTATAAAAATACTGATATTTATTGCAGACATGCTAGTATTTATTACAAACACAGGTTATATACACTGGCAGATCACCTCCTTTTAATTCTATAATATATTCATGACCAATTATTCAAGTCACACCCTATGTTAATAATTAATACTTAAAGTATAATTATTCATAACATTCTTGCAAGCACACCTTACAAAAGCTATACTTCAATGTTTTTATAAACGTCATAATACAATGCAGTGCCGAACCTCGCTGCAGTTTCTAAGTTATTTATAAATCCTATGCCAGCTTAGGCCCAGCTTATGATGTTGTTATTGCAAGAACGTTAAGTTTTTTACTTTTCCAGAAACGGCACTTGACCTCTGCAGCCTGAAAATTCTTTTGCGAGTTTTAAGCTTCCGTTTTTCTTGACGATGTTCTTGACACTACTGTTGTAAAGTCCACATGCTTTTCTATTCGTTGCTAAACGTTGGTAGCTGCTAACGCTTCGGTTGCCAAGTTATAGCAGTTCAAAAAAAACAACCCCCGTAACAGACACACACACACACACAAACAGACTACAGTACCCTCGCTTTGCGTCCACGCACAGCGAGGTTAATAACTGTTGTGATAAACCATGTGTAGCGAATAACATTTTGAATATGGCAAAATGCCAGGTAACACTGACTTCTTCGGGACTAGTTGTTGTTACTCCTCCTGAGAAAAGGATAGCATTTGAAAATTATGGTCACAGTAGTAGTAGCTCTTCTACTAGCCTTAACTGTAGCTCTTCTAGTAACTCTGTTTCTAACAGAAAAAGCTTTCTGAGTTATGTTGTCCTTGTGACATTGGTAAAGTATATGATATTACTCACTTACTCACTGATCTAGAGAAGTAAATTAAAACAATTAACAATTATAATTATCTATAATATTATTCTAGATATATTAAAATTGCTTTAAGTGGTATTTCAATTGTATACTAGGTATCACTTCATAACTAAAGTTTTTAAACCTGATAATGCCTTTGTGTTCCCAGTACATGATGAATTCAGGAAAAAGTGTAGATTTCTCTCAAGAGTGCATAAAGACAAACAGTCCATGGTTAACTTATTCCAAATTATTTGATGGAGGTTTTTGTCTTCCTTGTGTCATCTTTGCAAGGGCAAGTCGCGGTAGTAGTGATCTTGGTTTGTTAGTTAGTTGGCCAAAGAAGACTTTCTACAAAGCTACAGAGATATTGAGAAGACACAGAACTCTGCAATATCATAAAAATTCTATGGCTGATACGGTTTACTTTCTTGATGTCATGGAGCAAAGTACACCATCAGTTATAGCAATCGCCATTTCTGCTCATGACCAACAAATTCAAGTAAATTGCTTTCAATTATAAAAACTATTCCTTTTGTGGGAGACAGAATATTGCTAGTTAAGGCCACAGAGATGATGAAAAATATATTCATTACCAAGATATTAACCCTGGTAACTTTCAATCTTTGCTTGACTTTCGCATTAAGTAAGGTGTTGAAGTATTAAAGGAACACTTCATGAAATGTCCTCGAAATGATGTGAATATATTCCTTACTAAAATTTTAGAAGTGGTTCAGAGGGCTTATTTCTTTTTAGAATTGGGAGATGAAATTTCCGAAGTATGTAAGGAAACAAAGTGAATGCAAAGTTTTTTCATCTATATTGATATTTTATGCCTGTAATGGAGTTCTGACATACCTCCATCAACAGAATCAGAAAAATATTAATATTGATATAACTCCATTGGTAATGATTTACTAGGTGTAGAATACTTGATAATGGCACTTGTCCCACTCACAGCAAAATGCTTCATATGATGAAGCTACGTCCATAATTAGGTCCAACTGAAATACAACCTATGTTCAGTATGTATTCTCACCACAGACCACACATTACGATATATTATTCACATGAACAGGTTAGAAGGTGAGGATACTGTGATGTTATTGCCTTTACTGGCATGGTTTCATTCAAAATCTATTGTCGTCTGGTTAGAAAATGCTGAGAATCAATGTTGTTAAATCAGCCTTTGGATGCAAAGCAAATTCTTGGTGCAACAAAGCAAATTCTTTTCTTTCTTGTGATACTTCATCTTCCCCTTCCCAAAAATGGAAGCATAGGCATGTTCTTCGTTATAATAACTTCAACATAACCTCCTGTACAAACAGTATCCAGTCAAAACTGCCTCCTGTTCAAAATAGTATATATTCAGTCAAAGTTACTACCTACCCATTAAGAAAACCTATCATTGTAGAAGTCTAAGTACTTCAATTTCTGATAACACCATTAAAGTTGGTAGTAATGGGAAAATAATTTTATTATAGACAACTTGAGTTTGGCAGAAATTTTATTAAATTAATAGGAAGAAGTACACCAATAACATATGGAGCAAACAAAAACAAGTGTTTTCTTACTGCTGACAAGAATCATTATTCTAATAGCAGTGTTGTAGTTTTTCATATCCTGGAGAGCAATTTATTTAAAAATATAAATGCTGCAAGTACTATGAGTTGACCATCAGACCAAAGGTGGATTTTCTTCTCTCAATGCACCACTATGTATTTATTGATATTTAACTGGACAATGACATACAAGTTTAGTTCAGATATCAGACAACGTTATTCTACATAGTTGGAAATTTTAAAGGTGGTTATGATCCTAACAGAAATTATTTTGAAAACAGAAGTAAAACAGCTATTACTTTTGTAAGTAATTATAAATGTCCTCGTTCACATGTAGAAAGTAAGGGCGTTAAAGAAACATATTGATGTTGATGTCTATGGTAAATGTGAAAAACCATGTAATGGACTTGATTTTATGAGAGCTGTTGATCTGACTGACTGATCACCTGAAAATTCGGTAGTGATTCTCAACTTTATAATGGGTTCTTTAAATGGAGAGATGAGTGGTCTATAATAAGTGGTGAGACCTATCGTATACTTTGTGATGCATATAACAAACTATATGAGCCTAATCAATGTATATCAGTATTATGATGACATTGAACAATGATAGTGTCCAACATGACTGTAAACAATATCTAAAAAGGACGAAATGAGACTAAAGATGTTATTGTTTTTGATACATAGTCCATCTAATTATTTATTCATATATTCTTTTCTATAAGTTTCTATATATAATTTATTTCATTATGACTATGCATAAGTTATTGGTATACGCTAGATAGACAATGGTGAGGCTTCTGAGTGATGTTTGTTTACAACACCTAATATATATTGGCTCCAATATGGTGAGTCTTGTCCTATCAATTTCTTAATAGTTTAGCTGGATACAAACGTTTTTGGAATTGGTGTCGCTCATGAGATTAGAATTAGAAGGCAGAGGTATCACTGGAGAAGTTAAATTACTTGTCTTCAGTTTCTTTGGACTATCTGAATTATGCAAATGAGTTAACAAATATTAATTTTTCACTAATTACCTGTGATGTGTACAAAAGGAAAAAGCAAGTAGTTGATGAAATAATACATCAACTAATAAAAAGCAATAAATAAGGCCATCATCATCACAAATTGTAGTTATTCTTCAGCAAAACAGCAATGTTTCATAGCTCCTTTCACTCTTCTCAAGACATCTATTCTAAAAACGATTCTAACAGTACACACTACAACACACGTACTACCAGCATATATAAGTAGAACGTTTCAAAATTCCATGTAATGACGGGAAAATGTGCAGGAAATAAGTACATTCAGTTCTTACACGGAAGTAATTATGTTAAGATTTCTAAAACGTTTTATAACAAAAGTCACACCAGACACAATTGCAAGTATTGATGAAAGCTGCTCACATGTGAAACTTGACAATCATTATATTTATGGTTTCTGAGATAAATTAACGCATCTTGCTTTTAAATATAAATTAGCGTTAAAGCATATCATAAATAAAACAGACCTGTTGGAAGGTTATATGTGACCATCACAAACATAAGAGATACATATAATTATGACATGTTAGAAAACATATTTAAAACTATATTACATGGAATAAATGTAAGTCAATCGTCTATTTACCACATGATATCTACTGGTAAAGCGCATATACGCAGCAGGAAGCGACGTAGCATAATGTATTTTATATTAACATCCGGTATTTAGATATTACGATACTTGCCCCTAGTTGTGGTTATGATGGTTATCGTATACGCTTTACTTATCTTGACCCTATCATGTCTTCCTTCAGTAGTAAGGACACAAGATTGTATTAGTTCTCTTGTAGATCTTGAGAATTCTATTGTCTTCAATAATGGTAACATTCGAAGTCTTACTAAAGGCTTTTATCCAGCTAATATGTTTCCTGCATTGTGGGTGGAAGTGAAGTATTACTTGAACATGACAAATAAAAATGAAACCAGTGTTTTTCTGACCCATCCTGTAGAAGATGGCGCTGTTAGACGTCTACATAAAGAGGACTATGTCTTCTTCTGGGTCTCATCTCCAGTACTTATTTTCATACATCCTAGACTCTTGGAAGGTATTTCATTGCGTTTTGTAACAATTGAGAATCACATTGTTCATCTGGTCATACAAGAATTTTGTAACAATCTCACAACAATTGAGACTCTTGGCATATTAAATGAGGCTACTATATGGGTAAGTTGTGAGTAGTTAGTATTAACTCAGCACTTATATAAAACTGTACAAGTGTGTATTTAACATTTTTTGTACATATATAGATGAAGTTATATTGCCATAATAAATAGTTATTTTAACAAATTAAATTGTTGTTTGAGAGTCACTGACACCACCTATTAAGTGTGTCCTCGTTGTACTTACAGGATGTAGACAGATTTTAGGATTGAAGTGGTAAAAATGCGTGCCCAAAGCACACTGGACATAATGACAATTATTAATGACTATATATTTAAGTATTTAATAGAGTCTTTCTCAAGTAATTACTATTATCCCATTATATATATAGCAATTGACATTCAGGTGGTTGACAGTCAACTATCGAATTATTTCCTTCTTTTTTGATTACTCTTTTTTATTACTTTGTACAAAATGCATTTATATTATCTTTCTTTAAATTGGATGGATATTGATATTTAGATGTTAAGCCCCCTCTGTCCCTAGTCTATTTCCTTAAATTAATTGTTATTTAACCATATATATATATATAGGAGATATACAAATTATAATTACATGGTTAATTTTGGTATCAAACACAACAGTAAAGATCATGATCCTCCATCTCTATCTCCAATCAGATTTGCATGCACCTGCATTATTTTGTAACAAAATTAAATGACATTTTATTCCCATGGCCAAATTTCTACAAATTCAATATATTTTTAAAAACCAACTGTTTATTGTTTCAGCAATAAGTAAAGCTGTGTCATATCTTTTTATAACTACAGCTCAAATCATATACCATTAAGAGAAGTTCAACTCTTTATGATGGAATTGACCCAGGTCTTCAGGGGTACACTTCTTATAAACCAAACATATATAATGAGGATTTTTATGTTTTTGGAAGAGAAGACATCTATCGACGTTATGTACATGAAATGGTAGCTGCAATACTCTTAATAGTTATATTTTGTCAGATAACTGCACCAATTTATATTTGGAGATCATATAACCATTTAATAAGAAACTCCATGGAAGGTCTCAAGCATCCTGGCCAGAGATTTCGATTCAAGAGTATTATGTGGGCCGCAGTTACAGCATTATTAATATTGGTGATCATAATATTGGGTTTTGATTTACATCATATTATTACCTTTGGTTTGATGTGGAATGACAGGAATGAATTTTTGTATTACCTACTATTACCAGGACTTGTTCTTGTAGTGACAATGAATGTTTTAATTGCTATTATCATCACCGGAATAGGTTATAAGCGTAATAAACTGATTGAATTGCCAAATTTGTTTCTTTTCCAAAAAACAGTTATTGTTGTTTTCTTCCACTTTCTTTTTGTCATGACAGAACTCTTAGCAATGTTAATCTTGAGTTTCCATGGCTGTGGTATTATACTAGCAGTATTAGTTAATCCAGTTCAAACTTTCGCTACTATGGTCTTATCAATTATGATCATCCTGTTTTTTCTCTTTAATTGCATATATATCTATGAAAAGGGTGAAAATATTGTGCAATGTAGAGATTACTTTGAAATCATTTTAAGGATTGTGCTATGCATCATTTTTGTCACATTTTTCGCTTTATTTGGCAACACATATCTCAATGTTATACTTTTTGCTGGAACAGAAAAGAGTGGAGTAGTTGGTTCATTGGCTCAAATATTTCCAGCTATTTTACTCACATTTATGGCTTGGTTAGTAAAAAAAGAATATGATAATTTCTTAGGAAAAGGTTTCAAGTCTAACCTTTAAGAAAAAGGAAGCGATATAGTGGACATCAACTCTCATGCATTTGAAGAAGACAGTCTGTGACATGCACATGTCATTATATTTATATATCATTGCTTTATTATATATACATAATTATAAAATTAATTATACCAGTACATGTATGATTCTTATCTTTGTATATTGTATTTTAACCCTTTCTTTTTGTAATTGGTGACTTAACTAATCTTTGAATTATGCTTTTTATATATATTATCACTGCAAATAGTGGTGTGTCATTTCAATCTATCAATTTTGTTTTTCCAGATACATATCACTCATTATAGTAATGTGGTGGTGAATTGGATACCTAAACAGATCCACAATGTACATACACACATAATGGATTCCTCATATAATTAGTGCATTGGTTGTCTAGACTAATGACTCCAATTGTTTATAACACTTTGCAATTAAACTTTCTTCTAATTAAATTATAAATTCCAAATATTTATAGTTATATGCTAGTACATCAAATGTATAAAGATTATACTGTGTCTTAGTAAGTACTTGCATTTATTATAATGTGTCACAAATCTCTAGTAAATGCATATGTTTTCCAACACTCAGTAAATGTACTCAACAACCTGTTAATATAGAATATCATATACAGAGTCATTCATACTCTCAGAAAAATATGCTATAATAGATATATAATATGCTTGGATATAATGAATGTGCTGTAAGAGAGTTAAAGAACCATATTGATGTTGATATCTATGGTAAATGTGGAAAACCATGTAAGCCAAACTGCTTCTCTTAGCTTTGTTACCAAGTTTTCTTTGGTTTTTGAGAATCCTGTAAGTTAATATTATAATACAAAACAATATACAGAAATGCTTTAAAGCACAAAATAGTACCAATAAAAATATCAGGGGCAAACCTATCAAATCCTGCAGTTGTCCCTCCCAGTCTTTCATTAATGGACTTGATTTTACAAAGTTGTTGATCTGGCTGAAGAAAATTGGTAGTAATCCTCAATTTTATAATGGGGTTTTCAAATGGAGAGATGAGTGGTCTATAATAGGTGGTGGAACCTATAGTATTCTTTGTGATGTGTGCAACAAACTGTATAAGCCTAATCAATGTATAACAATATATGATGACATTGAACAATGATATAGTGTCCAACATGACTGTAAACAATATCCGAAATGGAATAGATGTTACAAAGGACATTGTTCCTTTACACTTGCACATGCAGTGTAGTTTATGCATATGTATGTGTATATTCAAGTCTATACATATTTTATATAGTACTTTAATCACTGGTTTAGATGTTATATGAAATACCTTGTATCCATTTGATACATCAAATAAGTCTTGTGGCTATTGTTTACACTGTTAAAGAAGTTTAATTAGACAAACAAAAACAGTTCATTTTGAATGATTATAGCTATATAGTAATACTATTGTGTTTGAGCTAACAATTTCATGCACATAAATATTTTATGTTTTAAAATCATTTTTGAATTCAGTTTATAACTGCATGTGTGCAATGTAAATATAGAAACACTAATTTTGAACTAAATACCATGAAAGCATGCAATAAATTATTTATGTGAAGTTTATAAACCCTAATAATGTGGGGATCTAATATAGTTGGGAGAGAGCTGTAACTTACAAATTCTTTCATCTTGTGGTATTGCACAATGCATTGCAATTCAGACCCAGTAGACCCCGCTATTTAAAAACATGACCAATGTTAAAGACAGAATTTAATGTATACACCATTGACTTACTCAATATTGAGACTCATGAACTCATGTTTGTATATTACCCTCACAGTCTTCCGGTACTCTAAGGCTACAGTGATAACTTGAGTGTGTTGTGCCTATTATAATTGCATTCATTGTGATGCATTCTTTGATGGTAGAAATGAGGAGAATGGTCATTTGTCACAGGACAAGAGTAAGAGCTGTAGAGTCGTCATGATAATACAGTATCTCATGCTATCAACTGTTGATAAGATTATGTAGCATCTGAAAATAAGATATGAGAGGACAGGATGTGGTTTAAAACACAATGTGCACATTGGTCAAGTGTTTTGTCTTGATGACAGAAAGGTTGAGGAGTGCAGAGATGCATCAAGTTTACACTGTTAAAGTAAAAGTGTTGACTTAGGATGTTAATACACCTATTTAAATTTAACAGCCTGATTATGAAGTAATCAACACCCCTTTTTAATTATTGAGTTAAGACATCTGACTGTAGCAGTCAACATTCCTTTCATACTGTCCCAAACATCCAAGCAGTCTAGTTATTACAAAATTCAATTGTTGCCATATATTTTTTGTTGTTAATCAAACTATTGATAATAATACATTTCTACATTATACAAACAAAAGTTACAATGTAGTTCTAATGTTGCCTTTGTAACAATACAGTTAAAATGTACTTCATTAAAATATTGACTCATAATGAAAGTTCTTTCCCTTTTCTTCACATTAAATCTAAGTTTATATCAAAAATGAAATAGTAAACCCACATTAATTGGAACTTGATACTGGGGAATGTAGCCTTTCTTAGCTTCTAGTTTACTATGAGCTCCAACTGCTACCACAGCTTTAGGTTGAATGATTAACTTATGATTGGGGGCATTTCTGGCATCACCTACAGGATCACTACTACGCAATGTTAATGTGAAGTAACAAGGCCAATGCATATTTGAACAATTTACTGAGTTATTGACTCCAGGAAGACTAAGTCCATCACTTAGGAAATGAGTTTGAATAAGAAATATGCTGGTGCATTGTGACATAAATTTTTTCAGTGTTGGAACCATATTGGTAGTTTTAAAGTGATTCTTACATCATGGAATAAAAAATTGTTTTTATCCATTAAAGCTAGGTACTTCACAAATTATGATAAACTCAATCATATAGTATTGGAATTGGTCTTGTCAAGTCATTTCACTGGCTATTGGTTGAAATTTTAACTTCCCTTAAGCTTGCTTGGTTCCAATGCTAATACGTTTGATTTTATATATATGGTAATATCTTGGGACACGACTCCCTACGCATTTTCTGATAGTTTTTTTTAATACAAACTGCTTGATTATCATTTTAAAGTATCTGTGCATATATTTCAGGTAATTTGTTCTTGAGTTCATGTCAAACATGCCGATAAAAACAGTGCCAATAAACTTCATGGTATTTATTATTCATAGACACACCCTTTTAATCACAAATATTTGTCAGCTTCATTCTCCTAGTACGCCTTCTAGAAAAAGAATCAACAATCGCCTGGCAGTCTATTTCCATGTTTTAGTGAATACTCATGAGAAGTAGCCTTTTTGTCTTTCTTGTGTCATCATTGAATGAAGCCAATAATTTTTTTTTACATTTACATAAGTTTGGTGTCTTCTCAATATCTCTGTGGCTTTATATATAGAAAGGCCCACTAACTAACACACCAAGACCACCACTACCACGGCTTGCTATTGCAAAGATGACACAAGGAAGACAGAAACGTTTATCAAATAATTTGGAATTAGTTAGCCAAGGACTGTTCGTCTTTATCCACTCTTGAGAGAATCTACGCTTTCTCCTGAATTCATCATGTGTTGGGAACACAAAGGCATTATCAGGTTTGAAAACTTTAGTTATGAAGTTATACCTAGTATACAATTGAAATACCAGTTAAAGCAATTTTAATGTATCTAGAATAATATTATAGATTATTATAATTATTAATTGTTTAATTCACTTCTCTAGATCAGTGAGAAAGTGAGAAATATCATAAACTTTACCAATGTCATAAGGACAAGATAACTCAGAAATGCTTTTTCTGTTAGAAACAGAGTTACTAGAAGAACTGGAATTAAGGCTAGTAGAAGAGCTACTACTACTATGACCATCATTCTGAGATGCGATCCTTTTCTCAGGACGAGTAACAGCAACTAGTCCCAAAGAAGTCAAAGTTGCCTGGCACTTTGCCATATTCACAATGTTATTTCGCTACACGTGGCTTAATCACAACAATTATTGTATTATTTATAAAAACATTGAGGTATAGCTTTGTAAGGTGTGGTTGCAAGAATTTGCCATGAATATACTTAAACTAATAATAAAAATAATTACCGCAAAATTTGACTTGTGATTGACCGTGAATATTATTATAGAATAAAAAAGGGGGTGCCTGTGGACCTCAGGAACCCAGTAGAAAATCCTCCAGTAGTACCTTTGATATATGTAGAAGTAGCTGGTGTGCTGTTGTGTTCTATGAATTGGTTTTGCCATAAATACTAAAATCCACTCGTCGACAAGTCCTAAAATTAATCTAGGTTAATTTTCCTACATTTAATTAGATATTACGGTAACTTACAACGCCCAAGCTGGAATCCTAATCTTTATGATGATCATCGTATATTCTCTACTTATCTTGACCGCATCATGTCTTCCTTCAATAGTAAGGACACAAGATTGTATTAGTTCTCTTGTAGATCTTGAGAATTCTATTGTCTTCAATAATGATAACATACGAAGTCTTACTAATAGCTTTTATCCAGCTAATATGTTTCCTGCATTGTGTGTGGAAGTGAAGTATTATTTGAACATGACAGATGAAAATAAAACCAATGTTTTTCTGACTCATCCTGTAAAAGATGACGCTGTTAAACGTCTACATAAAGAGGACTATGTCTTCTTCTGGGTCTCATCTCCAGTGCTTATTTACATACACCCTAGACTCTTGGAAGGTCTTTCATTGCATTTTGTAACAATCGAAAAGCACATGGTGCATCTGGTCATACAAGAATTCTGTGACAATCTCACAACAATTGAGATGTTTGGCATATTAAATGAGGCTACTATATGGGTAAGTAATATATATATCACATTAGCACTAATATAAAATTGTACGAGTATCAATTTTGCAATATTGTTGATCAATGGCTCACCTGTACTTCAGTTAGTGTTATTTAACAAATGAAGTTGTTGTTTCATCCATATACATTTTGGGAATATTTTCATTATTTTCATGTATATTATTGTAAACGCAAAGACTTCATTGTAGTGTTTGATGTTGAGGGCAATATGCTTGAGACATCACCCTCTGTATCAGCAATAAAGCCCAAAAGGGGCAATAATATTTTGTGAGTTGATAACATAGAAATTAAAAGAAATGTCATATCATACCTGTCAGTACCTGCTGATGGTCTAAATGTATCTTCAGCACTTTGAAAAAGGATTTACTGTTGGTACCAAAACGTACATAGGTATATAAAGAAAACATTGGTTGTCTCTCTTACCTGGCTCCTCATCTCTTCTGTTGATCTTAGACATGTTTTTGTGACACCTACCAAAATAGGAGTAATTTACAATTTAATTCCTCAGGTGAATAAATAGGAGCATTTGCCACGTATATGCAAAAAATAAATAATTTTTTTTCAAAATAAATTAAGAAATTTTAGAGGAACTATGATATGTTGTACTTGTTTAGCAGTCCATTAATTTTAAACACTTTTTTAACATCCAATTTAAAATAATGAGGGTCATACTCATATGTAAAGGTCACACAACAATCTTATATGTTAATTTACAGCAAAGTAGTTATTAAAAATGATATGACAATGTATTTCTGTTGGCTAAACATACTTGCATATAATACATTTTAGGTTATTATCAAAATTACAATTATCATTATATTTCTAGAATTTTTCAACTTTTTTATCTGTTGTATGGTTTATTGTTTGAGTAATAACTAATCTTTTTTATAACTACAGCTCAAATCCTATACCATTAAGAGAAGGTCAACTCTTTTTAATGGAATAGATCCAGTTTTTCAGGGGTACACTTCTTATAAACCCAACGTATTTACCAAAGATTTTTATGTTTTTGGAAGAGAAGACATCTATCAACGTTATGTACATCAAATGGTAGCTGCAATACTCTTAATAGTTATATTTTGTCAGATATCTGCACCAATTTGTATTTGGAAAACAAGGAAGCGTTTAATAAAAAAATGCGAGGAAGGTCTCAAACATCCTGGCCAGAGATTTAGATTCAAGAGTATTATGTGGGCAGCAGTTACAACACTATTAATATTGATGATCATAATATTAGGTTTTGATTTACATCATATTATTACCTTTGGTTTGATGAGGAATGACAGGAATGAATTTTTGTATTACCTACTATTACCAGGACTTGTTCTTGTAATGACAATGAATGTTATAATTGCCATTATCATCACCGGAAAAGGTTATAAATGTTATGAACTGATTGAATTGCCAAGTCTATTTTTTTTTGAAAAACCAGTTATTGTAGCTTTTTTCCACTTTCTTTTTGTCATGACAGAACTCTTAGCAATGTCAGTCTTAAGTGTCCATGGCCGTGGTATTATACTAGCAGTATTAGTTAATCCAGTTCAAACTTTTGCTACTATGGTCTTGTCAATTATGATTGTTTTGTTTTTTCTCTTTAATTGCACATATATCTATGAGAAGGGTGAATTTATTGTGCATTGTAGCAGGGATTACTTTGAAATCATTTTAAGGATTGTTCTATGCTTCATTTTTGTCACATTTTTAGCTTTATTTGGCAACATTTATCTCAATGTTGTCATTTTTGCTGGAACAGAAAACAGTGGAGTAGTTAGTTCATTGGCTCAAATATTTCCAGCTATTTTACTCACTTTAATGGCTTGGTTAGTAAAAAAAGAATATGATAATTTCATAGGATAAAATGTTGAATCTGAGATATTTATATTTATATGCCATTCCTTTATTACATATATATCTATATTATACCAGATGTGTATGATTCTTATCTATGTCTTTTTATTATAATTTAATCCTTTCTTTTTTGTACTTGTTGACTTAATTCAATTGATCTTTGAATTATGCTTTTCACACTCTCTATATTTCATTTTTTAGTAATTTAAGATTGTGCTCAGTTTGTATAATTTAATTAATGAGAAAAACATTGCTCATAGTTTGATATTTAAAAGTTGCTCTATCATCTTTTCTCAGAAGAATTATATTAAAATACATAAGGTATATTATATGAAAATTGAAATACTAAATTAACAATTGTGCATACCTTATAACTTCGCTTGCATATAGCCTTGTTTTTACAGTATGAAGCAATATATATATATATATATGTAATGATCATTGTCCGTAAACAAAAACGTAGAACTTTTATACTAAAACAATATACTGACATTGGTAAATTTACTTTCTTCTTTTTTACATCCATACATATAAAGTTAAAAATATGTCTATCCAAATGACATATAATTACAGACAAATACATCATGCATTTTTTACTCAGCAAACACATCACAAAACCTACTTTAATGTATCTTATATGTTTGTACACAACTAAAATTATATATATATGACCAGGTGTCTATTGACAATACACATAAAAACACTTGCGTTGAAATTAAAATATATGCTGACATATATTTTCTTTGTGTTTTACTCTTCTCAAGTCTATAGTGAGCAGTGTTTAATGAATAGGATCCATATTAACATAACAGTCAGTCATACAAGGGTATACTATTACTAGTGCTTTCAATCTTTTAATCTTTTAATCCATAGATAATTCATTATGATAATTAAGAGTTATTTAATGTGTCAACGTCAAAAATAAAATCATTTCTATTCACTTGTCCTCTTGATTGATGATCTTTCATGTAAAATTTCCACCAGTACTCAGCTTGTTTTTCAATAGCATAGTCTGATGGTATTCTTTCAGCAAAATTACTCAAATATAGTCTAGCTGCTACTGCTGAAACAATAGATATTTCTAAATGTACACATATAATATTTTCCCAGTCGATTCCAAGACTGGCTTTGATTTTTTTGATATTTTCTAGGTACTTGTACATGACTATCAGTTCTCAAAGTATCTTGAAATGCATATTTAGTGACTTGACATATACCACCATCAGTAAGTACAGCCAAGGTACCACCTACCTTGCCATCTCTTGACAAGACATTAGCAACTCATTTCTGCGGTGGCCTGGTAGGTCGCGTTTTAAGATCTAAACCCTAAACCCTAAACCCTAAACTGTGGTGGCCCGGTAGGTCACGTTTAGGGTTTAGGGTTTAGATCTTAAAATAGGCCCAAAACGTGACCTACCGTGCCACCGCACTAAACCCTAAACCCTAAATTAGGCCCAAAACGTGACGCGACCTACCAGGCCACCACACATTTCAGAAATCAATTGTCATCTAGAAGCACACCCCGGTCATGTAACTATTCAATTTGTCTATAAAAGCCATTACAATAACTATTCCTGTTTCTCCTGATATCCATATTCTCTGTTCAATGTTTAGTTTGGAGGAGTTCACAACTTCACTAATTGTAGGTAACAATGGTGCCATACTTGATATTCTTCCTAATTCCCCCCCCCCCAAAAAAAAAATATAAATTGGTAGGGCATATTTACCCTTTTTTACTAATTCAGTTGTTGACATTATTAAAATTATTTCACTACAGACAATTTGGTTTGACAAACCTTAATTTTATTAAGGCAGTTGTAAATGGAAGTTGTAGACCATTTGGACCAAACAAAAACAAGTGTGTTCTTAGTGGTACACAAGAATCTTTATTCTAATAGGAGTGCTGTAGTTTTTCATATTGTAGAAGATGATTTATTAAAAACTTGTATTTCTGTCTGTGATATAAGTCAACCACAAGACCACAAATGAATATTTTCACTAAAGAGGCACAAACATACATGTATTTATGGATATCATCAATTTAGTCCATAGTCTAAATTTCAATTTAATTGGACAATGACATAAAAGTTTGCTTCAGATATCAGACAAAATTATTTCTACATAGCTCCTGGAAAGTTTAAATCTGATTATATAGAAATTATCTTGAAAACAGAACTAAAACAGTTTTGCTTTTATATGTAATTGTAAACATACTCGTTTACGTGCAATACAGGCATTAAAGAATCATATTGATGTTGATATCTATGGTAACCAAAATACAAGTTTTATTTGGCTTTTGAGAATGCTGTATGTGAAGACTACATTACAGAAAAAACATACAGAAATGCCTTCACTAATGAAATAGTTCCAGTAATAATATCAGGGGCAAACCTATCAAATCCTGCAGTGGTCCCTCCCAATTCTTTTAGGAGGGATTTTAAGAGAACTGTTAATCTTGCTGGTTACCTGAAGAAAATTGGTAGTGATTCTAAACTTTATAATAGATTCTTCAAATGGAGAGATGAGTGGTCTATAATAGATGGTTGAACCTATCGTATACTTTGTGATGCATGTAACAAACTGTATGAGCCTAATCAATGTATAACAATATATGATGACATTGAACAATGGTATATGTCCAACATGACCGTAAACAATATCTAAAATGAAAGAAATGAGACAAAAGGAATTGTTCTTTTACATTCACAGTGTGATGTATGCACATTTATGTTTATATTCAACTTTATATACCAGCGAATGAAAGACTTGTATCCATTTAATAGATATACAGATAAGTCTTATGGGTTAGTCTTATTATAATATTGAATGATGATTCATTTACTATTATACTAAAATTAATACCTAATGACAATCTTACCAGTACACATGTATACTGCAATTCATCACTTAAAAAAGAAATTATGTAGTTTATAGTGTCTTTTAATAGCTAGTATATAAAGTTGAATTTAGTCCAATTATAAGAGTTTAATTAGACAAACAAAAACATTTCAATTCAAAAGATAATAGCTATATAGTAATTATATTGTGTTTGAGCTAACAATTTCATACACACAAATATTTATACATTTTCAAATCATCTTTGAATTCAGTTTATAACTGATAGCTTTCTTCAATACAAACTGTTGGTTTCTATTGTAAAGTATCTGTACATATAATTCAGATAATTTGTTCTTGAATTTCATGTCAGGTACGCTCATAAAAGCAATGCCAATCAATTTTATGATTTTTATTAAATCAACATGTGACGAGTCTTAAAAAATTAATCCAGTGTAATTAGTACATTTAATTAGATATTACGGTACAAAAATAATTTACAGCGCCCAAGCCAGAATCCTAGCTATCTTTATGATGATCATCGTATATTCTCTACTTATCTTGACCCTATCATGTCTTCCATCAGTAGTAAGGACACAAGATTGTATTAGTTCTCTTGTAGATCTTGAGAATTCTATTGTCTTCAATAATGATAACATACGAAGTCTTACTAAAGGCTTTTATCCAGCTAATATGATTCCTGCATTGTGGGTGGAAGTGAAGTATTACTTGAACACGACAGATAAAAATGAAACAAGTGCTTTTCTGACTCATCCTGTAGAAAATGGCGCTGTTAAACGTCTACATAAAGAGGACTATGTCTTCTTCTGGGTCTCATCTCCAGTGCTTATTTACATACATCCTAGACTTTTGGAAAGTATTTCATTGCGTTTTGTAACAATCGAGAATAATCATATTGTGCATCTGGTCATACAAGAATTTTGTGACAATCTCACAACAATTGAGATTCTTGGCATGTTAAATGAGGCTACTATATGTGTAAGTAATATATATATCACATTAGCACTAATATAAAACTGTACATGTATCAATTTTGCAATATTTGTTGATGAATAGCTCACTTGTATTTCAATGATATTCTTGGTTCATCCACATACATACTTGGAATATTTTCATTATGCATTTGTATATTATTGTACAAACACAAGGACTTTGTTACAATGTTTGATGTTTGGGGCAATAGGCTTTACACATGACATGCTGTACCAGCAATAAAGTCCAAAAGGTCGGGGGAAAATATTTTGTGACTTGACAGAATTAAGTTCAAAGTAATGTCATACCAGACCAGTCAGTATCTGCTGATGGTCTAAGTGCATCATCAGTACTTTTAAAATGCATTTGTTATGTCAAATATTGGAGATATTCAAACTGTATAGTCAAATTGCATGCATATCTAAGATTTGTACATCTATAAATGTCATTGTACTCCAGCTCTCCAAACATATTTGAATGTTTATACTGATATAATGGTAGGTCATTTTAACACATTAATTTCTTTCTTGTAACTTGTTAGTTTTTCCTTTTCGTAGTATATAAAAACTGTGTGTATATACACATTGTTGTTTTCTCACTTGATTTTTTGTATGACTATATGTAACAGATATATTATGATGTTTGCCAGTACATAGCTATAAACAGTATGTTTAATGATATTTTGTTGTAACTGCTTGAACCAAGTTGTACTCTATATATCAGTGGATTATTATGAAGTTTATCATGTGAATTACTTACTGTGTAACTAGTTTGTTTATAAGTTATGCTATAACAAAGGAACTAATTATACAGTGAGTAATTGATATGTATCTTTAATTTCAGAGTTTACAAACACATTAAAATGAATTTAACAACTGGTATGTACTGTGGTTTCTCTAATAATTCACCATAGTAAATGTACATGTAATACCTTGTCATTTGTAATGATTTTGACAAAAATTCCTGCCATCATCAACAAAACCTAATAGACAATAACAACATGTTTAAGAGTGTACACTCTCAATCGTGTTTTAGAGTAACAATTTACAGCTTAATAAATGACATCACATGATGAAATTCATTACATTTATCTACCTATAATTGCAAAGTTGCTCGAAGACTTAGAAAAGGATTTTATGGAAGCTGAGGGAGTGTACAGAGGTCACAGATGGACATTCTTATTCTTATTTCCAATTTCTTTCATGCGACTTGTATTCCAATTAAAGATGGAGTTGATGGGTTCCGATTCCAATATACAACCAAAATAAGGAACCCAACCCAACAGCAAACATCTCACTGATGCTCGATTCTAAGAGACAGTTCGCGGGTACTCGTGCTCCGCATTTTATTAAGTAACAAGTAAAGCCTAGAAAAGGCGCATGTGCCAAAAATGGAATTAAGAATAAGAAATTGAACTCATCAATCAAGTTGTTAATTGGAATTTTTTAATATTTAAAGGGCGTGGGAGATATAGGAAATAGGAATTGGACTGTCTGTCTTTGGCTTCTGTAGCTTCCGTATTCCATATGAGGGAGGACTTCCATTTCTACTTTCAGATTTCCATCGCGTGCGATTTAATAAAAGGCGGAGTGCTATATGTCTCTTAGAATTGAGTGTCAATGAGATCTTTCCAGTTAGGTTGGATTCCAGATTTTGGTTGTAAATTGAAGGGTATGTATTTACAGAAGTTTTTAAGACAGACATTCTAACTTCGTATAATCCCGTTTGATTGAAATAGAAATTAGAACGGACATCCTCAGACTCAAATTTGCTTCTTTTCAAAAAAAAAGTTATTGTCATTTTTTTCCACTTTCTTTTTGTCATGACAGAACTCTTAGCAATGTTAATCTTGAGTTTCCATGGCTGTGGTATTATACTAGCAGTATTAGTTAATCCAGTTCAAACTTTTGCTACTATGGCCTTATCAATTATGATCATCCTGTTTTTTCTCTTTAATTGCACATATATCTATGAGAAGGGTGAAAATATTGAGCATTGTAGTGATTACTTTGAAATCTTTTTAAGGATTGTGCTATGTATCATTTTTGTCACATCTTTAGCTTTATTTGGCAACATATATCTCAATGTTATACTTTTTGCTGTAACAGAAAAGAGTGGAGTACTTAGTTTATTGGCTCAAATATTTCCAGCTATTTTACTTGCATTTATGTGCTGGTTAGTAAAAAAAGAATATGATAATTTTATAGGAAAAAGTGTTGAATTTGAGCTGTCAACCATTAAGAAAAAAGAAGTCATAGTGGATACCAAGTCTCATGCATTTAAAGACAGTCAAATGTGACATGCATGCACATGTCATTATATTTATATGTCATTCCTTCATTACACATAAATAAATTATACAAGTATGTGTATGAGTCTTTTCTATGTCTATTATAATTTAGCCCTTTCCTTTTGTAATGTTTGACTTAATCTGACCTTTGAATTATGCTTTTTAGATACTCTTTATTTCATTTTTAGTAATTAAAAATTGTGCTCAGTTTTGTATAATTTAATTAATGAGAAAGACATCGTTCGTGTTTTAAAGTTGCTATATCATCTTCCAGAGGAATATATCAAAATCATAATGTATATTATATGACATGGAAAAACACTAAATTAACAACTGTGCATGCCTTATAACTTTGTTTGCATATAGCTAGTTTTACAGTATGGAGCAGTATATGTGATGATGATTGTCTTTAAACAAAAATATAGAACGTTTATACTAAAACAATACATTGACAATTAATGGTAAACTTACTTTCTCCTTTTCACATTGTATACATATAAAGTTAAAGACTTACTTATGCAAATAATATATAATTACATACAGATACATCATACATTTTCTATACTTAGTAAACAATTCATAACTTATGTGTTAATTCAAAGCTAAGATTAACATATTTATAACCAGCTATGTATTGACAATGCAAAAAGCACTTGCAACAAAAGTAAGTATATGCTGAAAATTCTATAAAGTGAGAGATACTTTCCTTGTGTTTTATTCTTCTCAAGTCTCTAGTGAACAGTATTTAATGAACAGGACTCATCTTAGTATAGTAGTCAATCATAAAAGGGTTTGCAATCACTAGTGCTTTCAACCTCTTAATCATTTAACCATAAATAATTCATTAAGATAATCAAGAGTTATTTAATGTAGCAACATCAATAATAAAATCATTTCTATCCATATGTCTTTTTGATTCATGATCTTTCATATAAAAATTCCACCAGTAATCAGCTTGTTCTTCAATAGCATAGTTTGGTGGTATTGGTTCAGCAAAATTACTCAAATACAGTCTAGCTGCTACTGCTGAAATAATAGGTATTTCTAAATTTACACGACTAATCTTTTCCCAGTCAATTCCAAGACTGGCTTTGATTTTTCGATATTTTTTAGGTAGTCGTACATGACTATCAGTTCTCAAAGTATCTTGAAAAGCATATATACTGACTTGCCATATACCACCATCAGTATGTAACTGCCAAGATGGTTTGCCATCTCTTGACATGACATAAGCAATTCGTCTCAGAAATCCCTTGTCATCTGGAAACACACCCCGGTCACGTAACATATTCAATTTTTCTATACAAGCCATTACAATATCTGTTCCTGTTTCTCCTGCTGTCCATATTCTTTGCTCAATGTCTGGTTTGGAGGAGTTAACAACTTCACTAATATTTGTAGGTAACAATGGTGCACGTGAGATATCTATTTAACGAATGATAAGATTTTGGTGTTGTTATAATTAAGCTTGCCTCTTCTGATGTTTGCGTTCTTTTCTTTAGCTATAGAACCAGGTATAACATCTTCCAATTTAAGTGGAAAATGGCCTGAAAGAAATGAGATATTTAACATTCAAACTTTAAAATTGTTTTCTCCAACTTCCCAGTTAAATCAATATTGTCACAACATAGCTAAGAAACGATTTCTTTTTCTTAAATTAGAATTATAATGGATATAATTATTATAGAAAGTGGTTTCTTATGCACACAATCATCACCTACATATGTCACAAAAGCATATACTCTTATCATATACTTACCATTAATGAATAGATAAACAGCAATTACTACCATACATAAAGAGACTATGATGACCACCAGACTCTGACAACGTTCTAGAAAAGAAAATATTTCTTATAAGTTTATGTTAAGTCATTCAGAATAAGAGTTACTGTGCGAACATCGATAGTGACAATATTAAAAGCACTGCAAGGTCTATTTTAAATTAGACATATTTAAAACATGCTATATAACTTCTACAAAGTTAATAATTTGGCTTTCACATAACATGAGGTAATTTAGGTTGCATGTGTACACACACACACACACATACACATGTGTATGTATATATATGTATGTATATTACATATATATATATATATATATATATATATATATTATATCACTTAAAATACATTAGCTGTTTTAAAGAGATTCATAGTCACTTGGGCTATAAAAACACCCCAACCATATAATTATATTGCAAAGTATGATAACTATGAATTCCATAGTAACAGTCCTTATACACAATGACACAGCAAGTTACAATGGCATAATGACTGCTTTTAGAGAGCACCTATTTGTTGCTCTGATAATTAATTACACGATTATAAATCAGTATAATTATTTTAGTAATGGCAATAGTATAATGTTATTAATAATTGTTAGTTACATCAATTATTCATTTACAGTGATGTGTGTTACATAATTATGCCTACAAAATATTAACAACGTTCGCTGTTTTAATTACTAAATATAATTACTTTGGAATTGACATTTCGTGTCCTACTTCAACAAATGACTTCTCACGTGTGTAGTACAGAGGATTATTAAATTATAAATTCTATAGTATTATAACAACTACTTTCTCACACATGTAGGCAGGCACAGCATCTATAAACCTTTTTCTGTCTTAATAAGGTATATATATATATATATATATATATATACACAGACCTGTCATTATGGCATTTCATCAGGTCCAGATAAATTGCAGCTTTGCTGTTCACAAAGAAGGATTAGCTATTTAAACTATTAGGTACAAGATTTTCAAATATTAATCTGCTATGAGGTCTATGTGCTTTTAATAAAACAGACACTCCCAATGAAAATGTATGGGCTATGAATGTTATCATCATTATTATATATATATATATATATATATATATATATATATATATATATATATATATATATATATATATATATATACAGTGTATATATATATATATATATATATATATCATAATGAGATTCGTACGTACACCTCCTAGCAGATTAATACTTGAAAATAGAGAACATGATATTATACGGACTTTGTAACAAGCTTTATTGGTTCTGTCATTACTGATAGGTCAATAAGCATTATAAACCTGCTAACTTAAGAATTTAAAGACTATTATTCAATAAAGGACACATGCAATATAACGAACGGAGCAACAGCGACAAGTTAATATGAATCTTATGATAAGTTATTTCAAATACATCACAGTACATCCATATGTGTGCATTATTATAAACCTGCAAACTTGGAATTTTATAGAAGATATAATCCTGGGGTGGTATCTTTTACAAGTTCACTAGTTGGCAGGTCTACATAACACATATAGACCTTTGAACCATGATATATATATAACACACACATATATATATTGAGTACACTACTAAGCAACCAAACAATTGTTAAACAGCCAAATACTGTAAACACATATTTACTAGAAGGCCATCGTGTCTCTATATACGTTATTTACTAAGACTATGTAGCTTACCATTATTAGTATTGTTCATATAAATGACAGCATCTCCCCCAATAGATACATGAGAAATTGTTCGATTACTTTCAACATGGGACATCTTATCGTCAGATTTCTTTCCTTCATTGTGACTTTTTCTTTTTACTACTCCAGCCATTTAGGAATAGTAATTGCACAAACCACACCTATAATGACACCGGATGTCCGCTCTATTTGACATATCAAAATACGTCAGCGAAGCGTTATGTTATTCGTCATAATTCGTTGTAAAATGTTATTAACCTTATTATAATAACCTTACTTTGTATTAACCTCGTAAGCTGGCGGGAAAGCCTCTTTGCACGGAGCATGAGCAGGCCACTCCAGGGCCCAGGCTATAATAATCTTACTTTGTAATAAAGTAATGCCGTGATAAACCTACAGAGAGATTAATTAATTATCTCACAGCTCTATACAAAAAGGCATTTATGATATTTAATTACAGAGATATAATAAAATTTTAAGCTAAATTACTAAAATTGTGAGCCTGTTTACCAATTTGTACATTAATTAAAATTTCAAACTTTTAAACGTAGACTATATTATATTGACAACTAATTTTTGAATTATACCTTACACAAAGTCTCAATAAATTATCTGTATTATCATTATTGTAGTTCTTTGTTTTGTTAAAACTAGTAGACGAACCAATCATTTAGTGAGAGTAAGAGAATAGGACTGCCTTCCAAGTGTTTTATGGAAATAATGAGAGAAAATAATGAGAGGTGTATCAACTAAATAACCCTAGGTAATTTGGACATTCACAGTAAAATTGATGGATTAATCAAATTTGTTATCACTAAATTAATTGTACAAACAATACAATGACATAAACAATGTCCACTTGGTATTTGTGTATTCTAGATTACAATACTTTAGCCTGAATTAAAATAATTAATAAAATTAAACTTGTTAATCACATCACATCATTGTTACTAGATTTGGTTTACTATTGCAACACAGCTATCCTTTCATTTAACGCTGATCATGAATACAACCACTATTGCTACTCTTAAACTATGCTCACAATTGATCAATGTGAGTTTACTTCTTTCTTTTCACTCTGATTTGATCTTCTACATCATCATCTCACTTTCCCTCACATTTCCCACTAACATATAGAACAATTCTCAGCATATAGAAAGCAACACTAAAATATTTGACATGCTAGGTGGTCTAAAACATGTAACTAGACATTACAAAATAACCCTTAGTGATTTGGACATCCACATGGACTAATCCAATTTGTTATCAATATATTAATTGTACAAGCAATATATACAATGGCATAATAGTGTCCACTTGGTATTAGCTGATATATGTTAACTCATGATTGGCAAAAAGTCAAAGTTGTAATAAGTGTACACTCATTATATCATATTATAACAATACATGTATATCGCTACTATATATAATAAGTTCAGTATATTGTTATATTACATATATAATAATGTATACCACTTTATTAGATGTAAACATCATATAATGTTATCTATGATAGAGTAAATTTTTGTCATTGTGTTGACTACTAAGTTCACTCATAAGTTATGATAACAGTTATGACAGGAAATCCACTACAACATAGTATAGTGAGTGGCCATTCTACATCATCATCTCACTTCCCTCACATTTCCCACTACCATATCTTTCTCTGTTCCTCTCTTTTAAGACACATTCTTTCTCTTCTCTTTTATAAAACAATTCTCAGCATATATATAGAAAACAACACTACAATACTTGACATGCTAGGTGATCTAAAATATGTAACTAGATAGTACTAAAAAACCCTAGATAATTTGGACATTCACACTAAAAGTGATGGACTAATCAAATTTGTTATCACTAAATTAATTGTACAAACAATACAATGACATAAACAATGTCCACTTGTTATTAGCTGTTATAAGTTAACTCATCATTGGCAACAAGTCAAAGTTGTGATAAGTGTACACTCCCTAGAACATATTGTACAATACATGTATATGACTTTATATGTAATAACTTCAGTATATTATTATACTACATATATAATAATGTATACCACTTTATTAGATGTAAACATCATATAATGTTATCTATAAGGGAGTACATTTTTGTTATTACATTGACTACTAATTTCACTCATAAATTATGATTACAGTTGTGACAGGAAATCCACTGAGACATAGTATAATAGAGTGGTCATTCATTTAAACAATCAGTTGTAACAGTGAGTGGCTACTTTAGTAGTTTCTAAAGAAAGAAAAGAAATGCTTCAGTGTTTCCCATAGTAACAAAGGAAATAAAAGATTTGACAGTTCATTGTCTACTATATAAAATAATTATTGTAGTCAACAATGTCAGCAGATCCTACTTTTTCTGTTAGACCAAAGTATGATCAGTTAATAGAATTACTAGATACTCTAGTCAATTGGCAAAAGTTTGGCACTTTCTTACCTGGAATTAGGAGTGAAGACATTCAAGTAATTGAACGTGACAATAGAGGAACTGACAAACAAAAAGTTGCTCTTTTCTCAAAATGGCTCAGTGTTTGTCCAGAGGCTTCTTGGCAAGATGTCATGTCAGCACTACAAAAGTCAAGGGAATTAGCTCTTGAATCACTAATATATCAAAAACTCAATATATCCTCCTCAACAACTAATGAACAAGTAACCACTTTTCAAGGTATAGTACTTAATTAATTGTAGTAATGATATTATCTTTTCATGTAGTCCCTGGCATTTCTCAAGAAAAAGTGACATTAGAAAATCAACAAAAAGAAGAGGAACTACAAACATCATTAGAGACCCTAGATAGAAATTTTAGTAAATTAATGGTAGTTGTTCGATCATCCCTAGATTATAAATTACAACATCAACAACTAGTACTAGTGGACTTTATTAGAGGGATTGAGCATCGAATGAAGTGGGTAGGAGAACTAAGTGACATCACTGATTTAAATGAGCTATTCAAAAAACTACATCCATATTTTGATTTCATAGATTGTGGATTAATTGTGGATATGAGTGAAGAGTTTCTTAATGATGAATGCTATGGGGAAGACAAGAAAATCTTGTCAGTGAACTTAAAAAATACATGGTTAAGGCTAAGAGTCTTCGTTGTTCATCTACAGTAAAAGAACTTAAAGAACAATTAAAAAAAATTTATTCTCCATATTTGACAAAGTTATCAAACATGCCACAAATTCAAATTGAGTTACACAATCCATGGAATGAAGCTACTATTGAAGGACTTTATCTACTAATAGGACATTTACTACCTTACAAGTCCAAGCAATCAATTTTAAAGTATATTGAGATTGAGACAGGATCAGTTCGTATTAAATACATTGTCCATGAATTGAATGCTGATTGTCTTATAGCTTATGCTCAAAGCAAACTACAGTTCATGCGTCTCATTGGTATCTTTGGTCTAACAATTAATGGTGAACCTATCCTCAAAGAGGATGAGAATATGAACTTCACCTTTGAGTCAGCTCTTCTTGAAGCTGCAAAAGCTGGTCATAATGAAGCTGTGCAATGTCTCCTCAAATTCGTAGCTAATGTAGATCATTGCAATGACAAAGGCCTTACAGCACTTATGCTAGCTAGTGAAGGCGGACATGAAGAAGTTTTACAAACACTAGTATCAGCTGGAGCTGATGTTAACATTCAAGAAAATGAAGGCTTGACAGCACTCATGATAGCAAGTGAAAATGGTCATACCAAGGTCATTGAACAACTACTTAAAGAAAATCCAGACATAAATATTCAGGCAAAAAAGAGAGAGAATGCCCTAATGATAGCCAGTCAAAATAGTTATGCTGAGGTTGCACAACTATTACTCGAAAATGACGACATAGACATTAACATTCAGGGAAAGAATGGAGTGACTGCCCTAATGCTAGCTAGTCAAAACGGTCATACACAGGTTGCTGAACTACTACTCAAAAAGAATGCCGATGTTAATATTCAAAAAGGATGTGGATGTACTTCCCTAATGATAGCTAGTCGATTTGGTCATACACAGGTTGCTGAACTATTACTCAGAGAGAATGCAGATGTTAATATTCAGAGTAAAAATGGATGGACTGCCCTAATGCTAGCTAGTCAAAGTGGTCATACCATGGTTGCTGAACTACTACTCAAAGAGAATGCAGACATTAATATTCAGCAAAGAGATGGATATACTGCCCTAATGATAGCTATTCAAAATGGTCATACCAAGGTTGCTGAACTACTACTCAAAGTGATTGTAGATGTTAATATTCAGCAAGGAGATGGATGGACTGCCCTAATGCTAGCTAGTAAAAATGGTCATACCAAGGTTGCTGAACTACTACTCGAAGAGAATGCAGATGTTAATATTCAGAGTAAAAATGGATATACTGCCCTAATGGAAGCTAGTCAAAATGGTCATACCAAGGTTGCTGAACTACTACTCAAAGTGAATGTAGATGTTAATATTCAGCAAGGAGATGGATGGACTGCCCTAATGCTAGCTAGTGAAAGTGGTCATACCCAAGTTGCTGAACTACTACTCAAAGAGAGTGCAGACATTAATATTCAACAAAGAGATGGATATACTGCCCTAATGATAGCTAGTCAAAATGGTCATACCAAGGTAGCTGAACTACTACTCAGAGAGAATGCAGACATTGATATTCAGCAAGGAGATGGATATACTGCCCTAATGGTAGCTAGTGAAAATGGTCATACCAAGGTTGCTGAACTACTACTCAGAGAGAATGCAGACATTAATATTCAGCAAGGAGATGGATATACTGCCCTAATGATAGCTAGTGAAAATGGTCATACCAAGGTTGCTGAACTACTACTCGAAGAGAATGCAGATGTTAATATTCAGAGTAAAAATGAATATACTGCCCTAATGGTAGCTATTCAAAATGGTCATACCAAGGTTGCTGAACTACTACTCAAAGTGAATGTAGATGTTAATATTCAGCAAGGAGATGGATGGACTGCCCTAATGCTAGCTAGTAAAATTGGTCATACCCAAGTTGCTGAACTACTACTCAAAGAGAATGCAAATGTTAATATTTCGCAAGAAGATGGATATACTGCCCTAATGATTGCTAGTCAATTTGGTCATACACAGGTTGCTGAACTATTGCTCAAAAAGAGTGCAGATGTTAATATTCAGAGTAAAAATGGAGTAACTGCCCTAATGCTCGCCAGTCAAGGTGGTCATACCAAAGTGCTTGAACTTCTAGTGGAAGAACTTGTAGATATTGATGTTCAGGAAAAAAGGGGTAGAACAGCCTTAATGCTAGCAAGTTTTAATGGTCATCTTCAAGTAGCTGAGTGTTTACTACAATCATTTGCAGATCCTCATATAATAGCAAACAATGGAGAAACAGCATTTTCTTTAGCAGCTTATAATGGTAACAGAGACCTTGTTAATATGCTCTTAGATAAAGCTGAACCCACTACTGATGAGATTGAAAAAGCAGTAGTAACATCATGTTATGGTGGTCACCCTACTCTCATTAACTTCCTCTCAAACAAACTTACACACCTCACTAATGAACAGATAGATCTACTGGACTCATGTGTTAAAGGAGATTTAGGTACAGTCATAATGAAGACATTAGGTAGTCCAGATACTCCACTGGTACTTGGTCTTACTCCACTCATGGTAGCTTGTTCATGTGGACATGTTGATATAGTGGATGCTCTTATACAAGCTGGAGCTGATGTCAATAAACAAGAAAGTCATTTAGGGTTAACCCCTTTGTTCTTTGCAGTAAAAGTAGGACAATCCTCTTTAATTGTACAAGCACTCTTAATGTATGGTGCCAGTCCTAATATTATTGCAGTTACTAATAAAACTCCATTGGATGTAGCTATTAGTGTTAATGAGACATTTGAAATGGATGCTATTAGTGAGCTATTAATCAAATATGGAGGTCAGACAACATTACAATCACAGAGAACAAACAAATCAGAACCAAAGTCAACATCACTAACATTTGATGAACTAAAAGTCACACCTACGTTGCTACAAACAACACATGAAGCAACAGTTATAAAAAGCTTCATTGACAAAGATGACACTATCAAGAGGAAGAAGACAAAGCAAGAAATATCGAGTCTCTCATCCTTTATTGATTTATTCACCTAAACCAAAGTACTCATACATTTAGAGATATCAATGTCAAACAAAATTATATTAAAGAAGTCAAAGAAATAAATTTGTTATATGTGATCTCAATAATAAATAATTATATATTAGTTATTACAACAGTATATATATATACTATTGTGTTCTTTTTACTAAATTAAATGTAATAATTTACAACAAAATCTTAACTTACAGCTAAACTATCTATTTCAACCTTAGTCACCCTAAAAGAAGGAGGCTATTTTAGAAGAATGACATTTAATTATCTGTTGAAAATTGAGGAAAGCAGTGCATCTATAAAATCTCCCCAAAAGTCATTTTATCACTATCCAAACCATGGTTATCATTGCCCAAAAGGCAGAAATAATATTTTAAGCACTGAGCTAAATAATAAAGTGTTCAATATCATGCAAAATATTTTGAGACATTTATTGTGTATATCACCTAGTCAACATAGTGTGTCCAAAAATCAGTACATTTATTAGAAGTGTCAATAAATGGCTATATACCATCAATTGACATTGTCATATGTTTTTGTTGAAATAACTCCAAAAACAACAAACACACAAAATACACAAACATACTAACTAATGAGTTGTGCTAATAAATAATATTTTATGTTCTGTTAAGCTTATGTATTTGTGATGTTAGAGACATCTACACAAGCTTTGCCTTCTTTCTTTTTTACATATACAAATGGTATTTTGACTTATATCTTAGTCTGTTTTTATTTAGATTGTTTCTTTGCCCTACCACTCATTCTTTCAGTACAAAGAGATTACTAAATATGAAAAACTGACTTTCATACTTTAAGAATTGCCAACTTAATTAAAGTCTGCTTATTAAATTACAAAATGTCTGTTAAATAAAAGGTTAACAAGTTACACAATACACTATATAAGGGATAAGACCAATAATATAAACTGTATATAATTAGCTTTAAAACACAATTATGTTAATATAAACACAATGGAGTTAGAAATCTATACTTTGCTATATGATTATTATTATTATTGTTATTATTCTTTGTTTTGTTTAAAATAGAGGACAAAATAATCATTTAGTAAGAATAAGAGAATAGGGCTGCCTTCCAAGTGCTTTATGGAAAATACACCATGAATGACGTGGTCAAGACAGCATGAACAAAGAAAGTTCTGTATGGTTGTGTTGCCCCTATCATCATAAGGAAAGAACAGGGCTTTAACTGTGATGAATGACCATGTCTGGCTAGGCCATTTGTAGAAAAAGTGTGATTTGTCTTACTAATGGTGATAATTATCAGTATTGAAATATGAACAAGCCTTGAATCAATTCAATCAAGTTTTAGCAAAAGAAAGGGAGCTGTGCATTATCTCTTCAATATAACTCCTGCATATCTCCTATAACATGAAAAACAATGGTGCAGTTCCTGATTTTAAACGAGTGTGAACATTCTTATCTGCATGGAGTATATATAGGGCTATTTGAAATGATTGTTCTACATTGAGCTTACATACACAATCTCAAAATACCATGCTATTTTGGGAATGTGCAATATTACACTATTGTTGTATTTTGATCTGCCCATGCATGATATAACTCAATAAATATATTGTTAAAACCATAGTGGCTATTCATACAGTACAGAAGTACACACTTCAATGTGAATGTGGCAACGTATACTGTTGAATTCACAAAATACTAGAACTTGAATATATCTTTACACATGAAAATTGAACCCAACAAAAGATACATGATTAACAATTAGTAAGTACTAAATAAAATACAATTACAACAATATATTACAGTAAAATTAAGATTTTAGATTCTAATGTTTAGGATCTAAGGTATACTATGTAATTCTCATTAAATGTGCACTTCCTGTGCTTCACCAATAGCCACTGCCTATTAAAATACTAACATGAATATTAACTTCTTTTCCAGTAATATTCTTTAGTAAGAGGAGGTCATAAATGTAAAAAAATACAACTTCCGTACTTAATGTATTATTAAAGAATTACCAATTTAATCAAAGATAAACTTATTAAATATATAAATGTCTGATAATTAAAAGGCTAAACAAGCTACATAGTACACTATATAAGGAAAAGGATCAATGATATAAACTGTATATAATTAACATAAAATACAACTGTTGCCATACGATATTAATGTATAGGAATGAATGGGGGCGAGGATCAGTTTAATACATACTAAGTATTGTTAGTAGTTTGTGACACACTACCATGGAAGTTCAAAGTGCTGATAAAGCATTTAGACTTAATAAAGTGACATCACAGCATTGTATCAAGACACAGTGATGACATCATAAGATGTGACATCACTTTGAACTTAACTTTTATGGTATCCAGCCATAAACAACATAATGAACATGCACTATTCTGTGACATATACAACCTGTGAACATGCTTTATTGTTACAGGACACAGTATCTGTAATAAGGTCATCGTGGTTGGGTTATATATAACCAATACTTGTACTTCAAGTAGGCAAATACCAACCACCAATTATAAATGTGTAAAATGTAAACAAATTTGTCATCTCTCTGTAGAACAAGAACAAGAGCTAGAACATTGCTTTTACACTTGAAGAAAGAAGTTAATTGTTACAATACACATGATGCCAGAAAATTCCCAACAGTTAAAAGAGCTACACTGAAATGTTCAACATAGTAGGTGGATTAAAAATGTATCTGAACAACTCTTGGTAATTTTGGCCATTACAAAGCATATGCAGTAAATTAATGGAGTAACCTAATCTGTTATTATTAGATTGTACAAGTAATATAATGGCAGGAAATATGTTTGCTTGTTTACTATTAGCTGTTGATGTTAAATCATGCTTGGCAATATGCCAAAGTTGTGATCAAAGTACTTTCCCTAGATAATATTATAAGAGTTCATATGGCTTTTATATGTATTAAGTTCAGTATATTATTATATTACATATATAATAACGTATACCACTTTATTAGATGTAAACATCATAATGTTCACACATATAACAGCTGTGTTAAGAAACCTATTAAAGACAGGATATATTAGAGTGGTCACTTAATTGTATGAAAACAGTTGTAACAGTCAAGGGCTACTTCAGTAGTTTCTATAGCAACAAAAGAAATAAAAGGCTTGTTAGCTCCATTAGTTGCTTATAAAGTACTAGTTATTAATAATGTCAACAGATCCTACTTTTTCTGTTAGACCGAAGTATGACCAGTTAATAGAATTACTAGATACTCTAGTCAATTGGCAAAAGTTTGGCACTTTCTTACCTGGAATTAAGAGTGAAGACATTCAAGTAATTGAACGTGACAATAGAGGAACAGACAGACAAAAAGCTGCTCTTTTCTCAAAATGGCTCAATGTTTGTCCAGAGGCTTCTTGGCAGGATGTCATGTCAGCACTAGAAAAGTCACGAGAATTAGCTCTTCAGTCGTTAGTATATCAAAAACTCAATATATCTTCCTCAAGAACTAATGACCAATTAAGCAGTCCTCAAGGTATAGTAATTAATTTATTGAAGTTATGGTATTATTATTTCATGTAGCCACTAGGATATCTCAACAAAAAGTAAAATTAGAAAATCAAGAAAAGGAAGAGGAACTACAAACATCATTAGAAAACCTACACAGAAATTTTAGTAAATTAATGGTAGTCGCTCAATCGGCCCTAGATCATAAACTACAACATCAACAACTAGTACTAGTGGACTTTATTAGATGGATTGAACATCAAATGAACTGGGTGGGAGACCTGAGTGATATTACTGATTTAAATGAGCTATTCAAGAAATTACATCCATATTTTGATTTCATAGACTGTAAATTAATTGTGGATATGAGTGAAGAATTTCTTAATGATGAATGCTATGGAGAAGACATGAAAAACCTTGCCAGTAAACTAACAGAACACATGGTTAAGGCTAAGAGTCTTCGTTGTTCATCTACAGTAAAAGAACTTAAAGTTCAATTGAAAACCATTTATTCTCCATATTTGACAAATTTGTCAAACATGCCCCAAATTCAAATTGAGTTACACAATCCATGGAATGAAGCTACTATTGAAGGACTTTATCTACTAATAGGACATTTACTACCTTATAAGTCCAAGCAATCAATTTTAAAGTACATTGAGATCGAGACAGGCTCAGTTCGTATTAAATATATTGTTTATAAATCAAAAGCTGATTGTTTTATAACTTATGTTCAAAGCAAGCTACAGTTCATGCGTCTCATTGGTATCTTCGCTCTAACAATTAATGGTGAATCTATCGTCAAAGAAGATGAGAATATGAACTTTACTTTCGAATCAGCTCTTCTTGAAGCTGCAAAAGTTGGTCATAATGAAGCTGTACAATTTCTCCTCAACTTAGGAGTTGATGTAGACCATTTTAATGATGAAGGCAGCACAGCACTTATGATAGCCTGTGAAGGTGGACGTGAACAAGTTGTACAATCAATAGTATCAGCTGGAGCTAATGTTAACATACAAGATAATATAGGCAGGACAGCGCTTATGATAGCAAGTGAAAATAGCCATACCCAAGTCATTAAGCTACTACTCAAAGAGGATGCAGACATTAACATTCAGGAAGAAGATGGATGGACTGCTCTAATGCTAGCCTGTCTAAATAATTATACCCAGGTTGCTGAACTACTACTCAAAGAGGAGGCAGGCGTTAACATTCAGTCAAAAAATGGATTGACTGCCCTAATGATAGCCAGTAAATATGGTCATACTAAGGTCGTTGAACTATTACTCAAAGTGGATGTAGATGTTAACATTCAAGAAAAAAATGGATGGACAGCCCTAATGATAGCTAGTAAAAATGGTCATAACCAGGTTGCTCAGCTACTACTAAAAGAGAATGCAAATGTTAACATTCAGGCAGAAAATGGATGGACTGCACTAATGCTAGCCAGTCAAAATGGTCATATCCAAGTGGTTCAACTACTTGTGAAAGAGCTTGTAGACATTGATGTTAAGAAAAAAAATGGAGTGACTGCGTTAATGCTAGCTAGTATTAGTGGACATCTTCAAGTGGCTGAGTGTTTACTACAATCACATGCAGATCCTCATATAAAAGCATACAATGGATCAACAGCATTTTCATTAGCAGCTTATAGTGGTAACAGAGACCTTGTTAATATGCTGTTAGATAAAGCTGAACCCACTACTGATGAAATTGAAAAAGCAGTAGTAACATCATGTTATAGTGGTCACCCTACTCTCATTACCTTCCTCTTGAATAAGCTTACACACCTCACTAATGACCAGAGAGAACTACTAGACTCATGTGTTAAAGGAGATTTAGGTGCAGTCATAATGAAGACATTAGGTAGTCCAGATACTCCACTGGTACTTGGTCTTACTCCACTCATGGTAGCTTCATCATGTGGACATGTTGATATAGTGGATGCTCTCATACAAACTGGAGCTAATGTAAATAAACAAGAAAGTCTTCTGGGGTGGACTCCTTTGTTCTTTGCAATAAAAGGGCAATCTTCACTAATAGTTGAGACACTCTTAATGTATGGTGCTAGTCCTAACGTTATGACTTTTACGAATGAAACTCCATTGGATCTAGCTCTCAATGTTTGTAAGACATTTGAAATTGATGCCATTAGTGAGCTATTAATCAAATATGGAGGTCAGACAACATTAAAATCACTGAAAAGAAACAGAACAGAACATAAGTCATCACTTCAAACATCTGATGAACTACAAACCACACCTACATCATTGGAAACAACACATGAAGCGACAGTTATAAAAACTTTTAAAGACAAAGGTGACACTATCAAGAGGAAGACAAAGCAAGAAATATCAAGTTTCTCAGCCTTTATTGATTTATTCATTTAAACCACAGTACTTATATATATAGAGTTATCGATGTAAAACAAGATAGCAAGAAAGAAGTCACAAAAGCATAACTTTATATGTACTGTCAATATTTACTAATTCTATATTAATTGTTATCTACTGCGATTTATTAAATTTTATAATGTTATAAAAATCCATATTTTCTTACTAAGTTTGAGCTAACATATTTATTTTAACCAGAAGGAATTACAAAAAGGTGGAGGCTATTATTCAAGGATGACATTTAAATATCTGATTAAACAATAGCTCCAAGAAGAGAATTGATTCTGAGTTTTAAAACTATTTTGTATGCGACAAGAAAAAAATAAGCTCTTAGGTGTAGCAAAAAAGCAAACAATATAAAATAATTATAATGATGTCATAATTTAATTATATACTCAATTGCCAAAGAAACGTTTCTTTGGCAATTAAGTATATAATTAAATTATGACATCATTATAATTATCTATAATTATTAAAGAGATGTTGTATACAACTATTTCATGATTAAAAAAATTTAATACTAGTTCAATGCTTAAATATGTTGCTATCACTGACCATTTGGGCAATGATAACTGACATTTGAGTAGTGACAAAAGACTTATGCAATTTCCATATCAGGATGTGTCAATAATATCACATAACCAACACAATGTAATTCATTGCATCAGTGCATTCATTGGAAGAACCAATAAATGACAATACATCATCAATTGAACAATAAAAGAATGCTATTTTTCTATTGTTAGTAATAATTCCATCATCACCACATCAATAGCACTTACATCATTTTAGTGGCATTGCAGAGTGTCATAACTGAGCCATAATAACACTTTATTTAATAAACCACCTCATCATTAGACCCAAAATATCTCAAGATATGAAACTTTCCAACAACAAGGTGAATGCTAGTAGTTGCAACAGCTTTACAGTTATCATGTATGTATGAATGTTGATAAGGTTCATACACACACAAACACACACGCATATATATAATTGTCACTGTCAATGCAACATTTTCACTTTAAATGGTATTACATTATCAAAAAATAATTTCATAAAATTAATATTTTTGTACTTATTATTAATCATTACTTTCAACTAATTAAGAGATAAACAATTTTGTATTGTGTTCTGAAATGTCACACTTATGCATTTTAATATTATGTTATTGCATACAAAAATGAAAATAATTAAATTATGTACGCAAAACTACAATAGATCTTTAAAAAACAATTATTGTCAGTAATTTAATTATAAATCATTTTCATCAGTACCTCCATATATTTTTTCACCAGCTGTTAAAGGTATAGTTTCTCCTACTGTACCAATTTTAATTAGACCGCCCATTGGTAACAGAACCATAATTTTCTATTGTCACAGGGCTACCATCAGGTTCATTTTCGTCAATACCTCCATATATTCTTTCACCAGGTGCTAAAGGTATGGTTTCTCATACTATACCAATTTTAGACCAGCCATTGGTAACAGACCCATCATTTTCTATTGTCATAGGGCTACCATCAGGTTCTTGTGGGTAGTGTGCATTTTCATAGGGTGCCACTAATATGTGACGCTCATTGTAATCATCTGTGTTATCAATACAATCAGCAATTTGATCATCTAATCTTAAAACTAGTGTTGAATCAGTATCATTGTGTAAACTTTGTTTGTTAGTTTTGCAGCAGCAACAACAACCTCAAGATATGGATTGTTTTATGACCCAGTAAATGAAGTATCCAAACAAAACTATTCCAAAAACAAATTCATCAAAACCAGCAGCAAACCCTAAGACTAACACTGTATCATAATCATTTCTTAAAAAGATTGCGAAAAGATTCAATGAAGATAAGAATAAAAATATGAAAAATTCAACGAAAATGTTGATGTTTCTTCGAAATGGTCGAAAAATCATTATCATTCCTCCAAATAAAATCAATAAACTAAGTTGGAGGATAAGAGTTACTTCATAAGGTGCAAAATGAATACAGATAATGATAATTCTCATCAACAAGTAGAAGCCAGCAAAATAACAATAATCATATGTATAAGCAATACCATTTTATAAGGTCCAGTAAAAACATCCCCTAATGCTATCAATAACTCTTTCCTAAGATGTAAATACTATAAACATTTGTGAAATAGCTTCAATGGATATAGCTGTATGTAGAGCATGGGTAAGAAAACCAGAAAAAGCAATACCAATATAGCAGAAATACCAGCTAAGACATGAAGAGAAGCAAAATAATCCAAAGTTCCATCATAAAAGAAAACAAAACCATAAATACTGATGTCATCCCATTTAGACCATTTAGTAGCATGAAGTAATTTAAAAGAAGTAGCAGCTAATTGTGTGAAAGAAAGTAAATATATTGAAGCAATAGAATGAGTCAAGAATGGCTCAATATTAGTCATATGCCAGAAACAAGCTAAAAGACGATGTACAGGTCGAGTGATAGGTACTACACACCTAAATCCATTGTGATACATTAAAATCCAGCCATAAAGTAAAAGGATTAGAACCAATGGATAGAAGCCTATTACATACCAAAATGACAATGCTCCTAAAGGTGTCATATTTGATTGGATACATAATCTAGAAGGAAATACTGTGATAAAATCTAAATTAATTATGTTACAAGGAAAAAAAAAATAGTAAACCAACATTGTAATTGAGTGATCCAGAGATAGAAAAATTCTTATCATTACAAGGAATGTAACTTTTTATTTTTTTAATTGTGGAAAAGATGACATTAAGAGTCAAGCCAGGATATACTATTGTGATAATTTGACAATAGAAAACAAATCCATTGATAGAACCATTAGTTAACTTAATATTGAACACTAATATTACCAACACAAATAAAGTTGTTGGTAGTAGTTCAACAAAGATAAACAATAAGAAACCAATATTATCACACTTGTTACAACCATTAAGAACATTAAGAGGTACACCATAACCATCAGAACAAGCTCCACATAACATTCCTGTTCCACCATCCTGGCAAAATTCTACAGTTGACAAAAGGGATTGCTCAATATTATAGTTACTCCTATTAAATAATGAATTGTAGAAGATGGGACAATTTCCACTGACATAAGTGTATGAACCATTGCCCTCAGACTCATCTGACACACAATTGTCAGCTGATATAGTTAGTACAAATGTATCATTTAAACTACACTCACTAGAACAAATGAACTTGCTTCCACTACTTTGAGGTGATCTGCATTTAAACCATTCATTGTAAATAAAGGAACGGGTCTGTTTTTTAACTATGTATTGAAAAGGAGTCATACAAGGTCTCAATGTAACTGTCCTATTGGTAGAATTCAATGCTAATGACTGTGTTGCTATTGAAAGAGTAACTTCACTAGACTTTGTAATATTCCAATAACATAGCCTTATAGAATAAAGAAAAGGCTCGCTAAGCGTAGTAATTGATATTAAACTACAATTGTTTGTATTAGTACATATTGTTGCTATAACAGTAACACATACAAAGAGATCGTTTTTCCAAATAATTGGGTCATCAATAGTGCAGATATTGATAACAGATGCATTAAATCTTAACAGACCTCCAAAAAGTGTATATGAATTTTTAAAATCAACTCGAAGCTCTTTATTATGGCAGTCAAATGAGCTCCTATGACTTCGTAAGCACCTGTTACTTTTGTAAATAAATGATGTGTTATAGCAATCATAAAATGTAAGACATTGGAAAACAATATTATCCAACAATTTATTATTTTTTGGTTGACATGTTATAATAACTTCCTCATCATTACTTCCCATACCAAAGATTGTCAAATAAGATCTATTGTTCAGCTGCATTCTTAGCCCAGGGTCTAGAGTGTAAATACCAGGATATAAGTGAACAATAGAAAAACTTTGTTGCACTCCTTTAAGAGCAAAATTGAGTGTAGCACAAGGCACCTCTCCAGTCCAACAGGAACTACTATCAACACCATAAGATGGACTAACATAAATGTCATTTGGCAACTCAATAGCCAAAACAATATAAGAACAATTACTGTGTAATTCATATTTAAGAGCTGCGTTGAGACAGAATATAGAGTCATTTCATTATTGATTAAACTTTGTACTCTGATACTCTTGTCAAAATGAAGGTGTGTAGTGTGAATTCCTTACTAGAGTAATAGAACAAGGCTAAAATAAGTTCACAAGTGCAATTTTTATAATTGATACACAAGATATCTGCATAAACATTTTAGTGTAATAGACATCAAGGTTTGTTTTGTCACCAAATTACTGATAATAATGCCATGAGCTACAGTATATATTCTGGTGTCATTGACTACAAAAAGATAAAGACTACATAGTTTAAATTAACATAATTATATGAAGTATTTTTTAAATGATTAATTATTCTTGTCAAAATGAAGATATATAGTGTGAATTCCTCACTAGAGTAATAGAACAAGGCTAAATAAGTTCACAAGTAAATTTTTATAAAAGAGTATGAAACTTTGATACACAAGTTGTCTGCACAAAAATTTATTGTAATAGGCATCAAGGTTTGTTTTGTCACCAAATTACTGACAATAACACTCCAGTATATGCTTCTGGTACCATTGACTATATGTTGATAAGGACTACATACTTTAAATGAACATAATACATTGTTAATAAGAATTCAGAGATATAGCTGCTACTATTAATGTCATAACTGTCATGAGATAAATTATGATAAGAAACAATCATCACTATAAACACTATGGTGTGTACACTCCCTCATTGATAACAGTATATGGTGTTTATATTTAATAAAGGTGTGTGTGTTTTATATTATACAATATAATAATATACTTCAGGTAGCATAGTGCACTATACACTTTTATATCCATGTGAGGGAGTGCACACTTGTCACAGCTCTGCCTTACTTGTTATCATAATCCTCTCATAGCAGGTATGATAAGAAGTATATCTGAACTGTAAAATATGCTAAAACAGAGTTACATTTGCAATAACACTAACTGATTGATACTGTTATAGATATTCCTAATAACATATCTCTTATATTAATCGTATTGGTACTAGGTACTGTAACAAATACTTTCATTAACCAGGCTATTACTTAATACAAAGAATTCACGAAACTTTAAGAACGACAGTATGGGAATGTTAAATCCTCTTATATTTATGATGTAAGAAATACACAAAAATCACACCAAGACCACTCAAACATCAGAGAAAAGTTAATAATTGTGTTGGCCATGTTGGTTTTATTATACAAGACAGAGCTCTTAGTCTGGCTGTGGTATTATACTAGCAATATATTAACTAATCCAGTTCAATTTTTAATAAGATCTTTCTTTAACATTCATATTAACTAATGAAACTGTTATTGAATGTAGTAAATCATTCTTAGGATTGCAATTGTTCTTTGTATGTTCTTTTTTTACATTATTTAAATATTTGTCAACATGTATCTCAATATTATACTTTTCATTGGAACAGAGAACAGTGGAGTAGTTAATTCATTGGCTCAAATTTGTCCAGATATTAATTTTTACTAAACTCATGACTGCCAATAAGTCAAAGTTATGATCAGTATACATTCCCTAGATCATATTATAACAGTACATGTATATGGATTTTACATGAAATAAGTTCAATATATTATTATATTACATATATAATAATGTATACCACTTTATTAGATGTAAACATCATATAATGCTATCTATATGGGACTACATTACTATAATTGCTTTAGCAAGTAGATATTGTTAATGCACTCATAAATTATGATAACAGCTGTGACTGCAAATCTACTGAGACATACACTAAATAGTATTGTAGAGTGGACACTCAATTAAACAATCAGTTGTAACAGTCAATAGCTAGTTTAGTGGTTCCCAAGGGAAGAAATGTTTCAGTGATCTCCATAGTAACAAAAGAAATAAGAGGCTTGATAGTTTGTAGCTCCATAGTTATAAAGTGCTCATAGTTATGTCAGTAGATCCTGCTATGTCTGTTAGACCAAGGTATGACCAGTTAATAGAATTACTAGATAGTCTAGTTAATTGGCAAAAGTTTGGTACTTTCTTACCTGGAATTAAGAGTGAACATATCCAAGTAATAGAACGTGACAAGAAGGAAAACGACCAACAAAAAGCTGCTCTTTTAACAAAATGGTTTAGTATTCACCCTGAGACATCATGGCAAGATGTTCTGTTTGCATTGGAAAAATCACAAGAATATGCTCTAGCTTTAAAAGTCTACCAAAAACTTAACACAACTTCGTCCACAGCTACTTCTTCTATTTCACAAGGTATTTCATACTGCAATAATAAATAATACAATCACTATGTGTAGGTACTAGAATGTCACCACAAAAAGTAAATGTAGATAGTGAAGAGAAAGAAAAAGAAGTTCTGACTGCTCTACAAAGCTTACAAAGAGATTTTTGTAAGTTAATGGTAACTGTTCGATCAACTCTTGTTGATAAACTACAACATCAACAACTACTACTAGTGGATGTGACTACATGGATGAAATATAGACTACACTGGGTTGAGAAACTAAGTGACATCAATAAATGCAACGATTTAGATGAGCTTTTCCAGATGATACATCCGCACTTTGACTTCTTAGACTGTGGTTTGATTGTTGATATGAGTGAACAGTTTCTCAATGATGAATGCTTTAATGAAGGCAAAATCAATCTTGTCAGTAAACTTAAAGAACATGTAGCTAAGGCTAAGTCCCTTCGTTTCTCATCTACAGTGAAAGAACTCAAAGATAATTTGAAAAATATATATTCTCCACATTTAACAGACTTATCAAACATGCCACAAATTCAAATTGAGTTACACAATCCATGGAATGAAGCTGCTATTGAAGGACTTTATCTACTAATTCAACATTTACTTCCACACAGGTTAAAACAATCAATTTTAAAGTACATTGAAATTGAGACAGGCTCAGTTCGTATTAAATACATTGTTCATGAATCAAAAGCTCCTTGTCTCATTGTTTATGCTCAAGGCAAGCTACAGTTTATGCGTCTCATTGGTATCTTTGGTCTAACAATTAACGATGAACCTATCCTGGAAGAAGACGAAAACATGAACTTCACTTTTGAGTCAGCTCTGCTTGAAGCTGCAAAAGCTGGTCATAATGAAGCTGTGTACTTTATTCTCATGTTAGGAGGTGATGTGGACCACTGCAATGAAGAAGGCAGAACACCACTTATGATAGCCAGTGAAGGTGGACATGAACAAGTTGTACAAGTTTTACTATCAGCTGGAGCTACTTGTAACATACAAGATAATACAGGCAGGACAGCACTAATGATAGCAAGTGAAAATGGTCATACCCAGGTTATTGCGCTACTACTTAGGGAACTTGCAGACATTAATATTAAGGAAGAAGATGGATGGACTGCCCTAATGCTAGCCAGTCAAAGTGGTCATATCCTAATTGCTGAACTACTACTGAAAGAAAATGCAGATGTTAACATTCAAGAAGAAACTGGATGGACTGCCCTAATGCTAGCCAGTCAAAATGGTCATATCCATGTGGCTAAACTATTGGTCAATGAGGATGCAGATATTAATATTCAGGAAGAAGATGGATATACTGCCCTGATGCTAGCATGTCAAAATGGTCATATCCATGTTGCTGATCTACTACTTAAAAAGAATGCTGATGTTGATACTCAAACAATAAATGGACGGACTGCTCTTATGCTAGCTAATCAAAATGGTCACACTCAGGTTGTAGAACTACTGCTTAAAGAGCATGCAGATGTTAACATTCAGGAGGAAAACGAAGGGACTGCCCTAATGTTAGCCAGTCAAAATGGTCATAGCAAGGTTGCTGAACTACTACTCAAAAACAATGCAGATGTTAGTATTCAGGGGAAAAATGGAGTCACTGCCCTTATGTTAGCCAGTCAAAACGGTCACACTGATGTTGCTAAACTACTACTCAGAAACAATGCAGATGTTAACATTCAGAGGAAAAATGGAGTGACTGCCCTAATGCTAGCCAGTCTATATGGTCATACACAGGTTGTTGAACTACTACTCAATGCGAATGCAGACATTAATATTCAGGAAGAAAAAGGACGAACTGCCCTAATGCTAGCCAGTCGTAAAGGTCATATAGAGGTTATTGGACTATTACTCAAAGTGGATGCAGATGTTAACATTCAGGGAAAAAATGGAGTGACTGCCTTAATGCTAGCCAGTCAAAATGGTCATAGTGAAGTTATTGAACTACTACTCAAAGCGGATACAGATGTTAATATTCAGGCAAAGCATGGTGTGACTGCCTTAATGATAGCCAGTCAAAACAGTCATATTGAGATCACTGAATTACTACTCAAAGCAGATGCAGAAGTGAACATTCAGGAGGAAGAAGGACGGACTGCTCTAATGCTAGCCAGTAAAAACGGTCATATTGAGATTGCTGAACTACTGCTCAAAGCAGATGCAGATGTGAACATTCAGGCAAAAAATGGAGCAACAGCCTTAATGCTAGCTAGTCAAAATAGTCATACCCAAGTATTTGAGCTATTAGCGAAAGAGCTTGTAGACGACAATGTTCAGGGGAAAACTGGTGTGACTGCCCTCATTCAAGATAAAGACCAAAACCGATACTCGGATGATTTTCAATTCAGACATGAATATCTCTAAAATTAATAATTAAAATCTCAATGTTCATTATAATATCATTTAAAATTACATATATTGTTGTCCCTGTGTATAATTGCGCATAAAGAAATAATGCCAATAGGCTCTTCTTTTTAATAATTTTATTATTGCTAATCACAGCAATTTTGTCTTAATATCTCTGTAGACCACACATTATCCTTCACTGGAAGCACAAGTAAACTTCAGTAAACCTGAGATGGCACCTTATCAATGTGGTTATTATAGTGATAAACTGCATTATAGCACAGGGTATTTACAGAAAATAGGATATCTTTTTCTAATGGATAAAGTCTTTGCTGGTATAGAAAAGGATAACGCTTTTAAGGAAAGCTTCTATTCTTTAGAGTGTACCTAAGTTAACATTACAGCATGACAGAGTGACTTGTAAAAAATAAATTGTAAACTTACCCTAGCCATGGTCTATTATAATAGTGATGAATTCACACTACATATCTCATATTTTGATGAGAGTATCAGAGTACAAAATTGGTCAATAATAAAACGACTGATCTGTCTCAAAGTATGAATTACACAGGGTTGTGTTTTCCGCCATTGTTTTTCCGCCTGATAGGCGCAACATACCAGTTGCTCCAAAATTACTATGTTATATAGTATGTCTACTTTCTTCATTATTGAAAACGACGACTGAAATTAAACCACACCTTTAACCACCCACGCATGTATCAAACAAAGAATTTTATTAATCTTAACCGCGTGCTGTACGACGATGGACGTGACCGCGATGGTCAAAGCTTTTGCTATTATAGATTGCTCCTCCATATTTCTAGCGTTCTATAACTGTTAATCTTCCACTCATACTTCAGCTAATTAATTCAATCAGTTCTAGTCAATGTTTCATTGTGAAGTCAGTATCTTTCAAAATAATTTATTAGGATAATTTTTATTAATTATAGTTTCATTGTCTCTTCATGTTGGCTATTAAATCAACAAATGAAGTTTTGTTAGTTGATTTTATGGTGTCAACAGTAGCTCCTAATCAATTGGAGAGATATCTTGTGGTACTTCAATTTTATCCTGGTATTTACACTCTAGATACTGGGCTAGGATCACAATAAACAATAACTGAACAATAGATCTTATGTGATCGATATATCACTGGAAAAATGTATTAAATACATTCTTTGTTTTTATGATGTACATAAAATAGTTTATATTATAATTACAATAGTAAATATTTCACTCGTTTTGTACCATGTATTTTATAGGTAATGTATATATGATGGATTTATTACAATTGTAGGTGTTATATGTTTTTTTGATAAAACAGTGTTGTAAAACTTAACATAATGGTTTACACCTAACTAACACAAATCCATTGATTTTACAATGAAATGTATTGTAAATTATACAAGGTCGTTAATAATATTGTAATTTTACAATTGAATTAACACTGTAAATTTGTAATTTAATTTTTCCAATAGTTTATAATATGTTGTTATAAGGAAAGTAATAAAAATATTAAATTACTACAAACTCAATTATAATTACATATAAAGTAAACAGATAAAACCCTGTAATTAATGCATTAATTAAATTATACTCTTTAAAACAATTCTACTTACTTTCCAATGACTACAATAGATGCGTAGATAGTCTCAGCTAATACATACATACTGCAATCATGAAAAGCAAAGGGGTCTTCTAATGGTTTGTGAAAAAAAATAGGTTGATAAGGTATGACTTTAGTACACATGAGTGATTTAAAGACTTCATCCATTACACCATTCTGTGGAATTAGTAAGAAAACAAAACTATCATTGAAAGATAACTATTGAATGTAAAAATAGTAACAAAAAATTGTCCTATTTTTAGTAACAAAATGTTATTGAAGAAAATATAAATATATATGAGCTGATGTCAAAAAACGTGTGTATGTACTAAAAAATACCTTTAAAATAAGTTGATGCACATTGAGAGTAACACTGAAATTCCAAATAATTTCCAAACATGAAAACTCCAACTCTAGTAATTCCCAGGCCAACTTATTCCATAGTAATTGATGTATTAATTTATAAACCACTAGTAATGCCCTAAGGCCACCACTGTTTATAAAATATAATTGATTAGAATTAGGTGTACCAGTAGGATATACAGAGAAATATCTTAGTGGAATACAGTCACTAGTAAATGGTACACAATCAAGATAGAGTAAATGATGCATTTTGTGGGTAATAGGAAAACCATGACCTATTTTATTTACAGCATTATGTAGTACATACATAATTCTTGCTAATGTTTCAATGAGACTTGAGAAATGATCTATCTCGGCTTCTGATGGATATTTTAGATGTAGGGTGTCGCCGTGTTGTACTCTTATTTTTTTTAGTTTTGTTTCACTATGAATTTGTGTGGCGTAAAAATAAAGATCCTGAACACAAACAGGAACATGAAATTATGCTTCAAATCGTTTCATTAACTCTATACCTGTCTTGGATTGCGTGACAGAGTTATCGCTTTGTCTCTTCTCTCGCCATTTTTCTGTGACTTAAAAATGACATGAAATTGACATGACATTCGTTCATTATCACTTGAACTTGAGCTGTCTTCCTCTTCATCCATGGTGTCAGATATTATGGAAGATACTATATTTGTTGGTTCTACATCACTACAATCTTCTTCGTTGTCATGATGAACTGTGATCTCTTTATTTGGAGAGGTTCCTTCTTGGTTGATTGTACTGTCTACTTGTATTTTTTAATATTACTTGTACGTTCTGTGATCTGTCTTCTAGTGTCGCTTCTATTGGCTGGTGAGAAGTAGAAGAATAGTCAAGACGAGATAAGTTTTTATTAAGACAGATGTCCATATTGTTGTCATAACTGTCAGTTGTAGTTCTTTAATTATGTGCAATATCTTTTTGACACTCCAAAGATATGATGAAACACTGTAACAGTCACTGGTCACTGGTCTTTCTTTTGCTGTTACATACAATCAAGTCAAGTAAGTCCAGAAATAATGTTAATAGAATTATAACATTTAATATATGTAGGTTATACTGAGACTGCTGTCTGTACAGAGAGGTTCATGGACTTTGACTTGATTAAATATAGAGCAAAGACAGTAGACATCAGTAAAAAGGGGTATAATTTAGATAATGAAATCAGACTCCTCACAGAATATCAGTTTAACTGTTCATCAACAACTATTACTAGTGTTATTATGGGAGGTGACCTTAGGATACCAAATAATAATCATCAGTTATTTCCTAGTCTTCAAACCTGGAGACCTCTAGACAATCGACCTAATCTATATTATCGTGTTCTAGAGACTGTCAGAACTATATACTACTCAACTAATAATTTCAGTAGTAATGGAGTGTTTGAATATCCTCTGGATCCACCCATACGAGTACAAAGTGGAGATATATTAGCTATATCACAACCTCCTCAAAAGAACAGTATTTTTAGAGTTTATTACATACAAAATGTTGTTAATTTTGATAGTTATGCAGTCACATTTGCTTCAACAACTGCTGATTTATCTGGTAGTCCAATTAATAGTGATTTGGTATTAGTCTATCCTATAACTGGTGAGTTATATCATATATATTAACCATTGTGATCTGTTATGTCATTAGATGGAGTTTGTGTTAATAGTTCAATACATGCTACAGTCATCAAGGAGAACGCTCTACTGATACATGAAGTTAGACAGACAGGAGAAAGAAGACAGTATATATATCCAGAGATGAAGTTCTCATGTAATGGTAGTGTTACAAAATGGATCTATGGAGCTGTAGATCAAAACAGATCTACAGGAGACTTACCTGAACTCCAAATATGGCGTCAAACTGGTCCTAATAGTTATAATAAACAAGGATCTAGTTTAGTTACTGCTAATATATCAATAGCTCCTAATGTCTATGAGTATTATCCTGTGACACCACTGGAGTTCCATGAGGGAGATATATTTGGTGTTCATATACCTGATGATAATAATAGTCAACTATGGCTATATGAACAAAGAGAGAGTGGACCACTTAATCTATGTATTAATAATGAAATAAATTCACCTGCTCCTTCAACGATAAATGGAATGCTTATAACAAATGAGGCAAATAATTTTCCTCTAGTCACAGTGATAATAAGTATGTTAATATAATGTGTAATACTATTTTCACTTCTTATAAATATAGGTATTAGTACAGAGATAGTATCAACAACCATCTCTTCTACTATAGAGACCAGTAGTATGGCTACAACAGGTGTGTGTTTATATTGTCCAATATAATTACTATTGTCACTTTGTACTATTAAAATTAGAATAAACAAATTAGTAGATTGTTAATAGTTACAATAAACAAGGATTTAGTTTAGTTACTACTAATATATCAATACCTACTAATGTCTATGAGTATTATCCTGTGACTCCACTGGAGTTCCAAGAGGAAGATATATTTGGTGTTCATATCTCACTACTCAACTATGTTTACAAGAACAAAGAGAGTGCATGGACTACTGAATTTATGTATAGATTTTAATGTAGATTCCCCTACTCCTTCAACAATATTAGTTACTTCAGCCCTTATAACAAAGACAACTAACAATGTTCCTGAAGTAACACTCTTGATAAGTAAGTATCATTTATTATCAGTTATTTATTATTATTACATAGGTACTAGTTATGTCTTGACATCATGTCCTACATTAAGTTCTACAGTTACTTTTTCAAGTGTTCTATCATTTGTATCGTTGTCTACATCTTCCTCACTTCCTACATTAAGTTCTACAGCCACTATGGTACTCTCTAGTTCACCTTCCATTCTTGGAAATGACAGTCCAGTAATCATTCCAATCATTGCTGGAGTTGTGTGTTTTGTTATAGTTCTATTAACAATTACATTGACCATTATCACTATAATGTTAATTTGTCAAAGGTATGATATGTTAATATCTCCAACTTGAGTTAGGACACCTTCCAATAAAATACCATTGGTTGTAATATTATCAATTATCATTATACATGTAGTAGTAATTATTTCCCTCATTATTATAATACTGGTGTGTGTATATCTACTGTTTACTAGATACAAGAAGACATTATCACTATATGATGCTGTCATCACCACAAATGTCGACCCTCCCACTTCAACAAACCCTTCATATGTACCTACTAGTAACAACCCTACTGATAATGATGGTAGCAGTGGTACTAGATTATATATGGATATTAACGGAACATATAAGAGTGTTCTACCACCAGCTGTTGAAATGAATGAGAACCCTGCTTATGGAAGACATGATTATGACTACATTGATGATATCACAACACCATAGCCATTTCTACATACACACAACTTATATTGTATAGTTTATATAATAAATATGTATTGTTTAGGATATTACAATTACATATAGTTGTGTATGTGTGTCCTTTAGACTCATAACAAAATTAATGTGATTAATAAAATTACATGTGACTTTTGTGATTTGTACTGATCAATTTTCAGATTTAAGTGACTAATTGAAAACATTTAAAAATCATAGAATCGCAAAACCCATCAATTTTAAGCCCATTGGTTCAAAGATTGATGATGGGTTTCAGATAGATTTCAGAGCTCTATGCTTCTACTAAATTTCATAGATAAATCTCTAATGTTGTAATTTTATAGTATTGTGTACCAAAAAGACTATGACATCATATCAATATAATTATGGTACAGTGTCATTAAGGTTAGTAATGTATTATGTGGTAGACTTATTGATATGATCATTTATCTTTTATCACAATCTCCTGAAGAGGACAGTGCTTTTAGAGTTTAATAAATAAAAAGTGTTCATGTTACTATATATAGATACAAAGAATGTATCACTCTTGACAACTTCACCAATTATTATTCATTGTTAAGACAGATGTCCATAATTTTGTCATAACTGTCAGTTGTAGTTCATTTAATTAATTATCTTCATACTCATTTCTTTCATTTTAATTTTCAAAAATAGACTACAACTGACAGTTATTACAACATTATGGACATCTGTCTTAAGAATGAATAGTAATTCCTTTTATGTTTGTTATAACACATCAGTAGTTTACAAAAATAATGGGCCACCCCAAACTATCTCAGGGCAGGACTGACAACCACACCTAATTGACTGCCATGCTATCTGATGTCTATACACTACTTCAAATTAGAAGTACCATTTGCACATAGGAAATGAATATACGAAGTTATTAGCAGTAAGTTACTATTGTCTGGATATATTTAACATTTTGTCTTATCTTTTATGGACATCCACTCATCCAAAAATCTAAGACTACATATAATAATGTTAGGAATGGTATGGTGGTGATGACTGTCAAACCAAGAGACAACTCTAACAATTAAATGATATCAGAGAAAACTTAATGGTTGCTTTGACCACTTTTTATTTTGCTATACACATCAGACTTTTTAGCCTGGCTGTGGTATTGTACTAGCAGTATATTAACTAATTCAGTTCAAGCTTTGTTGCTATCTTTCCTTTAAGTCCACATAAACTGATGAAAGTGTTACAGAATGTAGTAATTACTTCAAAAGCTCTTAGGAAAAGATAAGATGAGCCTTGTCAGTGAACTTAAAAAATACATGGTTAAGGCTAAGAGTCTTTGTTGTTCATCTATTTATTCTCCATATTTAACAAATTTGTCAAACATGCCCCAAATTGAAATTGAGTTACACAATCAATGGAATGAAGCTACTATAGAAGGTTTTATCTACAAATAGGATATTTACTACCTCACAGATCAAAGCAATCAATTTTAAAGTAAATTGAAATTGAGACAAACTTAGTTCGCATTAAATACGTTGTCCATGAATCAAAAGCTGATTGTCTTACAGCTTATGCTCAAGGTAACTTAGGTAAGTTACAGTTCATGTGTCTTGTTGAGTAGTCCTGATACCTCACTGGTATTTGGTCTTAATCCACTCATGGTCACTTCATCATGTGGACATGTTGATATAGTGGACGCTCTAATACAAGCTGGAGGTGACGTCAATAAACAAGAAAGTCATCTAGTTTTTAATATCTGGATCATTCAGTAATATCATATAGAATTACTAGATACTCTAGTCAATCTGGATCATTCAGTAATATCATATAGAATTACTAGATACTCTAGTCAATTTGCAAAGTTCAGTTCTTTTTTAACTGGAATTAAAAGTGAGTATATCCAATTTAAAGTACATTGAAATTGACACCGGACAGTTAATATTAAATATGTTGTCAATGAATCAAAAGCTGACAGTCTTGCAGGTTAATGCTAAAGGCAAACTACAGTTCATGTGTCTCATTGGTATCTTTGGTCTAACAATTAATGATGAACCTATCCTCAAGGAGATGAGAATATGAACTTTACTTTTGAGTCAGCTCTTCTTGAAGCTGCAAACAGTGGTCACAATGACACCGTACAATTTCTCATTATGTTAAGAGTTGATGCAAAACATTGCAATTATAAAAGCAGAACAACACTTATGATAGATAGCCAGTAAAAATGGACATGAACAAGTTGTACCTTAACCTTACAAAACAAACTTTATTTATAACAATACTCCAGTTTTGTGTATTCTTTAGTAAATGTTCAAAAAATGATTGAAGATTTTGTCTTTTAATTAAAATTTATTGAAGCACATAAATATTTCAAAATTAATACAAGTACTGAGCTATGCTACAATGACAACTAGTTTTTATTTTACACAAAGTCACAGAAATTGTGTTGTGAGTGGTTTAATCGAGTACCATGAACAAAACAAGAGCTGTATGGTTGTCTTGGCTCTATTGCTTTGAATTAATTCAACCAACTTTTAGCAAAACAAGAGGAGAATGTCTGCTATCTCTTTATTATAACTACATACTGCACATCTATCTATGACATGAAGAATAATGGGGCAGTTGCTGCTTTTAAATGAATATGAACATTCCTAGCAGTATATGTAGTGTTATTAAAATGTTCTATTTAAGTTTATGTATACATTCCCAAAATATCACATATGGCACTGTTGGTGCCATTCACCTGCCTATACATAATATAACTCAGTAACTATATTATCAAAATTGTACTGGATATTCATACTGCACAGGAATTCAGTGCATACTTTAATATGAAATTACTACATTTAAATTCCAATGGTGAAGGTGTTTCAATATGTAAGAATTGCTAAATCAAATGTTATATGTTTCTTATGTAAAAGGTTCAACAAGCTACATAGTATACTATATAAGGAATAGGACCAATAATATAACCTGTATATAATTAGCCCTAAAATACAACTAATCTATTATAAACATAGTACAATTAGAAGTGCATACTTTCCATGTGATATTAATGTTTGGAAATAATTAAGGGGTGTAAACCAGTTAATACAAACTAAGTAAGTACTTCCTATAAGCTAGACAATGGCAACTACATAATAAAAAAAGTAGAGTATGTCATACCTCATGAACCACAACTTCTTAACACTCTAATTCATACATATCATGAATAATATCTTTTGTGTATTTTAAATAACATCATATAATCTAGACAATAATTATTTAATCTGAATTAACTGACAATGACAAATAAATTTCTCAATTACATCATTATGACTAGATTTGGTTTCCTTGGCAACACAGCTATCCTTTCAATGAACACTGATCATGAATATAATGACTATTGCTACTCTTAAACTATACCCACAATTGGTTAATATGAGCTTACTTTCTTTTTTAATTTGTTGTGATCTACTACATCATCTCACTTTCACTGACCTTTCCTACTACCATATCCTTCTCTGTGCCTCTCCTTTAAAATACATTCTTTCTTTTCTCTTTCTATAGAACAAGTCTCAGCAGATAGAAAACAACACTAAAATATTTGACATACTATAGCTAGTTGGACTAAAAAAGCAACTATTTATTACTAAATAACCCTTGCTAATTTCAGTATCCACAATAAAATTGAACAACTAATCCAAAAACGGTAGTGGGAAAGGCAATGCAAGCAATACAATGACAGGAAATGTGTCTATTTGTTATTAGCTGTTGATGTTAACTCATGGTTTTTATATGTAATATGTTCAGTATAATTGTATCCCATTTTATTAAATGTAAGTGTCTTACAAGTACATAATTATCAGTGCTTTATCTAATAGTTATTGTAAGTTCACTCATAGTTACTGAGACAAAGTATGGTAGGGGTCACTCAATGGCTTGTTTAGAGGTTCCTAAAGTAATAAAAGAAATAGTTAGGTGGTTCCAGCAACAAAAAGAAAATAAAGGTTGACAATTTGTATATCCAACGATTGCTTACATTATTAAGTTGTTAATAATGTCAGCAAATTCTGCTGTGTCTGTTAAGCCAAAGTATAATCATTTTCTAGAATTCCTATATATTCTAGTTAATTAGCCAAAGCCTGATTCACTTCCTTGTGATGATTAAAGGTGTGGCTACTAAAGGAAGTTGAAAGTGCTGACTCGTCTGTTTGCCTTAATTACCTCTACTTTGCCTCAGTTGTTAACAATGTCAGCAGATCCTGCTATGTCTGTTAGACCAAAGTATGATCAGTTAATAGAATTACTAGATACTCTAGTCAATTGGCAAAAGTTTGGCACTTTCTTACCTGGAATTAAGAGTGAAGACATTCAAGTAATTGAACGTGATAATAGAGGAACTGACAGACAAAAAGCTGCTCTTTTCTCAAAATGGCTCAGTGTTTGTCCAGAGGCTTCTTGGCAGGATGTCGTGTCAGCATTACAAAAGTCACGAGAAATAGCTCTTCAATCACTAATATATCAAAAACTCAATATATCCTCCTCAACTAATGGACAATTAACCACTCCTCAAGGTATAGTATTTAATTAATTGTAGTAATGATATTATCTTTTCATGTAGCCTCTAGCATTTCTCAAGAAAAAATGAAATTAGAAAATCAAAAAGAGGAAGAGGAACTACAAACATCATTAGAGACCCTAGACAAAAATTTTAGTAAATTAATGGTAGCTGTTCGATCATCCCTAGATCATAAACTACAACATCAACAACTAGTACTAGTGGACTTTATTAGATGGATTGAACATCAAATGAAGTGGGTTGGGGAACTAAGTGATATCACTGATTTAAATGAGCTATTCAAGAAAATACATCCGTATTTTGACTTTATAGATTGCGGATTAATTGTGGATATGAGTGAAGAGTTTCTTAATGATGAATGCTATGGAAATGACAAGAAAAATCTTGTCAGTGAACTTAAAAATTACATGGTTAAGGCTAAGAGTCTTCGTTGTTCATCTACAGTAAAAGAACTTAAAGAACAATTAAAAAACATTTATTCTCCATATTTGACAAATTTGTCAAACATGCCCCAAATTCAAATTGAGTTACACAATCCATGGAATGAAGCTACTATTGAGCGACTTTATCTACTAATAGGACATTTACTACCTTACAAGTCCAAGCAATCAATTTTAAAGTACATTGAAATTGAGACAGGATCAGTTCGTATTAAATACATTGTCCATGAATCAAATGCTGATTGCCTTATAGCCTATGTTCAAAGTAAGCTACAGTTCATAAATTTCGTTGGTATCTTTCGTCTAACAATTAATGGTGAACTTATTCTCAAGAAAGATGAGAACATGAACTTTACTTTTGAATCAGCTCTACTTGAAGCTGCAAAAATTGGTCATAATGAAGCTGTACAATTTCTCCTCAAATTAGGAAGTGACATAGCCCATTGCAATGACAAAGGCTTTACAACACTTATGATAGCTAGTGAAGGTGGACATGAACAAGCTGTACAAACACTAGTATCAGCTGGAGCTGATGTTAACATTCAAGATAATGAAGACTGGACAGCCCTTATGATAGCAAGTGAAAATGGTCATACCCATATTGTTGAGCTACTACTTAAAGAGAATGCAGATGTAAACATTCAGGCAAAAGGTGGAGTGAATGCCCTACTGATAGCCAGTCAAAATGGTCATGCTGAGGTTGCTCAACTGCTACTCAAAAAGAATGCAAAAGTTAATATTCAGCAAGAAGATGGATATACTGCCCTAATGCTAGCTAGTCAAAATGGTCATACACAGGTTGCTGAACTATTACTCAAAGAGAATGGAGACATTAATATTCAGCAAGAAGATGGATTTACTGCCCTAATGCTAGCTAGTCAAAATGGTCATAAACAGGTTGCTGAACTACTACTCAAAGAGAATGCAGACGTTAATATTCAGGAAGGAGATGGATATACTGCCTTAATGCTAGCTAGTCAAAATGGCTATACCCAGGTTGCTGAACTATTACTCAAAAGGAATGCAGATGTTAACATTCCGGGAAAAACAGGAGTGACTGCCCTAATGCTAGCTAGTGAAAATGGTCATATACAGGTTGCTGAACTATTACTCACGGAGAATGCAGATGTTAATATTCAGGAAGGAGATGGATATACTGCCCTAATGCTAGCTAGTCAAAATGGTCATACCAAAGTTGCTGAACTATTGCTCAAAGAGAATGCAGACGTTAATATTCAGGAAGGAGATGGATATACTGCCCTAATGCTAGCTAGTCAAAATGGTCATACCAAGGTTGCTGAACTATTGCTCAAAGAGAATGCAGACGTTAATATTCAGGGCAAAAGGGGAGTGACTGCCCTAATGCTAGCTAGTAAAAATGGGCATACACAGGTTGCTGAACTATTGCTCAAAGAGAATGCAGACGTTAATATTCAGGGCAAAAGGGGAGTGACTGCCCTAATGCTAGCTAGTAAAAATGGGCATACACAGATTGCTGAACTATTACTCAAAGAGAATGCAGATGTTAATATTCACGAAGGACATGGATATACTCCTCTAATGTTAGCTAGTCAAAATGGTCACAGACAGGTGGCTGAACTATTACTCAAAGAGAATGCAGACATTAATATTCAGCAAGAAGATGGATATACTGCCCTAATGTTAGCTAGTCAAAATGGCTATACCCAGGTTGCTGAACTATTGCTCAAAGGGAATGCAGATGTTAACATTATGGGAAAAACGGGAGTGACTGCCCTAATGCTAGCTAGTCAAAATGGTCATATACAGGTTGCTGAACTATTACTCAAAGAGAATGCAGATCTTAATATTCAGGAAGGAGATGAATATACTGCCCTAATGCTAGCTAGTCAAAATGGTCATACCAAGGTTGCTGAACTATTGCTCAAAGAGAATGCAGACGTTAATATTCAGGGCGAAAGGGGAGTGACTGCCCTAATGCTAGCTAGTAAAAATGGGCATACACAGGTTGCTGAACTATTGCTCAAAGAGAATGCAGACGTTAATATTCAGGGCAAAAGGGGAGTGACTGCCCTAATGCTAGCTAGTAAAAATGGACATACACAGATTGCTGAACTATTACTCAAAGAGAATGCAGATGTTAATATTCAGCAAGAAGATGGATATACTGCCCTAATGGTAGCTAGTCAAAATGGTAATAGGGAGGTCACTGAACTATTACTCACAGAGAATGCAGATGTTAATATTCAGGAAGGAGATGGATATACTGCTCTAATGTTAGCTAGTCAAAATGGTCATACACAGGTTGCTAAACTATTGCTCAAAGGGAATGCAGACGTTAACATTACGGGAAAAACGGGAGTGACTGCCCTAATGCTAGCTAGTCAAAATGGTCATATACAGGTTGCTGAACTATTGCTCAAAGGGAATGCAGACGTTAACATTACGGGAAAAACGGGAGTGACTGCCCTAATGCTAGCTAGTCAAAATGGTCATATACAGGTTGCTGAACTATTACTCATGGAGAATGCAGATGTTAATATTCAGGAAGGAGATGGATATACTGCCCTAATGCTAGCTATTCAATTTGGTCATTTACAGGTTGCTGAACTATTGCTTAAAGAGAATGCAGACGTTAATATTCAGGGCAAAAGGGGAGTGACTGCCCTAATGCTAGCTAGTAAAAATGGGCATACACAGGTTGCTGAACTATTGCTCAAAGAGAATGCAGACGTTAATATTCAGGGCAAAAGGGGAGTGACTGCCCTAATGCTAGCTAGTAAAAATGGACATACACAGATTGCTGAACTATTACTCAAAGAGAATGCAGATGTTAATATTCAGCAAGAAGATGGATATACTGCCCTAATGGTAGCTAGTCAAAATGGTAATAGGGAGGTCACTGAACTATTACTCACAGAGAATGCAGATGTTAATATTCACGAAGGACATGGATATACTGCTCTAATGTTAGCTAGTCAAAATGGTCACAGACAGGTGGCTGAACTATTACTCAAAGAGAATGCAGACATTAATATTCAGCAAGAAGATGGATATACTGCCCTAATGCTAGCTAGTCAAAATGGCTATACCCAGGTTGCTGAACTATTGCTCAAAGGGAATGCAGACGTTAACATTACGGGAAAAACGGGAGTGACTGCCCTAATGCTAGCTAGTCAAAATGGTCATATACAGGTTGCTGAACTATTGCTCAAAGGGAATGCAGACGTTAACATTACGGGAAAAACGGGAGTGACTGCCCTAATGCTAGCTAGTCAAAATGGTCATATACAGGTTGCTGAACTATTACTCACGGAGAATGCAGATGTTAATATTCAGGAAGGAGATGGATATACTGCCCTAATGCTAGCTATTCAATTTGGTCATTTACAGGTTGCTGAACTATTGCTTAAAGAGAATGCAGACGTTAATATTCAGGGAGAAAAGGGAGTGACTGCCCTAATGCTAGCTAGTAAATATGGTCATACACAAATTGCTGAACTATTACTCAAAGAGAATGCAGGTGTTAATAATCAGCACGGAGGTGGATATACTGCCCTAATGTTGGCTATTCAATTTGGTCATACACAGGTTGCAAAGCTATTACTTAAGGACAATGCAGATGTTAATATTCAGGGCAAAAGGGGATTGACTGCCTTAATGATAGCTAGTAAAATCGGTCATAAACAGGTTGTTGAACTATTAGTCAAAGAGAATGCAGACGTTAATATTCAGCAAGAAGATGGATATACTGCCCTAATGCTAGCTAGTCAAAATGGTCATACACAGGTTGCTGAACTATTACTCAAAGAGAATGCAGACATTAATATTCAGCAAGAAGATGGATTTACTGCCCTAATGCTAGCTAGTCAAAATGGTAACAGAGAGGTCGTTGTACTATTACTCAAAGAGAATGCAGATGTTAATATTCACGAGGGAGATGGATATTCTGCCCTAATGTTAGCTAGTCAAAATGGTCATAGACAGGTCACTGAATTATTACTCAAAGAAAATGCAGATATTAATGTTCAGCAAGAAGATGGATATACTGCTCTAATTTTAGCTATTCAATTTGGTCATACACAGGTTGCTGAACAATTACTCAGAGAGAATGCAGACGTTAATATTCAGCAAGGAGATGGATTTACTGCCCTAATGCTAGCTAGTAAACATGGTCAAACACAGGTTGCTGAACTATTACTCAAAGAGAATACAGACGTTAACATTCAGGATAAAAAGGGATTGACTGCCCTAATGCTAGCTAGTAAAAATGGTCATACACAGATTGCTAAACAACTACTGAAAGCGGATGCAGATGTTAACATTCAGACAAAAAATGGAGTGACTGCCTTAATGCTAGCCAGTAAAAATGGTCATACCCAAGTAGTTGAACTTCTAGTGGAAGAGCTTGTAGACATTGATGTTCAGGAGAATAGTGGGAATACAGCCTTAATGCTAGCTAGTATTAATGGACATCTTAAAGTAGCTGAGTGTTTACTACAATCACATGCAGATCCTCATATATTAACATACAATGGAGGAACAGCATTTTCGTTAGCAGCTTATAATGGTAACAGAGACCTTGTTAATATGCTATTAGATAAAGCTGAACCTACTTCTGAGGAGATTGAAAAAGCAGTAGTAACATCATGTTATGGTGGTCACCCTAACCTTATGACCTTCCTCTCAAACAAACTTCCACACATCACTAGTGACCAGAGAGAACTACTGGACTCTTGTGTTAAAGGAGATTTAGGTGCAGTTATAATGAAGATATTAGCTAGTCCAGATACTCCACTGGTTCTTGGTCTTACTCCACTCATGGTAGCTTCATCATGTGGACATGTTGATATAGTGTATGCTCTCATACAAGCTGGAGCTGACGTCAATAAACAAGAAAGTCATTTAGGGTTAACGCCTTTGTTCTTTGCAATAAAAGTAGGACGATCCTCTTTAATAGTAGAGGCACTCTTAATGTATGGTGCCAGTCCTAATGTTATTGCTGTTACTAATGAAACTCCATTGGATGTAGCTATTAGTGTTAGTAAGACATTTGAAACAGACACTATTGGTAAGCTATTAATCAAATATGAAGGTCAGACATCATTACAATCACAGAGAAGAAACAAATCAGAACCAAACTCAACATCACTAACATATGATGAATTAAAAATCACACATACATCATTACAAACAACACATGAAGCGACAGTTATAAAAACCTTCAGTGACAAAGGTGATACTATCAAGAGGAAGACAAAGCAAGAAATATCAAGTTTCTCATCTTTTATTGATTTATTCACTTAAACCACAGTACTCATACATTTAGAGATATCAATGTAAAAGAAGATAACAATAAAGAAGTCGAAGAAATACAATTGTTATAGTGATATCAATAATAAATAATTATATATTAGTTATATACTGTCATGTCTTATTTTTTTATTAAATCGAATGTAATAATTTACAACAATATCTTAACTTAGAGCTTAACCATCTATTACAACCTTAGTCACCCAGAAGGAAGAAAAAGCAAAATCTAATATATGAATGTGTTTTGACAGAGTAACAAGCACACACAGAGAGAACCTTACTTCATAAACTTCATTGCACACATAGCAAAGTCATAAAAGAGTTACTGATCACACTCCTACTTTAGTGAGAGATCAATAGTCACACAGATTAATTTATTGGCAGCTGTAATTCCTAAAGTAGTAAACACATGAAGTCTGCTTTATCACGACATATAACTAGTTTTATAGTTGATTATCTAAAAACATACTGTGCGATTTGCAAGTTTGTCATGTTTGATAAAACAAAATGTATCAAAAGTGGTTAGATTACTAGTTTTGGAATTACAGCTGTCCAAAAATTGTTTGGTCTGACCTTTATATAGTATAGGTCATTGACTCATACTTTAGTAAGAGGAGGTCACTAAATGTAAAAAAACAACTACAATGTAAAAAAAAAACAAGCAATATATACAGATAGTGATGACATCAGATTTTGGCAATGATAACTGACATTTGAGTAGTGATAAAAAGCTTCAAGTATTTGTAAGTAGCAAGTTTAATATTGTACTGTCTTATGAATTTCCATATGAGGATGTGTCAGTAATATTACATAACCAACACAATGTAATTAATTGTCCAAAAATCAGCGCATTCATTAGAAGAAGCTACATAAACAATCTATTGGATAGGCTTTAAAAAATAATATTTTAGGCTCTGATTTAGCATATGTATTTGTGATGTTAGAGAGAAAGTTTGTACATCTACACAAACATCATTTGCCTATAAATTTATTTTACACATCTACTAATTTTTATTAATTCAGTATACAAAGCTAGGAGATAGAAAAATATAATGATATGTAAAAAGGTTCAACTGGTTAATTATTATGTAAGTTTAGGAACAAGCAATCGTGGCCGTTGCTGAATTGATAAGTAAACAATAAAAGAATTATATTTTTTATTGTTAGTAATAAATTCATCATTACCACATTGATAACACTTACACCATTTTAGTGGCATTGCATAATGTAGTAACTGTGCTGTAATAACACTTTCTTTAATAAACCACCTCATCATTAGACCCAAAATATCTCAAGATATGAAACCTTCAACAACAAAATGAATGCTTGTAGTTGCAACAGCTTTACAGTTGTCATGTATGTATGAATGTTGATAAGGTTCATACACACACATATATATAATTGTCACTGCCAATGTAACATTTTCACTTTATAATAGTATTACATTACCAAAAAGTAATTTCATTAAATTAATATTTTTGTACTCATTATTAATCATCAATTTCAACTAATTAAGAACTAAACAATTTTTGTATTGTGTTCTGAAATGTCACATTCATGCACTTTATTATTATGTTATTGAATACAAAAAATTAAATAATTATATCATGTACACAAAAGTACAGTAAATCTTAAACTCATTGTAATCATCTGGGTTATCAATATGATCGGCAATTTGATCATCTAATCTTAAAATTAGTGTTAAAACAGTATCATTGTGTAGACTGTTTTGTTTGTTAGTTTTGCAGCAGCAGCAACAACAACCTCGAGATATGGATTGTTTTATCACCCAGTAAATGAAGTATCCAAACAAGACTATTCCAAAAACAAATTCATCAAGACCAGTAGCAAACCCTACACTGTATCATAATCACTTCTTAAAAAGGTTGCGAAAAGATTCAATGAAGATAAGAATAAAAATATGAAAATTCAACAAAATGTGTTAATGTTTCTTTGAAATGGCCAAAAAATCATTATCATTCCTCCAAATAAAATCAATAAATTAAGTTGGAGGATAAGAGTTACTTCATAAGGTGCAAAATGAATACAGATAATGATAATTCTCATAAACAAGTAGAAGCTAGCAAAATAACAATAATCATATGTATTAGCATTTCTCATGAATTGAATTATATAAAATTGAGCACAAACTAAATTATTAAAGTATCAAATAAAGCATAATTCAAAGATCAGACTAATTCACCAATTACAAAAGGAAAGGGCTAAATACAATAGACAAAGAATCAAGCACATACTGGTATAATTTATAGATATGTAATGAAAGAATGACATAATTATGGTTTGTGCAATCACATCTGACTGTCTTCGGTAAATGCATGAGAGTTGGGGTCAACTATGATTTCTTTTTTCTTAAATGTTGACAGCTGAAATTTAACACTTTTTCCTACAAAATTATCATATTCTTTTTTTATTAACCAACCTATAAATGTGAGTAAAATAGCTGGAAATATTTGAGCCAATGAACTAACTACTCCACTCTTTTCTGTTCCAGCAAAAAGTATAACATTGAGATATATGTTGCCAAATAAAGCTAAAAATGTAACGAAAATGATGCATAGCACAATCCTTAAAATGATTTCAAAGTAGTCACTACAATGCTCAATATTTTCACCCTTCTCATAGATATATATGCAATTAAAGAAAAAAAACAGAATGATCATAATTGATAAGACCATAGTAGCGAAAGTTTGAACTGGATTAACTAATACTGCTAGTATAATACCACAGCCATGGAAACCCAATGCTAACATTGCTAACAGTTCAGTCATGACAAAAAGAAAGTGGAAGAAAACATCAATAACTGTTTTTTTGAATAGAAGCAGGTTTGGCAATTCAATCAGTTCATTACGTTTGTAACCTATTCGGGTGATGATAATAGCAATTATAACATTCATTGTCACTACAAGAGCAAGTCCTGGTAATAGTAAGTAATACAAAAATTTATTCCTGTCATTCCACATCAAACCAAAGGTAATAATATGATGTAAATCAAAACCCAGTATTATGATCACCAATATTAATAGTGCTGTAACTGTGGCCCACATAATACTCTTGAATCTAAATCTCTGGCCAGGATGCATGAGACCTTGCTTGGAGTTTCTTATTAAATGGTTATATGATCTCCAAATATAAATTGGTGCAGTTATCTGACAAAATATAACTATTAAGAGTATTGCAGCTACCATTTCATGTACATAACGTTGATAGATGTCTTCTCTTCCAAAAACATAAAAATCTTCCTTATATATGTTGGGTTTATAAGAAGTGTACCCCTGAAGAACTGGGTCAATTCCATCATAAAGAGTTGATTTTCTCATAATGGTATATGATTTGAGCTGTAGTTATAAAAATATGATACAAGTTTACTTATTGCTGAAACAATAAATTTTTGGTATTTAAGAAAAAACTAATTGTGTGAAAAGACCCTATCAATTACTTAATTCTATAGTTATTTATAATTTTTATTACATCCAGTGTGCTTTGAGCACTGTTTCTTAGCCTCCCAGTCCTGAAATTTGTCTATGGCCTTGATTAAGTATAATGAGGACACATGCACTTAATAGGTGATATCAGTGAATCTCAAACAACAATTTAAATTGTTAAAATAGCAATTTGTTATGGTAATATAACTTTATCCATAAATGTACAAAAATGTTAAATACACACTTGTACAGTTTTATATAAGTGCTGAGTTAATACTACCTACTCACAACTCACCCATATAGTAGCCTCATTTAATATGCCAAGAATCTCAATTGTTGTGAGATTGTCACAAAATTCTGGTATGACTAGATGCACAATATGATTATTCTCGATTGTTACAAAATGCAATGATATGCCTTCCAAGAGTCTAGGATGTATGTAAATAAGTACTGGAGATGAGACCCAGAAGAAGACATAGTCCTCTTTATGTAGACGTCTAACAGCGCCATCTTCTACAGGATGAGTTAGAAAAACACTGGTTTCATTTTCATCTGTCGTGTTCAAGTAATACTTCACTTCCACCCACAATGCAGGAAACATATTAGCTGGATAAAAGCCTTTAGTAAGACTTCGTATGTTACCATTATTGAAGACAATAGAATTCTCAAGATCTACAAGAGAACTAATACAATCTTGTGTCCTTACTACTGATGGAAGACATGATAGGGTCAAGATAAGTAAATCGTATGCGATAACCGTCATAACTACCAACCAGGGGCAAGTACCGTAATATCTAAATACCGGATGTTAGTATGAACTATATCATACGTAACTTCCTGTTCTTCAGAAGCACTTTACCAGTAGACATCATGTGGTGGGTAAAAGATTGATTTACATTTATTCCGCGTAATAAGTTTTAATTATACTTTCTAACGTGTCATATATGTATCTCTGATGTTTTAAATGATCACATATAAGCTTCCAACAGGTCTGTTTTATTTATAATGTGTTTTTAACTATAATTTATGCTTAAAAGTAAAATATATCTCAGAAACTATGCGTATAATGACTGTCATGTTTGACATGCGAGTAGCTCTCTTCAATACTTACAATTTTACTGGTATGTCTTTGTTACAAAACGTTGTAGCAATTTTAACATAATAGTTTCTGTTAAGAACTTAATGTACTTACCTGCTGCACATTTTTCGGCCATTATAAAGAATTTTGAAACATTTTATTTATATATGCTGTACGTGTATTGTAGTGTGTACTGTTAGTATCATTTTTGGAATAGATATCTTGAGAAGAGTAAAGGGAGCTATGAAGAATAACTACAATTTGTGAGGATGATGGCCTTAATTGGTCCTTTTTATTTGTTGACATATTATTTTATCAACTACTTGCTTGTTCCTTATGTACATATCACAGCTATTTAGTGAAAAATCAGTAATTTGTTAACTCATTTGTATAAGGCAGTTGTCTTTAGCAAATGAAGGCCACAGTACCTGTGGTTAAAATATTCTGAAGCACATGTGCACATCTGTTTGAACATTGTTTCACATCCATGTTGTATAGTACCAATGATCAAACAAAGAATCAACCAACACGTGCGGGAGCAGCAATTTGGTACAACAGCTAATTGTGAAGTTCAAAGGAAGAGGTATTTTATAGTTTAACTGAATATTAACACACTAACTTATTAGTCCCTATATTCCGGCTATGTTTTTAACATTAACATGTTAGTGGGTGTGACCAGTAATCTAGTTCAAGGTTTTATAAGATCTTTCTTTAACATTCATATTAACTGATAAAACTGTTAACGAATTTAGTAATTACTTCAAAATCATTCTTAGGATTGTTCTTTTAATCATTTTTTTAGGTTTTTTTATATTTGTCTACATATATCTAAATGTTACACTTTTCACTGGAACAGAAAACAGTGAAGCAGTTAGTTCTTTGGCTCAAATTTTTCTAGTCACTTTACTAACCTCATGACTGACTAAGTCAGTTACAATAGTGTACATTCCCTTGATCATATTATAACAATACATATATTTGGCTTTTATATGTAGTAAGTTCAGTATATTATTATATTACATATATAATAATGTATAGCACTTTATTAGATGTAAACATCATATAATGTTATCTATAAGGGAGTACATTTTTATCATTGCATTGAGTACTAAGTTTACTCATATGTTATGATAAAAGTTGTGACAGGAAATCTACTGAGACATAGTATAGTAGAGTGGTCATTCCATTAAACAATCAGTTGTAACAGTGAATGGCTAGTTTAGTGGTTCCCATAGCAACAAAAGAAAATAGCTCAGTGGTTACCCTAGCAACAAAAAGAAATAAAGGATTTGACAGTTTTTAGCTCCATCAGTTGCCTATCATTATAGTTGTTAGTAATGTCAGTAGATCCTGCTATGTCTGTTAGACCAAAGTATGACCAGTTAATAGAATTACTAGATACTCTAGTCAATTGGCAAAAGTTTGGCACTTTCTTACCTGGAATTAGGAGTGAAGACATTCAAGTAATTGAACGAGACAATAGAGGAACAGACAGACAAAAAGCTGCTCTTTTCTCAAAATGGCTCAATGTTTGTCCAGAGGCTTCTTGGCAGGATGTCATGTCAGCACTCCAAAAGTCACGAGAACTAGCTCTTGAATCACTAATATATCAAAACCTCAATATATCCTCCTCAACAACTAATGGACAATTAACCACTCCTCAAGGTATAGTATTTAGTTGATTGTAGTAATGATATTATCATTTCATCTGTGTAGCCTCTAGCATTTCTCAAGAAAAAGTAAAATTACAAAATGAAGAAAATGAAGAGGAATTACAAGCATCATTAGAGAACCTACATAAACATTTTAGTAAATTAATGGTAGTTGTTCGATCATCCCTAGATCATAAACTACAACATCAACAACTAGTACTAGTGGACTTTATTAGATGGATTGAACATCAAATGAACTGGGTGGGAGACCTGAGTGATATCACTGATTTAAATGAGCTATTCAAAAAATTACATCCATATTTTGATTTCATAGACTGTAAATTAATTGTGGATATGAGTGAAGAGTTTCTTAATGATGAATGCTATGGAGAAGACATGAAAAACCTTGCCAGTAAACTAACAGAACACATGGTTAAGGCTAACAGTCTTCGTTGTTCTTCTACAGTAAAACAACTTAAAGTGCAATTGAAAAACATTTATTCTCCATATTTGACAAATTTGTCAAACATGCCCCATATTCAAATTGAGTTACACAATCCATGGAATGAAGCTACTATTGAACGACTTTATCTACTAATAGGACATTTACTACCTTATAAGTCCAAGCAATCAATTTTAAAGTATATTGAAATTGAGACAGGCTCTGTTCGTATAAAATACATCGTCCATGAATCAAAGGCTGATTGTCTTATAGCTTATGCTCAAGACAAGCTACAGTTCATGCGTCTTGTTGGTATCTTCACTGTTATGATTAATGGTGAACCTATCCTCAAAGAAGATGAGAATATGAACTTTACTTTTGAGTCAGCTCTTCTTGAAGCTGCAAACATTGGTCATAATGAAGCTGTACAATTCCTCCTAAAATTAGGCAACAATGTAGACCACTGCAATGAAGAAGGTATTACAGCCCTAATGGTAGCTAGTCAAAATGGTCATACTCAAGTTGTTGAACTATTACTCAAAGTGAATGCTGACGTTAATATTCAAGACAAAGATGGATATACTGCCCTAATGATAGTTAGTCAATTTGGTCATACACAGGTTGCTGAACTATTACTCAAAGAGAACGCAAAGGTTAACATTCAGACAAAATTTGGATTGACTGCCCTATTACTAGCTAGTCAAAATGGTTACACCAAGGTTGTTGAACTATTACTCAAAGTAAATGCTGATGTTAATATTCAAGAAGAAGATGGATATACTGCCCTAATGATAGCTAGTCATAATGGAAATACCCAGGTTGTTGAACTATTACTCAAAGTAAATTCTGACATTAATATTCGAGAAAAAGATGGAGTGACTGCCCTAATGCTAGCTAGTCAAAATGGTCATACCCAGATTGTTGAACTATTACTCAAAGTGAATGCTTACGTTAATATTCAAGACAAAGATGGATATACTGCCCTAATGATAGCTAGTCAATTTGGTCATACACAGGTTGCTGAACTATTACTCAAAGAGAACGCAAAGGTTAACATTCAGACAAAATTTGGAGTGACTGCCCTAATACTAGCTAGTCAAAATGATGACACCAAGGTTGTTGAACTATTACTCAAAGTAAATGCTGACGTTAATATTCAAGAAGAACATGGATATACTGCCCTAATGCTAGCTAGTCAAAATGGTCATACACAGGTTGCTGAACTATTACTCAAAGTAAATGCTGACGTTAATATTCAAAAAGAAAATGGATATACTGCCCTAATGATAGCTAGTCAATTTGGTCATACAAAGGTTGCTGAACTATTACTCAAAGTAAATGCTGACGTTAATATTCAAAAAGAAAATGGATATACTGCCCTAATGATAGCTAGTCAATTTGGTCATACAAAGGTTGCTGAACTATTACTCAAAGAAAACACAAAGGTTAACATTCAGGGAAAAGATGGAGTGACTGCCCTAATACTAGCTAGTCAAAATGGTTACACCAAGGTTGTTGAACTATTGCTCAAAGTAAATGCTGACGTTAATATTCAAGAAGAACATGGATATACTGCCCTAATGCTAGCTAGTCAAACTGGTCATACACTGGTTCCTGAACTATTACTCAAAGAGAATGCATACGTTAATATTCAAGACAAAGATGGATATACTGCCCTAATGATAGCTAGTCAATTTGGTCATACACAGGTTGCTGAACTACTACTCAAAGAGAACGCAAAGGTTAACATTCAGACAAAACTTGGAGTGACTGCCCTAATACTAGCTAGTCAAAATGGTCACACACATGTTGCTGGGCTACTACTCGAAGAGAATGCAGATGTTAATATTCGGGGGAAAAATGGAGTGACTGCCCTAATGCTAGCTAGTCAAAATGGTCATACCCAGTTTGTTGAACTATTGCTCAAAGTAAATGCTGACGTTAATTTTCAAGAAGAACATGGATATACTGCCCTAATGATAGCTAGTCAATTTGGTCACACACAGGTTGTTGAACTATTACTCAAAGAGAATGCAAAAGTTAACATTCAGACAAAATCTGGTCAGAATGCACTAATAATAGCCAGTAAAAATGGTCATAACCAGGTTACTGAACTATTACTGAAAGCGGATGCAGATGTTAACATTCAGACAAAAAATGGAGTGACTGCCCTAATGCTAGCCAGTAAAAATGGTCACACCAAAGTGGTTGAACGTCTAGTAGAAGAGCGTGTGGATATTGATGTTCAGGAGAATAGTGGAAATACTGCATTAATGCTAGCTTGTATTAATGGACATCTTCAAGTAGCTGAGTGTTTACTACAATCATTTGCAGATCCTCATATAAAAGCATACAATGGATCAACAGCATTTTCTTTAGCAGCTTATAGTGGTAACAGAGACCTTGTTAATATGCTGTTAGATAAAGCTGAACCCACTACTGATGAAATTGAAAAAGCAGTAGTAACATCATGTTATGGTGGTCACCCTATTCTCATTAACTTCCTCTCAAACAAACTTCCACACCTCACTAATGAACAGAGAGAACTACTAGACTCGTGTGTTAAAGGCGATTTAGGTTCAGTCATAATGATGATATTAGATAGTCCAGATACTCCACTAGTACTTGGTCTTACTCCACTCATGGTAGCTTCTTCATGTGGACATGTTGATATAGTGGATGCACTCATACAAACTGGAGCTGATGTCAATAAACAAGAAAGTCATCAAGGGTTCACTCCTTTGTTCTTTGCAGTAAAAGGAGGACAGTCTTCTTTAATAGTAGAAACACTGTTAAGCAATGGTGCTAGTCCTATTATTATTCCTACTACTTATGAAATTCTATTGGACGTAAGTGACACGTTAGAAATGAATGCTATTAGTGAGGTATTAATCAAATATGGATATCAGACAACATCACAATCACAGAGAAGAAACAAATCAGAAACATCACTAAAGTTTCATGAACTAAAAGTCACCCCTATATCGTTACAAACAACACATGAAGCAACAGTTATAAAAACCTTCAGTGACAAAGGTGATACAATCAAGAGGAAGGCAAAGCAAGAAATATCAAGTTTCTCATCCTTTACTGATTTATTCACTTAAACCACAGTACTCATACATTTAAAGATACCAATGAAAAACAAAATAAAAATAAAGAAGTCAAGGAACTGCAATTGTTATATGTTATTTCAATAATAAATAATTATATATATTAGTTATTATATACTGTCGTGTCTTGGTATCTTTTTTCTAAATTGAAGATATTAATTTACCATAACGTTTTAACTTATAGCTAAACTATCTACTTCAATCTTAGGCTACCAGAAGGCAGACAAAGCAGGAAGGCTGTTATGGAAGTATGAAATTTAAATATCTACATAAAAAATAGCCCCAAGACCTCTTACATGATATGAACACTTAATGGTTTGGCTCAGTGCCAAGAATATTGGGGTAACACCGCCTACTTGGGCAATAATAAGAATGGTTTGGGAAATGATAAAATAACATTTCGACAGTTTTAACTAGCAGATTTTAATAATGTAGTGCTTTTATCAATTTTAAATATCTGGAACTCAGTAGTATCACATAACCAACACTCTTTTCACTGCAGGTGGATATTTGATATTCCAATCGATTTGCTTGCACAACCATGGCAACATCTTCATAAATTTCATGCAAACAACATTTCATTAGCTCGCTAGTTTTGAAATTACAGCTCTCCAAAAACTGTTTCATCTGTGCTGTAATATATGTGATTGACCTTTTGTAGGAGGAGGTTGCTAAATGTGAAAAATTGACTTGCATACTTAATATATTAGATAAGAATTGCTAACTTAATCAAAGATCAGCTTATTAAATATAAAAACATCTGTTACACAAATGGGTAAACAAGCTGCATAGTAATCTATATAAGGAATAGAACCAATGATATAAACTCTATATAATTAGCCTAAAATACAACTGTTTTAATATAAACACAGTGGAATTAGAAGCCCTTACTTCACTATATTTTCTGATATTAATATTTAGGAATAATTGGGGGTAAGGATCAGTTCAATGCACAGTATAATTCAGTATTTTTAGTATTTTTTACATGATACCATAGACGTTCAAAGTGCTGATAGAGAAGCATTTAGACTTAATAAAGTGACATCACAGCACTGTTCCAGATACAGTGATGACATCAGGAGATGTAATATCACTTTGAACCTTAGGTTCACTCCTTTTTTCTTTGCACTAGAAGGACCACAATCCTCTTTAACAGGAGAGACACTCTTAATAAATGGTGCCAGTTCTAATGTTATCACTATATACTATTAATGAAACTCCATTTAATGTAGTTATTGGCATCAATGAATCATTTAAATTGGAAGCAGTTATTGAGCTATTAATCAAACATGGAGTTCAGAAAATATTACAATCACAGAAACAAATCAAAATGAAAGTCCTCATTACTAATGTTTCATGAACTAAAAACCACTCATAGATCATTAATACCAACAGATGAACTGACAGTTGTAAAACCCTTCCAAGATAAATGTGACACTGTCAAGAGGATAACAAAGGGGACTTTTTTCGAAATACCAAACTTAACTTTTTTAAATTAGATGTATTCACATAAACTCTACTTGTACATTTAGAGATACGAGTGTAAAACAATACAACAACAAATTATAAGTTACTTTATAATACCATGTCATAAATCTATTTGCTAAATTAAATGTAACAATTTATAGAAGATACCATGTTATCTTAAATATTGGGCTAAACTGGCAATATTCAGTCTTTGTCAATAGAGGAAAGGGTAGGGATATTCATTATTCAAGTCTTTAAGTTACATTTAAATATCGATTATAGATACAGATTAGTCTTTCATGTTGAACTGCTAGGGTATAGGAGTGATAATAGTATATTTGAAACTACATGAACCACTATACAAACAGAATTTTAGTAACCAGCAAATTGACAAGATTACTAATTAGTAATATTTTTTCAATTCATAAATTAAATATTCTAATGCATATTTATAGATATTGCCTTTAAAAAAATAAAGTACAAGACAATTTAACTTTGATGTCACATAAACCCCTCCTTAGAAGGTTGAGCTAGCATTCTTAGTCATGAAGACATCTTGTTTCCTGGTTTTATTTCCTTTTTAATTGATGTTGAGCTATCTAGTCGTATATATACAGCTTGTGGCAAAGTGTTGTTAATTTGCACTCCTTTTTAATTGCCTTTCTGAACTAAAATGCATGAAATGTGCAGGTTGAATAAATTCACTCTCTTATTTCGTTTCATTTGTGGGAGTCTTTATGAAAGAATTCATATAATTCACAGAGTTTATTACAAAACTTTCAAATGTAATCAAGTAGAATGGTATTAATATAATTATAACAAAGTAGTTGGTTCATCATTGGAGCTTAAAGGAACATACCAACCAGAAAATAGGCAGAAGTAATGTAATGCATGAATTATTTGAGTTTAAAAATTCACATTACAAACCAGTAATATACCAGTGAATACATTTCTTGCTGGTTAAACATATTCTTCTGATCTACCTATAGTTTATATATTGTTATATTTATTGATGTTCTTTTTAACAGTATCAGTCTGCATGCACTAACAGTTTTTTAAATAGAAAAACAACTTTGTGTGTCTGTCAAAATGTATCCCTACTTCAGACAGCAGTAATATATAACAGTATGATAGGACAAAATTCACTTGAGAGAACTAGTGAATATTATCTTCTAATTAATGAAGAATGGGGCAATTAGGTATGGAGAGATTGAGTAATAAACCCATTCAGGATATATTGATCTTCATCTTGTAGACACACATGTACATTCTTAAAATAAACTTGCATGATCTTATGCAACCCTCTCTTGTGTAGTCATGATCACCAGAGCATTTTTTGTGATGTTTGCTTGTATCTTTCCCTGATCTTCAGTTGTTATAATAGTCTTATCCCTAGAGCCATGTATCCCCAGATATATTTTATATGGTCATAACAGAACATTCTACCCTAATCTGACTTTTATGATGATGACCATGCAGGCTGCTAAATGTTTTCTTTGCAATGACATTGTTAAATTTAAGAATGTTTGTGTAAATAAATTAAATTACCACTATGCTGTAATTTAGCAGACTATATTTTAATTAAAATAATTATTTCCTACACTGGTATCTCTGAATAGTCAGTATTAACATTAAGATTATGTGTTGATGTATGTTAAAGTTGGTATTTCTTTTTACTTTGTCTTCCTCTTGATAGTATAACTTGTATCTTCAAACAATGTTATTGTTTGGAATGATGTAGATGTTGCTTGTAACTCATCAGATGTTTAAAATGAAGTCTTTGTTTGTTATTTCTTTCCTTCCTGTGGTTGTAATGTTATCTGACCTCCATATTTGATTAATAGCTCACTAATAGCATCCATTTCAAATGTCTCACTAACACTAATAGCTACATCCAATGGAGTTTCATTTGTAATAGCAATAACATATTTTAGGACTTGCACTATACATTATCAGTGTCTCTACTATTGAAGCAGATTTACTCCATCTTACTGTTAAGAACAGAGGAATGAGCCTTAAATTACAGTGATACTCGATAGAATAAATTTCCATTATATAGTTATCTTTTAATTAAAGCTTAAAAATTTTATTAATAAATTATTACAGTGTAATTTAAATAGCATACTAAGTAATAACTGTACGTTTCTATGTATTATAAAGTAACTATCTTTTGATAGAACATAAATATGCAGATATATATACTTTAAAACATAATAGCTAACAATTAGTTACTATAAACTTCATTGACTTCCTTCCTGTTGTCTTGTTTCACACTGATATCTCTAAATAATGAAGGCTGAGGTTTTAAGTAATAAATGATTTAAAACCTGGTATTTCTGATTGATCTGTCTTCCTCTTGATAGTGTAACTTGTGTCTTCAAGCAATGTTGCTATTTGTAATGATGTAGATGTGGTTTGTAGTTTATTTGATGGTCGAAACGACAATTTTGGTTCTGATTTGTTTCTTCCCTGTAATTGCAACTTTCTCTGGCCACCATACTTGATCAATAGCTCACTAATGGCATCCAATTCAAATGTCTCACTAATACTGATAGCTACATCCAATGGACTTTCATTAGTAGTAGTAGTAACATTAGGACTGGCACCATACATTAAGAGTGTCTCCACTATTGAAGCATCTTTACCACCTCTTATTGCAAAGAACAAAGGAGTGAACCCTAAATGACTTTCTTGTTTATTGACATCAGCTCCAGCTTGTATGAGAGCATCCACTATATCAACATGTCCACATGATGAAGTTACCATGAGTGGAGTAAGACCAAGTACCAGTGGAGTATCTGGACTACCTAACGTTTTCATTATAACTGCACCTAAATCTCCCTTAACACAAGAGTCTATTAGTTCTCTCTGTTCATTAGTGAGGTGTGGAAGTTTGTTTGAGAGGAAGGTAACGAGAGTTGGATGACCACCATAACATGATGTTACTACTGCTTTTTCAATCTCGTCAGTAGTGGGTTCAGCTTTATCTAACAGCATATTAACAAGGTCTCTGTTACCACTATAAGCTGCTAAAGAAAATGCTGTTGATCCATTACATGCTAATACACGAGGATCTGCAAATGATTGTAGTAAACATTCAGCTACTTGAAGATGTCCACTAATACTAGCTAGCATTAATGCAGTATTTCCACTTTTCTCCTGAACATCAATATCTACAAGCTCTTTTACTAGTAGTTCAACCACTTGGGTATGACCATTTTGACTGGCTAGCATTAGAGCAGTCCATCCATTTATTGTCTGAATGTTAACGTCTGCATTCTCTTTGAGTAGTAGTTTAACAACCTGTGTATGACCATTTTGACTAGCTTTTATTAGGGCAGTCACTCCATTCTTTCTCTGAATGTTAACATCTACATTAGCTTTCAGTAGCAGTTCAACGACCTGAGAATGACCATTTTGACTGGCTGTCATTAGGGCAGTCCATCCATTGTCTTGCTGAATGTTAACGTCTGCATTCGATTTGAGTAGTAATTCAGCAACCTGAGTATGACCATTTTGACTAGCTATCATTAGGGCAGTGACTCCATCTCTTCTTTTATAGTTAATTTCAATTTGATGCTCTGCCAGTACTCTAACAATATTATAATGCCCATAATAACTTGCAACCATTAGTGCATTTGAGCCATCTAAGCTCTGTAAGTGTATGTCAGCACCTGCTTGTATTAGAATATTGACTATTGCATGATAGTTATGTTCACATGCTATGATCAGTGTTGTACAGCCTTCATTATCTTGAATGTTAACATTAGCTCCAGCTGATATTAGCATTTGTACAGCTTGTTTATGTCCACGTTCACTAGCTAGCATAAGTGCTGTTCTGCCATTTTCATTGAAATGGTCTATATCTCCTCCCAACTTGAGAAGAAATTGTACAGCTTCATCATAACCAGCTTTTGCTGCTTCAAGAAGAGCTGACTCAAAAGTAAAGTTCATATTCTCATCATCATTGAGGATGGATTCACCATTAATTGTTAGACCAAATATACCAATGAGACGCATAAACTGTAGTTGGCTTTGAGCGTAAGCTATGAGACAATCAGCATTTGATTCATGGACAATGTATTTAATATTTACTGAGCCTGTGGTGATCTCAATGTACTTTAAGATTGATTGTTTGGATCTGTGAGGAAGTAAATGTCGTATTAGTAGATAAACTCGTTCAATAGTAGCTTCATTCCATTTATTATTTAACTCAATATTAATTTTGGGCATGTTTGATAAATTTGCTAAGTGTGGTAAATAAATATTTTTCAGTTGATTTATGAGGTCTTTAACTGTAGTTGAGCAACAAAGGGAGTCAGCCTTAGTCATATGTTCTTTAAGTTCACTGACAAGACTTTTATTGTCATCCCCATAACGTTTATCATTGAGAAACCTCTCACTCATATCCACAATTAATTCACAGTCTAAAAAGTCAAAATATGGATGTAATTTCTTGAAAATTTCATTCAAATCACTGATATCACTCAGTTCACCAACCCAATCCATTTTTTGTTCAATCCATCTAATAAAATCCACTAATACTAGTTGTTGTTGTTGTAGTTTATGATCAAGGGATGATCGAACAATTATCATTAAATCACAAAAATTTCTATGTAGAATCCCTAAAGAACTTTTAATTTGTTTTTCGTTATCTCTGCTTTTTAGTGTTATTGTTGTTACAAGTACTTGAGGAACTACATGAAAGGATAATAAGTATCAATACTTTAATAGTGTTAGAATACCTTGTGAAATAGATGAAGCTGTTGATGAAGTTGTGTTGAGTTTTTGGTAGATGTATGAAGCTAGAGCATATTCTTGTGACTTTTCCAATGCAGACAGCACATCTTGCTATGATGCCTCAGGATGAACATGAAGCCATTTTACAAAAAGAGCAGCTTCTTGTTGGTCGTTTTCCTTCTTGTCACGTTCAATTACTTGGATATCTTCACTCTTAATTCCAGGTAAGAATGTACCAAACTTTTGCCAATTGACTAGAGTATCTAGTAATTCTATTAACTGGTCATATTTTGGTCTAACAGACATAGCAGGTCCCGTTGAGCAATTTCAAGGGCTACACATGAGTCAGCATTTTTGACTTCCTTTTTACTATATTAACAATAATTAGTACAATAACCTTTGATGTCATCACTCCATGTGATCCTTTAAATATAGTAGATACATTTCCATAGTTTTCATAATTTCCATATATTTGGTATGTGTTTACATCAACATCTCTATGATATTAAAGATCCACCAATATTGTTATATTGGATAGAACTTTACTTAGTACTGGGTATTTATTTTCAAAATGTTCCAGAAATATTCTATGAAATCATGAATCCATGCATCAATGAAGGTTTAGTGGCGATATTAGATTGGAAATTAAAACCACCTGTATTGTCTGGAACTGATATAACATGGTGTCAATCTGCACTAATAAATGATTGTATTTATCATAACATGTATCGTGTGAAGTACCCAGCTTTGATGGATATGGATGAATTTGTTATTCCACACAGTATAAGATCACTTTACAATTACCAATATGTTTCCAACACTGAAAAAATTATGTATTAATGCAACAGTGTGTATATTATTTCATATTCATTTTATAAGTGATAGAGTTAGTCTTCCTGAAATCAATAAGTCAGTCAAATGTTTGAGTATGTGTTGGCCTCGTGATTGTTACTTCACTCGTGCAAGCATTGTGAAGTATAGTGATCCTGTAGGTGATGGCAAACTGCTCCCAATCATAAGTTAATTGTTCAGCCTAAATTTAAATCAGTGATAGCAGTTGATGTTTATTCTATTGCTAAAGCTAAAAACGGGTATTCTTTCTGGTATGATACACCAATGAATGTAAGTTTACTGTTTCTTTTCACTATAAACTCAAATTTAATGTGAGGAAAAGGGAAAGACATCTCATTATGAATCCATATTTTAACCAAACCTTTCAAAGACTAACAAGTAAAGTATGCAATACAGTTAATTTTTTTCGTGTATATTATATATTGCTTTCTGTTGTGTGTGGTACAGTTCGAAAGAAGAGCTTACTGCTCTAAAGAAGAGTAGGAAGTCAAAAACAAAGAGATTGGCTGAAGCAGGACGAAAAGCACTAGATGAAGAAATGGAGGAGGCATTGTTTTGCTGGATATTTGATTTGCGCAGTCGAAATGTGTGCCTTTCTCATTCTATGATCTAAGTGAAGACCAGGCAGCTGGGTACAGCCAATCCTCATTTCAAAGCTAGTCGAAGTTGGCTATTTAGATTCATGAAAGAGTCTACTGGTGTCCAGAATACCTTCGAAATGTGATGACCTCTAAGGACACTTTCTTTGACAAGAATATCATATGTTTCTTTGAGTAGCCATAGTTATAAGTATGTTCTTGAGTGAGGGTGTGGTTCATTAATAATAATAATTAATTTAATTGTTGCATCGAGATAAAACGAGCATGCCCAGTATAAAAAGGGGCTGGGCTGCCAACAAAATGGCACACACAAAACTTTTCAATATCAAAAAAATGGAGGCTGTGTTTCTTTTCCTGTTTACATAATAATATGCACTTCCTCTAACTGTTGCGACAGCTGCTTAATAATAGAGTGGCATTATAAACGACTAATGCTCGTTTAAATTAATAAGGCAGTGTCTATTTGTCTGGCAGGAAATGTATACTTTGTTGTGTATTAAACTGATCCCCACCCCCTAAACCTTAACCTACCTTTATACAACAAAGTATACATTTCCTGCCGGACAAATAGACACTACAAATTAATAAAGCCCTCTTTCGTTTAGAGGCCGGTTCAATAAATAGAGGCCTAGGCCTTTATTCGAGGAAATACAGTATATAATATTTATTTCTCATTGAAGTACCAGTATATATTTCTTGTCCTTAAGTTTGGCGTTAAGCGTCGTTAACGTTGCGATAGGCTCTCGCTTACTAGACTGAGTCGAATAAGTCATGGCCAGTTCAAAAAGAAGAAATAACGCTTTTAAAAAATTTGTTATGGTGACGTGTATGATAGTAATTGTGATGACAATATATCATTTAAGAAGCAGCAGTATATCTAAGGTGAGTGTGAACATATTGTATGAATATTTAATATATATATTTTTTTTATTTTGGGCATATTGTCACAACTAAATAAATCAAAGGAGTGTGTAAACATTGGACTGAACTGACATTCTAATTCAAACACTTGCGGGGATGTGACTAAATAAAATAGGCATGAATAACTACAGTAGTTTCTTTATAAGACTCTGTAGACTGCTGGTACCATCAATTCAATTTGTAGCTCTAGCTAAACATAGCCTTGTGAGGCCAGACCTTTTCCATAAAGAGGAGGGGTCTAGTCTACCACACATAGCACAGTTGTCAAAAAGGAATTTTATTAACTATGTAATATTATAGGTTTGTAATAATTACGTGTTAATTATATTATACAGGATGCATGTAAAACTACTTAGTATGATGTAAAAGTAAATATAACATTGTTTTGATTAATAATGTACTACTGTTTATGTAGCTGGTAGTACATCAGTAATCAAAACAGTGTTATGTTTACTCTTACATCATACTGATACAATGGTTCTTAAAGTTTTATTAAAATATTTAACCTTGACGTAAGTAAAAATGTATTTTTCAATTTTATAGATACCAACTATTGAACACCCATTTAGCTATCCTATAGCTACTTCACACGATCAGTTATGGATTCTTGTGAACAAACACTTTGTGGTATGAATTACTATAACTTATTAAGGCAATTGATGCACTTAAAAGAGCATTTTGTCATTTTAACAGAGGTCTTCATCACAGTTTCATCAATATGATGTAAACCTTAAGTTGCCACAAGCTGATACTATATCAACAGAAACTAATCCAGTTAGTTAAGTTGAAATAGTATCTATCTCTTACTCATAGTTTTAATCATCAGACATAAACTACAAAGAGTACTTTTTGGCTTCTATTTGGCTTTATACATATTGAGTTAGACCAATTTTGGTTTTGTGGTAACTCAATATAAGGCTTACATCATATTTATGAGATTATGGTAACGAAGACAATGGTTGGAATGACAAAATGCTATTTTAAGTGTGAGACATTAGAAGCCACATGGCAATCAGTTAAGATAATTACAAGTAAATTAAAATATTTTACAAAAAATAAAATAAATGTAGGGATAGGTAATATCAGTCCAATACAAATATCATCCCTAATAGCGCAGTTTTCACAAACAATTAGGGATGTTCACCAACTATCTAAATCTCATAAACAATATCAGTGACATATATATTGTTGCATTTTTTGCCTGTGCTATTATGTAGGGATAATGCAATGCAATCCCTACTACCTTGTTCACTTTCTTTGTATTGGACTGATATTAGCTATCCCTATTTCACTTCTTTTTTATCAAATGTATTTATTTTTTAATTTTAATAAAATGTGTTTAAATTATTTAACCCTTTTTTAACGATTGACGCGATATCCACGTCATGATCTGTTGCTACTGTAATGACGAATTACGCGATTCGCGTCATAGATGATAGCTTACTTCAGCGGGACCTAGAGAGTTGATATACAGCAGCTGGACTGTATAACTTACACTACGAGAAGTAACATCAATAAGCTACCTTTTTGTTAGCTCAACACCGTCTTCCTATACCGACTTTGCAAAGTTTACTCAAGCACTACTGGAGCTGTTGAACACCCACACGTGGTAAACCACAACACTTAGTACTTATGATAATATACTTGATAATAAAATAAAACAAACAAATATTTTAATAGAAATGGATGACAGACAACTTTTTACTCGAGAAGATGTTTTAGAACTTATATGGGATGAAGAAGATGATGAAGGACCTCCAGAGATAATGTTTCCTGGCAGTGATGAGGAATTTGGTCTTGATGAGGATGATGATGAGAATGATGAGCCTAGGTAATAAACAGTAATTCATTAAACAAATTTGTGACTTTATAAACAGGCATGATGATACAATTAACGAACACAATGAGTTAAATCTTACAAACAGTGATCATAGGTAAAGGAAAGTAAACACTAAACAACAAATGCTTTTACTTTTATAACTAACCAGCTGCTCTCGAAATGACTCTGGGACCATTGGTTCTACCCTTCCACAACTATTACCACATATACCTGATGGGCTAAATCACACATTGTAAGAAAATGAACACATATGCATTTATTTTTTTTAAATTATTATCACCAGGGTGACAACGTCATCCATACAACCAAATTCATCTGTTTCGTAAGTGACACAAAATAAATAATAATAATTACTTACTTGAAATATTTAGAACTACATCACAAGAATTGGATAACATAACCAAACCTACTAATAATTCTTCTGACTCATGTACACAAACTAGGTAATATTCAAACAAATGTCACCTCTTTGATGAATTGTAATTATATCCACAGCTCTGGAAAAAAAGTGAAATGGACTAACGAATTAAAACCTGTTGTAGTTGATCCATTTACTGCACCAACTGGACCAACTTTGACCCTGCCAACATCTCCAATTGCCACTTTTCTGCTCTTCTTCACAGAATCATTTTTTGAAATGATAGTAGTAGAAACAAACCGGTATGCACGAACCTGTATGGGAGAGGAAGAATTCATAAAGTGGACCAATGTGACAATTGACGAATTAAAGGCTTACATAGGATTTAAGATACTCATGGGGATAATACGTTTACCATCTCTGTACGACTATTGGAAAAAAGATCCTTATTATCGTTACGGACCAATAGCAAATAGAATCTCTAGAGATAGATTCATGGAAATTGGAAGATATTTACACTTTGTAGATAATTCAACATTAGCACCACCAGGATCAGATGGATATGACCGCCTAGGCAAAGTGAGACCAGTCTTAGAATACCTATCCGGACAATGCATAGCTCTGTATAATCCCAACAGAGATTGTAGTATCGATGAGGCAATGATAGCTTTTAAGGGACAAAGCAGTATGAAGCAGTATATACCGAAAAAACCTATAAAACGAGGTTTCAAAGTTTGGACAAGGGCAGATAGCAAAAATGGGTTTGTATCTGAATTTCAAGTCTACACTGGTAAAAAAAAAGGAGCTGAAACAGGACTAGGAACAAGAGTAGTCAAAGATCTTACTAGAAACATAGTAGGAAAAAATCATCACATCTACTGTGACAATTTTTTCACAAGCATTGGACTATTCCAAGAACTACTTGACAAGAAAATCTATGCTTGTGGAACAATACGATCTAACAGGAAATTTTTTCCAGAAGATTTTAAATTACATCTAAAAAAAGGACTTAAACAAAGAGGAGAGTATAAGCTACTACAAAGCGAAAACTTAGTCATTCCTATATGGCAAGACACCAAAATTTTTACGGCTCTTTCGACAAATAGCCAACCAAATAAAATAGTCAACGTAAAAAGAAAGCAAAAAAATGGTGAGAGACAGCTCATTGAATGCCCCGAACTTATCGCTAAGTACAATGAAAACATGGGTGGCGTAGATAAAAACGATCAACTCAGGCAGTACTATAGCATTAGAGCTCGTGGGCGGAAATGCTATATGTACATTGCCTACTTTTGTATAGATGTAGTAATAACAAACTCTTACATTTTTCATTCTCTTCTTTCTGAACGATCATTTTGCAACTTGAAAGACTTTCGTCTAAACCTTGCAACTGAACTCATCGGTTCGTACAACAGTCAAAAACGTGCTGGTCGTCCTTCTATATTAGCAGCCAAAAAATTTTGCCAGAGTCATTTTCCAGAGAAACCTAACGACAAACGATACCGATGTCACTACTGCTACACATATAAAAAAATAAGGAAAGATACTCAATGGTATTGTAAAGATTGTAGCATACACCTCTGTCACACAGGGAAGAGTGATGACTGCTTCTTACTGTATCACACTAAATACCTTTAGATATGTATCACTCTTCCATAATTATATAACCAAACAAATTACATATATAACTACTCGTATTCATACTACAGTATACAGATAACCTATATCGTACTTTATTGTCCCTAATACTTACTATTCAATCAAGAAGTTAACTTAATATAAAGAAATAGACAAATAGTGGACAAATGTGTGTCTGACTTACGTGTAAACAAGTATAAGAACAGCGCTCGTTGTTATTCCATCGTACTGACATCCTTACAGTTTAAAATGATGATAAGAAACTAGTTATAGCTTTATTTGAACACGCTAAAGCATTTTTAAAGCGTCTTCATCGACTAACATGTGCTTCTGCCTTGAGGGGAAATTTAATTTCGTCATTCCGTGACCCCGCCCACGCAATTATTTCGTTGAAAAAGTGGTGTTTGTGGTCTAAGTGGTGCTTAGTTCAGGTTAAACTTCTTTCCTCTTACATTTATTAATTATATATCAGAAGCCTCAGTCTCACATATCAATGGTGTTTGGCCTAGTTTTCTAATTTCATATTAGAAAAAGTTTGTAGTATAATTTTATTACAGTATTAACAACGCCATGCTCTGCTCACATGTGATGAGAGTGTTCAGATAAAAATATAAAAGTACAAGGCGATCGTAACACCTCAGCCTTTTTTATAATTCCATTGCAGAAGTGTTTGAGTAAGGACTCTTAAACATGTCCAGTATTGCCATAGACTGTCCATGAGGATTTTGGAAATACATCTCCTTCATTAGTCCCATGGCTGTCCTTCTTATCCCTTAGTCCTCAGAGGACATGTGGACCTTATCCCTTAATACCCTAGCTGTCCTTCCCATCCCTTAGTCCTCAGAGGACATGTGGACATTAACGATATCCCTTGAACTCCTATGATAATACCACCCCTTGACAATAGATGTCCTTAGTCTTCAGAGGACATGTGGACATTAAGGACGTCTTTTGAACTCCTATGATAATACCACCCCTTTGTCAATAGATTAGTGTTGCACCGACAGAATTGGTATCAGTACCGATATCACAATAATTCTAATATTATCGATATCGTTCACTTCGTGTTTTATAAAACCAATTGATAACATTTGGGTTTGTGGAAGCCATATTATACCTCACATGATCAATGAATTCTATTGATCACGAGAGTTATAATATGCTATTGATTCAATGGCAGATAAACATAAATGAACGAGTGCTGTTTGGAAGCATTTCATTGTAACAGCAACTGATGAAAGCAAAACAAGCCATTATATTGGTGACTGTGTGATTCCTAGAGATGGAAGTGCACTGAAGGGTTAACTATGTCACACTTGTGGCAACACCTTGAGATGAAATATCCAGTCAAGTACAAGGCCGTCAAAGATGAGCAGGAGAGTGGGAAAGGAGCAAAAAGGCAACTAACTAATGGCAGAATCAATTGAGAAAAGGTGACCTTTCGAGTTTGACCATGTTAGATCTCGACAGATTCATAAGACAATCAGTGAGATGATTGCTGTAGAAAAAGAACCATTTTCTATTGTAGAACATGGTGGTTTTAATCACCTACTAAAATTGCTGGAGCCTCAGTATAAACCACCTTTGTCAAAATTCTTTTCTGAAACATTTATAGCTGAGATCAAAACGTCAGTGAGAAAGTGAGAGTTTTCCTGTTAAATATTGATAGTTTAACTACTACCCCTGACATATGGACCTCTGTGGCTCAAGATTCATACATCAGTTTAACCTGTCATTCAATTACGAAAGAGTTTCAATATCAACATACAGATATTGCACGTGTATACACGATGGACGAATAAATACACGTACTTTGTAATTAAAAGTAGATAAATGTACATACATGAAGCTTAGAATAAGTACACGATGGTATTCCGTGTATTTCTGTCTATAAAATATAACACGTGGCTACGAAAAGGACAATTTAATGTCCGTAAATCCCTTTAATATAGCAATGTTAATCATCCGCCCGATATCCTTTACTGTCTATTAGTCTCTTAAAGACAAAGGGAAGGATTGGGCAAGCAGGCTAAACACAGTGTGAAAAGAGTCCATAGGACATCCTTTAATGTCCATAAGTCCCTTTAGTGTAGCAATATTAAGATCCACTGGACATCCTTTATTGTCCATTAGTCCACTAAAGGCAAAAGGAAGTGATGGACAAGCAGGACTAAAGGCACTGTTAAAGGAGTCCATGGGACATCCCTTACTGTCCATTAGTCCCATAGGGACAAAGATAAGGAATGGGCAAGCAGAACTAAAGACAATGTTACAAAGTCCATAGGACATTCTTTACTGTCCATTAGTCTGTTAGGGACAAAGGGATTGGATGGACAAGCAGGACTAAAGGCAGTGAGGTTTAAAGGAGTCCATAGGACATCCTTTGCTGCCCATTTGTCCTATAGAGACAAAGGGATCAGATTAGCAAGCAGCACTAAAGGTATTGTTAAAGAAGTCCATAGGACATCCTTTGCTGTCCATTAGTCCCTTAGGGACAAAGGATTGGATGGACAAGGAGGACTAAAGGCAGTGTTAAAGGAGTCTATAGGATATCCTTTCCTGTTCATCAGTCTCTTATTAGGGACTCAAGTGAGGGAGGGACAAGATGGACTAAAGACAATGTTCTTCTGAGCCTATTACAAGACTCCCTACAGAAAATTCAACCTCAGAAAGATCTGCTGTGGGAGGTGAGGACAGGATCTCTGCCCAAAATTCTGCCACACCTAGCTGTGTGGCCTATCTCAGGAAACACTACAGCAACTAGGGAATTTCTGAGGAAAGTACAACGCTCCTTCTCAACTTGTGGAGAACCAGTCAGCTCAATCACATGACTCTTTATGCAAAAAGTAGATAGCTGGTATAATGAATAGGGTAGTGATCCCGTTCATGGATCTATATAGAATAGTTAATATCGTGGCTCATCTGTTCTCAGAAGGCTATCAGTACCACTCATTGAATGCCTATCACTCAGCCATTTTCTTAGCCATGTTCCTATTGATGGTACATCCATTGATCCCCACTGGTGACTAGACTTCTAAAGGGAGTCTTTCGTGTTAGACCTCCTCTGCCAAGGTGTTCCAAGACATGGGATATCTCTACAGACCTAACCTACCTATTCAATAAGAAACTAGACCAAGATTCCCTGCTTAAGTCAGTGACACTAAAAATGTCATGCTTCTTACATTATCTTGCCCTAGTAGACCTACTAAAACTGAATATTTCAGCCCACAAATCAACTACAGAGGTATGTGCCTTCCTTCCAACAATACTGCCCAAACAGTCTAGAAAGGGTAAGTCTATGAAGGATTTCTTTTTGCCTAGGTTTGAGGCCAACCCTGATTTATGTCCAGTACATGATCTAGAATTATACATGTCTAAACCATAATCCTAAGAACTTCACAGTTAACCATATTGTTTGTGAAGCCTCATAGTCCAGTGACCTCTTTGACCATGGCCAGCTGGTTAAAAGAGACCCTTCTGAGAGCAGGTATTGACACTTTGATCTTTAAAGTCCACTAAGTCAGGGATGCATTGACTTCAAGGGCTCCGAATGTGAGGGTAACTAAAGATATCCTAAAAGCAGCTGATTGAAGTGCTAAATCTACATTCCAAACGTTTTATTATAAACTTGTCCACAATTCAAGTTTTGCCAGGTCTATCCTCTCAAATTATGAAGTACAAAATCAACATTGATATATGAGACTGAGCCTCCTGAAACTTAATTTCAGAATGACTAAGATCCCGAAGTAGTTGATGCTCTTCTTAGTTATATAAAGAAGGTGAAGTCGAGCATATCAATGGTTCCCACCCACAACACCCCAATGATATGGAATAAGACACACATAATACATACATATATATAAAGGTATAACTATAGCAATTAACAATATTAATTTTAAATAAATAAATAAATAATATGATCAATTTCATGTTGCTCGAAAAAAGGCCAAGGTGTTAGGATTGCCTTTGGCTTTTTACACTCTTATCTAACAACTCCTATCACACATGAGTAGAACGAGGCATTGTTAATACCGTAATAAAAATATACTAACAATTAACTCAAATTCTCTAATATGAAGTTAGGAAACTAGACCAAATTCCATTAATATGTGAGACTAAGCCTTTTGAAATATAACTCAGAATAGCATTCAACCACTTCATGGTCTTAGCTATTCTGTGATTATTTTACTGTTTTTTTCAGTATCTGTTTAAATAAATAATATTTCCATACAATAGTATAGTTTGTTTGATAGAATATGTTTATTTACTTAATTTCAAGTGTTTTGATAGCCAATAGAAAAGAACTCTTACATATTGTGATGAAAAAAGAATGATGATTATGACTAAAAAGATAACAGGAAATTAGCTGGGAACTTGGAATGGTTCCATCAACAAGGAAGAGAATTAATACAATTAAAAAATTTGTATTTATACTTAATTAAATGCATCATAGCTATACATTCATTAGCTTATCAGTAATACAATAATTATCCTGGAGCTTCTTTTAAGTTGAACATCTAAGCAGGAAATAGTCTATACTTACTGCCAGAAGTAAAAGACTCTGCTTTTAATTTCTCCACTCAGATTCGTTCTTTCTGTTAATATTAATTATTCATAAAAATGGCTTCTATAAGAGTAGTTCTTTATAGTAAACTGCTGAAATTCCTTGATGTCATTTCAAAAGCGCTCCAAATGTGAGGTACGAAACGGATAGTTTGTTTCAAATTATGTTGCTCCTACGATAACGTTGACAAATCTTTTACTTATTGAGTTATTGTTGTGGATAAAGGAAGAAGAAGCATGAACAATTAATCAGCTTTACTAAGATGCTTAGAAACATAGCTTTAGCCTATAAATTAGTGGAAACATGAACGTTATGATAAGGAGGAAGACTGACAAGTATTGAGATATTCTGATGTGTTTTAGGTAAGATATTTTGTGCTTTCTGCTAATACATTTCAATCCAGGGTATCTCTATATATATAGTAGAAGTTAGCGAAAAGCTAATTAATTGTTCATGATTCTTCTTCCTTTATCCACAACAATAACTCAATAAGTAAAAGATTTGTCAACGTTATTGTAGGAGTAACATTAATGCAGATTTGAGTCACTCTTGAGGCTCTCACATTCAGTAGTATTGAAAGTTCACAGAAATAAAGATGATACATTAAAATATGTCATAAATATAAAATATGATCATCATTAATAGTATACCTAATTATCGGTGATTATGTTAATTATTGTGTCACTTTCTCTCATTTATAGATTAGAAATCGTGCTTACTATGATACAACTGATAAGTCTGACATAGGCATTGTTTTTGTCAGTGTGCTGAACATGAGAGTGAAGAATAAACTACCTGAACTGTATGCGCAGATACATTACAATGACAATCAAATACTTTGTACTAAACTAAACTATCAGAAAATGGTGGGAAGACTTGCCCCAAAATATAATCAATATTGGGTAGCATATATTCTTAGAACAAAATCTAAGTTATTGGCAGACAAACCAAGGGAAGTTAGAATTTCAACAGACAGTCAATGTAATGACTTGACAAGACCAATTCCAATCCAAGAAGATGATCCAGAGAATACTTATACATTCGGTGTGTGTTTACATCAACCTCTCTATGATATTAAAGATCCACAATTATTGATAGATTGGATAGAACTCAACTTAGTACTGGGTGCAGAAATCATTACTATTTATTTTCAAAATGTTCCAGAAATATTCTATGAAATCATGAAACCATACATCAAAGAAGGTTTAGTGGAGATATTAGATTGGAACTTAAAACCACCTGTATTGTCTAGAACTGATGAAACTTGGTGTCAATCTGCATTAATAAATGATTGCATTTATCATAACATGTATCGTGTGAAGTACCTAGCTTTGATGGATATGGATGAATTTGTTATTCCACAACGTAAGAATCATTTTAAAATTACGGATATGCTTCCAACACTGCAAAAATTATCTCCTGATGCAGCAACATATGTTTTTTTTCATACTCATTTTCTAAGTGATGGAGTTAGTCTTCCTGAAGTCAATAACTCAGTAAAATGTTCAAGTATGAGTTGGCCTCGTTACTTCACACAAACATTGCGAAGTAGTGATCCTGTAGGTGATGCCAGAAATGCCCCCAATCATAAGTTAATCATTCGGCCTAAAACAGTGATAGCAGTTGGAGTTCATTATATAATAAAAGCTAAGAAAGGCTACACTCCCCAGTATCAAGTTCCAATCAATGTAGGTTTACTGTTTCATTTTCGCCAAAAACTCAGATTTAACATTAAAAAAAAGGAAAGAACTTTCATTATGAGTCAATACTTTAACCAAATCTTTCAAAGACTAACAAGTAAAATGTGCTAGTTGAGAACTTCCTTTGAACTTAACTTATCTAACACTGACATGTTTCTTTTAAAAACCATGAATTAAACTTGGATTTCTTCTATACATAATGTGATGCGAGCACAGAAGATGCATACAACACATACAGCGGCCATTTTTCTAACTTAGTGAAGTACTTGTACAAATTGTTCATGCAAGCTCATTCTCACATGTATTAGTTAGAATTTTATCCCCAATAGTTTGTTCCCATTGTGAACAAGAATTGAGATTTAATTTATGAAGGCTTACAGGTATGCAATACAACAAAAATTGTCATCAAATTCTCGATTATATAGACATCAAATTTTTTATTATAGCGAATTTCTGGTAAAAGCTTGAATTTAGACTGTGCAATAATCATTAATTTGATGTCTATTTTTGTCATAGTTTGTATTCCATATACAGGTAACTGTTCAAAATCAGTGTTGCAATCAAATTATGACTGAGTCCAAGGACTGATGACTTTTGTACGTGAACAATGATCGGAAAAATATTGTGAACTGAAAATATTAAATTATGAAATGAAACACAAATAATTTAAAGTTAAATATACAATTTTTCAAAATAAAATGTTTTTGTGTATTAAATCCTTAGCCATCTATCATAAGTAGAGCATAGTATACACAAATTTAAATATAATACAACAATACAAGACTCCAATATATATATATATATATATATATATATATACTAACTGGTGAAAGGTACAATAAACTACATATCAAGTTCCTACCACTCCTTTTATAGGTGATGAATTACAGTATGTAAAGCTAACAAAGTAAAATGTGTCAGTTGAGGAGTTACTTTGAACTTAACTTATCTAATACTGGCATGTTACTTTTAAACATCATGTATTAGAGTTGTTATTTTTCTATACATAATGTGATGGCACAAATATATGCAACACACACAGTGGCCATTTTTAACTTTGTATAATAATGGCTCCCTCCCAAATATATTAGATCCCCACATTATTAACCTCACAGTGTGTGGGCACAAAGCGAGGGTAGTGTAGTCTAGCAATGACAACAATGAATTAGCATCAATTTCTTCTGCTCCATCACTGAGTCATTTCTCATCTTTAACATCCGACTTAGCAATAGATAAGTGCCAAAGTCCTGTACAGCCAACTATTGAGTTTCCCAAGTCAGCTTTTGGTAAAGTTTCCTGATCTTTCCAGCAAAGACAGTATAGCATATATCCTTGGTTGAAATACTCAATAAATTTAGATGCTGTTTTCTGTTATCCATGTAGACTGTTTGATACCAATCCTGAAGCAACATTTACAACAGTAGGATTTAAGGACTGGAAGCATGCTTTAGGAAACAGAGGAGTACTTAGTCTGTATCCAACTAAACCTCACATAGAAACAACGTTAAACTGGAAAGAGTATCAGTAGAGAGTTCAAATGAATAAATCAGTTGGGGTACAGCTTGATAGACTAAGTATGCAGGTAATTATGGATAACAGGAAATATGTGGAAGCTTTAATGGAAGCTGTTCTTTATTGGTCACAGCAAGGAATAGCTTTTCGGACACATGATGAGAGTCATGCTTTGTCCAATCCCGGTAATTTTAAATGCCTCATGAAACTAATTTCTAGGCATTCTAGTGTTGTCCAAAATCGACTACAGGATGATAGCAAAATAGCCACATGGTTGTCTCCAACCATTCAAAATGAAATCATTCATTTTCTGGCAGATCAAGTGCATCTTTACATCAAACAGCAATTTCAAGAGACACAATACTTTACTATACTGGCAAATGAAACCAAAGATAGTAGTAAAAATGAACAAATGTTAATTGTGTTTCGATATGTCCATGAATGTAAAATAATAGAGCATTTCACAGGTTACACCCATGCAATAGAATTGGATGCTCCTGCACATGCTGATTATATGTGACCAGATTTGCAAAAAGGGACCACTTCTGTCAAAACATTTGTAACCTAATTTATGAAAAAACTACTATTAAAACATATCAAGAAAAAAGGTTTTGTATACATACAGCTGCTATATATGCATAACTATTCTATATGTATGCAAAACTGTTTTTTGATATGTTTTAACAGTAGTTTTTTACAAACCAGGTCACAAATATTTTGATAGAAATGGTCCCTTTTTGCAAATCCAGTCACATATTCTCTCTCGTATTTCAACTTTTGATTTTGATCTCAGTAACTGTGTGAGCCAGTGTTATGATGGCGCCTCTGTGATTAGTAGATGTCATGCAGGAGTACAGGCTTTAATACAAAAGAAATGTAATCAAGCTGTATATGTTCATTGCTGTGCTCACAGGTTAAACCTAGTTTTTGTAGATGTTGTGAAACAAATACCAGCTGCCTCTAATTTATTTGCCCTTACTGAAGCACTGTAAGTATTTCTGTCATCTACTTAATCTCATGAAACATTTATTTCAATTAAAAAGTCTCGAGGAGGAAGAGAAGTTAGATTGCATAAATTGTCTGATACTCGATGCTCATGTAGACATAAGTCAATAGTAGCAATTTCAGCAACATACCCTGCAGTGGTGGAAACTCTTCAAACTATAATGAATGGACAAGACAGAAATCGAGCAATAAAAGCAAGTGGTATCTTTTTTGGATTCACAGATTTTAAATTCATCATTTCCCTCATTATTTATAAGGTGTTTAGCATTACTGCTTGTCTTTCAGACTTGTTTCAGACAGAATCTGTACATCTTGGTAATGCTGCCACTGTCATTCCAGCTACTGTGGACAGTTTGAAAAAATGAGATCTACATCAGATTAGCAGCTTTTATGGCAAGAGGCATTGGCAATGTTTAATCATGCTAGTGGTGATGTGGCTAAACAGCCTCAAAGGCCAAAATGACAAAGGGTACTTCCTTCAACCTTTCATTACTCAGTTATTGATGAAACTATAGGTGCTCCACAATTGAGCTCAACCACCTCCTGTAACAACTTTAAGGTAGATTTGTATTATCCAACTTTTGATCACATTTTAACAGAAATGAGGGAGCGTTTTGCTGATATTAATTTATCTTTGATAAAGTCCATCAACTGTCTTCATCTTAAGTCAAAGAACTTTCTTGAGGCAGACTTATTGAAGAAGCTCCTACAGCACTATAGCATTTCTTATGATGATGGCTTAGACCAATAGATTCTCACCATTAAAAGTTATCTGGCTAGAGTAGATATACCAGAAGACCGAAAGCACTTGCATGATCTTCTTGAGGTCATCTCATCCATTCCCTACTTTAAAAATAGCTGTCATAATAGCAATGACATTTGGAACTAGTACAGCGACAGTAGAGCGTACCTTCTCTTCCCTCAGAATAATAAAGACTTGCCAACGTTCTACCATGTCACAAATTCGGCTAGACGATTTAGCAATTCTGAATATAGAAAGACACCTTTCCTCTAAGTTGTGGGATAAACTTCCAAGTTTAGTTATTAAATTTGCACAAGTACACAAGAACGCCATAATACCTTTGTTATAACTAGTAGTAATAGTGATTAATCAATATTTATTAAACATGACTTTAATGAGCCCTACTATTCTATTAATCTGGGAGTCAATTTTTTACCAAACTTGGTGTGGTGACCTCACAAACGTAACTGTATTTAAATAATTATAATAATGAAAGGCACTAAAGTGCCGAACCTCGCTGCAGTTTCTAAGTTATTTGTAAATGCTATGCCAGCTTAGGCCCAGCTATGATGTTACTAGGTAGCATTACAAAAAATTTATTAATATTCAAATTATTGATGGATCACGTGATGCACATTACAAACTGTTGTTTGATGACTTAGCATTTCTCTTCAATCAAAGGGAAAAAAAGCTTTGTCGTTGATTGGGTACCTTGCACTCTGATTGACATGTCTGTGAAGCTGTAACTGAGTAAGTAATACTATAATTCAATTTCCAAGCAAGATTAAGTGCTAGATTCGTGATGAACGTTTCTCTGAGCCTTTACATGACGCTTTAAAAAGTTTCATTATTTTATATACAAAATTTATTGTAACTTGAAATGCACCATTCTTTGGAAACGTCCCGTAGTACAAATATAAATCAATATATTATCTATTAGTAGCAGTTTTTCCAGTGCTTTGAGACGTTTCCTGATTGCGTTACTTTGCTCCAAGTCCACAAAACACTTTTCAGAACTTTTCTAACGATTGCTTCGACCAAAGGCCTTCTGTTTTGCTGATCCATGTTCATCTAAGATTCTCTACAGCATACTAAAAAATCTCCCCATTAAGTTTTTACTTTTCGAGAAACGGCACTTTGACTGTGCAGCCTGAAAATTCTTTTGCGAGTTTTAAGCTTTTGTTTTCCTTGACGATGTTCTTGATACTACTGTTGTAAAGTCCACATGTTTTCTATCAGTGCTAAACGTTGGTAGCTGCTAAGGCTTCGCTTGCCAAGTTATAGTAGTTCAAAGGTAACAGGCAGTACAGACAGACACACACACACACACACACACACACACACACACTGACAGACTACAGTACCCTCGCTTTGCGCCCACGCACAGCGAGGTTAATAATTAGTTTACGAATAACTAAATTAATAACTGAATGCTGACTCAAGCTTAAGGGTGATTATAGATTAATTTCACAGTAGACTAGACAGATGACTGAGGATAACACTGGGGATGGCCATAACCTGCTTCAGGTAAGGCGTGAATGGAAGTATTTCTGTCTGTGGCCTATACATATGACAAATGAACAAATTATGATATATACATGTACAGTGCACTTACCTGTACTGTTGATTGCTGCTCATGGTTGACATTCTTAATTCCAATGCATTTTCTGTACTTACAAGCTTTTTTTTCCATCCAGGACCACCAAATTTTTTTTGTCAAGGCAATTTACAAACTGACCGCAATCAGGCCTTAAACAATTCTCACATTCACCACAACAACCATGTAAGTGTTTTTGTTTTTCTGTACTAAATGGGATGATTTTGTATTGATAATGGCCAACTATACTTGTGTACATACTACATATTTTGAGTTGGTGGTTGCAAGGCTTTGGAGGAGGTTGAATTTGTGTTATTTGTACCAGCCAAACCATTTTCTTTATCTTGTATAGATGATAATGTTCTCTGAAAAGATAAAAAGAATGATAAATTTGAACTAATGTAGTTGTCAACACTGAATGTTACCTTGCGCCAGTTGGATGCTTTTTTTCCTACTCTGTTTCGATAGTGGTATTCATTTCTAGGTCGTCTTGCTTTCATTTGGGAATTAGGGAATCATAAGGAACTACTTGTTGCCTCAAATGCTTATACTTTATCCTCAATCTCAAATGAGCTTGTCGGCTGTACTTGAGTATGCAAGTGTAGCCCATTTTCTTTGGTAATATTTTTTTGATACTTGACCTTTTTTGTGTGTAATTCATCTTGAAGTTCTTTGATTACATCATCACTTGCTATATCAAAGGAAAGAGACTCTAACTCTTTCAGGATTATTCTCACAGCTTGACGTCAATTTCTTAAGCATATAGTTGATAACAGTTGTAAAATAAGGACAACAAATAGCATGAATATGATTGTACATGTGAAATTTTTGTGAACTAAATTCATACCTGCTTGCTTGGTAATTCCATATTTGAATATTCATCACTGTCTGCTTGAATAAGATCACTACTGTATGTTTGCTGCTTATTTGTTGACAGGGTTCCTATGTCAGAAGAATTGTGGAGTTGACACTTGTATTGTTCAGGTAGGCTGTTCTATCCCCATTTATCAAAAAACTTAAACACAGCAAAAAATGTTTGCATGGTAGTTTCCACTGTATCCAGTCAAGGCATGTACAAGAAGGCTCCCATTTGTAGTTCCAAAATTTATTGTGTGCAGTTTGCTTGATGACCCTTTGATTGTGAACACTCCATTCACTGTACCATGGCTAATAACATTTGATTCATCATATTTTCTACAACTACTTTTCCTTTCTAGGCAATGAAGAATCACTTGACATGGCAGTCCATGTAGATATCTAGGAACGAAATCATTGTAGGTTCTGTAAAATAAAGATGTCTTGTAGTAAAGGAAGAAGTACTTGTGATGAATATCTGGATTAAAGTCCTCATAAAGCACAGTGCCTAATTTTGTTATGGTAATATTCTTCTGTCGTGGAAGATAGCTATATTTAAGAAGCTTGTTTTGTGATTCCACCTCATTTGTTGTGTTTACTGCTGGATGGTAAGTCTGATCCCTATATGAGCGTGCCCAAAGTGTAGGGCATAATAGCCATGTTGTAGACAGCCATTGTTGAACCTGTTTGTTGTTCTTCCAGATGTTGGAAAATGTAAGATGCTGAAGAGCTTGTTTAAATAGAAAACTAGCTGGTCAATCTTCAACATTTGAGTTAACTGGAGCATTTGCACAGTCTCTGAGAAGGTCCAACAGTGTAGCTGCTTGAATTTCACTTAGCCCATGTTTTATATCTTTAACCCATCTCTCCCAAGCCTGTTCCCTGTGAAATTCACAAAAATACAACTGAGTTTCAGGGAAAAGCATATTAATAGCCCTCATTTCTGCTTTTGAGTAGTCTGAAATGAAGTATTTAGGGTACCAACTAGGTTTCCATAACTTGATTACTGACAGAGTCTCAAAAATTTGATCTGTATTTTCTGATTCAATAACAAACTCAGCAACTACTGTGTAGTCAACATTAGTTTTCACACACAGAAAAAAAGCGGAAAACTGTAATTTGTTGTTTTGTAAGTTGTGTCCATTAGAGTAATGGTGTTTCTATATGTTGTTAATAATTCCCTTTGCCATTTCTCTTGATGAACATAAAGAAATGTTTCTTTACCTTCCTCAGCCTCGTCTGTGCTTTCAGTTGAGGTTGTCTTCATCAAGTGGTCTATAATAGAATGACGAATTTTCATCTTCTTTCTTCCACTGTTCCACTTTTATTTGTAAGTTTTCTTGATCAAATTTTGATAAATCAATTGCCCTTTTAGCCATACCAATATGGTTAATGTTGTCTTGCTTGAGAGGGTAGAATGCTCTGTCATGAGGATTTGGTTTGTGTCCAATTTCTTTGCAAAGATAATTGTTTACAAAGTATTTAAGTGGACGCCTAACCTCTGATGTGTCAGTTATACCTGATGTCACCAGCTCACCTATTTTTTGGGCAACATTTGGGTGTACATTTTGGGTATGAATAGCTTCTAAGCCAATTGGATGTTCTGAGTGGGCTTCGTTATATGGAAAAGACACATAGTACTTAGCTTCTGTTTTTACTGGATTTTTAGCATGTAGCATTTTGTTGAACTCCTTAAGTTTGTCTTCTTTTAGGCATCACACTTTCCATTTGGAAAGGCCTACTTTCTTACATTGGTTGATGCCATATTCTGGATATAAAGTGAACCTTTTTTGCTCAATGTGTGCCATACATCCCATTTTTCATGTGCCTTGTAGTCACACTTTTTTTCCCTGTTTAGGCTTTTTTTATAATATTTTCCCCCAAACTGGCAATCCACTACCTTCATTTCATTTACTGAGAATGGAATGTTATTAAAATTAATCTCTTTTTTCCCCTCAGATTTGTGCCAGTATAGCCGAACATCACTACTAACCACCTGGAAAACAATAATGGTTAATTATTTGTAATACCACAAGACTGAATTTTTTTTATAAAAATATTTATTTCTCCTCTATTTATTTACAATGAAAGATGTTAGAAAATTTCCTTGACAAACATGTACTTTGGCTATTAGTCTATTACACAATCTTTTTTTCTCATTTACCCAATTCTTCCTATACAAACTATACTTTTTTGTACTCTGATCAATCCAACATACCTCTTTAGTTGAGCTACTAGTGTCCAGATTTAGATTATGCTCAATGTTTTTTTTGTCATCAAATATAAACTTGTACAAGGTACTGGCAGCTTGCCTGGATCTTCTTACTCCGTATGAGTTGACAGTTTCTATCATCATGTGACTATTAAGGACTGCTTCGTAATCATCTACACAGCCTTAATAATATTGTCCACAGAGTTGTAAGCCATGATCAACTGCCCACTTAGGCTTGGAGTTGGACTCGCACTCCATTTAAGTTTCCTGGAAAGTTATCCACGACACCTGCGCCCGCGAGTTGACAACACCCACACCACAAACACGTGTACTGGTGACGTCACCACACCGAAGTGGGTGAAAACACTTCCCTATAAATCCTACATACGTCTATGATATCCGCTTACCCTTCAAATGTCGTCTAGATCTAGATCTGTTAGTGATTACAAAAAACAATCCAAACCTGAAATGGACAGTTACTTAAGTCAGATGGAATCACATCACATGAAATGCATTGTATTGATGACAACATGTCAACAACTCTTTAAAATGGATATCTTTTACATAGTATTGCCTTCATGATGATACTAATAATGGAGATGAGAGAGAAAGTAGCATATTAGAGATGAGAGATTTCAATAATAACTCACAAACACTAGAAATTGGTTGGCATGCATACTTTATTTAGCAAATATTTTTAAATCTATAGATGTTAGTATTGTTTAAGTCAGTATGGCGAACAGGACTTTTATCGCTTTCCATCAAAGATGTTTTCTCTATTGTCTGCCTTCCTCCATAGTTCTTGGCCTATTGTTAGTATAATTATAAGTCATTGTTATTTCATTGTCTTTAACATAGGAAGAGTCTAATGCTAAGTTCGTTTGGTCTAGATTATGGACCATCAAGACATTCAGACTGCCTTAAATTTTACCTCCTTCCAAAGTATTCAAATCACTTCAGATAATTGGAAAACTATCACCCACATAACAGGTTTATAATGACAATGGCACACCATGTTAGTATTTTCCAGTAACAATCACAATAGTATATATATAATTCTTTTAACCTAAGGAAATATATCATGGTAGATGGTGGAACTCTGACATCAGATTTTCAGTTCCTCTGGCTACTTTAACCAGTGAAGAGCATGGTTTTGTCAATGATGTTGTCAATCTTAACTATGCTAATGTAGGTATGGTCTTAGCACAGGTAGCAAAGATTTTTTCAAAAGGTTTGTCGGTTATATTCCTTATGTACTCATTGTTAGCATGCACTATAGGAAGGATGTGAAAAGTTATTTTCATCTGTCACAATACTGTCACCTCAGCAGCTAAACATTTTTTTGTACACACAATTATGTATAATGGATAAACCAGCAAATTTAGTTCTTAATTTGGATAGAACTAGACTTCTACCAATCCTTCAATAATGGAGGTTTATATGTTCATACATTACAACATGCATATATACATAATCAACTTTTTAATCACTCTAGGAATTTTTCCAACCTCATCTATTGAAATGTAGGGCAGACGGAATGCTAGTATATGTTGTTCCTCTGATGTTGTAAAGTGATGATTTAGCCGGAAATCGAAGTAAGAATTGGCATAAACTTGATTGCTGGTATGCTCTGTTAGCTAGAAAACATTCATTTGTTATACTGCTCAGACCATGCTACTTGTCTGGGTATGGCTGTGCCCCATTACAGATGAACTAATTCAGTTAGAAACATCTGGTGTTGAAATTTATGATGGCTTCCTTAAGAAGAACATATTAGTTATGTCACCTGTTCTTAGTATAATTGGTGATAATCCACAAGCCTCAGAAATATGTAGCAATTTGGGCAGTTCTGTAAGAAAGTTTTCTTGAATGTGCTTAATGAGTATGAGGCCTAGCCATGACTCAATATTCACTATGTTTCTTTAGGTTGTAATTTTAAATGACCTTTTTGTTGCTTCTTAATGGTTCTGTGTAGTCTCTTCATCATCTCATCATCACGTTTTTGTTGGCCATAAATTAGAGATATATATTTCTGGTAAATAGCTTTGATCTCATCCATTAGCTCCTAAAAAATGGATGAGGTATGCTGGTGTTACTTAAAGTTACGGATGTATATTCCCATTGCTACTTGAGGTTCTTTGTAACTGAATGTCAGGGTATATAATGATGTTAACATGTTTGCTCTATGGTTCTGCCTTCTCCATTGTCCTCGATCATTTGTTAGTATAATTATAAGTCATTGTTATTTCATTGTCTTTAACATCAGGAGAGTCTAATGCTAAGTTCATTTGGTCTAGATTATGAACTGTCAAGACATTCAGACTGCCTGAAGTTCTATCTCCTTCTAAAGTTTCAGATCACTACAGATAATTGGAATACTATAGCCCATATAACAGGTTTATAATGACAATGGTCTATCCTTTTATGTCAACTCTATTTATTAATCAAGTCATATTAAAATGTATGGAAACCCACACATTTCCAAGTTCTTTGTGAGATATCCAGTACATTATTTATGTATACATTTTACTGGCCATTATAGATATTTACAATTTCTTATGTAGAAAAATTAAGTCCCCAAAGATACTTAGAATGGAAGGATATAACATTTCGATTTGTCCAAACTATCTAGCACCACAAAGCACACCTCCTACACAAACAAAAAATTCATTGCCTTTTTTACTTAGTGGACAATATGGTCCAATATCTTCATTTTGCACTGAGAGGTAGACTTGAATCATTTAATTGTTTTCTTTTTGATGCAATTAATGTTAGATGTGAAACCTTCAATAGCTATATAAGGACACTCAATCTGTTTAGTAATAGACAATGCATCAGCAGAGACATTGCTACTAAAACTGCTATATCTGAGCATTTGCACACATTTGTTCAGGAGCTTAACTAGCACAAGAAGACAGACAATTATCTATTCTAACTAGTATTTGTTACTTTGTAGAGCTGGGGATGGTTTAGTGAAACTGTATGCTGATCCAGAGTTGCAACGTTATTTCAGTCATGCCTCATCTAAAAATCTTTATTTTGACAAAGCATTTCTCAGCCAGGGGCACTCAGAAAGATAAGCCAGTGTTTTGTGACTTAGTTTCAGTTGTCATATAGAAAAAAGGAACTTTGTATGGCTTGACTAATATTTTTCTAAGAGGCTTTGGTTATCTTATAATAAGGGAGCCGATGGTCATACTAGAAATTCAATTTCAAATTAAAAATGCCACTCGAGTTTTATTAAATATCATATATTTTGCTATACTTCCATTTACGACAACAAAGCCAAACTAATGCACAAGGGTGTAGGCAATAGGGGTGCTTGGGGGGCTGAAGCCCCCCAGATTTTTATGACCCACATGTTTTATATTATAAATGTGCATGGGTATTATAATCCTGAATGACTGGATATCTTAATTTGATCATTGAATCATTTTTCATAATAAAGTTCTCATTAAGAAAATTGATTATGTTTATGTGTACTGTCCAAAAATGTGCACTCTGCTATTGTTCATTCGATGATAGAGAACTTAGTCCAATCTCCTGGTGGTCTGATTTGCTGATTTCAGCACTAGTACAACATGATTCACCTGGTTTCAAAGGCACAAGCCACTTTCTTTAAGACGTTTTTCACAACTTAATTAATGCGTAGGCGTGCAGCTTGAAATTTCCTCCAACCCAGCTACGCAATAAGTAAACGTATTCCAGAGTGGGCGTGGCCAATATTTGCGTTAGCCCCCCCCCCTCCCAGTTCAAAAACTTGTCTTCGCCCCTGATGCGTGGAGGTGGTTGTGAACGTGCTTTGTTTGCTATGATCCAAGACACAGTGGTCGAGAAAAATTGGCCAAACCGCTATTTTTAACGAATATTTTAAATTAAAACATATATGTGACAAAAAATCACCTAAAAATATTTTTGAATATATTTTCTAAAACTTAACCCTTTATATACGAATTTAATTATTGTAGGCGTGTTCTGTTAATACTAAAGAGTTGCGTGTCTGTTGTGTTAGAGAGTTTTTTGTTGCTATGCTAAGCTTTATACTTATCCTGCAAGATGATTTAGGCGTTTATAATAGACTGAAGACTTGAAGAACCATTTCTAGTTGTCAACATTCACGAGCGCTTGAGGTAAGTATGTTCGTTAGAATATAGCGTTTTTGCTCATGTTTATTATTTCATAACAACTTCTGACCATTATTGCAGTTACAAAATACTTTTATAGTAGTTAAACAAGTCCTTACAGGTTGCTAGAACGTATGATAATAAGAAAATAACTGATATATTTTGGACGTTCGTAGAAAAGAAAAGATATCCATCGATTTCAAAGTCACGCTCGGGTTGACCACTAGGAAGAAATAACTATTCACTGTATATTTTATATTACTATACCTTTTAGTTATTTAATATAAACTTTGAGTCAGCTAGCTATAATATTTATACGGAAACAGAGAGCAAATTTTTAGACGTAAAATACGTCTACCGTATTAAAGTGCACTTAATTACATGACGTTTTATTACGTCTACATATATAAAGGTTAATCTATATGTCATATCGTAAATGACTAGAAAGCTTCTAAAATATCATGGTGTACAGGCGTACACAAACATAATTAGAGATATTAGTATCCAGTATCCCGTGTAAACATCTTCAAAGTGATCTGCCATTGAACTAGTTGTCCTCAACTCCATATGGATATTTTATTGAACACTATAGATTGACTTAAGTGCAATAAATTTTGAGGTGCCGTTCTTCTACATGATCCAAGTTGTCAATAATACTTAGATACTTAAGTAGCCGACTAAACAATATCCTTGAAGTCCACGTATTTACACACTGTTATTGAGATTACCTGATTATGCGTGGGTAGAATAAAAGTTAAATTTCGGTATATATTTGGTATGTGTTTACATCATCCTCTCTATGATATTAAAGATCCACAAATATTGTTAGATTGGATACTGGATATTTTTTTCAGAATGTTCCAGAAATATTCTATGAAATCATGAAACCATACATCAATGAAGGCTTACTGGAGATATTAGATCGAAATTTAAAACCACCTGTATTGTCTGGAACTGATTTTATATGAGGTCAATCTGCACTAATAAATGATAGCATTTATCATAACGTCTATCATGTGAAGTACCTAGCTTTGATGGATATGGATGAATTTGTTATTCCACCAGCATAAGAATCACTTTAAAATTACCGATATGCTTCCAACACTAAAAAATTTATGTTAGTTATATAATATTTATATTTATAAAAGTATGTCAATGAATCTCGTTATACATTCCGTACAGCCTGTCGCCCAAAATGTGGGAATCGTTATGACGTGTCTTCATTGATTAACGTATGTTGTCATTCATGATTCAGGGCTATACGCTTGACTGTGTGTATATATTTCTGTCCATAAGTTCAGTGTTAACACGCTATAGGGATTCTAAACAGGGCCGAAGCAGTGATGGCCAGCCCAAATGGAAGAAGAACAGCTTTTAAAATATATCTTATGGTGATGTGTACGATAGTAATCGTGATAACAACACATCATTTAAGAGGCAGCAGTATACCGAAGGTGAGTGTGAACATATTGTATGAATATTTAATATATCTTTTAATTTGGACATGTTGTCACAACTAAATAAATCAAAGGAGTGTGTAAACACTGGACTGAACTGACATTTAAATTCAACGTGAATGTGATTAAATAAAACAGCCTTGAATAACTAAAGTAGTTTCTTTTTAAGACTGTGTAGACCAGTGGTATATTCATTTCAATCTGTAGCTCTAGCTAAATATAGTCTCGTGAGGGCTGACCCTTTGCTTAGAGAGGAAGGTCTATCTGTCCGAGTTGAGTTGAGCTACCCAGACATGTAAATAACTTTGCTGTTTTGTGCTATCCACATGGAACTTACACCAGTCAATTCAGCTTGAAAACATGCATTTTATATATAAAAGTTGGCTCTCTAGTGCTATGAGAAAGTAGCAAACTATAAAGCTCCATACATTTTCAATAGCATACCTTTGACATACAGTACAATGTCACTTATCCGAACACGTTGGGCCCAAAGGGTATTTAGATAATTCAAATGTTAAGATAATTGAAATGCTGATTACCACAATACACAACAAACATGTAACAAACATTATTATATAATTGAACACTTGTTAAATTACAATTTGGCAAAGTAATTATAAATATGTTTCTGTCTTTGATTCATTACTTTCTTATTGTTCTTCACAATATCATGAACAGTGGACTTACCAATCTCATACACGTTAGCTATGCTATGTAAGGTCCTTCCTTTTTTTGGCAAATTCACCGATTTTCAGTTTATCATGAAGTTTATCGTGAATATCTAAGAATAGTCACTTTCTTTTACAAGATGCAATCTCACTAGCCATGATTACACACATACACGTGCAATAATTATATGTCGTGTCTGGTGGTGTGTCAGCCAGCAAGATATTCGGTTAATCGACATGTTCGGTTGAATGAAGTTCAGATAAGCGACGTTCTACTGTACTTCAAATTCTACACTTATGAATAAAACTTCACCCTGAGAAGTCAGCTGTGTGTCAGGTGGCAATTCAAAATTATAAGCATGTCGGAATACAGTTGAGCCCTTCATTAAAAAAAAGGTGTTTATGCATGGATGAATGTAAGGTGAGGTATTTCCTAACCTATTATATGCAATTAGCGCTAAAGTACATTTTAATGATATTCATCATTTGTTCACGTGAATGTCATGCGAACACACACGTTTTCTCTCGTGATCGTGAAAATGCAAAGGGAAAAGAGACTGAGATCACAAACAAGAGAAGTTGTTGCGAATGTCTATGACTATTTCGAGGAAGTTAGCAGTCATCAACTGACTCAAGGACCTATTAAAGGAACCTTTGATGCCAAAGGAACTTAATGTGCCAGCATCAAGAGTGATTCGTGACTCAACTGGCTACGGAAACGCATTTTCAGTTTTTCTTTTTTAATAAAAGTTTTTGGCAGCTTAATAGCTGCCTTAAATCGCAAAAGACAAATTTGATTATTATTTTAATAGTAATAATTCTTATAAAGGAACATTTGTTCATATAATTAGAATTGTAATTTTGAATTGCCATGTGACACACAGCTGACTTCTCACGGTGAGAACTGTTGCTTATTTAATCCTCGAATGTGTTGAATTTGAAGTATGACGAAGGTATTCCTTTGAAAATGTATGGAGTTTTATAGTTTGCTACTTTCTCGTAGTACTAGAGAGCAACATTTTATATATATAATGCGCTTTTGCTAGCTGATTCGATTGGTGCAAGTTCCATTGGATAGCACGTAAAACGGCAAAGTTATTAAATGTCGGGGTAGCTCAACTCAACTCGGACATGTACTAGATCTAATTATATGAATAGATGTTCTATTATAACAATTATTGCTATTAAAATAATAATCAGGTATTGTCTTTTCAAAATTTAAGGCAGTTATAAAGCCACCATGGTTCTGAAAAAGCCTTTTTATACCACCAAGGGTTTCACCAGTCACTCTTCATAATACTATTTTGATTACTGATCTACTATGAGATTGATGTTTTGTAGCTACATAAACAGTAGTACATTAGTAATGTAAACGGTAATAATGATTACTTTTTCAACAAAAATAAGTTAGTAATTGTAACCCTTATAACCAAATCATGATTAAATCAACCGATACTTTATTGGCTTTATACATATTAAGATACACTAGCAACTAATAATGGGTTTACATCATATTGATGAAACTATGGTAAGGAAAACCTCAATTAATATGATGAAATGCCTTTTTCAGTGTACATATATGTAAATAATCTAAGATCAAAACTGGTCTAGCTCAATATGTATGAAGTCAACTAGAAGCCAAAAAGTATTGTTTGTAGTTTATGTCTAATAACTGACAAAATTCTTTTTTTCAGTGTGATGTTTGTAAGATGTAATAATGAACCATAATTATAATATTGTTTGACATGTGACACTATCTAAGCAGTAAGAACTACCAAGCACTTCCTAATTCATTATAACTATTAGTTGAAGCATTTAAACTTGAACTTGTAATTAGAAGCATTTTAACTTAAACTTGTAATTAAGTACTTTCAAAAGTACTTAACCCTTTGCCTGATTACAATTAAAACTAACCAGTATGCTGTTTAGTTCAATTGAGATAGCATTTGGTCATGTTTTCAATTAGTGGTCAATAAACCACACAAATGTACTTGTTGGCTTCTAATTGACTTTACAGATATTGGGTTAGACTTAGCAGTAACACAGTTGTGGTCATATTGATAAATTATGGTAACCAAAGCCAACCAAGGTCTTGGTTAAAATTATACATTGCTTTTTATATTTTATTAAAATATTAATCCTTGAAACTTATTGAAACATATTGTAACTTTCAATTATATAGATACCAATTATTGAACCCTCATATGACGATGACTATGATACAGCTACTCCAGATGAACAGTTATGGATTCTTGTAACTGAATACTTTGTGGTATGAATTACTGTGATTTTGTTAAGGCAATTATTGGCATATTGAAAGCCACATTACTATCAGTTAAGCTTGAGCGGTATTGAAAATTTTACTTTACATTATACCTTTGCATGCAATTTCCCGATATTACTAGAAACCTTTATCAATTAATAACTCAAAACATTTTTTTAAAAACATGTCCTATAAAAACACGGGAAAAAATAAGTTATAAACTGGTATATATTGTCATAGATGTAATACATGGTTAGGAAAAGTTCCAGCTTCTTAAATTTAAGTGATAAACTAGACCATGTCCCATGTCTGTTTTAAGTTTTTTTCTCCATCTGGTCACATGCCTCAGCATACAGTGCAGGAATTCCATGACAACTGAAATAGTCTTTGTGGGGTAGCTGATATCTAGGATTTAACTGTTTATCACGTGTTTTATCATGTCATGAAAGCCGTGCTTGTCATCAATGCTTATTTGTAGCATGTCTTTAGCTAAGCAACGTGTAATACCATTTATTATCTGTTTGTGTTCTGATGAACCAGTATTAATTAATTTTGTTCGCACTATACAGTCCTCAATGGTAATCTGTGATTTATCATTTTGAGTATAAGAGGCCTTACTACTAGGTTTAACTTCCCGATATTGCTCTGGGTTATAGTTCTTGAGGTGTGAGAGTAAATTAGTAGTATTTCCATGAACATTTTTTAAAAATAAATGTGTTTATTTAAAGTGGTGCTTAGTTCAGGTTAAACTTTTTTCCTCTTGCATTTATTAATTATCTTACTGTTTCTTTTCTCTATTTGATTAATTAAATACAGTGAAACCCACATAATTCAAAAACGCTTACAGCGAATTTCCGCTTATTTAGAGTCAGTTGTCATTTCCCTACCATCATGCAGTATGTTATTTCGTAGGTAGAAAAACCGGTCTTTTCGAAGCGTGTTTGGTTGCGTATACGGAAATACGCGGAAATCAGTCACGTAATATACGGGGCTCTCCTGAAGGCCACGTGCGTCTCTTCTAGTTAGCTTATGTTATGTAAACAATCATTTCTCTTTAATGGAATAATGTTAAAATTTAACTCTGAATTTGAATTAACTGGACAACTTATAATTCAAAAACTCTTCTATTTCAAAGGGATCGCACTCTCCCCTCAGCAACGAATTATGTGGGTTACACTGTAATACTTCTGTACAATAGTATAGTTTTTTGATAGAATATATTTATTTACTTGATTGCTTAATTTTCAAATGTAAGTGTTTGATAGCCAATAGAAACAAATTCTTACATATTGTGATGAAGAAATAATGATTATATGACCAAAATGATAATGGGACATTAGCTAGAAACTTGGAATGGTTCCATCAACCAGGAGGAGAATTAATACAATTAATTTTTAAATTAATTCAATGCATCATAGCTATACATTCATTAGCTTATCAGTAATATAATAATTATCCTGGATCTTCTTTTAAGTTGAACATCTAAGCAGGAAATTGTCTATACTTACTGCCAAAAGTAGAAGAATATGCTTTTAATTTTTCCCTTCCCATCTGTTTCATTCTGTTAATATTAATTATTCATAAGAAATGGCTTCTATAAGAGTGGGTGGTTTTTGGTGTAACTTGACTATGATAACATCATAATGAAATGACACAACTGATGTCATCATATATGAAGACATCACCTAAAGCATAACCAACCCTAACATTATTAACTCTATGACACAGAGTGATGTCATCATAGGACAAATTGTTAAATCATCAGTCAAGTTATACCAAGAAGCACCGATAAGAGTAGTTCTTCATAGTAAACTACTGAAATTCTTTGATTTTGTTTCGAAAGTACTCACATGTGAGGTACAAAATTGACAGTTCATTTCAAATTGTGTTCCACCTATGATAACGTCGGCAAATCTTTTACTTTTTGAGTTATTGTTGTTGGTAAAGGAAGAAGCATGAACAATTCGTCAGCTTTTTACTAGCTTCTACTAAAATGCATAGAAACATTGCTTTAGCCTATAAATCAATCAACACATGGACATTATGATAGGAAGGAAGACGAATAAGTTTGAGATATTCGTATGTGTTTTGGGTAAGATATTTCGTGATTTCTGCTAATACATTTCAATCCAAGCTATCTATATATAAGCACTGCTACTGCATGTATGAATTCATAATGTCAACAAATTGCTCAATACAATTGTGAATATCTTATAGAGATTTTCTAAAAATACATCCTATTTCTGAAGAATAATTGATTATTATATGACTAAAATGATAATGGGAAATTAGATGGGAACTCGGAATGGCTCTTGCATTCTGTAGTATTGAAAGTTCACAGAAATAGAGGTGGTACTTTCAATATATGTCATAAATATAAAGTATGATCATCATTAATAGTATACCTAATTATTGATGCTCATGTTAATTATTGTGTCACTTTCTTTCATTTATAGATTAGAAATCGTGCTTACTATGATACAACTAATATGTCTGACATAGGCATTGTTTTTATCAGTGTGCAGAACATAAAAGTAAACAATAAATTACCTGAACTATATGCACAGATACATTGCAATGACAGTCAAATACTTTGTACTAAACTAAACTATCAAAAAAAAGTTGGATATAGTCAAACAAATGTTAATCTATATTGGATATCATATATTCTTAGAACAAAATCAAACTTATTGGCAAACAAACCAAGGGAAGTTAGAATTTCAACGGATAGTCAATGTAATAGCTTGACAAGTCCAATTCCAATCCAAGACGATAATCCAAAGAAGACTTATACATTTGGTGTGTGTTTACATAAATCTATCTACAATATTAAAGATCCACAAATATTGATAGATTGGATAGAACTTTACTTAGTACTGGGTGCAGAAATCTTTACTATTTATTTTCAGGATGTTCCAGAAATATTCTATGAAGTCATGAAACCATACGTCAATGAAGGTTTAGTGGAGATATTAGAATGGAGGTTAAATTCAACTGAATTGTCTGGAACTGATGTGTTTTGGGGCCAATTTTCGTTAATAAATGATTGCATTTATCATAATTTGTATCGTGTGAAGTACCTAGCTTTGATGGATATGGATGAATTTATTATTCCGCAAAATAAGAGTTACTTTAAAGTTACCGATATGCTTCCAACACTGCAAGAATTATCTCCTGATGCAGCAACATACGTTTTTCTTCATACTAATTTTCTAAGTGATGGAGTTAGTCTTCCTGAAGTCAATAAGTCAGTCAAATGTTCAAATATGAGTTGGCCTCGTTACTTCATGCAAACATTGCGAAGTAGTGACCCTGTAGGTGATGGCAAAAAATATCCCAATCATAAGTTAATTGTTCAACCTAAAGCAGTGGTAGCAGTTGATGTTCATATTATAGTAGAAGCTAAGAAAGGCTACACTCCCCAGTATCATGTTCCAATCAATTTGGGCTTACTGTTTCATTTTCGCTATAAACCCAGATTTAATTCGGAAAAAAAGGAAAGATCTTTAATTATGAGTCGATACTTCAACCAAACCTTTCAAAGACTAACAAGCAAATTGTGCTAGTTGAGAACTTACTTATGTGATACTGACATGTTAATTTTAATACCATGTATTAAACTTTTGTTTTCTTCTATACATAACGTAATGCCACCATAGATGATGTATACAACACATACAGAGGCCATTTTTCTAACTTTGTAAAGTTCTCATACAAATTGTTCATGAATTTGATGTTTATTTTTGGCATAGTTTGAATTCCACATACAGATAACTGTTCAAAATCAGTTTTGATCTGATTAAAGATATATATATAGCTGCTTCTTAGTCTCATTTACATGCTACTAATGAAGACAGTTGCATATACAGTTTTTAAACATATTTTCTTATATATATATATATATATATATATATATATATATATATAAATATATATATATACATCAATGTCCATTTTCAATGTGATGTTGAATATTAACTCCATTATTTATATTAGGTTACCTTTTAATTTTACCTTGCCTTTCAATTTTATTTCTATGTGTTCCATTTAGTCCATTGCATAGTTAATTGAGTGTCAGTTATTAAAGCAATGTAGAATGAGTATAATACTTTCAGAAACATACTAACCTCTGTGACAGATTTGGTGATATGTAATCAGTTTCTATATCACATGTCAATTTTCATTGCTACTTCTACAGAAGTAGCAATGAAAGGAACAATATAAGGAATGTACCAACAATTATTTTCCCAGCCCATTTCTACATCTAAGCACTACCATGTTTAACAATGCCACATTGTATTAAACGGTTAGAAACCTAATGTCAGAATGCTAAGAGATGTATTTGATAGCAACAATCAATACACTAAGGAAGTCCAACAATAATTCAGCTTATATAGAAACTCACTTGATGGATCATGTGTCCACAACCAATGCAACACAAGTTAGTTACTGTCGTAACTTAAAAGGCAATACTCTTTTTCACTTTTAATCAAAATAATCTGACTATGACAAAACTAACTAAATACAAAATAAAACCGGAAATTACATCATAAATCAAACCACAATACATAAATACATGAAATTAAGCATCACTACATTCCTCCCCACTAGAAATAAGAACATATAAAACATAATGAACTGTCAATGACTCACAGCTGGTTCAGTAAATTGCCTTGGTCGCCAATTGCAACAAGAGTAACGATTACCAATAAGTAACGGATCATTTGGTGTCCGACTAGTCTCAGAAACGTTGTGCTCAATTGGTTCTTCAACCACTGTGGTTGACGTAGTGGAAGTAACTGCTGGTATTGACTCTACCTCTAAAACAGTTACTGGTATATCTAAATGCAATTTAACTCCATTTTCTTGTGTATCTCTTGGTCGTAACTGGTCTTGGTGACATCATCTATGGCGACCATCATCTAAGTCAACATGAAACGAAATATGACTCGTCTGTTTGATAATTCGACATGCAGCCATTTGTTTCCAACACCATGGTTGTCATAATATATATTGTCTCAACTTTCTGTCCTTACTTCATAGATCATGATGTTGCTTCTGCTTCTGTTGTTTGGCTTCTACTCTATTGTGTGAGGTTTCAACAAATCCAATACTGTCCTCGGTCTCCTTCCTAATAGTAATTCTGATGGCGACACACCCGTTGTTGTGTGTGGTGTAATCCTGTAAGATAGCAATACTTTTGCCAGGCGCTCTTTAATTGATCCTTTTGAAACTTTCTTCAACCCTTTCTTTACCACTTGCACTGCTCATTCGGCCAGGCAATTTGAAGCTGGGTGGTGCGGAGCTTTACTAACAAATTCGGTATCATTGTCTGTCATAATCATTTCTGGGATAACAAATTTGGCAAACACTGAATGGAGCTCTTCGATGACTACAGCTGAAGATGTTAAGTGTGTGCAAACAGCCTCTATCCATTTAGAGTGTGCATCAATCATGATCAGGAATAGTTTTCCTTCAAATGGTCCAGCAAAGTCAAGATGGAGTCTCGCCCAAGGCCTCGTTGTCACTTCCATGGGTTCAGTGGTCTGGTGGTGGTACTGTCATCACCTCTTGACATTTAACACAACCATGTAACAACTTTTCAATGTCTCTGTCCAGACCTGGCCACCATACATACATTCTCGCAAGGGACTTCATTCTCGAGATACCAGGATGTCCCTGATGGAGCTCTTGTAGCACTGCTTCTCTCCCCTAGTCAGGTATCACAACTCTCGTTCCCCACAAGATACAGCCCTCATGTACTGACAACTTTGCTTGTTTAGAGTGGTATTGATTCAGTTGTGTATCAACTTTATCTGGCCATCCTTGCCAAATATACTGTAAAACTTTAGCTAATTCAAGGTCCCTTTTAGTGCATACTTGAATACTTGTGCTGTTATTGGAGAGTTCTCCAAGTGCTCTGTTAAAAATACTATTTCTAATGGAACATCTACTTTCTTTGGTCTTCCATGCGGTGTGCTAGCACTGCTTTTATCCCATACTCTGATGCATCACATGCCAGAGTCAACTTGAGATTCGGGTCAAAATGGGTAACAAATCGATCTGATGTTAATAGTTTCTTCGATGCTTCAAATGCTTCCTGCTGTTCAATCCCCCACTTCCATGGAGAATTCTTCCTTAGCAATTTGTAAAATGGGTATAGTGTCGTTGATAAGTTTGGTAGGAACTTGCTATAATATGAGAGTAATCCCAAGTAAGCTTTCAGCTGGTGTACTGATTCCAGTGTTGATGCTTCTTTCACAGCTTTCACTTTATCTTTGAGTGGATGTAACCTGGCTGCATCTATCCTGTGTCCCAGGTATTCGACCGATGTCTGTAGAAACCTGCACTTTTCTTGCTTCACTCTGAGACCAGCTTCACTTGACGTTTCAGTACTTCATCCAACGTTTTTAAATGTTTTGCTTCTGTACTACCTGAAATTAAAATATCATCTAAATATACAACAGCCCTTTTATTCCTTGTAATAAACTTTTGATAACTCTTTGAAATATTCCTGGGGCTGAGGAAATTCTGAACGGCAACCTTGTATATTGAAACAGTCCCCTGTGTGTATTGATAACAACATACTTTTTCGATTTTTCGGCTAATGGAATTTGTTCGTATGCTTGACTCAAATCAAGCTTTGTGAAATGTTTCCCTTTTTCTAATTGAGAAAACAAATCTTCAACTTTGGGGATCAGGTACTTGTCCAACCTTGAAACTGGGTTGACTGTCAACGGAAAATCACCACAAATACGAACACTAGTCTTGTCACCTTTAAGCACTGGAACAATTGATGTGGCCCAATCTGCCCATTCAACTGGCTCTATTGTACCTTCCTCTAATAAACGTGTTATCTCTGCTTCAACTTTACTTCTCAATGGATTTGGTACTGATCTTGCTCAGCAAAACTTTGGACATGCTGCTGGATCGACGTACATTCTTGCTTTAAATCCAACCAGTGTACCTAACCCCTCAGCAATGACATTTGGATATCTAGACAACACAGTTTGTAATGATTCATTTCGTACCTTATTAATTTCCAGCATCTCTTTCCAGTTTAACTTAATGAAGTTCAGCCACTCTCTCCCACATAGACAAGGGCCAGACCCTGATACTATAAATAAAGGCAGCTGTGTAAACTCCAACCCCTTGTATACAATGTTTACATAGCAGCAACCCACAGCAGGTATATTTTGCTTTGAGTATGAGCACAGCCTCACCTCTGTGGCTTGTAGAGACCTCCCAAGCCACAACCTTTTGAATAAGTTCTCAGACATCAAAGAAGCAGAGGCTTCAGCATCAATTTCCATGGAGACATTATGACCATCTACAGTAAGGTCAACTAGTTTTGGTGGTACTCTTGTACTATTAGCTTGAAACACAACATCTGTATACTGTTCTTCATCACTTTCTTCATGCACTTAACACACAGCTTGTGCTTTCTTGCAAATTGTCCTTGTAACTGGGCTATTCCTTTGTTCACACCAACACACTTTATGTAAATGTCACGATTTACCACAATGATAACAAATAACTTCTTTATTTACCTTACATTTAGCTACAATGTGTCCCCTGTTTCTGCATCAATAACAGACTTTACGCACTGTCACTGGGTCTGTTTTCTTCTTAAACATTTTATGAACATCTACAATTTTAATGGGTGTCAGCAGATCTTGCGGCATTCCTTCAAAACAGTCATCTTTTGTCTTATGAGTCATCACTATTTGATCATTTTCTTTTATCTATATCTGTCATTTATACTGTTTTGTAAAATCATAAATAATAATAATAAATAATAACTTCGTCTTTCTTAGTCTTCAGGTCTTTCATTTTTTGCACGGCCATTTCTAAACTCTGTGCGAGCTCTACCGCCTTCTTGTACATCAGATCTTGTTTGGCTAGTAGCCTCCTCTGGATACCGTCATCATTTATGCCACACACTAGCCTGTCTCTTATCATCACCTCCAAGGTGTTTCCGAAATTGCAATATTTCAAAAGGGAACGCAGCTCTGCCACGAATGTTGAAACAGATTCTCCCTGCTTCCTAAAACGACTGTGAAATTTAAACCGTTCCACTATCTCCGAAGGAGTGGGTTTAAAATGCTTCGCCAAAACTTCCACATTTTCTTAGTACATATGGTCACCCAGCTTCTTTGGTGCTATTAGGTTCCTGAGTATATTAAACATTGCCAGTCCTACTACTGCCAAGATTTCCTTCTTCTTGTCATCTTCTGTTATATCATTCGCTGCAAAAAATGTCTAAGCCGCTCCACATACAGCGGCCAATCTTGTTTGCTCCCATCAAACTCTTCCACCTTACCTTATGTGTCTTTATCTGCCATGTTCTTACTACAACAGAACGTTCTTTACATTAAGGTATAAGATTACATATTAATCAAACAATACACTCACAAGAATGGCTAGGTTTTTGTAATATCCTTCTAAACCCTTGTTAGACACTTTCAATGTTGCTAAATACCTTATGGCAAATTCTTTGGTTGTATATTGAGAATAAGCTGTATAAGGTTTTTGTTCAAATACCTATATTGATGTAATAGGTTAAAGAAGCTACTGCATATACTACCCTTTGTTTTTCATCATTTCTCTAATCAGTGAATTTTTGCTTAATGTAAGCCTTTGCACTGTTATATATGTATCTTTCTGTGACATCGGTACCCAGATTAGCAGTCAATATTTCCTATTTTGATAAAGTGGACTTAGGTGACTAAAGTCATTGGCCTCTCTTATTGTTACCTTTATTTGTTGGTTTGTAAGCTCTCAACATAAACTTGAACAAAAAGTTTGAGGAGCATCTGCCTACAACCCTACCTAATTCACTAATAAATAGATAATAATGAATGTTATATTCCTTAACCTGATATGGGCTGTCTGTAATTTTAAATGACCTTTTTGTTGCTTCTTAATGGCTCTGTGTAGTCTGTTCATCATCTCATCAGCACGTTTTTGTTGGCCATAAATAAGAGATATATAGTCTCTGGTGAATAGCTTTGATCTCATTCAATAGCTCCTGAAAAATGGATGAGGTCTGCTGGTGTTACTCGAAGTCACAGATGTATATTCCTGTTGCTACTTGAGGTTCTTTGTAACTGAATGTCAGGGTATATAATGACGTTAAGATGTTTGCTCTATGGTTCTGCCTTCTCAATAGTCCTCAATCATTTGTTAGTATGATTATAAGTCATTGTTATTTCATTGTTTTTAACATAGGTAGAGTCTAATGCTAAGTTCATTTGGTCTAGTTTATGGATTGTCAAGACATTCCCAATCATTGGAATACTTTTGCCCACATAACAGGTTTATAATGACAATGGTCTACCTTTTATGTCAACTCTATTTATTAGTCAAGTCATATTACAATGTATGGGAAACCCACACATTTCCAAGTTCTTTGTGAGATATACAGTAGTAGCTCTATCATCATACAGATTAGTATTTTCCAATAACAATCATGATAGTGTATATATAATTCTTTTAACCTAGGGAAATATATCAAAGTAGATGGTGGAACTCTGACATGAGATTTTCAGCTCCTATGGCTATTTTAATCAGCGAAGAGCATGTTTTTGCAATGATGTTGTCAGCCTTAACTATGCTAATGTAGGTATGGTCTTAGCACAGGTAACAATGTTTTTTCAAAAGGTTTGTCAGTTGTATTACTTATGTACACATTGTTAGCATGAACTATAGGGAGGATCTGAAAAGTTATTTTCATCTGTCACATTACTTTTGTCACCTCAGCAGCTAAACATTGTTTTGTACACACAATTTGTATTCTTGACGTTAACAATATTATAATCTTTAAACAAGTCGAATCATATATTCAGACCTTCATCCTTTTGAACTGGAATAAACCAGCAAATTTAGTTAAACTTAATTCGGATAGAACTAGACTTCTTCTAATCCAAATGGAGGTTTATATGTTCATACATACGTACATGCATATACACATAATCAAATTTCTAGTCACTGTAGGAATTTTTCAAACCTCATCCATTGGAATGTAGGGCAGAAGGAAAGATAGTATATGTTCTTCCTCTGATGTACAGTGATGACTTAGCTGGAAATCGAAGTAAGAATTGGCATAAACTTGATTGCTGGTATGCTCTGTTACTGGGCTTCCTAAACATGAGAATACAAGGCCAAGTTGGAAAATATTCATTTGCTATCCTGCTCAGACCATGCTACTTGTCTAGGTATGGCTGTGCCCATTACAGATAACTAATTCAGGCCATTTGCCATTTGGGCAGTTTAGCAAGAAAGTTTTGTCAAATGTGCTTAGTGAGTGTAAGGCCTAGCCATGACTCAATATTCACTATGTTTCTTTAGGTTGATAAGGAAAATTCAGTTGGTCTTGAAACTTTGAAAACTTCTGACCAATCAATGATGTTTATAAATGATATCAGATCAAAAATAGGGAAGTTGACAGAGCTGAAAAAGAACAGCATATGTTTTGAAAGAAACATCTAATCCATTGTTAAATTTGTCAATGGATCTGTAGAGGTAAGAAATATCTGTTGCTAATCATGATACTTAATTCATGGTACTTTAAATTAGAGTACTACAATAGAAATATTACATAGCATTTTGCTTTGACCTTATATATATCTTTTGAAAGATGTTATTAAACAGCTTGGAAGACAACAGAAGAGTAAGATACCAGCTCGTATTTCTACCTTCAATTATTCTGGGTTTGATAAAAAACTAGTAGCCAATGCTTGCTATCATCACCAGTCATTTGTTAGATGAGATAACAAGACATGGCACAAATGGCACTTTTTATGATCGGTCCATATTTAAGCAGTGCTGACAAAGAAGTTTGGTTTTACTTGTCTCAAGTAATTTTTAACAAAATATATTATTTATGTATACATTTTACTGGTCATTATAGATATTTACAATTTCTTATGTAGAAAAATTTAGTCCCCAAAGATACTTAGAATAGAAGGACATAACATTTCAATTTGTCCAAACTATCTAGCATCACAAAGCACACCTCCTACACAAACAAAAAATTCATTGTCTTCTCTACTTAGTGGACAATATGGTAGACTTTGGTCCAACATCTTCATTTAGTACTGAGAGGTAGACATGAATCATTTAATTGTTTTTTTTTGATGTAATTAATGTTAGATGTGAAACCTTCAATGGCTATATAAGGACACTCAATCTGTTTAGTAATAGACAATGCATCAGCAGAGACATTGCTACTAAAACTGCTCTATCTGCGTATTTGCATACATTTGTTCAGGAGCTTAACTAGCACATGAACACAGAGAGTTAGCTATTGTAACTAGTATTAATGTTGTTGTATATTTGTTACTTTGTAGAGCTGGGGATGGTTTAGTGAAACTGTATGCTGATCCAGTGTTGCAACGTTATTTCAGTCATGCCTTATCTAAAAATCTTTATTCTGATAAAGCATTTCTCTGCCAGGGGCACTAAAAAGATAAGCCAGTGTTTTGTGACTTAGTTTCATTTGTCATATAAAAAGAAGAACCTTGTATGGCTTGACTAATATTTTTCTAAGAGGCTTTGGTTATCTTATAATAAGGGAGCCTATGGTCATACTAGAAATTCAATTTTTAAGTCAAGAGATTAAAAAAGATGAAGTAGTCGATGAATATAGTGCAGTAATTACTCGTAGCAGTTTACTTGTTAATATAGGAGACTTTGTTGCTATTGAGAGTCTAGACAAAACAGTATTATGAAGTTTTCAATAACAAATTAAATATAAACTCTTTGTAAGTTACATTTGCTGAGCTTCTCACCTGTATTTAATCTACAATTACATCATGGGTAGTTGTGTGAACTTTAATGAACTAACATCTGGAGTAGAAATGAATGAATCAATTTTAGATGAGTTTTAATACCAACTCTTAGATCTTAGCAATATTATTTACTTGTATCCAGTATCACTCGTACTGACACCTGTGTCGATTGTACACTCGTGCTCAATGTTGTGTACTTTTAAAACTAATAGAACAAGACAAATAGAATGTGAAGAAGTCCAAAGAGATGATTTTGACTTTTTGCATGATCAGACTGGAGTAATTCATTGTATTCTATTAATATTTATAACATTAATACATACTTGTTTTCTATTGAAAATGATTAATAATATATATTATTGTTATCAATAATTTATTAATTATTATACATACCTATTACAGTAGTGAAACATTATTGTTTGAACCATAGTTACTATACGACACGGATGTGCACTAGGCTAAACCGGATGTCCACATGGGTTTTACGCCGGAAATACGTAAAAAAAGTATTGTTCCTAAACCGTTACCGTGCACCCTCTGAGTGTAGGGTAATAATATAATTTCTCTAATACTATCATTATTGTTTACCAGAGTTTTTTGTTTATTATTGTGATTTGTGTGGTTGGTTGGATACATATATATATTTCTATAGATAAAAATTATTACGAGTAGCATTTTAAAAAAATTGTTCCCAAACATAGAATATGACGTGAGTGATCTCAAAGCATTAAATAACGTGGAAGAATTACGAACTTCACTGAATCGTGACTTGATCAGTGTCTATATCTTATCTTAGTCATTTTGTCCAATTGTCTATTCCTTTGTGTGTGTTCTATAACTTTCTCTATGTATGTATATATATATATATTGATGGTTTGTCCTTGCTTATTTGAAACACCTACTACCTAATTTTTTTGACTTATGCACGCTATTACACATTGTTATATGAGGTCAATCTGCACTAATAAATGATTGCATTTATCATAACGTCTATCACGTGAACTACCTAGCTTTGATGGATATGGATGAATATGTTATTCCATCAGCATAAGAATCACTTTAAAATTACCGATATGCTTCCAACACTAAAACAATTATGTCCTGTTTATGTTTAACTTAGTTATATAATATTTATATACTTCCTGTCCATAGCTTTAGGGTTAACGCGCTATAGGAATTCTAGACAGTGTCCAATCAGTGATGGCCAGCTCAAATGGAAGAACAGCTTTTAAAATATATCTTATGGTGATGTGTACAATAGTAATCGTGATAACAACACATCATTTAAGAGGCAGCAGTATATTGAAGGTGAGTGTTAACATATTGTATGAAATTTTAATATAATCTTCTTATATTGTCACAACTAAATAAATCAAAGGAGTGTGTAAACACTGGACTTGACTGACATTTGAATTCAACCATTTACGTGGATGTGACTACATAAAATAACCTTGAATAACTAAAGTAGTTTCTTTTTAAGACTTTGTAGACTGGTGGTATATTCAGTTCAATCTGTAGCTCCAGCTAAAATATAGTCTCCTGAAGGCAGACCCTTTGCTTAGGGAGGAAGGGTCTATCTGTCCGAGTTGAGTTGAGCTACCCAGACATGTAAGTAACTTTGCCGTTTTGTGCTATCCACATGAAACTTACACCAATCAATTCAGCTTGAAAACATGCATTATATATATATATAATTTGGCTCCCTAGTGCTACGAGAAAGTAGCAAACTATAAAGCTGTCCTTTAAAAGCATACCTTCGACATACAGTAGAATGTCCTTCTTCATAATACTATTTCGATTACTGATCTACTATGAGGTTGATGCTTTGTAGCTACATAAACAGTAGTACATTAGTAATGTAAACAGTATTGTAAACAGTATTATGATTACTTTTTTAACAAAAATAACTTTGCAATTGCAAACCCATTAACCAAATCATGATTAAATCAAGCAATACTTTATTGGCTTTATACATATTAAGATAAACTAGCAACTAAGAATGGGTTTACATTATGTTGATGAAACTGTGGTATTGAAGAGATCATTTAAAATGACAAAATTCTTTTTTTCAGTGTAATGTTTGTAAGATGTAATAATGAACCATAATTATAATACTGTTTGACATGTGACACTATCTAAAGCAGTAAGCACTACCAAGCACTTCCTAATTCATTATAACTATTAGTTGAAGCATTTGTACTTGTACTTGTATTTAAGTACTTTCAAAAGTACTTAGCTCCATGCTTGATTACAACTAATCTAACCAGTATGCTGTTTAGTTCAATTGAGATAGCATTTGGTCATATCTTCAATTAGTGGTCAATAAACCACACACATGTTCTTGTTGGCTTCTAATTGACTTTACAGATATTGGGTTAGACTTAGCAGTAACTCAGTTGTGGTCATATTGATGAAATTATGGTAACCAAGGCCAACCAAGGTCTTGGTTAAAATGATACAATGCTTTTTATATTTTATTAAAATATTTATCCTTGAAACTTATTGAAACTTATTGTAACTTTCAATTATATAGATACCAATTACTGAATGCCCATTTGGCTATGTTACAGCTACTTCAGATGATCAGTTATGGATTCTTGTGACTAAATACTTTGTGGTATAAATTAATGTAATTTTGTTAAGACAATTGATAACATGTTGGAAGCCACATTACTATCAGTTAATATAATAACAAGTAAATTATAACATTTTATAAAGAATAAAGTAAATGTTGTGATAGATAATTTCAATCTAATATAAATACTATCCCTAATAGCACAGGTGGCACAAACAGTTAGGGATATTCACCAACTATATGTCTAAATCACATAAACAATATCAGTGACATAAATATTGTTGCAATTTGTGTCTGTGCCTATTATGTAGGAATGATACAATGCCATCTCTATGACCTTATTTACATGCTTTGTATTGGACTGATATTAGCTATCCTTGTGTGCTGTATAAATATTGATTTTTTTGTATTTATGATCAGTGTGTGTGCAACTGTGAAAGTTATCTCGAGTAATAAAAACCTAAGATATAACAATAATGTTGGCAAATCTTTTACTTTTTGAGTTAATGTTGTGGATAAAGGAAGAAGCATGAAGAATTCATCAGCTTTTACTACCTTCTACTAAGATGCTTTGAACCATTGTTTTAGCCTACCAGCTGCCTCTAATTTATTTGCCCTTACTGAAGCACTCTACGTATTTCTGTCATCTTCTAAATCTCATGAAACATTTATTTTATATCAAAAGTCTCGAGGAGGAAGAGAAGTTAGATTGCGTAAATTGTCTGATACTCGATGGTCATGTAGACATAAGTCAATAGTAGCAATTTCACCAACATACCCTGTAGTGGTGGAAACTCTTCAAACTATAATGAATGGACCAGAAAGAAATTGAGCAATAAAAGCAAGTGGTATCCTTTTTGGAATCACAGATTTTACATCATTTCCCTCATTATTTATAAGGTACATTGAGTTGGTGGTTGCAAGGCTGTGGAGGAGGTTGAATTTGTGTTATTTGTACCAGCCAAACCATTTTCTTTATCTTGTATAGATGATAATGTTCTCTGAAAAAATTAAGAGAATGATAAATTTGAAGTAATGTAGTTGTTAACACTGAATGTTACATTGCACCAGTTGGATGCTTTTTTTCCTTTTCTGTTTCGATAGTAATATTCATTTCTAGGTCGTCCTGCTTTCATTTTGGGAATTAGAGAATCATAAGCAACTACTTGTTGCCTCAAATGCTTATACTTTATCCTCAATTTTCGAAGTCTCTCAAATGAGCTTGTCGGCTGTACTTGAGTATGCAAGTGTAGCCCATTTTCTTTGCTAACATTTTTTTTGATACTTGACCTTTATCGTGTGTAACGCATCTTGAAGTTTTTTGATTACATCATCACTTGCTATATCAAAAGAAAGAGACTCTAACTCTTTCAGGATTATTCTCACAGCTTGACGTCGATTTCTCAAGCGTATAGTTGATGACAGCTGTAAAATAAAGACAACATATAGCATGAATATGATTGTACATGTGAAATTTCTGTGAACTAAATTCATACCTGCTTGCTTGGTAATTTCACATTTGAACATTCATCAGTGTCTGTTTGAATAAGATCACTACTGCATGTTGGCTGGTTGTCTGTTGACAGGCTCCCTATGTCAGAAGGAATGTGGGCTTGACACTTGTATTGTTCAGGTAGACTGTCCCATCAAAAAACTTAAACACAGCAAAAAAATGTTTGCATGGTAGTTTCCACTGTATCCAGTCAAGGCATGTACAAGAAGGCTCCCCATTTGTAGTTCCAAAATTTATTGTGTGCAGTTTGCTTGATGACCCTTTGATTGTGAACACTCCATTCACTGTATCATGGCTAATAATATTTGATTCATCATATTTTCTACAACTACTTTTCCTTTCTAGGCAATGAAGAATCACTTGACGTGGCAGTCCATGTAGATATCCACACCTAGATACAAAATCATTGTAGGTTCTGTAAAATGAAGATGTCTTGTAGTAAAGGAAGAGGTACTTGTGATAAATATCTGGATTAAAGTCCTCATAAAGCACAGTGGCTAATCTTGTTATGGTAATATTCTTCTGTCATGGAAGATAGCTATATTTAAGAGGCTTGTTTTGTGATTTCGCCCCATTTGTTATGTTTACTGCTGCATGGTAAGTCTGATCCCTATATGAGTGTGCCCAAAGTGTAGGGTATAATAGCCATGTTGTAGACAGCCATTGTTGAACCTGTTTGTTGTTCTTCCAGATGTTGGAAAATGAAAGATGCTGAAGAGCTTGTTTAAATAGAAATCAGCTGGTCAATCTTCAACATTTGAGTTAACTGGAGCATTTGCACAGTCTCTGAAAAGGTCCAACAGAAGCATATCTGTAATTTTAAAATGATTCTTATGTTGTGGAATAATAAATTCATCCATATCCATCAAAGCTAGGTACTTCACGCGATACATGTAATGATAAATGCAATCATTTATTACTGAAAATTGACCCTCATACCTATCAGTTCCAGAAAATACAAGTGGTTTTAAGTTCCAATCTAATATTTCCACTAACCCTTCATTGATGTATGGTTTCATGATTTCATAGAAGATTTCTGGAACATATTGAAAATAAATAGTAATGATTTTTGCACCCAGTACTAAGTTGAGTTCTATCCAATCTATCAATATTTGTGGATCCTTAACACACACACACACATACATATATATATTGGAGTCTTGTATTGTTGTATTATGTTTGTGTATACTATCTTGTATTCCAGAAGGATGACCATGGATTTAATAGACCAAACATTTTATTTTGAAAAAATGTATGTTTAACTTTAAATTATTTATGTTTCAATTCATACTTTCATATTTTCAGTTCACAATATTTTTCTGATCTTTGTTCATGTACAAAAGTCATTAGTCCTTGAACTCTGTATTAATTTTTGCATTGTAACACTGATTTTGAACAGTTACCAGTATATGGAATACAAACTATGACAAAAAAAGACATCAAATTCATGAAAAATTAGTACAAGTACTTTACTAACTTAGAAAAATGGCCTCTGTATGTGTTGTATACATCATCTGTGCTGGCATCACATTATGTATAGAAGAAAACCAAGTTTAATACATGGTATTTAAAGTAAGAAAACAAGTTTAATACATGTTATTTTAAAAGTGACATGTATAGATAAGTTAAATTCAAAGGAAGTCCTCAACTAGCACATTTCATTTGTTAGTCTTTGAAAGGTTTGGTTAAAGTATTGACTCATAATTAAAGTACTTTCCTTTTTTCCAAATTAAATCTAGGTATATAGCAAAAATGAAACAGTAAACCCAAATTGATTGGAACATGATACTGGGGAGTGTAGCCTTTCTTAGCTTCTACTATAATATGAACATCAACTGCTACCACTGCTTTAGGTTGAACAATTAACTTATGATTGGAATATTTTTGGCCATCACCTACAGGATCCCTATAAAAACGGTCAAAATAAATCAGATTGCAAAACTTACTTTTAACAGCAGAAGACACTAAGAACATAATAAAACTAATATGAAGCAACAGCAAGATACAAATACCACAATAGGAGAAGAAACGGGGCGTATATGTAGATAATATAAGAATAAACAAAATAAAGCAAATGGCCTAACTTACTTTTGACAATAGAAGACACTAAGGACATAGGAAAACTACCTTCAAAGCAAACGTTAGTCAGAAATCTCCACAACAGGATAGAAATCCACGCGGAAACTATGTGATCTCAAACAATGTCAATGAAATAATTGCTCGCTCTTTAAATAGAAAACAACGGATAATTAATGGACCTTTAAGGGTTAAAAACTAAAGTGATGCCCATCAGAAAAAGGCTCTAATTAAAATAATCATTAACAGCCAACCAGTAAACAATGAAGGGGATACTGGTGCAGCAGTAACGGTAGTTTCAGAGAAGACATGTAAGATGAAAGTAGAACCAACCAAGACAAAGTTGAAGTCAATAACAGGACAGACGATGCCATTAGTAGGTGAAGCCATGGTACAAGCCGAGATAGGAGGGATTAAAAGAAAGGTTAAACTGTTTGTAGCAAAAGGAAACTGCCCGTCACTCTTTGGCAGAGATTGAATTCAAGTTTTCTATGAAGATAATTGGGCAGGAAGACTCACACAAGTGAACGTGTTAGAAACAACACAGAAACGTAATCAGTTGCAAGTACTATTGGAAAAATACGATCAGACAGTATTTAGACCTGGGCTAGGAGAATTAAGAGAAATTGAAGCCAAACTAAAGTTGAAACCAAATGCCCAACCAAAGTTTTGCAAGCCACGTCCAGTACCATATGCAGTATAGGTAAAGTTAGGAGAAACATTAGAAAGAATGGTAATAGAGGGTAATCTAGAAAATATAGACTACAGTGAGTGGGTAACACCGATAATGGCAGTTACGAAACCTGATGGCTCAGTGCGAGTCTGTGGGGATTACAAAGTCACCCTGAAGCCCTGCTTGGAAGTAAATCAGCACCCACTACCACGTATTGAAGAGTGTTTCCAAACCATGAATGATGGAAAAAATTTACGAAGTTAGATATAGCTCAGGCATACAATCAAATTCAGTTGGAAGAAGCATCAGGAGAGCTAACAGTAATCAATACTCAAAAAGGTCTGTACAATTGGAAAAGACTGCCATATGGGTTGCTTCTAGTCCTGCCATTATGTAGACATTATATTTAATTTATAGTATACATGAGAGGGATCAATTTTAAGTAATTTCAATGATATTTGTATTCTAATTGCTAAGAGAATATTTCTTTTTTCGTTTGTAGATCCTTCTTAAGGAGACCATATCTTTTATGAGTATAGTCTTCCAAACTAGACATACAATTCTTCTTTTTCTGTGATAGATTATTTTCTCCTTCCACAGCTGTAGTATTACTCACTTCTCATCAAACTCAAAGAACAAAAGTCCACATTCAAACTTTTTTGCCAATTCTTTTTAATTCCTCATCTCTTCCTGGCCTCTCTTTAAAAAAAAACTATCAATTATCCTTTTTTAATTGACATATATCCATATCATTTTATGTGTTGGTAACAACCATTCAACACTTGTGCTAACCTATTGACACTCAATTCAACTATCTCCTTTCAATTTTATCTATACATAGACCAATAAGACAGTCTGTATGCTCATAATAGTAACATACAATGCAATAAGTGGGTCAACCTTGACAAAAAGTGTGTGTGTTTCACGTAAATCATATTTGGCATAAATAAACGTGGTGATTCTTTGCAAGTCTTTCTTTGTTTTAATCTTCTTTGTAACTCTCAAATTTATTGACCACGTGGCACTGCACAATGGATTACATTTCATATCCAGTAGTTTCCCCAGAGGGCCAAAAACATTATTAGTTTTATGCACCATTGACTGTTGTTATTGGTACTCACTTGTGCATACAATTAACTGTCAGCATATTACCCTCACTGTTTTTCCCTTTTGTGTACTGTAACACTATTTTAAAAATAATAACAGAAATAACTTACTGACTAGTACTTATTGGATTTCTGCATTGAAATACCTGCAGAAACCCATAAACAACGAAAAAGGAGTAGGCCAGATAAGAATGAAAAATTAATAGATCCACAATGTTAGTGCCAAATACTTATCACTGTTTTAGGCACAATGATTAACTTATGATTGGGGGCATTTCTGGCATCACCTACAGGATCACTACTTCGCAATGTTTGTGTGAAAAAACGAGGGCCAACTCATATCAGAACATTTGTCTGACTTGTGAGAGTCTGAACTAGTTCCCTGCATACGAGTTTTATACTGATCCAATGCTGACAGATTTAGTGTTTAACTTAAATACTATGTTACATGCATATACTTACTACTACTTATTTTTGAAGACATGTTGCAAGAGGGTCAATTGTTCATACTGATGAATGGTGTGCATATAATGCCATCAGAGGTTACGTGGTTTATGTCTGCAACATTGTAAAGTAAACCACAGCCTTATTTTTGTTGATCCCACAATAAGAGTCCACACTCAAAACATTAAAAGCTTTTGGAAACGAGTTAAAATCAAACTCAAACATATGAGGAGTTGCCACTGTCATCAGCCTCCGAGCTACTTGGACGAATTTATGTGGAGAGAACACCATGGTCAGACTGAGGAACAGGCGTACACAAAAATAATTAGAGACATTAGTATCCAGTATCCCGTGTAAATCCCTTCAAAGTGATTTGCAATTGAACTAGTTATTCTCAAATCCATATGGAAATTTTATTGAACACTATATATTGACTCACGTAAATCTACATGTAGAAGAATCTTAAGATCCTTGTTTCACATCCTCTGTTCTTGAATCATATATAAGAAGCCGCGCCCAATACGACCCCCTGCTTATTAGTGCAATAAAAGTGCCGTCATTCTACATGATCCAAGTTGTTAATAATACGTTGATACTTGAGTAGCCGACTAAACAATGTTTTTGAAGTCCACGTATTTACACACTGTTATTGAGATTACCTGATTATGCGTGGGTAGAATAAAAGTTAAATTTAGGTAAATATTTGGTATGCGTTTACATCAACCTCTCTTTGATATTAAAGAACCACAAATATTGTTAGATTGAATACTGGGTATTTTTTCAGAATGTTCCAGAAATGTTTTATGAAATCATGAAACCATACATCAATGAAGGCTTACTGGAGATATATATTAGATTGAAACTTAAAACCACTTGTGTTTTCTGGAACTGATTTTATATGAGGCCAATCTGCACTAATAAACGATTGCATTTATTATAACCTCTTAACCTCGCTGCAGTGACCAGTGTAAATCCATACTGCAGAGTGCATGTAACATGTACTTTTAAGATTGGACAAGGTGTGGTCAAATTATTGATGGATCACGTGATGCACATTACAAACTGTTGTTCGATGACTCAGCATTTCTTTTCAATCAAAGGGAAAAAAGCTTAGTCGTTTACTGGATACTTTGCACTCTGATTGACATGTCTGTGAAGCTGTAATTGAGTAAGTAATAGTATCATTCAATTGCCAAGCAAGATTAAGTGCTAGATTCGTGATGAAAATTTCTTTGAGCCTTTACATGACGCTTTAAAATGTTTCAATATTTCATATACAAAATTTATTGTAACTTGAAAATGAAGAGTTCTTTGGAAATGTTCCGTAGTACAAATATAAATCGATATATTATCTATTAGTAGCAGTTTTTCAGTGCTTTGAGACGTTTCCTGAAATCGTTACTTCGCTCCAAGTCCATGTACAATCCTGAAAAACTTTTCAGAAATTTTCTGACGATTGCTTCGACCAACGCCCTTCTGTCTTGCTGATCTGTATTCCTCTGAGATTGTTTACAACATACTAAAAAATCTCCACGTTAAGTTTTTTTAATTTTTGCGAAAAGGCACTTGACCTCTGCAGCCTGAAAATTTTTTTGCGAGTTTTAAGCTTCTGTTTTTCTTGACGATGTTGTTGATACTACTGTTGTAAAGTCCACATGTTTTTCTATTCATTGCTAAACGTTGGTAGCTGCTAAGGCTTCGGTTGCCAAGTTATAGCAGTTCAAAGAAAACAACCCCGGTAACAGACACACACACACAAACAGACTACAGTACCCTCGCTATGCGCCCACGCACAGCGAAGTTAATTATGTCCTGGTTATGTTTAACTTAATTATATAATATTTATATACTTCCTGTCCATAACTATAGGCATTCTAAACAGTGATGGCCAGCTTAAATAGAAGAACAGCTTTTAAAATATATCTTATGGTGATATGTACGACAGTAATCGTGATAACAACACATCATTTAAGAGACAGCAGTATATTGAAGGTGAGTGTGAACAATTTGTATGAATTTTTGTAGCTCTAGCTAAAATATAGTCTCGTGAGGGCTGACCCTTTGCTTAGAGAGGAAGGGTCTATCTGTCCGAGTTGAGTTGAGCTACCCAGACATGTAAATAACTTTGCCGTTTTGTGCTATCCACATGGAACTTATACCAATCAATTCAGCTTGAAAACGTGCATTATATATATAAAATTTGTCTCTCTAGTGCTACAAGAAAGTAGCAAACTATAAAGCTCCATAGATTTTCGATGGCATACTTTTGATATACTTCATATTCCACATCTCTGAATAAACCTTCACCTTGAGAAGTCAGCTGTATGTCACATGGTAATTCAAAATTTGTTCTAATTATATGAACAAATGTTCTATTATAACAATTATTGCTATTAAAATAATAATCAGGTATTGTCTTTTGCGATTTAAGGAGGCTATAAAGCCACCGTGGTTATGAAAAACCTTTTTATACCATCCAGGGTTTTACCAGTCACATCATCCCTTAGCCTCGTACCCAGGTAAACGCCTGGTAACTACTGTGTGCGTATGCGTTTAATTTCCACAGATTTCTTGGAAAATAGTATACTCTAGGAATCCTCCGTCAACTATGACGTCAAATCCTTTTACCTTAATGTTAGATTAATTGTGATGGCTACTTGTAGTACTGATAGAAACTTCTCTGCTGGTCTACTGTATGCTCTAAAGAAGTTAGGAACCAGCTGTTTGAATGCCTCTAAGTCTGCAAGAGATTTCTCTAGAGACACAATTCGAAGTTTGCACTTAACACAAATATATAAAGAGAGACCATGATCTCTCGAAACGATAACATCAAGCAAGACGTTATTCGAGAAATCCAGTTGTTTTGCATCCGAACAGCACTTAACAAATTTGTTGCTCTTTTGGCTTCCACTAAATTACTGCATAACCGACAAACTCGACTATAAATATAGTAAATACATGCTTAAACTCGTTTAGTGAATTAAACGTCATCGTTATAAAACCCAGCCCATCAATTCGTCATTTAATTGAAAAGTAGTAATTAAGATGTCAAAATGTTTCAATCATTACGCGCATGCGCAACCAGTAGTTACTAGGCATTCTACTCTTTACTAGAACGCCTGGGTAAGGTCCCTCACATCTATACCTCGGTTTATGTGACTGAGTTGACTCTAACATTTTTGGCGGTGGACGATGATAATGACTTTGAGACGCAAAATAGCTTGAACTAGCAGTTGGAGTGACTTCCACTTTAAGATGTTTAGTGCCCTTCTAGAGGGACTATAATGCCCGAGCAATATCCAGAGCATTGTCAAGTGTTAGATCTTTCTCAGCCAAGAGGGTCTTCTGATTTGCTGGGTGATTGATGCCACAAACGAGACGATCGTGTAGCATTTTAGACAAAGTATTTCTATAGTTACAGTGTTCTGCCAGCTGTCTTAGTGCCACTACATAAGTTGAAATACTTTCATCTGTCCCTCTAACTCTGGAATTGAATTTATAACGTTGTACTATAACTGACAATTTCGGATTGTAATAGTCTGTAATCAACTGAACTACGTCTTCGTATGGTCTGAGGTTGGATCCACTTCTGTTGAACTACGAATGAGCTGGAAAGTTTTTGAAACACATGCTGCTAACAAAATTGCCCACTTCTTACTGCTGTCTTCCACGTCATTAGCAATGAAATACTGGTTTAATCTTTCAACATAAATTGTCCATGGCTCAGCAGTCGAATTGTAAGCAGATAGCATACCATGTACAGCCATTTCGGTTTGACCCCCATTGCCAATTGTATTAATTTGTCAGCCAATTAGGAAACAACAATAAAACTTTTGAAATAAATATATATATAGATATAACCACAATGCAAAGGGATCCAACCAGCAATAACAAAAGATAACAACTAAACTCTAACTGAAAAATAATACATGAGACCACTGCTTAAATATGTAATACGTAACAAATTAATAAACCACAGTATGACATCATAATGTAGTTATTACAGTGGACATCCATTTCTACTTCAACTTTCGTATACTCTGCTTTGCAGTTTTACAAAAATATTCCAATTCGAACTCTTTTTCTATCCTTTGATGGAATATTTAACAACTAAAATCCTAGAGCCCCACCCTAACCGAAAGCATGTCACTTCACTCCATTCTAAGAGACAGCTTGTGGTGCTTGCGCTTCACTTCATTGATCAACGGAATGTAGACTTGAAATTGGATGCCTGCCTTCGGCTTCTGTACATTACCACTATGTACACATTGGGGTACTGCCCCACATTCCATAAATTCCAATGGGGCAGTAAGCTAGTTCGCTTCTAGACCCTCCTCCACCTGTCAGCGTATTAAAAAGGAGAATGGTTTAGCTCACAAGACACACACACACACATATATTGGAGTCTTGTATTGTTGTATTATGTTTGTGTATACTATCTTGTATTCCAGAAGGATGACCATGGATTCAATACATGAAGTCATTTTATTTTGAAAAACTGTATGTTTAACTTTAAATTATTTATGTTTCAGTTCATACTTTCATATTTTCAGTTCACAACGTTTTTTCTGATCTTTGTTCATGTACAAAAGACATTAGTCCATGAACTCTGTAATAATTGCATTGTAACATTGATTTTGAACAGTTACCAGTGTATACAATTCAAACTACGACAAAAAGACATCAAATTCATGAAAAATTAGTACAAGTACTTTACTAAGTTAGAAAAATGGCCTCTGTATGTGTTGTATACATCATCTGTGCTGGCATTACCTTATGTATAGAAGAAAACCAAGTTTAATACATGGTATTTAAAGTAACATGTGTAGATAAGTTAAGTTCAAAGGAAGTCCTCAACTAGCACATTTTATTTTTTAGTCTTCGAAAGGTTTGGTTAAAATATCGACTCATAATTAAAGATCTTTCCTTTTTTTCTGAATTAAATCTAGGTTTATAGCGAAAATGAAACAGTAAACCCAAACTGATTGGAACATGATACTGGGGAGTGTAGCCTTTCTTAGCTTCTACTATAATATGAACATCAACTGCTACCACTGCTTTAGGTTGAACAATTAACTTATGATTGGGATATTTTTTGCCATCACCTACAGGATCACTACTTCGCAATGTTTGTGTGAAGTAACGAGGCCAACTCATACTTGAACATTTGAGTGACTTATTGACTTCAGGAAGAGTAACTCCATCACTTAGAAAATTAGTATGAAGAAAAACGTATGTTGCTGCATCAGGAGATAATTTTTGCAGTGTTGGAAGCATATCGGTAATTTTAAAGTAACTCTTATTTTGCGGAATAATAAATTCATCCATATCCATCAAAGCTAGGTACTTCACACGATACAAGTTATGATAAATGCAATCATTTATTAATGAAAATTGACCCCAAAACACATCAGTTCCAGACAATACAGTTGACTTTAACCTCCATTCTAATATCTCCACTAAACCTTCATTGATGTATGGTTTCATGACTTCATAAAATATTTCTGGAACATCCTGAAAATAAATAGTAAAGATTTCTGCACCCAGTACTAAGTAAAGTTCTATCCAATCTATCAATATTTGTGGATCTTTAATATTATAGACAGATTTATGTAAACACACACCGAATGTATAAGTCTTCTTTGGATTATCATCTTGGATTGGAATTGGACTTGTCAAGCTATTACATTGACTATCGGTTGAAATTCTAACTTCCCTTGGTTTGTCTGCCAAAATGTTTGATTTTGTTCTAAGAATATATGATATCCAATATAAATTAACGTTTTTTTGACTATATCCCACTTTTTTCCGATAGTTTAGTTTAGTACAAAGTATTTGACTGTCATCGCAATGTATCTGCGCATATAGTTCAGGTAATTTATTCTTCACTTTAATGTTCTGCACACTGATAAAAACAATGCCTCTGTCAGACATATTAGTTGTATCATAGTAAGCATGATTTCTAATCTATAAATGAAAGACAGTGACACAATAATTAACATGAGCATCAATAATTAGATGTACTATTAATGATAATCATACTTTATATTTATGACATATTTTGAAAGTACCACCTCTATTTCTGTGAACTTTCAATACTATAGAATGCAATAGCCATTTTCAGTTCCCAGCTAATTTCCTATTATCATTTTAGTCATAAAATAATCAATTATTTTTCAGAAATAGGATGTGTTTTTAGAAAATCTCTATAAGATATTCACAATTGTATTAAGCAAATTGTTGACAAGATAAATATCATGCATGCAGTAGCAGTGCCTATATATAGATAACTTGGATTGAAATATATTAGCAAAATAACGAAATATCTCACCCAAAACACATCAGAATATCTCAAAACTTATTCGTCTTCCTCCCTATCATAATGTCCATGTTTTGACTGATTTATAGGCTAAAGCAATGTTTCTATGCATTTTAGTAGAAGTTAGTAAAAAGCTGACAAATTGTTTATGCTTCTTCCTTTACCAACAACAATAACTCAAAAAATAAAAGATTTGCCAACGTTATCATAGGTGGAACACAATTTGAAACGAACTGTCCATTTTGTACCTCACATTCGAGTACTTTTGAAACAAAATCAAAGAATTTCAGTAGTTTACTATGAAGAACTACTCTTATCCGTGCTTCTTGGTATAACTTGACTGATGATTTAACAACTTGTGCTATGATGACATCACTATGTGTCATAGAATTAATAATGTTAGGTTTGGTTATGGTTTAGGTGATGTCATCATATATGATGACATCAGTTGTGTCATTTCATTATGATGTTATCATAGTCAAGTTACACCAAAAACCACCCACTTTTATAGAAGCCATTTTTCTTATGATTAATGAATATTAACAGAATAAAAGAGATGGGAATAATAATTATTATTTCTTCATCACAATATGTAAGAATTCTTTTCTATTGGCTATCAAACACTTACATTTGAAAATTAAGCAATCAACTAAATAAACATATTCAATCAAAAAACTATACTATTGTGCAGAAGCATTATTTAATTAAGGAGATACAAAAAAACAGTAAGATAATTAATAAATATAAGAAGAAAGAAGTTTAATCTGAACTAAGCACCACTTTTCATTAATTTGAAAAAAGTGTTTTTAGGGATGATATTTATATTAGATTGATATTATCTATCAATACATTTACTTTATTTTTTATAAAATGTTTTAATTTATTTGTTATTATATTAACTGTTAGTAAGGTTGAATGATGTGAATGCTGCTCATGGATATACTACTAATTTACTCTTACACCTCAAGAACTACCACCCAGAACAATATAGGAAAGTTAAAACACTTATACTCAAAATGATAAATCACAGATTACCATTGAGGACTGTATAGTTGGAACAAAATTAATTAATACTGGTTCATCAGAACACAAACAGATAACCAATGGTATTACTCATTGCTTAGCTAAAGACATGCTACCAATAAGCATTGATGACAAGCATGGCTTTCATGACATGATAAAACAGTTATATCCTAGATACACTGTAAATATTGATTGGTTGAATTTAGTAATACATGGTTATAAAGGTTGCATATGTAAAATGTAAACATAATACTATTTTGTTACTGATCTGCTATGAGATTGATGGCTTTGTAGCTACATAAACAGTAGTACATTAGTACTATGATTACTATTTTGACAAAAATCAATTTGCAATTACAACCTGTATAACCAAATGATCGTGAAATCAACCATCATTTTTACAGTGTATCAGCTACCCCACAAAGACTATTTCAGTTGTCATGCAATTCCTGCACTGTATGCTGAGGCATGTCACCAGATGGAGAAAAAACTTAAAACGGACATGGGACATGGTCTAGTTTATCACTTAAATTTAAGAACCTGGAACTTCTCCTAACCATGTATTACATCTATGACTATATTTACCAGTTTATCACTTAGTCTTTTCCTGTCTTTATTTAGAACATGTTTTTTAAAAATGTTTTGAGTTATTAATTGATAAAGGGTTTATTAATATTAGGAAATTGCATGCAAAGGTACACCGTAAAGCAAAACTTTCAATACCGCTCAAGCTTAACTTATAGTAATGTGGCTTCCAATGTGCCATCAATTGCCTTAACAAAATTACATTAATTCATACCACAAAGTATTTAGTCACTAGAATCCATAACTGATCATCTGAAGTATCTGTAACATAGCCAAATGGGCGTTCAGTAATTGGTATCTATATAATTGAAAGTTACAATATGTTTCAATAAGTTTCAAGGATAAGTAATATTTTAATAAAACTTAAAAAAGCATTGTATCATTTTAACCAAGACCTTGGCTGGCCTTGGTTACCATAGTTTCATCAATATGACCACAACTGAGTTACTGCTAAGTCTAACCCAATATCTGCAAAGTCAATTAGAAGCCAACAAGTACATTTTGTAGTTTATTGACCACTAATTGAAGATATGACCAAATGCTATCTCAATTGAACTAAACAGCATACTGGTTAGTTTTAATTGTAGTCAGGTATGGGGCTAAGTACTTTTGAAAGTATTTAATTACAAGTTCAAGTTCAAATGCTTCAACTAACAGTTATAATGAATTAGGAAGTGCTTGGTAGTGCTTACTGCTAAGATAGTGTCACATGTCAAACAGTATTATAAATATGGTTCATTATTACATTTTACAAACATCACAATGAAAATAAGGATTTTGTCAGTTATTAGACATAAACTACAAACAATACTTTTTGGCTTCTAGTTGACTTCATACATATTGAGCTAGTCCAGTTTTGATCTTTGATTATTTACACATAGGTACACTGAAAAAGGCATTTTGTAATTTTAATTGAGGTTTTCCTTACTATAGTTTCATCAATATGATGTAAACCTATTCTTAGTTGCTAGTGTAACTCAATGTGTATAAAGCCAATAAAGTACTGACTGCATCTAGAACCACATTGTTTTTACACCCATTTTGATCATGGCTTCTATTAAAGCTCTAAGCAGATATTATTTTAATTAAAACTAATCCAATTAGTTAAGTTGACATAGAGTCTACTTCTATGCCATACTTCAAAGTCAACACATTCGAGGATTTAATAAACAATTCTCACCATGAGAAGTCAGCTGTTTGTCACATGGCAATTCAAAAGTACAATTTTAATTATATGAACAAATGTTCCATTATAACAATTATTATTATTAAAATATTAATCAAATAATGTCTTTTGCGATTTAAGACAGTTATTAAGCTGCTGTGGTTCTGCAAAAACGTTTAATTAAAAAAGGAAGACTGAATATGCGTTTCCGTAGCCAATCGAGTCTTGAATCACTCTTGATGCTGGCACATGAAGCTCCTTTGGCATCAAAGGTTCGTTTAAGAGGTCATTGAGTCCGTTGACGACTGCTAACTTCCTCGAAATAGTCATAGACATTCGCAACAATCTCTCTTGTTTGTGATCTCAGTCCCCTCTGCATTATCACGAGCACGAGAGAAAATGTGGTATGTTCGCATGACATTCACGTGAACAAATGATGAATATCATTAAAATGTACTTTAGCGCTAATTGCATATAATAGGTTAGGAAGTACCTCACCTTACATCCATCCATGCATAAAACACCTTTTTTTAATGAAAGGCTCAACTATATTCCGACATACTTATAATTTTGAATTGCCACATGACACACAGCTGACTTCTCAGGGTGAAGTTATATTCAGAGGTGTGGTGTAATTTGAAGTACGTCGAAGGTATGTCATTGAAAATGTATGGAGCTTTATAGTTTGCTACTTTCTCGTAGCACTATAGAGCCAAAATTTATATATAAAATGCATATTTTCAAGCTGAATTGATTGGTGTAAGTTCCATATGGATAGCACAAAATGGCAAAGTTATTTACATGTCTGGGTAGCTCAACTCAACTCGGACAGATAAACCCTTCCTCTCTAAGCAAAGGGTCAGCCCTCACAAGACTATATTTTAGCTGGAGCTACAGATTGAACTGAATATACTACCAGTCTACACAGTCTTAAAAAGAAACTACTTTAGTTATTCAAGGCTATTTTATTTAGTCACATCCATGTAAATGGTTGAATTCAAATGTCAGTCCAGTCCAGTGTTTACAAACTCTTTTGATTTATTTAATAGTGACAACATGTCCAAAATAAAGAGATTATATTAAAAATTTATACAATATGTTCACACTCACCTTCAATATACTGCTGCCTCTAAAATAATGTGTTAATATCACGATTACTATCATACACATCACCATAAGAATTATTTTAAAAGCTGTTCTTCTTCCATTTGGGCTAGCCATCATTGATTCGGCACTGTCTAGAATCCCTAAAGCGTGTTAACAGTGAACAGTAATATTATACACACAGCCAAGCGTATAACCCTGAATCATGAATAACAACATACGTTAATCAATGCAGACACGTCATAACGATTCCCACATTTTGAGCGACAGGATGTACGGAATGTATAACGAGATTCATTTCCATAAATTTATTAATATAAATATTATATAACTAAGTTAAACATAACCAGTACATAATTTTTTAGTGTTGGAAGCATATCGGTAATTTTAAAGTGATTCTTATGCTGGAGGAATAACAAATTCATCCATATCCATCAAAGCTAGGTACTTCACATGATAGACGTTATGATAAATGCAATCATTTATTGGTGCAGATTGACCTCATATAAAATCAGTTCCAGACAATACAGGTGGTTTTAAGTTTCAATCTAATATATATCTCCAGTAAGCCTTCATTGATGTATGGTTTCATGATTTCATAGAATATTTCTGAAACATTCTGAAAAAATACCAAGTATCCAATCTAACAATATTTGTGGATATTTAATATCATAGAGAGGTTGATGTAAAGGCATACCAAATATATACCGAAATCTTTTATTCTACCCATGCATAATCAGGTGATCTCAATAACAGTGTGTAAATACGTGGACTTCAAGAATATTGTTTAGTCAGCTACTTAAGTATCTAAGTATTATTGACAACTTGGATCATGTAGAAATAACGACACCTCAAAATTTATTGCACTTGAGTCAATCTATAGTGTTCAATAAAATATCCGTGTGGAGTTGAGGACAACTAGTTCAATGGCAGATCACTTTGAAGATGTTTACATGGGATACTGGATACTAATATCTCTAATTATGTTTGTATACGCCTGTACACCATGATATTTTGGAAGCTTTCTAGTCATTTACGATCTGACATATAGATTAACCTTTATATACAATAGACGTAATAAAACGTCATGTAATTAGTGTACTTTAATACGGTAGACGTATTTTTACGTCCAAAAATTTGCTCTCTGTTTCCGCATAAATATTATAGCTAGCTGACTCAAAGTTTATACTAAATAACTATAGGGTATAGTAATATAAAATATACAGTGAATAGTTATTTCTTGCTAGTGGTCAACCCAAGCGTGCCTTTGAAATCGATGGATATCTTTTCTTTTCTACGAACGTCCAAAATATATCAGTTATTTTCTTATTTTCGTACGTTCTAGCAACGTGTAAGGACTTGTTTAACTACTATAAGAGTATTTCTTAACTGCAATAATGGTTAGAAGTTGTTATGAAATAATAAACATGAGCAAAAACGCTATATTCTAACAAACATACTTACCTCAAGCGCTCGTGAATGTTGACAACTAGAAGTGGTTCTTCAAGTCTTCAATCTATTATAAACGCCTAAATCATCTCGCAGGACAAGTATAAAGCTTAGCATAGCAACAAAAAACGCTCTAACACAACAGAGACGCCACTTTCTTGAAAGTATCCTTAGGTAATAATTAATTCAGTATTAATGGACATGCCCACAATAATTAAATTCATATTTAACGAGGTTAAGGTTTTAGAAAATATATTCAAAAATATTTTTTAAGGTTATGTTTTGTCACAGGTATGTTTTAATTTAAAATATTCGTTAAAAATAGCGGTTTGGCCAATTTTTCTCGACCACTGTATGTTAGATCATAGCAAAGCAAAGCACGTTCACAACCACCTCCATGCATTATTTTGGCGTTGTTTTCATAAATGGAAGTATAGCAGACATATATGATATTTAATAAAACTTGAGTGCCATTTTTAATTTGAAATTGAATTTCAAGTATGACCATTGGCTCCCTTATTATAAGAATCACTCTTGATGCTGGAACATGAAGCTCCTTTGGCATCAAAGGTTCGTTTAAGAGGTCATTGAGTCCGTTGACGACTGCTAACTTCCTCGAAATAGTCATAGACATTCGCAACAATCTCTCTTGTTTGTGATCTCAGTCTCTTTCCCCTCTGCATTATCACGAGCACGAGAGAAAACGTGGTGTGTTCGCATGACATTCACGTGAACAAATGATGAATATCATTAAAATGTACTTTCGCGCTAATTGCATATAATAAGTTAGGAAATACTTCACCTTACATTCATCAATGCATAAAACACCTTTTTTTAATGAAGGGCTCAACTCAATTCCGACATACTTATAATTTTGAATTGCCACCTGACACACAGCTGACTTTTCAATGTGGAGTTTTATTCAGAAGTGTGGAATTTGAAGTACCGTAGAACGTTGCTTATCCAAATTTCATTCAACCGAACACGTCGATTAACCGAATGTCTTGCTGGCTGACACACTACCAGACACGACATATAATTATTGCACGTGTATGTGTGTGATCATGGCTAGTGAGATTGCGTCTTGTAAAAAAAGTGACTAGTCTTGGATATTCACGATAAACTCATGATAAACTAAAAATCTGTGAATTTGCTAAAAAAAACGAAGGACCTTACAAAGCATAGCTAACGTGTATGAGATCTGTAAGTCCACTGTTCATGATATTGTGAAGAACAATAGGAGAGTAATGAATCAAAGACAGAAACATATTCATGATTACTTTGCCAAATTGTGATTTAACAAGTGGTCAATTATATAATAATGTTTGTTACATGTTTGTTATGTATTGTGGTAATAAGCACTTCAATTATCTGAACATTTCAATTATCTAAACACCCTTTGGGCCCAACATGTTCAGATAAGTGACATTCTACTGTATGTCAAAGGTATGCTATTGAAAATGTATGGAGCTTTATAGTTTGCTACTTTCTCATAGCACTAGAAAGCCAAAATTTATATATAAAATGCATGTTTTCAAGCTGAATTGATTGGTGTAAGTTCCATGTGGATAGCACAAAACAGCAAAGATATTTACATGTCTGGGTAGCTCAACTCAACTCGGACAGATAGACCCTTTCTTTCTAAGCAAAGGGTCAGCCCTCACGAGACTATATTTTAGCTAGAGCTACAGATTGAACTGAATATACCACCGGTCTGCACAGTCTTAAAAAGAAACTACTTTAGATATTCAAGGCAATTTTATTTAGTGACATCCATGTAAATGGTTGAAATCAAATGTCAGTTCAGTTGTGTTTACAAGCACCTTTGATTTATTTAGTTGTTACAACATGTCCAAAGTAAAAAGATTATATTAAATATTTATACAATATGTTCACACTCACCTTTGGTATACTGCTGCCTCTTAAATAATGTGTTGTTATCACAATTACTATCGTACACATCACCATAAGAAATATTTTAAAAGCTGTTCTTCTTCCATTTGGGCTGGCCATCACTGATTCGGCCATGTCTAGAATCCCTATAGCGTGTTAACACTGAACTTATGGACAGAAATATATACACACAGCCAAGCGTATAACCCTGAATCATGAATGACAACATACGTTAATCAATACACGTCATAATGATTCCTACATTTTGGGCGACAGGCTGTACGGAATGTATAACGAGATTCATTGCCATAAATTTATAAATATAAATATTATATAACTAACATAATTTATTTAGTGTTGGAAGCATATCGGTAATTTTAAAGTGATTCTTATGCTGATGGAATAACAAATTCATTCACATCCATCAAAGCTAGGTACTTCACATGATAGACGTTATGATAAATGCAATCATTTATTAGTGCAGATTGACCTCATATAAAATCAGTTCCAGACAATACAGGTGGTTTTAAGTTTTAATCTAATATCTCCAGTAAGCCTTCATTGATGTATGGTTTCATGATTTCATAGAATATTTCTGGAACATTCTGAAAAAAATATCCAGTATCCAATATAACAATATTTGTGGATCTTTAATATCATAGAGAAGTTGATGTAAACGCATACCAAATATATACCGAAATTTAACTTTTATTCTACCCACGCATAATCAGGTGATCTCAATAACAGTGTGTAAATACGTGGACTTCAAGAATATTGATTAGTCAGCTACTTAAGTATCTAAGTATTATTGACAACTTAGATCATGTAGAAACAACGGCACCTCAAAAGTTATTGCACTTGAGTCAATCTATAGTGTTCAAAAAAATATCCGTGTGGAGTTGAGGACAACTAGTTCAATGGCAGATCATTTTGAAGAGGTTTACACGGGATACTGGATACTAATATCTCTAATTATGTTTGTATACGCCATTACACCATGACATTGTAGAAGCTTTCTAGTCATTTACGATATGACATATAGATTAAGGTTTTAGAAAATATATTCAAAAATATTTTTTAAGGTTATGTTTTGTCACAGATATGTTTTAATTTAAAATATTCATTAAAAATAGCAGTTTGGCCAATTTTTCTCGACCACTGTGTGTTAGATCATAGCAAAGCAAAGCACATTCACAACCACCTCCATGCATTAGTTTGGCTTTGTTGTCGTAAATGGAAGTATAGCAGAGACATATGAAATTTAATAAAACTTGAGTGCCATTTTTAATTTGAAATTGAATTTCTAGTATGACCATCAGCTCCCTTATTATAAGATAACCAAAGCATCTTAGGAAAATATTAGTCAAGCCATATAAAGTTCTTTTTTTCTATATGACAACTGAAACTAAGTGATGCATTGTCTATTACTAAACAGATTGTCCTTATATAGCTTTTGAAGGTTTCACATCTAATATTAATTACATCAAAAAGAAAACAATTAAACGATTCAAGTCTACCTCTCAGTACTAAATGAAAGTGTTGGACCAAAGTCTACCATATTGTCCACTAAGTAGAGAAGCCAATGAATTTTTTGCTTGTGTAGGAGGTGTGCTTTTGGTGCTAGATAGTTTGGACAAATTGAAATGTTATATCCTTCCATTCTAAGTATCTTTGGGGACTAAATTTTTCTACATAAGAAATTGTAAATATCTATAATGACCAGTAAAATGTACTCATAAATGATGTATTTTCTTAAGAATTACCTGAGACAAAAAAAACAGGCTTCTTTGTCAGCACTGCTTAAATAGGAAAAAATCTTTGCACTCCAATGCTTGTTTGAATATGATGGGAATATGATGTAGGTTGAAGCTTAGGGATGTGTGTTCTGTATGAGGTTGAAGCCTCCAATAGTATGGAAGTGTGTCTGTATGTGTAATTAGCGGGTTGAAACTTAGACAGGTGTGTCTGTATGAGGTTGAAAACCTCAATAGTAAGAAGGTATGTCTGTATGAGTAACTAGTGGGTTGAAGCTTAGGGAAGTGTGTCTGTATTGGGTTGAAGCCTCCAATAGTATGGAAGTGCATCTGTATGTGAATCAGTAAACTGAAATTTCATTGAATAGTATGTTATGTATGCAATGTCATTAAGTAATCTCAATTGATTCTAAGAGATGGTGTACTCAAGGAAATAATGTTCTATACTATGAATACTATGAACATAATTAGTTATGTATACAATATATTCTAAAAAGTGATGTACTCTATATTCTATATTGTGAATAGACATACATAATACATTCAAATTAAGTTTTATATTATGATGTGGAAAGACTAAATCTGTCGTAAAGGTGTATTATAGTGGACATCATTGTGTACAACACTTATAAAATGTTGATAAAGTTATATATCAGTTACCATGTCAATAATATGGGAGAGACCTATTGATCATTATCTTTTTTATTAAAAGCAACAAAAGCCTGTAATTTTAGTTACATAGTTCTGTTTGGTATATTTTACAATAGTTTCAGTTTCAAAATAACTGTTTATAATAACAAAACGCATATGTTATAATATAACAAATGAATGTTTTCTAGCTAACAGAGTATACCAGCAATTAAGTTTATGCCAATTCTTACTTCGATTTCCAGCTAAGTCATCACTTTACAACATCAGAGGAACAACATATACTAGCATTTCGTCTGCCCTACATTTCAATGGATGAGGTTGGAAAAATTCCTAGAGTGATTAAAAAGTTGATTATGTATATATGCATGTATTTAATGTAATAACATTACATACATGCATATATTAAAAAAAGGAAAGAAATTTCATTATGAGTCAATATTTCAACCAAACCTTTCAAAGACTAACAAGTAAAATGTGCTAGTTGAGAACTTTCTTATGTAACAAGGAAATGTTAATTTTAAATACCATGTATTAAACTTTTGTTTTCTTCTATACATAATGTGATGCCAGCACAGATGATGTATACAACACATACAGACGTCATTTTTCTAACTTTGTAAAGTACTTGTGCAAATTGTTCATGAATTTGATGTTTACTTTTGGCATAGTTTGAATTTCACATACAGATAACTGTTCAAAATCAGTTTTGACCTGATTAAAGGTATATATATAGCTGCTACTTAGTCTCATTTACGTGCTACTAATGAAGACAGTTGCATATACAGTTTTTAAACATGTTTTCTTATATATATATATATCAATGTGCATTTTCAATGTGATGTTGAATATCAACTCCATTACTTATATTAGGTTACCTTTTAATTTGACCTTGCCTTTTAATTTTATTTCTATGTGTTCCATTTAGTCCATGACATAGTTAATTAAGTTTCAGATATTAAAGCAATGTAGAATGAGTATAATACTTTCAGAAACATTCTAACCTGACAAATTTGGTGATATGTAATCAGTTTCTATATCACACGTCAATTTTCATTGCTACTTCTACAAAAGTAGCAATGAAAGGAACAATATAAGGAATGTACCAACAATTATTTTCCCAGCCCATTTCTACATCTAAGCACTGCCATGCTTAACAATACCACATTCTATTAAACGTTTAGAAACCTAATGTCAGGAAGCTAAGAGATGTATTTGGTAACAACAATCAATACACTAAGGAAGTCCAACAATAATTCAGCTTGTATAGAAACTTACTTGATGGATCATGTGGACACAACTCATGCAACATAAGTTAGTTACTATCGTAACTTAAAAGGCAATATCCTTTTTTACTTTTAATTGTAATAATCTGACTATGACAAAACTATAGCAGAACTAACTGAAATGCTAACAAATAACATGAATTTAAATACAAAATAAAACTGGAAATTACATCATAAATCAAACCACAATACATTATTAATACATGAAATTAAGCATTACTACATTCCTCCCCACCAGAAATAAAAACATATAAACATAATGAACTGTTAATGACTCATAACAGGTTCAGTAAATTGCCTTGGTCACCGATAGCAACGAGGGTAACGATTACCAATAAGTAACGAATCATTTGCTGTCTGACTAGTCTCAGAAGTGTTGTGCTCAATTGGTTCTTCAACCGCTGTAGTTGACGTAGTGGAAGTAACTTCTGGTATTGACTCTACATCTGATACAGTTACTGGTATATCTGAATGCAATTCAACTCCATTTTCTTGTGTATCTCTTGGTCCTAACTGGTCTTGGTGACATCGTCTATGGCGACAATTGTTTAAGTCAACATGAAACGAAACAGGACTTGTCTGTTAGATAATTCGACCTAGCAGCCGTTTGTTTCCAACACCAAGGTTGTAATAATATATCTTGTCTCTGATCTTAAACTTTCTGTCCTTAGCTCTTAGATCATGATGTTGCTTATGCTTCTGTTGTTTGGCTTCTACTCTATCAGCTGTGTGAGGTTTCAACAAATCCAATACTGTCCTCGGTCTCCTTCCTAATAGTAACTCTGATGGTGACACACCCGTTGTTGTGTGTGGTGTAATCCTGTGAGATAGCAATACTTTTGCCAGGCACTCTTTAATTGATCCTTTTGAAACTTTCTTCAACCCTTTCTTTACCACTTGCACTGATCTTTTGGCCAGGCAATTTGAAGGTGGGTGGTGCAGAGCTGAAGTAACATGTCTAATTCCATTCTTTTCTAAGAAAACCTTAAAATCTTGACTAACAAATCCGGTACCATTGTCTGTCACAATCATTTCTGGGATACCAAATTGTGCAAACACTGAACAAAGCTCTTTGATGACTACAGCTGAGGATGTTGAGTGTGTGCAAACAGCCTCTATCCATTTAGAGTGTGCATCAATTATGATCAGGAATAGTTTTTCTTCTAATGGTCGGGAAAAGTCAAGATGGAGTCACACTCAAGGCCTCGTTGGCCACTTTCATGGGTTCAGTGGTCTGGTGGTGGTATTGTCATCACCTCTTGACATTTAACACAACCATGTAACAACTTTTCAATGTCCTTGTCCAGACCTGGCCACCACACATACATTCTTGCAAGGAACTTCATTCTCAAGATACCGGGATGTCCCTGATGAAGCTCTTGTAACGCCGCCTCTTTCCCCCGGTTAGGTATCACAACTCTGGTTCCCCACAAGATACAGCCCTCATGTACTGACAACTCTGCTCGTTTAGAGTGGTATTGATTCAGTTGTGTATCAACGTCTTCTGGCCATCCTTGCCAAATATACTGTAAAACTCTAGCTAATTCAGGATCCTTCTAGTCCATACTTCAATATCATGTGCTGTTACTGGAGAGTTTTCCAAGTGCTCTGTTAAAAATACTAATTCTGGTGAAACATCTCCTTTATTTGGTACTACTGGCAATGGTAGTCTGCTCAGTGGTTTGTGGTCTGTCAGCATCTTGAACTACTGTCCAAATAAGTAATCATGAAATGTTTTTACTCCAAATATACAGGCAAGGCCTTCCTCTTCCAACTGAGAGTAATTACGTTCAGCTTTAGTCAATGTATGAGAGGCGTATCCAATAGGTTTTTCAGTACCATCTTCCATGCGGTGTGCTAGCACTGCTTCTATTCTGTACTCTGATACATCATCACATGCCAGGGTCAACTTGAGATTCGGTTCAAAATGTGTTACAAAAGAATCTGATGTTAATAGTTTCTTCGATGCTTCAAATGCTTCCTGCTGTTCAATCCCCCACTTCCATAGAGAATTCTTCCTTAGTAATTTGTACAATGGGTACAGTGTTGATGATAGGTTTGGTAGGAACTTGCTATAATATGAGAGTAATCCCAAGTAAGCCTTTAGTTGGTGTACTGATTTTGGTGTTGGTGCTTCTTTCACAGATTTCACTTTATCTTTGAGTGGGTGTAACCTGGCTGCATCTATCCTGTGTCTCAGGTATTCGACTGATGTCTGTAGAAACCTGCACTTTTCTTGCTTCACTCTGAGACCAGCTTCACTTGACGTTTCAGTACTTCATCCAACGTTTTTAAATGTTCTGCTTCTGTACTACCTGAAATTAAAATATCATCTAAATATACAACAGCCCCTTTTATTCTTTGTAATAAACTTTCGATAACTCTTTGAAATATTCCTGGGGCTGAGTAAAATTCCGAACGGCAACCTCGCATACTGAAATAGTCCACTGTGTGTATTGATAACAACATACTTTTTTGATTCTTCGTCTTATGGAATTTGTTGGTATGCTTGACTCAAATCAAGCTTTGTGAAATGTTTCCCTTTTTCTAATTGAGAAAACAAATCTTCAACTTTGGGGATCGGGTACTCGTCCAACCTTGAAACTGGGTTGACTGTCAACCGAAAATTACCACAAATACGAACACTAGTCCTGTCACCTTTAAGCACTGGAACAATTAGTGTGGCCTAATCTGTCCATTCAATTGGCTCTATTGTACCTTTCTCTAATAAACATGTTATCTCTACTTCAACTTTACTTCTCAATGCATATGGTATGATCTTGCTCGGCAAAACTTTGGATGTGCTGCTGGATCGACGTACATTCTTGCTTTAAATCCAACCAGTGTACCTAACCCTTCAGCTATGACATTTGAATATCTAGACAACACAGTTTGTAATGATTCATTTTGTACCTTATTAATTTTTAGCATCTCTTTCCAGTTTAACTTAATGGAGTTCAGTCACTATCTCCCAAATAGACAAGGGCCAGACCTTGCTACTATAAATAAAGGCAGCTGTGTAAACTCCAACCCCTTGTATACAATGTTTACATAGCAGCAACCCACAGCAGGTATATTTTGCTTTGAGTATGAGCACAGCCTCACCTCTATGGCTTGTAGAGACCTCCCAGGCCACAACCTTTTGAATAGGTTCTCAGACATCAAAGAAGCAGAGGCTCCAGTATCAATTTCCATGGAGAAGTTATGGCCATCTATGGTAAGGTCAACTAGTATTGGTGGTACTCTTGTACTATTAGCTTGAAACACAACATCTGTATACTGTTCTTCATCACTTTTTTCATGCACCTGACACACAGCTTGTGCTTTCTTGCAAACTTTTCTTTTAAATGGGCTATTCCTTTGTTCACTCCAACACACTTTTTGTAAATGTCCCGATTTATCACAACGATAACAAATAACTTCTATATTTACCATACATTTAGCCACAATGTGTCCACTGTTTTTGCATCAATAACAGACTTTACACACTGTCACTGGCTATGTTTTTATTAACATATACAATTTTAATGGGTGTCAGCAGATCTTGCGGTATTCCTTCAAAACAGTCATATTTTGTCTCTTGAGTCATCACTATTTGATCATTTTCTTTTATCTATATCTGTCACTTATACTGTTTTGTAAAATCATAAACAATAATAATAAATAATAATAATAAATAATAACTTCATCTTTCTTAGTCTTCAGGTCTTTCATATTTTGCACGGCCGTTTCTAAACTCTGTGCGAGCTCTACCGCCTTCTTGTACGTCAGATCTTTTTCGGCTAGTAGCCTCCACTGGATACCATCATCATTTATGCCACACACTAGCCTGTCTCTTATCATCACCTCCAAGGTGTCTCCGAAATTGCAATATTCCGAAAGGGAACGCAGCTCTGCAACGAATGTTGAAGCAGATTCTGCCTGCTTCCTAAAACGACTGTGAAATTTAAACCGTTCCACTATCTCCAAAGAAGTGAGTTTAAAATGCTTCGCCAAAACTTCCACATTTTCTTTGTACGTATGGTCACCCGGCTTCTTTGGTGATATTAGGTTCCTGAGTATATTAAACGTTGCCAGTCCTACTACTGACAAGAAGATTTCCTTCTTCTTGTCATCTTGTTATATCATTTGCCGCAAAAAAATGTCCAAGCCGCTCCACATACTGCGGCCAATTTTCTTTGCTCCCATCGAACTCTTTCACGTTACCAAAAACCGACATCACTGCCTCCAACAACATCCCAGTCTTGTCGCCATTTACGTCGTAACTTAAAACTCAATACTCTTTTTCACTTTAATCGGAATAATCTGACTATGACAAAACTATACCAGAGCTAATTGAAATACTAACAAATAACATGAATTTAAATACAAAATAAAACCGGAAATTACATCTCATAAATCAAACCACAATACATAAACACATGAATTTAACCATTACTACAGGTATAAGTCTCTTTATCTGCCATGTTCTCTGTACAACAGAACTTTCTCTACATAAAGGTATAAGATTACATATTAATCAAACAATACACTAACAAGAATGGCTAGGTTTTCGCAATATACTTCTAAACCCTTGTTAGGCACTTTCAGTCAATATTTCCTATTTTGATATAATGGACTTAGGTGACTAAAGTCATTGGCCTTTCTCATTGTTACCTTTATTTGTTGGTTTGTAAGCTCTCGGCATAAACTTGAACAAAAAGCTTGAGGAGCATCTGCCTACAACCCTACCTAATTCACTAATAAATAGGTGATAATGAATGTTATATTCCTTAACCTGATATGGGCTGTCTGTAATTTTAAATGACCTTTTTTGTTGTTCCTTAATGGTTCTGTGTAGTCTTTTCATCATCTCATTAGCACATTTTTGTTGGTCATAAATAAAAAATATATACTCTCTGGTGAATAGCTTTGGTCTCATCTATTAGCTCCTGAAAAATGGATGAGGTCTGCTGGTGTTACTCAAAGTTACGGATGTATTCCTGTTGCTACTTAAGGTTCTTTGTAACTGAATGTCGAGTTATATTATAATGACATTAAGATGTTTGCTTTATGGTTCTGCCTTCTCCGTAGTCCTCAATCAATTGTTAGTATGCTTATAAGTCATTGTTATTTCATTGTCTTTAACATAGGGAGAGTCTAATGCTAACTTCATTTGGTCTAGATTATGGACTGTCAAAACATTCAGACTACCTGAAGTTCTATCTCCTTCTAAAGTATTCAGATCATTTCAGATAATTGGAATACTATTGCCCACAGAACAGGTTTATAATGACAATGGTCTACCCTTTTATGTCAACTCTATTTATTAGTCAAGTCATATTACAATGTATGGGAAACCCACACATTTCCAAGTTCTTTGTGAGATATACAGTAGTAGCTCTATCATCATACAGATTAGTATTTTCCAATAACAATCATGATAGTGTATATATAATTCTTTTAACCTAGGGAAATATATCATGGTAGATGGTGGAACTCTGACATCAGATTTTCAGCTCCTATGACTATTTTAACCAGCAAAGAGCATGTTTTTGTCAATGATGTTGTCAGCCTTAACTATGCTAATGTAGGTATGGTCTTAGCACAGGTAACAATGTTTTTCAAAAGATTTCTCTGTCATATTTCTTATGTACCTATTGTTAGCATGAACTATAGGGAGGATCTGAAAAGTTATTTTCATCTGTCACAATACTTTTGTCACCTCAGCAGCTAAACATTGTTTTGTACACACAATTTTGTATTCTTGACGTTAACAATCTTATAATCTTTAAAGAAGTTGAATCATCTATTCAGACCTTCATTCTTGTGAACTGGAATAAACCAGCAAATTTAGTTAAACTTAATTTGGATAGAACTAGACTTCTTATCCAAATGGAGGTTTAACTTATAATTGGAATATTTTTTGCCATCACCTACAGGATCACTATAAAAACGGTCAAAATAAATCAAATTCCACAACTTACTTTTAACAGCAGAAGACGCTAAGAACATAATAAAACTAATATGAAGCAACAGTAAGATACAAATACCACAATAGGAGAAAAAAACTGGGGGTATATGTAGATAATATAAGAATAAACAAAATAAATCAAATGGCATAACCTACTTTTCACAATAGAAGACACTAAGGACATAGAAAAAGTGCTTAGAAGCTAAATGTAGTCAGAAATCTCCACAACAGGAGAGAAATTCACGCGGAAACTATGTGGTCTCAAACAAATGTCAATGAAATAATTGCTCGCTCTTTAATTAGAAAACAACAATTAATTAATGGTCATTTAAGGGTTAAATTGTTGCTTTATTATTTAAATTTCGTGGGTATTAAGTTTCGTGTTTAGTGGGTGTGAGGTGTTAATTAATGGGTGTGGTATGAGACACGTGTTGTGAGACAAGCGTGATTTTCGCGAACTTACGCGAAGTTTGGCTAGCTATTCCTGTGATACTATATTTATCAGCTGGAGAATGTTTAGAATATTTTCCTCTTTTAAGTCCTTGTCGCTCGACATCAGACACCTGCTTATTCGCTTCAACGATAGTTTTGGCTGGTACTGTAGTCTGTAGATGACAATGGTCTAAATGGACTGGAAAAGTTGTCAGATTATGTAGAAAGAACGGCATCACAAAATTTTAGGCACTAATGGGAGGGGCATTGTTCTTGCCAAGTTCTTGTATGTACAATAGGCTATAGTCATTACTCGTTCTGCCGTTTTTGATGTATAATTTTATACACATAAGATAAAGAAGAGGCATTATCTTTGTTTATAAACCTGAAACTTCACAATTAACATGATCTTCATGCCAATGCAATGATACAGGAGCTTGTGAGGGTCTGAACTAGTTCCCTGCATACAAGTGTTTATACTAAACCTTCATTGATTTATGGTTTCATCATTTCATAGAATATTTCTGGAACATTCTGAAAATAAATAGTAATGATTTCTGCACCCAGTGAGTACTAAGTTAAGTTCTATCCAATCTAACAATATTTGTGGATCTTTAATATCATAGAGAGGTTGATGTAAACACACACCAAATGTATAAGTATTCTCTGGATCATCTCCTTGGATTGGAATTGGTCTTGTCAAGTTATTGCATCAACTATTGGTTGAAATTCTAACTTCCCTTGGTTTGTCTGCCAATAACTTTGATTTGTTTTAAGAATATATCCTACCCAATATTGATTATATTTTGGGGCATGTCTTTCCACTATTTTCTGATAGTTACTTTAGTACAAAGTATTTGATTGTCATTGTAATGTATCTGTGCAAATAGTTCAGGTAGTTTATTCTTCACTCTCCTGTTATGCACACTGATAAAAGCAATGTCTATGTCAGACTTATTTGTTGTATCATAGTAAGCACGATTTCTAATCTATAAATGAAAGAAAGTGACACAATAATTAACATAATCATCAATGATTAGGTATACTATTAATGATAATCATACTTTATATTTATGACATGTTTTGAATGTGTTATCTTTATTTCTGTGAACTTTTAATACTACAGAATGCAAGAGCCTCAAGACTGACTTGAATCTGCATCAAAGATACATTATTTTGACTGCATCAACAAAACAAAGACTTCACTAAACATAATGTTTACAATCAGGCTTTTCAAGCTAATTGATACAGTTTCAGAGTGAGAAATAATAAACATCCATCAATTTGGACTAGTAGTGAGTCTGTTTGTAAAGCTTCCTTGGCTAATTTGAAGGCTTCATCCTGTTTACTTGACCACTGCCACTTTCTGTCCTTATGTAACAGGTCATAAAGGGGTGCTAATTTAGATGACAGGTTAGGTAGAAATCTACCATAGTAATTTATTATTCCCAGAATAGATCTGAGTTCAGACACATCTTTTGGTTTTGGAGCTTCTTGTATAGCCTTGACCTTCTCAGTGGATGGGTATAATCCTTCAAGATCAATGACGTGTCCCAAATATTCAACCTTTGTCTTCATAAATTTACATTTATCTTTATTCAGGTGCAATCCAGCCTTGTCTAATTTGCTGAGCACCACTTTAAGATTCTAAAGATGATTTTCAACTGACAAACCAGTGACTAATATATTGTCAAGGTATACGGTTACTCCTTTACAATCTTGAAGTAGGGTTTTCATATACCGCTGAAAAGGTAGTCAATTGTAGCGAAATAATCCCTTGTGGGTATTGATTGTAACAAATTCCTTAGAACTTTCTTCGAGTGGTAACTGGAGATATGCCTGTGACAAATCCAGCTTGCTGAAATATTTTCCCCCCTGATAGCTTTGCAAACAATTCCTCAATTCTTAGCAAGGTATAACTATCTAAGCGAGAGACTTGATTAATGGTAACCTTAAAGTCACCGCAAATTCTAATTAAACCATTGTGCTTGACAACAGGAACTATTGTGGCAGCCCACATTGAGAATTGCACAGGGGATAATATCCCTTCAGCAACTAATCTATCTAACTCTTCTTCTAATTTGTCTTTTAAAGCAAGTGGGACAGGTCTTGGCTTGAAAAATTTTGGACAAGACTCTTGGTTTACATTAAAGTGAACTTTGGCCCCATTGAGACATCCCAGTTGGTCTGAAAATACATTAGGATAATCATTCATGATTTCTTTAAGGGGTGCACTGGGAGGTTATAGACTGAAAATTTCCCCCATGTTTACATTAACTTGGGAAAGCCAATCCCTACCAAAAAGGTTAGGACCAGTTCCCTTTACCACAAGGAGTGGCAAGATTATGTGGACTCTTTTGTACTTTACCAGTACACTAATTTAACCAATAATAGGAATACTCTCACCTAAATATGTTTTCAATTCCACTGTAGTCTTGACAATCAAAGTTAATGAAACTTTATTTATCCGTTCATGTGTACTCTCACTGATAACTGAAAGTGAAGCACCAATATTTAATTCCATACTGATTGGTACTCCATCTATGACAAGGTTAATAATAATTGGTTCCACTGAGCTGTTACTAGTATTGAACATTGTGTATGGCGAATCTGATTCTTCAGGGCTTGAATTACAAGTGTATGTACAAATTTCCTCGGTAACAAAATGACTTTTAGATCATGCGTTTTTTCTATCTGAACTTTTCTCACCGGTCTTTTTTGATTTACAAACATTTGCAATGTGTCCTGTTTTTTACAGTTGAAACACTCCCAGTCTTTGCATTTACATGTTGAAGGGAGATGAGGTCCCCCACATCTATACCTTGGTTTATGTGACTGGGTTGGTTTTAACATTTTCGGCGGTGGACGACGATAATGACTTTAAGACACAAAATAGCTTGAACTATTAGTTCCACTTTAAGATATTTAGTGCCCTTCTCGGCACCCTCTAATGCTCGAGCAATATCCAGAGCGTTGTCAAGTGTTAGATCTTTCTCAGCCAAGAGGGTCTTCTGATTTGCTGGGTGATTGATGCCACAAACGAGATGATCGTGTAGCATTTCGGACAAAGTATTTCTATAGTTACAGTGTTCTGCCAGCTGTCTTAGTGTCGCTACATAAGTTGAAATAGTTTCGTTTGTCCCTCTAACTCTGGAATTGAATTTATAACGTTGTACTATAACTGACGGTTTCAGGTCGTAATAGTCCGTAATCAACTGAACTACGTTGTAGTATGGTTTTGAGGTTGGATCATCTTCTGTTAAACTACAAATGAGCTGGAAAGTTTTTGAACTACACGCTGCTAACAAAATTGCCCGCTTCTTACTACTGTCTTCCACATCATTAGCAATGAAATACTGGTTTAATCTTTCAACATAAATTGTCCATGGCTCAGCAGTCGTATTGTAAGCAGATAGCGTACCATGTACTGCCATTTCGGTTTGACCCTCGTTGCCAATTGTAATAACTTGCAGCCAATTAGGAAACAACAATAAAACTTTTGAAATAAATATATATATAGATATAACTACAATGCAAAGGGATCCAACCAGCAATAACAAAAGATAACAACTAAACTCTAACTGAAAAATAATACTTGAGACCACTGCTTTAATATGTAATACGTAAAAAATTAATAAACCACAGTATGACATCATAATGTAGTTATTACAGTGGCCATCCATTTCTACTTCAAATTTCAAATACTCTGCTTTGCAGTTTTCCGAAAATATTCTAATTCGACCTTTCTTTCTATCCTTTGATGGAATATTTAACAACTAAAATCCTATAGCCCCACTCTAACCGAAAACGTGTCACTTTGCTCCATTCTAAGAGACAGCTCGCGGTGCTTGCACTTGACTTCATTGATAGATGTAAAGTAGAACTGGAATTGAATGTCCACCTTTGGCTTCCATACATTACCACTATGTACACATTATAGTACTCTCCCACATTCCATAAATTCCAATGGGCAGTAAGCTAGTTCCCTTCTAGACCCTCCTCCACCTGTCAGCTTCCCAAAAAGGAGAATGGTTTAGCTCACAAGACACACACACACATATATTCAATACACGAAATCATTTTATTTTTAAAAATTGTATGTTTAACTTTAAATTATTTATGTTTCAGTTCATACTTTTATATTTTCAGTTCACAATATTTTTCCGATCATTGTTCATGTACAAAAGTCATTTGTCCTTGAACTCTGTAATAATTGCATTGTAACATTGATTTTGAACAGTTACCACTATATAGAATTCAAACTATGACAAAAAAGACATCAAATTCATGAAACATTAGTACAAGTACTTTACTAAGTTAGAAAAATGGCCTCTGTATGTGTTGTATACATCATTTATGCTGGCATTACGTTATGTATAGAAGAAAACCAAGTTTAATACATGGTATTTAAAAGTATGAAAACAAGTTTTAATACATGATATTTAAAAGTAACATGTGTAGATAAGTTAAGTTCAAAGGATGTCCTCAATTAGCACATTTTATTTGTTAGTCTTTGAAAGGTTTGGTTAAAATATCGACTCATAATTAAAAATCTTTCCTTTTTTCTGAATTAAATATAGGTTTATAGCAAAAATGAAACAGTAAACCCAAATTGATTGGAACATGATACTGGGGAGTGTAGCCTTTCTTAGCTTCTACTATAATATGAATATCAACTGCTACCACTGCTTTAGGTTGAACAATTAACTTATGATTGGGATATTTTTTGCCATCACCTACAGGATCACTACTTCTCAATGTTTGTGTGAAGTAACTGTATGATTAGGAAGGATCTCTTCCAACCAAAGATTATCATGAGCAGAAAAACAAAGAACATGAGGTCTCTCCTTTCTCACGTGACCTCGTATAGCTACATTGATATACAATACATAAATACATAAACACAACATTAATATTATTACAGTTCGTAAACCGATACTAACACTACATCTCCCCCTTTTAAGTCCAAGTGGGAACAAATCGTACAGGAGGGCGAGAGGCCCTTCCACTCCTCCTGCTTGATACAGTCCTAGTACACTCCAATGGTTCTTGGTCATTTGCTGTTTCTGTTTGACTCTCCAAATCTTGATGACGTCCTGTGTTTCTATCAACCGTTGGATATATTTCGATCTCTACTGGATCTTCCTCTTGTAGGTTTGTTGTGGGTTCTGGTATTGGCCTTAGGTGGTATCTGTTCCTGTTGTATGTTACTCCATTCTGTGATTGAATCATATATGACCTTTCTCCTGTCTTTTTCTTAATGAATCCTTCTTCCTTTCTATCCACTATCCAAACAGGATCATTCTGACATAAAGTATTCAGTGGTCTTGCTCTGTGTCTCCTATCAAAGTTTTCTTTTTGTTTTTGTTTGTATTGCCTATCTCGATTGGAGATAATGAAATGTTGGACAACTCTCAGTTGAAGTTGATTAGTGGTCAGAGGCAGTGTTGTGCGTAACCGCCTACTCATTAGTAGTTCTGCTGGACTATGCCCAATACCAGGAAGTGGTGTACTGCGATATGTTAGCAATGCCAGGTAAGGGTCCTTGGAGGTTTTAAGTAATCCTTTGATTGTCTTGACTGCTCTCTCTGCTTCTCCATTCCCTTGTGGATGATATGGGCTGGAGGTGTGATGTATGAAGTCATACGTGTTAGCAAACTCCTTAAACTGATATGACACGAACTGTGGTCCATTATCAGATATTACACATTCTGGTATGCCATGATGGGCAAATATTGATTTAATGTGACGTATGACTTCTCCTGCTGATTCGTTGTTGAGGTTAGCAATTTCTATATAACGAGAATAATAATCTATTACTATCAGACACATCCTACCTTCCCACTGGAATAAGTCCATGCCCACTTGATTCCATGGGTATCTTGGCAACTCTGTTGATTTAAAGGGTTCCATTCTCTGAACTAGTTCTTTGCAGCACACTGGACACTTTTGGATAAGATGTTCTATCTGACTTAATAAGTTTAGCCACCACACCGATTCTCTTGCTCGTAGTCTGCATTTAGTGATTCCTTGGTGACCTTCATGTAGTCGGTGTAAAATATCTTGTTGCAATTCAACTGGAATGACTATTCTATTACCTCTCATTAACAATCCATCTTTGACAGAAAGTTCTGATGACACTGTTATGTATGGTTTGAGCATGCTTGGACATTTTGTCCTTGTTGGCCATCCATTCCTACAAAACTCTGCAAATTTTCTACAAATTACATCTTCCTCTTGTTTTTGTCGAATTTGAACCAGTCTGTGTTCAGTGGCTGGAAGTGTACTTATTACCTGCTCTACAAACACTTCCACCTCTTGTTGAAATTGCTCATCTCTTTCTGTTGGTATCGAATAAGGTGCCCGAGAGAGAGCATCTGCTATAGTGAGGTCCTTTCCTGGAACGTGCGAGATGGTGAAACTAAACCTCATTAGTCTGAGCCTAAATCTTTGTACCCGCGATGGCAAACTCTCCAAACTCTTTGTGCTCAGGATTGGAATGAAGGGCTTATGGTCTGTAACCACGTGAAAATGAAGTCCTACGAGATTGTCGGAAAGGCGTTCACACGCCTAGGTAAGAGCCAAAGCCTCCTTTTCAATCTGAGTATACCGTTGTTCCTTGGGGGACAATGCTCTTGAGATATAGGCGACAGGTCGGTATTCTCCTCTTGGTTGTTGCTGAGTTAGCACTGCTCCCAGCCCAAATGATAGCGCATTAGCTGATAGTTCTGTAGGATGGTTTGGATCATATAATGCTAGAACAGGAGTGGTGCAAACAGATGTCTTAATATCCTGGAATGCTTTTGATTGTTGGTGGCCCCAGTACCACTGGTTGCGTTTGTTAAGCAGCTCTCTGAGTGGTTGAGTCCTATCAGCTAACTTATCTGTAAATTTACTAAGCTGATTCACGATTCCGAGAAAACGTCGTAGTTCCGATATGTCTGTTGGTTGTTTGAAGTTCCGGACTGCCAGTACTTTCTCTGGGTCTGGAGACACTCCTGAACTGTCTATCACTTGTCCTAGGAATTTAATCTGTCTCTGAGAGAATATACATTTGTCTTTGTTTAGTGTCAGTCCAGCCTCCCTCAATTTCTGAAGCACATTCCGAAGATTTTGATCATGTTCTTCTTGAGACTTCCCATTTATTAAAATGTCATTTGCTTGGCATACCACTCCTCCTAGACCACTCAGTATTGTTGACATGCGATGTTGGAAATGCTCAGGTGCTGAGGTGATGCCAAAGGGAAGGTGATTGAAGCGAAACCTTCCAAAGGGTGTGATAAAGGTGGTCAATAGTGATGATTTAGTGTCTAATGGGATTTGCCAAAACCCCGAATTCGCATCCAGTTTTGTGAAGACCCGAGCTCCTCCCAACTGTCCAAGTGTTTGTTCCACTGATGGCAATAAGTGTCGTTCTCTTTTCACATTCTCATTCAGTTTGGTCATGTCTACACAAATGCGCACGCTACCATTATTTTTGGGGACTACTAACATCCCTGCACACCAGTCTGTGGGCTCAATGACAGGTGATATGACTCCTATTTCCTCCATTCTCAGCAATTCCTGCTTCACTTTGGGCAATAATGGTATCGCCACTCGTCAAGGTACTGATAATGTATAAGGATGTGCCCCCTCTCTTAATTGTATAACATGTTCTCCTTCCAACTTCCCCAACCCACAAAACAGGGTTGGAAACTCTTTCACCGGGTCCAGAGTCCCATTCTCAACAACATCTAGTCGTTGGACTAACTTAAGTCTTGTAATATCTCGGCTCCCTAACAAAGGTGTCTGAAGCTGTTTCACAACATAAATTGTCTCCTCTGTAATTCTGTCTTTATATTGCAGTGTTCCTGAGAAACAGCCAGCCGCAGGTAAAACAACTGAACTTGGCCCACAAAATTGTCTGTCTGGAGGTTGTAACTCAGTTGTATTTCTGAATTCATGAAGATCAGCTGACGATATCACAGTCACATCTGCTCCTGTGTCAAGTTTAAATACCATTGGTCTGCCATTAAGAGACACTAATGTTCTGCATGGCTGCTCATCTTGAGTACCTTCATGGACCACCCCTAGAAAGGCTGTATCTACCTCTGCTGTTTCGTCTGTCTGTATTTCTTTTATTTGTGATGTCAATGTCAGACATACTGCCTGATAATGGCATTTACGGTGACACCTATGGCAAGTTGCACACAGAGCTGGGCACTTGTGTCGTTCCTGGTAATCTTTTCTTCCACATTTCCTACACTGTATTCTGTTAGCTTTTCTGTCCGATGATTTCTGTGACACTATGTCGATACGTGTTTCCTCTTGAAACTTTTTTCTCAGTATCTTTTGTTGTTGTTTTATGGCTTCTCTTTCTCTAGCTGCTTCTGTAGCTTTTGATAGTGTTAGCTCTGAATCCATTTGTAGCTTTTCTGATAGTGCCAGATCATTCAGACCTACGACAATCCTATCCCGAATCATCTCTTCTCGCAATACTCCGAAATTACAATGCTCTGCTAACCCGTGCAACGCCGTAATAAAGCTGTCAACTGTCTCCCCTTCTCTCTGGTATCTCTTGTTAAATTTTGCGCGTTCAAATATAACGTTTCAACGTTTTATGAAGTAGGACTCAAATTTTCCCTTGACCATCTCGTATACCTTCTTCTCCTGCTCCGTCATTCCAAAAGAAGCTAAAATATTGTCTGCTTCATCTCCCATTGAGTACACGAGTGTGTTTACTTGGTTCTCTTCTGACTTGCTAGCCAGGCCAGATGCTTGCCTGAATCTTTCGAAACGGCGAATCCATTTAGGCCAGTTTTCTGGGTAATGTATATAAAAACTTTCAGGCGCAGTAACTTGAAAAGTAGCCATCGCTGCCACCATGTACGATTAGGAAGGATTTCTCTCAACCAAAGATTATCATGAGCAGAAAAACAAAGAACACGAGGTCTCTCCTTTCTCACGTGACCTCGTATAGTTACATTGATATACAATACATAAATACATAAACACAACATTAATATTATTACAGTTCGTAAACCGATACTAACACTACAGTAACGAGGCCAACTCATACTTGAACATTTGACTGACTTATTGACTTCAGGAAGAGTAACTCCATCACTTAAAAAATTAGTATGAAGAAAAACGTATGTTGCTGCATCAGGAGATAATGTTTGTAGTGTTGGAAGCATATCGGTAATTTTAAAGTAACTCTTATTTTGCGGAATAATAAATTCATCCATATCCATCAAAGCTAGGTACTTCACATGATACAAGTTATGATAAATGCAATCATTTATTAACAAAAATTGACCCCAAAACACATCAGTTCCAGACAATGCAGTTGACTTTAACTTCCATTCTAATATCTCCACTAAACCTTCATTGATGTATGGTTTCATGATTTCATAGAAGATTTCTGGAACATCCTGAAAATAAATAGTAAAGATTTCTGCACCCAGTACTAAGTAAAGTTCTATCCAATCGATCAATATTTGTGGATCTTTAATATCATAGATAGATTTATGTAAACACACACCGAATGTATAAGTCTTCTTTGGATTATCGTCTTGGATTGGAATTGGACTTGTCAAGCTATTACATTGACTATCGGTTGAAATTCTAACTTTCCTTGGTTTGTCTGTCAATATCTTTGATTTTGTTCTAAGAATATATGATATCCAATATAAATTAACGTTTTTTTGACTATATCCCACTTTTTTCTGATAGTTTAGTTTAGTACAAAGTATTTGACTGTCATCACAATGTATCTGCGCATATAGTTCAGGTAATTTATTCTTCACTTTTATGTTCTGCACACTGATAAAAACAATGCCTATGTCAGACTTATCAGTTGTATCATAGTAAGCACGATTTCTAATCTATAAATGAAAGAAAGTGACACAATAATTAACATGTGCATCAATAATTAGGTATACTATTAATGATAATCATACTTTATATTTATGACATATTTTGAAAGTACCACCTCTATTTCTGTGAACTTTCAATACTATAGAATGCAAGAGCCATTGCGAGTTCCCAGCTAATTTCCCATTATCATTTTAGTCATATAATAATCAATTATTCTTCAGAAATAAGATGTGTTTTTAGAAAATCTCTATAAGATATTCACAATTGTATTAAGCAAATTGTTGACAAGATGAATATCATGCATGCAGTAGCAGTGCCTATATATAGATAGCTTGGATTGAAATGTATTAGCAGAAAGCACAAAATATCTCACCCAAAACACATCAGAATATCTCAAAACTTATTCGTCTTCCTCCCTATCATAATGTCCATGTTTTGACTGATTTATAGGCTAAAGCAATGTTTCTATGCATTTTAGTAGAAGTTAGTAAAAAGCTGACGAATTGTTCATGCTTCATCCTTTACCAAAAACAATAACTCAAAAAATAAAAGATTTGCCAACGTTATCGTAGGTGCTGCTCAATTTGAAATGAACTGTCCATTTTGTACCTTACATTTGAGTTCTTTTGAAACAAAATCAAAGAATTTCAGTAGTTTACTATAAAGAACTACTCTTATCAGCGCTTCTTGGTATAACTTGACTGATGATTTAACAACTTCTCCTATGATGACATCATTATGTGTCATAGAATTAATAATGTTAGGGTTAGTTATGGTTTAGGTGATGTCATCATATATGATGACATCAGTTGTGTCATTTCATTATGATGTTATCATAGTCAAGTTACACCAAGAGCCACCCACTCTTATAGAAGCCATTTTTCTTATGAATAATTAACCCTTTCCGCGCCAACAACGCATTTATGCGTTAATAATTGATTGTTCACCAGCGCCGAATACGCATTTATGCGTTTCGTGTATATAATATCTCGTACGTTGATCGATTTACCCAGAAACTTCAGTACTTCACAGAACATGACCTTTTTTTACAATTTTACTTTAATAAGCCAATTTTACAATTTTACTTTAATTTTCCTCCTTGTTGATGGAACCATTCCAAGTTTCCAGCTAATGTTCTGTTATCATTTGGTCATATAATCATTATTTCTTCATCACAATATGTAAGAATTGTTTTCTATTGGCTATCAAACACTTACATTTGAAAATTAAGCAATCAAGTAAATAAATATATACTATCAAAAATCTATACTATTGTACAGAAGTATTATTTAATTAAGCAAATACAGAAAAGAAACAGTAAGATAATTAATAAATGTAAGAGGAAAGAAGTTTAACCTGAACTAAGCATCCCTTTAAATAAACACATTTATTTTTAAAAAATAAACATTTTTTTTAAAAAAGAAGTAAATACAGGGATAGCTAATATCAGTCCAATACAAAGAATGTAAATAAGGTTGTAGGGATGGCATTGCAATTGCATCATTCCTACATAATAGGCACAGCCACAAAATGCAACAATATTTATGTCACTGATATTGTTTATGTAATTTAGAGATATAATTGGTGAATTTCCCTAACTGCTTGTGCCACCTGTGCTATTAGGGATGGCATTTATATTAGATTGATATTATCTATCACTACATTTACTTCATTTTTTATAAAATGTTTTAATTTACTTGTTATTATATTAACTGATAGTAAGGTTGAGTGGTATTACAATAATTAGTAGAATCTTTAAAATGGAAACGATATATTGTCACATTTTTATAATACAGCATTACAATTAATTAATTGACCATTAATAACCACATGGATTGTTCAGATGGCTGCCAGCAACAGTGTTGAGATAGAACAGGATCAAGAAGCCCCTTTGGATGACAAAAATGTTCGAACTGTTCGTCTAGCTGAGAAAAAAAATACATCTGTAAAGTATGAAAATACTTTGATCTTACAATAGATGAAAATGGTCGAGTGAAAGACACCAACACTCCAACATGTAAGTTGTGTCTGAATGACATAAATGCTGCTCATGGAAATACTACTAATTTACTCTCAAACTTCAAGAACTACCACCCAGAGCAATATCAGGAAGTTAAACCTCTTATACTCAAAATGATAAATCACAGATTACCATTGAGGACTGTATAGTTGGAACAAAATTAATTAATACTGGTTCATCAGAACACAAACGGATAATAAATGGTATCACTTGTTGCTTAGCTAAAGACATGCTACCTATAAGCATTGATGACAAGCATGGCTTTCACGACATGATAAAACAGTTAAATCCTAGATATCAGCTATCCCACAAAGACTATTTCAGTTGTCATGCAATTCCTGCATTTCAGTTGTCATGCAATTTTCAATACTGCTCAAGCTTAACTGATAGTAATGTGGCTTCCAATATGCCATCAATTGCCTTAACAAAATTACAGTAATTTATACCACAAAGTATTCAGTTACAAGAATCCATAACTGTTTATCTGGAGTAGCTGTAACATCATCATAGTCATAGTCATATGAGGGTTCAGTAATTGGTATCTATATAATTGAAGGTTACAATATGTTTCAATAAAATGTAAAATGCATTGTATCATTTTAACCAAGACCTTGGTTGGCCTTGGTTACCACAGTTTCATCAATATGACCAAAACTGACTTACTACTAAGTCTAACCTAATAATTATCAGCCAATCTCTCCGATGTACTGCAATCTGAATGAATACATCTCGCTGCTGCTTCCTTTCTCAGTCAACTATAGATACCATCAAGGGATTGAGATCTGATGATCATTGGGGACGTTTATGGGAAGAAATAAATGTGTTTGCTAAACACTAAAACATTGAGATACTTTCAAAAGATACTCGTCGTCAAAGACGTCCTCCCTCTACTCTTAATGAATATGTTGTAACAGCAGATATGATTGGCTCATGTGATGAAACAGTAAGTTCATCACTTAGCGACCACTACAAGACTTCTGTATACTTTGCTACATTAGACGTAGTCATAGTTGAGATGAACAAGCGATTTAGTGAAAGGAATTTGACTCTAATGAAAGCAATAGATGCACTGTGTCCGAAATCAGATAGCTTTCTCACTGTTGTCAAACTGGAACCCTTTCTTCACCAACACCGTGCTTGTCTTCCCCTTCTTGATAATTTAGAAAATGAAATCAATACTTTCAAGAACTATTTAAGAAATCGAGCTGTTGACGATGACACTGGTTCACGAGGGTTACACGGCTTACTAGATTATATAAAGCCTGTGAAAATGGCTTTTCCGATTTCAAGTGTGTGCTTTCAAATAGCGCTGACAATTGGTACCTCCACTGCCTCCGTAGAGCGTAGTTTTTCTAGTCTTCGTAGGCTTAAAACGTACTTACGCTCGACCATGACCCAACAAAGACTCGATAGCCTAGCTCTCTTGTACATAGAGAGAGATCTTACATCCAAATTATGGAACTCTTTGGAAGATTTGGTGTTGCAGTTTGCACAGGAGCACAAAAATTTCAGGATAGTACTTCTATAAACAAACTAAAACTCCACCTTTTCTTTATAATTATTTATCATTGTAATAACTATTAATAATTATTAATAATTATTTTTAATGACCATGAAATTTAATTATGCCCTGGTAGTCTGATGACCATAGATACGCCTGAGGCGAACCCGAACGATACCAAATAAGTCATGGCCAGCTCAAAAGGAAGAACGAACGCTTTAAAAATATGTTTTATGGTGACGTGTATGATAGTATTTGTGATTACAATACATCATTTAAGAGGCAGCAGTATACCGAAGGTGAGTGTGAACATATTGTATGAATATTTAATATAATCTTTTTATTTTGGACGTATTGTCACTATAAATCAAAAGGAGTGTGTAAACACTGGACTGGACTGACATTTGAAATCAACCATTTTCGTGGATTTGACTAAATAAAATAGCCTTAAATAAATACTGTGGTTTCTTTTAAGACTGTGTAGACTGCTGGTACTTTCAATTCAATCTTTAGCTCTACCTAAACATAGTCTTGTGAGGCCAGACCCTTTAATTAGAGAAGAAGTGTGAATAGTCTAGTTAAACACAGTCTTGTGAGGCCAGACCCTTTTATTAGAGAGGAAGTGTGTATAGTCTACTACACATAGTACAATTGTCAAAAAGAAATTAATTAACTATGCAATGTTAACTGTGGTTTGTAATAATTATGTGTTAATTGAACATGGTCAAACCCACAACCAAGACAAAATTTTATCATCACAGCAGCAAACAAGATAAACTACTCACTGGCTTATTAGATTATTAATTTCATACTAAATATCATATCAAATTAAGTGCTAAATTATGAAAAGTCTTTAGAACAAAAACCTGGACAACTGCAGGTTTCCGAGTTTCAAGTCTAGAAGAAATACTGACTTTGTTAGCAGTAATTAACATATAATGTTATTAGGCTACTAGATAAAACATTCTGGTTTGCTCAGGTACCTATTAACCAAACAGTGGTTCCTCAGGAATTCTGGGGAAAGAGACAATTGTACTATGCGTAGTAGATCAGACCCTTCCTCTCTAAGGAAAGGGTCTGGCCTCGCTAGACTAGCTAAAACATACATTGTTAATGCTAGAAACATTTTTGTTCTTAACACCTTTCTTATCAAATATACACGGGAACTCTGACCTTTGTTAACTCTCACCAACACCACATAGACTATTTAGGGTGACATTTATGCACAATAATAATACCATATAATGAACTAGTTATTTCACAGATTGTTAAATACCTTGTGTGTTAAAACAATGTGATGATAAACGCAACTAGTTGGCTTTATATATATTACACAGTACTGACAGTAGTAACAATTTTTTCAGCAAATGAACTCGGTAATAAATTTCATCACTTCTTGATTCCAAAAGGACATTCTGGGCTGAAAATTGTAATAACAGTTTATAACCACTATATAAAAATTGCAATGCTGTCCCACATTCCATGCATTTCAATGAGTCACTAAGCTTATAGTTCCATTTTACACCTTCCTCCACCTGTCAGCTTATCAAAACGGTGGAGGGTCTAGTTCACTATACTATGTTATGTTAAGTTGTTTTAGCTATTCATAAACATTATTTGGTTTGTATGCATCCATAAAAAGTACTATAAAAAATATTATTGGTTGTAACCATTAGCTACATAAGCAAATAATACATTGAAGTGTATATATGAATCCATAGTGATTTACAGAGCTAAAGTAGTTAGCATACTAACTTGTAAGTACAACCTATTTGGCATGCATAAGCTATATGTAATTAATTATTTCTAAGACATTCTTTCATAAAGTCATATTTCACTTAAAGGCATTGTGTTATTTTAATTGAGGCCTTTGTCACAATAGGTTCATCAATTATGATGATGTAAGCCCAATAGTGAGTTAACACAAAGTAGATGGATATTATTACAAGTTTTTTTCAACTAAACTAACCAGTGTGCTGTTTAATTCAGTTGAGATAGTGTTTGGTCATATCTTCAATTAGTGGGCAATAAACTACAAAAATGTATTTGTTGGCTTCCAATTAACTTTATAGATATTGAGTTAGATTTGGTTTTGCTTAGTAGTAACTCAGTATTGGTCATATTGATGAAACTATGGTAACCAAGGCTTTGGTTGAAATGATACAATCCTTCTTTAGTTTTATTAAATTATTTAACCTTGAAACTTATTGAAACGTATTGTAACTTTCAATTATATAGATACCAACTACTGAAGACCCATTTAGCTATACTATAGCTTCTTCAGATGATCAGTTATGGATTCTTTTGACTAAATACTTTGTGGTATGAATTACTGTAATTTTGTTAAGGCAATTGATGGCACATTGGAAACCACGTTACTATCAGTTAATATAATAACAAAAAATAAAGCATTTTATATAAAATAAAGTAAATATAGGGATAGATAGCATCAATTTAATATAAATATCATCCCTAATAGCACAGGTGGCACAAACAGTTAGGGATATTTACCAACTATCTAAATCACATAAACAATATCAGTGACATTAATATTGTTGAATTTTGTGGTTGTGCTATTATGTAGGAATAATTCGATGCCATTCCTACTACCTTATTTACATTCTTTGTATTGGACTGATATAAGCTATCCCTGTATTTACTTCTTTTCTATAAAAATGTTTATTTTTTATTTTTAGTAAATGTGTTTATTTAAAGTGGTGCTTAGTTCAGGTTAAACTTCTTTCCTCTTACATTTATTAATTATATTACTGTTTCTTTTCTATATTTGCTTGATATTTCTGTACAATAGTATAGTTTGTTTGATAAAATATGTTTATTTACTTAATTGCAAGTGTTTTGATAGCCAATAGAAAAGAATTCTTACATATTGTGATGAAGAAATAACAATTATTATGACTAAAATGATAACAGGTAATCAGCTGGGAACTTGGAATGGTTCCATTGACAAGGAGGAGAATTAATACAATTAAAAAATGTATATTTATACTTAATTCAATGCATCGTAGCTATACATCTATTAGCTTATCAGTAATACAATAATTATCCTTTTAATTTCTCTCCTCCTGTACGTTTCTTTCTGTTAATATTAATTATTCATTAGAAAAATGGCTTCTATAAGAGTAGTTCTTTATAGTAAACTGCTAAAATTTTGTGATTTTGTTTCTAAAGCGTTTAAAGTATGTGGTACAAAAACGATAGTTTGTTTCAAATTGTGTCGCTCTTAGGATAATGTTGGCAAATCTTTTTTAATTAGTCAGAATAGTGTATCTTTGATGCAGATTCAAGTGACTCTTGAAGCTCTTGCATTCTGTAGTATTGAAAGTTCACAGAAATAAAATTAATAGATTCAAAATATATCATAAATATAAAGTATAATTATCATTAATAGTATACAATTATTGATGATTATGTTAATTATTGTGTCACTTTCTTTCATTTATAGATTAGAAATCGTGCTTACTATGATACAACTGATAAGTCTGACATAGGCATTGTTTTTATCAGTGTTCATAACGTGAAAGTGAAGAATAAACTACCTGAACTATATGCGCAGATACATTACGATGACAGTCAAATACTTTGTGCTAAAATAAACTATCAGAAAACGGTAGGAGGACGTGTCCCAACAGCTGATATATATTGGATAGCATATGTTCTTAGAACAAAATCAAACTTATTGGCAGACAAACCAAGGGAAGTTAAAATTTCAACCGATAGTCAATGCAATAACTTGACAAGACCAATTCCAATCCAAGACGATAATCCTAAGAAGACTTATACATTCGGTGTGTGTTTACATAAATCTGTCTATAATATTAAAGATCCACAAATATTGATAGATTGGATAGAACTTTACTTAGTACTGGGTGCAGAAATCATTACTGTTTATTTTCAGGATGTTCCAGAAATCTTCTATGAAATCATGAAACCATACATCAATGAAGGTTTAGTGGAAATATTAGATTGGAACTTAAAACCACCTGTATTTTCTGGAATTGATAATTATCAGGGTCAATTTTCAGTAATAAATGATTGTATTTATCATAATTTGTATCGTGTGAAGTACCTAGCTTTGATGGATATGGATGAATTTATTATTCCACAACATAAGAATCATTTTAAAATTACTGATATGCTTCCAACACTGCAAAAATTATGTCCTGATGCAGCAACATATGTTTTTCTTCATACTAATTTTCTAAGTGATGGAGTTAGTCTTCCTGAAGTCAATAAGTCAGTCAAATGTTCGAGAATGAGTTGGCCTCGTTACTACACACAAACATTGCGAAGTAGTGATCCTGTAGGTGATGGCAAAAAATATCCCAATCATAAGTTAATCATTCAACCTAAAGGAGTGATAGCAGTTAGTGTTCATATTATAATGGAATCTAAGAAAGGCTACACTCCCCAGTATCAAGTTCCAATCGATGTAGGTTTACTGTTTCATTTTCGCTATAAACCCAGATTTAATTCAGAAAAAAAGGAGAGAAATTTCATTATGAGTCAATATTTCAACCAAACCTTTCAAAGACTAACAAGTAAAATGTGCTAGTTGAAAACTTAATTATGTAACACTGACATGTTAATTTAAAATACCATGTATTAAACTTTTGTTTTCTTCTATACATAATGTAATGCTACCATAGATGATGTATACAACACATACAGAGGCCATTTTTCTAACTTTGTAAAGTACTTGTACAAATCATTCATGAATTTGATGTTTATTTTTGTCATAGTTTGAATTCCACATACAGATAACTGTTCAAAATCAGTTTTGATCTGATTAAAAGTATATATATAGCTGCTTCTTAGTCTCATTTACATGCTACTAATGAAGACAGTTGCATATACAGTTTTTAAACATATTTTGTTATATATATATACTATATATATATATATATATATATATATATATATATATATATATATATATCAATGTGCATTTTCAATGTGATGTTGAATATCAACTCCATTATTTATATTAGGTTAGCTTTTAATTTTACCTTGCCTTTCAATTTTATTTCTATGTGTTCCATTTAGTCCATGGTATAGTTAATTGAGTTTCAGTTATTAAAGCAATGTAGAATGAGTATAATACTTTCAGAAACATTCTAACCTTTGTGACAAATTTGGTGATATGTAATCAGTTTCTATATCACGTGTCAATTTCCATTGCTACTTCTACAGAAGTAGCAATGAAAGGAACAATATAAGGAATGTACCAACAATTATTTTCCCAGCCCATTTCTACATCTAAGCACTACCATGCTTAACAATACCACATTGTATTAAACAAGCAATTTAGTGAAAGGAATTTGAGTCTAATGAAAGCAATAGATGCACTGTGTCCGAAATCAGATAGCTTTCTCTCTGTTGTCAAACTGGAACCCTTTCTTCACCAATACCATGTTTGTCTTCCTCCTCTTGATAATTTAGAAAAAGAAATCAATACTTTCAAGAACTATTTAAGAAATCGAGTTGTTGACGATGACACTGGTTCACGAGGGTTACACGGCTTACTAGATTATATAAAGCCTGTGAAAATGGCCTTTCCGATTTCAAGTGCGTGCTTTCAAATAGCGCTGACAATTGTTACCTCCACTGCCTCCGTAGACCGTAGTTTTTCTCGTCTTCGTAGGCTTAAAACGTACTTACGCTCGACCATGACCCAACAAAGACTCGATAGCCTAGCTCTCTTGTACATAGAGAGAGATCTTACATCCAAATTATGGAACTCTTTGGAAGATTTGGTGTTGCAGTTTGCACAGGAGCACAAAAATTCCAGGATAGTACTTCTATAAACAAAACTGAAACTCCACCTTTTCTTTATAATTATTTATCATTGTAATAACTATTAATAGTTATTAATAAGTATTTTTAATCACCATGAAATTTAATTATGCCCTGGTAGTCTGATGACAATAGATACGCCTATGAGGCGAACCCGAACGATACCAAATAAGTCATGGCCAGCTCAAAAGGAAGAATAAACGCTTTAAAAATATCTTTTATGGTGACGTGTATGATAGTAATTGTGATCACAATACATTTAAGAGGCACCAGTATACCAAAGGTGAGTGTGAACATATTGTATGAATATTTAATATAATCTTTTTATTTTGGACATATTGTCATTATTAAATAAATCAAAGGAGTGTGTAAACACTGGACTGGACTGACATTTGAATTCAACCATTTTCGTGGATGTGACTAAATAAAATAGCCTTGAATAAATACTGTGGTTTCTTTTAAGACTGTGTAGACTGCTGGTACTTTCAATTCAATCTTTAGCTCTAGCTAAACATAGTCTTGTGAGGCCAGACCCTTTTATTAGAGAGGAGGTGTGTATAGTCTACTACACATAGTACAATTGTCAAAAGGAAATTTATTAACTATGCAATGTTAACTGTGGTTTGTAATAATTATGTGTTAATTAAACATGGTCAAACCCACAACCAAGACAAAATTCTATCATCACAGCAGCAAGCAAGATAAAATACTCACTGGCTTAATAGATTATTAATTTCATACTAAATATCATATCAAATTAAGTGCTAAATTATGAAAAGTCTTTAGAACAAAAACCTGGAAAACTGCATGTTTCCGAGTTTCAAGTCTAGAAGAATACTGACTTTGTTAGCAGTAATTAACATATAATGTTATTATGCTACTAGATAAAACATTCTGGTTTGCTCAGGTACCTATTAACCAAACTGTTGTTCCTCAGGAATTCTGGGGAAAGAGACAATTGTACTATAGTCGACCAGACCCTTCCTCTCTAAGGAAAGGGTCTGGCCTCGCTAGACTAGCTAAAACATACATTGTTAATGCTAGAAACATTTTTGTTCTTAACACCTTTCTTATCAAATATACACGGGAACTCTGACCTTTGTTAACTCTCACCAACACCACATAGACTATTTAGGGTGACATTTATGCACAATAATAATACCATATAATGAACTAGTTATTTCACAGATTGTTAAATACCTTGTGTGTTAAAGCAATGTGATGATAAACGCAAGTAGTTGGTTTTATATATATTACACAGTACTGACAGTAGTAACAATTTTTTCAGCAAATGAACTCGGTAATAAATTTCATCACTTGATTCCAAAAGGACATTCTGAGCTGAAAATTATAATAACAGTTTATAACCACTATGTACACATTATTTGGTTTGTATGCTTCCATACAAAGTACTATAAAAAATCATTATTGGTTGTAACCATTAGCTACAAAAGCAAATAATACATTGAAGTGTATATATGAATCCATAGTAATTTACAGAGCTAAAGTAGTTAGCATGCTAAGTTGTAAGTACAACCTAGTTGGCATGCATAAGCTATATGTAATTAATTATTTCTAAGACATTCTTTCATAAAGTCATATTTCACATAAAGACATTGTGTTATTTCAATTGAGGCCTTTGTCACAATAGGTTCATCAATTATGATGATGTAAGCCCAATAGTGAGTTAACACAAAGTAGATGGATATTATTACAAGTTTTTTTCAACTAAACTAACCAGTGTGCTATTTAGTTCGGTTGAGATAGTGTTTGGTCATATCTTCATTTAGTGGGCAATAAACTACAAAAATGTACTTGTTGGCTTCTAATTGACTTTATAGATATTGAGTTAGATTTGGTTTTGCTTAGTAGTAACTCAGTATTGGTCATATTGATGAAACTATGGTAGCCAAGGCCTTGGTTGAAATGATACAATTCTTCTTTAGTTTTATTAAATTATTTAACCTTGAAACTTATTGAAACTTATCATAACTTTCAATTATATAGATACCAACTACTGAGGACTCATTTAGCTATACTATAGCTTCTTCAGTCGATCAGTTATGGATTCTTGTGACTGAATACTTTGTGGTATGAATTACTGTAATTTTGTTAAGGCAATTGATGGCACATTGGAAGCCACATTACTATCAGTTAATATAATAACAAAAAATAAAGCATTTTATATAAAATAAAGTAAATATAGGGATAGATAGCATCAATTTAATATAAATATAATCCCTAATAGCACAGGTGGCACAAACAGTTAGGGATATTTACCAACTATCTAAATCACATAAACAATATCAGTGACATTAATATTATTGAATTTTGTGGTTGTGCTATTATGTAGGAATGATTCAATGCCATTCCTACTACCTTATTTACAATCTTTGTATTGGACTGATATAAGCTATCCCTGTATTAGCCTCCTACCCAGGCGTTCTAGTTGAGTAGAACACCTAGTGACTACTGCTTGCGCATGCGCATAATTATTGAAAATTTTGACATTATAATTACTACTTTTTCAATTAAATGACGAATCGATGGGCTGGGTTTATAATGATGACGTTTCATTCACTACACGAGTTGGGATGCAAAACAACTGGGTTTCTTGAATAACTTCTTTGTTTAATGTTATCGTTTCGAGAGATCATAGTCTCTCTTTATATATTTGTATTAAGTGCAAACTTCGAATTATGTCTATAGAGAAATCTCTTGTAGACTTAGAAGCATTTAAACAGCTGGTTCTTAGCTTCTTTAGAGTATACAGTAAACCAGCAGAAAAGTTTCTATCAGTATTATAAGTAGCCATCACAGTTAATCTAACATTGCTGTAAAAGGAATTTTAACGTCATAGTTGAGGGAGGATTCCTAGAGTATACTATTTTCCAAGAAATCTGTGGAAATTAAACGCATGCACAAACAGTAGTTACCAGGCGTTTAGCTATCCCTGTATTTACTTCTTTTTTATAAAATGTTTATTTTTTAATTTTAGTAAATGTGTTTATTTAAAGTGGTGCTTAGTTCAGGTTAAACTTCTTTCCTCTTACATTCATTAATTATATTACTGATTCTTTTCTATATTTGCTTGATATTTCTGTACAATAGTATAGTTTGTTTGATAGAATATGTTTATTTACTTAATTGAAAATGTTTTGAAGCCAATAGAAAAGAATTCTTACATACCGTATAGCCGGAAATTTTTGCGGGATTTATATTTTGCGTTTTTGAGTAAAAAGTGGTTTTTTTAATTTTACGGATTTAAATTATGTGGTTTAGATGTAATACGGTGCCACACCCACAAAATTACAACACGTGTGTGCCACGCCCAAAAAAATACAACACGTGGTGACACAATCACCATCGATGGATTCAGCAACGATTGAAAGCTGTGTAAGGGGACATCACATTTACAAAGCCAACTGGAGCCCTTTCAAAGGTGAGAAATTAGTTTGCTGTCAGGAAAAGAACAACTCACATGATCCTTATGCTGTTGCTGTGATGAAAGGAAAAATGATAGTAGGACATGTTCCAAGAAAGATTTCTGCAGCATGCTCGCTTTTCTTAGATATAAAGACACTACCATCACTTGTGCAATCACAGGAAAACGATGCTATTCTTCTGATTTGCCTCAAGGAGGACTTGAAGTTCCATGTGTATTACATTTTCAAGGAAGAATAAAAGACATTGGAAAAATTGTCAAGTTGCTGTGCCCTGATCTCCCACCAAACAAGAAGAGGAAAATTGACATGAGTGATCCAGAGGCAAAGTGCTCTGAACCTCATCATAATGAATACAATCACAAACAGCTGTTAAGTCATGAAGATAAAAGAGTCATACAGGATGGGAATTGGCTAAGTGATATTCATATAAATACTGCTCAAAAACTACTAAAGTAACAATTTTCAAACCTCTCAGGGTTGATTTCAATGTTGATGCTATCCAAATTAAAGAATCCTATTCCACCTGGTGCCAGAGCTTTACAGATTCTTTACATAAGAGCCTGAAACTGAGCTTTAACAGATGGAGTAGTTTGACCTTTAAAACAATCAAAAATAGCAAGAGCTGAATGGGACATTGGAAGATTCAATTCTGTTCTTTTTTGGTTTACAAATGGGACAATAATTTTCTCAATATACCTGACCATTGTTTCTTCTGTTGACCAATGGTTCTCATTGTGCCATATATCCCATTCAGGTGGAGGAGTAAGTTTTGGGTGACAACTATTAGTTTTCCCTTTGTAAATCAGTTGTGGAGGTAAATACTTACTAGTAGCAGTAACTGCAAAAACACCAGTAATTTGTCGTTTGTCATCAGAATGGCTAATTGGAACAACCTTGTCTTTAGCCTGATGCATTGTCCACTCAACAGTGGGAATAAGCTGCATAGCATTTTGATCCCAATTAAACACTATAATTCGATTGGTATATCATTCAACAAAACTTCAGCCTTTATATCTTCTAAAAACACCGCTTTTAACTCCTCAAAATCTTCAACTGTGACTTTACCAGCATTTAAACTTTTTCTTTTTACATAACCCATTCTCTTCAATATTGATTTAGCCCAAGAGGAAGTAATCACTAAATGGCCACCATTTTCATAGAGCAATGAAGGATCCTTTGATGTTATAATACCCATGGCCATGGCTACAACAACTGATGTATTAATCACTCCAACAGCTTTTCTAGTTTCTAATAAAGCCTTGAATGGTTTCATCTAGTTTTTGGCCAACAAGTAATGGTCTTCCCTGCCTCTTTGTTGGCAAAACGTTGATACTGGTACATGGACTACATGACTTGGCATCTTCTGTCTCAACTTCAGTTTTCAACTGTCTGAGATATTCGGCTCTCAACTTCCTAGCTGTACTTTCAGGAACATTCTTTTCGAGTACTTTAGTGAAATGTTTACAAGCCCTTCCTGGCCCATTTTCCACTGCATACATCCTAATTGCTGCTCTTTCTTCTGGGGTATAGTCGTTGTACTTCCCACGTCCTTGCTTCTCTGCTTTTTTCACAAAAACCCTCACTATTTCCTTCTCTTTAATAGTAAGCGACGAAGAAACCTTCGTTGTACTCGTTTCTCGTTAAAAGTATTTGAAAAGAGCCATCTTTCACAGCAATAACCACGTGGTCACTATTCAAACTCCACCCAGAAATTATCTACACTTCGCCCACGCAATAATTTAACTATATAGTAATTTAATTGTGCGATTTCTTCTCAACCGCAAAGCGCAAAATTAAAATCCCGCAAAAATTTCCGGCTTACATATTGTGATGAAGAAATAATATTATGACAAAATAATAACAGGATTTTAGCTGGGAACTTGGAATGGTTCCACCAACAAGGAAGAGAATTAATACAATTAAAAAATTTATTTTTAAATTAATTCAATGCATCGTAGCTATACATTCATTAGCTTATCAGTAATATAATAATTATCATGGACCTTCTTTTAAGTTCAACATCTAAGCAGGAAACTGTCTATATTTACTGCCAGAAGTAGAAGACTGTGCTTTTAATTTCTCTCCTCCTGTACATTTCTTTCTGTTAATATTAATTATCCATAAGAAAAATGGCTTCTATAAGAGTAGTTCTTTATAGTAAACAGCTAAAATTTCGTGATTTTGTTTCTAAAGTGTTTAAAGTATGAGGTACAAAAACGATAGTTAGTTTCAAATTGTGTTGCTCTTAGGATAATGTTGGCAAATCTTTTTTAATTAGTGAGAGTAATGTACCTTTGATACAGATTCAAGTGACTCTTGAGGCTCTTACATTCTGTAGTATTGAAAGTTCACAGAAATAAAGATAATACATTCAAAATATGTCATAAATATAAAGTATGATTATCATTAATAGTATACCTAATTAGTGATGATTATGTTAATTATTGTGTCACTTTCTTTCATTTATAGATTAGAAATCGTGCTTACTATGATACAACTGATAAGTCTGACATAGGCATTGTTTTTATCAGTGTTTATAACGTGAGAGTGAAGAATAAACTACCTGAACTATATGCGCAGATACATTACGATGACAGTCAAATACTTTGTGCTAAACTGAACTATCAGAAAATGGTAGGAGGACGTGTCCCAAAATCTGATATATATTGGGTAGCATATATTCTTAGAACAAAATCAAACTTATTGGCAGACAAACCAAGGAAAGTTAAAATTTCAACCGATAGTCAATGCAATAACTTGACAAGACCAATTCCAATCCAAGACGATAATCCAAAGAAGACTTATACATTCGGTGTGTGTTTACATAAATCTGTCTATAATATTAAAGATCCACAAATATTGATAGATTGGATAGAACTCAACTTAGTACTGGGTGCAGAAATCATTACTATTTATTTTCAGGATGTTCCAGAAATCTTCTATGAAATCATGAAACCATACATCAATGAAGGTTTAGTGGAGATATTAGATTGAAACTTAAAACCACCTGCATTTTCTGGAATTGAAAGGTATCAGGGTCAATTTTCAGTAATAAATGATTGTATTTATCATAATTTGTATCGTGTGAAGTACCTAGCTTTGATGGATATGGATGAATTTATTATTCCACAACATAAGAATCATTTTAAAATTACTGATATGCTTCCAACACTGCAAAAATTATGTCCTGATGCAGCAACATATGTTTTTCTTCATATTCATTTTCTAAGTGATGTAGTTAGTCTTCCTGAAATCAATAAGTCAGTCAAATGTTCAAGTATGAGTTGGCCTCAATACTTCACACAAACATTGCGAAGTAGTGATCCTGTAGGTGATGGCAAAAATATCCCAATCATAAGTTAATCATTCAACCTAAAGGAGTGATAGCAGTTAGTGTTCATATTATAATGGAATCTAAGAAAGGCTACACTCATGAGTATCAAGTTCCAATCGATGTAGGTTTACTGTTTCATTTTTGCTATAAACCCAGATTTAATTCAGAAAAAAAGGAAATTTCATTATGAGTCAATATTTCAACCAAACCTTTCAAAGACTAACAAGTAAAATTGCTAGTTGAGAACTTACTTATGTAACACTGACATGTTAATTTTAAATACCATGTATTAAACTTTTGTTGTGATGCCAGCACAAATGATGTATACAACACATACAGACGCCATTTTTCTAACTTTGTAAAGTACTTGTACAAATTGTTCATGAATTTGATGTTTATTCATGGCATAGTTTGAATTCCACATACAGATAACTGTTCAAAATCAGTTTTGATCTGATTAAAGGTATATATATAGCTGCTTCTTAGTCTCATTTACATGCTACTAATGGAGACAGTTGCATATACAGTTTTTAAACATATTTTCTTATATATATATATATATGTGTATATATATCAATGTGCATTTTCAATGTGATGTTGAATATTAACTCCATTATTTATATTAGGTTAGCTTTTAATTTTACCTTGCCTTTCAATTTTATTTCTATGTGTTCCATTTAGTCCATGACATAGTTAATTGAGTTTCAGATATTAAAGCAATGTAGAATGAGTATAATACTTTCAGAAACATTCTAACCTTTGTGACAAATTTGGTGATATGTAATCAGTTTCTATATCACATGTCAATTTTCATTGCTACTTCTACAGACGTAGCAATGAAAGGAACAATATAAGGAATGTACCAACAATTATTTTTCCAGCCCATTTCTACATCTAAGCACTACCATGCTTAACAATACCACATTGTATTAAACAATTAGAAACCTAATGTCAGGAAGCTAAGAGATGTATTTGATAACAACAATCAATACACTAAGAAGTCCAACAATAATTCAGCTTATATAGAAACTTACTTGATGGATCATGTGGCCACAACTCATGCAACATAAGTTAGTTATGTCATAACTTAAAAGGCAATACCCTTTTTCACTTTTAATCGTAATAATTTGACTATGACAAATACTAACAAATAACATGAATTTAAATACAAAATAAAACTGGAAATTACATCATAAATCAAACCACAATATATTATTTATACATGAAATTAAGCATTCCTCCCCACTAGAAATAAGAACATATAAACATAATGAACTGTTAATGACTCATAACGGGTTCAGTAAATTGCCTTGGTCACCGATAGCAACGAGGGTAACGATTACCAATAAGTAACGAATCATTTGCTGTCTGACTAGTCTCAGAAGTGTTGTGCTCAATTGGTTCTTCAACCGCTGTAGTTGACGTAGTGGAAGTAACTTCTGGTATTGACTCTTCATCTGATACAGTTACTGGTATATCTGAATGCAATTCAACTCCATTTTCTTGTGTATCTCTTGCTTGTAACTGGTCTTGGTGCATTGTCCTGGCGACCATCGTCTAAGTCAACATGAAACGAAACAGGACCCATCTGTTTGATAATTCGACCTGACAGCTGTTTGTTTCCAACACCAAGGTTGTAATAATATATCTTGCCTCCGATCTTAAACTTTCTGTCCTTAGCTCTTAGATCATGATGTTGCTTCTGCTTCTGTTGTTTGGCTTCTACTCTATCAGCTGTGTGAGGTTTCAACAAATCCAATACTGTCCTCGGTCTCCTTCCTAATAGTAACTCTGATGGTGACACACCCATTGTTGTGTGTGGTGTAATCCTGTGAGATAGCAATACTTTTGCCAGGCACTCTTTAATTGATCCTTTTGAAACTTTCTTCAACCCTTTCTTTACCACTTGCACTGCTCTTTCGGCCAGGCAATTTGAAGCTGGGTGGTGCAGAGCTGAAGTAACATGTCTAATTCTATTCTTTTCTAAGAAAACCTTAAAATTTTGACTAACAAATCCGGTACCATTGTCTGTCACAATCGTTTTTGGGATACCAAATTGTGCAAACACAGAATGAAGCTCTTCTATGACTACAGCTGAGGATGTTGAGTGTGTGCAAACAGCCTCTATCCATTTAGAGTGTGCATCAATTATGATCAGAAAGAGTTTTCCTTCAAATGGTCTGGCAAAGTCAAGATGGAGTCTTGCCCAAGGCCTCGTTGGCCACTTTCATGGGTTCAGTGGTGCTGGTGGTGGTACTGTCATCACCTCTTGACATTTAACACAACCATGTAACAACTTTTCAATGTCCTTGTCCAGACCTGTCCACCATACATACATTCTCGCAAAAGACTTCATTCTCAAGATACCAGGATGTCCCTGATGGAGCTCTTGTAACACCTTTTCTCTCCCCCGGTCACGTATTACAACTCTTGTTCGCCACAAGATACAGCCCTCATGTACTGACAACTCTGCTCGTTTAGAGTGATATTGATTCAGTTGTGTATCAACTTCTTCTGGCCATCTTTGCCAAATATACTGTAAAACTCTAGCTAATTCAGGGTCCCTTCTAGTCCATACTTGAATATCATGTGCTGTTACTAGAGAGTTCTTCGAGTGCTCTGTTAAAAATACTAATTCTGGTGGAACATCTACTTTCTTTGGTACTACTGGCAATGGTAGTCTGCTCAATGCATCTGTATTACCATGATCAGTTCTTCTCCTGAATTTAAGTGTATATTCATATCCAGACAAAAATAATGACCATCTTTTAATGCGAGCTGATGCTTGTTGTGATGTTTTTTTGTCCTCTTTAAATAGACCTAATAGTGGTTTGTGGTCTGTCAGCATCTCAAACTAGTGTCCAAATAAGTAATCATGAAATGTTTTTACTCCAAATATACAGGCAAGGCCTTCCTTTTCCAACTGAGAGTAATTACGTTCAGCTTTAGTCAATGTATGAGAGGCGTATCCAATAGGTTTTTCAGTACCATCTTCCATGCGGTGTGCTAGCACTGCTCCTATCCCATACTCTGATACATCATCACATGCCAGGGTCAACTTAAGATTCGGTTCAAAATGTGTTACAAAAGGATCTGATGTTAATAGTTTCTTTGATGCTTCAAATGCTTCCTGCTGTTCAATCCCCCACTTCCATGGAGAATTCTTCCTTAGTAATTTGTACAATGGGTACAGTGTTGACGATAGGTTTGGTAGGAACTTGCTATAATATGAGAGTAATCCCAAGTAAGCCTTCAGCTGGTGTACTGATTTTGGTGTTGGTGCTTCTTTCACAGCTTTCACTTTATCTTTGAGTGGGTGTAACCTGGCTGCATCTATCCTGTGTCTCAGGTATTCGACCGATGTCTGTAGAAACCTGCACTTTTCTTGCTTCACTCTGAGACCAGCTTCACTTGACGTTTCAGTACTTCATCCAACGTTTTAAATGTTCTGCTTCTGTACTACCTAAAATTAAAATATCATCTAAATATACAACAGCCCCTTTTATTTCTTGTAATAAACTTTCAATAGCTCTTTGAAATATTCCTGGGGCTAAGCAAAATTCCAAACGGCAATCTCGCATACTGAAACAGTCCCCTGTGTGTATTAATAACAACATACTTTTACAATTCTTCGTCTTATGGAATTTGTTGGTATGCTTGACTCAAATCAAGCTTTGTGAAATGTTTCCCTTTTTCTAATTGAGAAAACAAATCTTCAACTTTGGGGATCGGGTACTTGATCAACCTTGAAACTGGGTTGACAGTCAACCGAAAATTACCACAAATATGAACACTAGTCCTGTCACCTTTAAGCACTGGAACAATTAGTGTGGCCTAATCTGCCCATTCAACTGGCTCTATTGTACCTTTCTCTAATAAACATGTTATCTCTGCTTCAACTTCTCAATGCATATGGTATGATCTTGCTCGGCAAAACTTTGGACGTGCTGCTGGATCGACATACATTCTTGCTTTAAATCCAACCAGTGTACCTAACCCTTCAGCAATGACATTTGAATATCTAGACAACACAGTTTGTAATGAATCATTTTGTACCTTATTAATTTTTAGCATCTCTTTCCAGTTTAACTTAATGAAGTTCAGCCACTCTCTCCCAAATAGACAAGGGCCAGGCCCTGCTACTATAAATAAAGGCAGCTGTGTAAACTCCAACCCCTTGTATACAATGTTTACATAGCAGCAACCCACAACAGGTATATTTTGTTTTGAGTATGAGCACAGCCTCACCTCTGTGGCTTGTAGAGACCTCCCAGGCCACAAACTTTTGAATAGTTTCTCAGACATCAAAGAAGCATAGGCTCCAATATCAATTTCCTTGGAGATGTTATGGCCATCTATGGTAAGGTCAACTAGTATTGGTGGTACTCTTGTACTATTAGCTTGAAACACAACATCTGTATACTGTTCTTCATCACTTTCTTCATGCACCTGACACACAGCTTATGCTTTCTTGCAAACTGTCCTTTTAACTGGGCTATTTCTTTGTTCACTCCAACACACTTTTTGTAAATGTCCTGATTTACCACAACAATAACAAATAACTTCTTTATTTACCATACATTTAGCTACAATGTGTCCCCTGTTTCTGCATCAATAACAGACTTTACGCACTGTTACGGGCTCTGTTTTTTTCTTAAACATTTATTAACATATACAATTTTAATGGGTGTCAGCAGATCTTGCGGTATTCCTTCAAAACAGTCATATTTTGTCTCTTGAGTCATCACTATTTGATCATTTTCTTTTATCTATATCTGTCACTTATACTGTTTTGTAAAATCATAAATAATAATAATAAATAACAATAATAAATAATAACTTCGTCTTTCTTAGTCTTCAGGTCTTTCATATTTTGCACGGCCGTTTCTAAACTCTGTTCGAGCTCTACCGCCTTCTTGTACGTCAGATGTTTTTCGGCTAGTAGCCTTCTCTGGATACCGTCATCATTTATGACACACTAGCCTGTCTCTTATCATCACCTCCAAGGTGTCTCTGAAATTGCAATTATTCCGAAAGGGAACGCAGCTCTGCAACGAATGTTGAAACAGATTCTCCTTGCTTCCTAAAACGACTGTGAAATTTAAATCTTTCCACTATCTCCGAAGGAGTGAGTTTAAAATGCTTCGCCAAAACTTCCACATTTTCTTTGTACGTATGGTCACCCGGCTTCTTTGGTGATATTAGGTTCCTGAGTATATTAAACGTTGCCGGTCCTACTACTGACAAGAACATTTCCTTCTTCTTGTCATCTGGTTATATCATTTGCCGCAAAAAAATGTCCAAGCCGCTCCACATACTGCGGCCAATTTTCTTTGCTCCCATCGAACTCTTTCACCTTACCAAAAACCGACATCACTGCCTCCAACAACATCCCAGTCTCGTTGCCAATTACGTCGTAACTTAAAACTCAATACTCTTTTTCACTTTAATCGGAATAATCTGACTATGACAAAACTATACCAGAGCTAATTGAAATACTAACAAATAACATGAATTTAAATACAAAATAAAACCGGAAATTACATCATAAATCAAACCACAATACATAAATACATGAAATTAAGCATTACTACAGGTATAAGTCTCTTTATCTGCCATGTTCTCTGTACAACAGAACTTTCTCTACATTAAGGTATAAGATTACATATTAATCAAACAATACATTCACAAGAATGGCTAGGTTTTCGCAATATACTTCTAAACCCTCGTTAGGCACTTTCAATGTTGCTAAAAACTTTGTGGCAAATTCTTTGGTTGTATATTGAAAATATACTGTATAAGGTTTTTGTCCAAATACCTATATTGATGTAATAGGTTAAAGAAACTACTGCATATACTACCCTTCGTTTTTCATCATTTCTCCAATCAGTGAATTTTTGCTTAATGTATGCCTTTGCACTGTTATATATGTATCTTCCTGTGTCATCGGTACCCAGATTAGCAGTCAATATTTCCTATTTTTATATAGTGGACTTAGGTGACTAAAGTCATTGGCCTTTCTCATTGTTAACCTTTATTTGTTGGTTTGTAAGCTCTCGACATAAACTTGAACAAAAAGCTTGAGGAGCATCTGCCTACAACTCTACCTAATTCACTAATAAATAGATGATAACGAATATTGTATTCTTTAACCTGATATGGGCTGTCTGTAATTTTAAATGACCTTTTTTGTTGTTCCTTAACGGTTCTGTGTAGTCTTTTCATCATCTCATCAGCACAATTTTGTTGATCATAAATAAAAATATATATACTCTCTGGTGAATAGCTTTGGTCTCATCCATTAGCTCCTAAAAAATGGATGAAGTCTGCTGGTGTTACTCAAAGTTACAGATGTATTCCTGTTGCTACTTAAGGTTCTTTTTTAACTGAATGTCGGGTTATATTATAATGACGTTAAGATGTTTGCTTTATGGTTCTGCCTTCTCCATAGTCCTCAATCAATTGTTAGTATGATTATAAGTCATTGTTATTTCATTGTCTTTAACATAGGGAGAGTCTAATGATAACTTCATTTGGTCTAGATTATGGACTGTCAAAACATTCAGACTACCTGAAGTTCTATCTCCTTCTAAAGTATTCAGATCACTTCAGATAATTGGAATACTATTGCCCACAGAACAGGTTTATAATGACAATGGTCTACCCTTTTATGTCAATTCTATTTATTAGTCAAGTGATATTACAATGTATGGGAAACCCACACATTTCCAAGTTCTTTGTGAGATATACAGTAGTAGCTCTATCATCATACAGGTTAGTATTTTCCAATAACAATCATGATAGTGTATATATAATTCTTTTAACCTAGCTAGGGAAATATATCATGGTAGATGGTGGAACTCTGATATCAGATTTTCAGCTCCTGTGACTATTTTAACCAGCAAAGAGCATGTTTTTGTCAATGATGTTGTCAGCCTTAACTATGCTAATGTAGGTATGGTCTTAGCACAGGTAACAATGTTTTTTAAAGATTTCTCTGTTATATTTCTTATGTACCTATTGTTAGCATGAACTATAGGGAGGATCTGAAAAGTTATTTTCATCTGTCACAATACTTTTGTCACCTCAGCAGCTAAACATTGTTTTGTACACACAATTTTGTATTCTTGATGTTAACAATCTTATAATCTTTAAAGAAGTTGAATCATCTATTCAGACCTTCATTCTTGTGAACTGGAATAAACCAGCAAATTTAGTTAAACTTAATTTGGATAGAACTAGACCTCTTCTTATCCAAATGGAGGTTTAACTTATGATTGGAATATTTTTTGCCATCACCTACAGGATCACTATAAAAACGGTCAAAATAAATCAAATTCCATAACTTACTTTTAACAGCAGAAGACACTAAGAACATAATAAAACTAATATGAAGCAACAGTAAGATACAAATACCACAATAGGAGAAAAAACGGGGGGGGCGTTTATGTAGATAATATAAGAATAAACAAAATAAATCAAATGGCCTAACTTACTTTTCACAATAGAAGACACTAACGACATAGGAAAACCACTTAGAAGCTAAAGTTAGTCAGAAATCTCCACAACAGGAGAGAAATCTACGCGGAAACTATGTGGTCTCAAACAAATGTCAATGATACAATTGCTCGCTCTTTAATTAGAAAACAACAATTAATTTATGGTCATTTAAGGGTTAAATTGTTGCTTTATTATTTAAATTTTGTGGGTATTAAGTTTTGTGTTTACTGGGTGTGAGGTGTTAATTAATGGGTGTGGTATGAGACACGTGTTGTGAGACAAGCGTGATTTTCGCGAACTTACGCGAAGTTTGGCTAGCTATTCCTGTGATACTATATTTATCAGCTGGAGAATGTTTAGAATATTTTCCTCTTTTAGGTCCTTGTCGCTCGACATCAGACATCTGCTTATTCGCTTAAATGATAGTTTTGGCTGGTACTGTAGTTTGTAGATGACAATGGTCTATATGGACTGGAAAAGTTGTCAGATCATGTAGAAAGAATGGTACCTCAAAATTTTAGGCACTAATGGGCGGGGCATTGTTCTTGCCAAGTTCTTGTATGTACAATAGGCTATAGTCATTATTCGTTTGCCGTTTTTGATGTATAATTTTGTACACATAAGATAAAGAAGTGACATTATCTTTGTTTATAAACCTGAAACTTCACAATTAACATGATCTTCATGCCAATGCAATGATACAGGAGCTTGCAAGAGTCTGAACTAGTTCCCTGCAAACGAGATGTTATACTGATCCAATGCTGACAAATTTAGTGCTTAACTTAAATACTATGTTACATGCATTACTTGACTATTACTTATTTCTGCTAATTAATGTGTATATCTCAGTTTCATTAGAACTGTTTAAAAAATTCTTAGCAGTCAGTTGATTTTTTTCAGACTTCATGATAATAATTATTATTATTATAAAAAAGCTTGCTGTAAATTTAAAACACATACTGAGCATGCTCTGAACACTTAAAATTTGAAGGGAAAATACTTCCAGTAACTCAGTATTTATAAAATGAGTTTGTTGGATGTAGGGCCAGTAATTTTTGGTGGAACTCCAGCTATCATAGCATTCTTGAGAGCAAATGGATTGCTCAGTAGGCAAAAAAACATGTCCTTTGTCTTGTGATAATTAATCAGCGGGCATGCATGTGAAGCTCCGATGTCTCAGGCATGCCAAGGTGGACAGACAGACAGCAATTGATATGTACTAGTGTTGAGAGAAGTATGTTCAACTACGCTTCTTCAAACGCCAATTGTCTTAGTTGGACCTGGAATAGAGGTGCATGTGGATGAATTCCTCTTTCGACATAAACCAAAGGTATCGGTGATTAATTTTAACTACAATAAAAAATAATCATAGTATCAATTATTCATACATAGAATCACAGAGGATGACCAACCACTCACCAAGTCTGGGTGTTAGGCATAGCTGATACATCTCGCACTCCTTCCCTGGGATACATGCAACTTGTTTAAAACAGAACTGCTACTATACTCCTGTGCATTATCAGAAGACATGTTGCAAGAGGGTCAATTGTTCATACTGATGAATGGCATGCATATAATGGCATTCAGAGGTTACGCGGTTTATGTTTGCAACATTGTACAGTAAACCACAGCCTTCATTTCATTGATCCCATAATGAGAGTCCACACTCAAAACAATAAAAGCTATTGGAATTGAGTTAAAATCAAACTCAAACATATGAGGGGTTGCCACAGTCATCAGCTTCAATAAAGTAGGCAAAAAACATGTCCTTTGCCATGTGGGACTGTAATGAGAGAAGTGCCCAGAAGGGATGTAACCGACGGTTTGTCGTGGTGGTGCTCACGGTGTAAGTAACAAAAGTCAATTTGAGAGAACAGCTTCTTTGCAAAGTCAAGACTGCCTCTTCAGAAATGGCTTGTGATAATTAATCAGTAGGCATGCATGTGAAGCTCCAGTGTCTCAGGCATGCCAAGGTGGACAGACAGACAGCAATTGATATGTACTAGTGTTGAGAGAAGTATGTTCAACTACGCTTCTTCAAACACCAATTGTCTTAGGTGGACCCGGAATAGAGGTGCATGTGGATGAATCCCTCTTTCGACATAAACTAAAGGTATTGGTGATTAATTTTAACTACAATAAAAATAATCATAGCGTTGACTATTCATACATAGAATCACAGAGGATGACCAACCACTCACCAAGTCTGGGTGTTAGGCATAGCTAATACTTCTCGCACTCCTTCAATGTCAATTCTCCGTGCAAGTGCCCACCCCCATCCCACCCTCTTAGATTTGTAGTTATTGTGGTTATTATCACGTGTTGAGCAAAGAGATAAGTTAGGCTAGCAATTTTCTGAGTTTAGACATTATAGTTTAGTTGTCTTTTGTTCCGTTCGGAATTTAAAAGGTCAGCTCACAAAGCACTTCTAAACCACCATGCTCAATGGAGGATCTTCTCCTTTTTCCTTGACTGTACAGCGTATCGTTATTGCGAGTCGAAGCTTATCAATTTCCTTATCCCATTCTCTAATATGCTTTCTGTCTACACCATACTTCTTTGCTATAGGAGATATATTGCTCTCCGGGTGAGTTCTCAGAGCCTCGACAGCTTTAACTTCTACATCATACATACGGAATATTCACGTTATTAATTAATTAATAATTCATAAGTGGGCGCTTACTAGAAGCTGTTTTTGAAAAATCACGTGTAAGTGCCCACGCCTTTCAAATTGAAAATTAACTATAAGCGCCCACGGCCGCTTACTCGGAGAACTACGGTATTTATAAATTTATGGCAATGAATCTCGTTATACATTCCGTACAGCCTGTCGCCAAAAATGTGGGGAATCGTTATGACGTGCTGCATTGATTAACGTATGATTATGATGTCATTCATAATTCAAGGTTATACGGCATACTCTTGACAGTAGGTATAATATTTCTGGCCATAACTTCAAGGTTAACACGCTATAGGGATTCTAGACGGTGCCGAATCAGTGATGGCCAGCTCAGATGGAAGAAAAACAGCTTTTAAAATATATATTATGTTGATTTGTACGATAGTAATCGTGGTAACAACATATTATTTAAGAGGCAGCAGTATAACGAAGGTGAGTGTGAACATATTGTATGAATATTTAATATAATCTTTTAATTTGGACATGTTGTCACTATTAAATAAATCAAAGGAGTGTGTAAACACTGGACTGGACTGACATTTGAATTTAACCATTTAGGTAGATGTGACTAAATAAAATAGCCTTGAATAACTAAAGTAGTTTCTTTTTAACACTGTGTAGACCGGTGGTATATTCAGTTCAATCTGTAGCTCTAGCTAAAATATAGTCTCGTGAGGGCTGACCCTTTGCTTAGAGAGGAAGGGTCTATCTGTCTGAGTTGAGTTGAGCTACCCAGACATGTAAATAACTTTGCCGTTTTGTGCTATCCATATGGAACTTACACCAATCAATTCAGCTTGAAAACATGCATTTTATATATAAAATTTGGCTCTAGAGTGCTACGAGAATGTAGCAAACTATAAAGCTCCATACATTTTCAATGGCATACTTTTGATGTACTTCAAATTCCACCACACCTCTGAATAAAACTTCGCCCTGAGAAGTCAGCTGTGTGTCACGTGGCAATTCAAAATTATAAGTATGTCGGAATTGAGTTGAGCCCTTCATTAAAAAAGTGTTTTATGCATGGATGGATGTAAGGTGAGGTACTTCCTAACCTATTATATGCAATTAGCGCTAATATACATTTTAATGATATTCATCATTTGTTCACGTGAATGTCATGCGAACATACCGCATTTTCTCTCGTGCTCGTGATAATGCAGAGGGGAAAGAGACTGAGATCACAAACAAGAGAGGTTGTTGCAAATGTCTATACTATTTTGAGAAAGTTAGCAGGCGTCAACGGACTCAAGGACCTCTTAAACGAACCTTTGATGCCAAAGGAGCTTCATGTGCCAGCATCAAGAGTGATTCAAGACTCAATTGGCTACGGAAACGCATATTCAGTCTTCCTTTTTTAATAAAAAGTTTTTGCAAAACCACAGCAGCTTAATAACTGTCTTAAATCGCAAAAGACAATATTTGATTAATATTTTAATAATAATAATTGTTATGATGGAACATTTGTTCATATAATTAAAATTGTAATTTTGAATTGTCGTGTGACAAACAGCTGACTTCTAATGTTGAGAATTGTTGTTTATTAAATCCTCAAATGTGTTGACTTTGAAGTATGATGTAGAAGTAGACTCTGTTTGAACTTAACTAATTGGATTAGTTTTAATTCTACATACAGATTCAATTGAAGCCATGATCAAAATGGGTGTAAAAACAATGTGGTTCTAGACGCAATCAATACTTTATTGGCTTTATACACATTGAGTTACACTAGCAACTAAGAATAGGTTTACATCATATTGATGAAACTATAATAAGGAAAACCTCAATTAAAATGACAATGCCTTTTTCAGTGTACATGTGTGTAAATAATCAAAGATCAAAACTGGTCTAGCTCAATATGTATGAAGTCAACTAGAAGCCAACAAAAAATATTGTTTGTAGTTTATGTCTAATAACTGACAAAATCCTTTTTTTCATTGTGATGTTTGTAAGATGTAATAATGAACCATATTTATAATACTGTTTGACATGTGACACTATCTTAGCAGTAAGCGCTACCAAACACTTCCTAATTCATTATAACTGTTAGTTGAAGCATTTGAACTTGAACTTGTAATTAAATTCTTTCAAAAGTAGTTAGCCCAATGCCTGATTACAATTAAAACTAACCAGTATGCTGTTTAGTTCAATTGAGATAGCATTTGGTGATATCTTCAATTAGTGGTCAATAAACTACAAAAATGTACTTGTTGGCTTCTAATTGACTTTATAGATATTGAGTTTATTTATCCTTGAAACTTGTTGTAACTTATTGTAACTTTCAATTATATAGATACCAATTAATGAACGCCCAAATGGCAATGACGAAAATGAAGAGTTATGGATTCTTGTAACTCAATACTTTGTGGTATGAATTACTGTAATTTTGTTAAGGCAATTGATGGTATATTGGAAGCCACATTACTATAAGTTAAGCTAGAACGGTATTGAAAATTTTGCTTTACAGTGTACCTTTGCATGCAATTTCCTGATATTACTAGAAACCTTTATCGATTAATAACTCAAAACATTTTTCAAAAACATGTTCTAAAAAAGACAGGAAAAAACTAAGTGATAAACTGGTAAATATAGTCATAGATGTAATACGTGGTAGGAAAAGTTCCAGCTTCTTAAATTTAAGTGATAAACTAGACCATGTCCCGTGTCCTTTTAAAGTTTTTTTCTCCATCTGGTCACATGCCTCAGCATACAGTGCAGGAATTGCATGACAACTGAAATAGTCTTTGTGGGTAGCTGATATCTAGGATTTAACTGTTTTATCATGTCATGAAAGCCGTGCTTGTCATCAATGCTTATTGGTAGCATGTCTTTAGCTAAGCAACGAGTAATACCATTTGCTATTTGTTTGTGTTCTGATGAACCAGTATTAACCCTTTATATTATGATAGACGTAATAAAACGTCATGTAATTAAGTGCACTTTAATATGTCCAAAAATTTCCTCTCTGTTTCCCTATAAATATTATAGCTAGCTGAGTCAAAGTTTATACTAAATAACTATAGGTTATAGTAATATAAAACATACAGTGAATAGTTATTTCTTGCTAGTGGTCAACCTGAGCGTGCCTTTGAAACCGATGGATATCTTTTCTTTTCTACGAACGTCCTAAATATATCAGTTATTTTCTTATTTTCGTACGTTCTAGCAACGTGTAAGGACTTGTTTAACTACTATAAGAGTATTTCTTAACTGCAACAATGGTCAGAAGTTGTTATGAAATAATAAACATGAGCAAAAACGCTATATTCTAACGAACATACTTACCTCAAGCGCTCGTGAATGTTGACAACTAGAAATGGTTTTTCAAGTCTTCGATCTATTATAAACGCCTAAATCATCTTGCAGGACAAGTATAAAGCTTAGCATAGCAACAAAAAGTGCTCTAACACAACAGAGACGAAACTTTTTTTGAAGTATCTTTAGGCAATAATTAATTCAGTATTAACGGACACGCCCACAATAATTAAATTCGTATATAAAGGGTTAATTAATTTTGTTCCAAGTATACAGTCCTCTATTGTAATCTGTGATTTATCATTTTGAGTATAAGAGGTAACTTCCTTATATTGCTCTGGGTGGTAGTTCTTGAGGTGTGAGAGTAAATTAGTAGTATTTCCATAAGCAGCATTTACATCATTCAACCTTACTAACAGTTAATATAATAACAAGTAAATTAAAACATTTTATAGAAAATAAAGTAAATGTAGTGATAGATAATATCAATCTAATATAAATATCATCCCTAATAGAACAGGTTGCACAAGCAGTTAGGGATATTCACCAACTATATGTCTAAATCACATAAACAATATCAGTGGCATAAATATTGTTGCAATTTGTGCCTGTGCCTATTATGTAGGAATGATGCAATGCCATCCCTACAACCTTAAATTTACAGTCTTCGTATTAGACTGATATTAGCTATCCCTGTATTTACTTCTTTTTTATTAAAAAATGTGTTTATTTAAATTAGTGCTTAGTTCAGATTGAACGTCTTTCTTCTTACATTTATTAATTATCTTACTGTTTCTTTTCTGTATTTGCTTAATTAAATAATGCTTCTGTACAATAGTATAGTTTTTTAATAGAATATGTTTATTTACTTGTTTGCTTAATTTTCAAATGTAAGTGTTTGTTAGCCAATAGAAAAGAATTCTTACATATTGCGATGAAGAAATAATGATTATATGACCAAAATGATAACAGGACATTAGCTGGAAACTTGGAATGGTCCATCAACAAAGAGGAGAATTAATACCATTAAAAAATTATATGTATCGTAGCTATACATTCATTAGCTTATCAGTAATATAATAATTATCCTGGATCTTCTTTTAAGTTGAACATCTAAGCAGGAAATTGTCTATACTTACCGCCAAAAGTAGAAGACTATGCTTTAAATTTTTCCCTTCCCATCTGTTTTTTTCTGTTAATATTAATTTTTCATAAGAAAAATGGCTTCTATTAGAATGGGTGGTTCTTGGTGTAACTTGACTATGATAACAACATAATGAAATGACACAACTGATCTCTTCATATATGATGACATCATCTAAACCGTAACCAACCCTACCATTATTAACTCTATGACTCACAGTGATGTCATCATTGGACAAGTTGTTACACTTAAAATAGCATTTTGGCATTTCAACTATTGTCTTCATTACTGAATATTGAGTTACCACAAAGCCAAAATTAGTCTAACTCAATATGTATAAAGCCAATTAGAAGCCAAATAGTACACTTTGTAGTTTATGTCCAATAACAGAAACCATGGTGAAGAGGTAGATACTATTTCAACTTACCTAACTGGATTAGTTTTGGTTAAAATAGTATCTGCTTATAGCTTCAATTTAAGCCATGATCAATTACTATAGCAAAATGGGTGTAAAAGCAATGTGGTTGTAGATGCAACTAGTTGGCTTTATACATATTAAGTTACACTGGTTTTGGCTTTGTAGAAACTTAGAATGGATTTACATTATACTTATGAAACTGTGGTAACAAATACTTCAGTTAAAATGACAAAATGCTTTTTTCAGTGTACATCATCAGTCAAGTTATACCAAGAAGCACCCATAAGAGTAGTTCTTCATAGTAAACTACTGAAATTCTTTGATTTTGTTTCAAAAGTACTCGAATGTAAGGTACAAAATGGACTACTTGTTTCAAATTGTGTTGCACCTACAATAACGTTGGCAAATCTTTTATTTTTTGAGTTATTGTTTTTGGTAAAGGAAGAAGCATGAACAATTTGTCAGCTTTTTACTAACTTTAAAAATGCATAGAAACATTGCTTTAGCCTATAAATCAATCAAAACATGGACATTATGAGAGGGAGGAAGACCAATAAGTTTTGAGATATTCTGATGTGTTTTGGGTGAGATAGTTTGTGCTTTCTGCTAATACATTTCAATCCAAGCTATCTATATATATAGGCACTGCTACTGCATGCATGATATCCATCTTGTCAACAATTTGCTTAATACAACTGTGAATATTTTATAGAGATTTTCTAAAAACACATCCTATTTCTGAAGAATAATTGATTATTATATGACTAAAATGATAATGGGAAATTAGCTGGGAACTCGGAATGGCTCTTGCATTCTATAGTATTGAAAGTTCACAGAAATAGAGGTGGTACTTTCAAAATATGTCATAAATATAAAGTATGACTATCATTAATAGTATACCTATTATCGATGCACACGTTAATTATTGTGTCACTTTCTTTCATTTATAGATTAGAAATCGTGCTTACTATGATACAACTAATAAGTCTGACATAGGCATTGTTTTTATCAGTGTGCAGAACATAAAAGTGAAGAATAAATTACCTGAATTATATGCACAGATACATTGCGATGAAGGTCAAATACTTTGTACTAAACTAAACTATCAGAAAAAAGTGGGATATAGTCAAAAAAATGTTAATTTATATTGGATATCATATATTCTTAGAACAAAATCAAACTTATTGGCAGACAAACCAAGGGAAGTTAGAATTTCAACCAATAGTCAATGTATTAACTTGACAAGTCCAATTCCAATCCAAGACAATAATCCTAAGAAGACTTATACATTCGGTGTGTGTTTACATAAATCTATCTATGATATTAAAGATCCACAAATATTGATAGATTGGATAGAACTTTACTTAGTACTGGGTGCAGAATTCTTTACTATTTATTTTCAGGATGTTCCAGAAATATTCTATGAAGTCACGAAACCATACGTTAATAAAGGTTTAGTGGAGATATTAGAATGGAGGTTAAATTCAACTGCTATGTCTGGAACTGATGTGTTTTGGGGTCAATTTTCGTTAATAAATGATTGCATTTATCATAACTTGTATCGTGTGAAGTACCTAGCTTTGATGGATATGGATGAATTTATTATTCCGCAGAATAAGAGTTACTTTAAAGTTACCGATATGCTTCCAACACTACAAAAATTATCTCCTGATGCAGCAACATACGTTTTTCTTCATACTAATTTTCTAAGTGATGGAGTTACTCTTCCTGAAGTCAATAAGTCAGTCAAATGTTCAAGCATGAGTTGGCCTCGTTACTTTACACAAACATTGCGAAGTAGTGATCCTGTAGGTGATGGCAAAAAATATCCCAATCATAAGTTAATTGTTCGACCTAAAGCAGTGGTAGCAGTTGATATTCATATTATAGTAGAAGCTAAGAAAGGCTACACTCCCCAGTATCATGTTCCGATCAATTTGGGTTTAATGTTTCATTTTCGTTATAAACCTAGATTTAATTCGGAAAAAAAGGAAAGATCTTTAATTATGAGTCGATATTTTAACCAAACCTTTCGAAGACTAAAAAATAAAATGTGCTAGTTAAGGACTTCCTTTGAACTTTGAACTTAACTTATACACATGTTACTTTTAATTAGCATGTATTAAACTTGTTTTCTTTTATATACCATGTATTAAACTTGGTTTTCTTCTATACATAACGTAATGCCAGCACAGATAATGTATACAACACATACAGAGGCCATTTTTCTAACTTAGTAAAGTACTTGTACTAATTTTTCATGAATTTGATGTATTTTTTGTCATAGTTTGAATTCTATATACTGGTAACTGTTCAAAATCAGTGTTACAATGCAATTATTACAGCTGCTATTTTTCAGCGGTATATGGAAACCCTACTTCAAGATTGTAAAGGAGTACCATATACCTTGAATATATATATTTGTCATTGGTTCGTCAGTTGAAAATCATCTTGAGAATCTTAAAGTGGTGCTGACAAGACTGGACTGCATCTGAATAAAGATAAATGTAAATTTAGGAAGACAAAGGTTGAATATTTGGGACACGTCATTGATCGTGAAGGATTACACCCATCCGCTGAGAAGGTCAAGGCTATACAAGAAGCTCCAAAACCAAAAGATGTGTCTGAACTCAGATCTTTTCTGGGTATAACAAATTACTATGGTAGATTTCTACCTAATCTGTCATCTAAATTAGCACCCCTTTATGACCTGTTACATAAGGACAGGAAGTGGCAGTGATCAAGTAAACAGGATGAAGCCTTCAAATTACCCAAGGAAGCTTTACAAACAGACTCACTACTAGTCCATTTTGATGACAATAAGCCACTAGTTTTAACATGCGATGCCTCCCCATACGGTCTTGGAGCTGTGTTGTCACATGCAATGGATGACAGCAGTGACCGACCAATTGCTAATGCATCAAGGACCTTAACAGCTGCTGAGAAGAGTTATGCACAGTTGGAAAATGAGGGGCTATCAATTATCTTTGGTATCAAGAAATTCCACAATTATTAGTGTGGTCGTAAGTTCATAATTGAATCTGACCACAAACCACTGTTTTTTTTTATTTAGTGAAAAGAAAGGTATTCCTCATATGGCCTCCGCTGGTATTCAGAGATGGGCCTTAATATGAATAATATTCATCTTGTCAAGAATTTGCTCAATACAATTGTGAATATCTTATAGAGATTTTCTAAAAACACATCCTATTTCTAAGGAATAATTGATAAATGTCTATTATTTCTCACTCTGACACTGTATCAATTAGCCTGAAAAGCTTTCATAAGATTGTAAACATTATGTTTAATGAAGTCTTTGTTTTGTTGATGCAGTCAGAATAGTGTATCTTTGATACAGATTCAAGTCAGTCTTGAGGCTCTTGCATTCTGTAGTATTGAAAGTTTACAGAAATAAAGATAATACATTCAAAATATGTCATAAATATAAAGTATGATTATCATTAATAGTATACCTAATCATTGATGATTATGTTAATTATTGTGTCACTTTCTTTCATTTATAGATTAGAAATCGTGCTTACTATGATGTGGTTATATCTATATATATATTTCAAAAGATAGTTTTACTGTTGTTTCCTAATCAGCTGACAAGTTATTACATCTGCCTTCGTCTTCCGTACATGGGTTCTCATGGCAATTTTACAGAAGCTGAAGGTGGAGATCCATTTCCACTTTGAATTTCATATACTCTGCTTTGAAGTTTTCCGAAATTATCTAATTCTACTTTGCAGTTTTCCAAAAATATTCCAATTCCAACTCTATTTTCTATCCTTCGATGGAATATTTAACAACTAAAATCCTATAGCACCACCCTAACCGAAAACATGTCGCTTCGCTCCATTCTTAGAGACAGCTTGCGGTGCTGGCTTCACTTCATTGATTGATGGAAAGTAGAATTGGAATTGGATGTCCGCTTTCCGCTTCCGTACCCGTGAGTTAATTTTTTCAGGGTTCCTTGTCCTTCCAAATTGGAAGCTGAGATGCCACGCTATCGAATCTACAGCCATGAAATAAATGTATGGAATTACAATAAACAATGGACTTCATCAAGGGAAATAGTAACATTTTTTTCAGCAAATGAACTCAGTAATAAATTTCGCCACTTCTTGACTCCAAGAAGACATTCTGGTCTGAAATATAGTATATTAAAGTTGGAGGTACAAACAATTTCAGGGGACACATCAGAGTTAGTTCATTTAGAGCTTTGCACTGTTCTTCCATTAGAACTAACAATGGTGAAATAACTAATGCAACTGATGAGCACTCGTTAAAAGAATATTAGTGGAATGTCCTCATAATCTTCTATAATATTCAATAGAAAATGGGAGAACCTGATATAAGAGATTTGCCATATCCAGTTGGCAAAGAAATAAAACGATGATTTCCCTCTAAAACCTTTATAATGGCCTTTCTCTGCTCATCCTTTAGACAGTCATGAGCCATTATATTTTGCTTCTAGACCCTACTCTGCCTCTTGGCTATTTAGAAAGGAGAAGGGTCTAGCTCACTAGACTAATATATACTGGCTAGTGAAAGTTACAGTAAACTACATATCGAGTTCCTAACTCTCCTTTTATAGGTGATGAATTACAGTATGTATGTACTGAAAGCATTTTCTTTCAGTATTTGCCACATTGTAGATCTATCAATTTTTCGGGTGGTTCTTGGTGTAACTTGACTATGATGAAATCATAATGAAATGATACATAATGATGTGATCATATTGATGACATCACCTAAACCCTAAACCAAACATAACATTATTAACTCTATGATACATGTGATGTCATCATAGGACATGTTGTTACATCATCAGTCGAGTTACACCATGTTATGTGTTTAAATATTGCATTGTGATTTATTATTCATTTACTGTTATTAGTTTATATATATGCGCATGCCTGGCAAAGACCACATGTCAATAGTGTGTTGTTTTACTTACATTAGTTTGTCACTGTTAGTACAATATCTATTTAAATCAGTTTAAATCGAACTCACGGTCCATCAACCCAAATATATAACAATTGGTGACAAGGATGGCAGGCCAAGTTTCAACTTTGAGAGAATTTGACGCTCATAAGGTGATAAGGAAGACTGGGATAGCTACATGGAACGTGTTGCTTTCTACCTAGAAGCGCACGACCTCACGGAAGGCACAAAGAAGAGGGCAACGCTACTCACGTTGTGTGGCAAGGAGACGTACTACACTATTAGAAACTTAGTAGCCCCAAGAAAACCGTCGGGAGTAGACTACGAGGAGATAGTTCAGCTCGTGAAGCAACATTTCAACCTGAAACCGATCGTTACCGTACAACGTTTCAAGTTTAACACCCACATCAGAGCAGAGGATGAGTCTGTTGCAAAGGATGTAGAAGAGTTACGGCATATAGCTATACACTATGATTATGGAGATTCTCTGAAGGACATGCTCAGAGATCGTCTTATCTGCGGTATTAATAATAAGCAGATACAGTGTCGCCTACTCGCGGAAAAGAGGACCGACATTGAGAGTGTTCCAAGATGAACTTGGAATGATAGATGGAGAGAAGGCAAGACTACTGGTAGACCCACAAGTCAATCCAAAATTCTACAAACCCCGTACAGTTCCATTCGCATTGAAGCACAAAGTTGAAAATGAATTAAACAGGTTGGAGAAAGAAGGAATAATAAAGAAGGTACAGTCAGCAGAATGGGCTGCCCCAATAGTTCCTATTATGAAGGAGGATGGCACAATAAGAGTATGTGGTGACCATAAAGTTACAGCAAATCAAGCAATACTTGTCGATTCACACCCAATTCCTAAAATTGAGGAACTATTTACTTAAATGTCAGGTGGAGTCATATTCTCAAAAGTAGATTTATCTCATGCCTGTCTTCAAGTAAGATTAGATGAGACCGCGAAGAAGTACCTGGTCATAAACACTCACAAAGTTCATTATGAGTATAATAGGTTGCCTTTTGGAGTCTCCTCTGCCCCTGCCATATTCCAGCGAACAATGCAGAATCTTCTGCAAGGACTAGAGCACGTAGCAGTTTATATTGATGACATCTTGATCACAGGGTGTACTGAGGAGGAGCATGTCAAGACTCTAGATGAGGTTCTTACAAGATTAGAACGAGCTGGAATGCAGTTAAAGAAGTCCAAGTGTCTGTTCTTACTTCCCAGCATAGAGTATCCTGGACACAAAATAAGTAAAGAACTCCAACCCACAGATGAAAAGGTTAGAGCAATAAGTGATGCACTTAGGCCTACAAATCGATCTCAATTAAAAGCATTCCTAGGTTTAATTAACTATTACAGTAAATTTATACCAAATATGTCAACTATTTTGTCACGTCCTATAAGTTGTTGCAGACAAATGTATCATAGAGTTGGTCGAAGGAACAAGATGATGTCTTCATATGAGCTAAGTCATTTTCACAGTCGCCTAATCTACTTGTTCATTATGACTGTTCAAAACCATTAATATTATCGTGTGACGCCTCACCAGTAGGAGTGGGAGCAGTATTAGCTCACCAAATGGAAGATGAAACTGAGCACCCTATTAGATATGTTTCTCAAGCTCTCACACCTGTTGAAAAAAAATACCAAAAAACATTACCAGCAAAGACATAGCACCATATAAGCAGAGAAAAGATGAGTTAAGTGTAGAGGACAGCTGTCTCTTATGGGGTACTAGAGTTATTGTGCCACATCAGCTGAGGCAACATGTACTACAAGAAATTCATGAGGCCATCCAGGAATTGTCAAAATGAAATGTTTTGTCAGGAGTTATGTGTGGTGGCCGTCTTTGAATATAGATCTGGAGAAACAAGCACATGAATGTATAAAGTGTCAACAAGAAAAGGAAATGCCTCCAACAAGACCAATGCAAGCATGGGAGTGGCCAGAAAAACCATGGACATGACTAAATGTGGATCATGCAGGACTATTTATGGGTAAAACCCTGCTAATCATTATTGACGCTTACTCAAAATGGCTTGAAGTTTTCAGTGTACCATCAACTTTCTCCGAATCTACTATTTCGAAATTGAGAACAGTTTTCGCTACACACAGCCTCCCTGAAGTACTTGTGTCTGACAATAGCCAGCTTTTACGAGTCAAGAACTTAAAGAGTTCATGCAACGAAATGGAATTTGACATGTGTTCACACCTCCATATCACCCAGTTTCAAATGGATTGGCAGAGCGTGCTGTCAAAACAGTAAAGAAGTGACTGAGAAAGATGGAGGGTCCATTAGAAACAAGAATTCCACGTTTCTTGTTAAAATGCAGAGTGACGCCCCAAAGTACTACTGGTACCTGCACCAGCTTAATTGCTAATGAGAAGGAGGATAAGAACACATTTTGACCTTTTGTATCCAACAAATCACCAGAAAGTAAGAAATCAGAAAGAGAAACATTTTGTTCGAAATCAGAAACCTATATATTTGAATATTGGAGAGAGAGTAATGGCTCATAATTTTAGCTCTTGAAACAAATGGTTACCAGGCAAAATAGTAAGTAAAGAGGGAAGAAATGTAGTTAATATTGAACTGACTGATGGAAGGATATGGAGAAGGCATATTGACCATGTAATTGTCAGCAAAACACAGGAAAATAAAAATGAAAATTTTAGTAGACTGCAAGGTGAAGAGAGTATAGATCTACTGACAATGCCTGGAGGAATAAATGAAGAACAAACTATAACTGATCAAGTGGAAGAGACCAATAATCAGAAGAGATGCAGGAGATGGAACCTGTACAGCTTGAAGACACAACCCAACTTAATCCGTATACTACAGATTCGACTCTAACGTCTGACCTTTCCTAGTGACATGACACAAAGACCTACGAGGTATTCCAAGAGAAGTCGTGCACCATTGATCGTTATAACCCTACAATCTAACCCCTATTTTCTATCTAGTAAAGGAGGCAATGTTATGTATTAATACATTGCATTGTGATTTATTATTCATTTACTGTTATTAGTTTATATATATGCGCATGCATGGCAGAGATCACATGTCAATAGTGTGTTGTTTTACTTACTTGAGTTTGTCACCGTTAGTACAAGATCTATTTAAATCAGTTTAACTCGAACTCACCGTCCATCAATCCAAATATATAACACACCAAGAAGCACCCAATTTTTCACTCTTATCTGGTCCACACGCCTTGGGTAATTTATGGGTCCCTACAGGTATTTCAATGCAGAAATCCAATAAGTACTAATCGATAAGGGCAATATATATGCAGACAATTAATTGCATGCACAAGTGAGCCCCAATAGCAGCAGTCAATGGTGCATAAAAGTAATGTTTTCAGCCCTCTGGAAAAACAGTGGACACTACTGTGTCTGAAATGTAATCCATTGTGCAATGCCACACTGTCAATAAGGTTGGGAGTTTCAATGAAGATTAAAACAAACAATGAGTTGCAACGAATCAACACATTTATTTATGTCAAAATATGATTTACGTGAAACACACCCACATTTTGTCATTGTTGACCCACTCATTGCATTGTATTTTACTAATATGAGCATACAGACTGTTTTATTGGTTTGTATAGATAAAATTGGTCATTACAAACACATTAAAATTATATGCACATGTGTCAATTAAAAAGGATAATTGAAAATTGTTTTTAAAGATGCCCAGAAAAGATGAGGAATTATAAATGAATTGACAAGATAAGTTTGTAAGTGGACTTTTGTCTTTGGACTTTGATGAGAAGTGAGTAATACTACAGCTGTGGAAAATCTATTATGGAAAAACAAGAACTGTATGTCTGGTTTGGAGGGGTTTATTGCTATATTTAGAACTATTAATAATACCTTGGATCCAGAGTAATAACTGCTTTATCTTCCAATGAATGTACACTTTGTAATAATCTAGCTGAGTCATATAAACTCTCTTGAAGAGCTCCAGAATACATTTCAAGTAAAACTTGTTTGTCCAATTCAACTGCTCTGTCAAACCCTATACATCACTATATACTACTGCCTACTCAAACCTGATCCTTTTATGAAAGTTCTTACAGGACAGCAACGACAAAAAAGTAGTCATGACAAACGAGTTGCAGAAAACTGTCTCAAGGAAGGTGACTCACTTATGCTAGAAATTACTCCTCCAGACGGTAATGTATGACATTAATTTTGTTTTGTGGTTTTCCTGTATGTTGATTTACTTTTAGTGTGCTGTGTAAATATTGATTTTTTGGTATTTATAATCAATTAGTGTGTGTGTGCAACTGTGAAAGTTATCTCGAGTAATAAAAACCTAAGATATAACAATGGCGACGAGATTAGTTGGTGCCCTCGCTCTTTTTGAGCCAAACAAGATGCAGTGGACATCGTACGCCGAAAGAATAGAAGAGTATCTGGTACCCAACAGTGTAGACAATGCAAGAAAAAAAGTAGCCATTCTACATAGTAGTATCGGAGATGCTACATACGAACTCTTAGGTGACTAATGCTCTTCTGATAAACCCAACACAAAAACTCTCGAGGAGCTAGTTGAAAAATTAACAGAACATCTCCAGCCTACATCGACAGTAATTTCAGAACGTTACAAGTTCCACTTGAGAAGTCAACAGACCGGAGAGACTGCAATCGAATACATTGCAGCACTGAGACAACTAGCCAAGAAGTGGTTCTTGAATGATGCGTTACGAGACAGGTTTGTTTGTGGTCTCACTAGTGAATCAATCAGGAAATAACTGAAAGATAAGAAGCTCACACTAGAGACGGCATGTGAAACTGCTACAGCTATGGAAGTAGCAGCTACAGACAGCTCGCTCATGGCACAGACACAACAAGACCCTGTACGAGTAAACCGTCTGCAGTGAAGAAGAGAAAGTCAGTCGTTGGCAAAAAGCAAGGTACATGTAAAACAAGAGAAAAGGTATTACCATTGCACGAAATGCCAAGTCACCAGTAAATATTCAGCAGTTACAATGTTACAGTTATGGAAAAAACAGACATATTAAAGAAGCTTGCAGATTGAAACCAAAGAAGATAAAACAAGTTGAAGAAGACATAAAATCAAGTGAAAACAAAATATTAAATGGCTTTAAAAACCAAAGTGATGCGCATCAGAAAAAGGCTCTAATTAAAGTAATCATTAACAGCCAACCAGTTAACATGGAAGTGGATACGGGTGCAGCAGTAACGGTAGTTTCAGAGAAGACATGTAAGGTGAAAGTACAACCAACCAAGACAGTTGAAGTCAGTAACAGGACAGACAATGCCATTAGTAGGTGAAGCCATGGCACAAGCCGAAATAGGAGGGATCAAAAGAAAGGTTAAATTGTTTGTAGCAAAAGGAAAGTGCCTGTCACTCTTTGGCAGAGATTGGATTCAAGTTTTCTATGGAAATAATTGGGCAGGAAGATTCACACAAGTGAATGTGTTAGAAACGACACAGTAAAGTAATCAGTTACAAGTACTATTGGAAAAACGTGACCAGACAGTATTCAGACCTGGGCTGGGAGAATTAAGAGAAACCAAAGCCAAACTAAAATTGAAACCAAATGTCCAACCAAAGTTTTACAAGCCACATCCAGTACCATATGCAGTAAAGGTAAAGTTAGGAGAAACATTAGAAAGAATGGTAATAGAGAGTAATCTAGAAACGATAGACTACAGTGAGTGGGCAACACCAATACTAGCAGTCATGAAACCTGATGGCTCAGTGCGAGCCTGTGGGGATTACAAAGTCACCCTGAACCCCTGCTTGGAAGTAAATCAGCACCCACTACCACATATTGAAGAGTGTTTCCAAACCATGAATGGTGGAAAAAAAATTACGAAGTTAGATCTAGCTCAGACATACAATCAAGTTCAGTTGGAAGAAGCATCAAGAGAGCTAACAGTAATCAACACTCACAAAGGTCTATACCGTTGGAAAAGACTACCATATGGGGTTGTTTCTAGTCCTGCCATTTTTCAAGTAATCATGGATAAACTTTTCCATGGATTATCACATGTAGTCTGGTATTTAGATGATATATTAGTGAGCGGAACAACAGAACAAGAACATCTAAAGAATTTAGAAGAAGTCTTCAAGCGATTAGAAAAATATGGTTTACGAGTAAGAAAGAGCAAATGCACCTTCTTCTAGGACTCAGTAAAGTATCTGGGACATGTGATAGACAAGGAAGGTGTAAGACCAGTTAAAGAGAAGATAGATGCTGTGGTGGCAGCCAAGTCACCAGTAAATATTCAGCAGTTACAATCATTCCTTGGTATGGTTAATTATTATGGCAATTTATTTCAAACCTCTCCACTATAGCAGCTCCATTAAACCAATTGAGAAGAAAAGATGTTCCATGGAAATGGACAAGGAAAGAAGAGGGAGCTTATCAGAGATTGAAGGAACAGTTGAGTTGAGCAAAGGTGTTGGTCCATTACAACCCAAAGCTACCACTAAAGTTAGACTGCGACACCTCATCCATAGGAATCGGAGCAGTATTGTCTCACATCATGGAAACTGGAGAAGAAGATTGTTTGTTAAGAGGTATTCAAGTGGTAGTTCCTCCCAATCTGCACAAAAGAGTGTTAGAATTATTGCATGAGTCTCATTTAGGTGTTGTGAAAATGAACCCACTGGCAAGATCACATGTATGGTGGCCAGGAATAGATAAGCCTTTAGAGGAGGTTACTAAACATTGTGGGGAGTGCCAGACTAACCACAAGGAGGACCTTAAGACACCACTGCACCCATTGGAATTCACATCAAAACCTTGGCAAAGGATCAATTTAGATTTTGCTGGTCCGTTTCAAGGACAGATGTGGTTGATACTAATAGATTCATATTCAAGATGGCCAGAAGTAGTACCAATGAGAACTACAACTGCAAGTCAAACAATTAAAGAGCTTAGACTATTATTCGCTAGATTCGACCTACCAGAACAAATTTTGACAGATAACAGTCCACAATTTGTATCAAAGGAATTTCAGGAATTCACAAGGTCTAATGGAATACAACATATCAAAATAGCACCTTATCATCCAAGGTCCAACGGAATGGCTGAGAGATTTGTACAAATTTTCAAAACAGCGATGATGAAGATGGTTAATGAAGGTGGTGACATCAATCAGAAGTTGGCAAATTTCCTATTAGTCTACAGAAAAAACCCTCAATTTACAACCATGGAAGCGCCAGCCATGTTGCTAACCAAACGAATTTCACAAAGCAAAATTGACCTAATGACACCAAACTTACAGACGAAAGTGGTGAAGAGACAAGAAACTCAAAAAGTACAATTTAACAAAGTTTCTCGAGAAAAGGATTTCAAAGAACAGGAAAAAGTATGGGTACGAAACTATAATTGAGAAAAGAAGTGGATACCGGGAATAATTATAAAAAAGACAGGACCAGTCTCATATCAAGTAACAGTAGAACATGATCATTTATGGAAAAGGCATGCAGATCAATCGAGACATAGAGTAGAGGAATGTGTCACAGATACAACGAATGAAGAAAATCCACCAGAGACTACTGTAGAAAAGGTTCCAGAAATAATTTCTGAACCAGATAGACCAAGATTTGCATTGGAAACTGATTGTCAAGAAATAGACAGGCCAATAGTTACTGCAGAACATGAACCTAATCGTAGATCCAGTCAAGTGTCCAGACCCCCTGGAAGATTGACATATGGTTATCCAGGAGTTCCAATTTAAAGTAGAACTGAATAAGAGTAGAGGAGATGTAATGTATGATATTAATTTTGTTGTGTTGGTTTTCCTGTATGTTAATTTACTTTATGTGTGCTGTATAAATATTGATTTTTTGGTATTTATGATCAGTTAGTTAGTGTGTGTGTGCAACTGTGAAAATTATCTCGAGTAATAAAAACCTAAGATATAACACAGACCTACCTGGCTATCTGTTTTTATTTTGAAACAAAAAGGACCAGTCTCATTTATAGTAAATTAGAAGGAGAGTTTGAGTGGCACAGACATACTGACCAACTCAGGAAAAGAGCAGAAACTAGTTAAAAGATAATAATTACAGCAACTAATGACAAACACCCTAGATTAGATTTTCCAATTGAATCAGTTTCATATCTTACTAATCGTCATCTGAGTCACCAACTGATAATTCTATTGAGACACCTATTTCAAGCAATAACACCTCTGCTAATGTTGAAACAAGATGTTAATCTAACAGAAATAGACAACCTCTTGACCACTTAGCTCCATTACTTTTGTATTAAGAATGAAGAGAATGTGGTAACTTAAAATACATTTTGTGTATTAATTTATACAGTGTTGTTTTAGTTATCACTTAGATCATGTATTCAGTGATGTCACATCACTTCTTAATCAAGTTTAGTTGCTTTTTAGAACTTTCCTTACCATTTGTTCTGTTCCATATAAATAGTTATTTCTGTGCAATCATAGTGAGTCTATACTTCTTAGACAGTTGTTGTTGAGTTAACAGGCAAGTTATTACAATACACGCTTTTTTAAATCTTAGGATCAAGTCCCTTTCTTTTAATGAGTACAAGTACTTACAATAATTTGACAAACTAAAACACTCAAGAATATAAAAAATTGGACACAAACTTGTAAAGATAAATTACAATTCACTTTATAAACAAAATATTTCAGGCTGTTTTCCAACATACTGCCACATGACATTGAATGTGCCTATACTCTTTTGGTACAACCAGTTTGTTTCCAGTACATGTTGTACATTTCATGAGCTCAACTGAAGTTTTGTTACAATTGTACAAATGAACATTACAATTTTAGCTTTTTGAAAATAAACTCCTTCCACTGCTCATTTAATTAGCTCACTGAACTAGAATGATAAGTGACAGGCCTAGATTGACTAAGTTTGCTGTCTTATCTTCATTCTTCAGTGATAATAGCACGTGATTTGTCATTCTGGCTATTGTCTATATTATAATAAGGCTACAGTGTAAACCATATTCCACTATCTAATATACCTACGAAGTTAAATTTATTAATCTTTTAATGAAAGGAGACGTGATTTTACGCTATTAAATAACGTCCATTTCCTGCTTAGCTCAGTGATACTGCTTAGGGCTACACTGGTCGCATATTTTCAAAACTGTCCCAAATATAATTATACAGGGTCTCAACAAGCTAAAATTTGGTTTGTAATATAAGACAATTTAAGGCCATGCAATTATATAAGTGTCCTAATCGTGGTCAAATTTCTCTTTGGTGAGTCACGCAGTATTAGAGTAGGCCAAACCGGAGTAGGCGAACCCGAACGATACCAAATAAGTCATGGCCAGCTCAAAAGGAAGAATAAACGCTTTAAAAATATCTTTTATGGTGACGTGTATGATAGTAATTGTGATCACAATACATCATTTAAGAGGCAGCAGTATACCGAAGGTGAGTGTGAACATATTGTATGAATATTTAATATTATCTTTTTATTTTGGACGTATTGTCACTATTAAATAAATCAAAGGAGTGTGTAAACACTGGACTGGATTGACATTTGAATTCAACCATTTTCGTGGATGTGACTAAATAAAATAGCCTTAAATAAATACTGTGGTTTCTTTTAAGACTGTGTAGACTGCTGGTACTTTCAATTCAATCTTTAGCTCTAGCTAAACATAGTCTTGTGAGGCCAGACCCTTTTATTAGAGAGGAAGTGTGTATAGTCTACTACACATAGTACAATTGTCAAAAAGAAATTTATTAACTATGCAATGTTAACTGTGGTTTGTAATAATTATGTGTTAATTAAACATGGTCAAACCCACAACCAAGACAAAATTCTATCATCACAGCAGCAAGCAATATAAAATACTCACTGGCTTAATAGATTATTAATTTCATACTAAATATCATAGCAAATTAAGTGCTAAATTATGAAAAGTCTTTAGAACAAAAACCTGGACAACTTCAGGTTTCCGAGTTTCAAGTCTAGAAGAAATACTGACTTTGTTAGCAGTAATTAACATATAATGTTATTATGCTACTAGATAAAACATTCTGGTTTGCTCAGGTACCTATTAACCAAACAGTGGTTCCTCAGGAATTCTGGGGAAAGAGACAATTGTACTATGCGTAGTAGACCAGACCCTTCCTCTCTAAGCAAGGGTCTGGCCTCGCTAGACTAGCTAAAACATACATTGTTAAAGCTAGAAACATTTTTGTTCTTAACACCTTTCTTATCAAATATACACGGGAACTCTGACCTTTGTTAACTCTCACCAACACCACATAGACTATTTAGGGTGAGATTTATGCACAATTATAATACCATATAATGAACTAGTTATTTCACAGATTGTTAAATACCTTGTGTGTTAAAGCAATGTGATGATAAACGCAACTAGTTGGTTTTATATATGTTACACAGTTATAACAATTTTTTCAACAAATGAACTCAGTAATCAATTTCACCACTTCTTGATTCCAAAAGGACATTCTGGGCTGAAAATTGTAATAACAGTTTATAACCATTATGTAAAAATTGCAATGCTGTCCCACATTCCATGCATTTCAATGAGTCACTAAGCTTATAATTCCATTTTACACCTTCCTCCACCTGTCAGCTTATCAAAAAGGAGGAGGGTCTACCTCACTATACTATGTTATGTTAAGTTGTTTTAACCATTCATAAACGTTATTTGGTTTGTATGCTTCCATACAAAGTACTATAAAAAATCATTATTGGTTGTAACCATTAGCTACATAAGCAAATAATACATTGAAGTGTATATATGAATCCATAGTAATTTACAGAGCTAAATTAGTTAGCATGCTAAGTTGTAAGTACAACCTAGTTGGCATGCATAAGCTATATGTAATTAATTATTTTAAAGACATTCTTTCATAAAGTCATATTTCACTTAAAGGCATTGTGTTATTTCAATTGAGGCCTTTGTCACAATAGGTTCATCAATTATGATGATGTAAGCCCAATAGTGAGTTAACACAAAGTAGATGGATATTATTACAAGTTTTTTTCAACTAAACTAACCAGTGTGCTGTTTAGTTTGGTTGAGATAGTGTTTGGTCATATCTTCAATTAGTGGGCAATAAACTACAAAAATGTACTTGTTGGCTTCCAATTGACTTTATAGATATTGAGTTAGATTAGGTTTTGCTTAGTAGTAACTCAGTATTGGTCATATTGATGAAACTATGGTAACTAAGGCTTTGGTTGAAATGATACAATCCTTCTTTAGTTTTATTAAATTATTTAACCTTGAAACTTATTGAAACTTATCGTAACTTTCATTTATATAGATACCAACTACTGAACACCCATTTAGCTATACTATAGCTTCTTCAGATGATCAGTTATGGATTCTTGTGACTGAATACTTTGTGGTATGAATTACTGTAATTTTGTTAAGGCAATTGATGGCACATTGGAAGCCACATTACTATCAGTTACAAAAATAACAAAAAATAAAGCATTTTATACAAAATAAAGTAAATATACTGATATATAGCATCAATTTAATATAAATATCATCCCTAATAGCACAGGTGGCACAAACAGTTATATAGGGATATTTACCAACTATTAAATCACATAAACAATATCAGTGATATTAAAATTGTTGAATTTTGTGGTCTTGCTATTATGTAGGAATAATTCAATGCCATTTCTACTACCTTATTTACATTCTTTGTATTGGACTGATATAAGCTATCCCTGTATTTACTTCTTTTTTATAAAAAATGTTATTTTTTATTTTTAGTAAATGTGTTTATTTAAAGTGGTGCTTAGTTCAGGTTAAACTTCTTTTCTCTTACATTTATTAATTATATTACTGTTTCTTTTCTATATTTGCTTGATATTTCTGTACAATAGTCTAGTTTGTTTGATAAAATATGTTTATTTACTTAATTTCAAGTGTTTTGATAGCCAATAGAAAAGAATTCTTACATATTGCGATGAAGAAATAATGATTATTATGACTAAAATGATAACAGGAAATTAGCTGGGAACTTGGAATGGTTCCATCAAGAAGGAGGAGAATTAACAATTAAAAAATGTATATTTATACTTAATTCAATGCATCATAGCTATACATTCATTAGCTTATCAGTAATACAATAATTGTCCTTGAGCTTCTTTTAAGCTGAACATCTAAGCAGGAAATAGTCTATACTTACTGCCAGAAGTAGAAAACTGTGCTTTTAATTTCTCTCCCCTCGTATGTTTCTTTTTGTTAATATTAATTATTCATAAAAAATTGGCTTCTATAAGAGTAGTTCTTTATAGTAAACTCTAAAATTTCTAATAATTTGTTTCAAAAGCGTTTAAAGTATGAGGTACAAAAACGATAGTTTGTTTCAAATTGTGTCACTCTTAGGATAATGTTGGCAAATCTTTTTAATTAGTCAGAGTAATGTATCTTTAATGCCGATTCAAGTGACTCTTGAGGTTCTTGCATTTTGTACTAGTAGTATTGAAACTTCACAGAAATAATGATGATACATTCAAAATGTGTCATAAAAATAAAGTATAATTATCATTAATAGTATACCTAATTATTGATGATTATGTTAATTATTGTGTCACTTTCTTTCATTTATAGATTAGAAATCGTGCTTACTATGATACAACTGATAAGTCTGACATAGGCATTGTTTTTATCAGTGTTCATAACATGAGAGTGAAGAATAAACTACCTGAACTATATGCGCAGATACATTACAATGACAATCAAATACTTTGTGCTAAACTAAACTATCTGAAAATGGTGGGAGGACGTGCCCCAAAATCTGATATATATTGGGTAGCATATATTCTTAGAACAAAATCAAACTTATTGCAAGACAAACCAAGGGAAGTTAAAATTTCAACCGATAGTCAATGCAATAACTTGACAAGACCAATTCCTATCCAAGACGATAATCCAAAGAAGACTTATACATTCGGTGTGTGTTTACATAAATCTGTCTATAATATTAAAGATCCACAAATATTGATAGATTGGATAGAACTCAACTTAGTACTGGGTGCAGAAATCATTACTATTTATTTTCAGTATGTTCCAGAAATCTTTTATGAAATCATGAAACCATACATCAATGAAGGTTTAGTGGAAATATTAGATTGGAACTTAAAACCACCTGTATTTTCTGGAATTGATAGGTATCAGGGTCAATTTTCAGTAATAAATGATTGTATTTATCATAATTTGTATCGTGTGAAGTACCTAGCTTTGATGGATATGGATGAATTTATTATTCCACAACATAAGAATCATTTTAAAATTACTGATATGCTTCCAACACTGCAAAAATTATGTCCTGATGCAGCAACATATGTTTTTTTTCATACTCATTTTCTAAGTGATGGAGTTAGTCTTCCTGAAGTCAATAAGTCAGTCAAATGTTCGAGCATGGGTTGGCCTCGATACTTCACACAAACATTACGAAGTAGTGATCCTGTAGGTGATGCCAAAAATGCCCCCACTCATAAGTTAATCATTCAACCTAAAGGAGTGATAGCAGTTAGTGTTCATAGTATAATGGAATCTAAGAAAGGCTACACTCGCCAGTATCAAGTTCCAATCGATGTAGGTTTACTATTTCATTTTCGCTTTAGACCCAGATTTAATATTAAAAAAAAGGAAAGAAATTTCATTATGAGTCGATATTTCAACCAAACCTTTCAAAGACTAACAAGTAAAATGTGCTAGTTGAGAACTTACTTATGTAACACTGACATGTTAATTTAAAATACCATGTATTAAACTTTTGTTTTCTTCTATACATAATGTGATGCCAGCATAGATGATGTATACAACATATACAGAGGACATTTTTCTAACTTAGTAAAGTGCTTGTACAAATTGTTAATGAATTTGATGTCTATTGTTGTCGTAATTAGAATTCCATATACAGGTAACTGTTCAAAATCAGTTTTGACCTGATTAAAGGTATATAGTCTATATAGCTGCCTAGTCTCATTTACGTGCTACTAATGAAGAGAGCTGCATATACTGGTTTTAAACATATTTTGTTATATATATATATATATATATTACAGTCATTAAAGCAATGTAGAATGAGTATAACACTCTTAGAAACATGCTAACCTTTGTGACAAATTTGGTGATATGTAATCAGTTTCTATATCACATGTCAATTTTCATTGCTACTTCTACAGAAGTAGCAATGAAAGGAACAATATAAGGAATGTACCAACAATTATTTTCCCAGCCCATTTCTACATCTAAGCACTACCATGCTTAACAATACCACATTGTATTAAACAATTAGAAACCTAATGTCAGGAAGCTAAGAGATGTATTTGATAACAACAATCAATACACTAAGGAAGTCCAACAATAATTCAGCTTATATAGAAACTCACTTGATGGATCATGTGGCCACAACTCATGCAACATAGACTTAGTTACTCTATTTGGTAACCTAACAACACAGACTACCTGCATGTCAACATGTAAACATTATTTATTAAAGTATTATGACTAATTGTATTTTGTTTCTTTATCACGTTATTGACTTTACTGCCTTGTGATTACAAGGGTGTTTCTACGAATAATAAATATAATGAAAATAATTAAGCCTAAAATTTAAGCCCCACTATTTCTACACTCTGGATCCACTGCTGTCTATACATGATATCTTGTTACCTTGGTATCAAAGCTCTCTCTGTTGGTCCATCGTTGTCTTCTTGAGATATCTTTTTCTTATGCACAAATTCAACATAAATAAATAAATTATATATGTATTAATATTGATATAATGAGAATTGCTAAATCTCTCTCTTACAGAACTTTGGCGAATAATTTTAACCTCTTCTGATGGATTGGTCTTTTTTGATGTCAATATTAGTGTTAACTTCTGACTAAGAGACTAAAAAAAATAAATGAACATAATTATCATCAATGGCAGTAGGTATATGAATAGAGTTTGATCTAACTCGATGCTAAGCAACCACTATATCCTACTGTCATGTATCAAATAAAGTCTGATACATATTATCAATTGAAGCCATAATATGGTACCATTATTGCTTCCAATACCAAAGTGATTGCTATCGTCATTTTACCTCCATATGTCTTTAATATAAGGTTCCTGTAATATCTCTACTGCTGAGGGACATCTAGAAGGAATCTTATCCATCATTTGGAAGAAGAGAACATAGAAAATTGAAGCCATTACTCAAACAGTAAGTATACTATGTCTTTGATATATGCATGTAAATCCTATTAATACTAAAAACTATTGTCTTATTGAAAGTAACTTCATGCTTGTAGTGTATGCATATTCTAGTACTATTTTTGTCTGATAATTAGGGAGGACGTCCCATCAGCCATTGGCTAGTTTTCATGGGAGTCTTTTATACAAACAAGTGAGACACTTAGATGTGTGATTCCTAATTGTGGGGGTAGAGCTGTATGGGCATTTACCAGCTTCTTTTAATTACACAGCAAAAAAATAGTACGCTTGATCCGATACTTACAGAAGCCGAGGACGGACACTCCTATTTCCAATTTTTTCCGCGCACCTTATATTCCAATTCAAGATGCAGTTAATGGGTTCCAATTCCAATATACTACCAAAATCAGGAACCTAATCCAACTGAAAACATCTTGCTGACGCTCGATTCTGAAAGGCAGCTCGTGCTAGTCGCACTCCGCGTTTTATCAAGTAACAAGAAGACCCTAGAAATGGGGCATGTGCCAAAAATGGAATTAGGAATGATAAATTAAACTCATCAACTGGGTTGTTAATTAGAGTTTTTTAATACAGGAAGTGTAGTATTTGACGAAGTATCTTTTAATAACTATCACACTTATTTGTACCTGTATATCTGTATATATATATATCTCATAGGAGGCTGAAGGGGGGGGCTGGAGGGGCTAGAGCCCCCCCAATATTTAGAAAGAAGGGGCTCAGCCCCCCCAAATTTTTATTGCTTGCTACTTATCCCACAAAAAGAATCTAAGTTAATGTTATTGGTGTTGATGAAACTGTCAAAAGTTTTGACGTATTTGCAGGCACCAATAACAGAAAAACGGTTTAACAATTGTCTGGTCCTTCATGTACACAAATGCATAACTAATGAGTGACATCTTGTTGAAATAGCTAAGGAATTTGTTATGGTAAATGATGAGTAAAGGAAATACTTTGGTACATTTTAAATTAATGTTGGTAATACTGATTGTGATTATATCAACATACTTTCTGCATTATGGGTACATTTGTGTCTGCATATTCATTACATAGTTATGGTGTGAGCCCCCCCAAAATATAAGTGCCTCATCCGCCTATGTATCTATATCACAAAATCAGCTACTTAAATAGTACAACATACATTCTTAAGATATAACACATTAGTCCATTCACATAGCACATTTACCAACTAAGTTAACATATTTACACAATGCTTTATAGTTATGCCACATCTCCCTTTCCTTGGTGGTCAATGATAACTGACTACATTGCCGAATCTTTCTGGAGGACGAATGACTGTCCCAGTTCTTGACCTTGTCATGATAGGCCTTGGTGATGGTTCTTCTACAATGTCACCGTCTCCAGAGGTTGGTGCTTGATCAGTGTTGTCATCATGAGTTGCTGAGTTCCTTAGCTTCAGGCCGGGAGATGGGTTCAGGTGACGACGATTCCTTCGAAGCAAACCTGATGGACATAACTCAGCTGGACTTAATCCACACCATGACGTAGGAGTGCTTCTATAGACTAGTAGTGACATAAATGGGTCATCGGTCTTGTGTAATATATTCTTCAATGTCTGGACTGTTCTTTCCGCTTGTCCATTGCTTTGTGGAAAGATGGGACTACTGGTGATGTGGTCAAATCCATATAGCTTTGCAAACTTGGCAAATTCCATGGAGCTATATTGAGGTCCATTGTCGCTTCTCACACGCTCTGGTATGCCATGACGAGCAAATACCTTTTTGAGGGCTAAAATTATCCCATGAGATGTAGTTGATGTTAGGCGGGCGATTTCTGGGTATCTGGAAAAGTAATCAACTACTACCAAATAAATGGTGTTCTTAAAAGTGAATAAGTCAGTCCCAACTTCCTGCCATGGGTATTCTGGTAGTTTGGTAGGGATTAGAGGTTCATGCTTTAATGTGAATCGCTTTGTACATTCTTGACAACTTTTCACTAGCTCAACAATTTCTTTGGAAAGTCCCGGCCACCATACTGCCATCCGGGCTCTTGCTTGACATCTTTCAATTCCTTGATGTCCCTGGTGGATTTTGTCTAATGTTTCTTTCCGGAGACTTTTTGGAACTACTATACAAGCATTATATAGAAGTAACCCATCACCAATTGTGAAGTGGGCTTGATGCTCATGATATTGTTGCATTTCCATGTCCAATTGAGATTTTCGAGGCCACCCTTGCTGGCAATACTTGATAATAGTTTGGCAAATTTGATCAGCCCTTTGTGCCTTTCTGTAGTGATGAAGTCGTTGCTTACTGGCAGGTAAATCGGAAATAACTACTTCCATCAATGAATCAGTTCTGTCTTGTGACTTCTTGTCTGTTGCTTCCCACAGTGGTGCTCTTGAAAGGGTGTCTGCAGTGTATAAGAGTTTGCCTGGTACATGTTGAATTGCATAGTTGAAACGAGTAAGTCGTAGTCTGAACCTAAGTATCCTGGGAGGTAGATTGTCTAATTGTTTTGTTCCCAGTAATGAAATCAATGGTTTGTGATCTGTTTTAATCAGAAATTGCGTGCCTAATAAATATGTCCAAAACCTTTCACATGCCCAGGTGATGGCCAGTGCCTCCTTCTACACTTGGGCCTATCTTTTTTCAGTTTCAGATAGTGACCGTGAGGCGTAAGCAACCGGTCTCCACGGTTGTTGATGTTTCAGCAGTAGAACTGCTCCTACCCCATACGAGGAAGAATCTGCAGCGACTTTTGCTTCTGCTTCCATGTTGTATGGTAATAATGTTGTGAGCTTTGATAGTTCTTCCTTAATTTGGGAAAATGCTACGTTCTGTGACGACTCCCATCTCCAGAGGTTTCTTTTTCGTAGGAGTTTTCTCAGTGGGTGGGTGAGTTCAGCTAAACGAGGCGTAAATTTTCCTAATTGATTTACCATGCCTAGGAATCTTCTCAACTCCGTGACGTTCTTTGGAGGCTCCATGTTGCTAATTGCATCAGTTTTCTGAGGGTCTGTGTGTACTCCGTGTTTGTCTACCACATGACCTAGAAATGTCAAACTACTTTTACTAAACTCACATTTTTCAGGATTGAGTGTGAGACCTGACTTCTGAATCCGCTTGAGCACTGCTTCAAGACAGATATCATGTTCCTCCTGTGTTTTAGCGTACACCAGGATGTCATCAATAAGGCATAATGTTCCCCCTAGTCTTGCCAGGACTTTTGACATTTGCTTCTGGAAGTGTTCCGGAGCGCTTGTGATCCCAAAAGGTAATTTGTTAAAACAATATCTGCCCAATGGCATTATAAAGGTAGTTAATGGTCTCGACTCCTTTTCCAACGGTATCTGCCAGAACCCACTGTTAGCATCTAGTTTACTAAAAATAGTAGCACCTGATAATTGAGCTAGAAGATCGTCGATTTTTGGAAGTGGGTGAACTTCCCTAAGGACGTTTTCATTCAGCGGTCGTAAGTCGACGCATATACGAATTGAGCCATTCCTTTTGGGTACTGCAACCATGCCAGCACACCATGGTGTTGGTTCGTCCACTTTTGATATAACTCCCAGAGACTCCATGCGTTCCAATTCTTTTTGGATTTTACTTCGATATTGTAGCGGGACTTGTCTTGGAGTGAACAAAGCATGTGGTTTGGCATCAGCTTTTAATTTCATGGAGTACTCCTCTCCAAATGATCCCAATCCAGTAAACACAGATGGATATTTCTCGATTAGTTGGGTCTTTTGGTCAATGACAGCATCAGTTCTTGCAGCTAACTTGGTGCCATGATTGTTGGTAACCCCAATAAATTGGTCTTGAGCCCCCGAATGACAAAAATGAGTTGCTCACATTGTTTCTCTCCATATTTGATTTTTCCCATTAATTGACCAATGATTTTGAGTGTGTGATGTGACGGTCCATACAAGATCTTAGATGTTGGTTGTAGGTTCACCTTTCCTAGTCCCCGATAATCCTTTTCTGACATCGCTGTCACCTCTGCTCCAGTGTCTATCTTGAACTGCAGCTTGGTGCCGTTGACCTCTACTCTGGCCTTCCAATGTTCATTGACATCTGATGTTAGCATGTCCAAAAATACCGTGTCTAATTCCATTACATTGGGACTTAAGTGAGTATTAACTTCTCCTACAACTTTAGAGTAACAGCATGAGCTATAATGTCCCTTCTTGTTACAACGATAACATGTTGCCTCCTTTGCTGGGCACTTGTATTTTTGATGTCCTTTACCGCAGCGAGAACACTCTGTGTTTCGCAACTTCGTCTTTTCTCTTCCACTGCGTGGTTCTTTCATTTTACTGATTCTCTTCCCTCCTTTGACTTGGTCTACAGCTACATGAGTGCCAGCACCTTGTCCGTCTTTGTTTAGTGTTTGCTGCTGCTCCTTGACAGCTTCTCGTTGACGTACAGCTTTCTTAGCTGATTCTAAGGTGAGCTTCGGGTCTAGCTGTAGCCGTTCTGACAGCACTGTATCCCTGATTCCTACCACCAGCCTGTCGCGTATCATCTCCTCTTTCATTGTCCTATACTCACAGTCTTCTGCTAGCTTGTAGAGCTCCATAATGTAGGTTTCCCCTGGTGCTTGGTTACGCCGATTAAAGCGAGCTCTTTCAAAGATCACATTTTTCCTTACTTTGAAGGGTGTAGTGCCATTTCGCCTACTCCCAATTTGCCTACTCCTACTTTGCCTACTAGTAACCCAAAAGTGTCATTTCGCCTACTCCATCTAGCACCTACAAAACATGTAGCACCTAGAAAAATATTTTGCATTTAGCACCTAGAAAACATGTAGCACCTAAAATAACACTTAAACAATCTTTTAGTACCTAACATAGCACCTCAAGTAAAATCTTATAAATTGGTAGCTCTGTGCTTCATTATTCATTCTTTCATTCAAAAAATACCAACTACCAACTGTCAGTTACCAGAGATGGAGTTTGTAACCACAACTAGAGGTGGTCGAGCACTTATTCATGAGGGCTATAAGTATGTTCTCAACAGGCGAGGTCGTGATGAGCGAATCTTTTGGAGATGTGCTAAGAGTCGCTGTTGCAGTGGAGCATTGACTACAATCAATGATGAAATTGTATCCAGCAGAGCAAGTGAACACAACCATCCACCCAATAAAGCTGAGATGATAGCCTGTAAAGCTGTAGAGTCAATGAAACAGGCAGTCAAAGAGAAAATCGATCCAGTACCAGCACTTTATCAACAGCAGTTGAGAGAAATTTCGGCCAGAGAAAATCTTGAAGAAGTGGCTGCACAATTGCCAACTCTCTACTAATAGGCAAAGTGGGAGTAAAAAATTTAGTAGGCGAAATGACACTTTTGGGTTACTAATAGGCAAAGTGGGAGTAGGCGAAATGGCACCAAACCATTTGAAGAAGGATTCGAAAGTTTCAATGACTCCATCATATGTAGTCATAGCCTCCTCACTTGGTACTCCTGTCGAGTCCAGTATAGCTTGTGATTCTTCTCCACGGCAATACAGAAGCGTGCTGACTTGCCATTTCTCGTCTTCTTGTGCAAGCTCAGAGGTGATACGAAATTGCTCAAAGCGACGTTTCCACTTTGGCCATTCTTCTGGATTTCTGAAGTTGAAAGGTTCAGGAGGAGAGAGATGTAGTTGGGCCATCGCTGCCACCATGTAGTATTTGACGAAGTATCTTTTAATAACTATCACACTTATGTGTATCTGTATATCTGTATATAAATATTCAAAATTCACGATTTTACTATGAATTCGCGATTATTCCGCTTCTCGATTTTACTGTGAATTCACGATTATTACGCATTCAAAATTCACGATTTTACCAATAATTTACGATTATTCCAATTCGTGAATTCACGATTTTATGGTGAAGTTGCAGTTCTAGATTCACGATCTCACCAATTCAATTGGCAATCTTCAATTTCCGAAGTCGATTGTACTGGCAATTCCCGCTATTTTAGTGTTAAGGTGAGGCTCAAGTAGCCGTCAACGTTGTGCGTGGCGATGTTCAGAATGGCTCTCCTCGTATTATATGAAGGTTTTTATTAATGTGATATTCTCAGGATATAGTTTACTTTCCCTTCTCATTTGTGTTATGTTTTACTCATCAGATCATTGTTATTATTATTATTGTTACTATTATGTACCCTTTGTAACACAATTTCAGTACAAGATGTACCTCATTTTGTCCTGTTCTGTACTAAGTACAATAACATACGACTCAAACTTTACGACTCAATCACTTCCAAAGTACCATCCCTTTTACTCAATTCCCCACAGAGATAAACTCACTATCATTTTAACAAATGAACTCAGCCATATGTCATCAATGTATCTTAATGAAATGTTTGTTTTAAGATCTAATTCAGTTTTGTAATCATTGATTTTGTTTTTCTCTCATGTTTTGTGTAGTCACTGTAAGTTTATTATTTAATCCAAACTTATATTATAATCACATTACTTTATCTTATTTTGTAATTAATTTGTCACTTGTAAACCATTGATGGCTGGGCAGTCTTCTGTGTATGACATTAATAATATTAATAATAATAATAAATAAAATTATTATTATCCTTATTATTATTTTCATTGTTATAAAGTATTACTATCCTTATTATTATTATTATTATTATTATTATTATTATTATTGTAAGTCATTTGTAAATTTTATAATATTTTGAAGTTCACTATTGGTTTCTTATATCATCCTCAAGCACTACTGTACAATGCTATAAATATTTTAGGAATCATGTTGTACCCTCAATTAGATGTGCAAAAAAGGAATGTCTTTCTAATCTTATTCCTAATGCAAGAAGTTCTGGAAATATGATAAATGTTTAAAAGATAAACCAACTGTTCCCAACCTTATTTGTAAACTTAAATGTCTGGCATCAATATACTACTTATTGCACTATACTGACTAACTAAAGTGCATCCTGTTTCATTGATCAATTTCAACCTCTGACTCATACCTGTAAAGATTCTTATCTTACTTCCCCTATTGATTGTCCTGTGGGTAATTTCTGGTCAGAAGATGAAGTCTACTGTTTAATACTATCTCTTGAATCAAACAAATGCTATGATTCAGACAAAATTACAGTTAGAATGCTCAGGGCTATAGCTGTCTCTATCACACCTGCTATTACAAAACTATTCAATATGTAAATACCTAACAGTTTAGTTCCCTCTTTTTGGGAGGTAGCATCTGTTGTACTTACAACAAAAGTAAATAGACATGAGTCTGTTGATAACTTTCGTCCTAGTTTTCTGTCATCCATTATTGATAGGCTTTTTCAAAAACTGCCATTTATTCTCTCCTTGAATCATATTGTAGTACCCATAGCACATTTATTTTCATTCCATTTACGAACTCTATTCCTTTTCCCTCTACCTGTAGATCAGTTATTTATAGTAATTTATGTCTATCTTTAAATTTATTATCCTCATTACTACACTTTAAATCAATTGTACATATCCTATTTATAAATCAGTATATATTTCTTATATTTCGAGATGTGTGTTTTGTACCACCTTATGCTATTACACTCATTCTTTTGCTCTGTTTAGCATAAACCATTAAATAGCAAAAAAGGAAATTAGGACTATGAAAGTCAATATTGAAGGACTATCACTATGAATAGAACTAGCGTGTTCTCAGAATCAGTTAAGCAAATAAATACAACATGAATTAGATGAAAAATTAAAAATCCAGTCAACATTTAGTATTGAAAGGAAAGGTCAAATGTTAGCATATTTACAAACCTAAACTTTTGTCTCAAAAAAGTGATCTTGTAATCTTATTTGAAAGGACAACTGATGCATTAGTAGATAGAGAGTTGGTCATGACAAAGAGCATGAAGTGAAAATGAACAAAGTTAATGGGTTCGTGTATATAGAGGTATTAGTAAGTGTGTGTCTTGCAGCATACTTTACATGCATACATTACATGTCACTGTCTGCTTATGTACATGAGGTGTGATCTGTGTCAAAATTATGGAGTCCAACATGTATATATTATGCATAAAAGGAATGCCTACATATCTCTATTAGGCACAACATAGATGCCAGCATGCCCACATTTATCATATATGGACATCAAGATGCTTGCATATTTGCATAATAACACCATTTTTTTCAGATATGGACATGAGACATAATATAACTTTGTATTATTTAGTCCGGAAGTAAAAGAACAGTAATTATTTTTTGCGGTGGTTCGGGCAAAACTAATAATGTTTTTTTAGGCGCGCTAAACTATTCGTACAAGAGTGCCAGAAGTCGATAGCTTGTTAAAATGTAATATGTCTCTGTTTGTTATCAAAGCTCTGAAAGAAGCTGTTCACATTCTCAGATCTACTCTAAGTTGTCGAAATACGTCAGAGATGTCGCAGCAAGACCTACCAGAACCAAGCTCATTCGAGGAGTTGCGAGGTGATCTCCGCACGTCGTGTTACCGACACCAAGACTGGGTTAGTGAGTTGCTTGGTTGCACTACATATACATGCTACATGATGTGGACACACTTGCACAAGTGTGCGTATGTCTGTGTGTGGGTGTGCTCCAGTAAGAGCTTTGTTTACTATATATACTTAATCAAGTTAATGCCTTTTTACCATAGTAACTTCAGGTCATACGTTTTTTAGATTTCAAGGGTCAATTTGCTCCCATTTGATCCTCGGCAAGGAAGAGGAATGGGTTGCCATTCCACATATCAAAAGGCAATAGTCAAACCTAGATGTCACACATGGACACACAAATTTATTTGCCTACCAGACACTCATCAAGAACAAGTTCCCTCAACAAATGAACGTCATAGCCTTTGGAGTGCTGGGTTAGGAAAGAAGATTGTCTTTCAACTGGATGGGGACTGTATCAAAAGAGTCTTGATGGAAACCTTTTCACTATTAAAGATTCAAAAAATTTAGCAGTAATCGAGACCAGATATAATATAATCACTGTCCTGAGATTGAAAGAGTATGTGGAGCAAACATAGGTGTACGTGAGACATCTTTAAATGGATTTGCCATTAACCTATGATGTTGACTTGCTGTAGGTCAGTAATATTAATATTTAACTTAGCTTATTATTATATTAATACTTAACTGTTGCAGTAGCAAGGTGAGCTATACTTTGTGAAATTTACAAACTTCTGTGTTGCCAGTGGTTGCCATGGACACTGTTGGTGTTGGCTAGGGAAAAACTAATGAAGTTGTACCTTCCTTTGCACAGGTGTTTGTGGTCATATCAAAGATTAATAAGTTGTGATTAGTGCCATTGTTTTTTCTATTTAAATTTCACAGTTTAGAAACAGTAATTTGTGTTTATTACATAAACATAAGCACACTTACACATACTTTATCAAATTTCTTTCATTTTATATATGTCCATTATAGTAGTCTTGTGAATGACAATGAATCACTCGATGACAATGATGAAGACCTTCGGTCTGTCATAAAAAATAGTCTCAACAAACAAAGGTATGTGGAAAAGTAAGTTCCTATTGGCCTATCATGATTGAATATTTTTCCTGTATTGTGTAGCTTGGATGACATTATTAAGAAGCTACAACATGACAATGGCATAGATCCGGACCTGACTCCCGATGATTATGAAAAGACAATGCTGTTAGAACTCAGCAGAGACTCCCTTCTAGAAGATATTCTAATGCATGCTCAAATGCCAACATTTGATCCCAAGAAGACATTAAGGGTAAGTATTTCAACTAGGTCTAATAATAGCAAATGATTGCATATGTGCTACATGCATCCATGTTGATATTTAAGTTTGTATACTTTAGGTTATTTGGCTTTGCTCTACTAGTACATGGCATAGTGTTGAGACACATTCATTTTAGTTTTTTTTTTTTTAAGAGAGAAAAGTGTTGATATTGGTGGGCTTCGTCGTGAGTTTTGGAGGATCATGGTCAATAATCTAGTGGAAAAATACTGTATTGGTGATGAATGCAAGAAGACATTTTGTTAAAATGTACCAGCATTGCAAGTAACTGAAGTGCATGAAGGAATGAATGTTATGTGTATCCTAGAGCAAGGTTTTCGTGCACATTGGGATGTCGATTATCATGTCAATTTTGCGTGAGGACCGTGGTTTTCCTGTGCTGTTGCCAGGATTGTATCAGTACATGGTCAGCAGAGACATCTCAACAATTTTCATAGATGACAAAGAAATTACAGATCAATCAGTCAAGTGCTTGGTAGCAGAGGTATGTGTACAAAATGGATAACAATCCATAATTAACCCATCCATGCCAATTTTGTTAGATATCTGCTGTATCTGATAACCAATATCTACAAAGTGTCTTGAGCCAAGAAGGATACCGCACACTCTTGTTGGAAACAGGTTACAGCAAACCAATCACTGCAATAACTCTTGCTGATCGTAATGTAATATCAGATGTTTTAAAAAGGTATCACTGTGATCAAAGTAAAGGCTGAAAGTGACCAGTTTCTGGATGGGCTGAAGTTGTTAAAAATTGACAAATATATTTCCAACTATACTATCAGTAAATATAGCATTCTATTATGACGAATTTTAGTGTTTGTTTTGATTGCCAAAAGAAACACTGAATGTGTCTGACTGTCTATTCTACTTTTACAGACTACATCAAGATGCTGCTAAACCAGAGTTTTTTCATGGTGGGCATTGGTACACTAAGGAGAGGCATGACCGAGAGTGGGCCACTTGTATGTTCTTTTAAAATTTCTCAATGAATGCTAAGGTAGATAATTATTTAACATAGTGGTTTGTACATAATATTCACCGATGGCCACTTTTACATTTAGAAGGCTCTCTTCCAGTATCTTTGGAGGATGTGCTGGTATTCTTTATAGGCTCTGATAAAAAACCAGTTACTGGTTACAGTAAAGCACTGAGGCTGTTGTTTTCTAGTGACACAGGTCTAGCTGCTGTACAGCAAACAAAGCTAAGATGATCAATGCGGTGAGTTGACCCTTTTGGTACAGAGATGAGTTTCAGACTGAATCTTTGTAGACGTCAATGCAATGTGGCATTTCCTAAAGCTTTAGCACTTAGACAGAAAACATAAACTGATAAAGTTAATCGTATTATTTCATATCAATTATTGTTTAAACATTAAATATTGATGTTGGCAGGCACATAGGAGGGATTGTAGCATTCAATGTGTAGAACTGGGGGGAGTCCAAGATAAGCCTTATTTTAGCCACTCCTCCTTATCTAGTTATGTGTCCTATATGTATTCTAATATGTTAACTTTTTTGTAATTAGATGTAGGTGGTGTTTGTAATTCACGATGGAATTGATTTGTTATTCAAGGCTACCAGTATACCTGAAGTACTCATCAAATAATTGTGCAGACACTGTACTTGGCTATTTTGTTGAAGCTGTTCAAACCTATGGTCTACCACTTAGAATTCATACAGATCTAGGAGGAGAAAACACGGACATTGCAAAGTATATGTGGTTCCAACCTGACAGAGGTCCAGACAGAAATAGTGCTATTATGGGGCGAAGTGTACACAATCAACAGATTGAGTGTCTCTGGCACGACATCTTTCAGGGGTGCACCTGTTTATTCTACAGACCTTTTTGTTATCTCGAAGATGTAAAAATTCTTGACCCTTGCAGCAAGTTTCATTTATATGCTCTTCATTTTGTGTACTTATCCAGGATACAGAGGCTTTTGGATCACTTTCGCACTGCTTATGTAAACCATCCTTTAAGTTATTGTCACAATCAATCACCAGCATAGCTGTATTATGTAGGCTTTGAAAATGATTTGAGCACAACTGAAGGGTTGCAGATCAAGTTTACCAGGTATTAATTCCTGTTAATCATGTTTGCATTTGCATGTTAAAACAATCAACACGTGTGTGTGCACATGATAGTTGTAGGTATGTTGCTGAATGTTAAAAGGAAGCAGATTTGCACTGTATACTGGTTCTTATTTACAAAAGTTCAGTCATGCACTGGACGTATGCAATGCCATAACTTATTAGTGGTGACTTGGCCCATGGTTATTGATTTGAATGCTTTCAGATCAATCACACATGCATCAAAGTAGCACAATACGTGTTTATAAATTGCATGCAGTTATACATCTTTTTTTCTTTTCATACAGCTGTCTATTATTATGTATGGGGTGGATTTAGATGCTCCACCATCAATTACGATTGAATCATCTCTGTTCCTAACATACAGGTGGATAATGAAGAAACATATTTGACTGCATTTCAACATGTCAATCCACTCTCTCCTGACCATGATGATGATTATAGCATTACTGTATTTGCTTGTTATTAAGTGCATGCGCTTGTATCTCCAGAGGAAGAAAATTTGCGCTTAATAAACATACGCACTTAACAAATAGCCTTTGCAGATGATGTCACTTTTCTGGGTGTGGCTCTCACTCAAGCACATGGAGGATATGGCTAGTGTTTCTACTGAGTTCTCATTTGACAGCATAATTCTTGAACGTTTTAAACATCCTGTTTCTTTTAAAAAGATCGCTGCTGCCTCATACATACTAAATTTCACAGACTTAAATAGTAACACTTCTATGACAATCATTTTTTCACATAGCATTAATGTATGTGTGGTTTAATATTGCTTATTAATAATTCATTAAGTGCTTAATAAATGTATGCGTTTATCCACCTAACATCCAGCAAATATGGTAATTGTTATATGAGTTATAGAGAGGGTGAATGGCATAATTAACAAAATAAACAATGACTATTAATTTAGTAGTCCTGTCTTTAATAATCAATGTGAATAGAAATTAAAGGAGCTCTATACTACATATGCCGCATCTAAATGGACACATCTATATTATATGCAATTATCTGGCCAGCTATAACGTAGAAATGAATGATACAAATATTATAATAGTTATGGATAAATCAATTTGATTAAATGCAGATACTGTATGTGTTAGTAAACTCCATGTGTTGTTATTATATAAATATGCATTTTGTACATACACTGATTAGTGTTTACATGTACACGAGTTATGTCTCTTAGTTTTATCCTAAAAACAAGTATCTTGATATCCATATATCATAAATATAGGCATGCTGGCATCCATGTTGTACTTAATAGAGATATGTTGGCATTCCTGTTATGCATAAATATAGGCATGTTGGACTTAATAATTTTGACACAGATCACACCCCATATAAGCAGTTAGTACAGCTCTGTCAAAGACATTATAGCAGTTGAAATCACTCTGTGAATGACTGTTGGCTTACAAAGTCAATTTTGAAAAAATGAGCTTCTCAATTTTACTATTTGCGATGATAATCACGTCTTCATTTATAATAAAGTCCAACAGAGAATCAAGAATTTTCATATCCGTGTGTGCTCGATAAAGATGGAGGGTTGGATTGAGAGCATAGACAAACTTGAAGAAAAAATAGAGATAATTAGGAGAATGTATCCCTCAAGTTCCATAGAAGCTAAGGAGGCTCTTATTGAGGGAGCTGACCGTTTATTTGAAGCGTGTGTACAGCTGGAACTGCTGGTTCCTAATCGCCGGGACTTCACTCATGTCATTAAAGTAGTCCAACAATTGATTGTACAATTAACTGCTGACTATGAAAAGGACGTGATTACTTCGTGCGTGAGACCATCTTTAGACATATGCGAAGATGATGTGAGATTCTTTGTTGAAAATGGATTCAAAGAAACAGAGATTGCAGCACTAATTGGTTGCCCAACACGTATGATTCAAAGAAAACTAAGGGAATTTGGGATAGAATTCAATTGTTTCAGTGAAATAACTAATGGAGATTTGGATGATCTAGTTAAGGGGATTGTAATGCGGTTACCTGCTTGTGGTAAACGATCCATACAGACCCTACTTAAAGTTAATGGTATGATATTACAAAGAGAAAGAGTAAGAGAGTCTATTCGTTGTGTTGACCCCTTGGGACTTGAAACTAGATTACGTAGTACTCTTCATCATCAGCAATATAACATTGCAAGCCCAAATGCACTGTGGCATACTGATGGATATCACAAACTTATAAGGTGGCAGATAGTAATACATGGAGGTATAGATGGGTATAGCCAAGTTCCAGTGTACTTAAAAGTAGCCTCTTATAACAAAGCTGTGAGTGTTTTAAATGCATTTGTGCAAGGTGTCGAGTGTTATGGATTACCATCTTGTGTATGTTCGGACTATGGAGGAGAAAATGATGATGACAGCAATATTGTGATTGTGCCTAATCTTCCCTCTAACTTGTTAACTGAACATCAAAGAACAGTGTTAACAGAAGAACTTCAACAGCATCCAAACACAAAGTTTGGTGTAGAACACTACATTGTAGCAAGAGCCTTCATCTTAAGTTGTCACTCTCCTTCACAAACAGTCACATAAGTATTTTCACATTTTTAAAGTTGATTCCCTTTCAAAAAAAATTGAGTATAAAATAAACTTGATTGACAAAAATTTTCACCAAAAAATCAAGAGTATACAAGCAATATTAGAGAGAGACCATACTGTCTAAAACATGAATAAATTGAACATAAAATGAATACAATGAGCATAAGAGAAACATTTTGAGCATAAAATGAATACAATGAGCATAAGAGAAACAGATTGAGCATAAAATTAATACAATGAGCATAGGAGAAACAGATTGAGCATAAAATAAACTATTGATTGTCAGTTTTCACCAAGAGCATAAATTTCGAGTAATCAAACTGAGTCAAACCCACCATGACAACTAAATGCCTGCTTCGTTTTGAGCTTAAATTGACCATAGTCATTGTGATATCGTGTAGGTAGAGTAAGTGAGAAAGTACATGAAGAGGCTGTTGGATAGACTGCATTATGGCTGAATGACAGAGTTGGGTCTATATCAAACCTAAGTGGAGCTTTAGCTGCTAACCCAGTAAAAAAAATCAGAATATCCTTCAAAGAAACTTCATTAGTCCAACCTGTAAGGAAAATGAAAGTATATCAATAGTCCATGCAAATTTTATAACCAATCTTATGAAATGTATACATAAATTAACTAATAACCAACATCAAAGAAACCACTCAAACAGTGGAGACTGAAAACTAACACTCAATTATGTAAACAATTAGAGAGCTATAAGCCACAAGGCCAACCTCATTATGAGAAAGCATAGACATTTTATATGGAATACAATAAAAGATTGTCTTTTACTTAATAAATAAAATTACTGAAATACCTACTTTTGCAATCCTCTGAATAGTCACCAAAAGGATGTACATTGCCATCTCTTTCTCTTTCTATGACTTGCATTCTCAGAGTAGTAAACTTGGTTTTGAAACAGTGACTTCTTTTTGAAGTGTTTTCAATAGTTGATCAAGCTCAGCTTTTGATCAAAGTATTGTATAGTACATCGTGAGAACCTTGTTGTATCCACATTGTGCCAGTACTTCTATTGCATCCATTGATAGTGTTTGGATTTCCTTGTTGCTGTCAGAATCTATAATCTAAGACAACAATTAACAAGTCTACAAATAACAGAGACTGAAACATTTGTCCCTTACTGCTTATAGGTAGGAAAATTATAAACCAATGTACTGTGAATCTACTTCAAGCACAAAAAATTAAGGAAACTGGACAGTAGAATTATTATAGCTCAGCACATCTCAGCTTACTACACTCTTAAATTTTAATGTAACTATAACATTGTCATCATGACTTATTGCCTTGCTTACTAATAGCTTGGTATCATAATCAGGTATAATAGTGTAGTCAATAGTGATTTCAGTAAGGTCCTTGCCACATAGGTAATCGTAACCCTCTTACATAATTATATAGGGAAAGCCTGATCCTCCTTGACTAAGAGATACAGACATCAAGCAACCAATTAGTAAAAAAACATTTCTCTATAATAGAGTTGAGAAAAAATTATTAGCAGCAACAGATTCCGTACATTTAAAACTATTATCAACACCATTCAAACAATTTCATCGGATACCTGAAGACCAAAAATATCATGTCAAACCACTTTTTTATTTCTTCCCCCTCAAAGTAATGTTCCTTAAGCTGTAATGAGAAAAGCTGCCAAAGTTCTCTTCCCAGCCCTCCACCATCTTCACTTTGTTCTCCTTTGATGACAACCTATCAACAAAAGTCCTGTTTATGTCAAAATACAACTTGTGCATACTTTGATAAGTTTAGTGGGACATGGTCACAATTCTAGACAATTTTAAAACAGTCTGCAAGAACATATTCTCTGTCAACTTCCAATAAAAATTCATCATAATGCTGCAATTTTCTATACAACCTTCGTATGATGTCTTCTGTTGAATGACTGCAGAGACGAGATGTGTAAAAAATATTAAATATGCAACATTACCTGCCAACTTCATCATATCCTCTAGCGCTTTGCTCAAGTACACGTGTGACAATTGCATCTTCTTTCTTTTTAATTTCTACACATACATGCTACATGATGTAGACACACTTCGATTTCTAGATCACACTCTTCATCAATAGGGTCAACGTTACTTGATGACATGGGAGGATGTGGAGGATGAACAAGGGTTGGTGGGGGTAGATTAAAATCCTCATCACTTGATTATTACATATCCTCCTCTAGCCCTCTCCTACATGACATGTGAAGTGATAAACATAGCAGACATCTCATCTTGGCTTTATACATGATCACATATGCTGACATGACACTGTAAAAAATATCTTCAGCAGATGATAGACACCTCTCCACAGGCTATATATACATGTGTGATAAACAAATGTGTTCAGATTGATAATTGCAAGCCTTACCCCAGGTGGAAGATGACAAGGCATCAAGTCTAAATCTCTCAGTGAGGTTAAAGACATAGATGTGAGAGTGGTTCTAAAAACTGTGAATTACTCATGCACTTTGAAAATATGAAACAACCAGAGTCATTAAATTTTAGAAATGCCACATACAATAGCTCACAAAAGTCTTCCCCTGAGCAGTCAATGTCTTCAACAACAATCTTCTTTTCCCCAAGCCCAACTTCAAACAAAGCATCTTTCTCTCTATCAGTAGTTGGTATGATGTCTTGGGCACAACACTCAAACAAACAAATTTGTGTGTCCGTGTGCTTGCTGCACGTTTACATGGTCACTTGTCCAGTAGTTTTCTGGAACTTCTTTTCTGTCCTAAGAAAGATGACATTCAGATAAATTCCATACTAAAAGAACTTTCATTTCTTAATTCTTGAGCTCTAGCAGTGAGACCTTCCTGGCCCTTTGGAGAAGGTGCAGTGCAACATCGCATGTTTGTTGAACTCAAGTATCCCCTGCATTACCTATAAACAGGTAGGCATACATGAAAGGTCATTTATCAACCTATATACCTGCATGCAGATGTGCACTAGACTATGATAGCCATAACTACACATATACAGACATAGGGACAGAAGTTTGCATCTTTGGCACTTTTCTGGTATGATGACTGATCTGTACACATCATCATGCTCCTATCTTTGTGAATGCAAGTAACTATAATATAGTACTATATAAGTCATATGCATGTACAGTATGCGTAGACAATTCAGTCTCACCAGAGCAAGTGGTAGGGCCTTGAGATACCAATGATGAGGTAGCCAAGGGAAGTGATGCCAGAATTCTTATGATCTCTTGGGCCTTTTCAACAAGATCTTGTAAAAAAAGCCTGCCATGTTGGATACTACCCTAGATAAATAAATAAAACTTCATTGGTGGAACAAATAGTCAGTTGATACTTACAGACAACCAAAAGTACTCTGTCAAACCTCAAACTATCTTCTTACTGCTATAGACTGTCAGTATTAACAAGTACTTTTAATTTGAGCTATAAAGTGCTCATCTGACTCATAAAATATTAACTTAGATAAGAGGTTATCTGAGTATTCTTGTTTAAAAGGACATGATGAATGTCAAAACAGACCTACTCTATTTGGTCATAAGATCACTAGTACACTGATTGATTAATTGTAAGTGCATTTATATTATGATAGCTCACCTAAACCAGGAATAGACTTCTCATAATGTTGTACTACAGCCAATGGAGAGAACAAGAACAAGGGTTTTGTCTAGAAAGATGATGGCACATGAAAAAGCTAACTGTTACTCTATTATACTTACGAGAAGACAGCAGCTCTGCTAGAGGACAATGTCAAAAATTAGTCAGCAAGATTGTCCTAAATGAAGTTGAGAGGTGATGAACACGCCTTGTGTACCACTAACACATACATGTCCTTAATATGTAACACCAACATTATTTTGGTTACATTCAGTATGTTTATTGCACAGGTCAACTAAGGTTATTAGCCACATGTGTGTTATAGGGTTGATAGCTTGTAAATTCAGGCATTTAATCACCAGAGACTGTACCTAGAGTAAACTAAATAGTCATAAGAAGTGATTGATTAATTTTAAGTACATTTGTATATAATAGCTTACATGAGTCTGAACACAAGAAACTTGTGATAATTCAGGTAGTGTAGAAGACCAAGGAAAGCCAGTATTTCGGCTTAATTGCTTAACTCTTACACAAGAGCTCTGAACTCTGAAGAATCATTGAGTGTCCACCTTGAACACAAGAGTTCTGAGAGGTCAATCTAAACACAAGAATTCTGAAAAGAGTAAAGTGCTTATATAATAATTTGACAGCTAAGACAACAATGTATTCAACAAACTAGCAAGTCTAAACTATTACCAATCTAAAGCTATCCTAAAGAGGGTCAAGTAAGAGGTGTTGGAACACTCTTTAGTACCAAAGACATGAACAGTCATTGTAAATAAAACCAAAAAATTATTATTATAGCACATGTCAGTGGAGCATGCAAAGGCTCATATAATTATCACATCAGTTAAGCTAAATGCCTTGCATGCAATTTAGACTGGTTAGTTTTTAAATATAGTAGTTGCTCACTAAAAATCCTAACAGGATTGAAAGGTAGCAGGAAAGTTCAAATTTGCATATAATCTAAGAAAGTAATTGATACATTCTAAGTACACTTGTATATAATACGTTATAAACCAGGATTCCATGAACTTGGGAAAATGTTGTAAGAAAACCAAATGGGAAGAAGGAGAACATGGTTTGGTCTAGAAAAACGATAGCATTGTGAATTATCAACAATTTAAAAAGTAACTACTCTTACCAGAATAACAACAGCTGAGACAACATAGATTTTGCGAGAGTAGGCAATTTGTTTAGTTACTGGCGACAAAAAGATGTATTCAAGTAAAGAACATCCTCAGGGACTACCAACAAGTGGGCTAACACACAAAAAGCAACAGAACTCTTCCGTTCAGACTTGGAAACCACAACGTGACAGTGATGCAATATTGCGAACATGCATGAACACACGTCGTGTTAGTCTGCACTAATTATTGCTAATTAGATCATAACATCATCTTATTTGAAGCAAAAATTAAAGGTTGCAAATACAGAACACTTGACCTTTTCTTTCAATACTAAACGCTGACTGGAGTTTTAGTTTTTTTAAATATAATTCATGCTGTATTTATTCACTTAACTGATTCTTAGCCTGCATTAGTTAAATTAATAATGATAGTCCTTCAATAATGACTCTCATAGTCACAATTTCTTTTTTTTACCTTTGATACTTTATGCCAAACAGAGCAAAGAATGAGTGTAATAAAGTAAGCTAGTACAAAACACACATCTTGAAATATAAGAAATATTGATATATAAGTTGACCATGCATGTACACTAGATTTGAAGTGGGATAATGAGGATGATAAATTAAAAGATGGATATAAATTAAAATCAAAAAAGACCTAAATCTATTATGGGTACTACAAAGTGATTCAAGAGGAGAATAAAGATATCTTGTTCAATATCTACTCCATTGGTCATTTTCACTCATAGAAACTATGGTTTGAGGACTGCCATAGATACCTTAAGGATTATGTTTTGCAATTAGTGTTTAATACTGTTGTAATTATACTGATTAGTATGATGTTGTTTTGTCATGTGAATTGGTTACTAATGTCACTTTCCAAAGATATCTGGTACCAAAACTACAATTTCTACTCTATTGGCCATTTTCACTCATAGAGATTAGGTTTTAAGATCTGTCAAAGAGATGTTAATGCTCTATGTTATGTAAATACTGTTAATGCACTGGTAATAATGCCATTAAGGTGATGTTGTTCTTTTCATATGGATTACTTACTAACATCACTTTCCATAGACATCTGCCAATTTATTCAAAGAAATTAGAGTTTAAGGACTGCCATAGACATGTTAAAGACTTTATGTTTGGTGATTTAAGCTATAAGTCCATTGTAACCATGCCAGTCAGGATGATGTCATTTTTCTCATAAATATCTTGTGCCAAAACTTCAGTATATACTCCATTCAATATTTGTTCCCATATTAATGAGGGATCTATTAAGGTATACAATAGAGATATTAAAGCTTTATGTTGCCCTTTAGGGTTTAAGGCTTTTATAATCATATCAATTGGGATAATGTAATTTTGTCATGTGAATTGGTTATTAACATCATTTTACAAAGACATCTTATGTCAAAACTTCACTATGTACTCCATTAGCCAATTTTACTCATAAAACTTAAACTTTAAGGATTGTCATAGAGATCTTAAGGCTTTTTGTTTGGTGATTAGGGTTTAAGGCCCTTGTAATCATGCCTATTAAGATGATATTGTTATTCTAAGGTGAACTGGTTATTAATGTGACTTTCCAAATTAATCTTGTGCCAAAGCTTTAGTATCTACTTCCATGGCCGTTTGATTCTTAGAAATCAGAGTTTAAGGACTGCCATAGAGATCTTAAGGCTTTCCGCTTGGCAATTAGGGTTTAAGGCCATTGCAATCTCACCAATTAAAGTAATGTTGTTTACCTCATGTGAATTTGTTTCTAATGTTACTTCTGAAAAATATCTTGTCCCAAAACTTCAGTATCTACTCCATTGGCCATTTTTAATCATAGAAGAATTAGGGTTCAAGGACTGCCATAGAGATCTTAAGACTTCATGTTTGGCAATTAGGTATTAAGGTTCTTGTAATCATGCCTATTAAGATAATGTTGTTTTTCTAAGGTGAATTGGTTATTAATGTGACTTTACAAATTGAACTTTCAGTACCAATTAATAACAGAGTAAAAAATTAAATTTTTCACACATCAGCAATGACAATTATTGAAAATAACTATTTTAGACATCTGTTGACGGTATGTGAGGTGGAGAACCTAAGTGGTTTATGAAGTGACTGGCGGAGCAATTGACCTCCAGATGGGCAAAGCCAGATAGTCTAATTATGGGATGGTTGAGAGCTAGGGTGACATTTGCAATTCTATGTGCAACTATTTTGTGGGTGAGGGGTTCAAGATCTAAATGGAGGTGTTTATCAGTTGAAAATGGTGCTCCTCTTTTTGGGTTTAACATTGACTGACTGTACTAATTTCACTTATTTTTGCTTTCTTATTCATGTACTTATCAAAAAGGATATACTTATTTTGTAGGATCTATACGAAATGAAAAAATAGTCCTATTTATACTCTACACTAGGTTCAAGAGTTAGCATCTTTTTCGTTGTTGGTAGGCATCCTGTGAGTTGATGTAGTTTATATCGAAATAGGACTGTTTTTTCATTCATGTATTTATTATTATGTAGCCACTGATGATGACAGTTGAACTAACTGTTGAAACGTTTGGCAAAAAAAATTATTTTGTTTGGTGAAAGATCAAAAAATGAACATTACTATAAACTTACCCAAACACCCAGGTCTCTTTCGTTTCAACACCAGATGTTTCTAACTGAGTTAGTTCATCTGTAATGGGCACAGCCATACCAAGACAAGTAGCATGGTCTGAGAAGTATAGCAAATTAATGTTTTCTAGCTAACAGAGCATACCAGCAATCAAGTTTATGCCAATTCTTACTTCAATTTCCATCTAAGTCATCACTGTACAACATCAGAGGAACAACATATACTAGCTTTCCTTTTGCCCTACATTTCAATGGATGAGGTTGGATGATGTTTATTTGCTGGTTTATCAATTATACATAATTCTGTTCACAAAAAAATGTTTAGCTGCTGAGGTGACAGAAGTATTGTGACAGATAAAAATAACTTTTCACATCCTTCCTATAGTGCATGCTAATAATGGGTACATAAGGAATATAACCGACAAACCTTTTAAAAAAACTTTGCTACCTGTGCTAAGACCATACCTACCTTAACATAGTTAAGATTGACAACATCATTGACAAAACCATGCTCTTCACTGGTTAAAGTAGCCAGAGGAACTGAAAATCTGATGTCAGAGTTCTACCGTTTACCATGATATATTTCCTTAGGTTAAAAGAATTATATATACACTATTGTGATTGTTACTGGAAAATACTAACGTGTATCATTATGGAGCTACTACTGTATAACTAAGAACTTGGAAATGTGTGGGTTTCCCATACATTGTAATATGACTTCACTAATAGAGTTGACATAAAAGGGTATGCCATTGTCATTATAAACCTGTTATGTGGGCGATAATGTTCCAATTGTCTGAAGTGATCTGGAACTTTGGAAGGAGGGTAGAAATTCAGGTAGTCTGAATGTCTTGACGGTCCGTAATCTAGACCAAATGAACTTAGCATTAGACTCTCTCTACGTTGAAGACAATAAAATAACAACGACTTATAATTATACTAACAATTGGCCAATAACTATGGAGAAGGCAGAAGAATAGAGAAAACATCTTTGATGGAAAGGGATAGAAGTCCTGTTCGCCATACTGACTTAAACAATACTAACATCTGTAGATTTAAAAATATCCGCTAAAAAATTATGTATCTTAACCAATTTCTAGTGAGTTATTATTGAAATCTTCCATCTCTAATATGCTACTTTCACTCTCATCACCATTATTAGTATCATTATAAAGGCAATACTATGTAAACGATATGCATTTTGAAGAGTACAAGTAAACTAACTTGTCAGACAACATGTTGTCATCAATACGATGCATTCCATGTGATTCTATCTGACTTAAGTAACTGTCCATTTCAGGTTTGAATTGTTTTTTGTAATCACTAACAACTTCAGCAAACAACTGATGACTCTTACTCATTAAGTGCCTTTCTAGATCTAGACAAGATTTGAAGGGAAAGCGGATATCACAAACATCACAACTATAACTGGCCATATTGTTTGATTTTGAATATCTATTTAACTTTGTAATATTAATACAATTAATGATAAATTGATAATAACCAATATTAAAATTGGCGCTATAAGAAGGGAAATCTATAGGAATGTCTACTGGTCTTTTACGAGGTCGAGGTCAGGGTCGAGTGACGACAATAAGATCATCTTCTTATGCCCGATCTACATCTGATATTCAGTTACCTCATTTACAAAGAACTTCAAATAGCAACGGGAATACATCCGTAACTTCGAGTAACACCAGCAGACATCCATTTTTCAGGAGCTAATGGATGAGATCAAGCTATTCACCAGAGAGTATATATCTCTTATTTATGACCAACAAAAACGTGCTGATGAGATGATGAACAGACTACACAGAACCATTAATGAACAACAAAAAAGGTCATTTAAAATTACAGACAGCCCATATCAGGTTAAGGAATATAACATTCATTATCATCTATTTATTAGTGAATTAGGTAGGGTTGTAGGCAGATGCTCCTCAAGCATTTTGCTCAAGTTTATGTCAAGAGCTTACAAACCAACAAATAAAGGTAACAATGAGAAAGGCCAATGACTTTAGTCACCTAAGTCCACTATATCAAAGTAGGAAATATTGACTGCTAATCTGGGTACTGATGTCACAGGATAATACATATATAACAGTGCAAAGGCATACATTAAGCAGAAATGATGAAAAATGAAGGGTAGTATATACAGTAGTTTCTTTAACCTATTACATCAATATAGGTATTTGGACAAAAACCTTATACAGCTTATTCTCAATATACAAACAAAGAATTTGCCATAAGGTATTTAGCAACATTGAAAGTACCTAACAAGGGTTTAGAAGGATATTACAAAAACCTAACCATTCTTGTGAGTGTATTGTTTGATTAATATGTAATCATATACCTTAATGTAGAGAACGTTCTGTTGTACAGAGAACATGGCAGATAAAGACACTTACACCAAATTCATAGAGTGGTTGAAAACTAATTACACAGACAGCACTCCCTCTGATTATGAATGGCAGGTAATCTTAAATGATGATACATTTGACTATCAGTCAGAGTTTGAGGGAATTGACAGTGAAATTGAAGAGGAAATTATTTACAATTCTTCATGTTCAGAAAGATATACAGAATTCGTTACTGCATTTGATGGGGGACCACACTAGTTAGCCTGACTAATTTCTATCATTGCTCATTTACCCAACCTATAGCTACTTAATCACTCTATTAATATTCATATATTTAATCCTAATATCACATATTATATTTAATACAAATGTGCAATATTGAAACTTGTTAGTATGTGACATTGTAATCACTTATTTTGGTATTTGTTAATCATTGTCAGGAAATGATATTTGCCATATAGAATAATCATTGTCTTCTTTTTATGTGCGTCTAGCTACATGATAGTTGCTCAGTACCAGTGTTTGAATACCACTATTTTAGATGAAAAACAATTTAATTAAGCCAAGGTATCATATATTTTTGCAAACAGAAGTTACAGAACAAGGATGTCTCTTTTCTTTCTTTTTTGTGAGTTTCTGTGGCATTTTAAAATTAGTTTGTTAAATTAATCTAAATTAATCATACTTGTGACATTTGATGCCACTGTTGATTCTGGTAGCTGACTAGTACTTTTGGTAGGGTAAATGAGCTGCTACTATCACCAATTTAGAAACTGTTTTCTTTGGTTTCAACTCAATACGGTAACAGTCATCAATAGAATTAAATGTATATAGCGTACCTGCGCATGCATGTCAATCCATCTTTGGTTTCATAATGAAACCGACTACATTTTTGGGGGGGGGAGGGAGTTGGTCTGATTGCTGTGTTCTTCAAGAAATAAATATTATATATCCAAACACTTCATGTAATTTAATTAAGAATTGTCTTGGCATTAGTAGAGAGCTCAGAGAGTGTTTGCTGAGTACTAGCACTGCTGCAATCAATATACAATTAATCATTAGACAAGTTTATATAGCTTTTTAAATATACCAATTCTCACATGATGCTAGTTTTAATTCTAACCTAAAAGAGTTACACACAATGTCATCTCTTCAAAATGTATGTAGAGAGAAAGATGATTCTTACAATTCCAGTTTTTCAAGAAAGTCCTTTGTAATCTTTTTAAGTTGCCTTAAGTCTGAAATACACTCTATGACAGTGATTAAAGTAGTATTCATAATCACAAATAAATTATATATTTTACCTTTAATACTATTATTGACAATCATATTTTCCAATAAAAGTGATACTTAAATATTCTTTTCCATCATATATCAATATAGAAATGTTCCGTGAATCATCCTGCTACAACATCAAAGCGCAATACTGCTACAGTTATTTATTTTCATCAAGGATGATACAACAACACCGTAGTATATTGCTGAATCAATATTATATTCAGTACGGGATTGATTCAGCTTGTAAAGTTTTGGCTGTGTACTTAATCATATGATACAACTGATTATGCGTGGGTGGATGGGTGGGTGGACAGATAGATGAGCTGTGGGGTGTAACCGTCTGGGGACACTACATAATATAGTCACTCAACAATTCTTGAAATCGTAATCGTTTTGTTGGTATTCCTGTCGACTTACGATAAATTATAACAAATTTCCAGAAAATATGAAGAGTCTTTTTTGGGTGCTAGTAGCAGTAAGTATTGGTATCAGCACTGCTATAAACAACGTTGATTTTGATGCCTTCAAAAGATGTGCTACTCTAATATATGAACAAGAGTGCTCTCGAGATGATAACTTATATACAGCACAGCTGGACGTCGCAGTGCAGTGCAATGATGCTAATCAGGCAAGGCTTCATGCAAATTACTGCTCAAGGAATGAAAATAATACTTACTGTAAAGCGGCAGAAGCTTATCAAGCAGACTTTTACAAACTTAGATTTATTGATTGTAAGGACTCTATTGATTTTTCTGCTAAATGTTCCTCTACATGTCGTAATGGTCTGAAAACTGTTCGTGATAATCTTGGTTGCTGTATTAACGCTATCTATAACTTCACTGGTAGTGCATATGAATACCTTCGTCCAGGACTCACTTACGCCCTTTGGTCAAGCTGTGGCGTAGAACCAATAACCAGTACTTGCACAGGCATGCGTACTTTCACTCTTCCGACTAATCCACAACAAACCTGCAGTTATAGTGAACAGCTGACACGTCAACTTGAATTGTCGTGTACTCCTTCTAATCTTGATCGTTTACGATCTTTTGCTGTGACAGATGGCTGTGAAAGTTTCATGCAGTTTGCAATGGATGTATGTAGTCTGGATGCAAATGGTACCTTCTGTTTGGCTACAAACAACCGGGCTGCAGACTATCTTAGGTTTATAGCCCCATTGCTCACCAATAATTGCGCAGGTAATCGTACGCAGTCTTGCTCTCCTGTATGCAAAGGTTTACTTGAAGAGTTTCGAAACAGCCGTGGTTGCTGTCTGAATGCACTTTACAATTCTACTTTTACTGTAGCTACTGCACAAAATTACACTACATCGCCATTATTTGCAAACCAAAGTCTTTTTAATAGATGTAATGTAGAGGCCCCTCCACTTACTTGTGAGCTGCCTAGTGGAAGTCTTTCACTCAAAGCCTTTACATTTATGCTTCTTCTACCTCTGGTAGTTTACATTATGAATCTATTTTAAAACTAAAATTTGTATACATGATCTTTAAAATATATTTATTTGCTTTTATTTGCTTTATATATGCATGTGTTATTAATACAGTTATTAGATTTTTATAGCTTATAGTGTTGTAGAATCGATTTTTTGCTAATATTATATGAACTGATATACTCACAATGATTAATATCGAGCAGTGGCTTTCAATAGACAGACAACAAACACCCTTTTTCTATTGTGGGTGTGTCGTGAACCCATCCATACATTGTTATGTCAACTTAACTTGTGAGAGTTGTTAAATAGATATATAAAGTCATATTCATGCTATGAGATATATGTATGTATATATATATATATATATATATATATATATATATATATATATTCATATTCACAGTCACACTATTGTCTATTAACTCCATTTTTATATCACTAAAAATTTAATAATTGGTTTTTAACAAATTCATGGTCACTTATATCACATACATATACAACTGTACATATCTATGAAAAGTGTTGACAAGATACTATTGCATAATTCCATTATGGAATTGACAAGTCGTGTCCTTCAAGAAATATCTTCTTAGAAAGGACAAGTATGTGGTATGTAGGACAGCCCTCATAATCACATAAGCCCAGCATCCATGAAAATTCTCTCTCTAACTAATGTAACAGACTTTTCATAGAGCTTTGACAATTAACTATCAGCTGCTGATTACAAGTTTTCATTGATGTAGTCTATACTAATCCATTGATTGATGGAGGAAAAAATGGGTGTCATACTGTATAGAATATAGTTACATTGAGTAATGAATAGAGGTTTAAAGAGATAAGAAGATCATTGACTGCTTACCAGTGGGTGGATGTCTCAGTTGTTCCAACATAGCATATAGTACAGTATTGATTTAAACATATTCATTGTACTGAGAACTACATATCTAATAACACAACAATAAAGTAATATTAAACTATATCTGTTTACTTTGCCTTGAGGGATCCCTTGCATAGCCTCATACCCAGGTTCATTATAAATGGGTTCAGGAATCAAAATAAGACCTTGAATTGATACCAGTACCTACAATAATTATAATATTTACAATGTATAATATAAGTATACATTATACTTCAGTATAACTGCTATTATGTTCATGAATTATTTTAACAATCTGTTTTTCAAATTATAAAAATGTGATTATAAAACATTTACTTGGTTGCTTCCTAATTTGATACATTCCTCTAAATTTGACAACATAACTCATGAATGCAAGTTTATGAATTATGCAAATTTCACCACTATAAAAAGAACCCTGTATATAGGCCTAATAAAACAGTCCAGATGTTTTAAAGTTTTAAGTCAATGACATTTGTGATTTTAATGCAGTGATACCCTATAATATTGCTTGAAAGTAATTATTGAAACTCTTATAAATTACACAGACAATTGCAGTTAGTACTGCAGAGTGTGAATGGAGCTTTTCAGCCCTTAAGAGGATAAAAACATACCTGAGATCCACAATGTCAAATGATAGACTGTCTAACCTTGCCATCTTGTCAATTGAAAAAGATTTATCTAAGAACATATGTTTGGAAGTAGTGGAAGAATTCAACCGTAATGGTAGTGGTAGTGGTAGTGGTAACCGTAGAAGCATAATACTTTTCTTTAATTAAGACCTGTGGTTACGCCTTCTTATGAATATTAATTACTCGAAAAAAATTGGGGGGGCGCGTCGACCAATCACACATCCCTAGCTACGCCACTGAACAGAGAACAATTTGGTTCTAGAACTAGAACTGGAACTATAAACAATAAACTTAAGGTTCCAGAACTGGAACTGGAACTGGAACTGGAACTGGAACTATAATTTGACACCAGAACTGGAACAACACTAATTTATTGCTATATTTAGAACTATTAATAATATTTTGGATCTAGAGTAATAACTGCTTTATCTTCCAGTTAAACTACTCTGTCAACACTTTATAACATCACTATATACTATGTAATCATATCTTTCTCCATTGTGCTACTGTACCAGGAGTGCTACTAGTTTGACCTATAGCTTTGGAGACTTGAGCTAATGGATCATCAGGACCTCAGGTATAAGTGTCCAACTAAAAATGAAAAGCACATATCACTACTGACCATGTACAATATCATTTGTCACACATTCATACTAGCTGAGCCATTCACTTGGAGACACTTTTAATCTTGTAATAATACTACTGAAACAGCCCAATTACATATACTAGATGACCTTCTCTGTTAAGACTTCTAAATTAATCTTCAGGCTACCAAACATCTTTTTAAGTGAGGCAACAGCCAACATCCATGTCAAACACTATAAAGTACTTTCCCTAGGCAAAAAAGACTGGTCAACCGTACGTGAACACGTGTTTAAATAATTGCGTTGCTACTAGCAACGAACTGGGCAATAAATAGAACTACTTGGTAAAGTAATATAACTTTCATTAAATTAACAAAGGAGAATTTATCAACCAATATTTCAGTATGTTGTCCAATACTGTCACATGACATTATATGGACCTATAATTTTGTAATGTAGCCAGCGTGTTTGCAGTATAATATGTGTTGTAAATTTCATGAACTGAACCGAAAGTCTTGTCACAATTGTACAAATGAACATTATAATTTTAATGTTTAGAAAATAAACTGTTTGCACTGCTCATTTAATTAGCTCACTAAACTATAATGTTATGTGGCAGGCCTAGGTTGCTAAGTTTGGTGTTATATATTCATTCTTCAGTGGGAGTCTTTACTTTAGGGAAGTATAATGCTCCATTCAATATAATTCACAGTTTTATTACAAGAATCAAATGCAATCAAAATATTATTCACCATCTAGTAACATAATGGTATTGCAGGGGAGTAGGAAGATGAAATTCATAGGGGGGTACAACTTTACGTGGTGATGTTAGAGCAAACTATGTACTATATTTTGATTAGTGCTTTTTAAACATTTTTGAGTGCATGCTATTTTCTCTGAAAAACAAACGTACACTTAAATTGTCCGAAATAGTTTAATCAAATGGTACATGTTTTATATAATAATTACAGGGGGTAAGGCCCCCCTGCTGAAAAGTTGGGGCCTAGGCCCCCTTGCCCCCTGGTTCCTACTCCCTGTATTGTAATAATTATAACAATAGAAGTAGTTAGTTAATCTTTGGAACCTGAAGAAACCTATCAACCAGATTATAGGAAAAGATAGTTTGCTTTGAGTTCAAACAAACCTATTACAAACAAGTAATTCACCACAGAAATGTCTGCATACATTTTATATTGGTTATATTAGATAGAAATATATTCTTCTGACCTACCCATAGCTTATGTGTTGCTATATGTATTTATAGATGTTCTTTTTAACACTAATTGATTTTTAAATAGGAATCAAATTTGTTTGTCTGTAAAATGAGATACCTACTTCACACAGCAGTGATACATGACAGTATAATATAGACTCACTTAAGAGAAACTTGACTTCTACGATAATTTAAAAGTATGCATGCACTAAACGTTTTCTAAAATTGTTAAATTTACAAGTGTGTATCCAAATTAAAGTACCACTGAGTTGTAACTTTGCAGACTTCATAGAATATGTTTCCTCTAAATAATTATTTTCTAATTAGAGGTCTAAAATTTTAAAATGACTACAGCGTAATTAAAAATAATAAACTAAACAATAACACAAGACATTTCTATGTATTACAAACAAATACAAAGTAAACACTCTTTTACTAGAGTATCAATATGCAGACATATATATGTAGTATTTTAACAACTAAAAAAAATTTAACATACACTTAAGCTTCTTTAGCTTCTTTCTTGTTGTCTTGTTTCACACTGATATCTCTAAAATTAACAATGAAGGTTGAGGGTTTAAGTAATAAAAGATGTAAAACTTGGTATTTCTGATTGCTTTGTTTTTCTCTTGATATCGTAACTTGTGTCTTCTGTTGCTTGTAATGATGTAGGTGTTGCTTGTAGTTCATCAAATGTTAGTAATGAGGACTTTTGTTCCAATTTGATTCTTTCATGTGATATTAATGTTTTCTGACCTCCATATTTGATTAATAGCTCACTAATGGCATCGATTTCAAATTTCTCACTAACATTAATAGCGACATCCAGTGGAGTTTCATTAGTAGTAGCAACAACATTAGGACTGGCACCATACATTAAGAGTGTCTCTACTATTGAAGCATCTTTACTACCTCTTATTGCAAAGAACAAAGGAGTGAATCCTAAATAACTTTCTTGTTTATTGGCATCAGCTCCAGTTTGTATGAGAGCATCCACTATATCAACATGTCCAAATGATGAAGCTACCATGAGTGGAGTAAGACCAAGTACCAGTGGAGTATCTGGACTATCTAATATCTTCGTTACGACTGCACCTAAATCTCCTTTAACACACGAGTCTAGTAGTTCTCTCTGGTCATTAGTGATGTGTGGAAGTTTGTTTGAGAGGAAGGTAATAAGAGTAGGGTGACCACCATAACATGATGCTACTACTGCTTTTTCAATCTCATCAGTAGTGGGTTCAGCTTTATCTAACAGCATATTAACAAGATCTCTGTTACCACTATAAGCTGCTAATGATAATGCTGTTGATCCATAACATGCTAATATATGAGGATCTGCATGCGATTGTAGTAAACACTCAGCTACTTGAAGATGTCCATTAATACTAGCTAGCATTAACGCAGTCACTCCATTGTCCTTCTTAACATCAATATCTACAAGCTCTTTTACTAATAGTTCAACCACTTGGGTATGACCATTTTGACTAGCTTTCATTAGTGCAGTCCATCCATTTTTTGTTCGAATGTTAACGTCGGCATTTGCTTTGAGTAATAGTTCAGCAACATGGGTATGACCATTTTGACTAGCTAGCATTAGGGAGGTCCATCCATTTTTTGCCTGAATATTCACATCTACATTCTCTTTGAGTAATAGTTCAACAACATGGGTATGACCATTATGACTGGCTACCATTAGGCAAGTCATTCCATCGTCTACCTGCATATTAACATCTGCATTCTTTTTGAGTAGCAGTTCAACAACCTGGGTATGACCTTTTTGACTAGAAAATATTAGGGCAGTCACTCCATCTCTTCTTTGATTGTTAATTTCAGCTTGTTGCTCTATCAATATTGTAACAATATTATAATACCCATAATAACTCGCAATCATTAGTGCATTTGAACCATCTGAGATCTGTAAATCTGGGTTAGCACCTGCTTGGAGAAGGGTACTGACAATTACATAATAACCATGTTCACATGCTATGATCAATGCTGTCCACCCTTCATTATCCTGAATGTTAACATTAGTGCCAGCTGATACTAGTGTTTGTACAACTTGTTCGTGTCCACCTTCACTAGCTAGCATAAGCGCTGTATGTCCTTCTTTAGTGCAATTGTCTACATCAACTCCTAACTTAAGGAGAAATCGTATGGCTTCATCATGACCACTGTTTGCAGCTTTAAGAAGAGCTGACTCAAAAGTGAAGTTCATATTCTCATCTTCTTTGAGGATAGGTTCACCATTAATTGTTAGACCAAATATACCAATGAGACGCATAAACTGTAGTTGGCTTTGAGCATAAGCTATGAGGAAATCAGAATTTGATTCATGAACAATATATTTAACATGAACTGAGCCTGTAGTGATCTCAATGTACTTTAAAATTGACTGTTTGGATTTGTGAGGAAGTAAATGTCGTATTAGTAGATAAAGTCGTTCAATAGTAGCTTCATTCCATTTATTATTTAACTCAATATGAATTTGGGGCATGTTTGATAAATTTGCTAAGTGTGGTAAATAAATACTTTTTAGCTGATTTTGGAGATCTTTAACTGTAGTTGAGCAACAAAGGGAGTCAGCATTAGTCATATGTTCTTTAAGCTCACTAACAAGACCTTTATTGTCATCCCCAAAACATTCATCACTGAGAAACCTCTCACTCATATCCACAATTAATTCACAGTCTAAGAAGTCAAAATATGGATGTATTTTTTTGAAAATTTCATTTAAATCACTAACATCGCTAAGTTCACCAACCCACTCCATTTCTTGTTCAATCCATCTAATAAAATCCACTAGTACTAGTTGTTGATGTTGTAGTTTATGATCAAGAGATGATCGAACAACAATCATTAAATCACGAAACTTTCGGTGTAGGACTCTTAAAGTAGTTTTAATTTCCTTTTCTTTCTCTTTATTTTCTAGCGTTATTGTTGTTACAAGTACTTGAGGAACTAAATGAAAGGATAATAATTATCATTACTTTAATAGTGTTAGAATACCTTGTGAAATAGATGAAGCTGTTGATGAAGTTGTGTTAAGTTTTTGGTAGACTTTTGAAGCTAGAGCATATTCTTGTGACTTTTCCAATGCAGACAGCACATCTTGCCATGTTGGCTCAGGGTGAACATGAAGCCATTTTATAAAAAGAGCAGCTTTTTGTTGGTCATTTTCCTTCTTGTCACGTTCAATTACTTGGATATGTTCACTCTTAATTCCAGGTAAGAATGTACCAAACTTTTGCCAATTGACTAGAGTATCTAGTAATTCTATTAACTGGTCATACTTTGGTCTAACAGACGTAATAGGATCTTGTGACATTACTAGCAATTTCAAGGGCTACACATGAGTCAGCACTTTGACTTCCTTTTTACTATGTAAACAATAATTTGTATAACAACTTTTGACGTCACTATGGTGATTTTCACTGTAGCAGGGAGTATATAGTCTTCTCCCGAGATGCCCACTCACTAACGCGAAAGCGAGTGGGCGTCTGGGGACGAGGGCAATTGCAGTTAAGGTACAGTATACTGGTTTCACCTGTAAAGAGGAGATGGCTGGATAGATTTTATTCTGCTCTACTATATGTATATATGAATTATTTCTTCATAGAGAGTAGTATTATATTTTTAATGTACAAATAAACAGTATCTATACATAGCTTAGACATAGTTTACAAGATGTGCATGTAATATGATGTCTAAAGAATAATAGAAAAATAAATGTATATGTGTGCAATGAAGTTCAACTGTACAGAGGTATGGATTACTAATATAAATGAATGGATGGATAGATGAATGGACAAAGAGTCAAAGAGACAAACAAATTGATCAATGGAGGGATAAATGGATATCATACTAACAGATGAACAGAGGGTATAGACAAATGAACAGTCTGGTCTGTCTGTCCAGTTATAGTTCTGTCCAGCCATCTCGTCATCTATTTATCTTCATCAAACATTAATCCACTCCTCTGTCCGTTCAAAGACAATTTGACAGATCACTCACCCTCTCCCTCTCCTCCCTCTCTCTCATATATCTATACATGTTTCTAAATCTTAAGGATAAATTCCATTTTTTTAATGAGCACATGTACTTACACTAACTTAACAAAACTAAAACACTCAAAAAAAAGTAAAAAAATTGGACACACATTTGTAAAAATAAAATTACAATCACTTCACAAACAAAACAATATTTACAACTTATCAAGTTCTTTCCTCAGTTCATCTACAGCTCTACGTAGCTTCTGTTCATGATCAACAGATACAACATTTCTAAGCCATTTAGAACATTGTCTTAAAACAGCATCACGCAGTAACATGAAATGAATTCTAACAGTGTCTTCAAATCCTGTATAGAATATAGTTTATATTAAGTAATGAATAGATTATAATGAGGTTTAAAGAGATAAGAAGATCATTGACTGCTTACCAGTGGGTGGATGTCTCAGTTGTTCCAACATAGCATATCGTACAGTATTGATTTGAACATATGCATTGTACTGAGAGCTACGTATCTAATAACACAACAATAAAGTAATATTAAACTATATATGTTTACTTTGCCTTGAGGGGTTCCCTGCATAGCCTCATACCCAGGTTCATTATAAATGGGTTCAGGAATCAAAATAAGACCTTGAATTGATACCAGTACCTACAATAATTATAATATTTACAATGTATAATATAAGTATACATTATACTTCAGTATAACTGCTATTATGTTCATTAATTATTTTAACAATCTGAAGCTCTAATGATAAAAAAATGTGACTATGAAATATTTACTTGGTTGTATTCTAATCTTTGTACATTCCTCTAAATTTGACAACATGACTCATGAACGCAGTAACATTCAGTCACAAACATTTTAAGTTCATAAATTGTGGATATTTTCAAGGCTATGAAAGCACCCTGTATATAGGCCTAATAAAATAGTCCAGCCATTGAATATTTCAATAGCCTTAAGTTAATGGAAATTGTGACTTTAATGGTGCCACCCTAAAATAATACTTGAAAGTAATTTTGATTGCTTTGACGTCTAAAATTACCAAAACTAAAATTCAATTTTTAGAATAACAATTAACTCTCATTATTTCAAACCTGCATGAGATTAGACTGTACTGGATCCCATTTCTCAGAAGAGTCTCCACCATGCCATGTACCTAACAGACTTAGGCACACTTTGCCATCAGCATATAAATTAGGATTAAACCTACATAATGAGGGGTGTGGTAGGTAGGTAGTTAATGACTGGGTGTGGTTTACCTGACAGTTCCATTCCCTGTAGTAGTAAGTAATACTAATGGAGGATTGACAGGATAGTTAGCAGGATAATAAATGTCAAATACATAACATCCATAACTATAAGGTGTGTCTACAGGACCAGTTATTAGAACACGAACTAAATCCATCCTGTCTTCATCCTGAGAGAGAGAGAGAGAGAGAGAGAGAGAGAGAGCTAGTAACATCAAATGTATACCTAATATCAAACTAACCTGTCTGACAAATATAGAGGAGTCTGAATGAACAGATAAGGACTCTTGTAACTGCTTAACATCTCTAAGAATAGCTCGAACTCGAGGAGATCTAAAAAGAGAGATGTAAGAGATGTGATACTAAAAATAGCTACTGTTACTATGCTATATTTAGAACAATTAATAGTACCTTGGATCTAGAGTAATAACTGCTTTATCTTCCAATGAATGTACACCTTGTAATGTAGCTGAGTCATATAAACTCTCTTGAAGAGCTCCAGAATACATTTCAAGTAAAACTTGTTTGTCCAATTCAACTGCCCTGTCAAACCCTATACATCACTATATACTACGTAATCATATCTTACTCTACTTCATTCTGCCATTGTGCTACTGTACCAGGAGGAGTGCTACTAGCTTGACCTATAGCTTTGGAGGCTTGAGCTAATGGATCACCAGGACCTCCAGTATAAGTATCCAACTAAAAATGAAAAGCACATATCACTACTGACCATGTACAATATCATTTGTCATCCATTCATCTATCTCTACCTGTTCTAAGAAACTCCTATAAAGTACAATGACATCACCTCCACATAACTGGTGTCTCTCTATAACACTAGCTACCTTATTAACTACAGATCGACTGTAATCAGGATGGTTAGCTAGAGAACCAGTGAATCCATTCTTTTCTGTTCCATTTGTTGACTCCACTTGCCATATACGGGCAATTACTGTAGCTATTTGACTGACTATTTTGCGAGGATCAAAGTGAAGTCGTTCTGGATCTTTAATTTTTAATTCGTTTTGTCTAGCTCCACAAAGGAGATCAAGAAATCCCATGATCTGTAAAAATAATTGACGAGTTACTAAGTAGTTATAGGAATGAGTAAGCTCCTATTAGTATTGGCTTTAATAAGTTAAGGTTTTGAGTGAATATTCATATATTTATTTACACACTACATATCATTTCAAGCACAACAATGAAGCTTGAAATTGTTCTATGTGTAAAAGTTCATGGAATTACATTTGATCATCACCAATGATCTCCATAGACCCTAGTTCTAAATATAGTAACACACTTCTAAAATACCATCTATATGGTAAGTTGTTACATGACATGTACATTTGTTTAACTGATTTTAACAATATTTATAGCTAATGATTATAAGCATGATTTTGTACAGACTTAGTTGTCTAGAGACACACTGAACCCTACATGTGCGTGCCTTTACCTGCTCTAATCTTGTTCTCTTTACTTATATATTGTTACTAACTTTAATTAGTAGTCTATCAAGTTAAAAGGATCTGGTATACTTACTGCTCCAGCTGTTCTTTGAGATAGTGGTGGAGTACAAAAGTGTTTAGTAATTGACTCTACTTCAGTGACAGATTCCAGTAATGACAACAGTGTAGATGACTGAGAAGATAAGGAAGTACATTTTATGTAGAATAGTCATCTCTCTCTCTCTCTCTCTCTCTCTCTCTCTCTCTCTCTCTCTCTCTCTCTCTCTCTCTCTCTCTCTCTCTCTCTCTCTCTCTCTCTCTCTCTCTCTCTCTCTCTCTCTCTCTCTCTCTCTCTCTCTCTCTCTCTCTCTCTCTCTCTCTCTCTCTCTCTCTCTCTCTCTCTCTCTCTCTCTCTCTCTCTACCATGTTTAGAAGTGCTCTTGATGCTCTTTGCTCTCCAGATAAAAACCCTTCCTTTTTTCTCTTTTCTTCACTAGACAATTTATTCCACACTTGAGCTAAATAACAACACATATCTCATTAATTCGTGCTAATAAGAGGGGCATATTATCTTACAGTTGTCTTGCGCTAATTCCATTCTATGTATATTAGTGATACGCAGTAGTCCATCATTAAGTGTATAGAGAAGTGTATCCCAGATAGCTCCTAAAAATGACTCAAATTGACGAGACCCAGTTTGAGCAATAATAGACTCTCTACAGTCCACTCTACTCCACAAATGCAGTAACAACTGACATATGTCATATCTAGAGTGAAAAATAATATACATGAGAGAGTACTGTCAGTTATTACATTGTTTACAAGTCCTTATGATCAGTTGCCCATCATATTTATGTTCCGTTACCCATCATATTTATGATCAGTTACCCATCATATTTATGATCCTACCCACTGTTGTTTAACTTCAGTAACAATCAAATGACAAGATACTTGGCAGGGTTTCTTTCAGGTTTTTGGCCAAGGGGGGGGGGGCAAAATGCGATATAATGGGAGATTGGGGGGGGAGGTAAAGTGATATCTACGTGGTTTGCACATGACAAACTAGGAGGGGTCCAGGGGCATGGTCCCCTGGAAAATTTTGACTTTTTGCATTTGATTTGATGTATTTTGGTGGAATCTCGGACTGTTTTCACATAAAACATAGTTTACACCTGCCAGGTATAAATTATGCTCGTATCCTATGTTCTTGAACAATCACACAAACATAATGTAGATCTGTCAAATATATATTATGATTATTGACTTTGTATCCTATGTTGCTGAGCAATTTTTATGTAATTTTGGAGAAATTAATACAGGTTATGACCTAACTGTCAATGTAGTGTCAATAATCTGTACAAACACATTATTGGCACCTACATAGTACATTGATAGTTAGGTCATATCTTGACTGGTATAATAAAAGCTATAGCTTGCTTACATATGCACATATAGCTAAACCTATTGGACTAGAAAACCTAGAAGAATTGTTGTATAGAATGTATTTTATCTATTGTTATCATTTATTGATAATTTGTGCCATTAAAGCTTTTATAAACACTTCAATTGATTCACATGTAAAACAAAATTCTCAGCATTCCAAGGGAGGGGGCAAGCCAAAGCCAAGAGGGGAGCAAATGCCCCCTCCCGCCCCCCCCCCTGAAAGAAACCCTGTTTGGCTATCACTGCCAACTACAATTATCTTCCTAATATTCCATATACAAGCAGTACCATTTTTATCTGTCTATCTATTACCTTGCTGAGTATTTGTCAAAGTTCTCTTTGTCAACATCCAATCCTTCAACTACACCCACAGCTGAATATGTATGAAGCAGTGCAGGACCCAGACGACTTTGGAAGGCAGGACTACCTTGTACCATAGCAGATAGCTCACCTTGAATACCACTAGAACAGAGAATTATAATTTAACTAGTACAGTATATAGAGGAGCTTACCCCCAAGAGTCAGTACTAAGCAATCTCCTAAAAGAAATACATTGACAAGTTAATGACTAATGAGGGGTATATAAGTATCTTGTACTCACTGTGGATTATTGTGACCTCTGTCTCGACCAACACATGCTAGTAAAACAGAAATAATTTGACTTTGAGCTACTGGTCCAGGTAATAAATCTGGTCTTTCTAATAAACTAATACAACAGTCTACAAATGGAGTTAACTAGAGAGAGAGAGAGAGAGAGAGAGAGAGAGAGAGAGAGAGAGAGAGAGAGAGAGAGAGAGAGAGAGAGAGAGAGAGAGAGAGAGAGAGAGAGAGAGAGAGAGAGAGAGAGAGAGAGAGAGAGAGTACTCTGTCTCACAAACTTTGCTCTACCTGTAGTCCTTGTAATAACTTTGCTCTTGTTCTAAGAACAAACAGAAACCATCTGACCATATCTTTAACACCATGTTCTGGTATGGAAGAGAATAGCTTTTGTTGTCGTAACTTTACTTCCTCTTCTGAAAGTCCTTCCTATTAAAAGAGGAAGGGAGAGTAGAGAAAACACTATCTATACCTTTTGGCAAGATTCCAATAACATAGTTAACCACACAGCATGAGTGATATAAAACTCTGAACAGTACTGGACTAATTGACGGTCCAATAAACAACAACTACCAGAAATTAAATATAACTAAAATGAAAACAAAAATAATATAAATAAAAAATATTGACACACTACATGTACAGTAATTTATAAGTACAATAGCTTACTCCATTAAGATCACTCAAGAGCTTATCTTGACCTCCTTTTCTGTCCAATTCTTTCCCAATATCACTGAGAGAGACAGACAAAGAGATAGAGAGGAAGGGAGGGAGAAATAATGACAATTGTATGTATGGATGTGTGTCGATAGAATACATCAGAAAAACATTTATGTGTTTAAAGGTTTGTGAGTATATGAAATGAGACAATCCTACTTACTTAAGGGTATTAAGAAATGTTTCAGTTACTGGTAATAAACCAATGTGAAGAGCTCTTAAAGTGATAAAGAAACACTCAGTGACAAATTTATAAGATCCTCCTAAACACTGGAACCGTTCATGACCTTTTGAAAGTCGATCTGGAGCAGCTAAAGAAAAGAAATGATGTCACTGTGTTGTTACTATTAATAGAACATGATACTATTAAAACCAGATAGAGAAAAATATAAGTATATGCAGTTTAATACTATTTATTCATGTTGCATTGCTAGAAATGATGTCATAAAAAGTATTACTATTAATAGTAACTCACTTATCATTCCATTGACCAGACATGGCTCATTATGAAGATCTAAACGACAAACTGGTGATATAGGATAGTCAGGTACTATAAGGGGAAGCTTTGGAGCAGATGAATGACTACTGAAAAATGGCCGACAAAACTCTAGTAATAGCATACAGAAATTGACAAGAAATCCTAGAGAGAGAGAGAGGGAGAGAGAGAGAGAGAGAGAGAGAGAGAGAGAGAGAGAGAGAGAGAGAGAGAGAGAGAGAGAGAGAGATTTAAATCTTACATGTATAACCAATGATCAAGTTCATAAACATTGATTTATGTCACATACCATCACTAGCTGTTCCTTGTCGAGATTTCTTCAACTCATATTTGGGACCAGCACGCATCTCATTAAGTGATACAACAGCTGACATCCATGTCAAAACACTATTAAGAAAATTCCATCAGTAACACTCTTGTTAATATTACTCAATTTCTCTTACTTGTTCTTTGATGATGGACGTTTTAAAAGTAGCAACAGTGTAGAATGAAGAATTGATTGACATTTGTGTATTCCATCTTGTATAGTAGACTAACAGAGGACGAATGGAATCAATGGATGGATGCATAGAGATAATGAATGGATGGATGGATAGAATCAATGGAAAGATGGATGGAGTCAATGGATGTATGAATGGAACAATGGATGGATGCAAAGAATCAATGGATGAATGTATGGAGTGAATGGATGGATGGATGGAATCAATGGATGTGTGGATGTATAGAAAAAATGGATGGATGGATTGAGTCAATGGATGGACAGATGGAAAGAGAGGAATACAAATATATATAACAAGTTTTTGCAAACAAATCTTACATGTAACTGTTCAACATCACTTTGAAATGAGTTAGGAAATCCTCTTAAACTAGTAAAACAAGAGAATTGTGTACTTTGCAACATCAATGGGTTAATATTTTGAATAAATGTAGAGATAGAGAGAAGACGACCAAAAACACCATCTTTTTCAAAATAGTCTCCCTAGAAGAAAAAATCAGGTCAGTATCAATCAATAGTATCAGATCTAGTAATATTCTTAAAGTACATTGTGGAAGCATTAACACTAAAACAACTCCAAATTGTGAAACTACCTTTATATAATTTACCATCATTGCACAGTCCAGCTTGATACATCAAAAATGATGACACTATTATATTTATGTACAAGTGTTACTAATGATAGGAGAATACAAGTCCAAGTATACCACTATGACTAGGCCTGGGTGATAGTAGTACTATCACTATCACGATATTTTTGAATGGTCATGTATTTTGGATGCGCATGATCTAACGCAAAATTCAGGTGTTTAAAAGAATATAATGTAACAAATGCAAATAAATTTGAACTGCATATATACTAATTACTACAATGAATGACAGAATTATCAGAATTATAAGAATTATCAATCAAGGTTCTCAGCAGGAAACACTAGCATGTTAACATTGGTAGGAAGGAGGAATGTCCTTTTCTCATTCACCATATGTCCAGCGGTACTGAAAACACGCTCACAAGGGACAGAAGTAGCTGGGATGGAAAGATACCTTACAGCAAGTTGTAATAGAAGTAAATATCATTGTTTGTTTAATCTCCACCATTCCAGTGGAGAATGATTTGTAAGTTCCATGCCCAAATAGCGTGAAACTTCTGTTTCCAGTTACTCGTCTGCAGATGTCTCCTGTTCAGAGGTATTCTCTAAAATCCCACCAATAAACTCTAACAGCTTATGCTCACCCTTTGGCCATTTAGGTGCTGGTTCATCATCTGATTCTGAAGTACTCTGCTTCAAAGGCTGTACTACTAAATCATAGTCTAACTTCAAATTGTCGATGGCAGTTTTGCAATCAGATTCAGGCAATAACTTCATATTCTTAAACCTCAGATCAAGAAGAGTGGCTTTAGTAAGTAGCTTTATTATGTGTCCAGTATATCTTTCCTTCAAGTCGTCTAACAAGATGACCTTTTTCATTGTCTAACTAAGTTATAATGACAAGATTATTATAGAAAGTAATACTGCAAAGAATTTTAAAAAATTTGAGCAATTTTGAGTGAGATATTCTTTGTTTTCTGCCAACATATTTCAATGGACAATCTAGCCCATCTATACATAGCCACTACTACCGCGTGTCTGAATAAAGGCTTTGTCTTTTGTGATTAGGGTTTAAGGCCACTGTAATAATACAGATTAGGATAACGTTACTTTTCTCATAAGAATAGGTTATAAACATAAATTTACAAAATTAAGTGTGACTGTGAAAACAATGATATTTGTTCACAGGTCATTTTCACTCATAGAAATTAGAGTTTAAGAACTACTACTGAGATATTAAGGTTTCATCATTGGTTATTAAGGCTTAAGGCCATTGTAATATGATTAGAATGATGTCATTTTCTCGTATGAAATGGTTACTAACATCACCTTATAAAGTGATTTTGTGTGAAAATGATGATATATAGTAATTCGTGTTTGTAGGCCATTTTTAATCTTGGAAATTAAGGTTTAAGTAAAGATTAATAGGTTGGTTGAACTAATACAGGGATATAAGACTGCATATGTAAAATTTAAACATAATACTAATTTAATTACTATTGTAATTGATGTACTATGAAATTGACTGTTTATGTAACTACATAATGTTGTAGTATATTAGTAATCAAAACAGTACTATGCTTATATTTTGATCGAAATAAGTTTGCTACATACAACCTGTATACCATATGTTTTGAACACATCAATGAAATCATATCACACGTATTTGACCCAAATAGATGCTAGACACTCCTCTTTGATGAAGCACAAGAAGGGTTAACAAAGGTCACAAATGATTAAATTATAGTTGACCAGATTCTAGATTACATGGATGAGAGAGCATAGCACACTGTTGTAACTATTGCTCAGTACATTTGGTTGTACAAAGAAAAAGAAGCTGTTTCATATTTAATGTAAGACTTTTAAATGACTTTACACTTATAGTAGAGTTTTAAAACATTTTAATCTTCAAACATAGCCAATTTATGCTGAAAGATGAGATCGTTGGTTGCAAATGACCATATGCCCTCCTCATTTTCACTTATCATAATTACTTAAAAGTTCTGACGTGACTTTTACTAGACCCTTCTCATACAGCCAAGAGGAGAATCTAGCTGGATAGTCTAACCCAAACAATGTAAGATATACAGTAACACTTACTAGTTTCATGACTCCTTCCACTACTTCTTCTAATAGCTTCTCTCCTAAAATCTCCAACACAGATCCCTACCAATATAATATACATTTATAACACAATACATAAATAGAAATAAAGTTTATATAGATATAGATGGGATCGTGAGGCACATATAAAACTAAAATAACTATACCTCAGAGAGAAGAGTTTGTAGAGCAACAAATAACTTGTTACCTTCACTCATAATCTCATCTGGTCTAAGAGTGAAACACCAACATCAAACATTATGAAAGTAAGATAATAATTATATGGTTGAAATGGAAGAATGGCTACTTAATAATCATTATCATCACCTTTTAATTGATCTAATATCTTTCATTGCTGACTGTATTATTGAGGTAACAGCTCTTTTCCCCTGAAGAGTAGTCTGAGCTTGTTTCATTACACTTTGTAGTAAAGGTGTAGGAAATAAACCATCGCTAGACCATCCAGATATATAGTCTAAAAATGTTCCAATATCTCCCTAAAAATAAGATATCACATGATCTTGGAACTTAAATCACATGACATATCACAAAATGGCAAGTGATGTCACATGACCACACCCAAAAATGAAGATTTCTGACATGTGGTCACATGACTTGACAAAATTATCACATGATATTTAACAACTTGACTTACATGACTTCCTTTTGATTCTTTAGAGAAGAAACCAAACAGATCATCTCTTTCCTGAGTAGAAGTAGCTAAGAGAATAAAGCTAATAAAAACAACATCATTGATTCTACAATATTGCTAAGATACAGATAGATAGTTCATGTTTTCTTGTATAAAAAATAGATACATAACATGATCACAAAATATTTTTCATACTGAATATCTGTCTTGCATCACCAGTCCTTCCCCTCACAGGAGGGAGGGGCTGGCACTGCAAAATGATCATATAAATTTATCACAAATCAGTATGTACTTTTTGTAAGAATATAAATTCTACCTTGTATTAATATGTCTAAAACAATCGAGGTCAGTGCATCCTGAGTGGCTTTACTCAATCTCTCCCATATCTGAGTATCCCAATCTGACTTCAAATTAACACTACGTTGATAGACAGATATTGAATACTTGATACCATCCTAAAATACACAGAGAACCAGTTTGGTTAGCTAATAGTATGTTCAATAGTATGTATTGATAGACTACTTAGTCTGTGCATTCACTAATAGGAATGTCACAAAAAAAGAGTATGCTACCTCTTGATGTCTAGGTATGGACTTATGAATACAGACGTTTAGTATGAAAACTGAAAGCATGAAACAGTTTTGCTAACTATTACAGGGGCAAACTCACTAATTCACTCTCTAATCTTTGAGCTAATAACGATCTGACTTGTCCTATTGTATCACTGCTGTCTAAAGTAGGGATCTCATTTTGACTGACAAACAAAACTTGTTTCCCTGCTCCAAAATCAGCTAATGTAGACTGATCCTGTTCAACCTATATTAAAAACAATAACATCAACTATCAGTTAGCCACATACATTTCAAACAAACATTATCACAATATTGGTTTATCTTTCTACATATATTTCTACACTTGCGTGTGTGTTTGTATGTATTCACACAAAAATTTGTGCAATGTAAGTATATCCTCAATGGTATAATAACAATGTACCACATAACTAGACATGAAAAAGGAGATTGGAAACAAAAGTGAATTACACATACAATAGAAGAGCAAACTCCTACATTATAAACTGTCTTTCAACTTGTCTGCCTCTTGTACCCCTTGTCAAGTACTACTACGTTAAAGTAATGTAAAGTTTTCTAATTCATCCTTTGCAACTCTACAATGGTATACATACATAGGCTTGCTAAGATAAGCCCCTAGATATGATACTGTTTCATTGAAACATCACTTGTTTGAGTTTTACATCATAATATAAAGCATTACATTGTACATAATCTGTTATTATGATGACTTTGTCTGTCAACTTTCCTTCCCAAACTCTCTGTTTCCTTTCTAAATATCTATTATTAAACTTAATTTAGGGCAATGATGGAAATCAAAAGTCCACAAACATGTTGTCATTTTATGAGCTTGTTTTTATCGCTATTTTGGCAATCAAAACCAAAACCATACATTCTCTATATAATCGATGAAGCTGTTACCTCTACAAAGAGCAGTAATAGCAAATCACAAAATTAATCCACAATTAATATCTGTGATATAATTACATATCTTACAACACAAACATCCAAGAGATACTCTATTATTTTGATCGTGACTTGATGAGCCTCTTCCGGAGATATGGACTGAAGAGAAAGAGAGAAACAAAGACGTCACAAACTTTGGTCTTTTGAATGTATAATTTAGACATATTATATAAATACACAAGATTATAAATCAATTTCAGTCGTTCACTAAAGTCTTATTGTCAATTATAAAGGGACATTGCTGAAAAATAGAGGTATTATGTCTACTAACTTTCTTGGGTCTTTTAGCAGAATCCATTACAAATTTTCCTACTTACGTTTAAATAGATAACTTAAAGCATGTTAATGATAAACCACACCTCCAAGTAAATCTTGAAGACCTTCCAAGCTGAATCAAGAAAGATGAGTGCTGTTAGCTCTTCTCAAGTTCTCAGTCTGTATAGGAGTCTATTGAGAGAAGGAAGAAAGTTCAATAACTATAACTACAGGTTTGTTTGAATAACAGTTACGCATTTAACATAAAACCCAAGACATCAATTTGTTATAATAGATAAACAACCCACGTAATTGTGAGTCAACCATGTCACATACATAGCTAATATTGAGTGATTTAACTGCTCACTCAATATACAAAAACAACATGTCAAATAAACATGTTACTGTATTTTGTTTGTAACATACTGCCACTTAATCTTGTCCCCAGTCTACCACATCCCACAGCAAAAGGTAGTCTGATATCTTTGTTCAATTTTCTTGGGACAGAAAGTCTTAAACATTGTAATTATGACATTTATCCTCCCACATCAATATGTATTGATTAGACATGTAGGATAAAAAAATTAAGGACAGTTAAGGTAGATCATATAATAACTACAGCAGTTTGAGTCTGATATAATTTTGGTGTTATGATGTGACAAGTTATTAATATATTTTATTTTTATATCTAGTAAAGTCAATAACAGAACTACAATAAGTCACTGTGTGTATTATTTTTATGTAGAGAATATACTATTAGACGAGTAAGAGATTACTTTAAAGAGAAGAAGTTACTTTCTGATCCTAACACTATTTCAAAGGAGTATCAATATGGACTGGATTCTCTCACATTAATACAGAGACAGGTTAGTATTAGATTTTCTACTCTTACAAACCAAAGGAAATGTCCTTATCATTAATGTCTACATATTATAATCTATATCACTAAATAAATTTAGCAGTTTCCAACATTAATCTTGAAATTATATAGTGTAAAATATTGGCAAGAATTAAATTTGACAAAATAACAAAAATTAAAAATTGGCAAGTTTAATTTGGGGATCTTCCAAGGGCTTAACCATAAAATTTTAAACTATGGCCTGGAGGGAACCATCTAATAGTCTCATCCCCAGAGGCCCAGACTGCCACTGATAGTTGATGTTATTGTTTTTAATCTAGTAGATTTACTTCAATTCTTGATCCTAGCCTCATTAGTGTGACATGTCAACCCTATCCAATCATATACTAACAGTCATGTGACAAGTAGTTGATGGTCACATGATTCATGAATTTTGTGGAAAAAATGTGATTAATAGAAAATCATGATAGTTCCAAGGTTAAAAACTACTGGTTTTGATGACACAGTTGTTACAATTATAAAGTCTGTATTTGAAATGATAAGATCAAACACAAATAACAGTCAACTACAGGTTTTAATATAATTTTAACTATCCTTCTGTTACTAGTACACGAGATATCATTTCCACAGAAGAAACATACAAACAAGTTTACTACATTAGCCATTCCTAAAAGGCATCAAATTATGACAATCATTCATTTTTTCACAAGTTCATATCATCACTGACATTACACTGATGACATCATGACACTAGGACCAAGAATTTAAAGCAAATACACCAGACTACCTTTTTGCTTGCAGAAGGTGTGGCAGTCTGGGGACAAGACTAATTTCATATGGTTTTCTATATTTACTGTGTACTTTTCAGTAATAGGAGTAGATGCATTGTGGAAACATGTAGAGCAATTCCATCACTGCAGTTTAAACACACATGCTCATTATGAATGTGTCCAACATAATAAATAGTATTAGTGAGCTTGAACTTTGAACTCTGGTGAATTTCTCCAAAGTACCTTTGACTATACAGTAGAAAATCCCCTTTCTGCTGTATAGTCAAGTTACTGTTTGGGCTAGTCATATGCAATAACCAGACATAGGTTCAAGTACATAGGTACTTGTACTTCAGTACAATAAGTACACCCTATTAAAGTACTTGTACCTAAGTCCATTTCTCTTGAAGATATAGTACTTGTACTTATACTGAGTCCTTAGCTTAGTACTTCAAAGTACTTATTGTACTTAAAGTACTTAGAAGTACATTTAAGTACATTTTGAGTATTTCCAAGTATCTATAAGTACATAATCTTTATTGTGTCCTTATTTGCATAATCAACACACAATTAATAATCATGAGGTCATGTTACTCATGTATAAATGCTACCTGAAGTATAAATTAGAAGAGGTCATGCATAGCAAATTTACATGTGCAGTACATCATCATCAGTCATGAATAGTATTTCATAACTTTTCCATATGCTCTGATTCTGGGTAGCCATTTTATTACACCTGATGCCAAGTAGCTCAAAATCAAAATTCTCACTGTCTTGAAGTACTGTATTTGCTGGTTGTTAGGCGGATATGGTTATTAAGCACATACTGCTTGTTAAGCGCACACAATTATCTTGGTCAGAACTCTTTTTTATTAAGTGCTTAATGAATATTAATAAGCAATATGCATGACCAACGATGAAATCCATCCTTCATCACAGATACAGCAAGATGGTCGTGTTTATTTGCTTCCTCTTTCACTAATAGAAGAACTTCTCCAACTGAAGACGTCATACTTTTTTGTAAATATGATGACCTCAAATTATCAAATGAGAACTCAGTAAAAACACCAGCCATATCTCTACATGCACTAGTGAGAGCCACACCCAGAAAAGTGATATCATCTGCAAAGGCTATTTGTTAAGCACGTATCCTTATTAAGCGTATACTTTCTTCCTGTGGAGATACAAGTGTATGCACTTAATAACCAGCAAATACAATACTATGATGTTCCTTCTGAATTGTCTGAAGACAGTTTTAAAGCAAAATGCAAATATTGTCCTAAGGAGATTACTGGATCATGTAATGCTAGTACAAACTGGTCATAGTAAGTACTAAGATATCTGATCAAACTTGCAACAGTGATAAATAATTTTTTTAGAGGAAAGCTGGCTATTTTCTTTCCAATTGTTGGAAACTGGAAAAATGTTATGTTAAGATCTAATCATGTTGTAGGTAGGGACACAAGTGAGAATATTAAGATGTGGTTTGAAGAAATTATTTCAGAATTTGACATAGCAGAGAAACTGAAGCATGTTAATACCAACAGTGGAGCTAATGTGAAAAAGGCCTTTGTAACATTACCTGGTAATTGTTCTGCCTATGACCAAAATATCCTTCGAGATCTTATGGAAATACTGACTCCTTTTGAGGAGGTAACTGATTTTGTTCAGGTAGACTGTGTGCCATCAGCAGGGTATGTCCTTCCTCCTGTGAAAAGGCTGGCTCATCACATGAAAATGCCTCATCAAAATATAATTCTCCATTCGTCATTCGTCAGTGCTTTGAAATCTAGTCTTGAGAGATGAATGCCATATTATGAACAGAACAGAACATACATATTGGCCTTGTACACATACAGATGATTTCGAAAACACTGACAATATTGAATTACACCCTCCTTCAAAAAAGCCAAGGAAAGAAAGGGCTTTGTTTAACTTTATGCCTCGACCAGATGCAATGGATTCTTCAGAAGGCATAGCAAGTGTTGATGGCTACATAGCAACTTCCTATGTTCCAATGAACACAAATCCTGCCAAATTTTGGAAGAAAAACGAAAAAAGTTTCCTGTACTTGCTTTGCTAGCCAAAAAAGTACTAAGTGTTCCTTCATCAGCCTCTCCTGTTGAGAGACTTTTTAGTATTGCAGGGAAGGTCTTCACGCCTGAACAATGCTGCTTAACAGATAAAAGATTTGAAGAGTTATTGTTTATAAGATGTAACAATGCAATATGTAATGAAATCTGAAAATTAACTTTTTTAGTACACAGATACGCTGACTGAGCCTTGTGATTAAATAAAGATTTCTTTTTAATTGCTCCATAAATTTGATATTCGTATACTTGTACTTAAGTATCATTACATATACTTAACAAGTACTTAAGTACTCTAGTATCACTAGTAGGAGTACTTGCACTTGTACTTATGACTACTCCAATGTACTTAAATTGTACTTAAATACTTAAATGTACTTGAACCCATGTCTGGTAATAACAACTAATGAGTGCTATAGCTTATGAAATAGTGTTTCTAAATTGATTTTAGTAACTTAAAATTAATTACAAGTCATAATATAGACCAGCAGCACAATACAGGATCAAAGCAAGAATGTTTATATACAAGCCTCGCCCATACTTATAATATTCAATAAGTATTGTCTAAAAATGTAAACCATATCCTGAGAACTCTATCTAGCATTTTACTATATTATATGGATTATCTCTTAAATTCTTTCATGAATTGAGCCAACTATCAGTTACCCCTCAATTGAAGTTGTCTATATTGCTAACTTTTTGTAGCTTGAATTGCTTTATGGTATACCAAGGAAAAGTAATGATGCCATTATAAAGCTTTGTTATGTTTCTGTACATATACATTTTATTCCCTACAATCCTGCCCAATAATCTTAGACCACATTCTTCTTTATGTAATGCTATTAGATTGAGCCTCACATTGTAGTCCAGTTAGCCAGCAAGCAGTGCAATATTATAACAGGCTATAGTATAATACCTTAATTAAGTTAATGCCAATCTCAAGTTAACAGTATATATTACATTGAACATTGCACAATTATTGTACAAGAATTCATTGCTATTGACACATAGAATGACTCCTCCTCTCCCAGCCACTGGGTGGAGGTTAGTGGGACCAGTGAACTGTCAGATTACTTTGTGTGCCCTCTAGACTCCAACCACTATATAGGTGGTAATTTATCCACCCAATTATATAATAATATATCCTCATAGATATTAGAGTCAAGAACTTTTATAAGTTTACCAGTGCAGTTTTAATTGAGTTAACTTTGTATAGTAGACACATATCATATTATTTGTTGGGAGTTTAGTCAATTAATAATAATATTGTCCATTACTTCTTGTTGTACATACTTGTAATTAAGTCTAATAAAACTGTTTGACCATTCAAAAGTATAATTATTTTATAAGTTTTTGATATTTTAGCTTGTCTTTTAATTTGTAAGTAATCTCTTAGAAGCAACCCCTGTTATATCCATTCATTACATAATAATTATTTACTGTAGTGCTTTCCTTTTGTTCTTTAGGTATCTCTTGGACAGATGTACACTCAACCTAAACTAGTTGTGGAGAGTTGATCATGTGATCATGAACAAAACAATTCAGGAACGTAGTACAATCTTAATTGTTTGTAAAACAATTATCATCACCTGTATTAAATAAATTAATGCAATGTTTTATTTATAAAACTTTGATGTGGCTCCTGATATTAGGCGTGGCTTGCTGCTACACAATCGTGCATATTTGTTTGCAAGGAGATATCGTCCACCACAATACAGGAAGGTTTATCTTCGTTGTCTTCAACTACATAAGAACTGGTTCTAATGATGTGTATTCGGAAGTTGTTGTATCTGTGGCTGTTTATTTTTATTGATTTAACAAACTACAGTCAAGGTGAGAAATTAATCATAACACTTTGAGAATCTATTGCAAATTCGAAAATGATGTTGACATTATGAAATGGTCCCAAACACTTTACCCAGTATAGATGGACCAATTGTATGACAGTCAGCAATCATGTTATAATTGCCATGAAAACTCACTTGTAATATTTTGTCTGGTTTTAAAAAACATGTATTTGCAGAGTAGATATCTTGCCTTTCATAGTATTGTTGTGAACAAGGACTGTAGTTTCTTGTAATACCTGCTGTGAGTTGCTTAATAATGGCATTCAAAGACAATATTATTGTAATAATTTAAATTTTGAAAGTTTAATCTTAAAATCTTTATACAGTTTGATAGTTATTTAGGTTCTGATTATCAGTGTAATGATCTCTGTCATTGTAAATAAAGTGAATTCATCTACACAGGACCATATGAACGCTATGATAGTCACTACAGATGTAGTATAGATATCTTCTAATTAAATGTTAATTATATATATAGCTCATTGTTACATTTCTATCATACTATTTAAATTATTTCCAAAGTGATTATTTTGCACTAAAATATGGTGGAAAACTGGAAATGAATGTATTATGAAACTGTATTAGTCTAGAATAGCTAAATTAACTAGTTTGTGATAATTGTTAAAAATGTTAGTGAGTTTTAACCACCTGTTGTTACATAAGCATGTCCCAGCAAAATAATATGTCTGGAGCTCAGGCTTAAAATAACATTGCATAATATAAGGATGGATGTGGTAGAAAGAGGTTGACTTTATCCCCTTAGGAGTGGCTATACTACATAAACTCTAGACTGCTATTAAGTAGCCATACAAATAACTACAAGCAATAAATTTCTAAGAGGTGACATTTCACAACTTTAGAATAAGATGGACTAATACATCTGTTTAGTTAAATGAACTACTAAATTCCAACTTAATAAATGCCTCAAATTAAATTTGTTTTGCTTAGCATTTAGCACTTTGCATATTCATAATTTCACATGACATAGTAGATAAAGTAATTGTAATTGCTACTCTGTATGATCATAGATAGTAGAGTCCTTCTAATCTAACATAATGTTTGTATTGATTCATTACATAGATAGCATGACTTTGGCCTAAATCTGTAAATCCATTTTCCTTGATAGTGTGCTACTAGGTAACAATGTTTACTGGTCCTTCTTTACAATATTTTCTCAGATATTTTTATATATTATTTATTGCCATAAGGGGACGAAATTCAATGATTTCAATTTCTGTGTTTTTGAGATTGGCTCTATTTTAAAAATTTGTAGGTATTAAATTTTGTGCTTAACACTTTAATTGTGATTTGCAAATATATGCTCAGCCATTGACATTATTTAATTGCTTATGTTCACCAAACAATAAGGTTTGTTTCAACAGTAAACTCGATTTTTCTATCTTGAAACTTTAGATGAGGTTGTTACATGCAAAGCTTCTGCAATCATGAAATGCCTTGGCTTTCAACTTTAAACTTTGCTGAAGCTGTAGCTATCTTTGAATGGATCAAATAGTCTTGTTTAGGTTTTGTCAATTGTTATTGTATAAAATGGTGTTAATATCAGTAATTTACTCTTGTACAGGCACTAATGTATGAAAAAAGGTTATTAATTAAGTGTGAAATGGAATACCTGAATACTTGATTTATTTACAAGTCAATTCTGACTTTATTACTTAAGTACACTAAACAGATAGAGATGAATTTGCTTAAAGATATGGAGTGTCTCAAATCTTTGATTACTAACAACCTTACTGGTTTTATGATTGCTCTATTTAATTTTTGTAATACCAACTAATTTAGGAAAGACAATCACTGGCTGTCTTGCATGAATCATGTATAACTACAATAGCTGTACATGTTTAATATCTGACTAATGATATATGGATTATTTTATAAAGAACTGAACTTCACATACACCATAACTAATGTTTAGATCTTTTTCTACTTATGTAGGTTGCACTGTTAGTGTTACCAAAGTAATACAGCAAAGTTCTGTTTATGCTGCTGAACCTTATAAAGCAACCTGCAAGTTTAGTTCATCTGGTTGTCCAGTAAAAGTGCATATTTATCGTGAAGAAAAAAGGAAAACTTATATATTTGATCTGGTTGAGAGTAGATACTGGTGGGTAGAACGTGGAATTCGGGCTAGGGAAACATGTACAGAAATAGAAAAGAATAAAAAATATGAATGTGATTTGGAGATTGATGCCTTCAGTGTATGGCATTCTGCTACTTATGTTTGTATAATAAAAGATAAGAATGATCCAAATAATATGGCTAAATATGAATTTTTTGCAACACGTAAGTATTAAAGTAATACACATAGCAAATAACTCAAGTGTACATATAATATTTCTATGCAACCTTTGTATATCCAACTGTGATGTGTTAGGCAGTAATATTATTGTTTTGCACCATATGTGTGATTATGTACATTTTGAGTGTTTACTCTATGACAAATGACACATACAATAATAAAAATTAAATGACATACTAAATTATCTTGAACACATGGCAAAACAATGTAGATGCAAATATGCTTATAACCTTATCTGCAATGTCATGTTTGCAGTTTTTTGTTATTATAACCTTTGAATATATAGTAGAAGAGAATTAAAGAAAGTTCAATTCTTTTTGTATTAGTAGTTAATCAATATACAACACTAATGTCACATGAGTCAAGTACAAAAGGAATTTAAAATGGATTTAACAAACAAATGTTATTGCTTATCCATAAATCCTAACAACTATTACCTCACATGTTGCTTTAATATATAATTCTTAAATTCACTTATTTAATTGTGTTTTATTATTATTAATTTGTGAATATTTCTTAAATTTATGTAAGTAAACTTTATAGTAAGTTGTTTGTTATACAGTTCCTTCTGAAGGAGAATTCCTTAGACCTAAATGTTACGTTCCTGCTGCTGTAGATATCACTGTTATTCCTACATACTATCTCAATGATACTGTAGCAGTTAACTTAAATTGGAAACTCTCTAAAAAGGAGAATAAGAACATTGACTTTTGTAATTATTCCAGGGCATGGCGTGTTCGTATTCTAAGATACTCTAATGTCAATATGACACCAAGGGATAAAGAAGTTGTCACTTCTAATGTTGGCTGGATTAATGTTCCTGGACGGAGTATTACTTACAACTTCACAGAACATTTGAACAATTACACGTACTATCAATTCCAAATTGGTCACACTGGACATCCAGACGGCTCTTCTTGGAAAGAACAAATATTTAGTTCCTATGTCTATTACTTTGGAAAGCAAGGTGAGCTAGTGATATTATATTCTTTGCAATCCCTTAGTTCTAATATGTTTGGTATTGGGCCAATATTCTAATGATTTCCTACAGGTCGTGCTATTATTGACCAAGTTCAACAGGAACAACACACCATAATTCTCTACACTGGACAGACCAGATCTGTTTCATGTACAGCCAGTGGTTTTCCTATTCCTGATGTTAAATGGCTAGTTTCAAGTGGCAGTCACTCACAAACTGTTTCACAAACCAAAGGCCTTGGTAATAGTACTCTGCACCTGAATTCAGTGACAGTAGCTGATAAAGGGTCCTATATATGTATTAGTAACAATACATTAGTTAATCCACCTTCAGGCAAGAGACCGCTGTATCATGCTTGGGAAGTGAATGTGGATGTAGTTGGTGAGTATACCTTGTGAACATTTGCGATATGATAATCTCTCTCTCTCTCTCTCTCTCTCTCTCTCTCTCTCTCTCTCTCTCTCTCTCTCTCTCTCTCTCTCTCTCTCTCTCTCTCTCTCTCTCTCATCTTTCTGGTATAAATATGCAGATTCATCTGAGTAAGTATTACCCATTACATTTATGTCTCTTAAGTCAGAAACCTTAATATAATCACCATTTAGGCAATTTTTTTGAATTCTGTCTTTACGAAGCATAATAATTATATCATGAAACATTAGCTTGGCAATCTGACAGTGTTCGCAAAACCTTATTTGACTAAGAATTTAAATTAACTAAATTAGCAAAAGGTTGCTTATAAACCACCAAAAGCAATATGAACTATGTATACAGAAATTATTCTATCAGTTTACCTTTCTGGATCAAGATAGACAAAGAAAAAGCAATTAATGATGTTCTTTCTCTATACAGGGCAAACCATGCCTATCCACATATTCCTTATTTAATGATAGTTCAGAAACAGACTGAACTAATTAGTATCTTAGGCTTCTGTATGTACTTCGAGCATATCTACCTATTAGCATTACTAGTTCATATATCACTACACGTATAGTATGATAATTATTTTCTTACAGTGAGGGCTGTTATCCTGTGTCATCCATCGTGAGTACTTATTGTAAAAACTATCTACACACTCAGTTCTCTATCTTTGCCAACTACTCAAGTGTTGACAATGAAGAAGATATTATTAAAGATGCTATAACTGAGATCAATAGCTATGTCCCAGTGGGTGAATGTCGTGATCTAGTATATTCCATCCTCTGTCATACTATCTATCCTTATTGTGATGTGACATCAGTAGTGCCAACACCTCGTATGATCTGTAATACTTCATGTATGGAGTTTATATACAGTAGTAAATGTGGAGCTGGTGCTATGCAGCAACACGATCCTCAATTATATCAGTTAATTATTAGTCACTGTGATCAGTCTTATCATAAGTGTGGTGATCCACCTGAGTGTATCCCTCTTTCTTATCAAGCATCAAAGATAGGTAAGTAAGTTAGTACAATAATGACACAAGGAGGTAAATATATCTAGTTAACTCCTGTTTCTTTTTCATTTAGATCAAACTGAACCAATTATTGACACTGGATCTTGTATACGTGGTAATGGTCGTGGTTATACTGGTAACGAAGCACATACTGAGTCCTATATCTTCTGCCAAATATGGTCATTACAGAGCCCTCATAAACATCCAATGCTTCCAACTATCTATGCATCTGAATTGGAGAGAGCTGGCTATGCCTGTAGGAATCCTGGAGGACTAGGGGATAAACCATGGTGTTATACAAATGATCCAAAGTTTCGATGGGAATATTGTGATATTCCTGAATGTGGTATGTATATATTGTAGTATTCACTATTAAGATTGCTCAAATGAGGTTATAAACTTCACAAGTAAATATCCATGTTGATATCCACTTATCTATCCCATATTATTCCCGGTGTATTGGTGGTACCCAACTATTGTACAACTTCCAAACATGGTAGTAAGTAATATAGTTAGTCCTTTGTCTTATATGATAAGAAATCATGTTTTGGTGGTTCCTCTTATGGTTAACTTCAGAGGAGACAATTGAGGGGTTGCCTTAACTTGTTAAGTCAGTGTACATTTGTGTAGTGGCTGTTACTTGGTTTCATTTCACTTAAACTATCTTGCTTGTGGTTTTTGTCTTATTTCAACTTAAAAATAATTAATGATAGATAACATACATACACCTGTTGTATACTTGCAATGTAAGCCTGGCTCTTCATATATTGCTTATCTATTATAATCATTGAACTCTCTCTCTCTCTCTCTCTCTCTCTCTCTCTCTCTCTCTCTCTCTCTCTCTCTCTCTCTCTCTCTCTCTCTCTCTCTCTCTCTCTCTCTCTCTCTCTCTCTCTCTCTCTCTCTCTCTCTCTCCCTCCTTTAATTATACATTAGACTCCTGTGAACCTTACAATGGTACAATATGTGCTGATATTGAAGGATATAATGATACTGTGGTATTTGTAAGGAGAGGAGTAAATATTAATGATTGGATAGATATTGAAAGAAAGATATCAGACACTTTTTTTCGTGCTCTTTTTTATCAAAAACCCACTAAAGGCTGTGAAGCTATTCTTAAAGTTCTTCTCTGTCATAGTGCTTTTCCACACTGTGTAGAAGGTAGTGAAGAACAAGCTAAAGATCTCTGTGAAGACCACTGTAACTTACTTAACTCCTTACATCAGTTCTGTCCCAATGTATACAGAGAATATACAAAGTTTGTGTCTACTAATAGGGAATTTCTGAGCACTGCTACCTGTTCAAGCAATTCCAAACAATCATGTGTTGGTCCTAAATACATGCATGTTCCTGCTCTCAGTAATCAAGGTCAGTAAAAGTAATTATAAAGTTCTTAAGACATTAGAAATAAAATACTACATACTATGATATTGTTATAATAAATACTTAAATATGTAATAACTATTTTCTCCCCTTGTTTATGGTCTTTTCTCTCCTTCGTTCCCTCTCTTTCTCATCAAATAGCACCGAATCCAACAAACAGTACTTGTAAGTTATGTTATCAAAGTAACCATACTATTTATTACACATTAGCTTACTGCTAAAGAGTATTGTTACTTGTGAATTAATTTAATTGTATCAATAATAAACCTTGATTTGTAATAACTTTATTTGGTTGTGGCTAATGTTAGCAGAACTTCTCTTAATTTGTATGACTTTGTAATTAGCTGTAGGTTTTTCTTCTACTTTTGTATTTTTGTGTCCTCATTTGTCTCTAATAAGCACGTGAAACTTAGGCAACAGTTAGATGTAAAAATTACTATATATTAATATTAATTAATATTAATTAGTTTAGACATATCATACTGCTGTTATTATCTCTCTCTCTCTCTCTCTCTCTCTCTCTCTCTCTCTCTCTCTCTCTCTCTCTAGACACTTGTTACATTAACAATGGTATTCTTTATCGAGGAAATGTCTCTCAAACTCGTAAAAATATTACCTGTCAATTCTGGAACTCAAGTTCACACCTCACTAAGTCCAATCATTATCCTGAACTTACTAGAGCTAGAAATTATTGTCGTAATCCTGGATCACTTCTGAGTCATCCATGGTGCTACACAATAAATTTGACTGAGTGGGATTACTGTGATATCCCCATATGTTTTAATATAACTGTAACTCAAACACTTGAGACACCAACTGTTGTTAATCACAGCAATATTGTTAGTGAAGCCAGTGGCTCTAACCTCGTATTCATTGTAGCTTCTTTACTAGGAGTAGTAATCTGCCTTTTATTGGTTGCTGTGTTATGTGTAGTCGTCAATTTTGCATACTACAAGCGAAAACAAAAACAACAGAGTGACATCCGTCCTTCCACTCAAAAGACATTTTTGGAGGATGAAAAATATGTTGTCAATTCAGGATATAGTAGAGTCATCACAGAGTCATCTGGAAGTGATACTAAAGTACCAGAGAATTTTCGATTGTTGGAGAGCAAGCAAATTAAATATGTTAGTCAACTTGGACAAGGGAACTTTGGTGTTGTTTTTAAAGGTAGAGCATTTAATATCATTGGAGAAAAGGAAATAGATGTAGCTGTTAAAACACTCAAAGAAGAAGCAAGCTCAGAAGTAATGCAGAAATTTATCGATGAAGCCAAACGTATGTTTACTTTTGATCACCCCAATATAGTCAAGATATATGGCGTCTGCATGTCTGAAACACCATATCAGATGGTATTTGAATACATGGATGAAGGTGATCTCACTCAGTTTCTTCGATCGCGAGCTTCAAGTGCCCAAAGACGACTTTTAAACCAATTTACTGATCGCTCTCGTACAGAGTCCAGTTATTCAAATGACCCTCCCTCTCTCACTAAAACTCAATTACTTCACATATGTACACAAATTGCAAATGGAATGAAATATCTCTCATCAATCAACCATGTTCATCGTGACCTCGCCTGTCGCAACTGCCTCATCAAATCAGATCTTACTGTCAAGATAGGAGATTTTGGTATGAGTCGTAATCTCTATAGTAAAGATTACTATCGCATCAATGGTCGAGCTGTTCTACCAGTTCGTTGGATGTCTCCTGAGTCACTGATATATGGCAAGTTCTCAATTGAAAGCGATGCTTGGTCTTTTGGAGTGGTTATGTGGGAGGTGTTTTCTTATGCCCTTCAGCCATACTATGGAATATCCAATGAAGAGGTAATTGAAAATATACGAAGAGGAAAGACTCTTGGTTGTCCTGATGACTGTCCTTCAGAAATTTATAAACTCATGAAAGAATGTTGGCCGATAGACCCAGCTGAACGACCTACATTTGAAGAGCTCTATATGGGCCTTTTGCACCTTTGTCAATCAGAGGACTCTGATTCTGAGAGTAACGATGTTTTTTCATCTGATGGTGATTCTAATATGGCCAGTGATACATTTCATTCAAATCATTCTATTGATGTTACATCATCAGTTGATCATGATAGTATTGGAGTGACTGAACTTTAGTTTGACTGCAACAATCATGTGATCATGACATTAATCATTTTCTGTACCACCTAATACATTAGATTTGTAAACACTGTTGTTAATAAGTCTTGAAGTCAAAGGGCTGGGTTTAAATTTAAAATACAATAGCAATTTTTCAATAGGACTGTTTGTAGGTGTAAAGTATATACAAAGAAATAACATATCAAACATCATTAGGGGTACACTAAACCACCCAGAAGTACATCAGGTATCTGCATTGAGTGGACATTTAGTTTAAAAAGAGCCTCGTGGTGTGGAAGAATTTTTTAAAAGACAATAAAGCAGCTAAAAGGTGCCTTAAGGAGACAAGTGGTTATGTGAAATTGAATTACAATGATGAGCTGTTAACATCAATAATGGAAGTTGAAATGATTCTCAACTTTAGACCTCTCTCATACATCTCCTCAGATGATTTAGAGGAACCACTCACACCCACTTATTGGACATAGAATACTCATCTCCCTGCAATGTGGTGAATGATGTCAACAATTCAGTTGATACCACATCAAGAGAACTAACTTGACCAGTTTACTGCTCAACAGAGAGTGTAAGGTAACTCGATTATTGATCAGTTTTAATAATTTTCATTTTGGCCAAGATATTGAGTGGAGTGACTACGTTTTTTGAGACTGTAACCTCTATGAACTCATTTATAAATATTTCTTGGCCACTGAATTATAATATATGAATTGTTGCCAAATTCATAATAGTGAATTACCAAACATTTTACAGTGCATAGTACCAATACATTACTCAATAACATAATTACTATACACATATAAATAGACTTGTTGTTTTAACACTTCCATAGTAATTACTATACTTAGTATATGATCCATACAAACATTTGACTGTGTAATTAACACATTTCATTTACTTCAACAAACTTGTGACTTCTAAGAAAGGAAGTGAGTTGTATCTAAAGTTGTCCTATTATAATTCTATAGTGACAGTCCTCACACAATGGTTTATACAGAAACTAAGAAAATTCATTTTTCTAACTAATAAACATTGAATAGAATCTTTACAGCTCTAACAATGAACTGCATCACTCACTGCATGTCAATTTGTGGACAGTTGCATTATGAATAAAACTATTAGTAAATGTAATACAATCTTAAACTATTTGTAAAGAAATTATTGTCAACTGTCATATAATATATTAATTTTATAAAACTTTGATGTGGTGCTGATATTAGGTGTGGCTTGCTGCAGCTCATAATATTTACTGTTTGTTTGCAAGGAGATATCGTCCACCAGATTATAAGATTTGTCTTATAGTATTTATATTGCAGACTAGAAAAGTTTGCATATCATAGTGTGATTTGTGAATAAATACTCATTTCTCATAGATGTGTAATCATATCAGAAATAGCTAATTCATTCAAGTGGAAACGTACTGTAAGTACCTATTTCTTGATTAGTAAAAGACAAGTAAAATCAATCTCAAAGAAACAGATGAAATTGTAGCTGAAGTCGCAAGTCAAGTCAACTTTAGGACAGCAATTAGCCGGAGAAAGTCATCCAAATTTTTAACCCCTTTTTTTCTTTTGTCAACGCATGCGCAAGTGGTAACGTGGACTAGTCTTGGCTATGACATTATACAATTTTAACGCTTTAAAACCTCCTGGATTTACTAACATAGTAAGTAATTGCTATACCACCAGTGTGCTCCAATGCCTGTTGAATCGTCCTGCATTCTGTGAACTGTGTAGAGTGTAAAATACCAGGTTCAGTAATTAAAAAAATATAATATTAACAATAATATGAAACCCCAAAACATTAATGTAATGAGTTTTTTTACACAGAAGAATGTTTCTTGAAGATGATTCTCAATTTATAGGATGGTTATCAGTACAGAAGGGAAAGGGTGGTCCTTTCAGATGTTTTGTCACCCAAGGGTCCCATTCTTTAGATCAGCAGATTTTTGATATTTAACCTATTTAAACTAATTTATCCAAAGAACTTGGGATTCCAGGTTTTTCATCACCCGAGTGTCCCCCTTGAGTTTCACAGTTTTTTGTCACCCAAGGGTCCCCCTTTGAGTTTGGAAAATTTTTGTCATCCAAGGGTCCCCCCTTGGGATTCCAAGTTTTTCATCACCCAAGTGTCCCCCCTTGGGTTTCACATTTTTTTGTCGCAGTAGTAGTACTCTACATATGAATTCAGCAACAGTAGCTGATAAAGAGTCCTATATGTGTATTGGTAACAATATGTTAGTTAATCTACCTTCATACAAGAGATTACTCTATCATGCTTGAGAAGTGAATGTGAATGTAGTTGGTTAGTTTATGTTGTCATGTGATGACAATACTCTCTGTCTTTGTCTCTCTCTCTCTCTCTCTCTCTCTCTCTCTCTCTCTCTCTCTCTCTCTCTCTCTCTCTCTCTCTCTCTCTCTCTCTCTCTCTCTCTCTCTCTCTCTCTCTCTCTCTCTCTCTCTCTCTCTCTTACATGTCTCTAAAGTCAGAAAAGTTGGCATAATAACAAAATAACTGGCTAATATTTTGTTGGTAGTCAGTGTATGTAGTTTTAGTACACTAAGCTTCCTGAATACTTTTATTTAATTATATACTTAATAATCATTTATATAACAGTTATTACTGTGTGACCTTCAAACAGGAAACTGTTGGATATGTAATAACAATTAATGATATTTTCATGTAGTTAAATTCCAGTCAATTCATCTAGAACTAGTCTTGATAACCCAATAACTAACCAATAATTTTATTTTTAATTCATAATATATTTATATGTCCACAACTATACATGATGCTCATTTTTCTCATGAGTAAACTTCCTAGGGCCCTGTACGCCTGTATATGCTTTCAGCATATTTATCTACTAGAATTATTAGTTAATTCTTCACTACATGTATAATATAACAATTATTATTTTCTTACAGTGTGAACTGTTATCCTGTGTCATTCATCATCTACAAAGTCAGTTCTCTATCTTTGCCAACTTTTCCAATGGTGACAACAAATAGGACATTATTTAAAATGTTATGACAAAAGTTAATAGCTATGTCCCACTATGTAAATGTCGTGATCTAGTATATTCCATCCTCTGTCATACTATCTATCCTTATTGTGATGTGACATCAGTAGTGCCAACACCTCGTATGATCTGTAATGCTGCTTGTATGGAGTTTATAAACAGTAGTAAATGTGGAGCTGGTGCTATGCAGCAACAAGACCCTCAATTATATCAGTTGATTATTACTCACTGTGATCAGTCTCATCATAAGTGTGGTGATCCACCTGAGTGTATCCCTATCTCTTATCAAGCATCAAAGATAGGTAAGTGAGTTAGTGCAATAATGATAGTCATTAATGACACAAGGAGGTAAATATAGTTAACTCCTGTTTCTTTTTCATTTAGATCAAACTGAACCAATTATTGACACTGGATCTTGTATACGTGGTAATGGTCGTGGTTATACTGGTAATGAAGCACGTACTGAGTCCAATAACCTGTCCAAATATGGTTATTACAAAGCCCTCATAAGCATCTAATGCTTCCAACTATGTTTGCGTCTAAACTCGAGAGAGCTGGCTATGCCTGTAGGAATCCTGGAGGACTAGGGGATAAACCATGGTGTTATACAAATGATACAAAGATTCGATGGGAATATTGTGACATTCCTAAATGTGGTATGTATTGCATCCATTAATTATGCCTTGTAGTATTCAACTTAAATTTTCAACTTCATATGTGAATATGTAGATTGATAACCACTTATTTATCCCATAATTATTATTCAACATATTGGTGGTGCCCAACTATTGTAGGACTTCCAAACTTGGTAGTAATGTAGTTAGTTCTTTACCCTTTGTGATAAGAAATGTTTTGGTGGTTTCTCTTGTGGTTAGCTCAAGAGGAGACATTTGAATGGTTGCCTTAACTTGTGAAGTAGTCTCATTCAGTGTGTACATCTGTGTAGTGGTGGTTATTTGGTTTCTTTTGGCTTTATCTATCTTGTTTGTGGTTTCTGTCTTATGTTAGTTCACTCTCTTTAAAATAACTGATGATAGATTCAGTATATACACCTGTTAATATTTTTGCAATGTCAGCCTGTTTCTTCTTGACATATTGATCATCTACAATAATCATTGAACACACACACACACTCTCTTCCTTTCATTATGCAATATTGTTTATATTCTTTTCTCTCCTTCGTTCCCTCTCTTTCTCATCAAAAAGCACCAAATCCAACAAACAATACTTGTAAGTTATGTAATCAAAGTATACGTAACCTCACTATTACATATTTAGTTACTACTAAAGGGTATTGTTACTTGTGAAATAATTTTATTGTGCCAATAATATAAATTGACTTGTAATAACTTTATATGGTTGTTGCTAATGCTAGTAAAACTTCTCTTGCCTCAGTAATTAGCTTTAAGTTTTGTTCTACTTTGTCTTTTGTATCCTAATAGGGATTAAGTAAATGCAACATAGTCAATGTTCATATGTAAAAATTACTATTACAATAATAATAATAATTAGTTTAGACAAATGATATCATGCTACTGTTATTATAAGTGTGTAGATACTGCAGTAAAGGAAGAGGTTTCCATTTGATAGGTTTCTAAGCCTTACAGTATGTGTGCCTCTAATGTAATTGTGGGTAAGACTGAATTCTGGACCTTGAACTTAACAAAGATTGTTGAACAATACAAATAAGTACTAGTATGGCACCAGAGAGTTTCTATAAGTGATATTCTTATTCTCTCTCTCTCTCTCTCTCTCTCTCTCTCTCTCTCTCTCTCTCTCTCTCTCTCTCTCTCTCTCTCTCTCTCTCTCTCTCTCTCTCTCTCTCTCTCTCTCTCTCTCTCTCTCTCTCTCTCTCTCTCTCTCTCTCTTTCTAGACACTTGTTCCAAATCGTCAGTGAAACCAATAGCTTTAAAGTTGTATTCATTGTAGCTTCTATAATTATTAGGAATAATAATCTGCCTGTTATTTGTTGCTGTGTTATGTTTAGTTGTCAAATTTGCACACTACGAGTGGAAACAGAAACAACACAGTGACATATATATGTAATGTATTGTATTGTACTCATTTAAGTATGCTAGTTAATTTGTGTAAACTCATAATTCTTATAATTGGACTGAACATGGATACTGAGAGGGTGCGTAAATTATTATTTCTTTTATACCTAGTCTCTAATTTTTGTTGTTTTCAAACTTAAAGATGTTTATAATCTTTTACTAAGCACTATACCGTCCTTTTGTTTGCAACACATTTATAATGGATGAAAAATATATTGTCAATTCAGGATATAGTCCAGTTATTCAAATGATCCTTCCCTTTTTCTCACTAAAACTCAATTTTTTCACATATGTACACAAATTACAGATGGAGTGGAATATCTCTCAGCAATCAACTACACTCATTGTGTCCTCCTCACCTGTCATATTTGTCTCATCAAATCTGATCTTTCTGTCAAGACAAGGTATTTAGGTATGAGTCCTTGTACCAGTTCATTGAATGTCTCCCAAGTCATTGATATATGGCAAGGTCTTAACTGAAAGTGGTGTTTAGTCATTTGGAGTTGTTATGTGGAGGTGTTTTCTTATGCACTTCAACCATACTATGGAATATCCAATGAAGAATTTATACAATGAGGAAAGATTCTTAGTTGTCCTGTGACTGTCCTTTGGAGATTTATGAACTTATGAAAGAATTTAATAGACCCAGCTGAATGAACTATGATTAAAGAGCTCTCTCTATATGACACTATTATTATGAGTTGATCATGATAGTATTGGAGTGACTGAACTTTAGTTTGTCTGCAACAATCATGATATTTGTGGTATTAAATCATTTGTGTACTGTTAGTTATGTAAACACTGTTTTTAAGAGGAATAAGTCAAGTCACAGGGCTGTGTCATAAACTTGAAATAAACATAGTAATTTTCACCAGGACCTTTAGTAGGTATATAGTACAATATTATATTCAAAGATAATAATGCATCAACCAGTATTTTAATTGTTTCAAGAACATTCAATGAAAAATTAATCTGTTATACAATAAACAACTCTTCACATGAATGTTATATTGTTAGGGCAGTAACAACATGTGAATTATATAAATGACAATCATACTTTGTAATATTGAGAAAAGTCTAATATTAAAAACATGGAAAAATTATGTTGAAATTGTTCAATCATTCTTAAACAATATTGACATCACAATAAATAAAGCAAAAATATTTAAAAAAATGCAGATTGAAATGTATTCTTCAAAGCTCCACTTGTCCATTGCTAATGCAATCCACTGACAACCCATCAATGGAATTACCCTCAGAATAGAATGCATCACTTGGCACATCACTATCGTACGAGAAAGCATCATCTGACTCATCCTCATAGTCTGATTGTTCGGATTGATTAAGACGCATTAGTCCCATGTAGAGCTCTTCAAATGTAGGTCGTTCAGCTGGGTCCATTGTCCAACATTCTTTCATTAGCTTATAAATCTCTGAAGGACAATTGTCGGGACGATTTAGAGTCTTTCCTCGTCGTATCGCTTCGGTAACCTCTTCATTGGATATTCCATAGTATGGCTGAAGGGCATAAGAAAACACCTCCCACATAACCACTCCAAAAGACCAAACATCACCTTCAATTGAGAACTTGCCATATATCAGTGACTCAGGAGACATCCAACGAACTGGTAGAACAGCTTGACCATTGATGCGATAGTAATCTTTGCTATAGAGATTACGACTCATACCAAAATCTCCTATCTTGACAGTAAGATCCGATTTGATGAGGCAGTTGCGACAGGCGAGGTCACGATGAACATGGTTGATTGATGAGAGATATTTCATTCCATCTGCAATTTGTGTACATATGTGAAGCAATTGAGTTTTAGTGAGAGAGGGAGGGTCATTTGAATAACTGGATTCTGTACGAGAACGTGTACCAAATGGGTTTAACAATCGTCTTTGGGCACTTGAAGCTCGTGAGCGGAGGAAATGAGTGAGATCACCTTCATCCATGTATTCAAATACCATTTGATATGGCATTTCAGACATGCAAACACCATAAATTTTGAGTATATTGGGGTGATCAAAAGTAAACATAAGTTTGGCTTCATCAATAAAGTTTTGTACTACCTCTGAACTTGCTTCTTCTTTTAGCGTTTTAACAGCTACATCTATTTCCTCTTCTTCTTCTCCTTCAATGATATTAAATGCTCTACCTTTAAAGACAATACCAAAGTTTCCTTGTCCAAGTTGACTGACATATTTAATTTGCTTGCTCTCCAACAATTGAAAATTCTCTGGTACTTTAGTATCACTTCCAGATGATCTAGTCGAACTATTGGTTCTGCTATAATCTGGATTGACAACGTACTTTTCCTCTTTCATAAATGCACCATCGGTTGATAATGAATATTTACGCATAGCTAACTTCTTCTTACGTCGTTTCAAGAACCCAATTAGAAGTACCACACCTAATATACCAATCACCAAACAACACCCTACTATTACAAGTACAGACACCAAAGCACTCTGTACATTTACACCTTTACCAGTACTGACTACATTATTTCCTGGAGCAGCTGCATCAAGTTGCAAGTTATTTGATCCATAACTGCATATAGGAATATCACAATAGTCCCATTCAGCGGTACCAGTTGTATAGCACCATGGACGACTTAGAAGTTGTCCAGGATTACGGCAATAGTTTTTAGCACCAACTAGTTCAGGGTAACGATCAGATTTAGTGATGTGTGAATGTGGAGAATTGGAGTCCCATGATTGACAGGTAATATCGTTACGAGTTTGAGAGACATTTCCTCGATAAAGAATACCATTGTTACTGTAGCAAGTGTCTAGAGAAAGTTATTAAAGTTTATAACAAAGTTTTGCTTAAGTTTTGAAAACGTTTTAATGTAAGTATACGATAATTTACTATAAATTGTGACCACAACAACTAATTCAATTTGAAAAACAAACACTGGGATACCATAGAAACCAATAAAATAGAAACCTATTCCTCTGTTTATAGTATAGTGTTACAATATATGTTTATAGTTACAGGGAGTAGTTTTGTGTACTATGGTGACTATAGTAAATGGTACATGCATACTGTTACAGATTTGTTACAATTATGAGCTACCTTTAAGTCTAACCACATAACAGAGACTATTGTCTGTTCTCAGTCCTCAAATATAATTACTAAATCCTACAAGTGAAGGGAAGCCTAAGCCACAATTAATTAAGTCATGGCAAAACCACAGTCTTTGTTGTCAGTATCACTATCTACTGGTGATTCTTTTGTAGTAAACAAAAGTATGTTATCATCATAAAGTACTGACCTGTACTGTTTTGTGGATTCAGTGCTGTTCAAGGAGAAAGAAAAGAAGGATGAGAGAAGAGAGAAAATAGTTATTATATATTTAAGTATTTATTATAACAATATCATAATATGTAGTGTTTTATTTATAATGTTTTAAAAACTTCACAATTACTTTTACTGACCTTGATTACTGAGAGCAGGAACATGCATGTATTTAGGACCAACACATGATTGTTTGGAATTGCTTGAACAGGTAGCAGTGCTCAGAAAGTCACTATTAGTAGACACAAACTTTGTATATTCTCTGTATACATTGGGACAGAACTGATGTAAGGAGTTAAGTAAGTTACAGTGGTCTTCACAGAGATCTTTAGCTTGTTCTTCACTACCTTCTACACAGTGTGGAAAAGCACTATGACAGAGAAGAACTTTAAGAATAGCTTCACAGCCTTTAGTGGGTTGTTGATAAAGGTGGACTTGAACAAAAGTGTTCGATATCTTTCTTTCAATGTCTCTCCAATTATTAATGTTCTTTCCTCTCCTTACAAACACCTTAGCATGATTATAGCCTTTAATATCAGCACATATTGTACCATTGTAAGGTTCACACGAGTCTAATGCATAATGAAAGAGAGAGAGAGATCAATGATATACACGTAGATAATCAATATGTCAAGAAGAGACAGGCTGACATTGCAAGTATATTCACAGGTGTATATACTTAATCTATCATCAGTTATTTTTAAGAGAACAAACTGACATAAGACAGAAACCATAAACAAGATAGATAAAGCCAAAAGAAACCAAGTAACAACCACTACACAGATGTACACACTGACTTCACAAGTTATGGCAACCACTCAAATGTCTCTTCTTAAGCTAACCACAAGAGGAACCACCAAAACGTGGTTTCTCATCACAAAGATATACTATATCTAGCTGATCACAGCAACCACCCTAGACTTGTCCTATAGCCAAAATAGTCTTTCAATTACAGGTTATATTAATATTCCACCTGACATGTTAACAATTAATGCATCTTTCACTAATCACTACATACCACATTTAGGAATATCACAATATTCCCATCGAATCTTTGGATCATTTGTATAACACCATGGTTTATCCCCTAGTCCACCAGGATTCCTACAGGCATAGCCAGCTCTCTCCAATTCAGATGCATAGATAGTTGGAAGCATTGGATGTTTATGAGGGCTCTGTAATGACCATATTTGGCACAGACTATTGGACTCAGTACGTGCTTCGTTACCAGTATAACCACGACCATTACCACGTATACAAGACCCAGTGTCAATAATTGGTTCAGTTTGATCTAAATGAAAAAGAAACAGGAGTTAACTATATATATTTACCTCCTTGTGTCATTAATGACTATCATTATTGCACTAACTCACTTACCTATCTTTGATGCTTGATAAGAGATAGGGATACACTCAGGTGGATCACCACCCTTTCGATGAGAGTGATCACAGTGACTAGTAATCAACTGATATAATTGAGGGTCGTGTTGCTGCATAGCACCAGCTCCACATTCGCTACTATTTATAAACTCCATACATGCAGCATTACAGATCATACGAGGTGTTGGCACTACTGATGTCACATCACAATAAGGATAGATAGTATGACAGAGGATGGAGTACACTAGATCACGACATTTACCCACTTTGACATAGCTATTAACTTTTGTCATAGCATTTCCAATAACGTCCTCTCTATTGACTTTATTTGAATTGTTGGTAAAGACAGAGAACTCAGTGTGCAAGTAACGTTTACAGTATGTATTTGAAGTGGTTATTTCAAGACAATACAGACTAAAAAGAAATAATAATAATAATAATTATACAAAAATCTATATTTTAAAATGAACATTGTTACTACCACATATATAATTTTAAGGAAATGAAACCATGAAATGCTACTTGACACATGGTTTCCTTAAAATAAAAACAACTTGAGTTACAATTAAAGCTGACATCATAGAGTATACAAATGTTTTTTTACTCTGCACCTTAATACCTTAAACCATAGAAGCCAACTCAAGGCTCACCTCAAAGCCAAACTGGTTACAAAAACTGGTTAGGTGGGTCTATTGGGATGCATTGTATTCCTAAAGCTTCAATTGGAGTAATATATACCCAACCAACAAGTGTAGACTATTGCATATGTATGAGTTCTTTAGTCAGCACCTATGAAACCTCAAACCACAAGACCACATGGCTGCAAACAATGGTTGGATTAGTGTGAGAACTAGTTGATTGGCGCTAATTTTATTTAAGTCAGACTTGAATTCTTAAAAGAGCTTCTAACCACAATATAATTTAGTTATGAGCTGTTTTGGAATAATGATACAATGCAATGAGTACTTACCCAGTTGCACTTGCATTATATGCTAAAGGAGAGAGAGAGACGGAGAGAGAGAAACAGAGAAAAAGTGATGGTCATAATACAAAGGTTTGAAGATGACATCAACATACCTTTTACAACCACATTCACTTGCCATACATGATGTTGTAGTCTCTTGCCTGAGGGTGGATTAACTATCGTGTTACTTCCAATACATACATAGGTTCCTTCATCAGCTACTGTCACTGAACTCAGGTACAGAGTACTACTACCAGGGCTCTTCACTTGTGAAATGGATTGTGAGTCACTGCTAATAAGCCATTTGACATCAGGGGTAGGAAAACCACTGGCAGTACATGGAATCTCCTTTGACTGTCCAGTATAGAGAGTAATAGTGTGTTGTTGTTGTTGTTGAGCTTGGTCAATAATAACACGACCTGGAGGAAATCATTATAGAATTAAAACAAAGTTAGATATTGTCAGAGGAATAGACAGAAGTATGCAGAATACAGTAATTATAAGCTAGTAATTAGTAAATTTATATTCTCACTTTGTTTTCCAAAGTAGTACACATGAGAACCATATGTCTTTCCTGTTCTGTCACCTAATAGCTCATCCTCTATATTTCCAACTTGAAACTGATAATATGTTGCATTGTTTAAGATTCTTGTGAACTTATAAGTTTGATTTCGTCCAGGAACAATGTTCCAACGTATTCCAGAAGGATTAACATATTGTTTATCCCCTGGTGTCAAATTTACATCAGAATAACTTAAAACACGAACTTGCCACTTCCGGGAACCAGTGCAATATTCTATGTTATTGTCCTCCTTCCTAGAAGAGTTCCAAGCTAGTCTCACTCTGACACTGCCATTGGGATAGTAAGTAGGAATAGCAGTAATATTCACAGGAGAAGGTATGAAACATTTAACATTATCAATTTTATCAGTTTCATCTTTAACTGTATTAGAAGATATAATATACATGAATTAAAATGTATTATGTAGAGACAAACTTACCATCTATTCTAAACTCTTTAGAAACTGTGTGACTTAAGTTTCCTCGTTCCTTTATCACACATAAGTATTTTCCTGTGTGACGCTTATTGATATTATATATCATTATATTACACTCATATTGACTGTTTTTCTTTATTTCTCTGCACTTCTCATTAGCTGGAAGTCCCTGATCTATCCACCAGTAGGTACTCTCAATCATTTCAGTCCTGTTACCATCATCACTATTTTTATGGTATATATGCACTGTTACTGGACAAGTAGTTGTAAATGTACATGTGGTAATGAAGTTACTCCCTGAATCTACATCATTAAATAAGTCCTTTGGCACACTGGCAGTCATAGAGCAACCTGATAAACGAGAACCTATGACAAAGCAAGAAAATAGTCATATACAGAGTGAATGAGAGAGTGCAGGATATATATAATATTTAGAGCGAGAGAGAATACATTATTGCTAGTGCTTGCTTGTTCGCAGCTGATCATGAAAATGCAAATTGCGTCTTACCTTCGATGCAATTTGCCAGGTAGAGCACGACTAGACCAGTCGCCAGACAGAAGGGTAGTTTATTCATGACTAGTTCACTGGGCAGTCAGCAAAATTACTGATCCAACACTTACGAAAATAGCATTTAAGTAGAGTAACCCTCCAAAGCCACACCCATTCAAATCGGGCTTATTTCTATGGCTTTCGTATATTTGAATAATAATAATTATTAATGATATAGAAACAAGTGCGCAAACTACCAAGGTAATCTACTATTTACTACAATGTATTTTCTTCATCTCTAGATCAAACTTTTAATAAGGTAGAAACATTAAAAGTCACTTTTCCTTTTAGACAGAGAAGCACTAATATATATATATACACATTTATACAAAAAAACTCCATATAATACCAAAGTACAATAGTGCTTAATATTTCTAAATAAAAGAGAAATGGTCATCCTCATCATCATCCCAGTCTTGTGAACCCATTGGAATCAGACCCACAGCTTGATCCAGGAGATCATCTTCAGTCATACTAACACCACGAAGTGTAGAACTACTAGGAGGAGGACGAATGAGATTTTCTGTGCTACCAAGAGGAGGAGTGTCATCATCCTCATCAAAGAGTTCTAAATTTACTTCCTAGAGTAAAAATAATAGTACCAATTACTCTTGTTACCCATTGGTTCATTTAGGAGTGGCTATATATACATATTCCAAGTTATATTGTAAATCTTGGCCAAGAGTAACTACAACTTGTTTGAATCAGTAACATTGTCAGAATATAAATAGCCATCTTAGAACATTATGAGATGTAAATGTTGTATTCAGTTGGCTGAGAAGCCATTCTAGCTAGCCAAGACTATATATTATCTTAGTACATAAACAAGCATGTAGTTAGTGTATGTATTTGGTTAATGTTGAACATATAGACAGTATAGAACATTGAACTAGTTGGGATTCACCAACAAAAGTGTCCTTCAACCCACTTTACCAAAAACTGGACATTGCAGCAATGACTGTTCTATTGTTTTATATAGTACATTCTGTAATATAATGTCCATATATCAGTTATGAATGTTTACTGATGAGGGAATATATGGTCACACATTGTCTTTTTGTCCTACAACAATATAGTTAACATACAAGTAGCAGCTAACAAATAGTATGTACAGCTTCAAATTCATATGAATTTAAATACTCCAACAATTTCTATTCAAAATTCACTTATCACTCACTTTTCTTATCAAAATAATATTGTGTAACAAGGTGTGACCACTTTACTCAAGTATGTGTTGAAACTAGGCTCTTTAGCTGTTTTAAACCTAATCACTTATATGTGCAATACAACTATTTAACAAACGCAATTATTAATTTAATTTCACAATAATTAGTTTAATCACTTCCTATTTGCTATGTTTAATTAATACAAAGTTAGCATTTTAGAGAACTTAAATCCCAAGGAGTATAAAATTTTAAGATAACATAACAATAGCAGTATTATATGATTCATACCTGGTCTTCATACATTGGATTAGGTCTCTCCACTACAGGACGACCTGTATTCACAGTTCTATAAAACAAGTATTATAAGGGATTCTTACAGACAGTGTATACTCACGAGATTGATGAAGAATCATCATCAATAAGTACTGGAGCTATCCATAATGGATTAGTGGTAGTATTAAATTCTCTGAATTGTAGCACAATAAATAAATAAATAAGCAAGTAATTGTGTAAGATAATGGATAAAATAAACAGGTAAACAGATATATAGTAGGTATATTGGTAGAAGGAGCAATAAACCATGACTTTCTACTTACGATGATGTCTTGGTCATAGAGAAAGCATCACCTAACAAAAATAGATAAGGATCGTGACTTAAGTATTGTACTTGACTTATTGTACTCACTATTAATTTCATTCCTAGATTCTTTTAATTTACGATTTCTATGTGAAATAAAACAGAGTACATAAATGTGTTGACACTTATGTATATTGAGATTGGCATCAATCATAGCTAACTGAGATAACATTTCCTCTAATCATTTATAAACAATAGTAGCTACTATTATTATGTAATGAAGACAACTTACCTTCTCTTTTCGTTAATGAGGAAGGCACAGAATGCACAGCAGAGAAGTATAATAATTGCTCCTAGTCCAATAGTAATTAGTAGTATAACCCACAATGGATAACCCTCTTGAGTTATTAATTGAGTTGGTGGAACCTGCAGTAACAATTGTAAATATAGAAGGTAAATATGAGATTACACATACAATGTACAAAGTGTTATGGAAGTTATTAAACTATTTATTAGAACAGGTTCCTTTCTACCTTGTTAGATTCTACTAAAGTGTTCAGTAAATAAGAGGATGTCAAGCCATAAAAAGAACACAAACACAAATAGCAGTGATGGCAATAGTATCACCACATACAATGGCTCTGTTCACATCTATTGATCTTTAGCATTAATGTCTTTATTAGTAAAAGTGGCATCTTTAAGAGTGCATGTCTATAGTTAGCTGCTAAAATCACTATTTCAATTTCTGAAACACTGAAAATGAGACCTATAAAAAGTCATTTTTGTTTTACCCCTGTGAAAATGACGTCTTATTCTCAATCCCAAACATAATTATACAGAATGTATAGGCTTGAGGTTGAAACTAGTGGTTTTCAAACTCTAATGTTTATAGAGTTATCATGAGCTAAACAACAGCAGCAACAGTAACAGATGCAAATCCAATATTTATTTTGACCACTTGTGTATGTGATGTTTAGAAGCTTTGTCTTAACTTATAACTAAGTTAGTATAAAGGATTATTAATATAGCAAGAAATTGAAAGATATTAGTTTTCAGATATCAAGAGATTTTTGGCAAGACATTTCAATGAGAAATCTAGTCTATTCCTATATAGGCACTGTTACTGGATGCTTGATAATTATCATATCTTCTTGTACTCAAACTCACCGTGAAGTAACCAGGTAATTCAAAGGTCAAATTTGATCTGTTAGAAAAAGGCTTATATGAGCAGAATGAACTATTACTGTTGCTCACTTTATAATTATTGAAATAACTTCTCGTCCTGTTAGTGGTTTATTGGTTCCTCGATCAATAACAATAAACACTACATCAGTTCTAAATAAAAGGAAGCACCGGAGGTTCAATTTGTAAGACACTACATAATTCCATTCTTACCTAGAATTATTCACTTGGCCACCCCTATCTGTACCTACTCGAATATTAGTTATCAGGACCAATTTACCAATGATATTATTCAAAATACTAAAGTCAAAGGAAATTGAAGACATGATTTCTGTTAGTGTATTAATTAATATCAGGCAGGCAATAACACCGTCTATATGTAGGGATGGCAAATTTTCTTCATTTAGCCTGCAACAATTCTAAAACTACAATTAAACCTGTTCATAATTATTTTTATGAATAAATTTGGATTAAAAAACGTGTTTTTGAAGTCTAATTTAGAGTGTTCCTAAGTAAGGATTTCCATACTGCCATTCCACTGTGGTTTCATTTGATATGCTTTAGCTGCAATGCCCTACTTTCATGAATTTTTCTAGAACTTACATTCACTTGTTACTATTAATAGAAAAAGCAACCATTTTTAATACTTCAGCTTCTTGTGTACAATGTTGTTATTATACTTATAATATAAATTATACACAATATGAATCAATCTAGTGACCTTACCTTATATATTGATTAATATTGGTCTGTACATATATGATAGTGTAATTTAATTTAAGGATGACAGCATTATTGAAATAGTTGTAGACATATAACTAAACAGAATAAACAAAGAGAGAAATTATAAAAGAAATTAACAATCAATAAAAACAAGTGTATATGAAAGTCTTGACAGATAGTCAAGTATCCTTATATGCAAGTCAAATATTAAAACTAAGTTTGTGTAATTAATCAATGATTACAGTAATATTGATTATTTTATAATGGGAAATTTGGTAAGGGATTTAATGTGTTATTGAGTGATGTCAGAATTTAAGAAATCATCAAATTTAACTTGCCAAACATTATTTTAAAAGCTATTCATAAAATTGTATGCTTCTCAAATTAACCTATTATGCAATAATAGTTTAATAGGTTGTATCCAACATATTGTAAGTGTATGTCAATAAGGTGCTGTATAATTTTCTAGCATGATACACAAATTATTTTGTATCATGTGATCTGCTGCATTAGTAATGGCTACAACATATAACATTACACAATTAAAATTTGCCTGGCTTACCGCTATTGAGATACGATTATTGAGAGAAGGACTCACTCCTTCATTATCATAGGCTTCCACTATAAGGCTATAGTTATGATCAGCTTCTCCAGTAAAGGATCTAACAGTTGTAATCACACCTGTCTCTTTATTAATAACAACAGGAGCGCCTTGAGCAGTTAAAAACCTGTACCAAACTTTCTGATAGTTACCAGTGTCTGCATCAGTTGTCTGTAAGAACAAATCACTAAATAATTTATCATTACTCAGTAACTTATCAATGACCTACATATATTATTATTTTCTACATTTATATTAAAATTTTGTAGAAATTAAAGACTCTACATGCAGAGAAAGGTCTTTCCAGTAGACACTTTAGGAGTTTGAAATTATACTTAGTAGAAAGGTTTGTCATGTAATAACAGAGATATCAAGCATGTATGTTTAACTCAGAGTGTCTTATGAGATGGCATTGGAAATAATATTCATTATAATTATTACTATTATTAAGGAGGACAGGCTCCTTACCAATATAGTCAGAACTTGTGTACCAATTGATTCATCATCAGCTACAGCTACAGTATGAAAATGATAAAAATAACAATCCTAATATGTATTGTATAAAGATGACTCACCAAAATTAGTATTAAAGTCTAAGAATTGAGGTGCATTGTCATTTACATCTAATACTCTAACAAACAGTGTGAGAATATCCAATCCCATAGCTAGAAATCAGGAGATGTAATATAACAATAAAAGATTGATATTGTGAGTAACAATAATTATGATATGTATACAGTGTGTTCTTACATTGAATTGTAACATTCTGTGCAAATGAGAGAGAGAGAGAGAGAGAGAGAGAGAGAAAAAGAGAGAGAGAGAGAGAGAGAGAGAGAGAGAGAGAGAGAGAGAGAGAGAGAGAGAGAGAGAGAGAGAGAGAGAGAGAGAGAGAGAGAGAGAGAGCTTATAAATTGAAGTGTGGACAAAACAGTGAACTTAGCTTACAGTTGGCAAAGTTTGAAAGTTACTGATGGCTGCTTTGAAAGTGAGAAAAGTTTCTGTTTCTCTGTCCTGTATTACAAGTATGACATGAATATAGTAAACATCATTAACCAAATAATCTGACTATCATTAATCAAATGTACAATTACAATCTAGACATACCAAATATCTGTGATGGTATACTTTTCCAGTTACTTTGTCCACACAGAATATGAAGGCACATCCTGAATCAGAGACATAGCTTTTTGTTGAGTCAACAGGATCATCAATTACAGCATAGTAATAAAAGTTATTGTTGTCAACATCAATTATATCAATATCTGTTCCAGAGAGAACAGCAAAGGATCCAGCTAGACCAGTGGTACTGTCTTCATAAACATCATATGTTTGGAGCTAGAGGAAAAGACCATGTATGACACGAATAGACAGACAAGAGATATTATTAATAGACAGACAGACCAACAGATATACAGACAGGGTAGTGATGCATTTGATAGGAAAGTAGACAGACAAACAGACATACAGACAGACAGCTAGATTAGTGATTAAAAAATTCTTACCGATTTTGTTACAAAACTTGGTCGATGGTCATTAACATCAACAACGTTAATTGAGAAGTGAACACTGTCTTGAAATCGAGGAATACCATGATCTTTAGCAATCACAGTAAACTAAATACATTAAGAGATATAATAAATGTAGAGCAATTTGATGTAGTTGCTTACTTCATATGATATTTGAGTCTCTCTGTCCAGACTGCCAATTAAAGTAATCAATCCTGATGTCTCATTTATTTGGAATATTGGAGGTGTTCCAAATTCAAGTAAACTATTGCTAAACTCATAAGTCACTTCTCCATTAGAACCAGAGTCAGGATCAGATGCTTGTACAGTATATACTGATAGGCCAGCAGTAGCATTCTATGTATTAGTAAAGTCATTAAACACTGTACCAGTATTGTATCATTGTATGTTATTAAACAACATTTTAAAATACTAAATAATAAATAATACTTTCATACTAACTTCTTTGATGTCTAAGATTTCGGTGTTACCATCTGGAGCAGTAAAATGTGGAGCGTTATCATTGACATCTTCCACACCAATATAGATTAGAGCTTCATCACTGAGTTGTGGATTGCCTCCATCTCTTACAGTTACTGTAAGTATGTAGTCGTTGGGGAGTGTCTCGTAGTCCAAAGAGTTAGATAGACTCAAAGTACCAGTAGTACTATTGATCTTAAACTTATCTGAGAATTAAAAAATAGTGATTTCTACTAGTCTCCATCACAATGTTAAAATTGTATTCACCAAAGCCACAGTGTGACCTTGCTTTAAAATAACTGTGTGTAAGCCAAGTAAAACAAGTCTCTAAGGCAAAATTATATACACATAGTATAAAGTCAAGAGAGTGTAGAATGGAATTCTATACTGAGGTACTACACAGTCACAATACAATCTCTATGTCATATACCATTTTAAATATAAAAAACATCTTCTAACTTTTATTAACTATAGTTATATATACTTACTGTCCACATTTCCATTAGTGATGACATATGTGAGTTTAGCATTGATACCAGTGTCAGCATCTTCTCCATTAACTTGTTCTAAAATGGTACCAACTGTCTCTGATTCTTGTAATGTGATATTAAAAGTGTTTTTGAAGAGGATTGGTGCATTATCATTGATATCAGATATTGTAATAGTAATCTAAAGAGAAAGAGAGAGAGAGAGAGAGAGAGAGAGAGAGAGAGAGAGAGAGAGAGAGAGAGAGAGAGAGAGAAGGTAGAACGGTCATAGATGTTTACTTGATACTTACTGAAGCTGTGTCTGTTAAAGCATTATTTCCAGCATCCATAGCTTCTACTGTCAGTGTGTAAGTAAGAGGTCCAGATTCATAATCCAACAAACTAGAGTTATAAACATAAATTGTTCTGGTGGTGCCATTAAAATAGAAAGCCCCTTCATCATTGCCACTAATGAGTTGTAATATAGCTGTGTCATAGGGAGGATCATCTAAATCAGTAGTATTAAACGAAGCAACAGCATAGTCATTTGTTGTATGTTCCTTTAGTTCTACTGGAACAGGATATGGATCAACAAATTTTGGTCCATTATCATTTCTGTCCAATATACATATTGTTATTTGAGTTGTAGCTGAGTGTCGAGGTGTGCCTAAGTCCTGAACTTCAATAGTTAGTGTATAGTCACGAAGGCCGTTATCATAATCAATTTGATTGAGGACCTTTAATGTTCCATTTAAGGCTAGAGAGAGAGAGAGAGAGAAGAGACAGAGAGAGACAGACAGATAGAGAGTATTAATACATTCATAAAACTAATATTCATAAATGTCCTATACCTGCTATTGAGAAAGCTTCTCCAGTATTTCCTCCAATTATTTGATAGAAGACTTTAGAGTTAATACCAATATCAGCATCACTTGCTTTAAATGTTCCAATCTGTACAAGACAATAGCAGCAAGGTTTAGAACAACAGTCAGCTTTACTTACCAAGAGTCCTATCGGAGAGTTTTCATAAATACAAGTGTTGTTTGGAGTAGATGTGAAATATGGTGCATTGTCATTTTCATCAGTCAAGAAGAATGTTATATTGGCAGTGTCATTCTTGTTTTGAGCATCTGGATTGTATACCTTAAAAGAAACAAGGAAATCTTGACAAATAAACAAGCTCTCTTACCCAGATTGTAATAGTATAGTTAGTAAAGGCCTCACGATCAAAGTCATTAGGTCCTCCTTCAGTTTGTAACAGACCAGTCTCATGGTCAATTTTAAACAGTGTCACTATAAAAAAACACATGATATATGTCTTTTTATTCATGTATCTGACATCTGTCAGCCCTGTGTCCATCCATCCATCCATCCATCTTACTTGGATCATTAATGATGCGAAATACGATTTGATTGTTAGGGTATAGATCAACATCAGTTGCTTGTACAGTAGCAATGGTAGTATTACGAGCTATCCCTTCTGAAATAGTGTATTGCATATCAAATGTATTATGAAGTAAACGAGGGCTATTGTCATTCTCATCAAGGACATTGATAAGGATCTAATGAGGGGGAAAGGGAGGGGGGTTGTTAATGTTATATTTTATGACAGACAGCTTAAATCTTACTGTGGTGAAATTGGTATTTTGAACAATAAACTGTCCCACATCTTTTGCTACAACAGTGAGAATATGGAGGTCCTTATCTTCACGATCAAGAGGTTGGAGAGTGAACAAGTCCCCCTAACAGAGAAAACACACACAGTACATGACTATTGAAACACTACATTGCAAAGATATCTTAATTCTTATGTCATGTCATTTAACTTAAAGGGCTTGACTATTTACTAATACTTACAGTGGTACTATTGATTTTAAACAAGCCTACATCAGAAGGATCAGTGATGAGTGTGAATCTGATAACTGAATTAGCTCCTTGTCCAATAGGAGGATCTTCAATTGATATAGTATTTATATAACCTATGAAAGAACAAGAGAGACTGATAGACCATTAGTGCTGATATGCAAATAAGGTTTGTAAATCAATCCCCTCTTAAGAATAATGCACAGCAAATACAATATGTGGCATACAGATACATGTCATAGCTGTATGTATGTGCGTGTGTGTGTGTGTATGTGCTGACCTGCTGGTTGATTCTCTACAACAGTGAAATTATAGGAGGCCAGACTAAAGTGAGGATTTACACCAAACTGTTCTGTCACACATATCTGTACAGTAGCATTGTCATTGAGTAAAGGAGCATCAGGATTTTGTGCTTCAATAAACAACATATAACAGCCTACAGTAGACTCATCAAGGAGTATTTTAGTCAGGACAAGACCAGAGTTCAAATCAATCTTAAACAAATCATCACCTTGTCCCGGCACAGCACTTGTTATATGGAAAGTGATTTTGGCATATGGAGCTGGATGAAAGATGGAAGAAATACAATGTTATGTGACTAGTATATGAATCTTAAACTCACTATACAGATCTACAAATGTATACATTTTATCTGTTGCACACTTCAATCAGTACAATAAATACTAGTTATCTAGTATACATTCAGTTACCTGTGTCAGCATCAGTAGCAGAGACAAGTAGTACTGGTACATTAGACTCTGTGAGCTCTGAAACATTAGCTGCATAATGGTGTTGTGAAAATATAGGAGGTTGGTCGTTGACATCAGTGACTATCAACCGAATAGATAGAGTCTGTTGAGCTTGCAAAGATGGAGTTCCTCTGTCTTTGACATAAATGCTAGCAGTGTGCAGAGTCTGATTCTCATAATCTAGTGCTTCCACCAGTCTCAGAATTCCTGTTTTGTTATCAAAGTCAAAAACAGGACTGGAATCAGAAGCTAAATAAAAGTCATATTGAGCATTGGTGCCATCATCTGCATCAGTGACAACACCTGGTGTCCAGAGACCAGGATCTAAAGCCAATATAACATTAGGTTGTGTATCCTCAGGTTTAGTAAAAGTAGCAGGTGTGTGAGTAAAGATCGGTGCATTATCATTAATATCAGTGACACTAACACGAAATGAGACGTGATCAGAGAGTGAAGGGATACCACCATCATTAACTCTAACAGTGAGTGTGAAATCAGTTCGTCTTTCAAAGCTAAGCAAGGATTGCGCTAGTGTGACATTGCCATTATTAGCATCAACTTGAAAGAAACCTTCCCCACCAGTTAAACTAAAGAGAAGTTGCCTGTTAACACCAATATCCTGATCAGAAGCAGTAATTTGAGCTACAAAACTACCCACTGAGTCGTCTTCAGCAATTGTTTTGTCTAGATCAAGAGGGTCTTCATTGATTATTGGTGAATTATCATTAACATCTGTTACAATCACTTCCAGTAAGCCAGTCGTTTCTCTGCCACCACTATCACGAGCATGGACAGTTAGGTTATAGAAATCCTGTATTTCACGATCAAGAACACCAACATTTGAGGAGTAAATGAAGCCAGTATTAATATCAATTCTAAAGGGGTGGCCTGATTCAATGTCATAAATAATCACAGCATTGCTACCAATGTCTCTATCAGTAGCATAGATTGATGGAGTCTAGAGAGAAGGAAATAAAGAGTGGAAGTTATATATATTAGTAAACAACAAACAAAGAGTGCATACATAATATACATACAGATATTCTATTTTTATAATTAAGTAATTTGGTTTACCACTGGAATGAATGTATTATTAGGAACATTTTCCGAGACAGTCCCCTTATGAAGAAAGTGTAGAAATTCAGGAGTATTGTCATTGACATCACTGATATGGATTACCAGTTCTGATACAGCCTATAAGGACAGAATAAAAATATTAAAAGATTTGAAATAGAAATAATATTATCTTTGCTACAGTAAAAAGTAGTCTTACTGTTCTCTGATAAGCTGCTGGAAATGCTCCATCAGTAGCAGTAATAATAAGCCGATACAAGGAGAGAGTCTCTCTATCAATGGCACTAACATTGAATACTCTAACATCACCAAGCTAAAATAAGAGGAGAAATTGAACATTAAAATATTTGCATAATATTATATTGTCTAATTACATAACTGTCCTTACACATATTAATAAAGTTAACATATTATAGACGAAGCTCAGAATAAAAAAGTCCATTGAAATAACACTTGATATAACTCACTGTGGCAGTTTTAATATAGAAGGCATTATTAATGTTTCCCCCTACAATAGCATAGGAAATTTCTCCATTAGTACCAGAGTCTTGATCAGTAGCATTGACTATCTCCAACAATTCATTTAATACTGTCACTTCAGAGATTGTTACTTGATAGAATGTAGGGTTAAAAATGGGACTGTTATCATTGGTGTCAGTAATCTCAACAGATATTTGAACCTATTAGGAGTGAGATAGAATAGACCACTGATGATGGCTAATGTTAGATATTTTGGGGATTAAATTTTTATGTTGATTAACATAACAATGTTAATCTTCTACTCACTGAGTCACTATGTAAGCCATCATAAGCTGTCACAATAAATGCGACAGGATTGGATGGTACAACTTCTATATCAAGGATACCTGATACAGTAA